>OZ023308.1:7502500-8752500 GCA_964007245.1 Hypomecis atomaria | reverse complement strand
TATAAAGATATACAACATATAAATTAGAATTTATATAGCAAAACAAATCCTACTCTTCAATTGTACTAAAACAGTGATTGTGCCAACGATATGGCATCAATGTATCTACACAATCAGCGCGCTGTCGGCTCCTTTGTTACGCTTTGATATGTGCCGCCCGCATCTAGTTATAAGCTGATGTATCAATAATGTAATTCAATTAGGCGATAATCATTATAATATGAATTATCTACTAGTTGATGTCCTCTACTTGATTTGCTACCTATTTGGCTAATGCTTTACAAATGAAAAATAACTCGCACTCGCTCATATTTTTTTCCTTTGCAAAATCCCCCAAAACTAAAAACTGGTTATGCCAATGGGAAAAATTACAGATTTTTTCAAGAGATAAGGTACAACCCTAGATTTTTCTAAGATTCTATTAGCTAGAAAAAGTAATCAAGTAATTGTCTCATCAAAATTATACGTCGGACCATGACATAATAAATTATTATGAGTCAGACTGCATGCATAGGTACCTACTTACGCCGGTTCCTCAAGCGCAATAAAATTTTGGAAGTATACAACACACATATGTTTATTTAGTTACAAACAAGTACCTGCAATTTTACTATGAGAGTCTCTCTACTATCTGATGTGTTTTTCTCTTTTTTGAACAGTAGGTATGTTAACTTTTTTTTTATGACAATTTCGCAAAATTGCTACGTGATTTTTTATCAATGCTCTGTTTGCATTACAAAGATATTAATTACATTATCAAAAATACAGTAAGCCGTATTTCCGTTTAAAGTAAGTAGATTAAATTGTTAAGACAGGTATAATTAATTAGAAAATCAGAAAATCTACTGAGTGTAATTAGATTAGGGTATTAATGATTAGTAAGAACGGATAAGCTGCATCTTATCTCTAGCAAAAAACTTTCGCCAGAAATTTGGTAGCAAAATAATGTACGAGCAGGACCTAAGTACATACTCGCATAGGTGCTGATCAACTTGAACATGCACTAAACTCTAAAGTATGAGACTTATATTATGTAAAACTGTATAAACTACATAACAAGCAATTGGATCATCTACAGACCCTTGAAGGTCTAAAGATAATCCAAATGCTCGTGCCCACTGCCAGTTGACGCGTGCCCAGAATGCTAGCTGCATTGCCACGCTGAATGGCAATGCTTATACGTTGAGTCAATATACCATATACCTCACTCACCTTCGGTTTGCCGACGATATAGTAGTCATGGCAAAATCGATGGAAGAGCTCAGCACAATGCTCGAAGGCCTCAATCGGGTTTCTCAACAGGTGGGTCTTAAGATGAACATGGACAAGACGAAAGTCATGTGTAATTCCCATGTTGTACCCACTCCGATTTCTGTTGGGAGCTCGGTTCTTGAAGTCGTTGACTCGTACGTCTACCTAGGACAAGTAGTCGAGTTAGGTAGGTCCGACTTCAAGAAAGAGGCCAATCGCCGAATCCAACTCGGCTGGGCAGCGTTCGGAAAATTGCGTAGCGTCTTCTCGTCCGACATACCTCAGTGCCTCAAGTCGAAAGTGTTCCATCAGTGTAAGTTGCCTGTGATGACTTATGGCACTGAAACGTGGTCTCTTACTATGGGCCTTATTAATAAGCTCCAAGTAGCCCAACGAGCTATGGCGAGGGCTATGCTCGGAGTCTCTCTGCGAGATCGAATCAGGAATGAGGAGATTCGCAGAAGAACCAAAGTTACCGACATGGCCCAGCGGATTGGCAAGTTTAAATGGCAATGGGCAGGGCACATAGCGCGGAGGACTGATGACCAATGGGGTCGAAAAGTTCTAGAGTGGAGACCACGTACCGGCAAGCGCAGCGTGGGACGTCCACCCACAAGGTGGACGGATGACCTCATTAAGACCACAGGATCACGCTGGAAGCAAGCCGCTACCAACCGGTCTTATTGGAGATCCATAGGGGAGGCCTATGTCCAGCAGTGGACGTCCTATGGCTGATGGATGGGTGGATGGATGGATACGTTGAGCCAAATAAAGACCAGCATTTTGGTCACGCGTTGCGTCCACCAGACGCTCAGAAAGACTTTTGAACATGCACTTATGACCGAACATCTAACATTTGTCACATACTAATTTATTAAAATGCTATATTACTATTAACCGAGTGAGCAAAGCGTCTGTAGCGACTAGGGCCCTTCGCACACGAGGCGTAAGCGTAGTCGTATCGTAAGCGTATCGTTACGACGCAGCGCGTACGACACGAGTAGTGTTCCATATACGAATCTTCGCGTAGACGTATCGTTTTGTAAGATCTTAGTTGAAATCATGGTTTTTTATTGGCGTTTTATGAAATCAGTTATTTTTACGCTTGCTTTTACGCCAGTACACTACGACTGTCGTAATGACACTAAACATCTCCTACGACTACGATTCGCTGCAGCATCACTTCGTATGCGGTGCTTGTTTGCACATGTATGCGCTCGTATTGCTCTCATGCAGCGCGTGAATTACGATACGCTTAAGATACGACACCCTGTGCGAAGGGGGCCTTGCTACATGCGATGCCTCCACCAGGGGCGCCCGCTTGCGAAACTAACACCGCCCGTCAGCCAATCACAAGCGGAGGCCTGCATCGCGCAAACGATATTTACAGCGACGGCCGAACCATATCAAGACCTAAAGATACACTGTCGGATAGCTATCCTCGGGCACAACGCTTCATCCGAAAAAGTACTCCTTTGTAAATTGTTATCCTTAATTCCTTACCATCCACCATAATTTGTAGACCACCTATATTCTGACCGCTTAACTTAGTCCTTTCCTGCGCGGGTACAAGGGCGCGGGGGTAGACGACAAAGGAGACTGAGACAGGTGCGGGCGGGCATGCCTCAGTCTCCTTTGTCGTCTAGGTCGGTAGGTGAGGACTCAGTTAACGGTCAGACTATAGTCCGTAGGTTAGTCTATGCTTCAAGATTGGCAAAATATTCTTTCATCTGTTCGGATGTTTTTGCAGGATGTTTGTTAGTTTGGATGTTGGCTCTCCTCTATAAGTCGCATTTTTCAACAAATCTTGACGAAACTTTGTACACAGGTCCTAGGTATTTATTTTGGGAATATTTCCATCAAAAAGCAGCTGTAGCACTATTTATGAATGAATGAACGAATGAATGAACTCTTTATTGTTGACACTAAAATACAATACAGAAGAAATATACAGAAAGGAAAAAAAGAAGCGACTTAAAACTAGTGCAACAAAGGGCGGCCTTATTGCTTAGTCGATTCCTATAATACTTATTTGTATGTTAACAATGTATGAGTCAACAGTTAAGTACGAGTCAAGATCGGGTTCTGAAGATTCAATCAAGCAAACACGAAATCTACTTTCCAAAGAACTACTGGTTTAAATGCTTTATTATACAGGGCTATTTATTATCAATTAGCATCCTTTTAGGGGCTTATTCTGTACCCACATCAGAACTAACAACTTTGGTTCTACGGCTTTTGTCAAAACTCAAAAAAAAAAAATCTGCTGTTCCATACATTTGTCGAGGGTGAACGATATTTTTCTATTGACCATTTTTTTTTGAGAATGCTTAAAAGTCGTAGAACAAAAGTTGATAGTTTTTATGTACAGAATAAGCCGCTAAAAGGATGCTAATTGATTAGAAATAACCCTGTATATTATTACTTTGTAAATCATCAGTCTGTTAAGATATAAATGACCAGGACTGATACAAACATAGGTAGTCTATTTGAAAATATATCTTTTTATTGCCAATATTTATTGCTTTACTGCTTGCGTAGTAGATATTTAGTTTCCAATTATTTGTGAAGTTAGTCATGTTTTTGATATAGATAATCTTTAAGGAATTATTATTTTGGAAGTGGAGATAGAGGGGAAGTACCACACCCGGACTTACAGAATAAATATGTGAATTAAATATTCAAAGTTGAACCTTGCGTAGCGTAGTGCTACGATTCCGTAGCACTGTTTGTCAAAATTCTCGTAGCTGGAGGCGTAGCACGGCGGCGTAGGTGACGGTTGATCTACGATTTTTTCTAGATGCTTTTCACGTCATAATATGTCTTAGGGTGGCTATTATTAGGATTGAAAAAATTTAAACACGTAAAATTTAATAAATCATTAGTAAATTTTCCTAACGTTAAAAATGCTTTGACAACAGTAAGAACCGTATTCAACGTTGCATTGAACAGCTGATTTATCACGATTTCATTGGACATCCTAAAATATGTCCGTTCTCTAGAAAAATACCTATGAAATACCCATGTTCATGTAAACCAAAATATTTCAACTTAAATTTAACGTGGTGTGAAAACAAAATGTATTGTTTTTATTTCCTGAATAAAGTTGCGCAATACCAAAATGTAACATATTTTCATTCGGGCATTTAGCGCCAGATACAACATTCTAATTGCTAATACCCATGTTTTGGATAACATTAGAGATAATTAATGATTAATAGATCTGATAGTGTGTGACGTACTACTATACAATTTTATGATTTAATCACCACAAATACAGGTTTATTTTGTTTATTTCGAGTAGTAATTCAATCAATCCATTGGCAACATAGTGTGAACGCAAGAGTTTGTTTTATGTGTTGATTGAATGGATGATCGTATGAACTAGTTTCTTATCGGTCAGTAGTGCTTTCATTCGAGATTTGACTCGAATAATTGAATATCGTTGACTTGTATCAATGACTTGGCATTTTTTTCTAGAGGTATTACTTGAATTCACTTAATATTTCTCGAGTCAGCGCCTGCCTGCGATGCCGTTGTTTCGGTTTATAAATAGATCCATTTTTATTGTTTTACGAAAATAATATTACAGCATTTTTGTTAAACTAACAAAACTACATCATGATAAATTATAATGAATTTCGAAAGAAAAGTAAAGTTAGTTCTACTGTTGTAAAAACCGATGGATTAATCTATGGTTGCACCCACAGAACAGCAGAACTGTTGCACCTATACAGTATAGAAGTGTTTTAAAGATTTTTATCTACACTAATGTTGTAACATTCTACTTATGTTTCCAATTTTTGACTTATAATGACTACTGTTATAGCGCAGACAACAAAACACTCAATTTAAGCAATTTCACATGATGTTATAATATCCACACCGATATCGTAAAATCTCATTATAACATCGCGCGCTCGCTCCTGATTGGCCGCCCTGCGCGCCAAGTTCCCTGTGACAATACACGTTTATATTAGTGAAGATAAAGTAGTGTATGCAACTGCATATAACCCGGGTATTAAAACATGAGTTACTATTATGAAACTCGCTGCGCTCGTTTCATAAACTCACTCGTGTTTTAATACCCTTCATTATATGACAGTTGCATAAACTACTATTTTGGTATTACAACAATAAGAGAAGATAAATGAACACCAGCGCATGACTGAAACTTAGACGCTGACTATGATTAATAATTAATAATTTTCAAGAATACTTGAACTTATGTACGATAGCAAATGCCCAAAAAGTGCAACGCCAAAATTAAAAAGTAAAACAAGACGATTAGTTTGAATTTTGGCACAATTTCCATGTTGATTAATTATTAAACGTTAATCGCATATTTTGAACAAAAATACCGATAAAATAATGGAAAAAATCAGTGTAATTTCAGTCTGATCATGTTAGTTATCAGGCTAATCTGCCATTAGCTGATAAGAATCAGATTTATAATTAATTTGAGTATCACGAGAATTTTTAAGTAGATACGAGCGTTATCACTGATCTGATCGAAAGATAAAGAGATAACCGGTAGAGTCACCGCCCACTGTCTAGATTTTGGGCGTTTGGAAGTTCCAATTTAAATAACACCCACTGTAAGGTTTTTTACATTTATTTTTTTAAATAGATTTGACGAGTATAGAATTTGACGAATCAAGTATTTGACGACCGTCTGCGTAATCCACCCTGGCCAAGCGCGTTGGTTTCACATGCGCCAATGAATTTCTGCAGGTGATGCAGGTTGCCTCGCGTGGTTTATCTTCACCGAAAGCCAGTGATGTGAAAATCCATAGGTACAAGAATTCCAAAGAAGTCTTTGATACGAGACTGGGAATCAACCACGACTTTACAATTTTGCAAGCTTTAGTTTAGTTTCACCTGTCCCGTTGTCTGTCGTTCTGTAATCAAATCTTGCAAGTTACATTTGATCCACTTCCCGGTTATCGATTGAGCTGAAATTTCGCATACATGTGTAAATCGCGTGACAATGCAATATTATGATGAAATGGTGCTGATCTGATGATGGAGCTGGAAGGTGGCCAAAGGAAATTAGCTATGAAACGACACAATCTCATCGAGTTTGAGTATATTTGAATGGTCTTGGCGAGTAGTTTGTCTTTCAATAGTAACCGGGGTCTGATGATGGAGCTGGAAGGTGGTGATAGGAACTCTGTAATGAAACGACGCAACCCTATCGAGTTTCGGCTCGTTTGATTTGTATTGGAGTACTTGTTCAATAAACGGTTTTTTTTTAAATATTATACTTGTTAAAGTGAGCGTTGTCTCACTGTGTCATCACTGAAGCCCTCATAGCGTACTTTAACTAGGTTTTACTTAGCAAACTCCGAAGTTGTGCATCATTAAGTATAGGTACTATTATATTAACCACGGTCAGTCTTTGGGTGGGTGACCGAGGGTGGCATGTTCATCTGCTCGGGTAACTTAAGAACTCTTAAATTGTGGGTGTGTGTCCCCATTGTTTTAACTGCTCAGCATGTCAAAGGTTTCAGATGGCTCAGTAATTCTGTAAACTGGGCTAGCCACCTGCTCTAGATGATCTTACTTACCACGACTGTATTATAACTTAAACAATACCATAACTCCTCTCATGCCCATACACATTGCTATTTAAAATTGGAATCCTTAACGATAATTTGTTTTTTTTTTATGTACGTAGTTGCACGTTGAAGGATTACGATCATTTGGAGTACAGTTGTGCTATATTCAAAATAAAACGAATTTAAACTTTGTGACCTAGTTTTGGGAGTAAAATTAACAAACTTTTCAATTAGCGGAACAAAACCCATGAAAACATAGTGGGTCAGCAATTTTGTAGGCAGCAATGATGTATGCAGTAATATTTCATTTTGAAAATTTTATTATTGTAAGTAAATGTTTTGTTATCAGCTTCGAGGATTTTGTAGACTCATATAAGTTTGTTTTGTTTATCTATCTACAAAACTGGGAATACGATAATTGGGCTTTAATTTTTGGCTTTTGTTTAAACACCAGATAATTAAAATGACTTATCTGAACGTTTAGTAGATCACGACGCGTGACCAATATCCTGGTGTTTATTTGGCTCAACGTATAAACATTGCCATTCAGCGTGGCAGTGCTGCCAGCATGGATACCCCATCCCATGCTCTTTAGAGCTTTATCGATCTGTGGACATTGACGTACCTACAGATTTTCTCTTGGGATGGCAGCTACCTTCTTTTCTTCTTCTTTCCTACAGTCTAATAAAGTAAACTGTATGAACTTTGAAGTTTTCTGGGGTAGGTAAGTTCATCTATATTTATTTACTAGCGACCCACCCCGGCTTTGCAGATTTATTATACATATAAACCTTTTTCTTGAATTACTCTATCTATTAAAAAAAACCGCATCAAAATCCGTTGTGTAGTTTTAAAGATATAAACATACATGGGGACATGGGGACAGCGGGAGCGACTTTGTTTTATACTATGTAGTAATTTGTTAGGTAGAGCGCCTCTACGCGTAATATTTTTTGTTTGAATAGAGTCATACAAAATAACGGTAGGTATGGCTGTTTGACGTGATAACGTCTTATAAATCGATGAATGCCGGCTGTACGCACGTAAAAGTGTCACTTTCCGCCTGAGTCCACCGTGCAAACGAGAGCGCAGAACAAGCGATAGAGAAGCACGATTGTTTTAGTTGTTGATTCAACAATGTCTTATTACGATATCACCAAAAATTATCTAGGTATTGTAAACTGACTTTCTAGACAACCATTTTTTTTTCGTAAATAAATGAATAATGAGTCAATAGGTATAACTAGGATGACACAAGTCAATAAATATTTTTCTTAATAATACTTGTTTTTATGACGTCACAATGATATGAAATTAGTGATTGCCAGGAACGTGCTTACTCCATGTGAATTATGTACTATTACGATATCGTATCTACAAAATATATCTTTCCATCTACATTACAAAGTTAATTGGATTTAGATAAGATAGGTATTTATCGCCAATACAGATTTTTAAATCGCTATGAATTTTAATGCGTTGTAAAATAAATAAACTTGTAAAAATGTTTTTATCATCAAAATAGTCTGTGGTATGAAAATACGTAGATAGAGTTTGTGCAAAAAAGAAGCGTCGTAGGTGAGGACGCCCGTGTGCCATTTTACTAATTTTGTTACGTTGACAACACTGCTATAAACTGCTATGTAATTGCTAGTACAACTAAAAGTGTTTGATACTGTGTCTACCAAAGACACCAATTCGGTTTTCATCAGTAGACTCTCGTCTACCAAGTATATTCGGTACCTTGGCTACTGATTAAAATCGTATTGTTAGTTCACCGTAACGCCACGACGGTTCTCTTTTTGCACAAGCTCTACCCGAATTCGACAGAACGCATTAGTACGGGATTTGAACCTAAGAGCTTAGAATTATGATTTTCTTTAAAAAGGTATACAGGATTAATCAGAAACGTACTAAGCCGAAGAGCGTGAAAAAGGTGGTATGAGAGTATAATTATTTATATCCACTATTTTATTTATATCATTCCTCAAGCTAAATCAGCTGGACAGAAAAGAAATCGAACCAAGAGGTTCTAAACGTTTAAACTTTAACGCCCAAAATCGTTTGTGCATTATCTCTTTTATTTTACTTTAAGACAGGTGTTAGGTCGGTACGTAGAAATTGTTAACAATGATGAGTATTACCTACCTCTGTAATAGGCTATTGAACTAGTTTTATGAAATCGTTTTAAATTATTCGTTAGTACATAATAAGCGCACTACATTTATATTTCCGAGAAATCTACTGTATCAACAATGAAAATCAGTGTTAAAGAATAGATATTCAAGATCCCGCCAAAAACGACATTCTGTAATGGCGCTGGTGTTTGACGTCACACACTAGTAAATAACGTTAGTTGATACTAGTAAATACGCTAGTTCACATATAATAACTGACAAAAATTAAGAGTTACTCACAGATCTAATAATATTACTCCGAAATCACAAAACACAAATTACCTACACAAACAACAGTCAATCGAGAAATTCTTGTTTACTATCATGTGACGTCACCAGTGTTGCCGCCCTTCTTAGAGCGTTCATGTCACAGATAAAATAACAAAAAAATATCGTATTTTATTTCGTGCGATTTGCGAAAATTAGACATATTTTAGTTTAAATAAAGTGAAATATGTCTTTTTCAGGCTTACCACAAGCAATAGTATATTTTCAATTTTGTCAAATAGCCTACTTAGCACTTTTCAAAACAACTCATTGTATACACATGAAAAATAAATACTTATGAATCTTCTATGACCATCGGAGAATGTCTATGCCAATTTATTAAAAAAAACGTACAAGACCAAATTAACGTCAATTCACTGAAAAGTTAAAATATCAATAAATTTTGCAAAATATCTATCTTATTTTTAAAGTACCTGATATCTTTTATTTATTATAATGGTATCTAATAAAATTTTAACTAATTAACTGATTAATCTAAACTCTTAAATCGGAAGGTTAACTGACTGATTAACCAGAATTGCTGTCAGTTAATCACTGTTATCATTTATCAGTTTAATAATTAATTGTACACATAACATTTCGAAAACACATAAAATAGGCACATTTTATTAACGTACATTTGATATTTCGAGAATATGCAAAAATTATTACAAAGCTTATTTCGAAGAACGACTTTTCTACAAATTCAAGCACTGTTTGACTTAGCTGAAAAAAATGCAGCTGAAAAATGCTTTAAATAGAGGCCTATGTCCAGCAATAACGGGCTGTAAATGATGATGTTATAGTATGACGACATACAAAGACGAAGATAGTTGTTGACATTCTGCTCAATAAATCAATTAAATATAATTATTTTTCGCAAAAAAATGGCAAAACCGCCTTCCATCATGTACAGAATGCGAATATTTCGCTCGAATTATTTAATTACATTATTGTTGATTTTTTTAAAAACGGCTCAGCCGATCTGTAAAATTTAAATGGGACCACCTCGGGGTTTTTTTTAGATTCGGTTCACATTTGGCGGAATTATCGATGAACGTACACAAAAAAGTACATACAGACGAACATAGAACCTCCTACTTTTTGGAAGTCGGTTAAAACATGCCTACTGGCCGAGAAACGTTTTACATTCAATAATAAAATATCTGCCCAACCGGGAGTCTAACTTTGAACTCCATCGGCAGCTCCCAACCACATCAATAAAACCTTGTTAGTATTACAAATCTAGTAATTTGTTGATAAGTTTGGTACTCTTTCACGCAACAACAGAAACCGATTGACTTTTTTGTATCTGTTCAAAAGTTGGAGAGAATCATATCCTACTTTTTGACCGACAAAACGGAGGAGGTACTCAATTTGTTTTATCTTTTTTTATATGTAACCACGCATAACTTTTTACATAGTAGTCCGATTTCTATAATTTTTTTATTGGAAAGAATACCTATACTTCGAAGTTGGGACTATTTAATTTTTATCGAAACCGGCTAAGCCATTTATAATAAATCAACAGTAATGTGAAAAATGCTACATCGATCTGTGCGAAATATTCGCGAATTCTGTACACGGTTGAGTCGGTCTTCCCATTTTTTGCGAAAAATAATTATTATCCCGTAAAAATAAAATTGTAAATAGTAAACGCTAATAGTTAATAGATAATAATTATTATCCCGTAAAAATAAAATTGTAAATAGTAAACGCTAATAGTTAATAGATAATAATTATTATCCCGTAAAAATAAAATTGTAAATAGTAAACGCTAATAGTTAATAGTAGTAATAGTACATGTTAATTTTGATGGAGTAACATATCCTTATTACCTTAATTACAAGAACATCTTATCACGTTAGTTATCAATCAATTTAACTAATCAATTTATTTTTATTAAACTTCAACCAAAATTTAAACTGACTGATTAGCCAGAATTGCTATCTTTTATCAATTAAATCGACTGCGTCGGTGGCTCAGTGGTTAGAGACCCTAACTTCTGTGTCAAAGAGGCGTGGGTTCGATCCCCACCCAGGGCAAACATTTGTGTGATGAACATAGGTGTTTGCTCTGTGTCTGGGTGTTATTTAGGTACTATCTATATAAGTATGTATTTAAAATATGTATGTGTAGTATATCAGTCTCTGGCAGCCATATCACATGCTATGCTTAGTTTGGGGTGAGAGACCGTGTGTAAGATGTCCAGAAAAAAAAAAACCATGTACATACCTACAAGTATAATTACGAGTAAGTTCGTATAGGCCGGGTGGCTGAAGCTATAGAGGGCTTTGCTCGGAGTCTCTCTGCGAGATCAAATCAGATAGAAAAAGAACTGTGGAAAAACCAAAGTTGCCGACATAGCCCAGTGGATTGGCAAGTTGAAATGGTAGTGGGCAAGGCACAAAACACTGAGAACTGATGATCGATGGAACGAAGATTCTTGAGTGCAAACCATGTACTAGCAATCTCAGCGTAGGACGTCCAACCACCAAGTGGACGGATGACCACTCCCAACCGGTCTTATAGATCTATAGTGGAGGCCTAAATTCAGCAGTGGAAGTCTTATGGCTGAAAGGCATGACGACCGTATCAACGAAAATCGACGAACGAACGTCTAAAAAATAAAAAATAGTTTCGCCAATTGTGAACCCAATAGAAAAATTCTTTTTTAATTTGAAAGGGTATACTCCCGAGGTGGTCTCATTTAAATTTTACAGAAATCGGCTTAGCCGTTTTTGAAAAATCAACAATAATATAAACAATTCGAGCGAAATATTCAAAGTTTGTACACGATGGAATTTGCCTTTTTTCGACAAAATGATCGATCAGCTGTATTTTTAGTTTTGACAAATGTTACAGAACAAAAGTTGTTAGTTTTGATGTACATAAGCCCCTAAAAGGATGCTAATTGATAATCAATAACCCTGTATACTATAATTTCATCATTAACATCAGTTTATACGAACTGCTATAAACTACTTGATTTTGATATTTATTTGTTTTGAATTTTGATACATGATTCGATCTAGGATGGTGCACTTAATTTTGACGATTTATGCACACAGAAAAACAAAAAAGAACTTAAATAACAATTTCCGCTATGACTAATCTACTTAATACTAAAACTTAACTGAAAAAAAAAAACACAAAACAAAATAAAACCTAGTCTAAAAGCCCCTCGGCAGAGGGTAACGAGGCCAAAATGCTGGCAGCATTACCTCGCTGAATAGCAATACTCAGCTTTTGAGCGAAATAGATGCCAGCACTCTGGTCACGTGTCACCTCTACCAAACGCCTGGCCGAATCTTTGTAAAGAGTATGAGCGTCCGGCCGCCACGGACCTAACGTCTCAACCCCAAAAAAAGTTAATTCAAATATCAGCTAAGCTAAGCGAAAGAAGGTTTTGGTTGGCCTAAAAATTCTGACATCTAAGCTAGCGACACGGCCTAGGTATTCTTAAATAAACTATCTTCTCACACTAAGGCTGCGTTTCCACCAGAGATGTGCAAGGAGGCGTATATAGAAATTGCTTCATTACCAAGCCTCGCTCCTCTTAAGGTATGTATCTGAACAGTTTTATACTTGAGACAGACTGAGGCAACTTTTCATCCTCTTTTCGCACAGGGTTCAGGTGCCTCAGGCTGAAGATCGCGTCAACAGTTGCACTGCTTTGGGTCGAGACAGCCGCTCGGCCCGAGGCTGCCTCTTGAGGAGGTTTCGCTTTTAATTGAGATTTGTGTAAACTTGGTCTGTCTGGAAATAGGCTAGGTAAATAATCGGCAAAGTGCGAGTCGAACTCGCGCACGAAGGGTTCCGTACTGTATGGGGGCTATAATTAAATATTTATTTGATTTTAATTTCATAATTAATTATTGAAGTAAGCATACAATTAAATCATCCATCGATCAGCCATAGGACGTCCACTGCTGGACATAGGTCTCCCCTGTAGATCTCCAATAACCTACGCGTCCTCGCACATATCTGGTGCAAACGCAGCTTTAATGAGCTTTTCCACTTGGTAGTATTATGCTGTGTAGCTATGAATGTGTATGATGTCCACCAATCATTAATTTGATATCGTATAAACTCATGGTAAGCATAGCTAAAAATAACCGGCCCCAATTGCAAAATACATAGGCACTTCGTATGTTTAGTTACACAACTTATCTAAGCTAACTGGAAAGGCACCTTAAAAGTGTTACCTACTAAGATTACTCATGAGCTACGAGTACCTACCTTATCTCATGTTAGAAGAACAGTCACAGAAAAAAATACACCAATTTAAAAAACACTATTTAAAAATAATATTGTGATGAAATAAAAGAAATAAGTTTGTTTAGAATCTAATTTTTTTTTTTTATTTTTAGATCACGTCGCACTCAATGTTTTTCTATGACTGGACAGTACTTCGTCGAATTAATCTAGAATTAACTAAATCTTTATTATAAGGAACGGTATTATAATCATGGCTGCTTAGGGTCGACGCGCGCTATGCAGATTCGGACCAAATTAAAAATACTGGTCGCAAAGAAAACTAAACCATATATGTTTTAATACTGAGTCAGATTTATAGATCAGATTTTATTTATATTTCATTGTTATCTTTGATTATGTACCTTTCAAATAGCGAAATAATGTATCATCTAAGTTCCAAAGATCAAACATGTTCTGAATTTTTGAAACATTGTAAAGACACAATAACAGAGTTTTGTTTGCTTTCCAAGAAGAGATCACTACTGCTGAAAAGGCTTTTTTCATTTTTTCTCTCTCATTTTTTCAAGATGACGTGTCAGGAACGCATTCTCTGAACGGCCGAACTATATATAATATGTAATGATTTTGTTTCGTATTAATTCAAAATTTAATAAATAAAAACATTTTACTTAAATTATTTACAAATCTTTCTATATCCTATTTGAACCCAGGCATTTGCTTTATTATGTGTTAATAATAAATGTGAAAATATTGTAGAAAAATTTATTACCAAAGGCAAATAGAAGGATTAATCTAAACTATAACACTATACAAGTACCAACAGGTATTGTAGAGGAATAAATATTTTAATTACAATTTTACATTCAAATTGTAATTGAGTTTTATTAAGCCATAGTAAGTAGTTTTAAATAACAACTAGAGGGATCTATCTATACTAATTAAATACTAAAGAAGTATTATGAAAGAATCGGATAAACTGGGTTATTTCTAATCAATTAGCATCCTTTTAGGGGCTTATTCTATACATCAAAATTAACAACTTTTGTTCTGCGACTTTTGTCAAAACTAAAAAAAAAAACAGCTGTTTCATACATTTTGTCGCGGGTGAACGATATTTACGAACGCCCAATTTTTTTTTTTTGGGTTTTGACAAAATTCGCAGAACAAATATTGTTAGTTTGATGTACAGAATAAGCCCCTAAAAGGATGCTAATTTATTAGAAATAACTCTGTATACTATAAAAAGTTTAGCGTATGTTTGGTCTAGTGCACGGTTACCACAAGTATAGTAAGATTATCGGGTTTTGATAGAGTTTTTCTTGCTAATTTACGAAGGTTAAGCCGCGCCTGATAGGTCAGTGCTGGGCCGAAAAACGTTAGTTAGCCGAAAAAATTACGAAAAATTCGGCATTATTCGTCATTAAACATTGTAAAACTATGAAAAAAATATCTTTATTAATTTTAATACCTGAAACATGTCTCATAAATTGTAACTTCTACTACTTCTTCTACTTTCTACTTGTAATAAATTCTGACACCAGGGCTAGCCATCTGGCTTATACAAACTTACGAGCAGTAGATACTATATTTTTTGTCATTCTTTAATTTCATCTAAGTAATTAGGTATTTGCAGAATGAAAGTTAAGTGAAATTGGACTTTTATTTGAATTTTTTTACATATTTCTCGGACGACGCTTAAATGGGTTAACATTTAGAGCTTTTCTGTTTCCTGAGCAAAGAGACGCCAAGAAGAAATAACCCTGTATATCTACAGGGTTATTTCTAATCAATTAGCATCCTTTTAGGGGCTTATTCTGTACATCAAAACTAACAACTTTTGTTCTACGACTTTTATCAATTCACAAAAACAAGTTGTTGTTCCATAGAAAAATATCGTTCACCCTCGACAAAATGTATTGAACAGCTGATTTTATTTGAGTTTTGACAAAATTCGCAGAACAAAAGTTGTTAGTTTTGATGTACAGAATAAGCCCCTAAAAGGTTGCTAATTGATTAGAAATAACCCTGTATAGCGACTTATAGGTAAAACTGCAAAAAAAAAATGCCCTCAATATTGTCTTAGCTCTTTGTTTAAAATTAGCATAGGTACTTATGTAGGTGTGTTATTTTTAAACTTACACGATTTGAACACATTATTATTAAACTCGTACATAGGTACCTACTACAAGACTAATCGCGCACGACAACGATCGGTGCAACTCGGTTGAAACGTCGGGATGAGGCATTTATTAACCGACTTCCAAAAAGGAGGTTAAATGTTCGTCTGTATGTATTTTTTTTGTGTATGTTCATCGATAATTTCGCTAATTGTGAACCGAATCGAAAAATTATCTTTTAATTCGAAAGGGTGGGTATACTATGGGTCTGTCTTCCCGCTAAAGTACAACGTGGACGTCTTCAAATTCCGAGTAAATAGGTATCTTCTAGGTAAGCGTGCTACAACCTAGACCGCTTATCTGCTCAACATCAGGCAGTATGTGGTCAAATGCAAACCTATTCTGAATTAAAAAAAAAGCTACCGAGGTGGTTCCATTTAAATTTAAAGAAATCGGCTGCGCCGTTTTTTAAAGGACAACAATAATGTGAACAATTCGAGAGAAATATTCGAATTTTGAACACGACGGAAGGTGGTTTTGCCATTTTGCGATCAATAATTATTGAAGTGAAACTTCTAATGCGACTTCCAACAAGGTTGCGTTAAACGTTTAACGCTACCATGCCTCGAAGTTACACTTCTTCCGCGCGGAGGGACTCCCCTTGCATTTTTTTATTTCTTCTTTTTAGTGCGCGATACGTCCCGTAGTATATAAAATTTATCTTTATGCATATCTATATACGTAAACAGCTTCTATGATGTGCTTTGTATGCCAAAGAAAAGGCTAAAAAGGTTTTTATGACCATTGTAAAAGCTATTCAAAAGACCTAGAAAGAGTCAGTCAAATGGTTAGTGACTTGAAACCTTCAGTGCAACCTGGCAGTAAAATTCCTAATGCAAAGTTTCCAAAGTTTAAGCAACTATGATGATGGCTTACTTTTGAATATCTCAAGTGATCGTGATAAGTAAGTACATACCTAGGAAGGATAAGTAGTATACACAGAACAGCAGAACCACGGTGATGATATCTATCATATCTGATATCATCATGTGATATTAAATATTAGATTATGCACCGTGAGAATGATACAGTGTCTTTTGGCATTAGATCCTGAGCTCGGCAAAGAATTCTAGAGACTCTAGAGAGTCCATATACATATGTGTATAAGCGAGAGAAAATTAAAGAAGTTAAAAGATTCAAGTTTGTAAAGAATGATCGAAACAAAAGACGCTGTTTAAGATTTTTAGTTTTGTATATCTATGTATTGTCTCGCAGAAGGTATGCAAAATAGAGTATGCGCCACTAAAATAGCGCTTGTCTTCATATTGGGTGGTTTGAATCCCTCAACAACTGTACTTGTTAATCTAGAGTCCCTTAGAAGGTATAATATGTCACCCGTGGCATAAGACATTGTTTTATTCTTAACTATTCCTAACTTGAATTTTTTTTTAATTTATTTGTAAATAACTATTAACTAAATATTAGTAAAATAACTTACTAGGTATTTATTACACTTTTTTATCTTTACTACTTTTAAGGTAGCGGCAGCAAATATGTAATAATATATCGGGATTTGTTTTTGATCTAAAAAGTCAAAGCAAAGTATGATGAAAATATAGGTATACTTTTTCTTGTAATTTTTTTATGTGTGTTAGAATTTAAATCACGAAATTTCATTCACGTAATTCTATTCACGAATTGATATTGATTCTTATCTACGAGTACCACGATAGCCAAAAGTGGGTTGGTGGATTCAGATACAGCTTCAGGATGTTTTCCTTCACCGAATGGTATGGTTTCTTTATTCTTTTGTAAAATATTTAATGCATAGAAATTACAATTACGAATCAAGTTGTGTTTCTTCTTTAAACCATATAATCGAAAACAATAATTTGATTTAAATAACAGTAGGTACTTTCGTCCTACTTTTCGGCACCGCTTTAGCACCGCCCTATTATATTCAAATCAGTAATTATTTAATTTCTAAGAAACCCGAGTGACGATAGTAGATAAGTAGAAAGGTACACAACTAAAAGATTAGGTTTTAAAGTTAATAAGTTGTCGAGCCAATAGCATGTTTCGTAGGTATTTCGTATAGTTATGAAGTCTGTTTGATTTCGTTTTATCCTTGATAATGAAAATTGTCCTGTTTGCAATAATAGAACACAAATAATTTAGTTACTTTATTATAATGTAATAACATTTGCTTATATTTAACAGAAGAATTTTTATTAAATTCATGACTAAAATAGTAAATAAAATAACTCTAACTATGTATTTGGATCTAATTTTGTATTACATTGGATATTTCTCTATAGTTGATCCATATAGATATGAAATATTCTTGGAAAAAAAGGGAAATGTCGTACTGTCTCTGCTTTTGGTAAAAAAAAAATAGCTTTATTAGGTACCTACTTGATGAAAAATAGATTGAAAAATAGACTAACGGAGACTTAGTATGATTGATTGTCAAAAAATCCCTTTGATTAAAAAAATGTTATGATAGGAAATAAAAGATTTTTTCTCTCACTTTGTAGTTAATGTCTTTTTTTGTCGAATATAAATGATTTCTTTGTAGGCAACTCAACCCACAGCCCCTTTACCCCAGGGGTCAGTAGAATATTCTATAGTCATGAGTCTGGGTTATGTTTTTTCTTTTTATGTTTTTTTTTAAATTTCGTAACAGCTTTTCTGAATCCCAAAAACTTCACATTCCTTTCATTTCAGTATCATCTTATTTCCATACCGAAATTGGTTCACAGTTTTAATTTAATCAAT
This sequence comes from Hypomecis atomaria, assembly GCA_964007245.1. NCBI lineage: Eukaryota > Metazoa > Arthropoda > Insecta > Lepidoptera > Geometridae > Hypomecis > Hypomecis atomaria. The sequence goes on along the minus strand of OZ023308.1, from coordinate 8,734,128 downwards.
TAAACTACCAATTAAAACACTTGATGATCCAATGCTTTTTAGTATGTAAAGTAGTACCTATTGTATTTTGTTGTAGTTATTAAAACATTAGTTATTAAGTAAACTAACAGTTAAAACAATTGATGATCCAATGCTTTTTAGTAGTGTAGGTAGTTTTAGCATGTAAAGTACCTAATACCTATTGTATTTTAATGTAGTTATTAAAACACTGCACGGAAAATCAGAATCAGTTGGTATCAAAGGTGAAATTAAAAGTTCCCTACATATTTTTGCTGCGCAAAGTTGTCATACAATTTTCCAGTTACCTACTGTTGATGACGTATATAGTGTGTGATGTTTGGACCTTTTCTACGACGGAAACACGGATTTTGTACCGTTCAGATTTGTCCAATCTTAGTGGGTTTGAAGCGCAGCGTAGGACTTCCACCTTCGAGGTGGATAGACGACCTCATCCAGACCACAGGATCACGCTGGATGCAAGACGCTTTCAATAGCTTGCATCCAGCGTAATCGCATTGGAGACACAAAGGGCAGGGCCGGACCGTGACTTTAGGTGGCTCTGGCTATAAATTATGCGAACACGAAAAGCGACGAAAAGAACTCTCGACGTGTGACAAAGTGACAGTTATATACTTTGCCATAACGCTGTCTCGTTCTGACACTACGAACGAAATAATTCGTGGCGCGCATACTAGCCCGGCTGGGCTAAAACTATTTAAGGGACCTCCTAATTACTCAAAGTATTGTGTAGTACGACAGAAAGAGACAGATGCTGAGAGGGAAACAGCGGAGCACGATCGAGAATGAATGAATGTGTAATGGCTGCCAAACATTTGAACTGTCAGTTCGAAGTACCAACATCTGAACGTAGACTTCAATTTAACAAGTTTGATAATCGAAGGATTCGCAAGGCTGCAAACCTTACGATATGTTTAATTTAAAGGTTAATTTAAATAGGAGGAGGTTCTATGTCCGTGTGCATGTTTTTTCTTGTGTATGTTCATCGATAATTTCGCCAATTGTGAACCGAATCGAAAAAATATTTTTTGGTTCGAAATGGTATACTCCCAAGGTAGACCCATTTAAATACTCCCAAGGTAGACCCATTTAAATTTTACAGAAATCGGCTGAGCCGTTATTGATAAATCAACAATAATGTAAACAATTCGAGCGATATATTCGAATTTTGTACACGGTGGAAGGCAGTCTTGCTATTTTTTGCGAAAAATAATTATTTACTTAGACTTGACTTCCCTGGGACCCACGGGGGTTGAAGCTCAAAAAGCTATATGATAGATCCGGCCCTGCATAGGGGAGGCCTATGTCTAGCAGTGGACGTCCTATGGCCGAAACGACTACGACTTTTCCATTAAACACTCACAACAATAACTTCAGTTTCTTTGTATAACACTATCAGTAGGAAAACTACCAAAAACTTCTCACTGGAAAATTTTGGTATATACAAACTTATTTTTGATAAGTATTGTTTTGTTTTTAGTACTGAAAGTGTGCGAGTGAGACAGAAGCGATTTTATCTATGAGCGTGTTAGCAACATGGACAGGAAAAAATCGGCCAAGTGCGAGTCAGACTCGCGCACGAATGGTTCCGTACCGAATGGGAGCCCCATTCCTCTTGCCCTTAATCATAGCAAGCAAAAAACTCCTAAAAATCACGTTTGTTAAATGGGAGCCCCCCTTAATATTTATTTTATTCTATTCTTAGTTGTTATAGCGGCAACAGAAATACATCATCTGTGAAAATTTCAGCTGCTCAACTATCACGGTTCATGAGATACAGCCCGGTGACAGACAGACAGACGGACATCGAAGTCTTAGTTAAAGGGTCTCGTTTTTACCCTTTGGATACGGAACCCTAAAAAGAGTATAACAATAACTTATTATGCGTAATGAAATCTCTAGAGTAATTCATTAATTCTTATTTCATTTAATTTTTTTTTTCTACATAGTACTTATAACAATTTCCAAATATGCTTACTAAGTTAGCAGACAAGCAATTAAATTCAAATCGACCAATCACATAAACAATTTTAATTAGTCTTAGATAAAAGCTGACAGCCCAGTGATGAATAGCCAATCACAGCTCCGAAATCGCCTAAGCTGATTTTAAGCTGATAATTTTAAGCATAATACTTGAAAGTAGTGTTAATTTGTTTTTTTAGTATAGATATATCAGTAAAGAGGTTTTAGTGAGGGGAAAGGTGGTTTGATGACGTTTAAGGAATCGATTAAAGCACGTCACGTCTCATAAGTAAAACATGCGACAAAGTCTACTTTTAGGTCTCTTTCGCGAGAGTTAATTTTTTTCCTTATGTTTCTACCTACTAAAAGTAAGTAAGTTCGTATAGGCCGGGTGGCTAGCCCTGGTGTCAGAGTTTTTAGGCCGCCTGAAGTCCTCTGACATGGCTAAACGTTAAAACAACCGGGGCCTACAATTTAACGTGTCATCCGAGCCACGGTAGCGCTCAGTTGGAAAATGCCACCCGCGGTCACCCATCCAAGTACTGACCGTGCGGAACGTTGCTTAATTTCGGTGATCGCTGACAATCACCTACTAGAAACTGCACACTCATCCTGCTGTTTGTAGTATACTACAGATTCGCAGAAAACATCAGCTAGATCTTAATTGTTTGGCGCAAGCTGTAATTAGAGTTTATACAAATAAATAAATAAAATTTAGGGGACATTTTGGAGTCTTTGACCCCTAAACTAAGCAACGCTTGTGATATTGCTGCCAGCTTCGAGCAAATTTCTACAGAGCCACAGTCCCTAAGTGAAAGTAGTAAATCAATGTCCGAGCGCCGTCATACATACGGACTTAAATATTTACATTAAATAATTCACAATGATCCGTTTTCTCGAATCTCGACGTTATGTCACCTAATTAATGCTTGTAACCGAGCACTTTGGCATCGCGCGGCGTTGTAGTCGACTTGCAGTCACCTTACGACTAACTAAAAAGCCTGGGCAGGCTGAACAAAAGTTGTTAATTTTGATGTACAGAATAAGCCCCTAAAAGAATGCTAATTGATTAGAAATAACCCTGTATAAATAACTAGCGACCCGCCCCAGCTTCGCATTGTGTATTATACACATAAAACTTCCTCTTAAATCACTATCTATTAAATAAAATCGCATCAAAATCCGTTGCGTATAATTTTTAAGATACTTATAAGCATACATAGGGACAGACAGCGGGAAGCGACTTTGTTTTATACTATGTAGTGAAAACATTCAGTCACAAAACAAACACCTATGTTTACCACATAAATATTTGACCTAGATGGGAAACGAACCCACGCTCTTTAGCCCAGGAGTTAAAAAAAAATCAAAGATGTTTATTCGTGCATAAGATTTACATGCAAATTGATTGAATCCACCAATTCCGAACTAGGTAGTTAGAAACTGTGTTTCGGAAACCGGTGGCTTCTCCCAATTAGATCAAACAGGTGATTATATAGATTATTGTTAAATTATATTTAAGTAATTATTAAATTTATATACAATCTTGCATAGGTAATTTTAAATTAAAATAAAATGGTACATTTATAAAAATCATCGTAGAAACTCTCATCTAAAACTATGATAAACATAGTTAGGGTCACTAGTCCACGTTAAGGAATAGAAAAGAGAGGCATATGCCTAGCAGTCGATTATCAAATGTGATGATGGTGATAACAGTGAATTCCAGTAAAAACTAAGCTGATGTCAGTTTTCAAAATTATCTAGTTTTATTAGTAGCTAAGATCTATGTTTTTCAAAATCTATCGATAATAGCGGAGATTTCAGCGCTGATTACTAATTGCACTTAGGCAAATATTTGTAATAGAACGGAAGTTATCGATAGAGTTTGCGGATTAGCATAGTACCTACTCCACACGTGACAGTAACCAGCAACGCGTTAGCCTTGACATCAAAACTAACAAATTTTGTTCAAAACTCAAAAAAATCGGCTGTTCCATACATTTTGTCGAGGGTGAACGATATTTTTCTGTGGAACAACAATTTTTTTTTTTGAGATTTGGTAAAAGTCTGACTAAAATTTGTTAGCTTTGATGTACAGATTAAGCCCCTAAGAGGATGCTAATTTATTACCATTATTCCTGTATACCCTGCAAAAAGTTTTGCGCTTTCATACACAAAAAAATATACGCGTCGATTGATAACCTCCTCCGTTTCGTTAGGTAAAATTAATTTAGATGGGATTAATATTACAGCTAGAATAAGAAGAAGAATAGATTCGATATTTTATATAGAATCGATTTTTTTATAAAAGCCATTTTTAAAACCCAAATTATAGAACATCTCTATATAGTAATGATAATGGCAGTACTGATAACTTTAATTCATTTAGGTACTAATGCCACGCGCTCTTGCAAAGACTTTTTTGGACAACCAGCATGAGTTGCCGAAGAAGAAAAACTTTGTGAAATCCTGATGGTACACTTTTTAGTTATTAATTGACTTCATACATCGATATAATCTGGACGTAGTTCAGCAGAAAGGACTCAAGCCACAAAAATGTTACTTTTGAGTTTTCTGATTACACACGTGGTTTGAGTCTGAAAAAAACTGTTACTGTATGACTGCTTTTTGAAAATCTATTTTTATATGAAATACCTTCTTATTCTTCGGTCAGAAAGGCGTGGGTTCGATTCCCACCCCGGGCAAACATTTTTGTGATAAACATAGATAGTTTATTGAATCAGGCGTTTCTTTGCGGAAGTTCATCTTCAAATTCTTGTTTTGAATAAATATTTAGTGTATTTCCGCTCTGTCGTAGTCATATAAGTTAAGGGTACCATTCAAAATCCAAATTAAATCACAAACATAATTAGTAATTAATGATCAACCTGTATCATGGTTCGACTATGGTTAGGTTAGGTTACATCAGAAAAAGTAAAAAAAAAATGTTAGGTTAGGTTAGGCTTAGGTATGTTTACAAAATATTAATGAACCTGAAACAAAATTATAATTAATCCGTTAAAAATAATAATAAATAATTAAACCTGTAACAAAAAATAGTGATTAGTGATCTCTTTAAAAAATGTAGTAAACCTGAAAATAATATTTAATTAATATGTTAAAAATTACAAATTTAATTTATTTTTTATAAAAAATGATATAAAATAGTTGAAAAAATACTTAGTCAATAAATAGCACCCCTATTCTTACTGTACTCTATTCGACACGTGTTTCGACGTCCTGAAGATGCCTCGTTTAGAGGCGAAACAAAACCGAAAAAAAACATACCTAAGCCTAACCTAACCTAACAATTTTTTTTTTCTTTTTCTGATCTAAACCTAACCTAACCATAGTCGAACCATGATACAGGTTGATGATTAATTACTAATTTTGTTTGTGATTTAATTTGGATTTTGAATGGTACCCTTATATGACTACGACAGAGCGGAAATACACTAAATATTTATTCAAAACAAGAATATAAACTTAGATGTTTTCTCTGTGTCTGGATGCTTAGTTTTGGGTCAGAGACAGTGTGTAAGATGTTCCATGATATTTATTTAATTATTTACTTTATAGGTCACTTTGGTATCGTTGACTACCAATCGTGGTTGAGTTTGTTTTCCCGTTCGTTTTTAGGCTAAGTCCAACTTTATTATACTGTTTACCTAATACATGTAATATTATTATGTAAGTGGCTTTTCTCCCAAGATATTTGAAATAACACAAAATTTGAGTTTTTTTTGCTAATAGAGACATTAGGTAACCTATACCTCAAACTTATTCTTTGCACCTTTCTTATAATCTTATTATTCTTTATTTCTTTATTATTTATATCCTTAATATTCTTTGGAGTCAGAGCTAATAAATAGATACCTGTTTATTTTCATATTATATATTTAAATGCTATGTTTTGTAAAATGCAACAACATTCAGTGGTGTCCGGTTTACATGTAAGGTCAGGTATTAGGTGTTTCAAGTAGAAATATAATATTACAAAATTACGAATAAATTTTATAGACCAAAGAATCAGTATTTTTTTAAGTAAAATTTACATTTCCTTATAATTTAACGGACTGGTTTTTAATTGAGTACAAATAATAAAATCTGCATTTAAATATTACACACATTTTGTGCTGATTCACCAACTAAGGAAAAACGGTCTTTTGGTTTCTAACCGACTTCCAAAAAGGAGGAGGTTCTATGTTCATCTGTATGTGTTATTTTTGTGTAAGTTTATCGTTACTACCGCCAATTGTTCACCGATTTGATTTTTTTTTTAGTTCGCAAGAGTAAAAAGAGTGAAGAGTAGGTACCTAGTTTTATCGTCGAAAAATCAACAATAGTTAAAAGTTCTATACCTACATCGATTCGAGCGAACTATTCGAATTTTGTACACGATTGTGCCAATATTTGCGAAAAATAATTCTGTTTTAGGATTCCTTCGGAATTTTTTGCAAATAGATAGTTATCGTGAAACTAATGAGATTACGGCATGATAGATAAAATCCCTAATTTAATGCATTACCTAGGTATACATGAACTTAATCATGATTACTCGTTTTCTGACTAGGATTACTAATTAAATACTATTACAATCACATAATTTACAAGCTAAGTTCTGTAGCTTTTCTCGACTTTTAGGTAGGTCAAAAATATTTTAAAAATAGGGTTTCAAATGTTCTTTGTAAAGTACATACATATTATCAGTACATAGTGTTAGGTTTCAAGTATTTTAATGGTATTTGTTTTTTAAAAATAAGTATTTAATTTGACTCTGATATTAATCGATTATTTATTTTGATTTGGAGACTTTGATTTGACTACCTAGTCGGTTGAAGGACTACCCGACTTAAAATTGGAAGGGGAAAAAGCATGGCCGTAGAGGAGCGAAAGAAAGTCGGCAGTCTGTTCGGTGAAGCGGTGCGATGTGCACCTCCAGTGTTTACACTGTTACTCTGCCCAAATTCATATTAAGTTATATATAAGTGAGATATGGTTTATAAGTGACGTTTAAAGGAAGTACGAAGTGAAACAATAAACCAATGATTTCAAGGATATGGACTTTTTCTTACAATCAGAAGTGCCAAGACCAACGTGCCTCATGCGGATCATGGTCAACGCGGAGTAACCGAGCCTGAGTATACTCCGTCTGCAGAGCTAACTGTGAGTTTGTTCCTTTATGATATCTACGAAGTCAAGAGCTCTTTTATGCCTAACAAACTACATAATCATCGACAGCTGGCTGTAGGCAAAGGTCCCATACCTTTGTCTATCGGCGCTTAATAAAAGTGAAGGCATAATAGCATTATATAATAGCGTATTTGACATAACTGTCAGAAATAAATTCATACAATTACAGTATTAAGTAGCGGGTACTTTAAAATGTTAAGTGCACCTTCAAAAAATACATCTTGGACCCTTTAGCTGGCTCTTGCAATTTTTGCAGATGGTTAAATAAATGTAAATGTAATTTATAAATACTCACTCGGAACAAGTTTTTAAAATAACAAGATCTATAACCTGTAAAAAAATGTACGCAGTAATCTATTGCAGTATTTTATGTTTGTACAAATTTGATTTATGGGTAATTATCATTATAATTAAACAAAAAAATAACAAAGAACGTTAAAGTTCCAATCTACCTGCAAGTATTAGATATGTGACAAAATCAACTAAGATTGTATTATATTTTTGAATCTGTGAATTTTAGTGCAAAATTGATAGATTAAATAATAATACAACTACTTTACTGTGCTGGAACTAATTCAACCTTTTATTTCCGAAATGGAACATCGGGTAAGGAAAAATCGTCTCATAATAATTGTAGTTGTTCAGCAGACGTCTTCAGAGTGTTCATATTTGTCAATTAATATTGATTCTTTGTCCCCTTTGAGAGTTCGCGTAATTTAGATTGACAGTATAAGATGAATATATGCGTTCCAATTTTCTTATTATAGATCTAAGATTTTATTTGAATAATTTCATTTCATACAAATTATATGGGTACCTACATTGACAAATAGCGTATGATAGCATACAATCGTAACCGACATTGCTCACAGTGGTATATGAGGGAAAATAATTATTTCTAGTTACCTACAAATTCGTAATAAAAATAGTAATTTACGTATTAAAGATGCAAATTCCATTTTAATTTTAGTAGACTTGATAACTTAAAATTGAAAATGTGTTTTTATTGATATTGATGAAAGAATGGGGAAATAACGCTTATACATAATCATATCTTTATCAGATAAATAATTGCTATTGATAATTTATTGTAGTTGGAGTGTACTGTTCAGCTTTTTAATAGTCCTATGCTGAACGACGGGCTTTGAGACGAAAAGTGATTAAAATAATATATAAATATTGATTATATCAAAATCGAATAAGAAAAGACAAGATCCGTGGAAGAGATAAAGCTACCAAATATGGCTCTATAGGTTGACTAATTGCAGTGGACGTCATAAGGCTTTGATAATGTAAATTTGTATTCATGGAACCGTTTAATTACAATGAAAAAAGTGAACTTGCATTCAGTTTTGTTTACCTCAACATTCTAATGGTTAAGACCAAACCTTTGATCGTACAAACTTGAATCTATTTTACCGTTAATTGAGTTTACTCACTGCAAAAACAAGTTGCAAATACTTGATTTTGCAATCATCTTGGTATCCACCGTTACATCGATCGATTAATTATTAAATCTATATTATAAGAATGGAATTACTTTGTATTGCAAATCGATTTCTAACAAATGAATGAAATTTAAATACGGCGAGTAAGAAAAAGAAATGTTTGCCGCGATAAAGGAATGGAAAACGCAGCAACATAATTGATTATACCTATAAATTATTTTCAAAGATATTCGATTTGCAATGTAAAAGTAACTAAAAACACTGTATGGATGTGTTTTTCAATATGATTTGACAGTTTCTGTATATAAGTTTGATGTTTTCACCATTTAAAGTAGACTAAACTCATTGTCATGGTTTTGTTTTCATCAGATGCATCTTTCTTTCGCTTTTGACTGGCCATGTGTTAGGTTCTCCTGGCAACGTGCATGAGGACATGCACGGGGTCAGGACGGACGAGTGTTAGGTTTCAAGTATTTTAATGGTATTTGTTTTTTAAAAATAAGTATTTAATTTGACTCTGATATTAATCGATTATTTATTTTGATTTGGAGACTTTGATTTGACTACCTAGTCGGTTGAAGGACTACCCGACTTAAAATTGGAAGGGGAAAAAGCATGGCCGTAGAGGAGCGAAAGAAAGTCGGCAGTCTGTTCGGTGAAGCGGTGCGATGTGCACCTCCAGTGTTTACACTGTTACTCTGCCCAAATTCATATTAAGTTATATATAAGTGAGATATGGTTTATAAGTGACGTTTAAAGGAAGTACGAAGTGAAACAATAAACCAATGATTTCAAGGATATGGACTTTTTCTTACAATAGATATGGTCAGTATTTGGATGGGGGACCGCGGGTGGCATTTTCCAACTGAGCGCTACCGTGACTCGGATGACACGTTAAATTGTAGGTCCCGGTTATTTTAACCGTTTAGCTAAGGCTTTCAGGCGGCCTAAAAACTCTGACAGGCTAGTCACCCGGCCTATACGAACTTACTTACTTAAGTATATACATACATTGATAGAAATAGTAAATAAGTAAGAGCAAAAGTACGATAGAATCCAATCTCTTCATTGTTGATTCGAGAATTTGAATATAGTTATGTAAATAACGTACAGTTTCCGTATAATATGTATTCAGTTCCCTGCTGGGTTAGCTGGATAGAAGAGAACGAAACTCTTCACGCTTGCTTTGAAGTTTTATAGACTGAACCAAAGTTCCTGGCGGCTGGGAAGTTAGCTACAAGCTGCGCGAAACCCGTTCCCCGCGCAGCTGTTCACTTAACTTCTGTCAGGATTGTATTTTGCTCAGCTTGTAGCTAACATCTCACCCGCCAAGATGTTTGAGAAGTCTGCTTTCTTAAGACATACAAATAGACATAAATTGGATAACCATCGTTTTTCGAAGATTTTCAAATAGGTACAAATCAAGTCGATTTTAGCAGGCAAAATAATAATGATTACTAATATCCGAAAGACTCTTTTTTTAGTTTGATTGTTACTCTTTCACGCAGCAACGGAGTAACGGATTGACCTGATTTTTTAATAGATATACAGGGTTATTTCTAATCAATTAGCATTCTTTTAGGGACTTATTCTGTACATCAAAACTAACCGCTTTTGTTCTGCGATTTTGTCAGAACTCGAAAAAATTATCAGCTGTTCCATACATTTTGTCGCGGGTGAACGATATTTTACTATGGAACAACAATTTTATTTGAGTTTTGACAAATAACAAACCGTAAACAAATAGTGTACAGAATAAGCCCCTAAAAGGATGCTAATTGATTAGAAATAACCTTGTATACCTAGTATAAAAGTGAGAGTGGCTAGGTCATAAATGTGGGTAAAAACCTATATCACTGAGTTTCAATAGCATTTACGTGTGAGACAGATAGATGTGACCCAAAAAAAACAAAGCTATCGAAATAGCCCACCGGATTGAAAAGTTAAAATGGCAGTGGGCAAGGCACATAGCACGGAGAACTAATGACTGATGCTGATGGGGTCGAAAAGTTTTCGAGTCTTATTAGAGATCCGTAGGGAAAACCTATGTCCAGCAGTGGAAGTTTTATCGCTAATGGATAGAATAACATTTGTAAAATGGCACTTCCGTTTTTATCACATAAACAAATTTAAAAACAGCTTTTCTTTTCTTTTCTAGAGCTTTCTAAAAGCAAGTCAGTAGCAATTTCAAGTAGGTAACAAAAAAATGTAGTCATCTCTCTCTACCGACCAGAAGTCGCTTTTAATGTATATTACTCATTTTCTTACGATAATAATCAGCAAATTGCATTACGTATGTTACTTTGCGCCCTATCTGATATAAGAATTCTGCGAATTTTCGTGTTTTTTCGTATCGTTACGTCCGCGATTTCCGCGCCTGTTTAAAACGCTGCGTTTTTTCGGAGAGTCACTTTGGCGTTTTTTGAACTTTTTTTAAAATATGGCAGCGTGATGGCGGCTTTCAACAAAAATCAAATTTGAAAGTATGTAAGTACAAAATAATTAAGCATCAAATATCATTGCTTTTTTGCGATATTGTTTAGCATAATTTTGAAGAAAATCATGCGGAATACTGCAGAAGGGCTTCATGTTTTTAAAAATAATAAGAATAAATAAATATGGCAGATGTACCGATTGTGGCCACCTTAGTGTTATTTTTGGCCACTTTGAATTTTAATGATTGTGTGGATATTATTTTAACATTTATATACCTACATATATTATAATTTATATTATTTTATCAATAATTATATTATCAGATTGAATAGGTATCTTCTAGGTCTGCGTGCTTCATCTTCGACCACAATGTCGCTTACCATCAGGCGAGTGGTGCTCAAGCGCTGACTTATTCGCGTTAGAAAAAAAAATAAGGAAATTAAACTTTTACATTCACACAAACATACTCGTAATTAAGGCGTTACCTTGTTTATAAAATCTATTTATGCAATAATTTTGACATCTTATGGCCAAAAACAGGACAGTGGCCGTAACCGACACATCTACCATATGTACTTACCTACAATTTTTGAAGCATTTTGCGAACATGGTACAATCCTATACGTGATGCATTAAAGTCTCATGCTCAGCAGTAAGATGTCAGTTGTAATTGAACACAAGACTTATGAATAGTAAATTCGGCAAAATATTAGTATTTCAAAATGTTCAAAAGACGTAAACTTCTTAACAGACGTAAATTATCATTAGTCTAGCCAAAGAAATCACAGAAGAAAGCAATAAAAGTAAATTTTGTCATCAATTTCATCACCAGCGTCAGTGATACAAAAGGCGCTGCGTTTTTTCGCCGCTGTGCGTGGCACTCAGAAATAACTTATGCCAGTACGATGTAGATTTTTCGATAAATTAATTAAAGATACTCAGATTCAGATATAAGTACAGATATAACTATGTATCCTTTGTTTGGACATTAAAGTTGTTTTAAAATCGTTTGACATAAGTTGATTTTGCATAACTGATATAAAAATAGTTTTTTTCATTGGATTGTGCAAAAATAGTGACATATCACTTGGATTTGGTAGTGTGTGGAGGTGGGACAATATCTATTGCTGACTAGGTGAGACTAGATTTTTTTTTAAATTACATAGAAGGATTAAATTAATTCGTATAGGATGTCTGGCTAGTCCTGGTGTCAGGGATTTTAGGCCACTTAAAGGCCTCTGACATGGTGAAATGCTTAAATAAACCAGGGTCTACAATTTAGGGTGACAATTTAACGTGTTATCTCGACCAAAGTCCATCGACAAGATAGACAAGTGAACGTGGGATCGTACTGGATGCAGGCCGCTTCCGACGGGTTTTGTTAAAAATGTATAGGTGAGGCCTATGTTCAGCAGTAAACATCCTAAAGATAAGTTAGTGATGATAAGGAGCCACGATAGGACTTGCTTGTAGGTAGTTGCCGTCCGCGCCCACCCATCCTAAACCCAACCCGATCTACGGTTGCTCCACTTTGGTGATCGCTAAAAACGAATTGAAATCTGGAAGATACATTCAAGCCGCATCCAATCAGACTTTTTTGAGAATTTAGCTTAGCTAGGTACTTCACAGCTGCCAAATAGTTTGATTGGGCCTATACCTATTTATAAATATCCAGTAGTGGACGTGTTACGGCCCAGATAGAGTGTGAATAATATGGAAAAAAACACTCAAAACTTAATTAATTCATATTATTTAGGTATGTACATTTTTTGAGAAGCTCAAACTTTTCTCGTAATAGTGTGTTCTTGGAAAAAAAAACCCTCGTATCATTGTTCTAAACCAATCATTGATGTCAAGCAATATACGGCGCGGTCAATATCCAGTGTGCGCGAAATATAAAAAAAAATAAAAAAATTCTGTAAAATTCTAGAGGTTCATTGATTCAAGCTACTGTGAAAAGTTACGTTAAGTTATACTTTTCTTTTTTTTCATAGCGCAAGTGCCTTTATTAACAAAGTGCCTTTATTTAATTCTAGAGGTTCATTGATTCAAGCTACTGTGAAAAGTTACGTTAAGTTTTACTTTTTTATAGGGCAAGAGCCTTTATTATAGTCTGACCGTTTAACTGAGTCCTCGCCTGCGCGGTACAGAGGCGCGGGGGTAGACGACAAAGGGGACTGAGACAGGTGCGAGCGGCGGCGGCGGGCCCGCAGGCGAGGACTCAGTTAAACGGTCAGACTATAATAGTCATACTTAGGCCGAATCAAACGGCTGTTAGCTACAAGCTGTGCGAAATCTAATCCTCGCGCAGCTGTGAAGTGAGCTTCAGTCAGGATTGGGTTTTGCTCAGCTTGTAGCTAACATCACACCCGCCTTGAAGTTTGGTTCGGCTTCTAAATGTCTTCAAATTAAGTTCGTGTAGGTATTCGTATATAACCAATGCTCATCAAAGTTTTTAAGCCGGTTTCTGATCTGATCTTGAGTACCTGTAGGCCTTTCTAAGCTGGTTATTTATGTCTTCAGTTATCAGGTTCATATTTGGCTTGCGCAAATATGACCATGTTTCAGAGTTCCGCGCTAAGCTCAAGTGGCTCCCCATTCGTCGTTGCCGGGATGCTCATATTCTTTCCCTTCTATATAGTACTCTGTTTATTCCTTCGTCCCCACCCTATCTCCGAGAGCGTTTTCGTTTCCGACACTCTCTATTGAGCCGTTACTTAAAATCTTCAGATAATCTCACCCTTAGTTTCCCTCGTCATAAAACAACTTTCTACGATTCTTCTTTCTCAGTGGAAGCAGTCAGGCTGTGGAATGACTTACCTTTAGAAATTAAGCGTTCACCTTCCTTGAATGTTTTCAAACAACTTGTTAAAGCTCACTATCTGAAATCATTATGCTAAATTTTTCTATACTTAGCTACTATTTTATAACGTATGTAAGTATATGTAGATTTATGTATTGTATTATAACGTATATATGTAGGTATATTAGTGTGTAGTTAATATTTAAATAAGTATGTTTAGTTTATCAGTTTAGATCTAAGTAGTATTTTTTTGAACAACCAGGTGTTTGCTATGTTAATATTGTCTCTAGTTTAGGCCACTATTTCTTGTTCTCGTTAGTTAATATTCGTGCATGGTTGCCTGGAAGAAATCGCCATGGGTGATAAGGCCGCCAATTTGTAATCATGTTTAGTCCTTAGTGTGTACATATTGTTTAATTATTGTTTGTGGTTATGAATAAAGAGTTTTGTCTGTCTGTCTGTCTGTCTGTCTGTCTGTCTTCGGAATTTTCCAAAAACTGGGCGGCTTGCTTTCATAGTGTTCTTGCAATGTTTTATCTGGTCTATTGACGTCCTTTTTAGCGATTGTTAATACACTACTTTAGGTAAAACATAAATGTGTTTGAGAAAAAAAAAAGTTTTACTTTTCATTGCACAATAATTGCCAATTGGAGTTTATACCTAAGTACCTACTTGGACATTAATAGTTTTTGTACTTATTAACTTTTTTTTTTTTAGCTGTACTTAGTTATTTATTATTATTTACTTATTTACTTAAAATGCCCAAAGTCAATATTTGTTGATCAATATTGCGCAATGTACTTACCTAAGTAGTGGTTTCATTATTTGTAATAGGGCAAGTGCCATTATTAACCATAACAAAATACTATATGTACTACTTATTTAAGCTAAAACTACTAAAATACTTAAAATCTTATTTACTAGATACGACGATAATACTCGTACATAAAAAGATATTTTTTTGAATCATCCGCAGATTCTTCAAGTTCTAAAGGCAATCCAAATGCTCAAGTGGTTCCATTGATTCCAAATTATATTGATGTAAAAGTAACTAAATACTTAGGGAAGGAGTTCTTGAATAGAGACCGGGTACCGGTAATTGTAGTGTAAGACGTCCATCAATAAAATGGGACGAGAAAATCTAGACTGCAGCTAGCTTAGCATACGACTACGAAAAGAGTTTTGTTGACGTGTGACGAAATGACAAATATATCACCATAGCTCTGTCTCGTTTTGACATGTCGAAAGAAATATTTCGTCGTGCGTATACTAGCCTACCGGGCTAGGATGCGCACCACATAATATCTCTTTCGACTTGTAAGAACGAGACAGCGTTATGGCAAAGGATATATCTGTCACTTTTCACGCGGTGAAAAGAGTTCTTTTCGTGGTCGCATGCTGGACTAGCTGGCTGGTATACTTTGGGTACAAGATTTGAACCGGTCTGATCGGAAATTCAAAGAGTAGGCCTATGTCCAGCAGTGGAAAGATTTAATAGCAGTTCTCGAATAAAGACAACGTATCGGAACATGTAGCATAGGGCGATCGATAGGCGGTCTAATCAATATCGCGAGAATACGCTGGATGCAAGCCGTTTCCAATCAGTTTTGGATTGGAAATTTACGGCTGATATGATGATAAATAATCTTTTAATACCACCTCTTCGAAAATGACTCTACAAGTATATGTCATGCAGTCTCAACGTAAAATAAGTCATTATTATCTTAACACAATCTCGAGGGCTATGGCAGGTCAATAATGTTGTATGAAACTACCTAGGAAGTAAAATGATTTAAATTTGGAACATCTAATTCGTATGAAAGTTTCTTAACTTAGAATATCATTAACTAAGGACATCGTAAAAAGGTCACAAATTGTAAATTTTATTCGATTTTATTGAATAAAACCTCTTTGCAATGCTCCTGTTAGGCCATGGATTTATGTTTCTATGTTTTTCAAGTAGTATTTACATTCTTTGTTTTATTACGGATTTGTGTGCGATTCGATGAAAATTCGTAGATACGAGTACATTCTAATTTGTTTTATTTTTTTGTGAACAAAACCGAGTTGTCTAGTAAGTACCTACACTTAGTGAGTTTATCCCCTCGCTTCACTCAGGACTCTAAATAATTCCATCGCTTCGCTCAGGGTCCAATATGTCGCCCGTGACGTAAGACACGACTTGGTTCTCTTGGTACATGGAATGGAAACGGCTTGACTGATTTTGATGGCATTTTTTGTGGATATTTAGTAGGTCTGAATATAGGTCGTGGGCTATTTTTACAGCTCTAGAGTAGCCTTCTCCATTTTATAGCCCTAGGTGATAAGTATGTCCCTTTCCAGATATTTCAGAACAAAATAACGTTTAGGTACCTACCGGCTCAGCTAGTAATATTATATAAGAGCCTGGAAGAGATCGCTTCCAGTGATAAGGCCGCCTTGAGCTACACTAATAAGTTTTTCATGTATTACTGTTGTCTTAATTTTTCTGTGTACAATAAAGTGTTTTCTTTCTATTCTATTATATAGGTAGTTAGATATAAGTATATCTATAAGTATCCTTACTACGTAATGTCAATTACTATTTTTAAAAGTATTTTTCTTCGGTCGTCGCAATTTATTTTATCTTCAAATCTCTAAGCATATCTCGTAAAAATCAAATCAAAATCAAATCTATTCTAATATCTAACATCTAAAATCTAATTGTTATATCTTTCACCATCACAGGAAGGCGGTTAAAATGTCAGATAACAACAGTAATTAAATGTTTCCTGTCACTAAAACACTTTATAATATCTTTAAACGAGCAACAAAAAGCTTTATACATAAGTAGAGATAAACTACGATAACATGGCGCGCCCCTCCAAAATTCAAAACGTTTGAAAGTATTTGTGAAAGTATTTATAACAACAAATCCGTGGATTTGTTTTTGTTTGACGGCCGTCTCATTACGCACACATGCGTTGTGAATCTTGGTGGTGCATTGTAAATACTTTCACAAATACTTTCAAACGTTTTGAATTTTGGAGGGGCGCGCCATGTTATCGTAGTTTATCTCTAGATATCTTTAGACAAGACGAGCCCACGTGCTAATACTCAAGTCTCGAAAAAGATCTCCAAAAGCGGTCGAAACTCGAGTAAATACTACATCAACATCATTATCCGCAGCCTTCTCTATCCCACTGCTGGGTATAGGCCTCTCTCTTACGGTGCCTTTTGTGTCGGTCCTGTGCTAATCGTGTCCAGGGGCCTTATTGTGTAAGCGCTCTGATATTCGGCTTCGCTTTTTCTCCTGCTCGCGCCAGTTACTCACGCCACCAGAGCGAGCGGGAGGAAAAGCGAAGCCGAACGTCATAGCGCTTACACAATAAGGCCCACAATTTTCACTATATTGTCGACCCATCTTGCCGTCAAATACTTACTACTCAGCAAAAAATAAGTAATACCTGTGCCTTATTTTTAGAATGTGTAAAAACAACGTTGGGTTCCATAATCTTTTGCCCTGATATTGCTATTATTGATTTTGCCGTATTCTATTGCCCTGCCGGTGCAATAGAATACGGCATCGGTATCCCCTGCCTGTAGTAAGAGCCTACTAAAAGGGGACCCCTGGGCTCGTGGGTGGACAGAGTTGGGGCTCTGGTCATCCACTCAAGCGGGCCCGAGGAGGACTGCAGCGTGTGTGGCAACGCTGTCGTAAAGGACGGTACAAGCCTGGTTTAATTACCAGGCGAGTAGTCGTGTAAAGTGCTGGGAGCACCGGTATGTTCCTTTGGAGATCCCGGAGCTCCCAAGAACGCACACAGGCTGGCCAGAGAGGCCACAAAGGTTCCATATTCTTCATATCTAGTTAAAATTACAAGTAATATCTTTAGCGCCGAGTTCACCAACGCTTGTTTAAGTTAAACGCGCGATTACTGTATTGATACAACGGTTGGAGCTTGGTGAACAGCAACTTTTCGTTTATAATCCGTTTAAAATTTAACCAACGCTTAATAAATTAAAAATCTTTTGGTGAACTCGGGTACTCGACTTTAACCGCTGTTGAAATACAGTAATCAGATGTTTAACTTAAACAAGCGTTGGTGAACTCGGGTCTCACCAAAGCTTGTTTAAGTTAAACGCGTGATTAATGTACTGAAACAACGGTTATAGCTTGGTGAACAGCAACATTTCGTTTACAATCCGTTTAAGATTTAACCAACGGTTAATAAATTAAACATCTGTTGGTGAACTCGGGTATAGGACCCAAATTTAACCGCTGTTGAAATACAGTAATCACACGTTTAACTTAAACAAGCGTTGGTGAACTCAATCTTAAAATGTCAAATTTAATAATAGGTACATGTCTTTACAATTAATGAAAATAACATACGGAAATTACAAATTTCCCGCCGAAATAACTCGCCCCTCACGGACCCCGGTGCAAAGGTGCCCATAATGCAGCATTTTACCACGCTCAATAGCGATAGATATTCTTTGCACCAAGAAACACCCAGTAGTTTTTCTAATTAAAATAATTTAATACATACGAGTATGTACCTACAGTAAAACCTCCTTTTTAGGGTTCCGTACCCAAAGGGTAAAACGGGACCCTATTACTAAGACTCCGATGTCCGTCTGTATGTCTGTCTGTTTGTCTCCAGGCTGTATCTCATGAACCGTGATAGCAAAGCAGCTGAAATTTTCACAGATGATGCATTTCTGTTGCTGCTATAACAACAAATACTAAAAACAGAATAACATAAACATTTAAGGGGGGCTGCCACATAACAAACGTAATTTTTTTTGCCGTTTTTTACTCCATATTAATAACGGCGACAGGCAGACGCTTAAAATGGGGTTAAGGGGGTTCCCATAGGGTATGGAACCCTTCGTGCATGAGTCCAACTCACACTTGGCCAATCATTTGAAGTCGTTTGAAAATACGCATGTCTTCCGGGGCTGTCAAAATTCAGAATGAAAACCGAGACTAGTTCTTGGTAAATGTTTTCACGATTCACGATGTTTTTATGGACCAATTATCAATAATTGAATGTATACTTATAAATATTATGACAAGTGAAAACTTATATGATTAAGTACTCAATCTAAAAGTGCCTATCTTTACACGTTCCAAATAAAATTAATCCGAAGTAAATCCTACTTAAAGAAAGCTTTTAGATAAAAATATATTTTTTTACCGCAAAAAACCTGTGTGGTAGGTTCTGAAATATTTGTGAAGACAGAGACAAGAGTTCAGGTGATTTAATTTTTTAATGTTTTTAGGGTTCCGTACCCAAAGGGCAAAAACGGGACCCTATTACTAAGACTCTGATGTCCCTGTCACCAGGCTGTATCTCATGAACCGTGATAGCTAGACTGCTGAAATTTTTACAGATGATGTATATCTGTTGCCTCGATAACAACAAATACTAAAAATAGAATATAATAAATATTTGAGTGTTAAGGTAAACGCACGTAATTGCGGACGAGTCCCAGAACGCGGACGTTACTCGGTTTTTTAATTTTTGTAATTTTCGA
This sequence comes from Hypomecis atomaria, assembly GCA_964007245.1. Taxonomy (NCBI): domain Eukaryota; kingdom Metazoa; phylum Arthropoda; class Insecta; order Lepidoptera; family Geometridae; genus Hypomecis; species Hypomecis atomaria. Next base: position 8,714,742 of record OZ023308.1, on the reverse strand, counting down.
CGAAAGTTTAACTTAATTTTATGAATGACAATAAATTCTTGGTTATATTTCAAAGTATTATACAAGGAAAACTGTACACGTAGTGTAATGGTGTCCAAACCAAATGATCTCAAAAGTGCGGTGTCGTAAAATTTTCGTTAATCTGTTAATTCAGTAGCTGAATTTGGTGTCTACCCTGTCATAAACTTCAGATAATTTCTTAGTTGTGTAATGTGATACGGTAAGTGTGCTATTTTATTACGATACTTAGATAAATTACCTAATATTATAACCTCTAATCTAGACATAATCTTGTATATTATTTATAATATTTGCGTATCCGCCTAATGGTACTCACAAAACGCGTACTTGTCCCAATGCACGGACAATAATCACATTTTTCGTCCGAGAAGTGGGACACACATCAGTTCTTTAAAACCCGTTGTACCAAAGGTTGGTTCTCTACCTTCTTGCCTTGAAATAAGTCTCATTTTTCCTTGCATGTAAGAACTTCGTTTTCAAAACCGTGAAAAAGCAATTATTATAATTCGGTTGCGTCTCATTCAAAGGAATTAAGAATTATTTTGGACTGGTTCAAACAATAGTCGTGTCCGATTTTCTTTAGTATTGTTTAAACTATTTTTTGTGCATGACAAAAACAATTGTTTTTGATCGATTTACAACATATATTTTAAACAATATTACATTGTGTTTAAAAGATTATCTTAAGTAAGATTTATTGTTATCAGATTTTGATATTATGTTTTTATTTTTGATGAAATACTAAACTTTTGGTGTTTCATAGAAAATAATAAACATTTAATTTGTCATAAATAGGTAGTAAAAAGTAAATAAGGACGTTCGTATGGGCCGCGTGGCTAGTCCTAGTATCAGAGTAAAAATCTGTCTCTTGATTGAGCCATTTTTTTTTGTAAAAGTTGATTATGATATCGATACAATAATCAACTATAGTACTAAAAATTTGGGATTTAGATTATATGATTAAGATTACAATATAGTAAAACAATTTGATTTTCTAAGTTACAACTGAATATTCTCTCTTTGGAAAGCGTGTCTGCTATGTTGTTGCCTGAACATGATCTGTGACTCTTTTTCCATCGCACAGTTTATTTGATAGAGTTTGGAATGTTGCATGACGCGCAGCGATTAATTTTGACCTTGTTACAGGTCTTCTGAGTTCATAGATAGTAGCAGCACTGTCAACTGTGAACATGATCACTTCTTTAGCCTCACTGTTTCCAGTAGCTGTTAGAAGCTCAGTTCATATAAAAGTTTAAGTTTTTTTGCGGCTAGCAAAATGCCCATGGCTTCCGCTTGCAAAGTTTATGTTGTTTTACTCAGGGCAAGGGAGTCTCTTTTAGTCCAAGCTTGTTTTTTGCACTATCCGCATATATGTTCCAAGATAGCAATATATCGTCAGATACATCGTTCTCTAGGACTAGCTCATGCTTTTCTCTCTCGAGCTGTTTTCTAGCAATTGTAAAGGTTTCTCTTTATAGCTATTTTGAGTTTATTTCTAAAAGTTGCTATATCGGTATGCTTCAGGTTCGTGCTTTGGAATCAGAGTATGCATCAGTTGCCACGCGCCGCTCATTGATTGTTTTAGAGATATTGCTCGTAGCAAGTATGATGACGATAATTGATTCCCAAGACGTTACGAAAATAAACTCAGAGCCATGGTTTAGTAGATTTGAATAATGCCTGAAGATGAAGTCAAGTACGTCATTTCTCCTCTCATTTGTATTGGGACATTCCCAGACAACACAGTGGGCGTTTGAGTCATCTTGCCACGGACTAAATACGGTTCCTATACCAATGCTATTGTGCTAACTACCTAACGTTTCAGCATTTTTTTTTCATAATGTGACTATTGTTTTGTTGTAAATATAATTTATTGCATGTAGACTATTGTTTCTTTGATTTAAGACACCTTGAATGGCTTTAACTAAAATATTCTTTAATAATAGTAAGAAATAATACAATATAAAGTCAATTTAAATTCTAATGTAAAGCAAATAGAGTTCTAATTCGCATAGCGTCCGTGAATTAGGACGATTTGTAATAGATTTGGGTCGATTTTAAAGTTCATACAAATAATAATACGGTAGAAAGGCTATTTAAACTCTAATGTAAAACAAATAGAGTTCAATTTCGTATAGCGTCCAGGAATTGGGACGACATTCCGCGCATTAGGACAAATCGTCCGCGGTTTGGTACATTTGGGTATTTTTTTACATTTTGGGTATTAATTCCCATTACAGCTCAAACAAATTAGATAAAATTTAATTATTATAAAACTCAGATTAATGCCCTATATGGTCATATTCACTTTGTTGTTGTAAGTCTGTTAGTATCAGCGTAGTATTACTGCAAAGTCAGCGAAGTTCAAAAACGTCCGTACATTGGTACGTTTACCTTATATCCTATTCAACAAACGTGTTTTTTAGGAGTTTTTTGCTCACTATTAGATGATTACGGTAAGAGGAATAGGGCTAGGAGGCTCCAACACGGTACGGAACCCTTCGTGCGCGAGTCCGACTCGCACTTGGCTGATTATTTTATTTTGATAACTGCGCCAAAATTTAGAAGCAAACCTAAACTACGCTGGGTGCTCTTATCTCCCAAAATCCAACTTGCCAATCCAACTGGGCTATGTCGGAAATATTGTCAACTGCGACGAAATAAAATAAAAAACGAAGACAAACCCTTGACAAACTGACTTCAAATAAAATAATGTTTTTTGTATATTACCGCCAATTATGAACCGATTTATGTGATGAACATAGATGTTTGCTCTGTGTCTGGGTGTTATTTAGTTATCTATATAAGTATGTATTTAAAAATATGTATAAGTTGTATATCAGTCTCTGGCAGCCATATCACAAGCTATGCTTAGTTTGGGGTCAGAGGCCGTGTGTAAGATGTCCCAAATATTTATTTATTTATTTTGATGATTGTTTTATTGTTTGTTAGATCATACTTCAGTGGTGGTGTCGTTTAATTTTTATCGAAATCGGCTTAACAGTTACTGAAAAATCAACAATAATCAATATCTACTTCGGTCCGAGCGAACTACTTATTCGAATTTTGCACGATTGAAATCGTTTGTGTTATTTTTGGCAAAAAAAAAAATTTCTTGAAACCTAAACCTAACTTTCTTCCTTCCTGTCCATCCATCCATCCATCAGCCATAGGACGTCGACCGCTGGACATAGGCCTCCCCTATAGATCTCCAATAAGACCGGTTGGTACCTTCCTGTGCAGTGTAAACTTCGTATGACATGAGTAATATGAGTAAGCCGTGTCGAGTTCAATACGTTGTGGTATAGTCGATTACATGGTAGGTAACTTTGTAATTTTAAAGCATTTATAATTAATTAGATTAGTTAGGGTAAATGATGTGAAATTATAAATATTTCATAGTTAGACTTTGTCGCACGTGGTAGCGGGCAACCGGGGCAGTAAATAGGTATTTTTTGAAATAATTACTTATTCTTCATACTCATATACTTCAAAAACTTTGAAACAGTTGATTTTCACTTTAAGTCGCATTATATTACAGATTTTACGGAGGGCGCTGGTACCTGTAGCACAGTATCATTAGATACTGGTACGGGCACCAGCCAGTAACATAATATAGTAGTTTATGCAACTGTCATATAATGAAGGGTATTAAAACACGAGTGTGAGTTTATGAAACGAGCGCAGCGAGTGGATATTATAACATCATGTGAGATTGCTTAAATTGAGTGTTTTGTTGTCTGCGCTATAACAGTAGTCATTATAAGTCAAGTATTGGAAACATAAGTAGAATGTTACAACATTAGTGTAGATAAAATTGATAAATTAATGTGCTTTTGTTATGTCTATTTATATAACTACCATAAAAAAACCTGTATTTTTTTTAAGGAGTAAGCTGTATTGTGTCAGATTGGTAGAACTGTTAATTTAGTAACTTAGTTTAGTTTTGGTAAATAAAGATTTATTTATATAAAAAAGATGATTAGGTAAATCTAGATTTAGGTACTTTCGATCTGACTAATGAAAGTCGCCCAAACTGAAATTTTCCGGGAGAATTTTTCAAAACCTTCCCTTTGAATTTTACCGTAAGTGGCGAGTGCAATACAAACATCTTTTTAAGCATCATTACAAAATAAAAATACAAATCCTTATTGGAAACATTAAGGTATTACAGTCATTTTTGAAAAGTATCTCAAATAGATTCTGTTGGTCTAATAAACCACTAAAGAACACAAAAAAAAAAATATTCAATCGTTAAGTGCTTTAAAAATGCATTTTAATTTTACAGTTTCAAAATTTCGCGCGTAATTTACGAAAACGATGGATGTCATTATTTTACTCTGTGGTCATGAATGACGTCACTGGGCTATGTAAACAATGCGTGTAAATATTTTTCACGATGGTGTCTTTGTCTGTAAGTTTGAGATTTAAGTTGAAATCGGTTATTATAAATGGTTAATTAAATGAGTTATCGTTGGTGTGCTGTTCCTGGAATACTAGTGTACCAACACCGGACAAACTATCCAATGTTTACATAGCCGGATGACGTCATAACATAGCGGCGACTATTTTATGCACAGATTAAAAACACGGAATACCAACGTATTGATTTTTAAAATTTATTTTGTTATTTTATAATCTAAAACGAACATTTTCCGATTGATTTTTGCCTATGCTAACTCAAAAACACTTTTACAGATTTTTTCTCGTTCATAGTAAAATACCCTACTATGTATTTAACAAAACTAATAAACAACATTTTATTATTCACTAAAAATATCTACACAATCACTACTAAATACTTGACGCATTACCACAAAATATTCAAACACGCTTAATCACTGTTTAACCGTGTAATTTGTTATTTAGTTTAATTTGAAATTAAATTGTTTGGTTATTGTATAAATAACAGATAAAATCCAAATATCGTCAAATAATAATAATAATCAAATCAAAAATAATTCAAACTAGCCTGGAAGAAACCGCTTGAAGCGATAAGGCCGCCGTTTAGTAATAAACAATTTGTAATGTTTTTATCCATGAAATTTGTTTGTTTTGTGATGTGGTGGAACTAATACAGGAATATATGTATACCTAACAATTTTAGTAGGTAATTTTAAACATTTACAGATGTCAAAAAATAATAAAATGGTATTAGAGACACATCAACTTTGGTGACGATGATAATGATAAACCCTTTGCCGGATATTTAGCAAAGAGTTAAAAGCCTACTCCTAAAAGTAGGTACATCTCTTTTATTTATTCATTGAAATTGTTTTATTAACTCTAATGTTTTAGAAACTTAAATTACCTACTTTCAATTTATAAAATCGGGCTGATATGGGCACCACAGTTATTTTTTATTCTATAAAATCGAATAAAACCTCCTTAGAATGATCGTTGCCGTGCAAGGTAAAAAGGTTTTATTCGATTTTACAAATAAAACCTTTTTACGATCCCTACCGTACCGGTACATCCTTAAATGCTTATAGGTAAGTTAAAAAAAAATCATACGAATTAGACGTTCCAAATTTAAATCACTTTACTCCTCAGGTAGTTTCATACAACATTATTGACCTTTTTTTTTTTTTTTTTTTTTACCAGGGGAAATCTTTTATAGATACCACCGCACCTCGAGGGCAGGCGGGTGGTTATGTGGGAGTCCTGCCGACTGGACAGTATACCCACCAAAACCCCTGGGTGTTCCGCCACTGCGCTTGGTGTCGGGGCTACGGGCACGCTTGCGCACTCCTCCGCGGCACCCGACAGCGCTGGCCCAACTCGGGCCCCACCACGGAGCTTCGGCTCCCGCCAGAATAACGATGTGCCGAACACCAGACACATCGTCATCCACCACCTAGGACCAACCAGCACTGGGCGTCAGACAGCACCCGTGTCCGACAGCCCTGGTCCCGATGCAACGGGTCAATTAAAGTGGCCCCGCGCCTGCCACTACGGCTGCAGAGGATAGGGAGAACGGCCGTCGCGATACCGACACTCCTCTTCCCCTGCAGCCCCACCGCCTCCGCCAACACGTTGGCGGCACCCGTTAGGGCCGCTGGCAGGACGGATAGACAGCGGCACACTCGCCGCCCGTCCATCCCGTCGCCGCCCCCGCCTCGATGGGCTCGGCCGCGGTATCGCGAAGAGCGCGACACCGCAGTCCACCTCAGTCGACTTGCGACCTACTGGCCAGCCTCCGCACGGGCTTGTCGAGGCCCAAGACCCGGAGAGGCCGGCCCCACCTCGGGTTCCTCTTCGTTCACCAGGCTGGCGAGACCTGGCTACTAAGCCCCCCCGCCACGACAAGGCGGGAACCCACTCGGGGGGGAACAACATTATTGACCTGCCATAGCCCTCGAGATTGTGTCAAGATAATAATGACTTGTTTTACGTTGAGATTGTACGACATAAAATGAGTCATTTTCGAGCAGGTGGTATGAAAATAATACATTTATTCATCGATGCTTTATTAAAGTTAATGGAATTTTATTAGACTATTTCACGAGATTTTTTACGCATTATGAAAATCAGGTAAACAAAATACTTGATAGATTTCCGTCAGTTTTACTCGAAAGCTGTCTTGAAACGTTCTAAATACAATATTTTTGTTTGCCTCCATTATTATGGCGAGCATTGAATATCAGTGCTAGTGCAAACGAGATAACATAGCATGCTTTTATAAACGTCATTATTTATTAACGTTTCAAAACTACAGTTCCAGCTACGCTTGATGACGTAAAAGAATGTAATATTTTGACAGTTCGGAAGTCGAAAAACGATTGCAGTTCAGGGAGTTTATAAAAGTAAAAAGTTTAGTAATCCTTTAAGGTAATAGTCTGAAAAAGAAATATTTCACTTTATTTAACTAAAATATGTCTTGATCTTTAATTTTATAGTGCATCCCACACTAGGTTTATCTTAAAGAGTTACTTTTATGATAAACATTTCAAAAATTCTTATAATAAAAGTTCTTATAACTTCAATTGAGTGATAACCTGTCTAATACGGGTATCACAGGTGGCGCCGCTAACGCTATAAGTTAGTTAAAATTATAAACATTTCACAAAATTCGGCGCGGAGTCATACAGCGGATAAGCTCAGTGGGGAGAGCGTCGGGAGTGTTCCGAAGACGCAAAGGTCGAGTCCTGTATCCGCGACGAATTTTTGATATGTTTATCATAAAAGTAACTCTTTAAAATATGTCTAATTTTCGCAAATCGCACGAAATAAAATACTGTTTTTTTGATATTTTATCTGTGACTTACGCTCTAAGAAGGGCGGCTACTCTGGTGACGTCACATGACAGTAAACGAGAATTTCACGATTGACTGTTGTTTGTGTAATTTGTGTTTTGTGATTTCGGAGTAATATTATTGGATCTGTAAGTTAATTTCAAAGTATTTTTTACAATTTTTAGATGTGAACTAGCGTATTTCCTAGTATTAACTAACGTTATTTACTAGTGTGTGACGTCAACTATCAGCGCCATTATAGAATGTCGTTTTTGGCGGGATCTTGAATAAATCTATTCTTAACACTGATTTTCATTGTTAATACAGTAGATCTCTCGGAAATATAAATGTAGTGTGTTTATTTTGTACTAACGAATAACTTAAAACGATAACCAAAAACTAGTCAAATAGCCTAACGACTAACTGCCGTTCTTAATAACCACTTGTAGTTATTTGCTTTTCTATAACCAAAGATGGATAGCAAATCCCTATCCGCCACACTTATCTATCTTTCAAGGGTTTACCGCTGGTCGTGGTTAACTACGTATGCGTCAGGTCAGGATACCGAGTTAGAGCAGACGCGAGTAGTGAAAACCAATGCTTTTGCGAACGGGAGAGCAAAGCGTGCGATTCTCTGCCAACATCAGAAATGATTCTAACATTTCCAAACTTCGGCCCTAGTTTAGTTTCATATCACCAAAATAGAGTTTATAAACTAACTTTTCTAGAAACGGACTCTTAACAATTAGCCCAAGTAATTAGCTATGTGTGGTGTGTATTGCTCAAACCATTTTGCGTGACGGACTAGTGCGTTCGCTTGTGTAATTTCGAGGAAAATCATCAATGATTCGATACTATAGTGTATACAGATTTTTTTATGAGATTTCGAACTTACAAAAACAGTACGAAATTGTGTGTGAAGAGTTTTTATTCGAGACTATCTGTAGAGAACGAGACCATGTGTTTTTATCCGAGACGATGCGTAAGTACGTTAGATTGTAGAGTTAGTCTTAATGGCGAATTATAAAATCGAATCAAACGGTTAAAAATTAAAAGCCTTTGAATAAAAGCGCACGTTCACTGCTTGACATTCCTTATGTTTCTAGAAAAAAAAACTTTGAGTCAGTAGTTTTGGAGGAAAATTTCAACGCCTTACAGAAATCGAACATCAAAATCTTTACTTTTTAGGGTTCCGTACCGAAAGGGTAAAAACGGGACCCTATTACTAAGACTTCGATGTCCGTCTGTCCGTCTGTCTGTCTGTCGCCGGGATGTATCTCATGAACCATGATAGCTAGACAGCTGAAATTTTCACAGATGATGTACGAGTATTTCTGTTGCCGCTATAACAACAAATACTAAAAACAGAATAAAATAAATATTTAAGGGGGGCTCCCATACAACTAACGTGATTTTTAGGAGTTTTTTTGCTCGTTATTAATAACGGCAAGAGGTATGGGGGCTCCCTTACGGTACGGAACCCTCCGTGTGCGAGTCCGACTCGCACTTGGCCGATTTTTTCAATCACATAATATTCGGCGGAGCAGCAAGTGTAACAAAAATTCAATGATACAACGACTGATTATACTAATAAGTTCTTCAACTATAGACTGAATCAAACAACTTGGCGGCTGTGAAGTTTCCTACAAGTTGCGCAAAGCCCAAACCTGACTGAAGGTCACTTAACAGCTGCGCGAGGATTTGGTTATTCTCAGTTCGTAGCTATCATTACAGGCGTCAAGTCGGTTAGTTCGGCCTATATCACAATTATAATCGTTCTGTTTTGCCAGCAGATATGTACAAAGCAATCCTCCTCCTGTTCATCGCGTCGTCGTCAGCGCAGTACCTGCCCAACGGCTGCCCGTCCGACTTTCACGTCCATCTCCTGCTACCGCACGAGACAGACTGCCAGTACTTTTACACGTGTAGCCATGGGGAGAAGATCCTGACGCAGTGCGCAGAGGGGACACTCTTTGATGAAAAGTTGCAGGTACCTTCTTTTTCTTTCTTCTAACGGCTGCCCATTAGATTTCTACGTGCATCTCTTGCTGCCGCATGAGAAAGACTGCCAGCACTTTTATACATGCAGCAATGAGGAGAGGGTACTGACGCGGTGCGGAAACAGGATACTGTTTGATAAAAAGTAACAAACATCCATCCATCCATCCATCCTTACAAACTTTAACGTTTATAATATTATTAGTAGGATAGAAAACCACATTGCATTCTGTTGTGTAGTTTAGAAGACCTAAGGGAATTCGTAGAGAGACAGACACACTAAAAAGGCGGCTTTTTGCTTTATAAATTTCAGTTATGCAGTCAAGTGATTGATAACTTCTGAATTAAATAGCCGTCCTAAACAATTAAAAAGGGTCTTTCTATTATTTTCAGGTTTGCAACCACGCATCACAAGTGCAATGTCCCCAAGGCACAACAGCTCCTTCAACGACATCATCAACAACAACAACATCAAATGCACCAACAACAGAGCCCCCAACGCCAGAATTTTTACCAAATGGTTGTCCGGGGGACCCTCAAATACATTGGCTGTTGCCACATGAAACTGATTGCTCTAAGTTTTACCAATGTTCCAACGGAGAGAAAGTTCTTCGGGAATGTCGCGAGGGCTTAATATTTGACATCAATCTACAGGTAAGTCCAATCTTTCTGAGCGTCTGGTGGACGCGACGCGTGACCAAAATGCTGGTGTTTATTTGTCTCAACGCATAAGCATTGCCATTCAGCGTGGCAATGCAGCCAGCATGCTGGGCACGCTGCCAACTGGCAGTGGGCTTGAGCGTTTGGACTATCTTTAGATCTTCAAAGGTCTGTGGATGACCCAATGCTTTTTATGTAGTAGTAGGCAGTGTAGTTTTGTTGTAGCCCAATGTATAATTGAATACTGTATTGTACCTTTTAATAGTTCGCTGTTGAGCATAAGCCTACCCTTCAAGAGCTATTGGATCATATTCAATACGGTGCGCATAGCGTGTTGTTAGATTCACATACGCTATGAAATGTCTGCTACAAACTAAACTTAGCCCAAAACAATATTTTTGCAATTTGCACTTAACTTTTAAAAACATGATTTCATCGAAAATTCTCAAAAGATTTTAAAAAACTAAATAAAAAAATGGCATAGTATTGAAACATCAAACACAAAATGCCTAGGCAATAGAGGACTATTACAAGATTTATTTTTTATATAAAAAAATGTTACTTAAAAATAGGTATATGGCAAGGTGTAGCTACGAGTATAACAAATAGATATAACAAAATATATTAAAAGTAACTTACGGATTAATTATAATTACAATATTTTCAATATAACTAACGGATTTATTACAATAACATTGCTTTTTAACCCCCGACGCAAAAGAGGGGTGTTATACGTTTGACGTGTCTGTTTGTCTGTGTGTCTGTCTGTCTGTCTGTGGCATCATAGCGCCCGAACCACTGAACCGATTTCAGTTTAGTTTTTTTTGGATGAAAGGAGACTTAATCGAGAGTGTTCTTAGCTATGTTTTATAAAAATCGATTGAGTTATGGTGGGTTAAATTAGGTATGGAAGAACCAAAATTCTACAAATGTGCCCAAAATGGTTGTCGGGGGTTTTTTAAATTTTAAATTTAAGTTTTATGACTAGTCATCATGACGTGTCACACATAACTTAGGTGTTTGTCAAGATCAGGAAATTTCGCGCCAAAGTTAAATTCAAAGTAATGTTTTTATTTTAGGTGTGCAACTGGCCATTCATGGCTACATGTAATCCAGGAGCCACTACTTCCACAACTCCTGGATCAACAACAACAACTCAACCTACAACAACAGACCAGCCAACCACAACAGAAATAGTGTTGCTACCAAACGGCTGTCCCGAAGATTTTAGTATTCACCACCTTTTGCCACATTCGAGCGACTGTGCCAAGTACTACCAGTGTAATTTTGGAGAGAAAGTCGAAAGAGATTGTGCTCCAGGGACGTGGTTCGACTTTGAATTACAGGTATGCACAATTTTCATTGTAATTTGAAACATTGAATTTCTTAAAGCCTCATTGATATTCAGATCAATCATGGCAAGTAAAGATATTAAAGAAACTTTGTATATGAAATATTTGATGTAACGGAAGAGAAAAGATTTTTTTTAGTCCAGTTAAAATTGCTAAATTTTTTGTTGCATATAAACAGGGTTATTTGTAATCAATTAACATTATTTAAAGGACATAAAAAAAGTATGGAAGAAAATAATTACGTATTTTCAGAAGTCGTAGACCAAAAGATGTTTGTTTTGATGTACAAAATATGTCCTGAAAAGGATGTCAATTGATTACCATTAACCTTGTATATTTCTTTATTAATTTTAATATCATTTTCAGATCTATATTTTATATTTATTTTTCAGACTTGCAACTGGCCCTATCTTGTCAACTGCGATTTAACAACACAACGTCCAACCGAACCGTCAACTCCTCCTATTTCTACCACATCCGAGTTTCCTACTACAACTACAACTGAAGTGCCTACTACTCCTTCTACAACTACAACTGAAATACCTATTACTACTACTTCTACAACTACAACTGAAGTGCCTACTACTACTACTACAACTGAAGTACCTACTACTCCTTCTACAACTACAACTGAAGTGCCTACTACTACTACTACAACTGAAATACCTACTACTACTTCTACAACTACAACTGAAGTGCCTACTACTACTACTACGACTGAAGTGCCTCCTACTTCAACTGAAGTGCCTACTTCTACTACAACTGAAGTGCCTACTACTACTACTACAACTGAAGTACCTACTACTACAACTACAACTGAAGTGCCTACTACTACTGAATTCTTTACCGAAACTGAACTCCCTATTACTGAATCTACAACAATTACAACTGAGCTGCCTACCACGGCTTCTGAAACAACAGTAGTACCAACAACAACCGAATATGTAACAAGTTCTACCGCAGAAATACCAACAACAGTTGTACCTACAACCACAGAGGAACCCACTACTGTACCTCAAACAACAGTTGTACCAACTACGACAGAACTACCAACGACTGTACCGGAAACAACAGTAGTACCAACTACAACCGAACTACCAACGACTGTACCCGAAACAACAGTAGTACCAACTACAACCGAACTACCAACGACTGTACCTGAAACAACAGAAGTACCAACTACTACTGAACTACCAACGACTGTACCTGAAACAACAGAAGTACCAACTACAACCGAACTACCAACGACTGTACCTGAAACAACAGAAGTACCAACTACTACTGAACTACCAACGACTGTACCTGAAACAACAGAAGTACCAACTACAACCGAACTACCAACGACTGTAACTGAAACAACAGAAGTACCAACTACTACTGAACTACCAACGACTGTACCCGAAACAACAGTAGTACCAACTACAACCGAACAACCAACGACTGTACCTGAAGCAACAGAAGTACCAACTACTACTGAACTACCAACGACTGTACCCGAAACAACAGTAGTACCAACTACAACCGAACTACCAACGACTGTATCTGAAACAACAGAAGTACCAACTACTACTGAACTACCAACGACTGTACCCGAAACAACAGTAGTACCAACTACAACCGAACTACCAACGACTGTATCTGAAACAACAGAAGTACCAACTACTACTGAACTACCAACGACTGTACCCGAAACAACAGTTGTATCAACTACGACAGATTTACCAACGACTGTACCCGAAACTACAGTAGTACCAACTACCACAGAACTACCGACAACAGCACCTGAAACAACAGTGGCTTCAACTACTACTGAATTTCCAACTACTGTACCTGATATCACAGTTGCACCCACAACAACAGAACTCTCAACCACAACTGAAATCACTTCAACAACAGAATCTGTAACTGAACCTTTTACAACATTACCACCAACAACTGAGGAACCCACAACTACGGTGCCGACAACAACAGAAATTGTTACTGATCCGGTAACAACAGAGGTGACTACAGAAGTACCAACAACAACAAGAATACCAACAACAACGGAATGGCTTACAACACACTTGCCCGTTACAACACAGACACCAACAACTTACGAACCAACATCTACGGATGAGCCGACAACAACAGAGTCGGTTACTACAACGGATGAGCCGACAACAACAGAGTTAGTTACTACTACGGATTGGCCAACAACAACAGAGTCGGTTATTACCACGGATGAGCCAGCAACAACAGAGTCGGTTACTACCACGGAAGAGCCGACAACAACAGAGCCTGCTACTACTACGCAAGAGCCGACAGCAACTGAAGCATCTACAGAAACAGAGCCAACAACAACAGAATCGGCTACTACTACGACAGAAGAGCCGACAACAACTGAGGCTGTTACTGAACCAGAGCCAACAACTACTGAGGCAGCTACAGAACAGCCAACTACAACAGAATCGGTTACTACTACCACAGAAGAGACCACAACAACCGAGGCTACTACAGAAACAGAGCCAACAACAACCGAAGCTGTTACTGATCAGCCATCAACAACAGAGGCTGCTACAGAACAGCCGACAACAACAGAACAACCAACTACTACGGTAGAGCCAACAACAACAGAGTCCGTTACAGACCGGCCAACAACAACAGAAGTCGCCACCGAACAGCCCACAACAACAGAACAACCAACTACAACGGTAGAGCCAACAACAACTACAACTGTGGCACCAACAACTCAACCATCAACAACAGAAACTTCCCAAGCAACAACGGAAAACATACAAACGAGTACTGAAGAAATAGAATCAACAACAGTCTCTGAGATTTGCCCACCAGGAATGGTTGGTAAGTGTCTTTAAAAAAATATTTAGCTCTTTTTATTGTTAAGTATCCGAAATTATTTTTTACTAGCTTTTGCTTTCGGCTTTGTCCGTGTGATATTTTGGTTTTTGTGCCATACCATAGATTTTTTATTTTTCCGGAATAAAAAATAATCTATGTCATTCCGCGCATTAGAACCAAGCGTTGCGAATCCTCATTGGTTGTTCGTATGAGGATACGAACAACCAAAATGTGGAACGCTTTGCCTGGGTCTATAAGCAGGTCTATGGAATGAGGTGTGGCACCCGCCAAGTAATGCCACATTATTTTTACTATTATTGGCGAAAAATCTCGAACAGCTGTCACGCAAGTTTCAAGGATCTTTTCTTTTGTATATTTTTTAAATGTTCTATTTGTCTTCTTCCAGGAAACGTACCGCATCCAGAGTACTGCAATTCCTTCTTCATGTGCGCTGGAGGCAACGCAATTCAGCTTTGGTGTATTGACGGCTTCGAATTTGATCCAGCTTCATGGGTAAGACAATTTTCTTTAATTAAAGACCAGTAAATACATGCTCCAACACCAGTGTAGGTTTTTAGGGTTCCGTACCCAAAGGGTTAAAACGGGACCCTATTACTAAGACTCCGCTGTCCGTCTGTTTGTCTGTCTGTCTGTCACCAGGCTGTATCTTATGAACCGTTACAGCTAGAAAGCTGAAATTTTCACAGATGATGTAAGTATTTCTGTTGCCGCTATAACAAAAGAATTAATGTTTTAGGGGAGCTCCCACACAACAAACCTGAATTTATAGCCGGTTTTCGCTCGATATTAATAATGGTAACAGGTGGATGTTTGATATATTCACAGAATATTTAGTTGTATATTCACCTTAATAAAATTAAAATAAAATAAATATTTAAGGGGGGCTCTTATACAGTACGGAACCCTTCGTGTGCGAGTACGACTCGTATTTGGCCGATTTTTTAAAATCTAAATTCTAACAATATTTGCAAGTATGAAACAAATCAGTCACGAGCGAGTCGAAATATAGGCTGATGAATATTCAGTTACCGAGATATGCTGCAAGGTTTACTGATCGGAGAACTACTAGAACTTATTACAAATTGACTGCCTCGGTGGCTCAGTGGTCAGTGGCTGACTTCTGGGTCAAAGAGGCGTGGGTTCGATCCCCACCCAGGGCAAACATTTGTGTGATGAACATAGGTGTTTGCTCTGTGTCTGGGTGTTATTTAGGTACTATCTATATTAGTATGTATTTAAAATATGTATATGTAGTATATCAGTCTCTGGCAGCCATATCACAAGCTTTGCTTAGTTTGGGGTCAGAGACCGTGTGTAAGATGTCCCCTAATATTTATTTATTTATTATTTATTTATTTAAATGTGAAAAAATGATTTTTGTGTCGTTTGTTAGTATTTCATGGAACAATAGATCAACTGGGGTTTGCACGGATGTGATTTAAAGATTGTGGTGTCTATGGTTTAAGAATTTAATTAATCTCAAAAGAATTACATAAAATCACTTACTGAGATTACACACTCATTATATACATATAGGTATTACGTTGCTACAAAGCGCAGCGCGCAGACTAATATAAATCAATAATACAAAACAAAAACACACATAAGCAAAAACACTATTTGATTAACAGAAACATAATTTTTTACCTATGATTTTTACCATGCAGTTTCTTATGACATCTTGAAGTTGTTAATATGTTAACTAAAATTGAAAGTTTAAGATAAAATATTTAAAAATCAATTTAAGAAAATATAAACAAAGTCATCGAAAGCAATTTACGAAACACAAAAGTACCCAAAAATCAGTTGCTCCATTTTTTAACTTAATGTGAGGTAGTTTTACCTACTAGGAGGTTTCTAGTGAGGTGGTCTTATGCTATAATATTAAGCTATTAATCGGGCTTATTGTAATATAAGCTGTATAATAATAAGCCCGATTACAGAGGCGCCACCGTAAATTTAATAGCAACGTAAAAAGCATTCTCTCTATCGAATGCCTAAAGTGAAAAAGAAACAGAACTATGCTAATTATTTAGCTATTATAATTACGATGGCGTCTCTGTAATCGGGCTTATTACGCACGTAAGGCATCGGAAAAAGCTAGTCTAGATACAATACTACAAATGAATCCCTATTTCCGCATCACGCTGAATGCTGGACCGATTTGGCTAGTTTTTGTTTGTTGTGTGTTATTGTCAAGAAAAAGTTCCTATGAAAAAAATGCGTGGAAAATAATAAAAGGTCTATAGATGATTCAATTGCTTGTTATGTAGTAAGTAGTTTCTGTAGGTTTTATATTTAGTGGTACCTAATTAGATATGTGCATTTTCCTATTAGTAAGTTCATGTAGGCCGGGTGGCTAGCCCTGGTGTCAGAGTTTTTAGGCCGCCTGAAGGCCTCATTTTGATTTTCCCCATACAAAATGTTCTCACATGTAAAAGTTGTCGTATCTGGCTATTGGTGGTGCTAAACGCAATCGAAATCAGAATCGACCGAATCAATGAGATAGGAAGGGTTCGAAGGTCACCGGGTCAACTAATTTATTAATACAAATCTTTATTTCAGGCTTGCGTACCTATAGCTGAAGGTGGGTGCACTCTGGGTACTGCAACACCAGGTTACACCACAGAAGGCTATATTCCTAGCACTCCAGAAGTCACTACTGAATTTTCAACCACTCAAGGCTATGAAACAACCACAGCTGGTTTTGAAACCACTACCACTGGTTTTGAAACAACTACCGCTAGTTTTGAAACAACTACCGCTGGTTTTGAAACAACTACTGCTGGTTTTGAATCAACTACAGCTAGCTTTGAAACAACTACCGCTGGTATAGACACGACTACCGTTGGCTTAGACACAACGACCGCTGCTATAGAAACAACTACCGCTGGTTTTGACACAACTACCGCTGGTTTAGACACAACTACCACTGGTTTTGAATCAACTACGGCTGGTTTTGAAACAACTACCGCCAGTTTAGAAACAACTACCGCTGGTTTTGAATCAACTACCGCTGGTTTTGAATCAACTACCGCTGGTTTTGAAACAACTACCGCTGGTATTGAAACAACTACCGCTGGTTTAGAAACAACTACTGCTGGTTTTGAATCAACTACCGCTGGCTTTGAAACAACTACCGCTGGTATAGACACAACTACCGCTGGTTTTGACACAACTACCGCTGGTTTAGACACAACTACCACAGGTTTTGACACAACTACCGCTGGTTATGAATCAACTACCGCTGGTTTCGACACAACTACCGCTGGTTTCGACACAACTACCGTTGGTTTTGAAACA
Organism: Hypomecis atomaria; assembly: GCA_964007245.1. Classification (NCBI taxonomy): domain Eukaryota; kingdom Metazoa; phylum Arthropoda; class Insecta; order Lepidoptera; family Geometridae; genus Hypomecis; species Hypomecis atomaria. The sequence continues at coordinate 8,697,317 of OZ023308.1, read as the reverse complement.
ACCACCACTGGTTTTAAAACAACTACCACCAGTTCAGAAACAACTACTGCTGGTATAGACACAACCACCACTGATTTTGACACAACTACCGCTAGTTTTGAAACAACTACCGCTGGCTTAGACACAACTACTGCTGGTTTTGAAACAACTACCACTGGTTTTGACACAACTACTGCTAGTTTTGAAACAACCACCGCTGGTTTTGAAACAACTACCGCTGGTTTTGAATCAACTACAGCTGGTTTCGAAACAACTACGGCTGGTTTAGAAACAACTACCGCTGGCTTAGAAACTACTACTGATGGGTTTGAAACAACTACCGCTAGTATTGAATCAACTACAGCTGGTTTTGATACAACTACGGCTGATTTAGAAACAACTACCGCTGGTTTTGGAACTACCACTGCTGGGTATGAAACTACTACACACGTGTTTGATACGACTACGGTAGGTGCTGAAACAACTACTGTTGATATTGGCACAACTACTCAAGGTGTAGAAACTACCACTTCTGGGTTTGAAACCACAACTGCTGGATATGAAACTACTACTCAAGCACAAACTGCTGAACCAACTACTGAAGGTGTATCCACAACTACCGAAGGGGCTTATACTTCTACTGAAAGCAGTGAAATAACTACACCAAGCATTGTTACAACCACAGATAGTAGTCAATCCACCACTGAAAACGTTTACACTACTGAAGGGATCACTAGCACTGTTACCTCTGAAGGAACAACTGAAGGCATTCAAACAACACCAAATACTGAAGGGACAACAGAAATTTCTTCTACCACTACCGAAAGTGTTCAAACAACTACTGAAGAAGCTGGTGGTGGTGGAGAAGACAATGGTACAACTACCGAAGGTGCTTATACTACCACAGCACCAACGGACGTGACAACAGAGAGCGCTTATACAACGACTCAAGCTGTTGACACAACGACTCAAGCTGTTGACATAACAACACCAGCTGTTGGCACAACGACTCAAGCTGTTGACACAACAACACCAGCTGTTAGCACAACGACTCAAGCTGTTGACACAACAACACCAGATGTTAGCACGACTCAAGCTGTTGACACAACAACGCCAGCTGTTAGCACAACGACTCAAGCTGTTGACACAACGACTGAAGGTGTCACTACCGAAACAGTTACTTCAACAACAGAAAACGTGGTGACAACAACAGAAAACGTGGTGACAACAACGGAAAACGTGGTGACAACAACGGAAAACGTGGTGACAACAGAGCCTACTACGCCGGCTCCATTGTGTCCTCCAGGAGAGATTACTAACGTACCTGATCCTAACAGTTGCGATGGATACTTCATGTGTATCAACGGAATGGCGATACCTCAGTTCTGTCCTGAAGGATTTGAATTCGACCGTGATTTATTGGTAAGTTTTTTTTATCGCTTTTATAAATGTTAATTGATAAATAATGTGTGAAAATAATTGTTGAGTTAATAATGAAAATTTAAGTGACGATTCAACTTGGCGATTTTGTCTATCCAAATGTTGATTTTTCAGTTAATTGAACGAAACGTGGTATACGGGTTCTGTTAAGAGAAATTTTCTTGCCACCGGCAATTTTCGGTCGGGCGAGTTTTTCTCTCTAAAAGAGAAGTTATTTGCTGTCGCGTTATTTATCACCTAATTTCGATAAAATTGGCAAGATAGTTTATATAGTATCTAAATCCTAACAAAATCTGCAAAAATAAATTAAGTCAGTCGAGAGCGAATTGAGATATAGTCTCATGAAAGCAGTGAAGTGCTTACACGAAGCATTGTTCCAAGAAGATTCAGTTACGAGGTCCGGAGAATTACTAGTCTAATTACATTGTGATAAACAACCTTAGACCACCAAGTGTCATTTTATAAATTTAAACTTTTTTATTTTTCAGAGATGTGTAGTTATAGCTGAGGGCGGGTGCACGTTAGGCCAATCAACACTAACAACTCCAAATTCAGATGGCACAACTACAAGTATAGCAGAAACCACCACTGTGGTAGCCCCATCGACTGAACATGGATCTTCTACTACTATTATAGAAACTACATCTACTGAGTCATCTACTAATTATCCTACAACTACGCCCACAATAGTAACAAATACCGAAAGCGTTACCGAAACACCGACGTCCACGCCAACGCTTGATACAACCACTGAAGTTGAAACTGAGACTCCAACAACCGTCCAAATCACTGATACTACTGAAGGTCACACAACTCAAAGTGTACCTACAACAGTTTCTAGCACAGAAAGTGTTTCTACCACAACAGCAAATGTTTTCACAACGCCAGACAGTATTGATACAACAACAGAAAATGTTGTTACAACAACAGACAGTATTTCTACAACAACGGAAAACGTTGTCACAACAACAGAGAATGCAGTAACAACACCAACTACCGCTGTTCCAGGACTCTGTCCGCCAGACGGTTTAGTCAATGTGCCAGACCCTGACAGTTGCAATGGCTACTTTATGTGCATAAATGGCATGCCCATACATCAACTCTGCCCAGATGGTTTCGAATTTGATCCTTCACTGACAGTAAGTTTTACAAATGATATATTCAGTAAAATCCCATGGTCTTTCATTTATGACATCTCACATTTTGATAACTATCTTAAATACAGATAAAAATATTTCAACAATTCATTCGTGAGATTTATTAATTTTTCTTATTTTTATTTTTTATTTTAACTTGACATTTCTAAAAATCTTCTTATTTTCAGTTTTGTGTAATAATTGCTGAGGGCGGTTGTACGATGAGTCAAACTACGACGCCATATACAACTACAGAAAGCGCTGCCACAACAACAGAATCCACTGCCACAACAACAGATTCCGCTGCTACAACAACAGAAGATGCTGCCACAACAACGGAAGCCGCTGCCACAACAACTGAAGCAGCTGCCACAACTACAGAAACCGTTATCACAACAACGGAACCCACTGCCATAACCACGGAATCCGCTGTCACAACAACGGAATCCGCTGTCACAACAACGGAATCCGCTGTCACAACCACAGAATCAGCTGTCACAACAACAGAATCCGCTGCCACTACAACGGAATCCACTGTCACAACAACAGAATCCGCTGCCATAACGACGGAAGCTGCTGCTACAACTACAGAGAGTGCAACCACGAGTACAGAGAGTGCAACCACAACTACAGAAAGCATTGTCACAACAACAGAAGCAGCTGCCACAACTACTGAAGCCATAGCCACAACTACACAAAGCACAGCCACAACAACAGAAAGCACAGCCACAACTACAGAGGCCGCAGCCACATCTACAGAAAGCGCTGCCACAACTACAGAGGCCGCAGCCACAACTACAGAAGCTGCAGCCACAACAACAGAAAGCGCTGCCACAACTACAGAGGCCGCAGCCACAACTACAGAAGCTGCAGCCACAACTACAGAAAGCGCTGCCACAACTACAGAGGCCGAAGCCACAACTACAGAAGCTGCAGCCACAACTACAGAAAGCACAGCTACAACTACAGAAGCCACAACCACATCTACAGAAAGCGCTGCCACAACTACAGAGGCCGCAGCCACAACTACAGAAGCTGCAGCCACAACTACAGAAAGCGCTGCCACAACTACAGAGGCCGCAGCCACAACTACAGAAGCTGCAGCCACAACTACAGAAAGCGCAGCCACAACTACAGAAAGCGATCAGACTACAACTGCAGCTCCACTTTGTCCTCCAGGAGTCATCGCGAACGTGGCGGATCCTGACAGTTGTACAAACTACTTCATGTGTATCAACGGAATGGCTATCCCACAGTCCTGCCCCGATGGTTTTGAGTTTGATCCTTCATTAGCGGTAAGTGTTTAAATATGCAGACGATTCCATCACATGTAAAATGAAAGCAAAAGCATTTTAGTTTTTAATAGATCCCAGTCTACTAAATTAATTCTGTAATTCAAATGCTACATAGTAAATAACTTCGATATCATAAATCATGTCAATCGTAAGTTCGGACGTCTTAATGTAAAATTCTTATTATTTTTCAGTTTTGTGTAATTATTGCTGAAGGCGGATGTACCATGAGTCAAACTACCACGCCATATCCATCTACCGAAGCCACAACTACAGAAGCTGCAGCCACAACTACAGAAAGCGCTGCCACAACTACAGAGGCCGAAGCCACAACTACAGAAGCTGCAGCCACAACTACAGAAAGCACAGCTACAACTACAGAAGCCACAACCACATCTACAGAAAGCGCTGCCACAACTACAGAGGCCGCAGCCACAACTACAGAAGCTGCAGCCACAACTACAGAAAGCGCAGCCACAACTACAGAAAGCGCAGCCACAATTACAGAAAGCGCAGCTACAACTACAGAATCCACTGCTACTACAACGGAATCCGCTGCCACAACAACAGAATCCACTGCCATAACAACGGAAGCTGCTGCTACAACAACGGAAGCCGCAGCCACAACTACAGAAAGCGTAGCCACAACTACAGAAAACACTGTCATAACTACAGAAAGCGCTTCCACAACTACAGAAAGCGCTGCAATAACTACAGAAAGCGCTTCCACAACTACAGAAAGCGCTGCAATAACTACAGAAAGCGCTTCCACAACTACAGAAAGCGAAGTCACAACTACAGAAAGCGAAGCCACAACTACAGAAAGCGAAGCCACAACTACAGAAAGCGAAGCCACAACTACAGAAAGCGCAGCCACAACTACAGAAAGCGCAGCCACTACTACAGAAAGCGAAGCAACAACTACAGAAAGCGCAGCCACTACTACAGAAAGCGCAGCCACTACTACAGAAAGCGAAGCCACAACTACAGAAGCCGCGGCCACAACTACAGAGAGCGCAGTCACTACTACAGAAGCTGTTGTTACTACAACAGAAGCCGCTGCCGCAGCTACAACTACCGAGAGCACATCTACAACTACAGAAAGTGTAGTTACGACCACAGAAGGCGATCAGACTACAACTCCAGCACCACTATGTCCTCCAGGAGTTATCGCGAACGTGGCGGATCCTGACAGTTGTACAAATTACTTCATGTGTGTCAACGGAATGGCTATCTCGCAGTCTTGTCCGGATGGTTTTGAATTCGATCCTTCATTAGCGGTAAGTGTTTAAGCCCCGAGTTCACCAACGCTTCTTGTAAGGTAAACGTTTGATTACTGTATTTAAACAACGGCGAAACTCTGGCCTTACAGTCAAGTTAACCAACAAATGTTTAATTTACAAAATTACGTTGCAAGTAAGCTACTGAAGATTAAACCAATTAAATCTTCAATAGCATGTTACGAAATTTTGCTGTTTACCAATCAAAACCCGTTGTTTAAATACAGTAATCACGTTTAATAAGTTAAACAAGTGTTGGTGAACTCGGGTCTATAAATATATTCTCCATCACCTGTAAAGCAAACGCATTTTGGCTTTTAATATATACACGTGCAATGAATTGTTTCTGTAATTTTCATGCTATATCATTACAAAGTATAAAACAAAGTCGCTTCACGCCGTCTGTTCCCATGTTTGCAGGTTTTTTGAAATAGATAAAGTGATTAAAGAGGAAGGTTTATATGTGTTATACACCTGTGCGAAGCAGGGGCGGGTCGCTAGTTATAAATAAATTTATAATAAAATATTAAGTCAAAAATACGTACTAATAATACGTTTGGATTTTGTGCTAGTAAATTTTTTATTATTTTTCAGTTTTGTGTAATCATTGCTGAGGGTGGTTGCACAATGAGTCAAACTACCACGCCATATCCAACTACAGAAGCCGCAGCCATAACTACAGAAAATGCTGCCTCAACAACAGAAGCAGCTGCCACAACAACGGAGGCCTCTGCCACAACAACGGGAGCTGCTGCCACTACTACTGAAGCAATAGCGACAACAACGGAATCTGCTGCTACAACAACAGAATACACTACCTCAACAACGGAAGTTGCTGCTACGACAACGGAAGCTGCTGCTGCAACTACAGAGAGCGTAGCTACGACTACAGAAAGCGCAGCCACAACTACAGGAAGTGCAGCCACAACTACAGAAAGTGCAGCCACAACTACAGAAGGCGAAACTACAACTACAGAAAACGTAGCTACAACTACTGAAATCGTAGCTACAACTACAGAAAGTGTAGCTACAACTACAGAAGGCGATGAGACTACAACTCCAGCACCACTATGTCCTCCAGGAGTCATCGCGAACGTGGCGGATCCTGACAGTTGTACAAATTACTTCATGTGTGTCAACGGAATGGCTATCTCGCAGTCTTGCCCGGATGGTTTTGAATTCGATCCTTCACTAGCGGTAAGTGTTTAAACATACAGACGATCCTATCACCTCTAAAACAAACACAAGCGCATTTTAGTTTTCAATGAATACAAGTTTAATAAATTAATTCTATAATTCTAATGCTAATTGATAAATAACTTTATAATAATTAGTCCATTCAATGTTTCTTACTCGTATGTGGTAGTAAAATTCTTATTTATTTTCAGTTTTGTGTAATCATTGCTGAGGGTGGTTGTACAATGAGTCAAACTACTACGCCATATCCAACTACAGAAGCCGCATCCATAACTACAGAAAGTGCTGCCACAACAACAGATAGCGGTGTCACGACCACAGAAACTACTTTCACAACTACCGAAAACGCTGCCACAACTACAGAAAGCATTGTCACAACAACAGAAGCAGCTGCCACAACAACAGAAGCAGCTGCCATTACAACGGAAGCCGCTGCCATAACCACGGAAGCTGCTGCCACTACTACTGAAGCCATAGTGACAACAACGGAATCTGCTGCTACAACAACAGAATCCACTACCTCGACAACGGAAGCTGCTGCTACAACAACGGAAGCTGCTGCTACAACTACAGAAAACGCAGCCACAACTACAGAAGGAGTAGCCACAACCACAGAAAGTACAGCCACAACTACAGAAAGTGCAACCATAACTACAGAAAGTGTAGCTACAACCACAGAAAGCGATCAGACTACAACTCCAGCCCCACTATGTCCCCCAGGAGTCATCGCAAACGTGGCGGACCCTGACAGTTGTACAAACTACTTCATGTGTGTCAACGGAATGGCTATCCTACAGTCCTGCCCCGATGATTTTGAATTCGATCCTTCATTAGGGGTAAGTGTGCAAAGATACTGACGATTCCATCACCTGTGTAATAAAAGCACACGCATGTTAGTTTTTAATAGATACAAGTCCAATTAATTAATTTTGTAATTCTAATGCTAATTCATAATTTCATAATAGTTAGTCTAGCCAATCATAAGTTTGGATTTTGTGCTAGTAAAGTTCTTATTATTTTTCAGTTTCGTGTAATCATTGCTGAACTGAATCATTACTGAATTATGTTGATACTATAATTCTAATGCTAATTAATAAATAACTTTATAGTAATTAGTCTATTCAATCATAATTAAGTATGTTTCTTATGTGGTAGTAAAATTCTTATTTATTTTCAGTTTTGTGTAATCATTGCTGAGGGTGGTTGCACAATGAGTCAAACTACCACGCCATACCCAACTACAGAAGCCGCAGCCATAACGACAGAAAGTTCTATCACAACAACAGAGAGCGTTGTCACAACTACAGAAATCGTAGCCACAACTACAGAAAGCGCAGCCACAACTACAGAAAACGCAGCCACAACTACAGAAAGCGCAGCCACAACTACAGAAAGCGCAGCCACAACTACAGAAAGCGCAGCCACAACTACAGAAAGCGCAGCCACAACTACAGAAATCGCAGCCACAACTACAGAAAGCGCAGCCACAACTACAGAAAGCGCAGCCACAACTACAGAAAGCGTAGCCACAACTACAGAAAGCGCAGCCACAACTACAGAAAGCGCAGCCACAACTACAGAAAGTGCAGCCACAACCACAGAAGGCGATCAAACTACAACTCCAGCACCACTCTGTCCTCCAGGAGTTATCGCGAACGTGGCGGACCCTGACAGTTGTACAAACTACTTCATGTGTGTCAACGGAATGGCTATCCCCCAGTCTTGCCCCGATGGCTTCGAATTTAACCCAACAATTTCAGTAAGTAGCATTTAATATAATAACTCCGTGTAAAATTTAGGACAGAAAGTTTTTTTTTCATTACTGAGACCATGAATAATTTAGTCATCCTTGTATAGAAGAAATCAAAAATCGATTTAAAAAACAAGTGTCTTTCATATCTGATTCCGGTATGAAAAGTAGAAAAAATAATTGTTTGTGCCAACTTTTAGGGATGCGCAGTGATAGCCGAAGGAGGTTGTACGCTAGGATCCAGTACAGATAAAAATACTGACCCTACTTTAACAACTTCACCTCCCACAACCACGTCAGAGGCTGGTTTTACTACCACAACACCGGCAATTTCTACAACAACAGAAGGTATTGATAGAACGACACCGGTAATCTCGACTACTACTGAGGGCAGTGAGACAACAACCGAAAGTTTTTCTACAACAACAACAGAAGATAACACTGAATCTACTGGAATGACTTCACAACCAACAACTCATCAACCGTCCACCACTGATGGAAGCAATACAGAAAGTACTTCGACAACCACATCGTTGGAAATTTCTACAACAACAGAAACTGTTGATGCAACGACACTAGGAATCTCGACTACCACCGAAGACAGTGAGACAACAACAGAACTTGTTTCAACAATAACTACAGAAAATCCTGCTACAACAACAGAAAATGTAGACACTACAAACCCAACCATCGTCACAACGACCGAAAATTTCTTCACGACTGAGAGTTTTGCTACAACAACAGAAGGTGATCAGACTACAACTCTAGCACCACTTTGTCCTCCAGGAGTCATCGCGAATGTAGCGGACCCTGACAGTTGTACAAACTACTTCATGTGTGTCAACGGGATGGCTATCCCACAGTCCTGCCCGGACGGCTTCGAATTTGACCCTGCAATCTCGGTAAGTAGCACCTAATTGAATAAATAAATATTGGAAAATTTGGCATTTTTTACGTACTTAAATCATAAATAGGTAATGTAGACTAACAAAGTATATGAATGTTATTAATTGAAACTCTTTGAAAAAAAAACACTGACTGCCAAATCCAAGTTTTTCAGCATTCAAAGTCAAAGAAGTTCTGTACTGTACTGTACCAGCCTTTTAATAGTCCACTACAGGACGTAGGCCTACTCACGAAGGGTGATTGGACCATTTCCACCATGCTGGCCCAGTGCAGGTTGGTGGATTCTCATAAGCCATCGAATTTCTTCTACGGCGTATACAGGTTGCCTCACGATGTTTTCCTTCACCGAAAAGCCAGTGGTGTGAAATTCCGAAGAATTCATTGGTACGGGACCGGGATTTGAACCCATAACCTCACGTTTTTAAGGCGGGTATCACTACCTCTAGACAACCACGGCATAAGTAGCAAAGAAGTTTTAATGATCAATATTTCAATTTTAAGGGATGCGCAGTGATAACCGAAGGAGGATGCACTATGGGGTCCAGTACTGATGGAAATACTGAATCAACAGTGACAACTTCGCAATCGTCGACCACTGATGGAAGTACTACAGAACTTTATACAACAACTACAACTTTGCCAATTTCGTCAACAACCGAATCCATTGCTTCGACAACAACAGCAACCTGGACTACCACTGAAGGCAGTGAGACAACAACAGAAAGTGTTTCTACAACAATAACGGATGATAACACTGAGTCTACTGGAACTTCACAATCAACAACTCAACAACCGTCCACCACTGATGGAAGCAATACAGAAAGTGCTTCGACAACCATATCGTCGGAAATTTCTACAACAACAGAAACTGTTGATGCAACGACACTAGGAATCTCGACTACCACCGAAAACAGTGAGACAACAACAGAAACTTTTTCAACAATAACTACAGAGAATCCTGCTACAACAACAATAAATGTGGACACCACGACTCCAACCGTCATAACGACAACTGAAAATGCTATATCCACTGAGAGTTTTGCTACAACAGAAGGCGAACAGACTACAACTTCAGCCCCACTCTGTCCTCCAGGAGTAATCGCAAACGTAGCGGATCCTGACAGTTGTACAAACTACTTCATGTGTGTCAACGGAATGGCTATCCCGCAGTCCTGCCCGGACGGCTTCGAATTTAACCCTGCAATCTCAGTAAGTAGCACTTTATTTAATAAATAATTGTTGGGAAATTTGGCCTTTTTACGTACTTAAATCATTAAAATGTAATGTAGACCAGCGCAGTATATGAATGTAATTAATCAAAATTATGTGAAAAAAACAACGACTGCCAAATCCCAGTTTTTCAGCATTCTAAGTCAAAGAATTTTTAACGATATATATTTCAATTTTAAGGGATGCGCAGTAATAGCCGAGGGAGGATGCACTATGGGGTCCAGTACAGATGGTAATACTGAATCAACAGCGACATCTTCACAACCGTCGACCACTGATGGAAGCACTACAGAACATTATACAACAACTACAACTTTGCCAATTTCTTCAACAACCGAATCCATTGCTTCGACAACAACAGGAACCTGGAATACCACTGAAGGCAGTGAGACAACAACAGAAAGTGTTTCTACAACAATAACGGATGATAACACTGAGTCTACTGGAACTTCACAATCAACAACTCAACAACCGTCCACCACTGATGGAAGCAATACAGAAAGTGCTTCGACAACCATATCGTCGGAAATTTCTACAACAACAGAAACTGTTGATGCAACGACACTAGGAATCTCGACTACCACCGAAAACAGTGAGACAACAACAGAAACGGTTTCAACAATAACTACAGAGAATCCTGCTACAACAACAATAAATGTGGACACCACGACTCCAACCATCATTACGACAACTGAAAATGCTGTATCCACTGAGAGTTTTGCTACAACAACAGAAGGCGAACAGACTACAACTTCAGCCCCACTCTGTCCTCCAGGAGTAATCGCAAACGTAGCGGACCCTGACAGTTGTACAAACTACTTCATGTGTGTCAACGGAATGGCTATCCCGCAGTCCTGCCCGGACGGCTTCGAATTTAATCCTGTCATCTCAGTAAGTTGCACTTTGTAAATTCAAAAATTTGTAGTCTGAAGGTTTTTGTCCAGTAGTGTTGGAGCCATAAATAATTAAGTCTCACCGCTTTTACCCAAATATGTGAATATTACTAAACAAAAATCTTATAAGGATACAAATACCTGCTATTTTCAACGTTTCAGCATGCAAGTCAAAAAAATGTAATGATGCTTTTATTTTAATTTTAAGGGATGCGCCGTGATAGCTGAAGGAGGTTGTACACTAGGATCCAGTACAGACGGAAATACTGAATCTACTGTGACAACTTCACAATCAACAAGCACGGATGACACCACGTCAGAGACTGGTTTCACTACCACAACACCGGCAATTTTTACGACAACCGAAGTCACTGCTTCAACAACGCCAGGAATCTCGACTACTACTGAGGGCAGTGAGACAACAACAGAAAGCGTTTCTACAACACCAACAGAAGATAACACTGAGTCTACTAATTCACAACCAACAACTCAACAGCCGTCAACTACTGACGGAAGCAATACAGAAAGTACTTCGACAACCACATCGTCGGAAATTTCTACAACAACAGAAACTGTTGACGGAACGACACCAGCAGTCTCGACAACGTCAGTAGCCAGTGAGACATCAACAGAAACTGTTTCAACAATAACTACAGAGAATCCTGCTACAACAACAGCAATTGTAGATACCACGACTCCAACCATCGTTACGACAACTGAAAATGCTGTATCCACGGAGAGTTTTGCAACAACAACAGAAGGCGAACAGACTACAACTCCAGCCCCACTCTGTCCTCCAGGAGTAATCGCGAACGTGGCGGACCCTGACAGTTGTACAAACTACTTCATGTGTGTCAACGGGATGGCTATCCCGCAGTCCTGTCCGGATGGTTTCGAATTTAATCCTGCAATCTCAGTAAGTAGCACGTAATATAATTAATCGTTGAAAAAACATTGAAGGTCATTTACGTACTTAATTAAATCAGAAATAGGCAATTTAGTTTTACGAAGTATATGAATATTATATAATTAAGTGATAACTTTAGGTAAAGTACTGTACTTGAATCTTGTACTTGTAATTTTCTGACGCGTTTGAAGACGTTAGTGCCCAGGATTCAGATTTTCTTGTCTGGGTACAAACTCACATTCGATTTCATTATGTATCTAATATGTAGCGCTCGTAGCGTAGTTTGACGAGGTGTTTGTCAGCAATCATCGAAATTAACCACGGGTGGCATTTTCCAATTGAGCGCTACCGTGGCTCGGATGACACGTTAAATTGTACGTTCCGGTTGTTTTAACTAGGTCAAAGGCCTCCATGCGACTTAAAAACTGACATCAGGGCTAGCCACCCGGCCTATACGAACTTGCTTATCTTATATGTACTTGTACACATTCTTATTTTATGATCTTTAGTATATTTTATAAATTTTCCATAGAGAATTCCGCTAAGCGTACTGAACTCAATAAATTATCTTTATTTATTTATGACAAAACAAAAATCTTGTAAAGAAACAAATGACTGCTATAGGTATCCGCTTTTTCAGCATGTAAAGTCAACGAAGTTCTAATTATGTATATTTTAATTTTATAGGGATGCGTAGTGATCGCCGAAGGAGGATGCACTATGGGATCCAGCACAGATGGAAATACTGAAACAACAGTGACAACTTCACGACCGTCGACCACTGATAGAAGCACTACAGAACTTTATACAACAACTACAACTTTGCCAATTTCTACAACAACCGAATCCATTGCTTCGACAACGACAGGAATCTCGACTACCACTGAGGGCAGTGAGACTACAACAGAAAGTGTTTCTACAACAACAACAGAAGATAACACTGACTCTACTACTTCACAACCAACAACTCAACAGCCGTCAACTACTGACGGAAGCAATACAGAAAGTACTTCGACAACCACATCGTCGGAAATTTCTACAACAACAGAAACTGTTGAAGGAACGACACCAGCAGTGTCGACAACGTCAGTTGCCAGTGAGACAACAACAGAAACTGTTTCAACAATAACTACAGAGAATCCTGCTACAACAACAGCAAATGTGGATACCACAACACCAGCTATTATTACAACGACCGAAAATGTCGTCACAACTGAGAGTATTGCTACAACAACAGAAAGCGACCAGACTACAACTCCAGCTCCACTCTGCCCGCCTGTAGGAATCTCGAATGTAGCTGATCCTGATAGCTGCACAGGTTACTTTTTATGCGTCAATGGAATGGCTATCCCTCAATCCTGTCCAGAAGATTATGAATTCAACCTCACTCATGATGTAAGTTGTTAACACTAATAGTTCTCCAAACAGTAGATTTCGCGACACATCTCTTTAACTGAATTTTAATAAGCATATATTATCTTGACTTGCTCTTGACTGACTTGATTCATACTTGCTGTTAAAATTTAGATATCTTGCCTAATATCATTGAAATCGGTTCATAAATAACGCGACAGCGCAGAAGTTATCAAAAATCGCCGACGACAAAAAATCTATTAATGTATAGAACATGTGAACCACGTTTCGAGATTCGTTGAAAAATGTGATCTGTAGGAAAAAACCAACATCTTTTGAAGACGCAAGCAAAATAATCTTGCTATAACGGAGATCTTTGCTTTCGCTCGGTCAAAAATGCCAAAAAAAAAGTATTTGTAATATAGACCGACCGCTTAACTCGCGTATCGCCTGCGCCTTTATTGATAACACCATAGTTACATGTCAAATTCGGCCTATAGTAGTCAGTTCAAGATTAAAAAAGTGACTGGAGAGTACAAGCCGCTAGTTTGTACTAAGTAGGTATGTACTTTCAGTTTCTATTCCATACATTTTGTTGGCACTCAATGATTTTTTATTGCCATTTCGAGGTTGATTATGTAGTAACAATTATTCAAAACAATAAGTATATATATTTCAGCATGTACCTGCATCTGAAAAATACCAAATTAATTGGTATTTTTGTCTTAGCTATCTTTTATAGTAAATAGGTATACCTATCTAGATCCTTATAGATGAGCAACTCGTCATTGAATTTATACATGCATCAAATGTTTCTTACACAGAAGATGTTGCAAAGTGTGACCAGACTGTACAATAGCTAAAAAAATCCTTTAAAATTAGGTAAATAAATGCCCAGAGTAAAACAACCGCAGTGAAGTCTTGAATTTGAATGGAATTTCTTATTTTCTGATTTGATTTTCGATCGATGCCGCCATTTGTTACAAGCAATGTCAAAAGATAATAAGATCCGAAAATATGAAATTCCTTTAAATGAAGATGGTTTTGACATAAAATAATAGGAAAATCATTTTCCAAAACAAATAAAGCAAATTACTGAATACTGTCCAGTGTACAAGTTAATTACCTAAGCTTGATATATTTTTGCATTATCTCTTTTAATATCACTTTTCTTATCGACGTATATTTACAGGGATGTGTTTTGATTGCGGAAGGTGGTTGCACTATGGGGCCCAGTACAGATCGTAATACCGAATCAACTAATGGCCAATCCACTACTGATAACTCAGTAACAGGTTCTACTGGTACTACAGGTGAAAACGTAGCAACCACAGTAAACGATGTTACTACACCAACCGCTGTTACAACAGAAAATGCTGCAACAACAGACGGTGTAACGACACAAGAGCCAACAACAACAACAACTGAAGCTGCCCTTTGCCCTCCAGGAGTTTTTATGAATATTCCAAACCCTGATAGGTGTGACGGGTACTACATGTGCGCAGCTGGTATTGCTATACCCCAGTTCTGTCCGATTGGATTCGAATACGATGATGGAGTACAAGTAAGTAAATAATCACGACATATTATAAAACAAAATGGCTTCCCGCTGTCTGTCCCCATGTATGCTTATATCTTTAAAACTATAAAACGGATTTTGATGCGTTTTTTTAAATAAATAGAGTGATTCAAGAGGATGGTTTATATGTCTAATACACCTGTGCAAAGCCGGGGCGGGTCGCTAGTCAACTTTAATACGGATTTTTCAAAAACGGCTCTGACGATTTCGATAACATTTAAATGGGACAACCTCGGAGGTAAACCCTTTAGAAATATATTTTTTTAATTGTTTCACAATTGACAAAAATATCGATGGTCATGAACATAAAAATAGTAATACATACAGACGATCATAGTACGTCCTCCTTTTTGGAAGTCAGTAAAAATTACGTCTACATTCACTCCAAATTAGGTGGTCAAGCGCTGACTTATTCGCGATAAAAAAAATCGGCTTATTAACCAATAATGCTACTTCGAATACCCTAACATCGTTTGGAAGCACAATTTGACTGAGTAAAAATCGCATATATGAATGAGAGGGACGAAATGTGATGATTTGCATCAGCGATTCAAAATATTTTACATAATATATTAATAAATATGTTTACGACTTCCGTCATATATTTTCAGGACTGTGAATTTAACATTGATTGAACTTACAGATTTTTTTGTGTCGTAAAGTACTTTTATAGATTTATGTTTACAATTTTATTTCATACATCTTTTATTTTTCAGGGTTGCGTGGCTATAGCTGAAGGAGGTTGCACTTACATGTCCAGTACCACAGTAGCTGACGTTACCTCAACAACCTCACAGGCAGAAATTACTCCCACCACTCTACCATCGACAACAGACAACAGCAACACAGACTCTGAAAGCACGACTACAAGTGTGCCAATAACCACTGAGAGTGCTGAAACAGATAGCGATTCAACAACAGAATCAGTTGCCACAACAACGCCGGCTGTTGTCACAACAACAGAAGAAGTAGCGACAACAACAGAATCTGTTGGTACTACAACAGAAGCCTTTATTACCACCACAGAGTCAGATGCCACGACAACAGAAGCAGTTGCAACAACAACAGAAACCATTGCCACAACAACACCAGCAGTTAAAACGACAACAGAAGAAGTAGTGACAACAACAGAAACCGTTGATACGACAATAGAAGCTGTTGCCACAACAACACCGGCTGTTGTTACAACAACAGAAGAAGTAGCGACAACAACAGAATCTGTTGATACTACAACAGAAGCCATTGTTATCACCACAGAGTCAGATGCCACGACAACAGAAGCAGTTGCAACAACAACAGAAACCGTTGCCACAACGACACCAGCTGTTGAAACGACAACAGAAGAAGTAGTGACAACAACAGAAACCGTTGATACGACAATAGAAGCTGTTGCCACAACAACGCCGGCTGTTGTTACAACAACAGAAGAAGTAGCGACAACAACAGAATCTGTTGATACTACAACAGAAGCCATTGTTATCACCACAGAGTCAGATGCCACGACAACAGAAGCAGTTGTAACAACAACAGAAACCGTTGCCACAACAACACCAGCTGTTGAAACGACAACAGAAGAGGTAGTGACAACAACAGAAACCGTTGATACGACAATAGAAGCTGTTGCCACAACAACGCCGGCTGTTGTTACAACAACAGAAGAAGTAGCGACAACAACAGAATCTGTTGATACTACAACAGAAGCCATTGTTATCACCACAGAGTCAGATGCCACGACAACAGAAGCAGTTGTAACAACAACAGAAACCGTTGCCACAACAACACCAGCTGTTGAAACGACAACAGAAGAAGTAGTGACAACAACAGAAACCGTTGATACTACAACAGATGCCGTTGTTACGACAACAGAAACAGATGCGACGACAATAGAAACTGAAGTAACAATTTGTCCGCCCGGTGTATTCGGAAACGTGCCCAATCCTGAAAGGTGCGACGGATATTACATCTGCACAGGAGGAATGGCCATTTCTCAATGGTGCCCGGATGGCTACGAGTATAATTACATTGCTAATGTGAGTATTCATTTGTACCTTCTTAAATTAAGCACATTCCGTCTGTATTCTGATACGAAATATTCTCTAACTACCTTACCAGTTACCTCCCTTAATAAAGGAGGTGCAATATAAAAAAAAAAAACAAAAAAAATCGATTTGACATTTGTTCGATTCGATAGTTTTTTTTTTACATTTGTTGGAGCGCACGCTAGAATAGCTCGCAGGTGGCAGAATGTTTCCTACTTACTCAACACTTATTGTTAAAATTTACGCAGTATCATTATAATTTATAGCCTATGTGTTATTCTGATATATAAGGTATATAATTGCAAAGTTTCATCTCAATCCGTTCAGTATTTTTTGCGTGAAAGAGTAACAAAACATCCATCCATCCATCCGTCCTTACAAACTTTCACGTTTATAATATTAGTAGGAAGTAGGATCCATCGTAATTTCAATTTATAGGCTTACTTTTTTTGGTTTATTCATATTCTTCCATACTAATATTATTAAAGAGGTAAAGTTGGTGATTTGTGAGTTTGTGACTTTGTGAAGTTGCAGGGTCAATCTCCAAATCTGCCGAACACATTTTTATAAAAATACTAATGAAAAGCCACATTATTTGTGAGCGTTATAAGCAATATATTACACCGTAAAATGAAAATAGTTTTTCGCGGTAGTCGGTTTTGCAAAGTTCAAGGAGAAAAAAAAACGATCGAACGAAAACATTTCTTACTAGTCTTCTACTACGCTGCCTTAATTATGAGATATACTTATATGTTTGCGTTACAGAGAAAAGTTTTAGAACTTAATAAAGTCAGCAAAAAAGTAAGCGACAGCATATTTACTATGTCTAACTTTAATACTCAGAGAGAGTCGTTTTTTCATCTATGTTTGTGTGTATAAATCCTATTATTTCTTTTTAAACATTAGTCAGAAAATAACACTTTTATTTGAACACTGCTATTAAAGTAATATCAAATAGGTACATGTAAAATACTAATCTCAGAAAACGAATGTTGCAGTTATTAAAAATTTTTTATGCTTACAGAACTGCGTGGTGATAGCTGAAGGAGGCTGCACATACTCCAAATCAACAACAATCGCACCTACAACAACTGAAAGCGTTGCTGAAACAACAGAATATGTTGCCGAAACAACAGAAGCAGAAACAACTACTGAGGATGTTGCAACCACTCCTGCTCCGTTGTGTGCGCTAGGAGTTCTCGGAAACGTACCGAATCCCAATAGCTGTACTGAATATTACATGTGTGTGGGTGGCATGGCGGTGCCACAATCCTGCCCTGATGATTTCGAATTCGATCCTGAAACAAGGGTAAATCGTTCATCTTATTATCTCTAACATCTTTTTAGGGTTCCGTACCCAAAGGGTAAAAACGGGACCCTATTACTAAGACTCCGCTGTCCGTCTGTCTGTCTGTCTCTAGGCTGTATCTCATGAACCGTTATAGCTAGAGAGCTGAAATTCTCACAGATGATGTATTTCTGTTGCCGCTGTAACAACAAATACTAAAAACATAGTAAAATTAATAATTAAGGGGGGCTGTCATACAACAAACCTGATTTTTTAGCCGTTTTTCGCTCTATTTTAATAATGGTAACAGGTAGATGCTTGAAATTTTCACAGAATATTTAGTTGTATATTCACTTCAATAATAAATAATAAAATTAAAATAAAATAAATATTTAAAGGGGACTCGTACTTGACTGATTATTGGTTTATTCATATTCTTCCATACTAATATTATTTAAGAGGTAAAGTTGGTGAAATGTGAGTTTGTGACTTTGTGAAGTTACAGGGTTAATGTCTAAATCTGCCGAACCGATTTAGAAAAAAAATACAAATGAAAAGCCACATGATTAGTAAGCGTTATAAGCAATAAATTATACCGTAAAATGAAAATAGTTTTTGCGGAAGTCGGTTTTGCAAATTTCAAAGGAGAAAAAAACGATCGAACGAAAACATTTCTTACTAGCGGTGGACGAGAGATACTTATATGTTTGCGTTATAGAGAAAAGTTTTAGAACTTAATAAATTCTACAAAAAAGGCAGCGACAGCATAATTATTGTGTCTAACTTATATACTTAAGTCACAAAAAATAGTTTTTCCATCTGTGTTTAATATAAATCCCTATTTTATATCTTTTTAAACATTACTCAGAAATTAACAATTTTACTTCAACACTGCTACTAAAATAATATCAAATAGGTACATGTAATATATCATTATACTAAGTATTCTCAGAAAACGAGAGTTGCTGTTTTTAATTTTTTTTTATGCTTACAGAACTGCGTGGTGATCACTGAAGGAGGCTGCACATACTCCAAATCAACAACAAGCGCACCTACAACAACTGAAAGCGTTGCTGAAACAACAGAAACAACTACTGAGGATGTTGCAACCACTCCTGCTCCGTTGTGTGCGCTAGGAGTTCTCGGAAATGTACCGAATCCCAACAGCTGTACTGAATATTACATGTGTGTGGGTGGCATGGCGGTGCCACAATCCTGCCCTGATGATTTCGAGTTCGATCCTGAAACGAGGGTAAATCTTTCATCTTATTATCTCTAATCTTTTTTTCCTTACGAGCTCGGCTCTTTGAATTCTTTGACTATGAAAACTGACGTACGTTTTCGCACATTTAGCATTTCAAATAATTAATAAGTACCTACAATTATAAAAATTTGCCATGAGCCGTGGTGGTCTAGTGGTAGTGACACCCGCCTTACAATCGTGAGGTCTTGGGTTCAAATCCCGTCCCGTCCCGTTCTGTGAGTTCTTCGGAATTTATATATACGGAATATCACAGCACTGGCTTTTCGGTGAAGGAAAACATCGTGTAGGTACGTCCGTAGAAGAAATTATAAGTCCGTAGAAATATTACCGCACGCGTACAGTAGAGGCGAAGAGGCGCGATAGTCTGTATTTTTAGGGTTCCGTGCCCAAATAGTAAAAACGGGACCCTATTACTGAGACTCCGCTGTCCGTTCATCTGTTTTTCCGGCTGTCTATCACCAGGCTGTAGGTATCTTATGAACCGTGATATCTAAAACGTCGACATTTTCACGATATATTTCTGTTGTCGCTTTAACAACAAATAAAAAAACAGAAAAAACATTTAAGGGGGCTCCCATACAACAAGTCTGATTGTTAGCCGTTTTTCGCTCGATATTAATAACTGTGACATTGAGATGTTAGAAATATTCACAGAATATTTAGTCAAAAATTCACTTCAGAAATAAATTATTTAATTAAAATAAATATTTAAGGGGGGCTCCCATATAGGAAACGTTATTTTTATGCTCGATAAGTAGGTATTAACAACGGCAACAGGAAGATGCTTGAAATATAGGTACAAAAATAATATTAAGTTGTACGGTTCCCTTCAGAAATAATCAATTTAAATTACTTATGTTTTTGGGGGCGTCCATATTATGCTACCGAACCCTTCGTGCGCGAGTCCTACTCGCACTTGGCCGATTATTATTTTTACTATACCTATTATTAGGTGCTGGAAATGAGTTAGAAAGCGTATTTTAACTTATACTTCTTTTTACTGACTTCCAAAAAGTAGGAGGTACTATGTTCGTCTGTATGTATTTTTTTGTGTATGTTCATCGATATTTTGGCCAATTGTGAACCGATTAATTTTTTTTAAAGCTATTGCATAGCTTCTATCGCGGGCCTTGAGCGCGGGGACCGAATGCAGAAATTCCGTAACGAAAAAACCTCACGCTCCCCACTCCGACGGGCAAGGAGGTGTGGCTTGAAGGCCGTGCATCGTCTAACGTCGTTTCAGTTCGGCAGTCTTCGACACGGCATTGTGTGCGATTAGACGTATTGTACGACTCTACGAAACTCGCACGAATCGAGACGAGCTGCTCCGAAATTGGACGAATACATAAGCAGCTGTTTCTGAGAAAGTATATGGGTGTGTAGGTATTTATGCAATAGCTTTACCGCGGCAGTCCCTGAGTGCCACACGTCTTTTTATTTTTTTATTCGACAGTGTATATTCAATTTATTTATTTCAATCAACACGGTATAAACACCAATTACGTTAATTAAATCATATTATTATATTGCAATTAGAATTAGAATAATAGTCAATAATTAAATTAAATTAACAAATAATAAAATCAATCAAATAAGCACATTGAATTTTAAAATTAATAGAAACACAAAATCAATAAAAACACAAAATAAACTAAAACATTTAGTGACCTAAATGAACGAACGAAACGAACTAAACGAAGTGTGACCTAATGGTCACACTTTCACAATAAGTCAAACAGAGCGTCAATATTTGCGTCCATCTGTCCACAAACAGGTCACAGGTGGGGTATGAGTTCAGGAGCCCGTTAAGTGCGGATAGCATACGCGGAAGAGGCGAGTTACTCGTAGCTCGCGCAACTGTGCGATAACGCGGGCGGGAAAAAAAATCATGCTTTCTGGCTCTCAAATAGTTGTCCGGTACATAAAAACTACATAGCTCGTCACTAATATCAGGTGCGTCAATGTTCCCCCGAAAATTTTTACAAGCGGTCACCATCTTAACATTCAATCGGCGAGCTTCCAAAGAATTGTACCCTAAGCAACCCAAAATAAATTTGCTTGGGTACATGTAGGGATAGTATCCGAAATGTCGCTTGTAAAGTGACCGCAAGAACCTCTTTTGAACTTTTTCCAGCGCGAGAGCATAAGTCGATTGGTGTGGATTCCACACGCATGCACTAGCCTCTAGTTTTGTCCGCACCAGCGCACTGAATAACAGCTTTACGACGTCATGATCCTTAAAGTCCCGGGCATTCCTTAAAATGAAGCCCAGCCTTTTAAAAGACTCCTTGACTATTATATCAATGTGATCGTGAAACGTGAGCCTCATGTCGAATGTGACTCCCAAATCCTTCACGGTAGCAGTTCTGAGGATGCTCTCGTCATTGATTTTATAGGCAAAAAGGATTGGTTGCCGCATCCGACCGAAAGACATCACGTTGCACTTAGCAGGGTTAAATTCCATCTTATTGGCCAATCCCCAGGCATGGATCGCATCAACATCTCTTTGTAGTTCCAGACAATCTGACACAGATTTAATCTCAGCAAAGAGTTTTAAGTCGTCTGCATACAGAAGACATTTTGCATATTTGACTATCCACGGTAGGTCATTCACCATAATCTAGAATAACAGTGGTCCTAGGATTGACCCTTGGCTCACTCCAGAACGCGTATGATAGGGCCGGGACTCATATAGTCCAAGTCTGACAAACTGCTGGCGGTCTTTGAGATAATCTGCCAACAATGCAAGGAGTATAGGATCAAAACCAATTTTACTTAGCTTTGCCAACAGTATGTCATTATTGACCCTATCAAACGCCTTCCGGAAGTCAAAATAAAGTACATCCACTTGACACCCTCTGTCAAGTCGTTTGGAGATATAATCAACCAAACATAGCAAATTTGTATCGACTGATCTTTTGCTTCAAAATCCATGTTGCTCGTTGCATAAGTACTTTTCTACTTGAGCATATAATATGTACTTATGCAATATGAATTCGAAAATTTTTGCCGATGAGGACAAGATTGCTATGGGGCGATACTCCTCTACCTTGGACTTTTCACTTCCCTTGGGTAGTGGTGTTACTCTTGTTAACTTCCATTGCGACGGATATAAACCTGTTCGCAAGGCGAGATTAAAGATATGATAAAGGTATATAACTATATTATACGTACTTCCGAGGTGGACCCATTTTAATTTTATCGAAATAAGCCGAGCATATTTTAATAAATCAACAGTAATTATTATCAAGAAATAAAAAACTTATTTCTACAATTTTTTTGATTCGAACATTGTCTTACTGAATTATTTTTGATGATTCCAGGGGTGCGTGCCGATAGCTGCTGGCGGCTGCACGGCCTTACAGGAAACCACGACCTTCAGGGAGCACGTGCCGATACAGACTACCGAAGCTCCTACCACGGTGGTCCTAGACCCTGAGACTCCTACCACGGCTCGAAGGGATGTAGAGGTCACGACGGAGCGTATTCTGTGTCCAGTGGGTTAGTATTAGTCAATAATAACTAACAGGCTAGACTATCTCATCATACCGTATACAGGGCTATTCCTAATCAATTAGCATCCTTTTAGGGGCTTGTGCTCTACATCAAAGCTAAACTTTTGTTCAACGACTTCTATCAAATCTCGAAAAAACAAGCTGTTCCATAGAAAAATATCTTTCAACCTTGACAAAATGTATGGAACAGCTAGTTTTTTTTTAGTTTTGACAAAAGTGGCAGAGCAAAAGTTGTTAGTTTTGATGTACAGAATAAGCCCCTAAAATGATGCTAATTGATTACCAGTAAGTAAGTATAAGTCAAATGGAACTTCTTACCGGCTGTGAAGTTAGCTACAAACTGAGCGAAACCGGATCGGGTTTCGCTCAGTTTTACTGGTAATCAATTAGCATCATTTTAGGGGCTTATTCTGTACATCAAAACTAACTACTTTTGCTCTGCCACTTTTGTCACTGGTGTTAAGAAAGCTTCAGGCAGGATTGAGTTTTGCGCAGCGTGTAACTAACTTTACAACCCGGACACTCCGCGATTTTTCATTCAAATATCTGCTGTCTTACGCACACTACACAGTACTTACTCACAGACACCACACATACGCACGGTCGCTACACGTGCATTTGTGTGCGAAACGTAAGGTTGTCAGCGAACATCACGACGTGTCGACGTGACGACATGCCGCATGAGTAAGACAGTAGCGTATTCAATTTTAACTAAATCTAGTACTTCAATAAATATAACAATTACTTAATTTGGAAGCATTCTAACAAAAAGTAACCTATCGACTTTATTTGAAACAAAATATCAAGAAGAAGTTGTCAAAAATGTAAAATAAAATTTTATTTATCCTCAGAGAAAACATTAAAATACAAAATATCTTTATTTTCACACCAGTACGTATAACAAAAAGCTTAGACTAGAAAATGATAAACAATCTGGTAGAATAATGGGCGGCCTTATCGCCTGCAGCGATAAATTAATATAATTGATATTCAACCATACACAGCATAAGTCTTCCCTATTGTCACAGTCTAGATTTTTTTATTACAAAATCTACCGGCCAGTGCAGCCCGCGCGCGTATTACACGATCGGTACGTGAAACGCGGGGTGGAAGTGAGGAAGACTCAAACGGGTGGGGGGTAACAAGTGACCGTTCTACACGTAGTACTTATTATTATGTATATCTTCTTTGCTGCCGCCTAGACGCTTAGATGTGGAGGTCATGACAGAGCTGAATCCGTGTCCAATGGGTTAGTGAACTCTCACTATATTCACTAGATGATCGTTAGCGATCATCGAAGTTAAGCAACGTTCAGCACGGCCAGTGCGCGGTGGGTGACCGCGGGTAGCATTTTCAACTGAGCGTTACCGTGGCTCGGATGACACTTTAAACTGTTATAGGTCCCGATTTTTAAACGTTTGGCCATGTCAGATATCTACAGACAACTTAAAAAAACTGACAACAGAGATGCCAATGTATAGAAACCCGGCCAATACTAACTTACTTTTTTTTAGAACTACATGTAAACATTACATAAGTACATAGGTATAATGCAACAAACTACAATAAAAGACAACACTTTTTACTTAAGCTAAAACTACATAGGTACATACTAGATTTTACTTTTTTCATCCACAGACTCTTGAAGGTCTAGAGATAATCCAAATGCTGGCGCCCACTGCCAGTTGGCAGCGTGTCCAGCATGCTGGCAGCATTCCCACGCTGAATGATTGAGTACCTATTGAGTAATATGTTACGTTTCAGGTTCTCAAGGCAACGTGGCTCACCCCTCTATGTGCGACCGTTACTTCCTCTGCAGGGCTGGACTGGCCATCGAACAGTTCTGCGGAGAAGGGTTCGAGTTCAGCTTAGCAGCGCAGGTATGATTATGTACCTACCTATGTAGGTACTTACAGTGCCACAAACCTGACCCGCTGCCGTCGACTTTACTGTTGCCAATATTTCATGTCATGCCAATATTCAGTGGAAAATGTCAGTATGAATGAATCACACAAATACAAATGCGAAAGTTTATGAGTGTGTATGACTTTATGTATGTTTGTCCATCCAAAGGGATGACTGTAGGTAATAATGATAACTCAGTGATCCCTTTCTTAGGCCTTTCAAATTGCCTACTTTCAAAATGGCATCGTTAATTCCTCTTTCGGCCACCGGGTCAGATAAGTTTAATTAACACTGTAGCATATTCTTATGAATTTATCATATTTAGACTATAGATAATAGTAAAAACCTGCAAAACACTAATAGAAGTGATAGAAAATAGATAATAGTTCATAAACGTGTTGATTTTCTTAAGCATCTCATCAAAAATTCAAGTAGTTTTTGGCGCGAAATGTTGTCTGACCATTACGCCTAGGCCGTGCGTAGTAGTCAGGCAAAAAACGTATACGCAGATAGAGACAAAGATATTAGTTTCGTCCTGTTCACACTTTAATACTTGCACATCTCGCCCTCTCTTACTTTTGAATTTTTTATTATTGTTGAACGCCCTGTCTAGTTAATACTTGACTATGCTAGTCATACTTACCCATGCACTGTAGTAATCTTGTGCAGTGTGACCATATTACACTTCACCAAAATACCCTATTTTTAAAACCCTAATGACCTTACCAATTGTTATTTTTCA
This sequence comes from Hypomecis atomaria, assembly GCA_964007245.1. NCBI lineage: Eukaryota > Metazoa > Arthropoda > Insecta > Lepidoptera > Geometridae > Hypomecis > Hypomecis atomaria. The sequence goes on along the minus strand of OZ023308.1, from coordinate 8,671,622 downwards.
TTGGTTTGCCATTCTCCGATAAGCAAGTATTACGTGTCCCCGGCTTGCATAATACGGAATAGTATCGGTTTAAATTTTTCAGTCTGCGTCATTTCAACGAATAATTAACGAGAGTAGGTTCGGTAATTTGGAAAAAACCGCCAAATTGGATGCCGCTCTAATGAATAAACAAATGTAAATGATCCTCAATACTAAAATGATGTTATTTCAGGGATGCGTTGCGATAGTAGAAGGAGGATGTACCCTCAGCAAGTCGATCACGGAAGACGAAGGGCTATCGGAGACAGAAGTGATGGAGCCGCCGACGACAGAAGCTCCAGTATGCGGGTGGTTTGATTTCAGCAACGTAGCCAATCCAAACAGCTGTACTGATTACTACATATGTTTAGGAGGCCTGTCGATCCCTCAGACCTGCCCTGAAGGGTTCGAATTTGACTCCAATGCATCGGTAAGAACGAAAACTATATAACATTATTTTATAGTAAATACTTACTAGTAATTCTCAGAACAGACATTCTCTCGCGACATATCTCTTTGACCAAATCTTCATAAGCTTATAATTGAACTCGCTCTTGACTGATTTGATTCATACCCGCAAATCTTGTTAGGATTTTTTAGGTACTATATAATCTTGCCATATACCTATCATCGAATTCGGCTGATAAATAACGCAACAGCAAACCCAAGGGGGGTTTGCTGTTGCGCTATTTATCGAAATATTTGACGAAAATATCTTCTTCAGTCAAAAATCGTCAACCTCAAAAAAAAACACTGATATATAAAACTGCGTACCAAGTTGCGAAATGCGATCTGTAGAGGAAAATCAATATCCGGACAGACGAAAGCCAAACCGACGAGTTGAAGCAGAGACCTTTCAGAGAGATTCTTTTCGGTCAATTAATAAGGCCTGTGGATATCTGGCATGACGATGGAATAGCCATAATTCGAAACATTAATATATTTTTAGAATGAGCTGGTAGATTAGTAAAGCTGGTTTAAACTATCGACTAGGCATTTTCTATTCCATATTAATGGTTTAGACATCTAACAAATTAAAAACTAATATTTTTCAGAGATGCGTACCAATCGCTGAAGGAGGTTGCACTCTCCGCGTAACCGGTAGCAAGAAGGCTCCAACTACAGAGTTGCCAGCGACAATACCTAGTGATATCGACGCGGTTTCCTCCAGCCTGTGCACAGATGGCACTAGCAAGAAGGTGGCGGATCCAGACCGGTGCGACACCTACCATGTATGCGCTGGTGGACGAGGGGTGGAATTCCATTGTGATGCTAGGAAGGAATTTAATGCGGAAACGATGGTAAGCAGATATGTAAAAGACTGCCTAAATAGCTCAGTGGTAAGAGTCCCAGTCTTTTGGGTTAAAGAGGCGTCGCGCATCGGTTGTAGTCCCAATTAGGGCAAATATTTATGTGGTGAACGTGTTTCCTCTGTATCTGGATGTTATTAGGCTCAATTTTAGAGGCGCCATCGTAATTATAATAGGAATCTAAAGTAGCCCTGTTTTTTTATCACTATATGCATTTGATAGATAGAACACTATTTTACGTTGCTATTAAAGGACATGTTCTTTTTTGTATGGGACTTTGGCTCAATGTCGGGCTCTAAACTATAATAGGGAGAAAAATCAACTTAATTCGATGAGGCATAGTGTTTTTTAATCGAACAGTCAATTAAAAAGCAAACAACTTTTTTTGCTTTGTGTTATTGCCACATTAACCGCTATTAAAGTCATCCACCATTTTGTGGATCATGGATTTAATCGGCAACAAGATTCAAAATCTGCAGATTTAAATGTCACGGTTGTCCAAAAAAGTTATCGCCAGATCTGTCAGGTTTGTAATACATTGAAGTCTATTGTCGTAACCATGTCGTAAATAATAAGAATTGAATTGTCGCAAAGGCGAAGATATAACAATGCATTCGTACATTTAAAGCCGAATGAGATAAGACAATAGCAAACCGTAAACAGTATTACCAGTTTCTAATTTCTTAGTTCCCAGAAAAATGAAACGAAATTCTCCAATAACAAATATAATGCATGTAGTAGGATGATTTGATACCTACATTGTATTTTCGCAATCACTAAGATTGAATAATATCGTAGCTCATCTCAAAACAATTATGCGCGTTTTCGCGAAATTCCTTAGATTTTCGCGACAAAACTATTTATCAAATCATACTACGACACTCATATTTAGCATGAAGATCATTTATCATTTTAAAATAATAATGCCTCATGATCGATAAAATAATTTAAAAAAATCCATGCGTTTAAATTCAATTACCAATCGAGTTAAAATTCCCCGTGATTCGGGTGATTTCCCACAAAGCGGCAACGCTGAAATTAAACTTTATCATTATCTAGGTACACTAGATGGCGGAAAATTCAAATCATGGGTTGCTAGGCTTGCGATACTGATAAATGTTTTGCTTTTTTTCTAAAGCGTTTGGATTTTTTTCAGTATTTTTTTCTGATTAGTCATATTTTTGTCTATAAGATAAAAGCGAGCCAGGTATGGGCCAGGTTTGAGAACATCACCTTTACGATGGCGTGTTGGGCCTATTATCTATCTAAGTATACCAATCAAAAATAGAACCTGTGTACCAGTTTCGTCGACATAAGTTGAAAAATGCGTCTTGTAGAAGAAAATCAACATCCGGATAGACTAAAGCAAAATCGTCGAGCTAAAACGACCACCTCTCTTACTTCGATCGTTTGATCAATAATTTGGTCCCATTTGGACTACCTCGGTGGCTCAGTGGTTAGTGAACCTGACTTCTGGATCAAAGAGACGTGGGTTCGATCCCCACCCAAGGCAAGCGTTTATGTGGTGAACATAGGTGTTTGCTCTGTGTCTGGGTGTTATTTACAGGCCGACCGCTTCACGTGCGATACCTACGCGCGCGCGTAAGAAGGGACCGGGGGGAGATGCTACCGGGTGGTTGACAGGCGTACGCGGAGTTGATATGTACCTATATGTAGTATATCAGTCTCTGGCAATCATATCACAAGCTTTGCTTAGTTTGGGGTCTAAGACCGTGTGTAAGATGTCCCCCAATATTTATTTTATATGTGAGGATAATTTATGATTTATTTTCCTTCAACAGGAATGCACACCGATCACGGACTACGGATGCACAGCTCTGAGAATCAGCTAAGAACATGGACTTTTCTAGACCTCGGCTTGCCTCAGTTTTTGATTTTGCTTGTAACCCGTGATAGTGCCATCTAGTGGTCAAACACGTTAAACTATAGAGACCTGATTATTTTACTATTCTAAAATATAATATTTTGTATTGCATAATAAAGACTGCCTTTATTATATATAGTATATAAGATTAATAATTAAGATTAAATAAAGTTCCTATATTTTTACACTATTATTGCGACAAATGTATTTTTTGACCACAAAATATTTTTGTGTACATAAATATCTGATTGAAAATAAAAGAAACATTTTCTGGTCTATACGGGTTTTCTTCAGTAAATTGTTATTATTTTAAAATAATGTGTTTTAATTGATATACGAAAACTCACCATATTGACGTGGAATATTTTTTTCACGACATATCATAAAATAAGTTTAGTCCTACTAATATTTTAAACGTGAAAGTTTGTAAGGATTGATGTAGGTATGGATGTTTGTTACTCTTTCACGCAAAAACTACTGAACGGATTGAGATGAAACTTTGCAATTAGGTATATAGTTTATACATCAGAATAACTAATCATAGGCTTTAAATTATAATGATATTGCGTAAATTTCCATAATATAACAATAAAGTGTCAAGTACCTAAGTAGGATAAATTCTGCCATCTGCGAGCTATTCTAGCGAGAGCTCCAAGAAATCGTTTTTTTTTATTTTCCACCTCCTTTATTACGGGTGGTAAGGTACTTGGGGCCTCAAAATATCATGCGGGCGAAGCCGCGAGCAAAACCTAGTCATTTATCATGATAAAATTTTTGCAAATCAACATTAGTAATGTATAATATTTAATTAACCCTATTTTTATGTCGCAACTAAAAAACTAAAAACCCATTGGTCTAGTTTGCACAAAAAAATCACTAATAAAATATCAGTTTTTAATATCAGATTAAATTTAAATTTAATTTAACTAAAAAATGTTTGATGATATTTCAAAAACAGTGTGATTACCAAAACCATTTTTTTCATTTTATTAAAAAAAAAGGAAGTACGTAGATCTACGATCTTTTCATCATCAAAAGAAATAATGCAATTTATGTTGACCCTAGGCCATTACTTTGTACCTACTCAATAAAGCAGGTTTAGTACATATTTAAAATATATTTGTTTTATTTGTTTCGGATAATTATTTTTCTATTATTTTCTTTCGTTACAATCTTCGTTTTAAGGATTCTCATAGTTTCGGATCTTATTGTCTTTTGACATTACTTGTAAAACATGGCGTAATGGCGGCAAAATGAACAAATATAAAATTAGAATACATGGAATTCCATTAAAATTAAATATTCAACGTAGTTGTTTTACTCTGCGAATTTAATTATCATATTTTAATGTGGTTTTTGATCTATTGTACACAGTCTCGTCCACTTTGTAAGATCTTCTTTTAAAAACTACGAACTTTTATAAAGTCGTCTACGCTTTTTAAAAATTTGAGTTGGTTACTCTGTCTGTGTGGCTTATTTTTTTTTTTTGGCTTTTTGGCATTTTGTGTTTTGTGCAGTGTGACCAGAATCAGAATTTATTACTAAGTACATTTTAGTGACTTTTTTGAACAATTGTATTTTTGTAGGTATATCTTGAAAATAAAATATATTAAAAAACATTTTGTATTTAAAAGGGTTAGGGATGATTTATGACTATTTACGTACGGGTCCCCAGCCAGTCCCGCGCCCGTCCTAATATACTGGTAATCAATTATCATCCTTTTAGGGGCTTATTCTACACATCGAAACTAACAACTTTTGTACAACGACTTTTATCAAATCTCAAAAAAATGCTACTCCATAGAAAAATATCGTTCACCCTCGACAAAATGTAAGAGACAGCTGTTTATTTAAGTGGTTGTGACAAACTGACAAAAGTCACAGAACAAAAGTTGTTAATAAAGTTATGATGTAGCTACAGAATAAGCACCTATAAGGATGCTAGTGGATTACTAGTAACTCTGTATTTGGATAATTCAGGTTACGTGCTGGCAAACTAAAAGTTGCGACTTACGGCGAACTTTTGGTGAAAAAGTGGTGAAAAATACTGAAATCATACCGAAAAGGATTTTTTCTAGGGTTCGGTGCTTTTCTGAAATTTAATCTGGTCACACTGGTGACTGGTGTTGTGTGTAGTATTATTATATATTCTTTGGTTGTGTTGTGTGCCATGGTCATGAATAAATTATTTAAAAAAAAAAAAGTGTTGTGTTGTGAAACAAATGTAAAGATAATCTTCCTAATTATTTTGTATTTCTGATGTTTCTTCTTACTTAAATCGTAATCGTATAGTAGTTGTGATTAAGCTTAAAGTTTCTTCAATTTTACTTCCATAAATATAAAGTTTCAAGAGAAATGTCCGACGAAGAAGTACAAATTCCGACCACTTTCAAAAAGCGCAATATCAGGAACAAGGGAGGCAGGAAGCGTAAAACCTCTAGTTCAGAAGGTAAGACATCTTATTAAAACGTTATATTCGTCATAACATCTAGTAATTTCATGTTAAATCCCTATAAATATGTTGGAAAAGTTGAGGTTATATTTACAAGTTTTGTCGTTAAAGATAGATTGTGATTAGGCTCGTAAAGCTTTTCAGCTCTTTAGCGGAATCATAACCCTATATCTCGACTCGCTCTTGATCGATTTGGTTCATACTCGCAAATGGCAAAGCTACGAATTTGCATTCATTCATATTTTTCAGTAGAGCGTTTTGAATGCTAGTTCACTATTGGGCATTTGAACTGAACTTAAACAGATTCGAACAATTGAAACTTCGTAACCGTTTGAAATAGATATCTGTAGGTTTGCCAGTGTGCAACACCTCAGAAACACTTTATACTAAGCAATACCAAAAATTATCAGTTGACGGCCTCAGTGGCCTAGTGGATAATGACCCCAACTCCTAGGTCAAAAGGGTGTGGGTTTCATTCCCAAGGCAAGCATTTATTCAATGAACATGGGTGTTCACTCTGCGTCTCGAATGTTATCTATACCTATGTATAGATAATAACATTTGAGATGCAGAGCAAATACCCAGTAAGCATGTATTTTAAAATATGTAAATGTAGTATATCATGGTCGTATCACAATCTTTGTTTAGTTAAGGGTCAGAGACCGTGTGTAAGATGTCCCCTAATATTTATCACTATACATACTATAGTATAAAACAAAGTCGCTTCCCGCTGTCTGTCCCCATGTATGCTTATATCTTTAAAACTACACAACGGATTTTGATGCGTTTTTTTTTATAGATACAGTGATTCAAGGGCAAGGTTTATATGTATAATACACCTGTGCGATGCAGGGGCAGGTCGCTAGTTTATTATAAATTGTAAATTTTGCTAAGGTGACAGATTTGTAACTTTGCCATTAAGGTTCTTCTTCACTGAGAATAACAAAGTTCAGCAACATCCGGAACAGTCAATATTCAGATGTGTGACCGTGGGTAGCATTAATGAACTTCCAGTCAGGATTGGATTTTGTAAAGCTTGTAGCTAATTTCACATCCACCGACTTGAATGATTTGGGCTATACAATCTGCGCAACACACAATCTTGACTGAAGCTCACTAAACAGCTGCACGAGGGTTGGGTTATCCAGAACTTGTAGCTAAAATCACAAGAAGTTTGATTCAGCCTATACTATATCTTTAACATGTTTTGTAATTTTCTGAATAGAAAAAAGTAGTCTTGATAACAGTTTTATTCCAGAAAAGAACAGCTCAGACTCAGAAGACCAGACTGTAGTGCTGCCAACGAAGAGACTACAGAAGCATAATCCAAATAAACAGTCTACTTCTGGTCCTAAGAAACATAAGGTCGAGATTGATGAGAACTGCGATAAGAGCAGTGATGAAGAAAAGGTATGTAATAGAAATGTTTTTCGTCAAATAGAATAAATTCTGGAGCTTGATGTTTGACTATTGACTGCCTCGATGGTTAAGTGGTTAGTGACCCTGACTCCTGATTCAAAGAGGCATGGGTTCGATTCTCACCCAGGGCAAATATTCATGTGACGAACATAGGAGTTTGCTCTGTGTCTGGGTGTTATTTAGGTATTATCTGTAAAAGTATGTATTTAAAAAAATGTATATGTAGTATATCAGTCTCTGGCAGCCACATCACAAGCTCAGCTTAGTTTGGGGTCAGAGACTGTGTGTAAGATTTCCCCTAATAGTTATTTTATTTATTAAAAAGAAATTAAATAAGATTAATTTCAGGCATTTGCACCCTACATAAAAAGCAATTGGATCATCCACAGACCCTTGAAGGTCTAATGATAATCCAAATGCAAGCCCAGATGCATTGTACTCATATGTAGTTTTAATATTAAGTTGTAGCTCTTAATATTAATATATTATTCTAGAACCTGTGTACCTAAAATGCAACCTGTAGATAAAACGGAGACCTTCGATTTCGCTTCAGTTTATGTAATATTTACATGCTGTTCTTAAGTAACATGACTATTTTATGTAGTTACATATATTATGTAGGTAAATGTGATTCTATAATGGTATGACAATTTTATCAATATTTTGTATTTTTTTTTCATGTTTTTATTTTATTTACTTATATGTATAAAAAACATTTTAACAGTAAATAACACTAAAACCTAGATACCAGCGTCCTCTATTAAAGTTAATGATATGGTTTATTATTACTTTTTCTATATGATCATTAAATATTTTTTTAATGCGGAGCATTTAGTTAGTAAGAAACATTTTGGTTGTTTTACGAAACAGTTTTTAGGGTTCCGTAAAAACGGGACCCTATTACTAAGACTTTGCTGTCTATCTGTCTTGCACCAGGCTATATCTCATGAACCGTGATAGCTAGACAGTTGACTTTTTCACAGATGATGTATTTCTGTTGCCGCTTTAACAACAAATACTAAAAACGGAATAAAATAAACATTTAAATCGGGCCATACAACAGTACAATGCCATACAACAGACATGTTTTTTCCGTTTTTTCTTTATATTGATAATGGCAACAGGTAGACGCTTGAAATAGTCCAAGGGGGGCCATGCGCCATCCTATACAGTACGGAACCCTTAGTGCACGAGTTCGACTCGCACTTGGCCGATTTTGTATACTTTATCTAATGTAGTTATTATATGTTTTCCAGGCACAATCTCGTGTGACACTGTCGGTGCAGCAGCAGCGAGAGAATGCGACGGCGACATACGAGCTTGACACCGAGAGGGACAGGGACGCACAAGCTATATTCGAGAAGGCGCAGAAAATAAATGAAGAACTGGAGGGGATGGCTGACGATAAGGCTGGTTTCGATCTTTTTTTTTTAATTGAATACTTCTTTAGCGGCGTTGTGCACTTTTTGTGATGGGTAAAAAATGTTAAACTCGCGTCAGGACACGTCACCTAAACGAAAATTCGCAAGACGGAGGGAGAGTAGACCGAAGGCGCGGCGTAGAGGGGAAGTAATAAAAGAGGGGGCGAAAATGTATGCCTGCTCCTGCTGTTTCGTTTAAGCGGAGGGCACTTGGGCGAGTGTGCGTGTGCGATATTGTATTTTACCACATAAATGAAGTACTAGTGAAGTATAGTACTTCGTATGTTCAAGTTTTCACTTCTGCCGGCACTCTCGGAGTGCAACTCTTTATTTTTTTAGAAGGATGTTCTCCTTCAGGAAACTTTTTAAAAGTAGTTTTTAGGGTTCCGTACCCAAAGGGTAAAAACGGGACCCTAATACTAAGACTCCGATGTCCGTCTGTCCGTCTGTCTGTCACCAGGCTGTATCTCATGAGCCGTGATAGCTAGAAAGTTGAAATTTTCACAGATGATGTATTTCTGTTGCCGCTATAACAACAAATACTAAAAACAGAATAAAATAAATATTTAAGGGGGGCGCCCATACAACAAAAGTGATTTTCGGGAGTTTTTTGCTTGCTATTAAAAATGGCACAAGAAATGGGGCTAAAGGGGCTCCAACACGGTACGGAAACGGAACCCTTCGTGCGCGACTCGCAATTGGCAGATTTTATAAATATATGTATATGTTACGTAATTACTCAGCCTATTATAAACCAATTTGACGATTTCTTTTTTGGTACATTATACTTCAGAGCTGACCTAGCATGGCAAAGGGTTCCCATAAAATAATTTTATCCACTTTTATAGTTGTCAACGTCAATTCATACTTTGTTTCCACCCCGAGGGGATAAATTGGCGGAATGAGAATTTGCCCCTACGACATGGTGGGGGTGCTGGTCCCATTACAGGGTAGGCAGAAAACTCTTATGTTTATGAACAGCTTTTGCTACGAACCAATCAAAAATTAGCTATTCCAGCCAAAAGTTCTACAGCTGACAAAATGTGTGGAACAGCTGTTTTTTTTTTCCAGTTTGTCTCGTAGTATAAGTATGTCATAAGCATATACTGTACATCTCTGAAAGTCTGCATATATATGTAAAATAACGCCATACAAAGTCCAACCCAGTGGTCGGCTAGTAGTTTTAGTTAAATGCTGGTGAATAAATTTAATGAGGTCCAAAAAATCCGGAAATAATTATATTTTACCTAGATAGACGTATTTATAAAAATAATCATCTTGGTGAATTAGACTGCTCAAATGATTGCTAGTTGTATGCAATTTTCATATTTTTCTATACAGGGTTACCGGTAATCAATTAGCATCATTTTATGTTAGCATTGTTCTGTACATCAAACTTAACAACTTTTGTTTTGCGACTTGACAGACACTCCGAGCATAGCCCTCTCCATAGCTCGTTGGGCTACGTGGTGCTTGTCAATAAGGCCCAAAGTACCTAAGAGACCACGTTTCAGTGTCATAAACATCATTGGTAACACACACTGGTCGAACACTTTCGACTTGAGACACTGAGGTATGTCGGGCGAAAAGATGTAACGCAATTTTCCGAACAATTATGATATGAAAATTAATCATTGTTTCTGTACATTACAGGTGTACCGAGGTATCAACAACTACGCGCAGTATTATAAGAAAAAAGACACAGCTGCTGGCAACGCTAGCTCTGGCCTCGTCAGAAAAGGCCCCATTCGAGCCCCCGCCAATTTGAGGGCCACCGTCAGGTACACTAAGTTACTTATACAAGGTTATCTGCTTACCCTGTACTAAGGCGAAAGGGGGTGATTAAAACCATCATTTTGAACAACGTTTACAATGGAGCCAACTAAAAATTCGGAAAAAAATCAGCTGTTCCATACAATAATGACACTCGGAATCGACAAAATGTATGAAATTGCTGATTTCTTTTCTCAAATTTTGGGTTAGCCGCATACTCAAAGTTAATCATGATAATGGTCTCAGTCAACTCCTTTCGGCTTTGTACATCAGTTCTAGATAACCCTGTAAAATTATTCTACTATATTAAATAAATTAATAATCCCGCAATAAAATATGAGATATACATTAATTAAGACCTCTTTTTCTCCCGACGTTTCGACCAAGTTGCATTGGTCGTGGTCACGGGCAGACTATAGTCAAACCGTTAAACTCAGACATCGCCTGCGCGGTACAGGGGCGCCGGGGGAGACGACACAGGGGACTGAGACAGGCGCGGGCAGCGGGTCCCCGGCGCCCGCACCTGTCTCAGTCCCCCTTTGTCGTCTACCCCCGCGCCCTTGTACCGCGCAGGCGATGTCTGAGTTTAGCGGTTTGACTATAAATGCGACGCCGTACCACTCAAATTGAAATTGTCACCGCGACACACCACACTGACAGTGTCTGTAAAGGTCTTAATGCCTACACCACGCAGTTTGCACTTGTTGACTACAGGATTCCACGACACTGATAATTTGAAACCATCCTCTCGGTTGAAATTACGGTATTTTTTAGGGTTCCGTACCCAAAGGGTAAAAACGGGACCCTATTACTAAGACTTCGATGTCCGTCTGTCTGTCTGTCTGTCTGTCACCGGGCTGTATCTCATAAACCATGATAGCTAGGCAGCTGAAATTTTCACAGATGATATTTCCGTTGCCGCTTCAACAAATACTAAAAACTGAATAAAATAAATATTTAAGGGGGGCTCTCATACAACAAACGTGATTTTTAGGAGTTTTTTTGCTCGATATTAATAACGGCAAGAGGAAATGGGCTCCCATACGGTACGGAACCCTTCGTGCGCGAGTCCGACTCGCACTTGGCCGATTTTTTAATTTCTACAGCCTCACGAACTATTCTTGAGAAATAGTGTCGATCAGTGGAGAGGACTTTCGGGTCGTGGAGCTCGATCCAATGACCAGTACCTCCATCAAGCAAATGCTCGGCTATGGCAGACTTCTCTATCAAACAGCTTGCTCAAATCGCGAAACTTTAAAAATAACAAAACCCTGTAAAATCATGAACAATTTTTACATGGGCGAACGAATTAGCTGATTTATACATTTTGTCGAACTTTTTGTATTTCAACTACGCATAGTATTATAAGAAGAAATACACAGCCGCGGGCAACGCTAGCTCTGGCCTCGTCAGAAAAGGTCCAATTCGAGCCCCCGCCAATTTGTGGGCCATTGTCATATACGTCACACATCTAAGGCGCGGGACAAATACAAGATGCGTGTGGCGGAGGCGTGGCGCGGGCGTGGCGCGGGCGTGGCGCGAGCGTGGCGCCGGAGCAGCGCGAAAGAAGCGCGCGAAGCGGTGTCGGAATGGCGAGGCGCAGGGGAACACAGGGGATCCGTTTGAGGCATGCAGGACAGGAACGTAGATTTTTCATTCAAATGGAAGGTTTAATACCTTACCTATCCAGATCGTTTTAAAGACGCATAAGATATCTCCACAATGTTTTAATACAATTATGTCAAAATAAATAAATAAATTATATAAGTAAGATATGACCTAGTAAAAAATACATATTGGGAAATGCATATTCACCTAGAAGATTGACTACTGAACTTTAAAATAATATGTTATACAAGTTTGTTATGTTAATACCCAAATTTATTTTATTATTTTTTTATTAATTCACGACGTATTATTAAAACATGGCCTATACTAATGTCAATTTTTAATTATTCAAGATAAATGATTAGATTAGAAATTTTACATTAAATTCAATATCGTCACGAATTGTTTCTTGGTCCACTGTGCGGAATGCCACTAGTAACTGCGGGTGCGCCCAGGGCGAGGAAGCGGCGCCCGCGACGCGCCTCTTCTGTTTGTGCGATGCCACGCCACTTCTATACATTTTGCATGAAATGTCATAGAAGGGGCGCCGCGCCCGCGCCACGCCCGCGCCGCGCCACCGCCACACGCCACTTGTATTTGTCCCGCGCCTAAAGGCCGAAGCACACGTCGTGGCGGCTGTGAAGCTAGCTATAAGCTGAGCCAAACACAATCTTCGCGTAGGTGTTATGTGCACTTCAGTCGGGTTAAGTATTCACAGTACTAATAATGCATTTTTAAATTACAGATGGGACTATCAACCGGATATATGCAAAGATTACAAAGAAACAGGATTCTGCGGCTTTGGCGGTGAGTTATTATACAGGGTTACTGGTAATCAATTAGCATCCTTTTAAGGGCAATTATGTACATCACAACTGACATCTTTTGTTTTACGACTTCTAAACATTCGTTTTCTTCCATACAAAATTTTAAAAAATAATTTGACCGGTCCAAACATAATTATACAAAGCGCCACACAAATCGGCGGATGAGAAGTTAGCCGCAGATGACACTTTGCCGTGATTCGCTAATTATTGCGCATGTGTGCACAATGCCGACGCCACGTGCCGTAGTGTTGAGCACGGGCGTAGGGAGCGCGCGGGAGGCATGAGGTTGGCGGGCGGGTGTGCCCCGGCGCGAGTCAAGAGCAACAAAGGAGGAATCACAAGCGTTGAGAGTAGACATGGTTGAGCGAATGAATCAGGCTCTCGCAGCCGTTTCTAAGTGGGGTGACGAAAATCTCCTCAAATTCAACGCTTCGAAAACCCAGGCCTGTCTGTTCTCCGCAAAAAGTATCCCTTTGCACTGTCGCCTATATTTCGAGATACTCCTTTAGCAGTGACAGACCGCCTTGAACTGCTGGGGCTAAAACTTACTCCCACATTGAACTAAGGCACGTACCTAGAATCTAGCGCCAAACTGGCTGGTATGAAGCTGGGTAGCCTGAACAAGGTTAGGCGGTATTTCACACCGGGACAGTTGCTTACTCTGTATCAAGCATAGAACCGATCGTGTTTCGTGGCTCGGCTAAGTATCAGCTCGAGGCCTTGGAATCGGTAGACCGGCTTGCTGTTCGGGTGATGAAAAGTTAGTTGCAAAAAACTTCATAGCCTGGAGCATCGCCGTAGGGTTGCGAGTCTGTCCATTTTCTATAGGATTCATTTCGGAGAGTGTGCACCTGAGCTGCATGACCTTATCCTACCATCCCCTTTTTACTACAGGACAAGTAGGAGGACCAAAGCGCGCGGACTTATTCGCGATAAAAAAAAAGTCTCTGGCTCCCGCGTATACCTATATTTCGGCTTTCGGTTCTGCGCATTACTTCCCATCCGCCGATTTGTGTGGCGCTTAGTATAACTCTATGATGTAAAAACGCGCGCGCGAAAGACTTGGACCTCATAGGAATTACTGTGTAAATATGCAAACAAGTGTAAATATTAGTTAGGTATGTAAAAACAATTATTTGTACGTATAATTATGTTGATTCCATAGAATTATTTTTGGAAAATTGGTTGAGATTTGTGAAAAGTTGTAGGACAAAAGTTTTTTTGATGTACAGATTATTTAAAAGGATGCTGATTAATAAGCAATAACCCTGTATAGTATGAAGATCATCTAAAGAAGAATATCTTAGGTTTTGTTTAGGTTTCCATTAAACAAATTAGGGGAGATTCATGCGTCCTTAAGAAATCGCACTTATGCGGCCAGTTAGTAGTTAGTATTGTTATGTTTTTAGGATTTCGTACCCAAAGGGTAAAAACGGGACCCTATTTACTATCTGTCGGTCTGTCACCAGGCTGTATCCCATTAACAGTGATAGAACGTTGAAATTTTCACAGATGATGTATTTCTGTTGCCGCTATATAACAAGGTTAGGTTTTATAAGAGTGAAAAGGCTTCTACTTACTTAAAAAATACATTTTGGACAAAGGTAAAACAAAAAGCACCAACCTTGTTTGGGATACATAAAAAAAAACTGTGCCAAAGTAAGATTTTTGCCAAATTGAAATAATTTTATGTATTTGTTGATCTCCAGATTCGTGTAAATTCCTACACGACCGATCGGACTACAAGCACGGCTGGCAACTGGAACGTGACGAAGGCAACCCCGCACAAGCCTCGGCGGGAGACTCCGACTACGAAATACATAGCGACGAAGATCTGCCTTTCAAATGCTTCATATGTAGGGGGAGCTTTAAAAGCCCCGTGGTCACCAAGTAAGTCGCTTTTTTCTGAATCCATTTAGTCCTACTTCTAGGGGAAAAGTGTGGTTTTGTCATGAACGCAGTCGTGTGTGTCATAGGCTATTGTCATCCCGAAAAATTGTAGGATGTCGTGGGTAAATCTAGTTTTTTTTAAATAATCCTTAATAATATTATAAATCCTAAAGTTTGTTTGTTAGTTTTGTTACTGTATCACACAGGAATGGATTGGCTTGATTTTTTGTACGGATATAGTTTAAAAGTTGGAGAGTGTTTTAAGCTATTGTCATCCCGGACAAATTATAGGATGCTGTGGCAAACCGTGAGCTAGCCTAATTTTTTGATGAGTATATCTATTCTATCTCTGTATATTTCGCGAAAATGAAAGCCAATTTTGTGTTAAATGTACATACAATTACTAAAATAAAATCCATTGGGAGGCCTATGTCCAGCAGTGGACGTCTTACGGCTGATGGATGGATGGATGAAATTTTATCAACATAAAATCAACAATGATGTGCAAAATGCTATGATCCGTGCGAAATATTCGCGAATTCTGTACACGGGTGAAGTCGGTCATGCCATATTTTGCGAAAAATAATTGTATAATTATTGTATTCCCTTGTCCACAGATGCAAACACTATTTCTGTGAAAAATGCGCCCTCGACAATTATAAGAAATCGGCGCGATGTTATATCTGCAATACTCAGACTGGAGGCGTATTTAATCCGGCGAAGGAATTAGAGGAGAAGATCAAAAAGATGGCTAGCGATGATGACGATGATGATGATGATTAAATTAAATATGTTTTAAAGATATTTTGTTTTATTTAGATTTTAGAGTAGAAATTTGTCTTAAAATGTTAAAGACGCTGGATGCAAACTGCTTCGAGCGCCCGCACCTGTCTCAGACCCCTTTGTCGTCTCCCCCGGCGCCCCTGTACCGCGCAGGCGAGGACTAAGTTAAACGGTACCATAGAATATATAATAATACTGCGGTACCTAGGATTATACCTCTAAAAATATTTCAGTGATTATTTTCATTAGTCATAAACGTCCTCTTTGACGTGATAACGTCTTGTAAATCGATGAACGCCGGCTGCACGCACGAAAAAGCGTGTCTCGTCACGTTCCGCCTGAGCCGAGCGTGCAAGCGAGAGCGTGGAACAAGCGATAGAGAGGCACGATTGGCTTTAACGCCCGTAGCACACCTCCGCTGCGAAATACGAATAGCGAAGCCGCTGGATGAATACCGCTGCGATCAAGTGAAGTTTGATTTGCGGAACTGGGCGTCGGAACATCATGCGAGATGCGAGTCAGTTTAGTTGAGGCAATCGGAGCGAAAAGTCGTAGTTTCGCTTTTGATTTTGTCGACTGCCACAAACACGTGCGAAAACAACGCGGCATCGCAAGAAAGTGGCGGCCGAAGCGCGGAAGTGTGGGTGGCGTCAGAGCTTATCGACGAAACCGCGCGGGGAAAGAGACAGAATTATAGTCAAATCTAAGCGTTAGAATTGTCAGTTTCGCTAGTGTTCCGCTTCTCTTACATACGGACAAGACATGTCAAAATTACCGCGGTTCCGCTATTATACTTAGTTTCGCAGCGGAGGTGTGTTACGGGCGTAAGCATTCAGCGTGTGACGAATATGACGTTATAACGTAAAATTATCGCTGTTCAACCACACAGAATAGCAGAACTAGATCTCTCTTCTGTGGTCAATCGACTTTACAGACAACCAATTTTTGTCCTGTCGATGTCCAGGGCCCTATTTTATAAAGCTACAAGTTACAATTCTACAGGCAAATTGACATTAATGACGCAGTCTCGACCAATCACGAATGCGGATTCCGTCAATGTTGCCAGTTTTTTACTACAAGTACAAGACTTGTAGCTTTATAAAATAGGGCCCAGACAGTACAAAAAAATAACAAAATATTTATTACCATAAAATATGTACAGATCCAGATTAACAATAGTCCCCGCACTAGGGCTAGCCTGTATCGCGGGAAACTGAGGCCGATTACTTGAATATGGTAGAGAACTTGTACTATTAATTTAGACTACGCGATTACAAATTTTATGACAACGAAAGGTAACACAGCTAAATATATGTGTGTGTGCGTGTGGGCAGTTTCAGTGATGTGACACAGATATTATCCTATGGCTGATATGGTCGTCATAAAATGTAGTTTAATACCCTGACAGATACATCACTAGATATTATAAAGCAGTCACTTTTTAACCGACTTTCAAAAAGGAAGGTTCTTTGTTCGTTTGTATGTTTTTTTTTGTGTATTTTCATCGATAATTTCGCCAATTGCGAAAAGTATTGAAAAATTATTTTTTTAGTTTGAAAGGGTGGGGAAATATTCGAATTTTGAAGGCGGTTTTGCCATTTATTTCGAAAAATAATTATTTTGTGTCTAACTCATACCTTAGAAACGGTAATTATATCTTACTAGACGACCCGCCCTGGCTTCGCACAGGTGTATTATACATATTAACCTTCCTCTTGAATCACTCTATCCATTAAAAAAAACCGCATCAAAATCCGTTGCGTTGTTTTAAAGATTTTAGCATACAGACAAACAGACAAAAATAGCGTCTTTATTTTATACTTACTATGTAAGGATTCTATTACACGACAGATTGAAATGCGGTCGGTAAACAATATCTTTTGGAATATTTCTTTCGGGAAGGTTTATGTACAGCTTATAGCTATAATTAATTTGTAACAGGGCAAAGCCGGGACGAGCAGCTTGAAAATGATAAAGTTTTCATAGCCCGTTCTTTTCATCAGGCGTTAAAAAACAGTAGCTATAGGGATTTTTGACTGACGAAAATAGAAGGATAAGTGCGACTAGACACTAGATTTAAAAAAAACCTTAGAATTTTAGGATTCCGTACCCAAAGGGTAAAGACGGGACCCTATTACTAAGACCCCGCTGTCCGTCTGTCTGTCACCAGACTGTATCTCTTGAACCATGATAGCTAGGCAGCTGAAATTTTCACAGATGATGTATTTCTGTTGCCGCTATAACATTTTTCACAGAATTAAATAAATATTTAAGGGGAGCTCCCATACTACAAACGTTATTTTTAAGAGTTTTTGCTCGCTATTAATAACGGCAAGAGGAATAGGGCTCCCATACGGTACGGAACCCTTTGTGCGCGAGTCCGACTCGCACTTGGCCGATTTTTACCCTTTTGTACGGAACCCTAAAAATTACCTACCTAAATAATTAGTAGGTATCTGAACAGTAGGTAGACCTCGCTATCTCGCTACACATCTCTTTAACGTAATCTTCATAGGCCTATAACTCGATTTATTTATACTAAGCGCCACGCAAGTCGGCGGACGGGAAGTTAGGCGCAGAACGCTGCGCAAAAACCGAAATACGAGACGCCGGGGCACACCCGCCCGCCAACCTCATGCTTCCCGCGCGCTCCCTACGCCCGTGATCACCACTACGCCACGCGGCGTCGGCATTGTGCTCACATGCGCAATAATTAGCGAATCACGGCGAAGTGTCATCTGCGGCTAACTTTTCATCCGCCGACTTGTGTGGCGCTTAGTATACCTACTCTTGGCTGATTTGGTCCATATTCGCCATAAATAAGTATATTAAATATAGAACTAGTAGAGACCACGTACCGGCAAGCGCAGCGTAGGACGTCCACCCACAAGGTGGACGGACGACCTCATTAAGACCGCAGGATCGCGCTGGATGCAAGCCGCTACCAACCGGTCTTATTGGAGGTCTTTAGGGGAGGCCTATGTCCAGCAGTGGACGTCCTATGGCTGAAAAGAAGAAGAAGAAAGAAGAACTAGTAGTCCGCCCCGGACTTGGACCTCGCGCTATTCCTATTTTATATCATTAATACTGTGTAAAAATATTTCGAAAAATTATAATAATTTTGGTATGAAAGTTATAACCATTAGAACCAAGCGTTTCGAATCCTCATTCCTCATACGAACAGCCAGAATGTGGAACGCTTTGCCTGGGTCTGTCTTCCCGCTAAAGTACACTGTGGGCGTCTTCAAATCCCGAGTATAATAACGAATGTTTTGTCACTTAGTTTTATATGAATAAAGAAATTGAAATTGAATCTTTTTAGGATTTAAATACCTACTAAACGACCTTGCCAAATATGGAAATCGGCTGATGCTGTAGCAAATTTCCCCTCTTTTGAGGGAAATATCGCCGCCCTATCAAAAATCGCAGCTTCGTCGCGATTTGTTGAATGCGACCTATAGAAGAAAATCAACGTCCGGACAGACGAAACCTAAATCGTCGAGTTGATGCGGATACCTCTCTCGCTTCGTTCGTTTCGCTCAATTATGCCTTGCTAATATGAATATAACGCCTGCCATTTTTCTGTCTGTAGATTTGAAGACCTATGTACCTATCACTATCACTACATAGTATAAAACAAAGTCATTTCCCGCTGTCTGTCCCCATGTATGGTACGCAACGGATTTTGATGCGGGTTTTTTTGTAGATAGATTCAAGAGGAAGGTTTATATGTAAGTATAATACACCTGTGCGAAGCCGGGGCGGGTCGCTAGTATAGTTTAAAACAAAGCCGCTTCCCGCTGTCTGTTTGTCCCTATAGATATACTTCTGCTTAGATCTTTAAAGCTAAGCAACGAATTTTGATGTTCTTAGAGGTTTATTATAACACTCGTATACGAGTATGCACCCGTGCGAAGCCGGGGTGGGTTACTAGTGTACTTATAATTTTATTATGCATAACTATAATTCATTGTATCGAGTAATGAGAGCACGTGGTCTAGTGGTAGAGACACCCGACTTACAATCGTGAGGTCGTGGGTTCGAATCCGGTCCCATACTAATCAGTTCTTTGGAATTTATGTAGCTACGGAATTTCACACCAATGCCTTTTCGGTGAAGGAAAACATCGTGAGGCAACCTGCATACGTCGGTAGAAGAAATTCGATGGCGTATGTGAATCCAACCCTCACTGGACCACCGTGGTGGATATGGCTCAATCATATTCCGGGGGTAGGCCTACGTCCTGCAGTGGACTATTAAAAAAGGTTGGTAATATGACCAAGCATTTCTAATCCACATTCCTCATTCGAACAGTTAAATTGTGGAACACTTTGCCTGAGTCTGTCTTCCTGCTTACCCAAGTACAACGTACCTAGGTGTCTTCAAATCCCGAGAAAAAAGGTATCTTCTAGGTAAGCGTGTTACACCCTAGACCGCATATGTAGGCCTAGGCAATGTGTAGTCAAACACAAACCTATAAGAAAAATAAATGACTAACCTACTAAAATAAAAATCTGACGCATGCGAATTTTTGACCTAAAATAGATTTGAAGACATCTTGTTTAGGTTGGTACGTAAGTATCTACTTATGCTAACTAGTACCTAACTTAATTCATTGTACCGTGTAATTATCATGCAATACAGGATTAAAACCAACAGCCGACTGCTTCCAAATTCCTAAAGATATTCAAACGCCGTATAAAAACCCAGTTCACCTATATTCAGCTACGTTTCTAGAATCGCTTAACTCACTTACATTTTCTAACCAAAAGAATAACGTCCTATCTCACTACCGCAATAACTCACATACGACCTTCTCGAAATGTCATCCCGTAAATAGTATACTACTTTTGCCGAGGTCTAGCTCGAAGCCGAAAAGACGTAAGTGCTAGGTTAAAACGCGTTAGGATACGACTTTTTGAAGCGACACGGAAATTGGTCTGGTTTGAAAATGGTATACCACTTTTACAAGCGTTTTGGCGTAGTTCTAAAAGGGCGTAAGTGATGCAGTTTTGGCGGAGGAATAGTCGTTTTTGAGCTGATGTTTTTAAGTTATTTAGTTTTTGGAAAGTGTTACAGCAAATTACGATATACGTTTTTTAATGATCGGTCTTACATCCGTGAACATGTTTTTGTTTACGAAAGAGTTAATAAAATAGTAGTATTAAAGGATTTATAGGTTGATTGGTTACAGTTTGTGTAAAAACCACTCAAAATATGTAGATACGTACCGAGTACCTACTGGCCTTTGTAATAGTTCTATTGAATACCTTTAGGTCTACTCAGGAAGAGAAATTGGGGTAGTGTATCCGATTTGGTGGATAAAGTACCAATGGTTCATTTAATTTCTGTTCTGTAATCATCTACTTTTTCAATGAAGGTATCAAAGGTCATCATCATTTCAGTCTTGCGATCTTTATGTAGGTTTTTTCTTTAGACGACGGATATATATACTTTGAGTAGATAGGTAGGTATATCATAAATCATTGTACTTATCATAAAACGCAACTTTTACTACATGAAGTACGTGACCACCTTCGAAATCGCGAAAATACGGTAAAGTACGAAATTCAATATTATTTGAGATTTTTTTGCATTTTTTTTTATCGCGAATAAGTCCGTGCTTGAAGACCAATTCGCCTGATGGTAAGTGACGTAGTGGTCGAAGATGAAGCACGCAGACCTAGAAGATGCCTATTCACTCTGACCTTGAAAGCTTTAGATTATATCTCTTAGGAAACAGGAAAGCAGGAAGACTGTTCCGTTCCCATACGAATTACGAGTAGAAACATTTACAGATAAATTACTTACGCTAATTTAAAGTTTACCAAAACTCATTTAGCGGCCATGAATAGTTGGTGTTTACGAGGTAGGTAAGTTACATACGCCTAAAAAGAAAAACCAAATTAGTAGTCAGTCTATGCACGAGTCTTAATCAACTGATTTTCAACTTAGTTTTTAGTTAAGTAATGGACTCTTGTGCGTAGACCATAGATAGATAGGTGTCTATTTTGGATTATAAGTGTTTAGGTATACATCGCTAACACTACCTATTTATAGCCGCTAAATGAGTTTTTACAATCTTACAATGAGTAAGTGAGTTTATTATGCAGAGCAGCTGTTACTTGTAATTCGTACTCGTAATAACTTGTAATTGTAAGTAGAGACTTCGAACACTTTTGTCAAACCTAAGCCATGTTTAATAGTGTTTTAAGGTTTATAACTCGTGTCGTGTAAATTTCTTTGCCATTATTAGTTTTTATAATTGTTATGGCTAACTTAATGGATAATAGTTCCAGCGAAGATGAATTTCTTTCGATATCCTCTTACTCTTCTTGTTGTAGTGATAGTGAAAGTTTCTCTAGCATACCTTCTCTCTCTGAGACTTTAGATGCACATTTTGCAGATGTGTCGAAAAATGTTAATGTTATACATATCAACGCTCAAAGCATTCCATCTCATATCAATGACATGAAAGCTTCTCTCCTTTGTAACAATATACATGCCATTGTGGTTTCAGAGACGTGGCTGAAAGCGAGTCTTCCATCCATTTCATTTGATTTACCTGGTTTTCAACTTATACGCAACGATCGCATCGATAATCGTGGTGGTGGTGTTGGTATCTATCTTAGATCCCACATCCCTTTTTCCATAATTAGCACCTCTACACAGCCATGTCCGCCAAATGCTGGCGAGCATCTGTTTATCGAAATTACTCTTTCCCATACGAAGATCTTACTTGGTGCTTATTATTGCCCATCGTTAAACATTAATTACTTTTCAACTTTTGAGAACCTCCTGGAAAATCTAATTCCTCTTTACAAGCATTCTATAATTATGGGTGACTTTAATACTTGCCTTCTTAAACAAGATCACCGTACATCCTCTCTCCTATCCATCACTAACTCCTGTAATTTACACATTCTTCCTCTCAACGCTACCCATCACTTCCCAAATTGCACTCCTTCTCTTCTTGATATCATGATAGTATCATCACCACATTGTGTTGCTAAGCATGGACAATGCTCCGCGAGTTTTTCATATCATGACCTTATCTTTATGTCCTATAAAATTCGTCCCCCAAAAGCCAAGCCTAAAATTATCCTCCAGCGCAATTTCGGTGGCATGGACAAGGAAGCATTAGTCAAAGAAATTAGTAATATTGATTGAGCGCCTGTACTCGACGCAGGTACCGTCGATGATCAAGTGACGATCTTTAATTCAATTTTAATAGAAATTTATGATAAGTATGCCCCTTTGCGCCCCATCAAAATAAAACACCTTCCTGCTCCTTGGCTGACCAGTGATATTAAGCTTCTGATGCACAAACGTGACGCGGCAAATTTCAGATACAAAAGTCACCCTACAACCCTGACTAGGGCAGCCTATGTTACAGCCCGGAATCGTTGCAACACGGCTTGCAGGGATGCTTTGCGAAAGTATGTTCATAAATCCGTAGATAACGATGATCCAGCCAAAGTTTGGAAGTTTTTGAGATCGATTGGCATTGGTAAATCACGGCTAGACACTATCCCTCATGATTTAAATACTGACCTTCTTAATACACATTTTTCTTCGTCATCCAACATTGACTTATCTTCCAAAAATAAAACTCTTCTCTCTCTTTCTGATTTGCCTGCTTCAAATCATCCCCCTTTCGTCTTTGATTCTTTTTCAATAGAGGAAGTTAAGAAATGCATACTTGGAATTTCATCGAATGCGGTGGGCAGTGATGGAATCAGTCGCAACATGCTCATACCTGTCCTTGATTATATCCTTCCCGTTCTTTGTGCTATTTTAAACAATTCCATCTCATCTCGTGTATTTCCATCTGTTTGGAAAGATGCCCAAATTATTCCTCTCCCGAAAAAACCTAATCCTAAATCCTTTTCTGATTTTCGTCCCATATCAATCCTACCTTTCCTATCCAAAGTCCTTGAACGTCTTGTCCATAACCAGTTCAGTAGATTCCTTTCCCGTCATAGCCTTCATAATCCTTTCCAATCTGGTTTTCGCCTTGGCCACAGCACCGTTAGTGCTCTGGTGAAAATTACAGATGACATCCGATTAGCCATGGAAAATCGCAACTTAACAATATTAACTCTATTGGATTTCAGCAATGCCTTCAATACCGTCGACCATGACATTCTTCTTGCCCTTATGTTTTCTTCCAATGTATCTTCTCTTGCAGTGGACTGGTATCGCAGCTACCTCTGTGGACGACGACAGCGGGTTCGCATTGATGATAAAGTCTCATCATGGTGCAGTACGTCAGCTGGAGTTCCGCAGGGGGGTGTGTTATCGCCACCTTTCTTTTCCTTTTTTATAAACACTATCACCCAAAATTTATCATCTTTTTTTCACCTTTATGCTGATGACCTTCAAATTTATACTCATGCACCTCTTCATAATCTGGCTGGTGCTGTTGACACGATAAGTGCCGACCTTGCTCGTATTTCGAATTGGAGTGCATCCTTTGGATTGCGAGTGAATCCTATCAAAACCCAGGTTATTATTGTTGGGAGTTCCCGTCTTATTTCCAAAATTGACTGGTCGACACTGCCCGAAGTCAAGTTTGATGGGGTCAGCATACCATACAGTAGTACAGTTAAAAATTTGGGTATAACTATGGACCGCTGTTTAAGTTGGATTCCGCAGCTTCAAGTTACGAGCAGAAAGCTTTATGCAGCAGCCAGTTCCTTGATGAGGCTGCGAAATTTTCTCCCCACCTGCACCAAAGTTGCGCTAGCTCAATCCCTACTTCTTCCGATTCTCGACTATGCTGATGTTACTTACCTTGATCTTACAGAAGACCAATTAGATAAACTTGAGCGCCTTCAGAATTTCTGTATAAGGTTTATTTTTGGGCTACGAAAGTACGACCATATCTCTCAGTTTCGCACTAGACTCAAGTGGCTCCCTATCAGATTCCGCAGAAATGCTCACATCCTGTCACTTCTCTACAATATCCTTTTTAATCCTTCCTCTCCAAGCTATCTCAAAGAACGTTTCAAATTCTTTCGTAAGGGCTCTTCTCGTCCTATAAGACCATCAACCTTGCTTTGTCTCTCCACTCCTACCCATCATACCACATTTTATGAAAATTCTTTTTCTGTCACCGCTGTCCGCTTATGGAATGCCTTACCTGTCTCCATAAGAACTTCACAGTCACTGCACATTTTTAAGGAAAGAGTGAAATATTTTTATCTTGATCAGTGTGCAAAATGATGAAATTGCTTCTTTCACTTTTCACTTGTCTGTTTTTATATCCTTTGTTTGCTACTTCCCTTTTAGCCTTTGTCTCTTTTCTCCTTCTCAATATTATTATTATTATCATGTATTTTATTGTATGTATGTATGTGTATTTATATTTTTGTAGTATTTATTTATATATTATTTACATTTTTATTATTATCAGTTGTGTTTGGTACCTCCCATTTATACTCTTGTTTGTGATCTCTTTCCGTTCAGTGGTTGCCTGGTAGAGATCGCTGTCAGCGATAAGGCCGCCATTTGTGGCACTAATTTAAGATAAGTTGTCTACTTTGTACAATAATAGTATTAGTGCACACAATAAAGAGTTCTATCTATCTATAACAAAAAAAAAAAGTAATATAGCTCTAAAAGCCAAAAAAGCAAAAAAAATCACGCGCTGGCCCATGTGAAACTACCTTACAATAATAAATTGGTAAGTTTCATCTAAAACTGCTATACAAAAATAGGATTGGGCTGGTCATATGGTTCGTATAGGTCGTTGGTCAAATCATGAAAGGGCGTAACCAACAAAATTTTGGATTTTTAGTTACGCCCTATCGTGATTTTACCGACAAGTCGTTGGTCATCCGTCAAATCACGAAAGAGCGTAACCAACAAAATATTGCAGTTTTAGTTACGCCCTTTTGTGTTTAAACCGACGAGGTAGGACCGTCGACGGTCCAGGCCCATCTCTCGGAGTGCATGTGATCACACAGTGGGTACCGGAGGGCAGACGAAGGCAGGGAAGGCCTAAAAACGCTGGCGTGACGATCTTGACACTTTCCGGGAAGATTGGCGGGATTTGGCTACAGAACGCGATAAATGGAAGGAAGTGGGGGAGACCTATGCCCAAATGTGGGACAGCAGTTGAGAAAAAACAAGATTATTTTTTTGCAAAAAATAGCATGACCGACTTCACCGGTGTACAGAATTCGCGAATATTTCGCACGGATCGATGTAGCATTTTTCACATTATTGTTGATATGTCAAAAATTGTTCTGTCGATTTCGATAAAATGTAAATGGGAACAATTTCGAAGTATACTCATTCCAATAAAAAAATAATTATTGAAATCGAACTATCAAAAATTTTATACGTAGGTTATACATAAAAAAAAAATACGCGCTGAATTGAGTACCTCCTCTGGTTTGTTGGTCAAAAAGTAGCAGCACGTTCCTTCCTGCAGTCACTGGTATGAATCTTTCAGCTTTGACGTCCTACGATGCGCTTATCAATGCGTAGTTTCTATTCAAGAACATTGCGACCTTATCGGTCATCAGTTCTTAGTAATCCTTATTAATAATTCTCGTTAACTTCTCGTTGCTACTTGAATTTATCGAAAAAGATAACTTAATGATACATGTTTACAAAACATAAGATAAAATGACGTAAACGCACTTACGTCTTTTCAAAACAGACGTATTTTTCTGACAGATAAGAGATGTCAAAATATTTTGCACATTTCGCTAAATTACAGACTTATCTTGGACTACGATTAATTAAAGAATTAAAATATTTATTTTAAACGTGTGACTGTTTATTTAGAAATTGCGACAGTGGCGCGACGCTTCAGTTTTATGTTATATTGGTTGTAGGTATTTCATTCGTACAGACTGGCCTAAATATGAAGAAAATTATCTGTAAAAGCCATAAAATAGTTATGACGACCACACCCACATAATATTATTAAAAACAATAGCTTAATACACAATTTAGTCATTCATAAAATATTTTACTAAATAACGTAAAGAAGATCTTTTAAAGTGGGACCAGACTGTTTTCAGTATTTAATTTTTTTTTTTAAAATAGCATGACCGACTTCACCCGTGTACAGAATTCGCAAATATTTCGCACGGATTGATGTAGCATTTTTCACATTATTGTTGATTTATCAAAAATGGCTTAGCCGATATCATTTGTCGTTACTTTTTTTTTTTAACTTGTAACGGCAAATAATTTTTTCATTCTTTAGAATACTTACTGAATATAAATTTATCTAATCATCACTTTTACAAAATAGTTTGATATAGTTTGATTTTAGAGCAAAAGTTATATTTATTATCCAAATATCATATACGAGTAACAATAATAAGTACGAGTCGGACTCGCGCACGGAACGTTCCGTACTGTGCCATCCCCCTTAAATATTAATTTTATTCTGTGTTTAGTAATTATTGTTATAGCGGCAACAGAAATACATGATCTGTGAAAATTTCAGCTTTCTAGCTATTACGGTTTATGAGATACAGCCTGGAGACAGACAGAAAGTCGGACAGCGGAGTCTTAGTAATAGGGTCCCGTTTGGGTACGGAACCCTAAAAAAGAACCGGAACCTACAATTTAATGTGTAAACTGAGTTTAATAACTAAAATTTAAGCTGACCGATATCGTGGATCGGATAGCGCTCAGTTGTAAATGCCACCCGTGGTCACCCATCCGAAGACTAACCGTGCCGAACGTATATTAAATTAAATCAATTATACAGGGTCATAGGTATAAAACGCAAAATCTTTTAATGGCGAGTCTAGTGCATCTATAGATCTTTATACACAAACAACTTTTGTACTACGACTTTTGAAAATTCGCAAAAAATCGCTTCTCCATACATTTTGCCGCGCGTTGACGAACTTTTTGTATGAAAAAGCTGATTTTTTTGAAATGAATTGGCCGATTATTCACTACAGAGCACTATAGAAATACATGAATTGACCGAGCTTATTCCGTGACATGCTTAAAATGATTATGCTTTTAGCAAATGCTTAATATAGCTGAAGAACATTTATTTTTATCGCGAATAAGTCCGCGCTTGACCACCAACTTACCTGATGGTAAGCGACTTTGTGGTCGAAGATCACAATGACTGAATCACGCAGACCTAGAAGATACCTATTCACTCTGACCTTGAAAAGCTTTAGATTATATCTCTTATCTTAGGGAACAGGAAAGCAGGAAGACTGTTCCATTCCCTGGCGGCACGAATCAGGAATGTTGAGTCAAACCGCTTCGTACGTATCGAAGGAAAATCGACAGTGTAGGGACCTATTTTACATGCTCGTTGGACGCATGCTACAAAGCAAACTATTATAGTAGCATGTGATGTACGAAACGTTACGTTTACCAGTCAGTTATCGCTTGACGACCGCCGTTAGCCGTGGTGGCCTAGTGGTTGTAACGCTGGCCTGTCATTCTTGAGGTCGTCGGTTCAATCCCGGTCCCGTACCAATGAGTTTCTTTGGAACTTGTGTACGGAATTTCACACCACTGGCTTTTCGGTGAAAGAAAACATCGTGAGGCAACCTGCATACGTCCGTGGAAGAAATTCGATGGCGTGTGTGAATCCACCAACCCGCACTGGGCCAGCGTGGTGGATATGGCCCAATCACCCTTCGTGGGTAGGCCTACGTTCTGCAGTGGACTATTAAAAAGGCTGGTACAGGACCGCTGGATCCTTGGTCCAGAAGCAAAATAACGAACACATTAGTATTATTTATACCAGTTGTAGGGAAGTAGAGATAGCTAGTTTGGCTAGGCTATTTGGTTACGAAAAGTACAAAAATCGAGAAATAGAGGACGCGTTCTTAATTTCTTATTTCGCCACTGGACTGTACTATAACGCGTGGTCGCTGAAATTAGCAACTCACACATTTCCAAAACTTGTTATAAGAATTGCGAGAGACTATTGCTAGACCATCGTTTCAAATACACACCTATGACACTACGAGACTGTTGAACAAAACATTTGTGTGAGCTAACTTTTCTACTAACGCCATCTATTATCTTCTTCGGTAAACTTTTCGTGGTAAGAGTGGTCAGGCCGAATGTAAAGTGTGCACGGTCAGTCTTTAGATAGGTGACCGCGGGTGTTATTTACAACAGCGCTACCATGGCTCGGATGACACGTTGAATTGTAGACCCCGTTTGTATTAACCGATTAGCCATGTCAGAGGCCTTCAGACGGCTCAAATCTCTGACACTAGGGCTAGCCACCCGGCCTTTACGAACTTAAAACAAAATGCCAAGTCGATGAGGCCGAATCAAGTTCTTGGCGGCTGGGAAGTTAGCTACAAGCCGCGTAAAACCCGATCCTCGCGCAGCTGTTAAGTGAGCTTCAGTCAGGATTGGGTTTTGTGCAGCTTGCAGATAACATCACACCGGCCAAGATGTTTGACTCGGGCCTGTGAAGGACGTCCATCCTCAAAGCGGACGAATTTAAGGGTCTAATAAGAATCAAAAGATCGCGTTGGATGCAAACAATTTATACGGTCGGAGAGTACCTATACGGGGTTATCTGCTACCCTGGTACAAAGACCAAACCGAAAGAGCCTTCCGCGCGCTCCCTATATAGGTACGCCCGTGCTCACTACTTCGCTAATGCCTACGCAAGTGCGTGGGCATTGTGCACACATGCGCAATAATTAGCGAATCACGGCGAAGTGTCATTCGCGGATAACTTCTCATCCGGAGACTTGTCTGGCGATCCCTATACTAGTTAGTGGTTTCATTTCGTTCCATTTATCGCGTTCTGCAGCCAAATGGAAGGAAATAAAGTTGACAAGAAGTGGGGGAGACCGTTGCCCATTAATACAAGCATAGTGAAGTATAAGTAGACTGGACACTAAAATAATAATAACTACAAAAGTAAGAGGGCGAGATGTGCAATTATGAAAGTGTAAACAGGACAAAACTAATATTTTGTCTCTGTTTGTGTATACTTACTTAAGGTTTTTTTTTGTCTGGCATCGACACACGGCCGACGTCGTAGTCATAACGCGTCAAAAACTACCGTTGAATTTTTGATGAGATGCTTAAGTAAATCAACATATTATTTGTGAACTAGGTACCTTTTATCTAATTTCTATTACTACTATCAGTAGTAAGCAGGTTTTTACTAAATATTACCTAGAGTCTAAATATGATAGATTCATAACAACGTAGCAATCTAAGTATGTACCTATAGATTGTATAGGTAGCACATCTTTTTTCTCACACCCATATGCCAGTGATTTCTCCATCTTTTCTACCTCCACGAATACAAGCAATTGGCATGATAACTGGGTAAAAAATCATTATTATAATTTTATTAGGTCGTGAGTTAGATTATCAAAAAATATTGGACTCATGTATTTTATTTTGTCAATCATATAACAAATGACACAGATAAACCTTCTCAAAGTTTGGGAGTGGGGGTCGTGACGTCATCTCTCTCACAAAAGTCACATTTGTATGACACTTGTGCCGTCACGCGTAACTTTTACAGGCTATATCTTCATCAATTTTTGTTTAATTGACATGAGAAAAAATACGTGTCTAATATTTTTTGATAGTCTATCTGACGGAATAATTATATTTTTTTTATTGTCCGACCGCTAAACTTAGTCTTCGCCTGCGCGGGTACGGGGGCGCGGGGGTAGACGACAAAGAGGACTGAGACAGGTGCGGGCGCCGGGGACCCGCTGCCCGCACCTGTCTCAGTCCCCTGTGTCGTCTCCCCCGGCGCCCCTGTACCGCGCAGGCGAGGACTAAGTTAAGCGGTAGGATTATAGTCATCATGCCCATTGGTATCACGCCTGAAGCGATTTGCTATCAGTTTACCTGTAGGCGCAACAAATGTACAACTTAAATCCATTGGAATATGCCAAATGCCTTTATTACTGTACCGTACTGCATGTGCCTAATCAGACTCATTGACAGCTGTGAAGTTAGCTACAAGTTGCGCAAACCCCAATCCTGATTAAAACTCATACTCGAACAGCAGCTCCTCGAAAAAAATTGGTTGCCTGTAAAGTCGGTATACGGGCGAAAGTTTTACGTGACAACGACTTTGAGACGAATGAGACGAATGAGAGCGAGTGAGAGTCACTTACGTGCCTCTCACTCGCTCTCATTGTGAGCGCATGAAGTGTGAGCGGGGAGCGTAACGCAGTTTCTTGAAGTGTCACCCGGCAAACCAATTTATAAGACGTTGTCACGTCAAAAATGGATTTTGTGCTGCGTGTAGCTAATTTCACAACCGCCAAAGAGTTTAATTAGGCATATACCGACCTTGTACTAGTCCATAGTGCTGGACATAGGACTCCTCACGAGAAGAGGCGGGTACGGCCTCTAATAACCACAGGGTTATTCACAAATGGTGCACTAAGCCATGTTGTCTGGCATCGAACGTAAGCCGTGTGTCGGTGCCTGACAAAAAAAGCGTATACGCAAACAGAGACGAAAGATATTAGTTTCGCCCTGTTCACACTTTCACATTGGCACATCACACCCTCTTTTATAATTGTTATTATTTTAGTGTCCGGTCTTATACCTACTTCACTATCCTTATCCTTACATAGTCCTTACATTGTATAAAATAAAGTCGCTATTTTTGTCTGTTTGTTTGTCTGTATGCTTAAATCTTTAAAACTACGCAACGGATTTTGATGCGGTTTTTTTTAATGGATAGAGTGATTCAAGAGGAAGGTTTATATGTATAATACACCTGTGCGAAGCCGGGGCGGGTCGTCTAGTATAAAATAAAGTCGCTATTTTTGTCTGTTTGTTTGTCTGTATGCTTAAATCTTTCAAACTACGCAACGGATTTTGATGCGGTTTTTTTTAATGGATAGAGTGATTCAAGAGGAAGGTTTATATGTATGTATAATACACCTGTGCGAAGCCGGGGCGGGTCGTCTAGTAAATAATATATTTATTTATTTCTTTCTTTATAATATAGATAGAGATCAAAATTATCAGCAACCTTTACTATGGTCCAACCCGGAATTCGTGAGGAAATCGGCTGTTCCAAATCAGCCGTAGGACATCCACTGCTGGACATAGGCCCCCCCACGGATTTTTTGTAAGGCTTGGGAGCGGCCTGCACCCAGCGCGTTTCTGTGGTCTTGATTATAGTCAGGTCAGTCCACCTAGTCGATAGACATCCTACGCTGTGCTTGCTGGTCTCAATTCGAGAACTTTACAGCACTATCGGCCATCCATTCTTCAAACTATGTGCCCTGCCCCCTGCCCTGCTCACTGCCAATTTAACTTGCAAATCCGCTGGGTAACTTAGTAACTCTGGTCAATCTGCGTATCTCCTCATTCCTGATTCGATCTCGCAGGGAGACTCCAAGCGTAGACCTCTCTAATACGACACGAATAGGATAGTATTATTAATTCAGAAAGTGTGTAGTGTGTACTAAGTAGAAAGGAAAAGACATAGACCACCATTATGAACAACGTTTACCAAGGGGCCAACCCGGAATTCGAGAAACAAAATTGCAGCTGATCCATAAGTACAAAATCAGAATCAGAATCATTTATTGACGTATACAATAATTAAAAATACAAAATCTGTATAATAATTATACATAGTACCGCCACCAATAGGTCTCGTCATTCAACTAAGAAAATATGTACATACTTAATTAACGTGTAGGTAAGAGTACAAAATTGAAACGAGTATAAATATTATTTATGGATTAATACAGAGTTATACAGAACTGATGTACTCAGCAGAAAGGAGGTGATCCATATCAATATAAACAACTTTTACCACGGGGCCAACCTGGAATTCGAAGAAAAAATCAACTATTTCATACGTTATGTCGATTTTTTCTCGTATTCCGTGTTTTCCCCGTAGTAAAAGTAGTTCATAACGATGGTCTTAACTTAATCTAAGTAG
Organism: Hypomecis atomaria; assembly: GCA_964007245.1. Taxonomy (NCBI): domain Eukaryota; kingdom Metazoa; phylum Arthropoda; class Insecta; order Lepidoptera; family Geometridae; genus Hypomecis; species Hypomecis atomaria. Next base: position 8,639,321 of record OZ023308.1, on the reverse strand, counting down.
GTATTAGATACTAAGACGAAAGAAGGTTCTTTTGGCTTAGTACAGGGCAAGCAGATAACCCTGTATGCCTGTGTCATTATCGTTAATAGGCATGACGAATGACGATGAAGATGACTGGGTAAGAAAAAAATCCTCATAATTAGTCCGTGAGTTAGATTATCAAAAAATATTGGCCACGTATTTTTTATTATGCCAATAAAACATAAAACAGCCAATAAAAAATGGCAGAGATAAACCTTGTCAAAGTTTAGGAGTGGGGGTCGTGACGTCACGACTCTCACGAAAGTTTATACATTTGTATGACACTCGTGACGTCACGCGGACCTTGAGCTATATCTTCGTCAATTGTTGTTTAATTCACAAAAGGAAAAATACGTTTCTATTATTTTTTTAATAATCTAGGTACCTATTTGACGGACTAATTATATTTTTTAGACATCATGCGTATACCTTGCTACGCCATTATTAATAAATCCGAAAGTGTAGGTACTAGGTATTTGTTGGTTTGTTTCTTTTTCACAACAAGGGAGCAAATAATTGAGTTGATTTTTGGCATGGCAGTTTAAAAGACGGAAAGTGACATAGGTTACTTTTTATCCCAAAAAAATAAAGTGCTCCCGTGGGATAGCACAAAAATTAAAATATTTAATATCTACGAGTAATACCTACCTACATCTTTATAGTTCCCTGCACCTGTCTTGTAAGAGTTTGATGATATATTAATACTCGGCAGAAAAAGATAGGTTACTAACCAAGCGCGTGAAATGAAAAACAAGATTCATATCTGCAGTTATACGACCTTATTGGTGCGTTGCAATACAAGGGCCAATACCCGTGCCAATACTCGTCAATAAGTACTCTCGAACGATACGGAGAAGACGGCTGCATGCCCATTAGTACTCAAACCGCGTCGAATTAAAAAGTTAACCAACATCTGTCAAAATAAAAGTCGCGGGAAAACAACTGTCATTCGAACTTAGACATCGCTCGAAGGAGGTTGCATTTCTATATTTGAAAGTTACGAATTTGTTTTTAAATAAAAAGTGAAGTGTTATTTTTTAAATTCTGTTTGGCATGTGCAGACCATTTGCACTTTCGTTATTTTTATGTTTTAAGTGAAAAGTGGAAAAAGTTGTTATTTCTCTCACAGAGTCGAGAAATTTCTCGGGATTTACAGTAAGTGTGATAAATATTGACTTGGTTCTGTTATCTGAAGTGTCTCAAATAAATGAATGATAAATGGCAGTATTTACTTAATTATCTGTTATTAAGTGTACCGAGTGTCATCGGTCGCGCTAAAAGCTTAGATAAAATGTTAAAGTGCCGATCTTTGTTGTTGTCCCTTTAAAATTGCACATTTTAGATTGGCTTATAAAAATCGGAGGTGGGTGGTTCTCAAAATTTGGCAGCCATATTTAAGTACGCACACCGCACTTTTATTTTGTTATAGTTTCTTTTTTTCCTTATGTTCAGATATGTTGAGACGTAATAGAAAGTTAACTTAAGACATTGTGTTAAATTATCTAATGATGAGAACCTATTGTCAAGACAAACCAAATCTTGGTTTTTAGACAATATTTAATGTAATCACTATTGTTTTAAGTATTTGAATAAATTTAAAAAAAAAAAAGTAAAAGTATAATTCAAGCCCTTCAAACTTGAGAAAAAAATACTCAATAAATGCTAGTTTTGGTGTTGTATAGGTATTTAGTTTGTGAATTATCTATATCTGTACAAAAAAAAAAAACTTCATCCGTTTGTGAATTAGAAAAACTTATGACAATTTTTACATTTGAACCGAAAAATAATACCTACAATTTGCGAAACAAAAAACAGCTGATCCATACATTTTGTTGAAGTCTATACTTACACTTTTGCTTAGGAAAAGCTGATTTTATTCCGCGATTTGAATATTGGTTTCATATACATATATTAACAGTTGCTGCTCCTAAATATAGTCTAGAAAAATACCACGTTTATTTAAAATACTTACACAAATCAAAATATGAATATTTATATTTTACTCCTACTAACAGTTTTCGTAGTTTTTCCCGAATCTCCAAAAAGCGTGATTTCTCACAAAATTATGTTAATTCGTCCTTCACGGGTAAACCCATGTTCAGCTGTAGACTATTCAATAATTTGACAAGAGCATGTCGAGGCACGCGTCAGATAAATAAGATTAGATACGTTCCGTTGATATGATTATGATCATGATATTTATGACACCTGAATATGTGTCTTTGTTGATTGTTTACTAACATGATTATTTTACGAAGAAATATGTTTCTAAGGTCAATGACCTCTGTGGGCTGTGGACAATAGAACTTGTCATGATGAGTCGGTAAAAAAATCATTATTATAAGCATACTTTAGAAATTAACTCACTTATTGTTAGAACCTAAATGCCTAATTAAATAAATGTTAGATAGGTATGTAATTACAATAATATTATCTAATGTATTCCTGTTATTTTGCCACAGACTATGGACGTAGACAACGCAAATTGTAAGGTGAAGGTGTCACAATGCGCCGACATGGAATCTCTCACCATTGAACGCCCCATCAAAATAGACAGGTAATGGATTAGCTATAATATAGGATACTTAGGTATAGATATCATTATCGTGGTATAGGCCGAATCATGCAGGTGCTCTGAGCGTTACCGTGGCTCGGATGACACGTTAAATTGTAGGTCCCGGTTGTTTAAGGTGACGCATTGATAAACTATAATGTTTCAAAAATTGAGTACCGCGCCCCTTCACTCGGGCAAATTTTACGCGATCGCGCTCGACAGGATCGCGCCAGAGCGGCGGGCGGCAGTGAGTTTTTAATTAATTACTCATAATGTACACATTAAAAAACATAACTTCTCGGTCTATAACATAGAAAAATGATCAGGCAATTTTATTCGTAAAAAATAATGGGATGTTGTCGCTGATAATTTTTAGCATTCGAATTATTAAACTTTTTTTTGGTGAGAAATTTGCAAGTTTTTTTTTAATAAAGAAGGTTACTTTTCAAAATTTTGTCTGGTTCATAAAATTTTTCAAGATGTTTCCTTATCTATGACATTTTTCAAATTTGAATCAAAAACATTCGTCCCCTCACATCGCGCATTCAAAAGTACTCGTTTTCGTGTTTCTCGGCCCGATGCCTGCTCATAACCGTTTAGCCATGTCAGAGGTCTTCAGGCGGCCTAAAAACTCTGACACCAGGGCTAGCCACCCGGCCTATACGAACTTACTATGTTAAGTTCGCTACAAGCTGCGCAATGTCGCGCCTCATATCCACCGACTTGTAAGATTCAGCCTATACTAGCTTTTGCCTGCGGCTTCGCTCGTATGTTATTTTGATTTTGGTGCAATACCATAGGAACCTTGTACTTTTTGACCGACGAAACGGAGGAGGTACTCAATTCAACGCCTACATTTTTTAAGGTTCCATACCCAAAGGGTAAAAAGGGACCCTATTACTAAGACTCCGCTCTCCGTCTGTCTGTCTCCAAGCTGTATCTCATGAACCGCTATAGCTAGAAAGCTGAAATTTTCACAGATGATGTATTTATGTTGCCGCTATAACAACAAATACTAAAAACAGAACAAAATTAATAATTAAGGGGGCTCCCATTCAACAAACCTGATTTTTTAGCCGTTTTTCGCTCTATATTAATAAACTGTAACAGGTAGATGCTTGAAATTTTCACAGAATATTGCGTTGTAAATTCAGTTCAATAATAAAAAATAAAATTAAAATAAAATAAATATATTTAAGGGAGGCTCCCATACAGTACGGAACCCTCCGTGCGCGAGTCCGACTCGTACTTGGCCTATTATTTATGTATAAGTATAACGCATAACTTTTTACATAGTAGTCCGATTCCGATAATCATTGTTTTATTAGTCAACTAGACGACCCGCCCCGGCTTCGCACAGGTGTATTATACATATCAACCTTCCTCTTGAATCACTCTATCCATTAAAAAAACCGCATCAAAATCCGTTGCGTAGTTTTAAAGATTTAAGCATACAGACAAACAAACAGACAAAAAGCGACTTTATTTTATACTATGTAAGGATCACAAACGGGGTTAAGGTTAAGGGTAAGGTTGAGGGTTTTTTTATTAGAAAGAGTATACTTCGAAGGTCCCATTTACATTTTATTGAAATCGGCTGAGCCATTTTTAATAAATCAACATTAATGTGAAAAATGCTACATCGATTCGTGCGAAATATTCGCGAATTCTGTACACGGTTGAAGTCGGTCATGCCATTTTTTGCAAAAACTGATTATCCGAGGTAAAAAGTAGCCTATAAGCCCGATTACAGAGGCGCCAGCGTAAATTTAGTAGCAACGTAAAAGGCGTTCTCTCTATCGAATGTCTAAAGTGAAAAAGAAGCAGAACTATGCTATTTAGCTAATATAATTACGATGGCGCCTCTGTATGTCACTCTCCAGTCTTTGAACAATATGTAGATATAAGTACAGAAATTATACATAAATTATTTAGTTTTGTATATATATATTGGATATAAAAAAAAAATCAAAGTGTCGCTGTCATGATCACGAAAAATAACTAAATCCATTTTTTCAAGTACAGAGTTATTCCATTCCTAATCAATTAGCATCCTTTTAGGAGCTTATTCTGTACATCAAAACCAACAACCTTTGTTCCGCGAGTTTTGCCAAAACTAAAAAAAAAATTGTTGTTCCATAGAAAAATATCTTTCACCCGCGACAAAATGTATGGAACTGCTGTTTTTTTACCCACGACGGAACGGAGCAGGTATAATTATGCGTTTAGGTGAGGGATGTGTGTGCGTTTGTGCAAAGTAATGTTCCCACCTATCTTCTAAACTAATGATCCGATTTTGATGGGGTTTTCAATAACGGGTTTGTATTTGATGAGTTCATGTTCTTAGATAGGTGTTATGGCTTTAACTCACTAGGGGGCGCCACAATATTAGTGCAAAACAATGTTGCAATGTAATCAAAACGAAATGTCCGATTACAATTCTGTTTTCAGCAATGTGTACGTGGTAGCTTAATGCATGTTCCCAAATAATAAAAACTACGTCTTTTATTCTTTTTCGATGATATTTTTGAGTCGTGGGTTTTTTTTAAATTTTTAATTTTGCTTAATCTTGTTGAGTTTTGACAAAAGTCGCAGAACAAAAGTTGTTAGTTTTGATGTACAGATTAAGCCCCTAAATGGATGCTAATTGATGAGGAATAACCGTGTATAGGTGTGTCAAAAATCAAGTCCATCTGTTGCTCTGTGTGCGTGAAAGAGTAAGAGTAGAAGAGAGTGAAACCAACAAACACTTTCATTGACTGTAAACACGGATTGACTTCATTTTTTGACGGCCTCGGTGGCTCAGTGGTTAGTAACCCTGACTCCTGGGTCAAAGAGGCGTGGGTTCGATTCCCACCCAGGGAAAATATTTATGTGATGAACATAGGTATTTGGTCTGTGTCTGGGTGTTATTAAGTATTATCTATATAAGTATGTATTTAAAAATATGTATATGTAGTAAATCAGTCTCTGGCAGCCATATAACAAGCTTTACTTAGTTTGGGATCAGAGACCGTGTGTAAGATGCCCCCTAGTAATTTATTTTTATTATTTATTTATTTTTGGCATGGATATATTATGTACTTACTTAGTTCAAAAGACGGAAAGTGACATAGGCTACTTTTATCCCGGAAAAATAAAAGGTTCCTATAGGATACCATATAAGTCAAAATATCACGCAGTTGAAGCCACCGGAAGTAGTAAAAGCTTACAACTTACACTACAACATTTTAATGCACACCAAAAAACAGTACTTAAGTAATAAATATTTTTTGCAAAAAATGTCATTTGACCGACTTCAACCGTATTAATTCGCGAATATTTCGCACGGATCGATATAGCATTTTTTAGATTATTGTTGACTAGCTGCGCCCCGCGGTGTTACCCGCGTTAGCCCGAGATAAAAAGTAGCCCATGTGTTAATCCAAGGTCTAAGCTACCTTCACACCAAATTTCATCCAAATCGGTTCAGCCGTTTGTGCGTAAAAGAGTAACAAACATCCATCCATACTTACAAACTTTCGCGTTTATAATATTAGTAGGATGTAATCAAAAATGGCTCAGCCGATTTCGATGAAATTTAAATGAGACCAATTTCGAAGTATACTCTTACCAATAAATAAATCGAAATCCGAACTACTATGTAAAAAGTTGTGCGTGGTTATACATAAATATAATAACTAGCGACCCGCCCCGGCTTCGCACAGGTGTATTATACCTACATATAAACCTTCCTCTTGAATCACTTTATCTATTAAATAATCGGCCAAGTACGAGTCGGACTCGCGCACGGAGGGTTCCGTACTGTATGGGAGCCCCCCTTAAAGATTTATTTTATTTTAATTTTATTATTTATTATTGAAGTGAATATAAAACTTAATATTCTGTGAAAATTTCAAGCATCTACCTGTTACCATTTTTAATTTAGAGCGAAAAACGTCTAAAAAATCAGGTTAGTTGTATGGGAGCCCCCCTTAAATATTTATTTTATTTTGTTTTTAGTATTTGTTGTTATAGCGGCAACAGAAATACATTATCTGTGAAAATTTCAGCTGCCCAGCTCTCATGGTTCAAGAGATACAGCCCGGTGACAGACAGACAGACGGACATCGAAGTCTTTGTAATAGAGTCCCGTTTTTTCCTTTGGGTACGGAACTCTTAAAAAACCGCATCAAAATCCGTTGTGTAGTTTTAAAGACATAAGCATACATGGGGACAGACAGCGGGAAGCGACTTTGTTTTATACTATGTAGTGATATACGCGTCGAATTGAGTACCTCCTCCGTTTCGTCGGTCAAAAATACTAGGTATAAGGTAAGTGATACAACTACCTAACTTAAAATTAGGTGAATGACGTAAGTGAATTATTTACTATTATTTTTAGAGAAATCACCGGCCTAGAGAAGCTAGTAGAAGAACTGCACAGGGTTTTCTCAAACGACCACGTGAATGTTCAGGATGTCCAGAAACTGATGGCGGGGTACAAATCCGACCCTAAAGACTGGCGAAAATACGCAAAGTTCGACCGTTTTAGGTAAGCGATAATACATTACGGATTAGCTGAATTCTGCCTTATAAATAGTGTAGTTAGTAGTAACGTGGCTCGTATCCTGCGCTCAAGCCTACACCTGCTGCTCAGGATTATAACTTTTTGAGTTGCCAATGAAGAGAAACTGAAATTCTTAAACTTGCACATAGTTCAGGGGTCATTGACCTCACAAACATATTTATCTACACTAATGTTGTAACATTCTACTTATGTTTCCAATACTTGACTTATAATGACTACTGTTATAGCGCAGACAACAAAACACTCAATTCAAGCAATTTCACATGATGTTATAATATCCACATCGATATCGTAAAATCTCATTATAACATCGCGCGCTCGCTCCTGATTGGCCCTGCGCGCGCAGCTGCGCTCTCATTGGTTAGATTTTAATGGCGCCAAGTTCACTGTGACAATACACGTACGCGTGAATTTAATGTTTCGCAATATGTTTTTTTTTATTTTTATTAGTGAAGATAAAGTAGTGTATGCAACTGCATATAACACGGGTATTAAAACACTCGTTACTATTATGAAACTCGCTGCGCTCGTTTCATAAACTCACACTCGTGTTTTAATACCTTTCATTATATGACAGTTGCATAAACTACTATTATTAGCCAATAATGTTTTTCTAACCATTAAGATGATATGCGAGAGAAAGGAGTTCATGATGAGATGACGTATGATAGAGTGAAGTGGCGAAAAGAGACGTGCTGTGCCGACCCCACCTAGTGGGATAAGGGCAGGATGATGATGATGAATTTCTAACCATTCATAAAAATTGGTCTTTACCGTCAACCATTTACGTGTCTCGACACACACTTGACAGCTTACCTTTATTAATGTGTGGTCTTACTCGATATCGATAATAAGAAATAAAACATGGAAAATTTACACTAAAGAGACAATAATTGAAAACAACTTCGCATACCTACATAAAATAGCAAAGATATTTCCAGTAGTCGTGTAATAATACTTGTACTAAAGTTATGTGGTGAAAGATTGATGAAAAATCGTATTGTGGCTCCCTCACTGAATTGTTTAGTTAAGTTGGGAGGGTATCAAGTCAGCTGATAACTTAGTTTTTGTTGCTATAACGATAATTTATTTATTTTGAAAACTTTACTGAATTCTTCTTATCTCGTGGTCGAGAAGGTTTGGGTTTTTTCTATCTGTACAATAATACCGCCTTATTTATACTTAATAATTATTTTTCATAAAAAATGGCAAAACCGTAAATTACAAAATGTCACGTGTACAAAATTCGAATATTTCGCTCGAATTGTTTACATTATTGTTGATTTATCAAAAACGGCTCAGCCGATTTCTGTGAAATTGAGGTGGGACAACCTCGGGAGTCCCTTTCGAACTAATAAAGAATTTTTTGATTCGGTTCACAAGTGGCGAAATTATCGATGTTTATCGTGTACAAAATTCGGATATTTCGCTCGAATTGCTTACATTATTGTTAGTTTTTTCAAAAACGGTTCAGCCGATTTCTGTAAAATTTAAATGGAACCACCTCGGGAGTATACCCTTTCGAACTCATAAAGAATTTTTTGATTCGGTTCACAATTGGCGAAATTAACGGTGAACATCACAAAAAAAAACTTACGAACATAGAAACATCCTTTTTGGAAGTCGGTAAAAAAACGGTATCGATTTCTGAAAAAAAAGTTTCTCGAACGAAGAGTTTAGTTTTTGTTAAGCATAAAATTAAATTTCATATTTTTATTTTACCATAACTTCACTTTTCCTAACTGAGCATCATAAAAACTTAAGTAAGTGTTTAAGCATAACTTTTTTCAAGATTACAGGTCCTACCTCAATATCTGAACATTTTATTCTACAAAATAATATAAATACCAGTAACAGCAGAAAATAACCTTTACCATAATAAATTTATAACAATTCCTATAAATAAGTAATCCGAAAGACTTAGCTTACAACTAAATATTCAGTAAGCCAATAAACGAAACTTATTATTTATGCTAGATACAACAATATGCTACATTTTTTGTATATATTTTTGAAGTAAATCTACCAAACAAAAGGAAGTCATCAAAATAGATTTCGTGATTGGCGAAATAATCGTACAACATATATTATACTAAATAACACACATGCTAATTGAAAACCTCCTTTTTTTAAGACGGCTAAAAAATATGTATATTAGCAAAACAAAACAAATTAAAGTTGTATTATACAACTTTAAAAGCAGCTATCATTATAGTTTACTTCATTCATAAGTTAAAGTATATAGCTTAGGTACGACATTAAAACAAAAGTATTGTGTTATAAATAAGGATAGCATCTGTAAAAGGCAGCAGTTTTAGGAAAACTCCACAGTAATAAATGTGATTGTTTGGACAACAAATAATCATACAGATGTTAACGTGTATTCAGGACCTATTAAAATCATTCTAGTGGATTCACACAAGTCGACGGATGTGAAGTTGGTTACAGGCTGCGCAATACCCAATCCTGACTGAAGCTCACATAAAGCTACGCGTTGATTGGATATTGCGCAGCTTATAGCTAACTTCACATCCGCCGAATTGTATGATTCGCGGCCTATACAATATATTATTTACTTATGTGTGAAAAGCATGTCAAGTTGTCCATAGAAAAATATCGTTCACCCTCGACAAAATGTATGGAACAGCTGATTTTGTTTTTAATTTTGAAAAAAGTTGCAGAACAAAAGTTGTCAGTTTTGCTGTACAGAACAAGCCCCTAAAAGGATGCTAATTGATTAGAAATAACCCTGTATTTACAACATGAGCATTCGTCTCGTCCACATTCATTTTAAAACTGTAGAGAAATCCGAATATGTCAAATAATCGCACCTTCGGTAGAACAAGGGCCGAACTAACAAATTTTCGAAAAATGACTTAAGTATGCCAAAGTGCTTTTAATACGTATTTTTACCCGGAGGAACAAAGACACTCGTTTAATTCCATCTAATTTCGCCAGAGGGCGACAGTGCCTTTGTCACATTGAAGCGTTTTTTCAAACGTATTGGCGCGACAAAATCCTATTGGTCAGTTGCGGCGCTGCCGGCGCGCAGAGTGGTTGTCAGCTGGAGCGTACAAGTCGTTAAGGTAAATATGCCCTTTTAATTTCAGAGTTTTGGAGGAACAAAGTCTCACTTTCTTTACTTATTACCATTTCTTAAAAGAAAATTTGGAGGTACAAAGTCGTTTTAAGAATGTTGGTGGAACAAAGGCCTAAGTGTGGGTAAATTTTTATATTTATATGAAAATAATTAAAACTATAAATATTTAAGCATTGTAGAGAGCACGCCAGTATTCACAAAACTATAAGGTATATTCCACACTAAGGAAATTACCTCAAGGTCAATATAAGAAGAAGATAAATTGACTCTAATCACAAAAAAATCTTAAAATGTCTCTCCTGTAAAATCACAAACTTGGCAATTAGGCCCTTGTTCTACCGAAGGTGCGTAATGGTATAGGTAATTACATATGTATTTAAAATGTTTCCCTTCCCTTTCTACTTTGTGCCAGCCTTATTAATAGTCCGCTGCAGGACGTAGGCCTACCCACGAAAGGGATTCACATACGCCATGGAATTTATTCTACGGGCTTATACAGGTTGCCTCACGATGTTTTCCTTTACCGAAAAGCCAGAGGTGTGAAATTCCGTACATAAATTCCAAGGAATCCATTGGTACGGGACCAGGATTTGAACCCACGTCCTCACGATTGTAAGGCGGCTGTCATTACCACTAGATCACCACTGAATATTTATTCTGATCTGATTATTTCTTTAACTACAACAAAACTACACTACTATTACACAAAAAGCATTGGATCATCCTCAGACCTTTGAAGGTCTAAAGATAATCCAAATGCTCAAGCCCACTGCCAGTTGGCAGCATTGCCACGCTGAATGGCAATGCTTATGCGTTGAGCCAAATAAACACCAGCATTTTGGTCACGCGTCGCGTCCACCAGACGCCCAGAAAGACTTTTGAAAATGATATGAGCTCCCGGCCCCCACGGACCCAATGTCTCATCTCCAAATGGCTCAAATATGTAACCACTACCGAGGTTAACATATTTGCGCCGCTTGTGTTGCTCCGCCGAATTGGCCGCAGCTCCAGCCCTACTCTGAGTCTCAGAAAGATGTGACGGTGCCAAAGTATCGACACAAGTTGCGTCCCATACTAAGTGCCGTCAAAAGTCATTATTTCTTTTAAACCCCCGACAAAGCAAGGCGTGTTATAAGTTTAACGTGTCTGTGTGTCTGTGTATCTGTCTGTGGTATCGTAGCTCTCAAACGGATGAACCGTTTTTCGTTTAGTTTTTTTTTGTCATAGATAATTTTATCCCGATGTTCTTAGCCATATTTCATGAAAATCTGTTCAGCCGTTTGAAGATCATTAGCTCTTTTCTAGTTGATGAGAGGATCTGACTACCTTTCATATGTCCTATCGATTCGAAATTTGGTACCGTGTTACTTCAATGATATTGAAAGGACACACAGCCTTATTCCAAAACACGGCTTAGCTTTAGTACTAGAACTACTAGACTTAGTACCGAGCTTAAACCATGGACTAGCAAGAACGTTATTATAAAACGAAGTCTAGCACTAAACCACGGATTATCTTTGATACTAAAAATAAACCTGGGAGACCCCTAGTTTAACCATGGACTTACTTCGGTACTAATAGAATTTTACCTTAAAATTAGATTTAAATTATTTCACTCGGCACTTAGATGCGATTAGATTAAATAAAAATTTAGAAATATACGAAAAATGAATTCCTGTGTAATTTATAGGCAGCGAGTGTAATAGGGCCTATTCTGTGTTATAGGCTAGAAAATAAAAATAAAATATTAAATTCAAAAAACGACAAAAACAAAGTCTCACTTTTTTCTTGCTTGGGTTTTGGCTTCACAAACACTCGTATTTGCCGATAACGAGAAAAAATGTATAAATCTACTATATAAAAATAAGTCGGGTTTTCCTTCCTGACGCTATAACTCCAGAACGCACGAACCGATTTCCACGGTTTTGCATTCGTTGGAAAGGTCTCGGGCTCCGTGAGGTTTATAGCAAAAAAAATCAGGAAAAATTTCAACAGAAAAGCGGGAAAATCTTTTTTCACATACAGCGCCATCTCTGATACATAGCATGTACAACAAACCAATATTGCCCGCTGCATAATGGAAGATTAAGGTCGAACTGTCAAAGTTAAAGTTCAAAATCAAGAGATTGAGATCGGAAATGAATTCATTGTACCATATTGCCCGCTGCTATCACGAATTTGAGTTGAGAGTTGTCATTCGGCCAAATCAATCAAATATTTGTGCAAGTACGTCACAAAAGGCAGCGACATGGCTGTGTTTGGTATTGCGTCGGAAAATGCGAATGACGAAATCAGCAACTTCCAAATGGGATACGTCAGTACTAATGAAGCACTGTGGCGATTATTGTCATTTCAAATTCATGAAAGATATCCCACAGTTGTATATTTAGCAGTGCATTTGGAAAATGGCCAAAGAGTTTACTTCACTGAGGCTAATGCGGCACAACGAGCTGAGAGACCACCATCGACAACATTGACTAGCTTCTTTGCAATGTGTGAAGCAGATCCATTCACAGCGACGCTGATGTACGTTGAAATGCCCAAGTATTACACTTGGAATCAATCAACAAAGAAATTCCAACGTCGCCAACAAGGACCCCAGTTCCAGATTGGCCACAGGTGTTTTCCACTGATGCACTAGGTCGCATGTATACTGTTCATCCTAGAAATGATGAATGTTTTTATTTGCGACTGCTGTTGGTAAATGTACGTGGACCAAAATCATTTGCGGATTTGAAAACTGTGAATGGCCACCAATGCCAAACATATCGAGAAGCATGTCAACTTTTGGGTTTGCTGGAGAACGATTCTCATTGGGATTTAACACTTGCGGATTCAGTTGTTTCATCAAATGCGTACCAAATACGAACGCTGTTCGCAATTATCATCACCACATGTTTTCCTTTACAACCAATTCAGTTATGGAACAAATACAAAGACGACATATGTGAAGATATCTTGCATCGCTTGCGCTTTCAAACGAATAATTCTGACAACGTTCCGCACGGTCAGTACTTGGATGGGTGACCGCGGGTGGCATTTTCCAACTGAGCGCTACCGTGACTCGGATGACACGTTAAATTGTAGGCCCGGGTTGTTTTAACCGTTTAGCCATGTCAGAGGCCTTCAGGCGACCTAAAAACTCTGACACCAGGGCTAGCCACCAGGCCTATACGAACTTACTTTTTTTATCCTGACATCCAAATAACCGATGAAATCTACAATGAAGGATTGATTCTGATTGAGCATCAATGCTTGACTATTGCAATCAAGCTACTGATTGAAGTAGGAATGATTGCGCCAAATCGATCGATGCACGATGCATTCAACCAAGAATTAAATCGAGAGCTGCAATACAATGTTGATACATTGCAGGAATTCGATCGAAATAATGTGCCGTTGCTGAATGAACAGCAAAAACAAGTATACGAAACATTAATGCCAGCGGTGGACAATAATACTGGTGGTCTATTCTTCCTGGACGCACCTGGAGGAACAGGGAAAACATTTGTCATTTCATTGATTTTGGCCACTATTTGATCAAGATGTGACATAGCTTTGGCGTTAGCATCATCTGGAATTGCGGCGACTCTTCTAGATGGCGGTCGTAATGCACATTCTGCGCTTAAGTTGCCACTCAATTTAAACACAATTGATACTCCAACATGCAATATTTCCCGATCCAGTGCAATGGGAAAATTGTTGATGCAATGCAAGCTCATTGTTTGGGATGAGTGCACAATGGCACATAAGAAATCACTTGAAGCACTTAACTTCACACTGAAGGATCTTCGGCGAAATAACAACATCTTTGGCGGCTTGATGATATTGTTGGCAGGCGATTTCAGGCAGACGTTGCCAGTAATTCCCCGTGGAACGCCTGATGCCTTTAGACAAGCATTCAATTCATCTGCAGGCATCATTCAATTAATCATATTCCTTTATGGAATAACGTTAAAACATTATCGCTAACCACTAATACGAGAGTTCAACTTCAAAGCTCTTATTGAAAATGTTTTCCCAAAAATTAGTGAGAATTATCAGAATTAGGCTTGGTTAAGTCAACGAGCAATTCTTGCCGCAAAGAATAATGATGTACACGCACTGAATTTCACCATTCAATCAAAAATTGCTGGCGATTTGGTGACATACAAATCCGTTGACTCCATAACTAATCCCGATGATGTAGTAAATTATTTAACGGAGTTTTTGAACTCCGGAGTTACCAGGATTTCCACCACATAACTTGCAACTCAAAGTTGGTACAGTTATTATGATATTGCGTAATTTGAATCCACCGCGACTTTGCAACGGTACTCGACTTTCGGTAAAAAGACTTATGCCGAATTTGATTGAGGCAACCATTATTAACGGAAAGTACGCAGGTGAAAATGTACGTATTCCTCGAATACCAATGATTCCGACTGATCAGTCGTTCGTCGTCCGTTTGACTTCAAACGATTGCAATTTCCAGTTCGCCTTGCGTTCGCAATGACAATTAATAAGTCGCAAGGCCAATGGCTTGGTGTTTGCGGGATAAATTTAGAAAATCACTGTTTTTCACATGGGCAGTTATACGTTGCGTGTTCAAGAGTTGGGAAACCAACCATCCGCTTTGTTTGTGTTAACGTCAGACCAAAAAACAAAAAATGTGTTTTACCAAAGAGCACTTCAATGAAACGGATAATTTGCGACACGTATAACGCTTCGATTCAGTATTTACTTTGGATTCACTTTCATTTACTTAGAGAAGTTCAACTAAATAACACTTCATTTTTGTAATCGAAATGAATTCATTAGGTACTGTTGTGAAATGAAAAAAGTTTTTCCTTTTCAAATATAAAACAAAAAAAAAAACCTCTTTTAATCACCAAACGAAATGTTACATAAAACGAAGCCATCTGGTGGCGAAACGGAGTTCGCCGGGTTTGCTAGTAATGAATAAAGTTTTTATATGCGATACATACTTAAATAAACAACAATTTGGATATATTTATCCATTAAGACGCAAATATTTAAGCATTGGAAGCATGGAAGCATTGGAAGCATTTGAAGTAGGTATGTTTTCAAAAGTTTTAAACATACAAGAACGAATGAATGATTGTAATTTCTATTTTTCATTTGTGGCTATCGCAGTATTATTATATATTCTTTGCTATCGCTTAAAGCACGGACTATCATTAGGTTATCAAAGCCCTTAGTCCAGGTTTTGCATAGGTTACTTAAACTTTCGCGTTTGCGTGTGGCTCCATACATTTTGGTTAGTTCTTCCTCGTTTCCGCCAGGGGCGCTAAACAAAAATGTAAAGAGGCATACGGAAACATCTGTAGTTTCAATTTACGTGTAAACCTGGACTAACCCCTCTGATCTTAGTCTTTGATTTGTAATAGGAATGTATTTTTATCCTTGAATTAACTTTAATACCGTAACAACTGTGGATCTGCTAAGCCTGGTTTAAACCTGGTACTCATGAACTTTTTTGGAATAAGACTGATAGAGTTTATTTCGTGTCGGGGAGGTTTTAAAATTTATAAATTTACTATTATTACTCAATAATACCTATTTGTACCCTTCCAGGTACACCCGTAACCTAGTGGACGCGGGTAACGGAGCGTTCAACATCATGATCCTCTGTTGGGGCGCAGGACACGCATCAGCTATTCACGACCACGCAGACTCACACTGCTTTATGAAGATGCTCAGCGGATGCTTGGAAGAAGTCAGGTAACGTCACTAATGTAGTTACTCCATCCTTCTAATTCTAATTTGAAGTAGGGGTGATACATCATCCACTGACGTCCCGCATGGGGTGTTTTGTGCATTTCCCCCTACAGCGTCTACCCGAGCCAGCCCAGCTCCTTAAAGTAACGGAGCGTGGCTCTGGGCCACTGGCATAACTGCTCCAGTAGCTTAGATGGTGAATGAGATGATGGCGATGTAGATGACAAAGCTGATGTTAATGCAGAAGCATCATGGAAATTAGCTATTCTAGTGTCTTCCGTGGCTTTGCAGTGCCACAAAACATGCTCTACAGTTTCGTTTTCCTGCAAAGGGCCACGATCAAGTGGGCTGTCAGTGGCTCCAAGTTTATACAAGTGACTGTTTAAGTTGCAGTGAACAGTTATGAGTCCTACCATAAGTCGGAGGTCTTTCCGCTGCAATTTCAATAGGTCGTTTGTGATGGCTCTATTTAGATTTGGGGAAAGCAGCCTTAGAGTGCTTGCAGTCCTCCCTTTTGTTCCACATATTCTGTTGTTCTTTTTCGGTTAGTATTTCATCCTTCTAGAATTGCTGTGGCTGAGTGAACGCTAGCAACGATATATTTGCCTAGATCTCGAGGCAGCGAGTAAAAACGTCTTTATCTACACTCATGTTGTAACATTCTACTTATGTTTCCAATACTTGACTTATAATGACTACTGTTATAGCGCAGACAACAAAACACTCAATTTAAGGAATTTGACATGATGTTATAATATCTACATCGATATCTTAAAATCTCATTATAACATCGCGCGCTCGCTCCTGATTGGCCCTGCGCGCGCAGCTGCGCTTTCATTGGTTAGATTTTAATGACGCCAAGTTCACTGTGACAATACACGTACGCGTGAATTTAATGTTTCGCAATATGTTTTTTTTATTTTTATTAGTGAAGATAAAGTAGTGTATGCAACTGCATATAACACAGGTATTAAAACACTCGTTACTATTATGAAACTCGCTGCGCTCGTTTCATAAACTCACACTCGTGTTTTAATACCCTTCATTATATGACAGTTGCATAAACTACTATTAAAATCGTGTATTAAACCTAGTGGATGCAAGTAGAGGTGCGTTTAACGTGACGTAACCTAGAGGACTTAGGTTACAGCATGTTTTGTCATAAAAACTTGTGAATGTGGGATGGGTTGCATATAACTTCATGTTACCTAGTGGACGCGGTAAAAGGCACGTTCAACATCATGATCCAGATCCGGACTGTATATTATAATACGAAAATATCGAGAACATAAAACTTCCTCCTTTTGAAATTGGTTAAAAAATTTTTGCCAAAAGCGGTCAAAACTCGAGTAGAACTCGAACACCTGCGCTGAATTTTAATTAGAATGAAGGTTATACCAATAAACTATACTTACGAACAATACCTATCCATACTTTTTAGGGTTCCGTACCCCAAGGGTAAGAACGGTACCCTATTACTAAGACTTTGCTGTCTGTCCGTCTCTGTCTGTCGCCTGGCTGTACCTATCTCATGAACTGTGATAGCTCTATAGAAAGTTGAAATTTTCAGATGATGTATTTCTAATGCCGCTATAACAACACATACTAAAATAAGAATAAAATTAATATTTAAGCGAGATCCCATAGGTATAACAAATCTGTTTTTTTTGCCGTTTTTCGCTTGATATTAATAATGGGTTACCGCTAGGTAGACGCTTGAAATATGCACTGAATATTTAGTTGTATGTTAATTTCAAAAATAAATAATTAAAATAAAATGAATATTTCAGTGGGCTCCCAAACAAGAAACATGATTTTTTCGCTCGATAATTATAACGGCAACAGAAATATTGCAACATACTTGAAATATTCACTGAATATATGTGTATGTTAACTTCAAAAAATAAATAACTAAATCAAAATGAAATGTGTTATGAGGGGTTATGTTATCCCATTTGGCACGGAACCCTTCGTACGCGAGTCCGACTCGCACTTAGCCGATTCTTTCCACACAGCTGTTGTTATTTGTTTTTATTGAACATAAGATCTCGTATCTCGGCCTACTTATAGACCGAATCATACAAGTCGGCGGATGTGAAGTTGGCTATAAGCTGTGCAATTTCCAATCAACGCGCAGCTCTATGTGAGCTTCAGTCAGAATTGGTTATTGCGCAACTTGTAGCTAACTTCACTTCCGCCAACTTGTATGATTCGACACGGTCAGTCTTCAGATGGGTGACCGCGGGTGGCATTTACAACTGATCGCTGCTGCGGCTCGGATGACACCTAGGATTATAACTCCCGATTATTTATTTCAACCTCAGGCCTTGGGGCGGCATAGAAAAAGACCAGTGGGCCAAGCATGCGACCATGAAAAGAACTCTTTTCGACGTGTGTAAAAGTGACAGATTAAATAAATAAATAAATATTAGGGGACATCTTACTCACGGTCTCTGACCCCAAACTAAGCAAAGCTTGTGATATGGCTGCCAGAGACTGATATACTACATATACATATTTTTAAATACATACTTACTTAGATAGTAACTAAATAACACCCAAACACCTATGTTCATCACATAAGCATTTGCCCTGGGTGGGGATCGAACCCACGCCTCTGTGACCCGGTAGTTAGGGTCACAAACCACTGAGCCATAACTCTGACACATCGAAAGAAACGAAAGAAATAATTCGTAGTGCGCATCCTTAGGCATCCTAGCCTGGCATGGTTGCCAATGTAGCTTACCTCGTATAGGTAGTGGTTAGTGACCCTAACTGCTGGATCAAAGAGGCGTGGGTTCGATCCCCAAATAGGGCAAATACTTATGTGATGAACATAGGTGTTTGCTCTGTGTCTGGGTGTTATTTACATAACTCACGTACTTAAAAGATATTTTTTCTTCCAATCGAATTTAATTAATGCTTACATAATATGTTTTCTTATCACGCATTCGTTCCAAACGTAAAATTTAATTATGACTGAGTATTGATTGTAATAGTTAAGTAGATATAAGTACTTACCTTAAGATTCTGGTTTTAACCAGCAATTTAGCTTATCTAGCGTGTACAGTTTATTCATGTTATCGATGAGAAAACTTAATGGAAGTGGTATTTACTATCATTATTCATTAATTAGAGTATTCATTAAAAAATTGATAGTGTCTGATCTTTATTTAATTTATTAACTATCAGCTATATAAAGTTATTTAATTATTGGAAACAATTACTTACCTATGTAATTTTGGCATTTTTTGCCTATCACAAGCTTTGCTTAGTACGAGTATGAGGTCAGAGACAGTGCGTAAGATGTCCCTAATATTTATTTATTTACTTGCAGATTATTTAATATTTATTTATTTTCTCGGTGTAAGTAAAAAAAAGTTAACGAGGTATACAAGGGTTATTCGTAATCAATTAGCATCCTTTTAGGGCCTTATTCTGTACATCAAAAATAACAACTTTGATCTTTACTGCGACTTTTGTCAAAACTCAAAAAAAAAAACAGCTGTTCAAACATACATTTTGTCGCGAGTGAACGATATTTTTCTATGGAACAAAATTTTTTTTTTTAGTTTTGACAAAAGTCGAAGAACAAAAGTTGTTAGTTTTGATGGACAGAATAAGCCCCTAAAAGGATGCTAATTGATTAGGAATAACCATGTATACCCCTAGAAACCAAAATAGTCGCCAGTTTATGCACAAGATTCCACCAACTAAAAACTAAGGTGGAAATCAGTTGATGCACTTTCGTGCATAACAAAAAACAAACAACAACACTTTATTCGACAATCACATTACATAAAAAAGAAATTACAGGGACAAAACAATACAATTTATAGTTTTCTAACTGGCGGTCTTATAGCTTTAAGCGACTTCTTTTAGGCAACCAAGTACGGGTAGAAAATAGAAGTTGACAAAAAAACATAACCTGATCACTAAGTTAATTTGGTTTTTAAGCGTAGGTATGTGACTAGTAAACAGTACCTATTCATGGCTGCTATATGAGTTTTCATAAACTTAAAATGAGTGGTTTTCCTATAAAAGGCAAAAACCCAAAAAAATAGATGGAACTATGCCTTAGAGTGCTTAGAGAAAATAATTATCTACAGAGTCACAATCGTGCGAAAATGTGTCCGAGGTAAAGTGGGCAGGCTTTACGGTTACTAGTAGTAAGGCGATTGCAAGCCGACTACAACGCCGCGCGATGACAAAGTGCTCGATTCATCATCATCCTGCCCTTATCCCACTAGGTGGGGTCGGCACAGCACGTTTCCTTTCGCCACTTCACTCTATCATTCGTCATCTCATCATCAACTCCTTTCTCTCGCATGTCATCTTTCACACAATTCATCCACACTTTTTAGGGTTCCGTACCTCAAAAGGAAAAAACGGAACCCTTATAGGATCACTTTGTTGTCCGTCTGTCCGTCTGTCAAGACCCTTTTTCTCAGGAACGCGTAGAGGTATGAAGCTGAAATTTATATCAATTACTCAGGTCTACTGTCCCTTGAAGCTGTGAAAAAATCAAACTTCTAAGCCAACGCAATCAAAAGATACAGCCGTTTATGCCGCAAATTTTGAAACTCGCAAGTACTCGCAAGGGAATCAAAACCTAAAGGGTACTTCCAGTCGACCTAGAATCTTGAAATTTGGCATGAAGCAACGTCTTATAGCATAGATAAAGGAAAAATTACGAAAACCATAAATTATTAAGTTACATCACATAATATATTTTTTTTTTTAATAATTTTAACCTTACTACCCATTTCCTCATAAACGCGTAGAGGTATTGTACGGAACCCTCGGTGCGCGAGTCCGACTCGCACTTGGCCGGTTTTTTTGGTCTTCCCCTCCCGCTTTTGCCATTTACCGTCATATCCGTCATCCGTCAAATCCGACAAAGTGCTCGATTACAAGCACTAATTAGGTGACATAACGTCGAGATTCGAATAATTTCATTCATATAAGGTCATTGTCAATTATTTAATGTAAATAGGTATCTAAGTCGGTGATTGGGCCATATCCACCACGCTGGCCCAGTGCGGTTTGGTGGATTCACGCCATCGATTTCGACATAATATGCAGGTTGCTTCCTTTCACCGAAAAGCCAGTCATGTGAAATTCCGTACATAAATTACAAGGAATTCATTATAAGGCGGGTGTCATTACCACTAAACCACCACTGCGGGTGACATTACCACTTTCCTCTTATTTCTACAAAATATAAATCAACTAAGTCTTGAGGAAATAAGCATATAATATATGTATGTATACTCAAATATATAGGTATGAATATTTCTGTCTCGGGATTTAACCCGCTAGCTTTAGGTACGTAGTATTAAAACAATAAAATTACATTTTATTTCATTCCTTATATAGGTATAAATATATGACACCAAGGTTTCTTCAGTAAAAGTTAATTTTATTCATAAAATAAGTAGGTAGTTATTTAACCATCTTCATTCAGGTCCATTGACCAAACTAGTGAAGTGAGCTAAGTCTCGGTTTTAACTCGAAAATTTTACTTTCGTTTTACTTTTTATGTAGGGCAAGTGCCTTTATTAACTACCACTACATACAAGATATACATAATCCAAAACTAACAGAAACTACTACTACATAACAAGCAATTGGATCATCCAGAGAACCTTGAAGGTCTAAAGATAATCCAAATGCTCGCGCCCACTGCCAGTTGGCAGCGTGCCCAGCATGCTGGCAGCATTGCCACGCTGAATGGCAATGCTTTGAATGTTTCTTTTTTACTTGATTCTACTTACTAATGTACTAGCTACTTACATAATAATATATTTGATGTTATACAAAACTAGCGACCCGCTCTCGCTTCGCACAGGTGTATTATACACATTAACCTTTCTCTTGAATCACTCTATCTATTAAAAAAACCGCATCAAAATCCGTTGCATAGTTTTAAAGATATTAGCATAGATAGGGACAGACAGACAGCGGGAAGCGACTTTGTTTTATTCTGTGTAGTGATGTCGAACGAAGGCTACTTATCTCGGAAACTGCGGGTAAAATCAAGTTACGAGTACATTTATTTAGAGCTTTTTGTCAGACCTTCTACACCTGCAGCCTCTGGACTAGCTGTACTCAAAGGGCTTTGAGTGCCCTGCGAGTCCAGTACAACAACGCATTCAGGATGCTGTTGGGGCTCCCGCGCTTCTGCAGCGCATCAGGCATGTTCGCAGAGGCACACATCGATGGATTTCACGCCATCATGCGGAAACGAGTAGCCTCTCTGATGCGGCGGGTGCGCGGGAGCGGCAACAGCTACCTGGCGGTAGTGGCGGGGGAAAATGATGGCCCATTTATTAGACATTTTGTAAGGCCACATGTGCTGCCGTGGCGTCACTAGGTAAAATAAAATGTTTAATTTAATTTAACTAACTATAATTTTAATTTAAATTTATTATGTTAATGTTATGGATTGATTATAAGGTACAGTGGGTGATTAACGCCCGCTGCGCATTTACGCCCAGATGGCAGAAAACATACTAAATATAAAAATATTCCGTTACTACTCCACGCACACTTAGAATGAACCAATAAGAAACCGCAAAACAAGCGGCGACGCGCTCACGCCATTATCCGCGGCAGTGTGACGCCGCGTTCCGGCAGGATCGGACATGTACCACACTGTTATAAAAAGTACCGGAACGAAATTGTGAGTGGTTTTATGTGTTTTTTTGCGTTTTGGGTTAATTTTTAAGATTTAATTGCTTCAAGATAAACTTAGTTCACTATTGCCTGAATGTTTGGCGTAGATTTCTATGTTTTTTTCCATAAACGTGCCATTTGAATCAGCGTCCGATAATAACGCCCAGCTGGGTAATAACGCCCGTTAAAATAACGGTTGGGCGCTATTACACTACACGGGCGTTATAACCATAACCATAGATAGAGCATTTCTAATTTCAGAAACTACTAAAAAAATGAGTACCTATACATTGATATACTGAACATTAAATTAATTATCGACGCGATCAATATAACCTCAAATATTGTTTTCTTATACTTCATTGTTTATGCTTTAAGATATTTTTAATAAGATATATATTGACATATAAAGGAAATATTTCCATTACATTATTTTTTATATTTTTAGATATAAAGATGTCGCCTCGTAAAAAGAGGGGAGAATCTTGGTCAGAAGACGATTTGAAAGCCGCTTTGAGAGCTGTTAAAAAAGGGAAATTAAGTCAGCGAGCCATATCTCTCAAGTATAACATTCCGCGACGAACATTGAGGGACCATATGAAAACCGGCCAAGACGTAAAACGTATGGGACGAAAACCTATTTTAACAGAGGCTCAGGAAAATGATTTGTGTGGTAGAATCAAAAGGTTTGCAAAAATCGGAATACCTCTCACACCTAAATTTATCAGAAAACAAGCCTTTATGTTTTGCGAGAGATTTGACATAAAAAATAATTTCAATTCTACAAAAAGGATTGCGGGTGCTGATTGGCTAAGGCAGTTTTTAAAGCGAAACCCAACGATCACTAAACGAAAACCACAAATATTAAACCCAGCGCGAGCTCAAAAACTTAACAAAGCAATAGTTAGGGAACATTTTCAGAATGTAAAAGAAATATACGAACCATTAGATATTCTTCAACATCCTGAAAGACTATACAACATGGATGAGAAGGGTTGCCGAATTACAGTCCACAACCAGCACACGGTACTTGCGGAGAAAGGAAGTAAAAGAGTACATCTTATTGCACCCGAACATGCCGAAAATGTGACCATAGCAATGTGTGTTAATGCCATAGGAACCGCGATTCCTCCCATGATTCTTTTTAAAGGGCAAAGACAAAGACCAGACCTTTCAGAAAACTTACCTGCCGGAACTTTAGTAAGAATGGCGCCGAAAGGGTCCATGACTGCCGATTTGTTTGTAGAATTTATCCAGCACCTAGCCAAATACAAAGTTGCGGGAAAATGTTTACTTGTTTTTGATGGCGCTAAGTGTCACTTATCAGTTGAAGCACTCGAAGAAGCTGATAATAATGACATAGTGCTATACTGCCTTCCTTCAAATACAACCCATGAATTACAGCCTCTGGATAAGTCCGTAAACAAGTCTTTTGAACATCATTGGGACGAAGAAGTCTTAAACTATTTATGTGCAAGCGCCGACAGAACACTCACAAAAGCTACATTCAATAAAATATTTACTAGAGTTTGGCCCAAGTGTATGACGCACAGCAATATAGTCAATGGGTTCAAGGCAACCGGTCTCTTTCCCTTCGATCCCCAAGTTATACCAGAGGAAGCATTTGCCCCATCTGTTTTGTCGGAAATGCCATGCCCGCGAACCCAGGAACCTCTGCAGAATCTCATTTTAAACTCATTAGATGATAGCACTGATAGTGATGACATTAATGAAGATCATGATCACCATTTGGCTTTAGTTACTGAGTTATCTACTATTCAGAGAAAATCTGACTTACTTAATGAAAATATTAACCCAGTTAAGTCCCGTCTTGTGGATTACAGCTCGTCATCCGATAATTCTGACATAGCATCAATTTGGCCGAACCTTAAATCACAAGTTATGATAGAAGAAGATCGTGATTCACCTTCCTTAATACCAGATACCAACTTAATTGGTATTTCTCAATTTGATTCCTCACACTACAATGGCGATAAACATTTAGGACAACATGATCTGGCCGTTCCCAGCTG
This sequence comes from Hypomecis atomaria, assembly GCA_964007245.1. Taxonomy (NCBI): domain Eukaryota; kingdom Metazoa; phylum Arthropoda; class Insecta; order Lepidoptera; family Geometridae; genus Hypomecis; species Hypomecis atomaria. The sequence goes on along the minus strand of OZ023308.1, from coordinate 8,614,644 downwards.
TTCAGGATTACAAAAATCTTTACGTGACGATCCGGGTTCTGATTCAACGATTTCTGATTTGGATTCATTCGTTACTAGGCCTCTTTTCAATCAATCCAAATATGTTGCTGATGATATCTATAACTACACATCAGACGAATCATCAAGAGATGGAAGTCAGTGTCATCTCAACAAAGGAACAAAAACACCGAAAAAACAAATGATCTGTCCTATTCAAAATGAAACTTGCAACCTAGATGAAGACAACAGTCATCTCAACAAAGGAACAAAAACACCGAAAAAACAAATGATCTGTCCTATTCAAAATGAAACTTGCAACCTAGATGAAGACAACGTACCATTAGCCAGTTTACAACAAGAGAATAAAACGCAATTTCAACAATTCCTACCTACGCCTAATTATGCAAAAAATAAATCTTCAAAACCACGTAAGAAAGCGATGAACTATAAAGGGCAAAGAATCACTAAGGATTTATTCAATGATAAAACTGAAACTAAAAAATCTAATAAACAAAATTACAGTAGCATGAAGAAAACTAAGAAAGAGCAGAAAAAGCTACACATTTCTAAAACACAAAAGACGAATGACAAAAGAGAAGAAAAAATAAGTGAGAAGAAATTAGAAGAAAGACGTGAAAAAGAAAACAAAGCGAAAGACACTAAAAATAAGACTAAGAATAAAAAGAAGATGAACGGGAATAGCGATGAAGTCTGGTACTGTAATGCTTGTGGTGAGATAGAGGAGTTAGACATGGCGCAATGCATAGTATGTAAGAGATGGTACCATGAGGAATGCGTAGGCCTCTCCGAATGTGATATAGAGTTTATTTGTCCATATTGTTAAAAAAAAGTATAGTTTCTATAAGACTGATTAATGTAACTTCAGACTGACTATTTTATGTAAGACATACTTTATTATGATTATCTGGCAATTTTAGTTTAATTGTTATATAAACAGTTAATACTTTTTTTGACAGAGTAGTCGAACTCTATTGACTAGACTTTTTTTAATACTTATTACTATTGGGCGTTATTACCCACTAACGATGTAATTGCGCCCAATGAACATTTAAAAAATATCTTAATTCTGCTTTAAAAATGATTAGTACGCCTTGTGCTCACGATAGGTTATTTGAAAATTATTAAAAAGTTCCTTAAATATGACTAAATACAAAGATACGACGTGTTATGAGGTGTATTCTTAAGTTGGGCAAAGTCTATATTAAATGTTGATTTTATTTGTTTATTTTTAGTGTAATCACGATAGTACAAAGTAAGATTTCGTAAGTTACCTAATTTTTTTTTGTTTTAAACCTAGTTGTTTAATTAAAGCTTAGTTTAAAAAACGGGCGTCAATGGACGCATACTTTTTAATAACGCCCAAATAAATGTTTTTTAAAAAGCAGGCTATTAATAAGTATTATGAGTAAAACTCACTGTAATGTGCCATTATATGTAGAATAAATAAACATAATTTATTTAGAAAGGTGTTTTTCTTCCATAACTATTGAAATACCAAAAATATTTGAAATTAAAGTTAGGTGGGCGTTAATCACCCACTGTACCTTATCTGAAATAAATGTGTTTGAATTTGAATTTAAAATCTTCCTCACAATGCGTCACCTGCCACCTTCCAGTTAAGTGGTAGTTTAGTACTCAGTTCAGGTTCAGCTATTATTGATCCTAGCGGAATAAAACGGGTATTTCAAGGCAAAAACTAGACCTCGTCTGAACCTGTAGCGGTGTACAGGGTGGAATTCTAGACTACGGACATTTTTTAATGTACTAGTACTTTTAAAGTTAGCGATTTCTACAAATTATTCTTAAATATTTCGGTCTGCCCTGTGCAATGAAGTACTTACCTATAAAGGACTCGTCTACAAAATGTATGGAAGCTGGTATAACAATAATCAGAAAATCTAACCTACATCTACATCTCGAGAAAGTACTTCTTTTTCTGAGTCTATTATGCACATTAGTTAAAGCCAAAAAGAGACCTCCGATTTTTTAAAAACTATTTATTAATTTCTTAGGATGAATAAATACGAGTATATTTGACAAAGTATAATAGATTATTTATGGCAAGTCTGATTAAGCAATCTTGAAATAGCTAAAATAAAATCACTTTTTAGGGTTCCGTACCCAAAGGGTAAAAACGGGACCCTATTACTAAGACTTCAATGTCCGTCTGTCTGTCTGTCTGTCACCGGGCTGTATCTCATGAACCATGATAGCTAGGCAGCTGAAATTTTCACAGATGATGTATTTCTGTTGCCGCTATAACAACTAAACAAAACGCTATAACTAAAATACTAAAAACAGAATAAAATAAATAGTTAAGGGGGGATCCCATACAAAAAAAGTGATTTTTATGAGTTTTTTGCTCGAAGAGGAATGGGGCTCCCATACGGTACGGAACCCTTCGTGCGCGAGTCCGACTCGCACTTAGCCGATTATATCAATTAGACCCAAGACCAATTAGACCAATTCTTAATGATTTTTTTGAAACATTGCTCTAACTGGATGCGCCAACTTTTTATGAATTGTATAATTTTAGCAAAACATGACATAAATATAGAAGAATCAGGTAATAAGTAAAAGAACGATAGAAGCACATTAATATGGCTAAAATAGAAAAAATGTGAGCTGTATTACCATTTTCCATACAATTTATTTTTATCATTTAAAAAAATGGAGGGATGAAAAAATAATAATTAAATATTTTTGAGAAGCCCATAAAAAAGCTTTCAAACGGCGTATATTATATCGTCTTGGTTAGATTTTTTTTTGACGTCTCCTTTATCTAGTATTTTAGTGCGTCATTAAAGTCTCGTCATTGACTCATTATTATGACCTTTTATTACGGGATCAACTCTGAAATCTCGAAAAAAACAAGTTTAAATTTAATTAAAAAACGGCTGCTCTAATTTTTAAAAATACATTTTAGCTACCCATCTCGGCGTCGCCCCGGTACGGAGAGATTATAAAAGTATAATAAACAAATGCGATCTGGTTGTATTGCCGTGGCTCCGATGACACGTTAAATTGTAGGTCCCGGTTGTTTTAACCGTTTAGCCAAATCCGAGGCCTTCAAGCGACTTAAAAACTCTGACACCAGGGCTAGACACCAGGGCTAGCCACCCGGCCTATACGACTTACTTACTTACTGCCAGTTAGCGGGTGCCCAGCATGTGGCAGAATTACCTAGATATCTTTTAAAAAAATATCCCGCTGTAAGTAATAACATAACATTTAATACATAAATTGCGTCTTATTATAACTAAACACGACGTTGAAATAAAGTAAATCAAATTACAGAAATATTAACAATTTATCCCTTTTTGGAAGTCGGTTAAAAATGTAAAAAAAGTGCAAGTGGCGTGTGGCAAGTGGCTCCGCGCGGATGAAGTAAAACTTCGACGCAACAGTGCTTTCATACCCCCTCTATGGTAGCGTTAAACGTTTAACGTAACCTAGTTGGAAGTCGCATAAAAAGTTTCACTTCAATAATTCCAAATATAGGTTTAGATAATAAAGCAGCTTCATTATCCTTATTTAATGGATCATTATTAGACCTTTGCTTGTTTAGAGACCTTATACATCTATTATTTCCTGTCTCGTAGTTCCTCGTTCGTTCGTTCGCAGTTCCTACTTAGGTATTATTATAGCCTTAATTAAATAAATACTGAACTGACCTATCTAACCTACTTCTCTGTTACTAAGAGTTCCGTAGTAAAGATAGGAAGTCAAAAGTAACGCTGACTTAAACAGTGACTTGTGAAATGTGTTGCACCAGGGTTAATCCTACCCTGCATAATTATATACAGGGTTATTTATAATGTAATTTCTTTAGAATATCCTCCGTGTAAGAGATTTTAACCATTTCAAAATTATAGTTAACACAAGAAGTAATAGAAAACAAAGAACATTATTTTGTGCCTAAACATGATTCCCAAGTACATTATCAATCAATAATATTTAGTTTCCACACATACTTATACCTAGTAAATGTTTAAACATTGGTATCTTTGCAAAAACAACTGATGCAAGATTATTTATCAATGAGACCATTCGTTTGAGTATCTATCAATAATAATATTGACTTGTGGCTATTTCTCTAAGATTAGACTAGCTATTTGCTGTCATAATCATCATTTCAGCCATAGGACGACCACTGTCAGACATAGGGCGCTATAGATCTCTAATAATACCTGTTGAGCTTCCATAAGCGGCTGCATTGGTTTTGGTTTGCATTTAGATCAATGACCACAATATGACATCTTCACCTGTTCACTTTGTTTATGGACGTCCTACGCTGCACTTGCCGTTACATGGTCTCCGCTCGAGACTTTTCCTGACCCTATGTATCGTCGACCAATTATTCTAAATTATTTTTTATTATTTTTATAATTTATACAATTTATTGTTATATATTGTATAATTTATATTTGGTTGATATCAAGCATACATACATCTACAGAAAAAAAAATTTTGAACAACATATTGATGTGAACAGCTAATTATTATCATTAAATATAAGTAATGCTTATGGTACCCATATATTACGTCTCTAGGCTAAGTCTTAGGATGGCTACCATATTGCATATTGCATGTCCGCTAGGACACCAATAATCTACTTGTAAAATCTTAGTACTGACACAGTTTAAAGCAATACAATTTACTTTACTTCTCAAGGAACGCGAAGTAGAGATTTTCTTCCATTTTTGCTTCGATTCTCTAGTATTGACTATAAACTAGTTGCTCATCCTGGCTTCGCTTGGTTTCGAATGAATCATTATTAAAACCTTCCGGGAAATATTCTAAGATAGTGAAAACAGCATTGCAATCTGTTTTGTGGTATAGGAGATCTATGCGGATACAAAGACTGATACACAAAAATGATGACTTTGTTTGATATAATATATTATGTAGTGATTATTTAAACTGTTATTTTTTGACGATGACATTGTAGACATTTCAATTACAGTATTTCTGACATCTTATTTTTTTTAATATTGTATTTTAAATTAATGAAATGTACCGAATTTTAATTAATTTATTGTAATATTACGCCTAATAATTCTGTTGAGTACATAATGAATAATGGTTATTTTGATGATGTATGTAATTATTATCCTTACTGAAAATAAATGACTATCTATCTATCTTTACATTATTTAACATTTCCAATTTCCACGGTTTGGAGTAGTACAATAAAATATTCAATCTTTATTAACAATACGATAATTATATTTTCCAGATACGATTGGCCAGAAAACGTCGAGCCAGAAGTCAGAAAGGTCCTAAAAAGCACAAAACCAGTCCGCAGATGTTGTTCCGAAAGCGAAGATTTTGACAGCTGTCCCAATGGCGGATGCCAGAAAAATGGTGGAAAAGAAAATGGCGATGGCCAGAATGGTGGAAAAGAAAATGGCGGGAATGAAAACGGCGGGTTAGAGTCGTGTGAGATGGAAGAAATTGGACGGACAAGATTGGAACTGAACGATGTCTGCTATATAAATGGTTAGTATTTCAGTGTCTATTCATTTATTGATAACACAACTCGTTTTAGCTTGGTGGCTGACCCTAGTGTCAGAGTTTTTAAGCCTCCTGAATGCTTCTGACGTGCTTGAACGGATTATTATTATTGACTAACGACCCGCCCCGGCTTCGCACAGGTGTATTATACATATAAACCTTCCTCTTGAATCACTCTATCTATTAAAAAAACCGCATCAAAATCCGTTGCGTAGTTTTATAGATATAAGCATACATAGGGACAAACAGACAGCGGGAAGCGACTTTGTTCCATACTATGTAGTGATGATCTGATCAAGAGCGCTGTAAAAATCTGGATGCAAGCTGTTTAAAAAACCTATGGGGGATTCCTATGTCCAGTAGGTAGTGGACGTCCTACGGTTGATATGATGCAAATTTTTTGGTTATTTGATCGACGTACATTACATTATTTTATTATATTATATTACCTTTATATAGGTAATATTTTAATAATGCCTGATAAGATTTCATAGCAATATTACAAAAGCGCCTGCTAAAATGATATATCGATAGAGAACGGTATCGGTCGATCTGTTAGGTATCGATTTAGGAAGTCCATCCACAAGGTGGACGGATGTCACGGATGACCTCATTAAGACCGCGGAATCGCTTAATACAAGCCGCTACCAACCGGCCTTATTGGAGATCTATAGGAGAGGCCTATATCCAGCAGTATATAAATGCTGTGGTGGTCTAGTGGTAATGACACCCGCCTTACAATCATGTGATCGTGGTTTCAAATCCCGGTCCCGTACCAATGAATTCCTTGGAATTTATGTACGGAATTTCACACCACTGGCTTTTCGGTGAGGGAAAAACATCGTGAGGCAACCTGCATACGTCCGTAGAGTTTATTAACCCATTCACTGCCTTTCTGAAAAGTAACGATATTACCCAGATGTCGCAGTTATTATTACAGTTTAAAATCAACCGCCCATGGGCGGTCTCGGCGTGAAAGTTAAAAAAAATTGCCCGCTGATGGGCAGGCTAGGCGCTGAATGGCTTAATTTATTATAAACAAGTATTGGCCCGCGGTTTCGCCCGCGTGATGTTTTGTTTTTTGTGCTATACCATAGTACCATTATATTTTTCGAGATAAAAAATAGTCCATGTTACTTTCCGTCTTTCAAACTATGTCTATGCCAAAAAATCAAGTCAATTAGTTGCTCCGTTGCTGCGTGAATGAGGAAAAAACCAATAAATCAACAAATACACTTCCTACTAATATTATGAACAAGAAAGTTTATGAGTATGTATAGATGTTTGTTACTCTTTCACGCTCAAAAGGCTGAACTGATTTGGATGAAATTTGGTATGAAGGTAGCTTAGACCTTAGTTTAACACATAGGCTACTTTTTATCTCGGGCTAACGCGGGTAACACCGCGAGGCACAGATAGTTAGCAATATAACGTAATTTATTAATACCTGTTTATTTTTTATTGCTTTGGCAAAGGATTCTCGATATCCGGAATGTATTGATTTTCTTTTTCAAATTTCAGATGCCCTCGGTCTTCATCGAGTAGAGAACCCCTCTCACGCTGATAGCGCTGTCTCGCTCCATCTCTACTGTCCTCCCTTTGACAGCTGTCGCGTGTTCGACGCCCGAACTGGCAAACCTACAAACGTCTCTGTCACATTCACTTCTATGTACGGGAAGAAGGTGAAACGAGTAAGTAAACATAACATATAATAGGCTAGACGAATTAAAAACATAATTAGTCCGTCCAGATAAGATTACGTATCAAAAACTATTAGACACGCATGTTTTCTTTTGCTAATAAAAATAATCACATAGCTAATACACGTCGCGTCAAGTAAAAAGAACGCTGGAGCTTCAAGCTGCGCACAAGGGAATTTAACTCCTATTGCACACGTAATATGAAATAAATCTCCTTGCTGCAGTTAAAGCTGCGTACTATGAAAATTAACTCCTATTTACTGTGCAATAGGAGTTAAATTCCCTTGTGCGCAGCTTGAAGCTCCAGCGTTCTTTTTACTTGACGCGACGTGTACAACCAGAGAGATGGCGCTGTTGTCGCTTGAGGCCATTCCATGTCAATTCTCAACACAAAAATGTATGGAAAATCTTGGACAGAGCCATCATTACCGTGACAGAGCTGTCAAAACTGACAAATATGAGTTGGAATTTGACACTATCGGCAGAAAAACACGACAACAGCCACTGGATCAAGATTTTTTCCATGTCTCTTTCTTACTCATGCCATTTTAAATCAATGCATCTTCCGCGTTCCGCGTGACGTCACGAGTAGACTACAATACTACAAATGTATAGACTTTTGTCAGAGAACTGACTTCACTATGCACTTTCCCCGAACTTTGACAAGGTTATCTTTGTTATTTATAGTTTGATTGACAAAAGAAAAATACATGTCCAATATTTTTTGATAATCTAACTCACGGACTAATTATAATAAAGTTTCTTTATTACCCATTCATCATGCCTATAATAATAATATCTTACCTATTTCTACTTTCTATACCAAGAGGTATCGATTTGTTATTTCGCATAAGTCTCATCTAGAATTTTCTTAGTCTCCTACAAAAAACTTGTTAGACAAAAAGGGGGGTGTAATAAGTTAGACAAATATGTTTGTGTATCTGTATGTCTATATGCGACACTGAGTCACTTTTGATGAGATTTGTTTTGTTTTAAAATTATTATGGAAGTAGTTCTTGGTTTGCCAATAAAATATGTGGGTATTTTATTTTCATTTCTTTATTCACAATTGTTTTACTTTTAATATTTTTAATAGTCTCTAAATTATGACTTTGATATACTTATTTTTAACCCCCGACGCAAAAGAGGGGTGTTATAAGTTTGACGTGTCTGTTTGTCTGTCTGTGTGTCTGTCTGTCTGTCTGTGGCATCATAGCGCCCGAACCACTGAACCGATTTCAGTTTAGTTTTTTTGGATGAAAGGAGACTTAATCGAGAGTGTTCTTAGCTATGTTTTATAAAAATCGATTGAGCCGTTTAAGAGTTATGGTGGGTTAAAGTGGGGATGGAAGAACCAAAATTCTACAAATGTGCCCAAAATGTGTCGGGGGTTTTTTAAATTTTTAATTTATTGCGAAAAATAATTATGTATTCTTTATTATGTATTCATTTCGTATAAATTAGGCTAGCTTATTTTTTGTTTCTAAAACATTGTTGCGAATGAATGCTTTTCTGTAATACGAGTATTATTATACTTACTTATATTAATTTTTTTCTTGATTTCAGGTCATTGAAGCGAATAATGTTGCTGACAGCCAGTAATATCAAATGTTTAATAAGTGAATTTCTATGATTATCTATCATAAGTAATACTCATTACATTCCATTTTAATTAATTTAACCATAAGTTTTTAACCAATTTACCTGAATTGGTATAATTTATTTTTGTATGATTTACATTAGTTAACTATTTTACATAGGTATAAATTACGAAATAATAAGCGAATTCAATTTGCAATAACATGTATTTATATGACAATAAAATATATTTTTTATACAAAGTGTAGTTTAATATAGCACACTTTGACTGTAAAATGTCGTTAGTTCGCCCAAAAGAGTATTTATTTACAATTATACAGTACATCAAATTCTTCTACGATACACTTTTAGTCCGAGTTTTGTTACAATTAGGTATTGTGCTATTTTGAAATTGAAATTGAAATTATAAAATAGAATACATTTATTAAAAAAATGATACAAAATTTGATAATTTTCAAAGTTAGATTAACATTTATTATTATTCAGTCTAATTATATCTAAATAAACATATTAAGATAATACATTTAAAAATCAGTAGATAATCTTAGAATAGCTTACCTAATTAGTAACAATAATTTTTACAAATAAACAATAATATTAAAGTGTTTAATTAGTGATAACATAGAAACATAAAAATCCCTTGTAGCATAAGAAAATGCTTTTCCACATCTTATACATTGCTATATAACACATTATAAAAAACAATATATTGCAAAATCATACAAACTGAGAGCGTATCAAATCCAAAGTCAACGTACCATAAAGATTTTACAAAACAAAAACTAGTTCATAGGCTTTCTACTCAATTCGATGAGCTCTTGCGCGTGGGTGTTTATTTGACCCCATGGGAGGAATACCCTCACTCCATACTGGTCGTTAGTTGTTTGCACAGAGTCTCTGGTACAACCGGCATAGCAGATGAAGTCGCAAGTGCCTTTGCTAGGGTTGAAATGGAGGCCTTCTGAGCAAATAACTAAGGCGGCGCGATCTCCTTCACAACGCCAGTACTTGTCGCAGTCATCGTGGGCGAATGGCGGGATGTTGCAGTTGTTTTTGCATCTTTCGTCGGGGGTCTCGGTTTCGCAGCTTTCGGGGCAGGTGGGGCAGTTCTCGCCACTTTCACCTCCGTTCTCGCCGCCGTTGCCACCGTTCTCTCCGCTGTTGCCGCCGTTCTCGCCGCTGTTGCCGCCGTTCTCACCACCATTGCCTCCATTCTCTCCACTGTTGCCACCGTCCTCTCCACCGTTGCCTCCATTCTCTCCACTGTTACCACCGTTGCCTCCATTCTCTCCGCTGTTGCCTCCGTTCTCGCCTCCGTTTTCTCCGCTTTCACCGCCAGGGCATCCAGTGCAGCCACCGCCGCCGCCGGATTCACAGCCAGCATTAGCAGGCCAGTCACACACCTAAGACATTAGAAGATTAGAACACAATAATTTATCAACTAACTAACTAATTAACTATTATATTTTAACAACTTACTCACAATAAATTCATACAGAGCTAATATGTAACACCTACTCAACAATTTTTGATTTTCCTTTCAAATCTAAAAATAAAACATGCGCGGGATAGAGACTGTCTCTAGAAGACTCTTACTAGAGAACTCTTACTGAGCATACTATAAAAATCTAACATACATTGACGACTTAAACACTGGCAGTCTTATCACGCAAAGCTATCTCTTATTTATGAGGAGTTCACGACCAAGAGCGCGACCTTATAAATTAAAATCCTTGGTGTAAACCAGGCTTTCGTAAATGAGAAAAGGAAAAAGTATAATATATTAAGTGGCTTACCTGGAGTACAGGGTTGAAGTGTAGACCAGGGGCGCAGGATCTCTCGACAAGTTGTCCGTGCACGCAATAGTAGAAACTATTGCAGTTGGACTCGTGGGGGAGCAGTTGGTGGACGTCAAAGTCAGCTGGGCAACCATTTTCTAAGGTTCCGCCACCGCCGCTTCCGCCGCTACCATTGTCTCCACCGCCATTGTCTCCGCCGCCATTGTCTCCGCCGCCATTGTCTCCGCCACCATTGTCTCCGCCGCCATTATCTCCACCGCCATTGTCTCCGCCGCCATTGTCTCCGCCGCCATTGTCTCCGCCGCCATTGTCTCCGCTACCATTGTCTTCGCCACCATTGTCTTCGCCGCCATTGTCGCCACCACCGGGGCATCCTGTGCAGCCACCGCCGCCGCCGGACTCGCAGCCGGCACTGGCAGGCCAGTCACACACCTGAAAAATTAAGAGTGAAATTGAAGTAATATGCAAATATTGACAGTGGTTATATGTTTGAGCCTTTTGGGGTCAAAACGTTAGCGCCGTTGGGACTTGGAGCTAAAAATGTGTACAAAAAATCGGCTTTAAAATCAGGTTTGTTGTATGACAGCCCCTTTTAAATATTATTTATTTTCTGTTTTTAGTAATTTGTTGTTACAGCGGCAACAGAAACACGTCATCTGTGAAAATTTCATGGTTATAGCTATCACCGTTTGTAAGATACAGCCTGGTGACGGACAGACGGACGGACAGTGGAGTTTTAGTAATAGGGTCCCGTTTTTACCCTTTGGTTATAGAACCCTAATAAAAATTGATTAGTATTCGTCTACAGGTTGCATTTTCCAATGAATCTCGACGAAACTTGGTACACAGGTTCTATAAATTAATATTTTTTGTCTTGTTAGTGATTTTTAATATTGATTTTGCATTTACCTCAAAAAGGGGGGGGGGGGGGTGGGGGTAATTTGCTGTCTCGCTATTTATCAACTAATTTCGATAATATTGGCAAGATTGTTTAATAACTAAACCCCAACAAGACTCGCAAGTATGAATCAAATTGGTCTACAGCAAGTCGAGATATAGGCTTATGAAGATTCAGTTAAAGAGGTGTATCGCGAGATCTACTGTTCGGAAAACTACTAGTAATTAACGTGGATTATACCTGGATTACGGGGTTGAAGTGCAGACCAGGGGCGCAGGATCTCTCGACAAGTTGTCCGTGCACGCAATAATAGAAGCTATTGCAGTTGGACTCGTGGGGGAGCAGTTGGTGGACGTTAAAGTCAGCTGGGCAGCCATTTTCTAAGGTACCACCGCCGCCGCCGCCGCCGCCGCCTGGTGATGCTGCAGGAGATCCAATAAAATATTATTCTAATATATATATAATTAAAATATCTAACAGAATACTAATCAATAAAACGATGCTGCCTACACTTCTTCGTTCTTCATGGTTTCTGAGGGCCAACATGGATTGTTACAGCGGTAAGGCTTCGTTCTGGGCACGTTCTATTGAACATGTTTGCGTATATTATGGGAAAAGTGGAATCACGGTCGTGTGACCGCTGTGGCTCGATTGAAGATGTGTACCATGTTTTAATGGAATGTGCCTGGAACCAAGGACCGCGTCGTCAACTCTTTGACAGTAATCATGTCGATACCTTTGGGTAGAAAGGTCGTATAAAACAAAACCCGACTTTTCAGGAGAGCAGAAAAACAATATTTTTTTTACATAAAAATTCATAACTTTTTTGTTTATGAAGTTATAAAAAAATGATCAATGAGAAAGGTTCTTACAATTTGCAAATGAAAAAGATTAAATCATCAAAACCTATCTATCTGCTTTAGTTTTAAAGTTAGCTTGGATTTACGTCTAAGAAAAAATCAATACTTGGTTAATACACCCCATGAAAATGTACTTTAAAAAACTGTATAGGTCGTATATCCATTTTTGGTAAGCTTATGGTCACATTTACTGTCGTAAAAACCCATAATATATTTAGTTTTTTTTTGTATTAAAAACCATTTATAATCATAGATCAATTGAATTCTGACTAATAAACAACCCTGTTACTCTCAGAATTAGTAGGAAATCAATTATTATTATTCTAATACCCATTATTGGTCGATTCAAATAAAATAAAACTACCTGAAATACGAAATCAACATTTTCAATAATGGTACAACATACCTAACAGGTTTAACATTTTTAAATTGAAAAAATAATTCTATATATATATAATTCTATATATATTAATAATATAATTCTAATCTACTTAGTCATAAAAAAACAAATATTATTCAAACTTCTTCCAAATTAAAGTAATCAGGCATTTTAATCATTTATAAAATTATGACTTGATCGTTTTTTTTTTGTACATATTTAAATGTACCTACTTAATTCAATAAATTATTGAATTAAGCCTTTGTACTAAGGCTTACTTACTAAGTAATTTATTGAATTGCAACTAAATAAAAAAAAAAAAAAACGATCAAGCACTAAACGTAACTAATTTATGCACTAAAAAGTAACTTATTTATGATATAAATTTGTATTCATAATTAGTTTAAAATTATGTATGAATTGTTACTATGAATTATTTTAATTATTATTATAAATTATTTTAAAACGAATTATGAATTGAGAAAAATATTTTCAAAAAATAATTTTAGGTGACAAAGAATACAATCATTTAACATAGTCTCGTTTTTTTACTAAATAATATTTTGCTAACGAACGAAATGTGAAATTACGTAAATACGAAATAGAAAATAGAAATAAATACGAAAAGTTATTCTTTAATAATAATAATTGTATTATTCAATTTCGTTATTCGTCGAATTTAAACTACTTATGTTTAGATAATGCATTTAACACGTTAGGGCGTACAAACCATTTACAATTAACGACTATTTTTACGCCCTGAGTTAATGTAAATTATGGTCATTACTTCATAACAAAACAAAAAAAAAAAAAACATTCGGCTTTTACATTGAAAATTTACCTTTTGTAAGAGGCTATGACCGAAAATTTCTGGGTCGTATTAACCATTTTTGTGTGAATTTCTGCATTTCGTATATACAGATCGATAGAGAAAAAAATTCTGATAAAAATGGTATATATATACACCACTACTTTTTATGAACATCTAAAAAAAAAATGTAGGTATCAGTACACGATGTAAAACATATGTGTACAGTTAAAATTTAAAAAAGATCTTAGGTAGCCTATTTATTTAGGTTTTATTTTATCCTAAAATTATGCACATAATGTCAATTTCATTCATGTATCGCTATTGCATTCATTCCCTTTGCTAGCTCTCTCGCTCGCAAAAGCCCGCCCACAATTTTATTACCTACAAGTCTTGCAACATGGCTAGCAAATAATTTAACCAATTATTTCAATTTTTAAGGGATAATTTTAGGATATTGATTTATTAACTTTTTATTGCATATATATGTTTAGTATCGTGCACTGATACCCCCAAATTTTTTTTAGATGTTCATAAAAAGTAGTGGTGTATAACTCAATTTGGCCAAAATGGTTTATACGACCTTTCCACCCAAAGGTATCGATGTTATCTGGCAAGTGGGAGGCTTTAATAGCGTGTTATTTACACCTAATTCTAAGGATGCCAGAGGACTGTACGACGCATACGCATACCGTGCAGTTCTTGCAGAACGCAATCAACTGTTAATTTAAAAAACAATTGCTAAGTGTATTAGGGTGTCATATCATAAAACCCTGGATAAATAATAAAATATTTTTTATAAGAAGCTATTTTTGTTATAAACATTTCCAAAATTTATCGCTACCGCAGGATTTGAACCTGCATCTTTCGAAATACCGTTCCGGATGCTTTTCCAATTAAGCTAGATCGCTTACTGACAACAACTCAAAACTCTAAACTGAAAAATAACTCTTTGAGATAAACCTAGTGTGGGAAGCACTATAAAACTTTCGAAAATAGCTCAGTCGATTGCGATAAAATTTTTATGGCATGGCACTACCTCTGAAGTATGAAAAAAATATTAATAAAAAAATAAACTATAAAACAAGAAGATTTAAACTATAAAAAGAAGCATCAAAATCGGTTCCTAAATGGCGGAGTAATCGCGTAACATAACTCCGTACAAAAAACATTCAGCCGAATTGAGAACTTCCTTTTTGAAGTCCGTTAAAAATCGGTTAAATTGTTCACTTACGTGTGGTTTCGCCACCGTTGCCGCCGCCGCCGCCGCCAGAACCCGCGCAGTCGACGTTCTGGGGCCAATCGCACACCTGGAGACAATCAAAACAATGTTCAGCAAGATATTTCTCGAAAAAGAACTTTGTTATACAGGAACTTAGTTTTCTGTTTTTCTTTCACTATTCGGAAATAGTGACGAGACGCGAGACCAAAAATTAAAAGCTGGTGTTTATTTGACTCGACTTTTGCATTGCCATTCAGCGTGGCAATGACGCCAGCATGCTGGGCACGCTGCCGCTGGCAGGGAGCTTGTACTTGGTTTTGATAGTCTGTAGAAGATCTAATTACTTTTTGCCTAGTAATCTATCTAGTATTCTATTTTGTTGTAGTTAATAGAGGCATTTATCTAATACAGTTTTACTGTAGCAGTGGCAGCGATAAAATAACTTTGCCATGCTTCAGAGTCTAAGAATTCAAGTATTCCTAGAGAAAGACTTTCAGCTTAATCATTAACTAGCTTTTGCCCGCCTTATATATTTATTGGGTTTTGTGCCTTAGGAACCTTTTCTTTTTCCGCGATAAAAGTCTATGATACTGTTCGACTTTTAACAATATCCGTGCATAAAGTCAAGCCGGTTTTACCTTCCGTTGCTGCGAGAAAGAGTAACAAACAAACGAACAAGCCAGCAAACATACTTTCTGATTTTATTAGTAAGAGTTGCTGAATTCAAATGGGAAGAAAAACATGGACAAAAGTCTCAGAGCCAACTCAAACTTTTAGGGTTTATTTAGAATGTGTTTACTTCTAAAAGCAATCAACTTCTAAAAATAAGTCTTCCTTTGTTTATGTCATTCAGCTTTACTATTAATTTGAAGTTTCAGATAAGTCTTTGGATATAAATAGTAATTGTACTTTGTTATTAAAAATGTTCATTGTTTTCTTTTTATTAATTATTATCGTTTTCGTGTTGGATTTTTACGCGTTAATCTATAGAGCTGATAGTGACGAGGTTAATCCGGTTATCTTTAGAAATCCTTTATTCGTAGAAATGAAAATGCAAGTTTTACTAAAGAGACTCATATAACACTAAGCCTAATATTCATCAAAATATTTCCGCCTTACCACAAAAGATTTAAACACACTTTAAACACTGTTTAACCGTGCAATTTGTACTACTAAACAATGTCTAAAGTGTGCGTAAAACTTCTGTTGTAAGACGGTTTGACTCCTACGAGTAGTTGAGAAAAGTGTTGTCGCAAACGAATGTGTCACCGCGGCTACACGAATTTACGCTTTAATGATCCATAAGGGAGGCTTATATGTCCAGCAGTGAGCGTCCTACGACGTATATCCAATCGTAATAATCTCGTAGATCCAATTGTTCTTCTAGTATCAGCGTTTGTAGCTCACACACGCTTGCGATCACCTTAGGACTTTTTTTATGAATTCTGTTGCAGCATAAAATGCATGTACATACTCGTAGGGTTGTTAGCTAAGTGCGGAGATTCTTAAAGGTACCTGTATAAAGGTATGTGTATTGTGTATACTCATCATAAACAACTTTCTCTATGGTACCAATGCGTCGCTCCATACAAAAGGTTTGTTTCCTCTCAGAGAAATGTATACAGATTTATTATGAACGCTTGATTTTGTTTCTTGATTTTGAGATTGGCTCTATAGTAAGAATTGAACATAATGATCATTATGAAAGCACATACCTGTACATCTTCACTAATATTAAAAATCCGAAAGTGTGTTTGTTAGTTTGTTACTCTTTCACATAGCAATAGAGTCGATTTTTGGCATGTATAGGTCGGAAAGTGACATACAAGTAGACTACTTTTATCCCAAAAATATAAAAGGTTCCTATGGGATAGCACAAAACTAAAATAACACACGGGCGAAATCGTGGGCAAAGGCTAGTATAACGATAAAACTTAAAAAGTGTTAAGTACCTGAATCTCAGGGTTGAAGTAGGTTCCAGGAGCGCATTCCCTCTCTACTTTCTGTCCGAAGACACAGTAGTAGAACTTGTTGCATTCCGACTCGTGGGGCAGGAGGAGGTGGACATCGAAGGAAGCTGGGCAGCCGTTGGGGAGGAATTCGTCGCAGTCCTCGTCGGTTGGGGGGGATGAGGGAGCCGCGGTCGGGGCCGCTGTGGGGGCTGCTGTAGGGGCTGCTGTAGGGGCTGCCGTAGGGGCGGCAGTAGGAGCCTGGGTTGTGGTGGGTGCCTGGGTTGTGGTGGATGCCTGGGTAGTGGGTGCCTGGGTTGTGGTGGGTGCCTGGGTTGTAGTGGGTGCTTGGGTTGTGGTGGGTGCCTGGGTTGTGGGTGCCTGGGTTGTAGTGGGTGCCTGGGTTGTGGTAGGCGGCTGGGTTGTGGGTGCCTGGGTTGTGGTGGGTGCCTGGGTTGTCGTGGGCGCCTGGGTGGTTGTAGGAGCCTGGGTGGGGGCCTGAGTGGTTGGGCTAGGCTCCGGTGCACCTTCCGTGGGGGGCACGTTGGGGAGAGTGCAGCCTGCTACTTCGGGATGAATGCACACCTGTCGAATAACAATGTGATTAATTAGAATTCACTTTTGCCTTTCAGCCCGTTCACACCTGCTATCCGTTTTATTGGATACCATTTTTTTCTTCGAGCGACTTCATACATGACACAGCATTCTGATACAATTCTGGTACCAGTGTAAGCCAAGACTTAGATCAAGTGTCAGAGTTTTTAAGCCTTTTGTAAGCCTCTGTTGTGTTGTTAAATGGTTAAAACAACGATAAGAAATGCTATTTATTCAAACATTTTGAATTAAGATTACAATCAAGTTTGGAGTGTATGTTTGTCCAGCTACGGCACTTCAAGTCTGAGACTGTTGGGTTTCCAAATCAGAGAACTTGGATTAAACTCCAGACTGCGTGTATTTCTACCCTCCCATAAGCTTTTCTTCTTTCACGATGTTTTCCCATCGTCTTCAATTATCAACACTCATAGACTGAACTGTCAAGAGATGTGTCAGACTAACGATTGGACTACATCCTAGTGACCGCTTACTGTCCCGTAGCGGTTTTTTATAAGTCCACTGCTGAACAGAATTCTGTCCGTTGCTGAACAGAAGTCTATTTCTGTTACAAAGATAATGACTTTCAAGGTTTCTGTAGTTGGCACTTACGTTTTTAGAGTGGGCAAGGCCCACCTGTGCCCATTGGGAACTTGTTTCGAGTTGGGATATATCCATCATGCTGGCCCAGAGCTGGTTGGTGGATACCACTCTGGCCCAGTTCAGATTGGATGCCACTCTGGCCCCGTGCAGGTTGGTGGATATCGCACTGACCCACCGTATGTGAATGGATGCCACGATATCCCACTGTGAATTGATAGGTAGTGCTAAAAACGAACCTGTAGTCCAAAAGAGAAGTGAGTGCCAGGTGCGCAGTCAGTAGGCAGGATTCTCTTCTGTCCCCACTCGCAGTAGTAGAACTTGGTGCAGTCCCACTCGTGTTCGATCAGCCAGTGGGCTTCTGGGGTGTTCTCGCAGTCTGGGTGCGGCTCCCAGAGCCGGTCAGAGTTGGAGAAGACATCGGGTCTGCCCTGAGCCAGGGCTAACGACGCCGCTAGTAGAAATATTCCTGTGGAAGGTAATTATGGTTTTACTAAACCATCAGGCATATAGCAGGCGGCAGGGAGATTTTGGCGTAATTCTTATTTATCTGAAAGTTTTCTTTTGTTACGCTTTCATACGGCCGCGGAGAGATGGATCGAGTTAATTTTTGAAGTGAAATTTCCAATGCGACTTCCAACAAGGTTGCGTTAAACGTTTAACGCTACCATGGAGGGGTGTGAAAGCACTGTTGCGTCGAAGTTTCACTTCTTCCGCGCGGAGGGACTCCACATGCATTTTTGAAGTGAAACTTCGAAAGCGACTTCCTACAAGGTTGCGTTACGCTAATTTTCTTAATTTTCGTATCGTATTTTTGATTACCGGTATTGTATATAGATATTATATAGTATTGTTGATGAAAATGACAAAAAAAAAATGCAATCAGGCTGTCAAAAGATATAATTGATATACTTTTTTGATAGATGGTTGTAATATTTACCTACTACACTTAGAACGAAATGATTGATAATAACGATTTGAAAATCTACTAAGTGCAAAGCATCTAATATGGACGAGAACAAGATACACGCATTTTAATGAAATTCACTAGGTATCCACAATTTCGTCAACAGTATCTTTCACTTTGCTTTGAAAGACAAAGAGTGCGTACTACAAACTACTTTTTATAGAGTAGTTTTTGTAGCTTCTATATTTGAGCGTGAAACTTCTTCAGGTTCTTTCCGTATTCCAGTATGCAATCTGGTTTGTCACGAACGTCTATTAGATTTGCTTATATTTTTGTTAAATTTATAAAAGTTTTTAATTTAAAAAATTACACTGTATTTTTAATTATTTGCTAGGACATTTATGTATCTACGTCATTCTACGTACTTACACGTTTTGATCTATTGTTTTCTGACTTGATTTTATATTATCATTGTTTTTGATTATTTGTACCAAATGTGGCTACATATCTTATGTCGCTAACACAATTGACGTCATCTAATATTTTTATATTTTAAATAGTAAATACGTTTGATCTACGATTTGATTTGATTTAATCAAACTAGTAGATTAATATTTATCATTAAAGTACCTATATTATTACAGTTATCATCTAATCATAATGATCATTTAGTAAAATATGATTAATGTTGAGTATCATTTAATAACAGTACGATATTTTAAAGATTTTTTGCGTTGTACATTAGAAAATAGAGTTGACATCATCAGATTATCACAATTATTAGGTACTGTACTTACTATTATTTTTAGTAAATAAGATGTTATTACGGAGGTAGCACAGAATAGAAAAGAATAGGGGAGATCTTTGCTCAGCAGTGGGACAGTACAGGTTAAATAAAAATATATAAAAAAAGTTATAATTATCTTAACAAAAACCTTGCCAGGTCATCTATATACATAATACTAATTCTATCGTAGGAACGATAATACATAATTCTACTCTGAAATACTGAAATATTAATTTTACTATATCCTTAAATGAGTAGATATAGCTTATCAATTAAATAGTAAATAATCTATTACTCATAAATCACTGCCAATAGAAACCAAATCTGATCGTACCATTCTAAGCATGTATTAGGTAGCTACGAAGGCTATGATAACATGTTTTGCTAAATAATTATTATCAGCGAAAAATTCCATTTAAATGATTATACTAATCCCTAACTTCATATAGTACGAGATAAGTAGTATATGACAAGAAATATTAACGAAGTATTAACATTCAAAAAATAAAGGAATTCATGCTGCCTTCAGTTATAGCAATATATTCTTTGGTATATTTTTTAGGGTTCCGTACCTAAAGGGAAAAACGGGACCCTATTACTAAGACTTCGATGTTCGTCTGTCTGTCTGTCTGACACCGGGCTGTATCTCATGAACCATGATAGCTAGGCTAGCTGAAATTTTCACAGATGATGTATTTCGGTTGCCGCTATAACAACAAATACTAAAAATAAAATAAACATTTAAGGGGGGTTCCCATACAACAAACCTGAATTTTTAGACGTTTTTCGCTCTATATTGATAATGGTACCAGGTAGATGCTTGAAATATTCACAGAATATTTAGTTTTATATTCCCTTCAATAACAAATAATAAAATTAATATTTAAGGGGGGCTCCCATACAGTACGGAACCCTCTGTGCGCGAGTCCGACTCGTACTTGGCCGATTTTTTGAATAGGCAAGATGATTGGGTAAAAAAGTATTATTAGTTAAATTAGTCGGTCAGCTAGATAACCCAAAAATATTGGTACGATTTTTTTATTCAGTCAATCAAACTGAATCATATCCTTACGAATTTTACAAAACAGAAAGTGTGTGTTGTCCGTTTGTTACTCTTTCATGCAGCAGCATAGCAACATATACACTTGATTTTTGGCATGAAAATATTTCAAAGGTTGTGGAAAAAATGCCAGGTTGAAGAGTGACTTTTATTTTATATTCCGAAAAAATAAAATATTTCAATGGGATAGTGCAAAAATCAACGAATTCAAGCAGCGGGCTAAACCTATTAGAATAATAATTACGACGTAAAAAAAATTTACTTTTTTGTGCACAATCCTTATCTCGAAAGTTCAATACCTGAAGAATAAAATTGATTGGTTTATTTATAAACATGTTTTGTTATTTTAACAATAGATAAGTTACATAGTGCAAAGATTCAACTCCAAACGATTTATTGCAACAAAACTTAAATAATATTTCGTAAATTAAACCATATTTTCTGTTGTTTTTTGTGTTTTATCATTTGTTTTGTCGTTATGTATTGTACCTCTTATTTTTGTTGCAAATAAAAAATTCTGTATTCTATATATTTTACCACTACTATACTATATTTACAAACCTAAACAAATGAATAATAAAAAAAAATCAAAGATCTTTTTTTATTTTTAAATTAGAATATGGCTATGTCATTTAGAGATTTATGCAGGATGCTACTTACTCGTAACTGTAGTTAAAACAACAAAACAAAACATGTTTATAAACAACGTTATTACTCATAAATCAATTCTTAAAGTATCTAGATTTACATAACATTTCGAGTAAAGGATTAGCAGTCCTTGTATTACCTACTTAAATACCTACTCACGTAGAGTCACTTGAGATAAAGGGGATTCACAAACAATATAATATACAGGGTTAATTCTAATCTTTTTTTTAGAATTAATAAAAGTCGTAGAACAAAAGTTGTTAGTTTTGATGTACAGAATAAGCACCTAAAAGGATGCTAATTGATTAGAAATAACCCTGTATACGATATGGCTAAATATCATTGCCATTAAGCGTGGTATAGGTCGAATCATACAACTTGGCGGCTGCTGTTATCGTACAAGCTGCGGATAGTCAAATCCTGACTGAAGCTCACTTAACAGTTGTGCGAGGTTTGGCTTGGCGCAGCTTGTACTGTTGTAGCTAATATCACAGCTGCCAAGCTGTATAAATTCAGTCCATAATGCTGCCAGCATGCTGGTCACGACTGGCAGTGGGCGTGAGCATTTGGATTATCTCTACTTTCAAAGGTCTGTGGAAGACTCAGTTGCTCTTTGTATAGTTTGTAGTAGAATACTTAAAGTAGTTTTTTATTAACGGGCAAAAGTGCCTTTTACTACAACAAAATACAATACTACTTTATTTGCTAAAACTACCTATACTACTACTACATAAAAAGCATTGGATCATCCACAGACCCTTGAAGGTCTAAAGATAATCCAAATGCTCGCGCCCACTGCCAGTCGGCAGCGTGCCCAGCATGCTGGCTGCATTGCCACGCTGAATGGCAATGCTTATGCGTTGAGCCAAATAAAGTAAATTAAAATAGTTAATTTAGCCAATTAATAGTTGTATAATATTTTGCTGTAGTTAAAAAGAACATACCTTTTGCGAAAGCCCTAGGAAATGTGTGTACGACTTTTCATACGAGTATCAGTGGCTTTCATTATTCATATTGCTTATTGATATTGAAAGAGAGCATTGCGAAAAAATCTGTACTCGTTCAGAGATGAAATTTGATGATGTAAGATGGACCCACCCATCTAACTGCTATTGGGCCAGCGTGTATACCTACTCGTACTTATATGGTCCATATGACCTTTAAGCTAAAGTTGGAAAAGGGTGTCTATGTATAAGTACATAGCATGGTAGATTCCAAAAAATGATGATCTAGAATGGTTTGATTTTTTTCTTCTATTACTAATTTAAAGATATAAGATACAATATATTGTAGATTAGAGGAGATTATACAAAAGAAGACTGTACTGTTTCGTATTGAGTTTAAGTACAATTATTTTTTTTTATCTTATAAATCAGGAAGGTTATTCACTGTGACGTCATCAATCATATTAGATACGAATTAATAGATATACATCACAATATGTAGTGACGTCATAACATAGATGATTCAGTGTTTATTTGACACAATATTTTAGTTTATTACTTATTTGTTCTGACTTGTGTTTTTGCTTGAGCTTTTGGGATTAGGTACCTACTACTAAATAATTTCGACTACAATTTAATATTGTACGTAATTACAATTTACTACGAGTAAACTTCAAGAAGATGTTTTAAATATGTCATGCTAGGTAGAATAAGCTTTTGAAAATTATTAGTTCCTTTTGCTGCAAGTATGTAGTTGTAGAGAAGTCAATGTTAAGATTGTTAGGTAGGTACACTTTTTTTTTTTTTATTGCCCTGATGCCGGGGCACTAGAATACGGCATCGGTATCCCCTGCCTGTAGTAAGAGCCTACTAAAAGGGGACCCCTGGGCTCGTGGGTGGACAGAGTTGGGGCTTTGGCCATCCACTCAAGCGGGCCCGAGGAGGACGGCAGCGTGTGTGGCAACACTGTCGTTAAGGGCGGTACAAGCCTGGTTTAAATACCAGGCGGGTAGTCGTGTAAAGTGCTGGGAGCACCGGTGTGTTCCCTTGGAGATCCCGGAGCTCCCAAGAAGGCACAAAGGCTGGCCACCGAGGGGGTTTT
This sequence comes from Hypomecis atomaria, assembly GCA_964007245.1. Classification (NCBI taxonomy): domain Eukaryota; kingdom Metazoa; phylum Arthropoda; class Insecta; order Lepidoptera; family Geometridae; genus Hypomecis; species Hypomecis atomaria. The sequence continues at coordinate 8,591,253 of OZ023308.1, read as the reverse complement.
AGTGGGTACAATCCCACATAACCCTTCTGCACCCTAATGCTTACCCCTCGTAAAAAAAAAAAAAAAAAGTAGGTACACTTTTACTGTACTGTACTGTAGCATCCTTTTAAATAGTCCACTGCAGGACGTAGGCCTACCCACGCAGGGTGATTGGGCCATATCCAACACGCTGGGCCAGTGCGGGTTGGTGGATAGGTACACTTTTAGAAATTCATTATTTTATATTGGTTGTACCTAAGTACGAGGATATATTTGAAAAGAGAAGGGAAGCTTTTTAAGTCAGGCTTGGAAAAAATATTGTTTTTTTTGGTAACTTTTTGAACATGATTATTCACATATCAATATATTTTGAAGCGAAGTAATGTACTATTGGAATACTACTGGTATTGGCATTACTTTTTACCATCTGGATCAAAAGTTTTGTGTTCAAAGTGACGAAATTGGATGACTTAAAAATCACTGCGGTGAATTATACATAAGTAATTACATTTTGCAAAAAATAGCATGACCGACTTCACCCGTGTACAGATTTCGCGAATATTTCGCACGGATCGATGTAGCATTTTTCACATTATTGTTGATTTATCAAAAATGGCTCAGCCGATTTCAATAAAATTTTAATGGAACCAATTTAGAAGTATACTCTTTCCAATAAAAAAAGAATTATTGAAATCGGACTACTAGGAAAAAAGTTATGCGTGGTTTTATTATGGAATTGAGTACCTCCTCAAGTTCGGTTCGTCGGTCAAAAAAAAAAATAGAAAAAAAATAGAAAAAACTTTGTCTAACTGTAAGAGAAGTAAGGAAAGTTCGAACAACGTACCGATAGCGCCCATGAAGGCTTTTGTAGAATTTCAAACACTATTATTATACAGACACTAGCGAACTAGTGGATCTACACTGATACTGTAATTCAGGTGCCAAATAACTTATATATTAAACAGATTCTGATAGATTTAAAGATAACTTCTAGATTAATGTTCGATTGTGTGAAAGAGGCGTAAATACGCGATAATAATTCATTAGGGTTCGGTGACAAAACGTAATTAAAATTTTCCTTTTTTTCCTTTTTATTGGTAATAATTTATTTATAACCAATAATACGAGTTAATAATATGCTGAACATTGTTACCGCGATAGCAAGTGGGCTGTAAAGCGAAATGTACATACATGCAATAGGTAAAATAAGTTACAAACAATATTGTACTTACCAAATTATCCGAGCCGCCGCCGCTGACCACGCACAAAATCACCGAGAGAGACCGTTGTGTGGAATACCGGAGCACGCCCGGCTCACTCGCCTATAAAAAAACTCGCCGTAGGCCGAACTGAAACCACTAGATTTTCCTTCAGAATGATTGAAAAATAAGTATGTTATTCCAAGGTTCATTCGTCAAAGCTGTGACGTCATAGGTCACCCGCCCAAATCTCCCTCGCCATCCGCCATCTTTTCTCTAAGTTTTACGTCATGAAAACTTCGAAAAGCCATGTATATCGCCATCCTCGATTAATCTTCTTCCTGTGTGTGTATGTCTAGTGTCTTCAGTCACTTACTTCAAGATAATTCAACGTGTTTCGAGATGACCGGCTCATGGCTACATAAATTGGATGAAAAATCATCAATGCAGCGTGTAAGTATTTTTTTTACATCTAGGAAATAATAAAGTGCAGTGCAAAGTAGTGGTGAATTTCGTTTCATTTTCCTCTGTTGTCTTTTCAGTTTCTTAAAATATTAAGTAGAAATACAAATGTAAAGAAACATATACCTATAGATAGATTTATAACTATAAGTACCTATATACATAGCTATACTTTTTGATATCACAGAATAAGTAATAGTATGTATGGCATTGTTGGCCGAGGGGTGAAGTATGCGGAGGGCGAGGTTCTATTGTCGCACCACAGATAACGTTACGGCCTAAAAAAATCTTCGGCAGTCGGTCGTCTGATACGTAGTATTTAGTATTTATTTATTTCTTGCATTATGTACAAAGCAATCTTAATAGCTAGGTACATACCCTGTTAGGGCATTGCAAACATAAGTATGTAATGACTTCATATCTAAGAAAATGTATTCTTAAATTAAGCTTAAAAAATACCACACAACATACGTTAACATAACATGCTTTAAATTTATCTGAGTTATATAATTATGTAATCAAAGTGTATTGTCCATATTAATATTAGGTTTTATTCATTTTGTTTTTGTCATCAAAGTAATCTTCTAAACAGTAATAGCATTTGTGGAGCAGGAATTGTTTGAGTTTATTATAAAATGTTTTTTCACCGGTTTCGTTTTTTAAATAGTTGGGTAAGCAATTATATATTTTGATGATCATATATTCCGGACCTTTTTTTACTATTTCAAGTTTCGGTTCGGGAGCAACAAGTTGGTTGTGTCTTCTGGCGTTGGTGTTGAAGGTGAATAAATCGGAGTGTTTTTTGGCGAACAAAGCTGCTTCTAGAATATAAAGGCAAGGTAGTGGCAGTATTTTTTGTTTATTAAAATGCGGTTTGCAGCTTTCACGTCGTCGGATATTTACTAGAATGCGAATGCATTTTTTTTGCATGATGAAAAGGTCATTGGCGTCTATACTGTTGCCCCACAATATGATGCCGTATTTTAACCACGCAAAAGCATAAGCGTAGTAAGCGCTGGTTGCAGTTTTTAGGTCTGTGTTTGATTTGAGTACTGATACGGGCGGCGCTTTGGTATTGGTGCAGAACAATAATGGTTTCAGCAAACTTAACCAATTTGCGTGTGCAAACATAGTACAAAAGTGACATGGAAATAACAATTTAAATAAATTGAGTATAACTGAATTTGATTTTATACAATTATATGATTATTTTCAAGGTACGATTATAAGTAGTTGCATTTGAATTTTCAAGTATGAATTATTTTGACTTTATTCTCCATCACTATTTTCTCTAGCCGTCGCTGTTGGATTCCCAGTGTCGCGGTGGCTAGTTCCTTTCCAAACTGTTCAAAATTGCTATATTCAATGTTTACAAAATATAATTCTTATGCATGCGTAATGAATAAGTAATAAATATCGTATAATCCAAAAAAAAAAAATAGGTAGGTATATAAAAAAAATTTAGTAGTCATTCACAATCATAATTTCTTACTAATTAATTAGGTGCCGCTAAACCATGGCGAGTTTGTCGCGGCACTCTTTTTACACACACGCTGATCAATTTCTCAATTATTTATGCATTTAAATTCGAGCAAATATCTATAGAATCACAATCGTGCAAAAAAGTGTCCGAGACAAAGCTCCGCCCAAGCTACGTAGTGGGCAGGCTTTTTAGTTAAGTAGTCGTAAGGCGATTGCAAGCCGACTACAACGCCGCAAAGTGCTCGGTTGCGAGCACTGATTTGGTGACATAACGTCGAGATTCGAAAAAAACGGGTCATTGTGAATTATGTAATGAATGTGAATATCTAAGTCAGTATGTATGACGACACTCGGACATTTTTTTACTACTTTCACTTAGGGGCTGTGGCTCTGTAAATATTTGCTCGAAGATATTGAATTATTTATTATACTACTAGCTTTTACCCGCGGCTTCGCCCGCGTTATATTTTGATTTTGGCTAATGTTTATGTCGACTGCGAAACCTAACCTAAGCGACAAACATCAAAATACCTTAGAGGAATGCTTTTGTTGGTTAAGTTACGGTTGGAGTGTATATACAACCCCCCCGTGTATTCCCGCCTTGTCGTGGCGGGGGAGGTCTAAGGCAGCTGAAAAGGCGGCGGTCGAAGTCTCCCTCTTCTTTGGGTCTTTTCCCCCAAGGCAGCTTAGAGGCTGGCACTCGAGGTTCAGCCGCTTTTATCTAAAGCAGCTGAGAGGATGGCCGGTAGGTTGCGTGCTTTATGAGGAGTGTTGCATCTGAGGCGGGCTGCAGTGCCGCTGCAGCCGAGGATTAGGGGCCGCGGTGGGATGGAACTGGTTGTGTGGGTGCCGCCACCTACCCTACCTTCCGCTAGGCCGTCAACCTGTTGGCAGACGCAGTGGGGCTGCAGGGGAAGAGAAGTGTCGGTATCGCGATGGCTGTTCTCACTGCCCTCTGCAGTTGAAGAGGCAGGCGCTGGGCTACTATGACTGACCAGTTGCACTGGGACCAGGGCGTTGGAATGCTGTCCGACGCTCAGTGCTGGTTAGTCCCGAGTGGTGGATGACGATGTGTCTTGTGCTCCGAAACACTCCGTCATTATGGCGGGAGCGCAAGCTCCGTTATGGAGCCCGAGTCTAGGCTAGCGCTGTTGAGTGGCGCGAAGGAGTGCGAAAAATGTAGGAACGTCCTAAACTTGAAATGACAGGTTATTTCTGGCGCTTAGACGGCTGCTACCGCGGCCCGCTCAGTTTTTATCCTATAAGGGAACTGTTAAAGTTTTTGGGATAAAAAGTGGCCTATGTCACTTTTCGTCTTTCAAACTATATTCATGCAATAAGCCAAGGCAATCCGTTGTTCCGTTGCTGAGAAAAAGTTATTGTCTTATCCTACGGGAACCACATTTTTTTCGGAATTGAAAGTATCCTATGTCACTTTCCGTCTTCCAAACTATGCCCACCCCAAAAATCAAGTCAATCCGTTGCTCCATTGCTGAGAAACAGTTATATAGTTTCCTATCCCATGGGAATCACGAATTTTCTCGGGATAAAAAAGTATCCTATTATCACTTTCTGTCTTTTAAACCATAGGTATCCATACCAAAAATCAAGTCAATCTTTTGCTCCCTTGCTGCGTCAGAAAGGAACAAACCAACAAACTTTTCGGATTGATAATATTAAAGTATGATGATTCTGTACCGTAAAGGTAGAATAAAGAAACATGTTAAACCTCTAATGATAGTAGATTTAAAAATATTTTTAATGTCAGACAAAATGACGGCCTGGTATTAAACGTCATAGTAACATGTGGCATGCAGAGGGAAAAATCATTTTATCCAATTTAATGTCAGTTGTCATTTTCAATCCATACTTTATTTCCTCTTCAAGGGGATATAATGGTGGAAAAACAATTTGTCCCCTTGCCATGCTACCTGTTATTTATAAAACTCTGCAGACAATGTTACCTGTCATCTAATTACGTTTCGCTGTGACGTTTCGTTAATCCATATTAGTGTCATAGAGGAATTAATCGCTTAGCGTCTTTGTGATAGTGGCGACAGTTTCGCTTTAGATAGTTTTTGTCCTGTCCTACAGGAACTATGCAATTTTTTGCTTAACGTCTATCGCTTAGCATCTAAAATTCGACGCGCTTGGTTTTGCTCTTGTGTCTCAGCAGTTCTTTGCGCTGCGTGATGCTCAGCATCTAAAAGTCACCGCGCTTGACTTTAAACTTCAGTTTCAGCAGCTCTCTGAGCTGCGTGACGCTCAGCATCTAAAATTCGACGCGCTTGGTTTTGCTCTTGAGTCTCAGCAGCTCTCTGAGCTGCATGACGCTCAGCATCTAAAAGTTGCCGCGCTTGACTTTCAAGTCTCAGCAGCTCTCTGAGCTGCGTGACGCTCAGCATCTAAAATTCGACGCGCTTGGTTTTGCACTTGAGTCTCAGCAGCTCTCTGAGCTGTGTGACGCTCAGCATCCAAAAGTCGCCGCGCTTGACTTTCAACTTCAGTCTCAGCAGCTCTCGGAGCTGCGTGACGCTCAGCATCTAAAATTCGACGCGCTTGGTTTTGCTCTTGAGTCTCAGCAGCTCTTTGAGATGCGTGGCGCTCGGCATCTAATGTCAAACGCGTTTAAGTGTGCTCGTCAGACTCTTGGCTTCTAGCAATTTTCTTTACGCGAGCTCCGCTAGAACTACGCGCTAGATTCGATTTGCGTTTTCTAGGTATACCTATTAGAATGAAAACTACGTAATTAAACTGAAAAAATACATGTAACCTGCTCTAAATTTTACAGGAAAAGATTGATTGACTTTGACATTTGCAACTTGAGCAGCCTTGAATGTGCATTGGGCATAGAGAATGTAATTTGGAAAGTCAAAATGCAAATTACCATTTGTCATGGAATAAAATAAGTTTTCTTCTTCTAAGATTCTAGCCAATGCGTTTTCATCCCCCCTTTTCAACCCTTTAAAACTATTTTTTCGAATCAAAAAGTAGCCTATGTCCTTTCTTAGGCTCTAGACTATCTGTGTACCAAATTTCATTCAAATCGGTTCAGTAGTTTTAGCGTGAAAGCGCGACAGACAGACAGACAGACAGAGTTACTTTCGCATTTATAATATTATTAATATTAATATATTAATATTAATATTAATAATTAATATATTAATTAATTATTAATTAATTAATTAATTAATTAATAATTAATTAATTAATTATTAATTAATAATTAATAATTAATATATTAATATATTAATAATTAATTAATTAATTAATTAATTAATTAATTAATTAATAATTAATTAATTAATATAATTAATATATTAATATATTAATATTAATTAATATAGTTAAATATAGTTATAGTATAAATAGTAAATATAGTAATATAGTAAATATAGTAATATAGTAATATAGTAATATAGTAATATAGTAATATAGTATAGTATATAGTATATAGTATAGTATATAGTATATAGTAAGGATTACAATTTTAACTAATGATCGTTTAGTGGAAGATCATTACATATCAAACAGAAACGAGCGGCATAACAATCTGTACGAGACTTCCAAGTATTCAAGATACCTATATGTACCTAGATGAACCTTCTCACGATGCCGGTGTGTGTCCTCCATCAAAACAAAATTAAGTGCCCGCAAAAAGCGCACTTTAGAAAACGATCAAGTGGGCAGAGTTTTGCCGATTTTACTTGATCCCCCAAAAACCAAGAGTCCCAGCGCAAAGCCTGGCTTCGCCATTTCACCAGAAGTAAGTATTGTACCTCGCCAAATCGCCATGTTAAATTTCCCGCATGAAATTGCTATCAATTCATCAATCTCTTCCTCGATCCCCCCTGGATGTAGAATTTCCCACAACACGGCAACCATGCAAATGGATTATATGCTCACAATACGTCTCAAACTCAGGATATATGAAGAACGATACGTTTTTAGTGCGTTTTAAATCAACATTATTTGAAGTTATAACATCTATTTGTGCTTCCTGTCCTGCATGCTAGTAGCTATAAATGCTCAAAATATTAGGCTTCGAAGTAGGTACAATCTGTGTTAGTTTGACCCAATTTAATTAATTGAGATCGAGTACTTAGGCCTTTCCCTTAGTTTTATTTTTGTCGAAGGTCTCTGTACGATTATCTATAAAAAATAATACGGAACCAAAATTAATTCTCATCATTACAATTATGATAGTTTTATGCGGAATTGAACAGCTACTTAAATGTAATTGATAAAGCGATAACGAGTGATAACTGTTTGGCGACGTAGGACAGGAAGCGTGAAATTAAATTGGCAAAAAATGTATGTAATTATAGACACAAATACCTATCAAGGGCCATAAATGCCTTAAATGAATGCTTACGTCATGTTGTTTTTCAACCGACAAAACGGAAGAGGTTATCAAGTCGTCGCGTAGGTATATTTTTCTTTACGTCGTCCTTACTTATTGTACGTATGACAGCCTCGGTGGCTCAGTGGTTAGTGACCCTAACTTCTGGGTCAAAGGGGCGTGGGTTCGATCCCCACCCAGGGCAAGTATTTATGTGATGAACATAGGTGTTTGCTCTGTGTCTGGGTGTTATTTAGTTACTATCTATATAAGTATGTATTTAAAAATATATACAAGTAGTATATCAGTCTCTGGCAGTCATATCACAAGCTTTGCTTAGTTTGGGGTCAGAGGCCGTGTGTAAGATGTCCTCTAAAAAAAAAAATATGAACATTTATAACTTTTTACAGAGTAGTCATGTTTTGATAATTCTTTTTTTTATTGAAAAGGTATACCCCGAAATAAGTTCTACATATTTTAGTTGAAATTGGTTTGTTGGTTTTTGATAAATCAATAGTAATCTGGTAAAAACTATTTTGGTTGTTGCATCGATCGTTGTATTGATTTTCTTGTGTTGTGTGTTAAACTTTCGTGATTTGAGCACATGATCCTATACTACGGGACGTAGGACAATAAAACATGAGATAGGTACCCATGTACTCATTAATTAGGTACCTCTTTTTCTCCCGAAGTTTCGACCAAGTTGCATCGGTCGTGGTCACGGGCAGACTAGATCTTTATTCTTAATGTTTATTTTTAAAGGTTGCCACCTGCACCCATAGATTTACTACACGACATTAAATTAACGCACTAAAAATATTTTAAATGGTTGTAATTATTTCCAATTAAATTTAAATACAAGACACATTTGTATATTTTTTGTGATCTCCTTTTGATTCATCTTATTATGAAACCCTATTCAAAAACTACTATCTAACGATTTGGCGTCAAATATCAGCCATTTAGTTTTTTGTGTTTAAATACCACAATGTTTTGTGTTTATTAAGACTTGAGGTTTTTGGGGAAATCCGTTCAGCTTTTTGCAAAATACGTAGGAGTAAAGAAATTTACAAACAAACATACAAGATACGCGTGAAAAACAATCCCCTTCCCTGGCAGTTGGGTAAATAAATATTTGGCTTTTGATAGGGAAATCAGCTCATTGTGAATGGATATTTTTTTATTCATTCATGAATTCGAAAGTTCTAGATTGTACCAATATTATATATAATCGGCCAAGTACGAGTCGGACTCGCGCACGGGTGTTCCGTACTGTATGGGAGCCCCCCTTAAATACTTGTTTTATTTTAATTTTATTATTTATTATTGAAGTAAAAATAAAACTTAATATTCTGTGCAAATTTCAAGCATCTACCTGGTACCATTATTAATAAAGAGCGAAAAACCTCTAAAAATTCAGGTTTGTTGTATGGGAGCCCCCCTTAAATATTTCTTTTATTTTGTTTTTAGTATTTGTTGTTATAGCGGCAACCGAAATACATCATCTGTGAAAATTTCAGCTGCCTAGCTATCATGGTTTATGAGATACAGCCCGGTGACAGACGGACAGACAGACAGACGGACATCGAAGTCTTAGTAATAGGGTCCCGTTTTTCCCTTTGGGTACGGAACCCTAAAAATGTAAAATTTTACCGATTCCTATACAGTCTTACACTTTCATCATTATTTTCGGCTTGGTTGTTTAACTGCCGACTATCAAAATTGCGTCTATTTTTACCCTTCATAATCATTGCACAGGAAGTTGCTAATATTTCACCAGATTTTAATGATAAAGCAGGTTGAAACTTGTTATCTACTGTCTGTACATAAAACAAAGTCTTATTACCCTCACATGATAATTCAAAAATGATTGGACCGATTTTTATCATTTTTTAATTAGTCTCTGCCCCAAATTATTTTAGTATGCTATCGACATATTTTAAACATTTACCGCCATACCACAAAAATTTTACTCACGCTTTGGACAATGTTTACCAGTACAAATTGTACGGTTAAACAGACTTAAAGCGTGTTTAAATTTTTTGTAGTAAGGCGGGTCTGGTTTGATTTTGTCTTAAAAATATGTCTATGTAGTATATCAGTCTCTGGCAGCCATATCACAAGCTTTGCTTAGTTTGGGGTCAGAGACCGTGTGTAAGATGTCCTCTAATATTTTTTTATTTAATTTAATTTTAGTATTATTTGGATCGAAACGTATGGGCCAATTTCGATATGAACAGATTTATTTATTTTATTCAAATATAAGTTTAGAGCAAAGCTCGGTTCTTTGGTAGACACATTAAAAAATGTCATGTCGATGGGTAAGCATCAATATGGCCGACTCCACACGAAGTCTCTTGCCGGGTGGATAGCCCTGGTGTCAGAGTTTCAAGTGTCAGATCTCTGATATGGCTAAACGGTTAAAAGAACCGGAACCTACAATTTAATGTGTAAACTGAGTTTAATAACTAAACTAAACTGAGCGATATCGTGGCTCGGATAGCGCTCAGTTGTAAATGCCACCCGCGGTCTTTCATCCGAAGATTAACCGTGCCGAGCGTTGTTTAGTAAGTTTTAAATGTATATTTGTTGTTATTTCAAGATAAGTATCTATCCATCTATCAGCCTTACGACGTCCACTACTGGGCATAGGCCTCCCCTTAGGATCTCCGATAAGACCGGTTTAAAACGGTTGACATCCATCGCGATCCTGGTCAGTACACCTTGTTGGTGGACGTTATACGTAGATGAATATAAATTGCTATTAGTTTTTACCTCAGACCAAACAAGTGAGGCTGGCAAAACTACGCCTCGCCAAGTACAGACACAATTACACACATACACGTACAACGAAACTACGCCTTGATTTGTCAGTCAGAACTATGGTGGCGCAACACCGACGCACTCACCACATGTATAGGTAGGTAATAGGTATTAAAAACCGGCCTCACTTGTCTGTTCACGACTTTCTATCTTGATTTTTTTATTTGGCCATAAACTTTTACATGTATTTGATGTACAGTAGCATTGTTGACCTTCAACATGGTCTATGGAATGTTATAAGTAGGTACCTTTAGCACGCGCTAAATAAATAAAGGGCAACATTGGTGTGGACTGCTTTCGAGAGGTGTGCTGTGCTTTCACTAGACGCTACTCGCGGCGTTATGCTCTTTAACACTTCTACCCTGGCGCTTTTTAAGTTTTTTTTACACCCTGGATAACTGTTACAGTTCAAATAAATTTTTAGTCATACTTGCAACGAGTTTTCTTTAGTTAAAACTTAAATTAATTCATAATAGGTATGTTATTGGGAAAGTTGTTCAGCAACAGCATAAAATAACGGAAATTATAAAACACGTTCTATAGTTAGTTACAGATATTTGAGTGTCACAGTTTGCTTTACAGACATGCGAGCAAAATGTATACCTTCTCAGAATGCTCTGAGCTCGTTTGTACTTTGCTCCAATTTGTTTGTGATTTCAATGAGCACGACAGACTGTGGGTGTCTGGGTCAGTATACAGTGGCAATACGCAAACCGGCCATGGCGCCGCAAACGAGTGTGACACATGTGCCAGCCATAGCTCTCCTCGACAATATTTGAGGGAGGAGAACGACTCCACACACGACGCCGACGCAAGAAGGAGCCATCGATGGCGAGAATGAATGCATTTAAGTCTTACTTTAATATGATAGCTGAGATGATTTAACAGTAGTAACATCCGCCTTACAGTTGTGAGGTCGTGGGTTTAAATCCCGATCCCGTACTAATGAGTTTTTTTTGGAACATATGCACGAAATTTCACACCAGAGGCTTTTCAGTGACGGAAAATATCGTGAGGCAACCTGCATTTGTCCGAAGAAGAAATTCGATGGCGTATTTGAATTTGCCAACCCGCACTGGGCCAGCTTGGTGGATATGGCCCAATCACCCTTAGTGGGGAGGCCTTTGTCCAGCAGTAGGTGTCCTATAGCTGATGAATTGATGATGGATAAACCAATCGCAGCGCAACTAGAAAATTAAAACTCATTGGTCTCTTATCTTTTACGATGGAAATTTTATTGTTAGCTATTTTGAGATTTATCAGTTTGTGATTGCTGATAAGCTTCTATAATTTTATTAGTTTTTTCAGAGAAACAATCGTGTTTTTAATTTCTAGGTAAGTAGCCAAGTAGGTAGATAAAAATAAATAACATTGAAAGTAGAGGAAGGACCTCTTTTGTTTTACCATTTCGCCGTCTCTAGTAACTTAACGTGACTATTTTATTTATTTATTTTTGCCAGTAAAAGTGCGGTAACAGCAACACAATATTGTTTAGTATCTATTTAAAGTTCTTTAAATTACTCATTACTACCTACTTATCAAGCATTATGCCAATCTACCTATCTTATTGAATCACCGAGTGAGGTGGTGCCTATAAAACACATAATTGGTACTTCTGAAAAGGGCCCAACGGTCCATGCTAAAAGTCCTGTCATTCAAGCCCTACTTATTCCCCACTAAGGAATTTTTAGCATTGTGTAAAGTCCTGACAGTTAGACAGCTATATGTCCTACGTACAACCATTTATCAACATACCAAAATCCCCTATGGTAATAATAGACGCAAGTTCGTAAATCTATATTTCCCTATTAATAACACTGGTTGATTCCCGGTCGTCCCCACTGGGTACGAGTGGGAAATAAAAAGTTGCGTTCGTCCCCAATGGTGACGATTGGAACTTTTTATTTCCCAGTCGTTCCGCTATAGACCGGGAGTCAAAATACAACACTAGTTTCAGACTCAATGCTGTTTTCTGCCCTGATACTAAAGTTCGGATAATTTCTATTAATTAGATACGCAAAGAGACTCCGGCTTTGCCCTATCCAAAGTTGGTTTCTACGTGTAATTTGCCAATTTAAAGCATTATCATGTAATTGTAGCTAATTATGGCTCAATGAAATGTTTTTTTTTACTGCGGATGAGCTCAGTGGTCAGAGCGTCTGGCTAGTGATCCGAAGACGCAAGGTTCGAGTCCTGCACCCGCGACGAAATTTTGAAATGTTTATCATAAAAATTACTCATTGAGAATTATGGCTCAGTTTCTTTAAAATAATTACCAAATAATATATCGGCCGAAAATCAAAAGAGTAGCAGCTAAAGATAAAGATCACTCGCTGATAAACAATGTTATCATTCCCTACGAGTCTTATAGATTCGAATCTATCGTTATCAGATCTAATTTCGATTTCAATCGGTTTATTATCAACAGTGGCGGAAAATCGCCTATTACAGTTATCTGTTGTTGAGCTGACGTATGCTTGGAAAGCTAATTGTTTTTGATAAAGTTTCAATTAAGTAAGATAACAGTATTGTAAAATTAGCTTCGGTGTCTATTTTTAACCGATTTTCAAAATGGAGGAGGTTTTGTGTTCGTCGGTATGTTTTTTTTAATGTTCATCGACAGGTTCGCCAATCGAACCGATTTAAAAAAAACATAAGAACAGAGGGTTGCACTCCGGGAGTGAAAACTGGAATATTTCAAGTACTATCATTATTATGTGGTAATAGTAGAATGTATGTACCCAAAACCAAGTAGTGTCTTACATCACCGGCGACAAATTGGACCCTGAGCGTAGCGAAGGGTTCAAGTCGCCCAAGAGGAAGACAGACTTGGTTCTAGCGGTGCATTCTCTATTTTTCATACCTCCTGCGAGAAAATTAAACCCCAGGAATATGAGTAACACTTACGTCATAAACTCGTTATGTATAGGTACTCATTAGGCAACTCGGTATTGTTCACAATAAAATAAATCGAATTAGAATTTTCAATGAAAAAAATTCAGTAATCAAACATATAGAATATAGATACTACGTGAAAAACATAAGACCATGGCCAGCTCGATTATCATGGCCAAACACGGGCATTGCAAAGGGGTTTTATTCTATAAAATTGAACTGGTAGGGGCACCAAAGAGGTTTCTTATGAATTTCCGATCAGGTCACGTGTCCTGAAGCGAGTTTAACATTTTTTACCCATCACAAAAATTACACAACAGAAGTTATTGAAGTTTTCACTTCGAAAATCTTTTTTAGTTCGAAAGAGTATTCTCCCGAGGGGAGTACGAATACGAGAGTAGGAAAACAGCTCAGCTGATTTCGAGAAGATTTAAATGGGACCAATTTAAATCTTAACGAAATCGGATGAGCCTGAGATTGTGTTACAGAATACCTGCGCACCAAGACAAAAACACCGCACAAGTGCGCTCTTGGTGTTCTGAGTTCCGCACAAATCTGAAAAATAGCACAAAATTGGGACATAAGTTGTTAAAACCTCGGGCGTAACTAAAATCATCGATAAAAGGCATGTTTTTGTTTTGCTTTTCTAGTGGTATTGTACATTGAATACACATTATAAAAATAATACAAAAACAGGTTTAGCTTGTGTAGAGAAACTAACCTTTTTGTTAGCTTCTCTACATTCAGACTCTTTCAACGATAGGTAACACTGCCAACTTACAATTCTAGTTATGAATTTTTTTTGTAATTTCTTTTTTTGACAGGATCAGCGATCCTTGTTTGTAAAATTGGGCAGGCTTGAGTTGAAAGTCATCTTGAAGACACCATTTTTTTCTAAATAAGATGTAGTGACTGTGTGATTTTAGTTTGCATGGACGAGTCCCGTAGTGTAAACGGCATGAGCGTCGGGTAACAGTCAGGGTGAGAGGCTCCGGTCCCTTTGACTTTGTTTACAGGAGGATCTCCTGTTTTGGGGCCACTGACCCCTTACCCTGGAGCACTGGGCTGGCGCTGTCGACGAACCCTGTCGGCCGGTTTGGGCCGGCGCCTGTCGGCCGGTTTGGGCCGGCGCCTCCACCTCAGTCGACAGATGTCTCCACGCTAGCGCTCACCTAGCGCTACCTTGCTGGCGCCACACTATCGGCGGGTCCAGCTCAGGCTATAGAAAATCCTCGGCCAGCCTCCAGCGTGGTTCTACGAGTGCTACCCTCTCCCTTTTTGGCTAACATTCCAAGGACCCTTTCAAAATTCTCTCTCTCTCTCTCCGCTTCTTGAAGACTTAATAGACGATAAGTGCAGTGTGTGATAGTGTAAATAAATGTGTAAATACTATGGTTAGTTTATTCTATATTAATCTCCTTTCTCCGAACCGTTAGGGATCCTATTCACTAGGCAGGACTCTACGGGTAGGTTCTCTAATCCTCTCTTAACTTGTGGTGCTGCAAACGGCTTCCCCGTTTGCAACATTACACTTGTGCTACTGCTAAGGCAGCTCTTTCATATAGGTATCATTTGAAAGAGCTCATAATACGATTACCTCACTTCGAATTATGGGCCCATATTCGTTGTATTTAGGCTCTATTTTTTGTGATTAAATAGAAATTGTAGTTTTCATATTTATTTCTATACTCTAAGACAACGCTCCTTGCCAAACTTTACAGTTTACAGTATTTTACATATTACAACGAAAAGTACCCTATAGGTTTTGATTTCCTTGTGAGTTGTCGAAACACCTATACAGTTTTTCACGCTCGAACTTTTTTTCTACGAAAACTAAGAAGTTTGATTTTTTCACAACTGCAAGAAACCATAAATATCCGTGGTTTTAATTTTAACTCGTTACTTTACGCGTTACCGATATAAAAGGTCTTGACGCACGGACGGACTGACTTCCGATTTTCCTTTTGAGGTAAGGAACCCTAACAACGCGCACACTCAGAATTCATCACCCAAATTTGCCTGATCGGGAATCGAACCCAAACTCGTAACTACATCTAATAAGTAATTGCCTAGATTCTATCTCGTCCCTAAATTATTTGGAAGATCTAAATAATGAGATAATCGATTTGCAGAAAAAAGGTTTATTTATTTAATTACTTCGTATTTAACGCGTCTTCCCATTTCACAATAAAATTCTAGCAATTTACATGCATGACTGATAAAATGATAAATATGAATGAATAAAGTGATAACAATGTCTTCGTAGAACGATTTTCTTATCAAATATCAACGGTTTAGTAAACACAAAAACATTAATCGGAAAATAATAAATGGGCAGCAAAATTCTTGAAAGACATACAAAATCTAATCATTGGATTAGTACTTAAGGGGACGGTACCCGGCAGTAATTTTCGCCAATTTTGACACAGAATAAACAATAGTTTGACGCGCGCCATCTGTTCGATTCGGCGTGAACCAAGTAGGCAGCGCGTTGGCTAAGTTGACATGACGTCTAATGTATGAACCACTGACTTTAGTTCCTCCTACCTCATTGGTATGAACCTATACTGCCGTTTCTTAACTAAAGTGCAGTTAAGTACCAAAACCATATTTAGAGATGACATAAGGGTGACATAATTAAAAAAAAATATGCTACTTCCTAACTACAAGTTTCTTGCAAAACTTTTAAATACTAAAAATACAACTTAAAAGTTATTTCAGTCAATGCAGCTAGCAGTCAAAATTGTTTGCGTAAATTAAAGAAAATAAATATTTGTTAATTTCTGACAGCAATCCTTAAAATTTCAAGTCCTAAAAACATGACTATAATACCGTAATACATACTTTAACGGAATTTTTGCTAATAGTTTTGACAGAATTTTACAGTTATATATTCCAGACTGAAAAAATATTATTATGGTACTAGTAAAAACTTTAAAAGCCGCTAAATACGCTAAAGTCAGTATAACGGCAATAAAGACAAGTAAATTTAAATAATAACTCAATATATCTTTTGCAGTAGTATTTTTTATATTTATTACATTGCTTAAATGCGGCTCTTTACAAAACTTGTAATTATTACGGCATTTTAACTATGCATCACATTTCATAATTAATAAAGATTTTTTTTTATCGTGAATAAGTCCGCGCAAGACCACCAACTCGCCTGATGGTACGCGACGTTGTGGTAGAAGATGAAGCACGCAGATCTAGAAGATACCTATTCACTTTGGCTTTGAAAAGCTTTACATTATATCTCTCAGGAAACAGGAAAGCAGGAAGACTGATCTATATTATTCCCTGGCGGTAAGAATCAGAAATGTTGAGTCAAACCGCTTCGAACGTATCGAAGGAAAATCAGCAGTGTAGGGGTGGTAATATGGCGTCCTCCTTCTTGTCCTGTAGTAAAAACGGGATGGTAGGATAAGGTAGGGTGCAGCTCAGATGCACACTCTCCGAAATGAATCCTATAGAAAATGGACTGACTCGCAACCCTACGGCGATGCTCCAGGCTATGATATTTTTTGCAACTAACTTTTCATCACCTATAAGCCAAACAGCACGCCAGTCCACCGATCCCAAGGCCTTGAGCTGATACTTAGCCGAGCCATCCCAAAGTCATTGGCAGCAGCATTCCAGACATGAACGGCCTTGTGTTTGATACATAGTAAGCTACTTTCCCGGTGTGAAATACCGCCTGACCTTGTTCAGGATACCCAGCTTCTTACCAGCCAATTTGGTCCTAGATTCTAGGTACGTGTCGTAGTTCAATGTGGAAGTAAGTGTAAGCCCCAGCAGTTCAAGGCAGTTTGTCACTGTTAAAGGAATATTTAAGTTATTCTAATTGAAATCAAATACAACAATAAAATCAACTCTTCTTGTTTTGACTAATGTCATCAGATGAAGACGGGCTCCCCTCGCCCCTTTCCGTGTCACTTTATTCGCTCGATACGCTCTTCAATATCTATTTGTCTCAGTAGTCTTACAGAACACAGACACACTATGCTGGAATCAAAACAAAAAAAATCTGGTGTGGCTGAGTCGTGGACGCAGTCGTGTATTGTACGTGAATACGTCTCGTATTTGTCTCGGTCATATGGTTTTTTATTGATACCATTTTATTACTTTTGAAATGCTTATTCTAACCGTGTGCAATATTTGTATTTCTATCTGGCTTTTTGACATGTCAAGGCTGATATTATACATTTTGTAAGCTTTTTTTATATTTTATCGCCTAATTCGTGATATTGGTTATAAGTTTATAGGTTTAATGCCAAGGGCAGCTGGCGACCCTTGATTGAATGCTACTTGAATTTTAAAACATTTTTTATATGTACCTATTCCAAGTTTTAGTTACCATATTTTGGCAATAATCTGACGAACTTTAAGTAGTTAGATTGATTCTCATGTATGATTTGTCACTAATAACTGTATTCTAACTATTGTATGGTTTGAAGAATTATAACTTAGTAAGTATAAAATTTTAACTGATGTTTTATACTTGTCTGACCGTGTAACATATTATTATAATGTTATTTTATATAATTCATATTATTATTGTATCCAAAACTTTTCACTATAATTATACTATATACCTATCTACTGAAAACGAGAGCGCGCACAATGTAAACTTAGGCAATTCTCCACTTCATGGATTACCAAAAAACAGGCCTAGCCGAGTTTCGAACCCACTGTAAAGTATGTTTGTAATTTCCCTTATCATCCAACAGCTAAGTAACAATTTTTGTCAAATAAATATATTTAAATTTCAATATTTCAATTACAGTCACAGTCACAATAATACACTAAAGTTTTATCCATAATTAATAGATTTTGTTAAGAGCTAACTATTTAATACAGAACAAACGCCTTAACTTCTCCGAATCAAATGTTATACTAAATTGAAATCTCGATACCTCGAAAGTTACCTCAAATACTCTTTTACTTAGGTACTAAGGTAAGACGAAATTTATAATTTCGTTACGTCCGTTAACAATCACATAATTTTACTTTTTACACTAATTTTACAGACTGTTCACGCCAAAAGCGCGCTTTTGATATAATTAGTTAGAATACTGGAAATGCTGTTAGCCATGATAACGAAATTGGCGGGAATCCGCAACTGTCCACGCGCCTGTCCCATTTAAACCATCAAACACTTTCACCCGCGCCGTGATACAGGCGCCACGCCGCGCCGCTGCGTGAGCAGAATCAGCAGAACTGATTCTGTTCACGCAGCTGCATTTTAGAAAAGTTATGTTGTATAGCAGCAATATAGCCTTGAACAATATTTAAAAAAAATTGCTAGACCAATTATAACTGCCGTTGTATACCAATTCCATTTGTATGCTGACAAATTAATATTTTGTGTAAAATCCTTTAATGCGGATAATTTTTCTGATGACAATGACCTCAGAAAAGTGAAAATGACAAAATGTCAGTTAACGGCATTTTAGTTAAAGGACGGCAGTATAGACCTATAGGCATCATTATGGCGTAGCGCAGATTGAAAATTGAGAATATAATTATTCAATAATTTAAAATATGTGAATATTTAGTAAAATATAAAATAATAGTTTCAAAAAAGAGTTTGTAAAAAAAAATACGAAATTTATAAATCACCGGCGAAAATCACAAGGCGAAATTAGTATCTACATCAAGGTCCAATTATGGGACCAACCAATCCAGAATCAGCAAATCAGCTGTCCCATATTTGTATTTTGTCGATAAGGTACTACCTATACAATAAGTACAATGGACTTTTTCTATGGATCAGCTGACTTTTTCTTGAGTTTGGGTTAGTCCCATTGTAAAAGTTATTCTTCTTGATGTATTTAACTCTCCTATAAGAGGTTATGTATTAATGTACGTACCTATGTTTATTTTAAAATTCCTAATGGAAATAAATCATCATTTTGACTTCTTGATTTTGAGAATGGGGCATTTTTGATAGGCAACCCGGACAACTTAGATTTTATGATAATTAGTAATCCTGCGCGTAAACCGCGTACCGAACATGAAACCTTATAAATTAACAATGTAGAACAAGAATATAGAAATTGTCGTCGTACGGTGAAGTTAGGCAACGCCGCCGAAGACTTGGAAGTCATGCAACCGCGCCTTCATATGCAATAATAACGCCTGTCATAATTATGCGAGCAACGGTATTTCTGAATGAAAAGTTTTCAGCAGGCGTTTTCAGTATTTATCTGTAAACTTTATTAAACGATAACATTTAGAAAGAAATGTTCGTTTAGGAAAAAGGTGCTAATATCTCAAACAACTTATTTTAGTTTAATTCAAAATGAACCTCTCCGATTCATGAAAAATCAGGATAAAAACTGATTACAAAACTGGTGTAGTAATACTTTTCAATGGTATTTTAAAGTAGTTGCAAATGTTAATAATAAGCATTTTGGCCTTTATTTGCTAACAGAAGATATGTTTAACAAGATATACTAATTTAAAATCTGCCACACTTTCAACAAAGGTCAGGAAATGAGTACAAAATCACTCAATTTGCCCATCTCACCACCTTAAGTGGGCTCGCTAGTATTGTACAGTCTAAAGTCATTTGATTGAAAATTACTGAAATACTAGTAAACACATATGAGTACATATGATTCTTCATTGTGTTTAGGCTAGTTGACAATATTTAGCCAACTTTTATTATTTTTTCAGTTTATGAATCATAATGAATTTAAAACTTTTTAAAGTAATTCAATACCAGTCATCTACCTTATAATATACACAGGGTTATTTCTAATTAATTAGCATCCTTTTAGGGACTTATTCTGTACATCAAAACTAACAACTTTTGTTCTGCGACATTTGTCAAAAACTAAAAAAAAAATGCCATAGAAAAATATTGTTCACCCGCGACAAAATGTATGGAACAGATGATTTTTTTTAGTTTTTGCAAAAGTCGTAGAACAAAAGTTGTTAGAAATCGGCTAAGCCGTTTTCGATAAATAAGCAACATTGTACATGGATGTCACATCGTGCAAATTATTCGAATTCTGTACACGGTGGAAGTCGGTGTTGCGATCTTTTGCGAAAAATATTTATTTAAAAAAATATTTAATGAAATCTTTTTTAGTTCGAAAAAGTATACTCCCGAGGTCTTATTAAATTTTTTTCGAAATCGGCCGAGCCGTCTTTGGTGAATCAACAATAATGTACATCGATGTAATATAGATTCATGCAAACTATTCGTATTATGTACACGATGGAAGTCAGCGTTGCGATTTTTTGCGAAATATAATTATCATACCTTCTGCTAGACGATACAAATGATAAAGGCCGAATCATACAAGTAGGCGGATCTGAAGTTAACTACAACCTAAGCGAAACCCTATTAACGCGCAGCTTTATGCGAGCTTCAGTCAGGATTGGATATTGCGCAGCTTGTAGCTAACTTCACATCCGCCGACTTGTATGATTCGGCCTATACGACACGACTCCTGCCTGGTCCCGTTTTTACTCTTTGGGTACGGAACTCTAAAAATATTCAACCGAATTGAGCCTTCTTTTATGAAGTCGGTTAAAAACGACCTACAGTATTAGTAAGGAAATATGTTTGTACCGTATTATTAATGATTTTTCCAAAAACATAGCGGCCATACAAACAAAAATCAATCTAGGAAATACTTAGGCTCGGTTGCACCATATTGGTAGTTATAGTTAAGATTATTGTCAAATTTAACAATAACAATAACGCTGACTTAAACAGTGACTGCGAAATGTGTTGCACCAGCGTATTCCTTGGAATAGTTAAAGTTATCAGGACTATACAATTCTGACAGACAATTAACGTTAACAATAAAATCAACCAGTGAATCGTGGGCGGTTACGGTTACAGTTAAAGTTATGACGTCATCTTACAAATTGTCAAATGGTGCAACACATTATTTTCCCTAACCATTACTTTAACATGTTTGTCATTGCTAAAGTAACATGGTGCAACCAAGCCTTATTTGTTCAAGGTTTATTTGGTCAAAGTTGCATTAAATGCCGTCGTGTATTAAATGTGTAACCAGAATCAAGATTTTAATATCAAAAACATTTTTATTTTAAAAGAAAATATTTTTTTTTTTATTCTGGAGCATATCTTCTGTCGGCAAACCATATCTGATACGTACAAGGAATAACTACGCTCGATCGAAAAAAAATCCAAAGTCACCTCTGTTTTGAGCGAAGATCTTATTTATTGACGAGTTTTCATAAGGAGGAGGAGAAGGATGTTCGTCTGTATGTATATATTTTTTTCTATGTTCATCGATATTTTCGCAAATTCAAAAACATCATTTTTAGTTCGAAAGGGTACCTATATGGGCAGTCTCATTTAAATTTTACTGCCGATTGGCTGAGCCGTTTTTGAAAAATCAACAAGCAATAAAAATTGTACACATCAATTCGAGCGAACTATTCAAATTTTATACACGATGGAAGTCAGTTTTGCTATTTTTGCGAAAAATAATAATAATTAAATGAAATGATATAAATAATTAAAACAGCGCCCCCTATGATGGGTCAGAGAATTCTTAATGTCTTATTTTCTTTCACGAAAAGCCAGGCAGGAGGAAACAGGAACACCTTAGGCCTGTAGTTTGTCCCTCTCTGCTAGATGGCGCTTTTTCCATCTTTGTGATATTTTAGTGCTTTTATTTGATTACATTTTATAGAAGCAGTTTTAACTGCTTGTGTGTTTTAATATGTTTTAGACTTATAAGTTTACATTGTTAAAAAAATATTCGAGCGAACATTGCCGTGAAAAATCCTATATACTAAGCTAAAAGTCCCTGTATAAATGTGATTTAGCTACTCGTCAATAGGTTGCGGTAGTAGTTTTAAATTTTCGCAGGAAAATATCATTTTGTTAACGGATAAAAGACAAATAATATAAATCTTCAATACATGAATGAGAATGTTGTATATGAATGCAAATTGCAACTAGCGGGAATGCAATCCCGGTCGATCTTTTCAATCCAGGTATTGACGTGATTGAACATAGGTAGGTACCTATCTACCTACCTACCGGATTAATTATTTTTCTGAATAATTATAAATTAAAAATTTAAAAACCCCCGACACAAAAATATTTGACAACAAACTTTCAATTGACAACCATTTTGGGCACATTTGTAGAATTTTGGTTCTTCCATCCCCACTTTAACCCACCATAACCCTTAAACGGCTCAATCGATTTTTATAAAACATAGCTAAGAACACTCTCGATTAAGTCTCCTTTCATCCAAATAAACTAAACTGAAATCGGTTCAGTGGTTCGGGCGCTATGATGCCACAGACAGACAGACAGACACACAGACAAACAGACACGTTAAACTTATAACACCCCTCTTTTGCGTCGGGGGTTAAAAATAAGTATATCAAAGTCATAATTTAGAGACTTTAGGTATTGACGTGATTGAACATAGGTAGGTATCTATTTACCTACCTACCGATTTTTTTTTTCAGATAAATAAGTATATCAAAGACACAATTTAGAGACTTTAGGTATTGACGTGATTGAACATAGGTAGGTATCTATTTACCTACCTACCGATTTTTTTTTTCAGATAAATAAGTATATCAAAGACACAATTTAGAGACTAGGTATTGACGTGATTGAACATAGGTAGGTATCTATTTACCTACCTACCGATTTTTTTTTTCAGATAAATAAGTATATCAAAGACACAATTTAGAGACTTTAGGTATTGACGTGATTGAACATAGGTATATAGGTATCTATTTACCTACCTACCGATTTTTTTCACAATTTAGAGACTTTCGGCTAAGTTACCATAATAAGTAATAATAATTAAACGCTATCATTGAAGCGGTAGGTATTTAGCAATGCAAAGGACACGTCCACAAAATGTATGAAGGCTGGACATATTTATGTATTAATAATCAAAAAATATAACCAAATCACTTGTTACATTTCAAGAAAGTACATGTTTTCTGAGTCAATTACAACACTTAAAAAAAGAGCCATCCGATTTTTTTTTCAATTAATTTTAAATTTCATGTGATAAATAAATATATTTGTCACATTACGAGTAGGTAGTTTATCTTTCGCAACTCTGATTAGGTAATTTTCAAATAGCTAAAATTAAAGCATTTCGATTGGACACCATTTTTAAAGATTTTTTGAAATATTGATCTAACTAAACACATTAGTTTTTATTAATATTCTATAATTTTAGCGTATTAGAAGATGAATGTGGGAGAATCAGGTTATCTCAGGACAAATAAAATTTAACGTTGCACTAAATTTCCGATGCAATATTTTTTATAAGGTTTAGGATCACTTATAGAGTTTATAATCACAAAATACTGGAGCTTCAAGCGCCATCTTGAATAACCGTTTTTGGCCAATAACTTGGAAACTGTGCACTTTAGGGCATAAATAGTGAAGACATTATCGTAGAAAATAAAATTTAACATCTTTCGTTTTCAGTAAACTTTTTTGTAAACCTTACAGTTTACGATTTATGGCCCATTTAATGAACCGGTTTTTCTATCCAGTACTGTACTTAATAGTCCACTGCAGGACGTAGGCCTACCCCGAAGGGTGATTGTCGTGGTGGTCTAGTGGTAATGATACTCGCCTTACAATCGTGAGGTCATGGGTTTGAATCTTGGTCCCGTACCAATTATTATTTCACTGGAATTTATGTACGGATATACGGATTTTCACACCATTGGCTTTTCATTAATGGAAAACATCGTGAGGAATACTGCATACGTCCGTAGAAGCGATTGAGAATCCCGGTTCGAATCCCGATCCTGTACCTATGAGATCTTTGTTTTTGTACCCACCACGGAATTTCCACCACCAGATTTTCGGTGAAAAACAAAATCGCGATAAAACCTACTTACGTCCGTAAAGGAAACTCGATGGCGTATGTGAATCCACCAACCCGCACTGGGCCAGCGTGATGAATATGCCCAATCATCCTGCGAAGGTAGGCCTACGTCATGCAGTGGACTATCAAAATGGCTGGTACAGTACAGTAAAAGACCCATAGTGAAGCACAACATTTCAGAAGCCGTAGCATAAATAAAACTTCTTTTTAGGGTTCCGTACCCAAAGGGTAAAAATGGGACCCAATTACTAAGACTGTGCTGTCCGTCTGTCTGTTATTGTTTTGTCGTGACTCCAAATTCTTTTTAGTTCCTCCTCGGTTCCGCCAGGAACGCTGTAAGTACGAATAAATATGCAACTACGAGTATATCTAAACTATCATTGTTTCCGTTTATACATAAACGTTTATACGTGTTTTTGCCTACAGCTTTGCCCGCGTGATGATCTTATTTTCGTGCTATTTCATAGGACCCTTTTATTTTTTTGGACTAAAAAGTAGCCTATGTCACTTTTCGTCTTTCAAACTAAGTCCATGCCAAAAATCAAGTCAATACGTTACTCCGTTGTGTGAAAAAGGAACAAACCAACAAATACACTTTCAGATTTATAATATTAAGTAAAAAAGGAAGAAACAATAGGGATATGTAATAAGTAACCTCTTTGTTTCAGTTTTCATCTACGAATAAAATAAATCGAAATTGTTTAAACACAACAGCTATTATAATGAAAATCAAAGTAAACATCTGTCATCCAAGGATTATAATATTATTCCGGTTGGATCGCCGGTACCCCCTCCCCCTCCCCCGTGCTCGCGAATCACTAATCTGCTTTGTTTCGTTTAAGAATATTATCTTAAAGGGATGTAAGATTAGATAGGGTTGCACAGAACTCATGTGCCAAGCTGAAAGGTACCTAGGGACGGGTTAGGAGCTTTACGACTACATCTCTATTTGACTAGGCAGCAGATATGACTAGATCGCTTTAAGACTAAATCGCGATATGACTATATCGCATTGGGTTAAATAGCTGTTCGACCATATATGCTTACGTCCTATTATCATGTTCGACGTAATTTCGATATGACGTACAGTTGTATTTAAAAAATTGTGCGAGGATATACGTAGTTTTCATAATTATTTTTCGCAAAAAATAGCATGACCGACTTCAACCGTGTACTGAATTCGCGAATAAATGGCACGGATCGATGTAGCAATTTTCACATTATTGTTGTTTTATCAAAAATGGCTCAGCGAATTAAGATAAAATTTAAATGGGATCAATTACGAAGTACACCAAAAAAAATTATATTATCGATATCGTATCACTCAGTAAAAAGTTATGCGTGGTTCTACAAAAAAAAATACCTCGACTTGAGTAGCTCCTCCCTTTTTTCGTCGGTTAAAAAGATAAGACAAAATCAAACCAGAAATAGGTAAGTACTTACTAAGCACCAATTAAATTAAGTCAGCTGGTAGGTTTTCATAAATTTTATGTGGCAACATTGCGTTGTGATTTTTAAATAAGATTAATTTTTACTTTTTTACTTCCAAAAAGGAGGAGGTAATAATGTTCGTCTGTATGTATTTTTGAAGTAATAATTCTAATGCGACTTCCAACAAGGTTGCGTTAAACATTTAACGCTACCATGGAGGGGGTAAGAAAGCACTGTTGTCTGTTGCGTCGAAGTTTCACTTCTTCCGCGCGGAGGGACAACACTTGCATTTTTTTTCTGTATGTTCATCGATATTTTCGCCAATTGTGAACTGATTTCAAATAATCTTTTTTATTTCGAAAGCGTGTATTTCCGAGGTGGTCCTGTTTAAATTTTATCGAAACCGGCTGAGCCGTTTTTGATAAATCAACAATAATGTACATGGATGTTACATCGATTCGTGCAAACTATTCGAATTCTGCATACGGTGTCAGAAAAATAATTATTGACAGACAAACGTTACGGACAAAAGCCTCCCTTACAGATCTCCAATAAGACAGGTTGGAAGCGGCTTGCATCCAGCGTGATCTCTCGATCTTGACCAGGTCATGCGTGCACCTTGTGGGATGACCTCCTATGATGAGCTTCCCGCGTGTGGTCTCCACTCGAGAACTCGAGAGATAAGACGTGTTTTTTGACCTTCAACTTAAACGGTAAAGTGGGCAAATCCTATTCAGTAGCTATCGGCAATACCGCTCTCCAACAGGTGAACAGTACCAAACTACTGGGCTTCTATGTGGACAGTGCGCTCACGTGGGAGACGCACATTCACGAGCTATGTGGAAAGCTGAGCCGCTCGTGCTTTGCGCTGCGGCGGCTCGCGAAGACCGCGACTCGTGACGTTGTGCGCTCTTGCTATTACGCCACTGTCCATAGTAACATCACTTACGGGTTGGAGTTGTGGGGCCGCGCCGCGGACTACAAAAGAGCATTCGTTATGCAAAAGCGGGCCGTTCGGGCCATTTTTGGTGTATCAGACGACGTCTCCTGTGTAGAGCTCTTTAAAAAGCTCCATATTCTTCCGCTTCCGTGTGAATTTATCCTTCAGATGGCCTTATTCACACATATCAATTTAGACCGATTTAAACAAAGAGGTACCTACTCGAGGTTTGATTTGAGGAGCAACGTAAAGAAACAACTACTTGTTACACCGACTCACAGACTAGCGAGGTCGGATAAATCCGTGTATATTGGAGGACCGGCTATCTATAACCGGATACCTAGTGCCGTGCGTAGTGCATCCTCCGTTGTATCATTTAAAAATAAGCTTAAGACTTGGCTAAGAGAACAATTATTTTACGATATCAATGAATTTTTAAAATTACCGGAATTGGTTTAAATTATTTTGAGTGTGGAATTACTCTTAATTATGACAATTGATCATTGTGATTTTGTTGATTATTATTGTACATTAATTGAAAGAACAAATTATAATTTTGTAATGACTTATAACTATGCTTGTTATCAATAAATGATTTGTATTTGTATTTGAACTTCGATCTCATCGGTGATCAGTTCTTCGTGCTGTGTGCCCTGTCGACTGCCATTGCAACCTGCCAGTCCGCTGGGCTATGCTGATCGCTTTGTTTCTTCAAACTCAAATCATTTATTGCAACACATGCAATTTACATACGGTTCTAAACTGACATGTTTTGTATCTATAGTTATACGAGTACATATGACCCTTTAAGGGTATGGCAATTTTATTATTTGTATTGGAACGGTTTATTATTTTGTTTTCTTGATTATCGTTAAAAAAACGTATAATGTGTAATACCATTTAAATTACAGAATAAGTTTTGTTTTAAGAAACAGTTATCCTTTTCGTACTTTTCTTTTAGATTTTTTGGCAGAATATAAATATGAATAGAATATAAAATAGTCAGGGTGCTTTTTTACAAATTTACATTCTTCTATAGATCTACTCGTTTCTGATTGAAAATGAAATGGAATTTATTAGCGCTCACAAGCATCAGTATATCATTATTGTTTAACAATGATTTGTATATCCTAGGTTATATTGCAGGTTGAGAAGCATTGCTATCCAAGCTAGGAACTAACCTGTGTTTAGGTATAGCAATACCCTCCGCCGAAAAAATTATCTAGTCACATTTTAATACAATGCAAAAGAAGTAGATACTTAATTATAATTTTGAAAGGTTTGAAAATTTATGGATGGGATTCGATCTTGCAAAGAGACTACAGGCATAGCCCTCTTCGTAGCTCGATAATTTTCTAATTCTCTATAGGTATAGAGAATGTGCGACAGAGCTTTTAGCAGGCGTGTATTTCAGTCCCCTTCCGTTAGTAATGGAAAGGTTTTACGGTATTTACCGGTAATTCATCGAAATGGATCGCAGAGCGATTAAAAATGTCGCGTTTAGACTCCCAATGTACTACTAAAGTAAGTAAGTTCGTATAGGCCGGGTGGCTAGCCCTGATGTCAGAGTTTTCAAGCCGCCTGAAGGCCTCTGACATAGCTAAACGGTTAAAACAACCGGAGCCTACATTTTAACGCGTCGCCGCGTACTACGACTAAAATTATAAACAAGTTAAGATAATTTAGATAAGATAAGATAATTTATTTCTCAGAAAATAATCACAAAGAATACAGTAGCTTAGATTACAGATTTATAGTACTTAGTCACTCGTATACATATATTTTATAGTATTATACTATAAAATACATGTACGAAAAAATATGTATACGAGTATATGTATATAGCACTATAATAGCGCTCATAGTTTAGTTTGACTAGGTGTTTGTCAGTGATCACCAAAATTAAGCAACGTTCCACACGGTCAGTATTTGGATGGGTGACCGCGGGTGGCGTCTTCCAACTGAACGCTACTGTAGCTCGGATTACCCGTTAAATTTAAGTCCCGGTTGTTTTAACCGTTTAGCCATGTCAGATAGCAGACAGGCCTTCAGGCGGTCTAAAATCTGACACCAGGGCTAGCCACCCGGCTTATACGAACTTCACTATCACTTCACTACATAGTATAAAACAAAGTTGCTTCCCGCTGTCTGTCTGTCCCTATCTATTATATAAAAGGCTTCGCTGAGTGACTGACTGACAGACAGCCTACAGCCCAAACCGCTAAAGATACGAACATGAAATTTGGAACAAAGATACATTGGACCACGTAATGGAGCACTAAGAACGGAATTTTGAAAAATCGACCTCTAAAGGGGTAAAACGGGCCCTTTTCGTTTGTATGTAACTTTTTATTCCCTTTACCGATTGACTTGAAACTTTGTATACATGCTACTTAAACAAAATAAAAGTTACGTTTGTTCCTGTTTTTCCGAATATTCCTTATCTAAGGGGTCAAATTGGGTCCCAAAGTTGGTGAAAAAAGCGTCTATTACATCCAACGAGCTGAACGGTTATGGATGAAATCTGGTATGGAGGAAGCACACAACATGTTTCAACACATGAACTATTATTATCCCGGAAATTCTATGGGGATCCTTAGGGATAGCCAAAATTAATCAGTTTCGGCTGCCGCCCAAACCGCTAAAGATATAAACTTGAAATATGGAATATAGGTACATTGTATGACGTAATGGAGCACTAAAGACGAAAACTTTAAACTTTTGACCTTTGACGGGGTAAAACGGGCTCTTTTCGTTTGTAAGTATATTTTGTATTCCTGTACCGATTGACTTAAAACTTTGTTAACATGCTACTCAGACAAAATGAAAAATACGTTTGTTCCTATTTTCTGAATTTTCTTTATCTAAGAGGTCAAAAGTTGGTGAAAAAAACATAAATTACATCCAACGAGCGGAACGGTTATGAATGAAATCTGGTATGTAGGAAGCACATAACATGTTTCAATACAGTAACTATTTTTATCCCGGAAAATCTATAGGGTCTCTTAGGGATAGCCAAAATTATCAGATAAAGCTAAGATAAAATGGGTAAATGAATTCTAACAAAATTTGGTACGATGCTAGACAATAACACAAATTACCACTTGGGGTACCTACTGCTATCCAGGAAAATTTCAGTGGGTCACGATAACAATTTCTTAAAAAAATGCTAAAAATCTATTTGTAAATCGATGCAATATTGTTTAAAAATAGCCCACCCTTTTAACTAATAGATGACTATATTGACGTTTTGGGAAAAGTCCCGGATTCCTTGTCGAAATCTAGACCAAACGTCCTATAAAAGCATGAAAAATAACTTGAACGCATTTTTTTAGTAATATAGTGAAGTATCTAGAATAAAATTTAGATATTGACTCATCCGTCAATGGGGCAAAATGGGCCCCTAATAGTTTACGAAAGATTTTATTTTGTGAGCCAATAGATTTGAACTTAGGGTACATTCGGATAAATAAACTTACATAACTATGGGTTCTACCTGAAAAAGCGAAAATTACCTATTCTTTACATTTTGCCGCGGGTCGATGAACTTTTTATGTTGAACAGCAGATTTTATTTACGTGATTTCGGGGTTGGTACCATAGTAAAAGTAAGTCAAATGATGAGTATAATAGAATCCTAGAACATGCCTGTCGTCTAGATATAGGTACAATATGTATTTCTCAAATAAAATATACCTACTTGTGTGCTACTTTTTCATCTGTAGGTACAGGGTCAGAGAATGCCTGAAAGTCCTACAAGTGTCTCGGCCACTTTTGACTGGGTGAACGGTTTTGGGCAAGATTGTCATTGAGTTCAGGATAATCAAAATTAAATTTCTAATAATTTAATGAAACATGTTGAATACCTGTACTGAGCTTTTTTAATAGTCCACTACTGAACGTAGGCCTACCCACGAAGGGTGATTGAGCCATATCCATCACGCTGGCCGAGCGCGGGTTGCTGAATTCATATACATCGATTTTTCTCTATGGACGTGCCTTTGCAGGTTGCTTCAATGTTTTCCATCAATAAAAAGCCATTAGTGTAAATTTAGTACATAAGTTTCAAAGCTCAGTGGTCAGACCAGGATTAGGACCTTACGATTGTGATGTGGACCATGACATGCAAATGGAGTTGGATATAATTTGGTATGCGAGTGGGAAACTACATGGTTCATGAGTGAGCAATGTACCGAAAAATATTCTTTTTACCACATAAAGAATGAGTAGGTATTTTAACATATAACTTTATTAAGTATTTATCTTCCGACAAGTTATAAGGCAACGCGGGCCAAACCGTAGGCTATTAAAGTCAAAGAACATATTTACTGTTGAACTGTGTTACATTGAGATCTTAATACTAAGAACAAAAATATTGAATTAACCGTTAAATCCAATGCGGCCATAAAATAATTATTTGAACATGAATAAATCATACAATTATTATTTAATTAATTTCAAATATTTTGCAAATCAATTTCATCTAAAAATTGTCGTAGGTACTCCGTAATAAGCTTTAGACACGAGCAAATTTAAGCAAATACTGAGACAAAGCAGGCTAATCTTATCTTTGCAATTAATACGAAAACCCGAGCTAAACCATGAGCTATTATTTTAAGCAAGAAAGTACTAAAACAACGCGGGTCAAACTGTGGGGAAATACCATTTAAAGTAAGTACTCATTATCATTTTGAGAAAATACTAAAACAACGCGGGCCAGACTATTATCATGGGCTATTATCATTGCAAGTAATACGACAACGCAAGCCAAACGGCAGGCTATTATAATTTGGGATAATATAAATTGCATATCAAATAAATAATCGCCTATCAATACATACTCATCATTTATATTCTTTTTTACATCAAATAACTTACTTCACTACAAATAAACTAAATGTTTAACAAAACTCAAACTGCAGATAATTCGAAATTTTACATCAATATGACATTACTTTTTTCCTCATAATGTAATCCAGTTAAATTTATTTTTGTACAAAAATACTACATACATAGCATAAATACTGACTGCACAGCAATTTTTTCATATTTCATAGCAAAATAACTATCCCAGTCGCATAATCCCTAAGTTGACCCTCGCTTCCTAGGGAATGCTCTGTTATCAGGGGTCTAGATCAATGGATGGTTTCTTTAGGGTAAATTAGTGAAGAAATTAGATTAGGTGTGATACAAAAAATAGGTTAGGTTATGTTAGAACATGACAAAACAACGCACGAGCCGAGCGAGCGCACGAGCCGAGCGAGCGAAGCGAGCGTGCCGCGGCAGCGGCCGGCGAAGTGCCAGAAGCGAATCGCCTTTATAGATTAGGTGTGAAACAATGTTTTTGTTTAGAAAAACTGCTGTAAATAATATAAAAATAGAAGCTATATTTAAAAGAAAAAGAGTTAACAGGTATAATGTGCATTAAGATTATTAGCTGTGCATTGATGAAAAAGCTTTTGCTTTAGGAAAAATCGCTGTACGCTGCGAAAATAAATTGTAGTGTGTTTAGTGATATTTTGAGTTGAATATTATGCTGTGCAATCAGTAATTTTGATGGGAATTTGGAATCTTATTGCATAGAATAAGGATATTTTTTGATTTGCGTTTAAATACTACCCTTATAATTTTAAGCAAGTACTACGACAACGCGGGCCAAGCTACGTGCTATAAATTACCATTATAAGCAAGTACTGAGAATGTGCAGGCCAAACCACGACCTGTTATTATTCTAGCCAAATACTGGGATAATTTAGGCCAAACCGTAGACATTATCCCTTCAAGTAATACGTTATACGATAATGCGGACGAAACCACAAACTATTATTATTTTAAGCAAGTGCCAAGACGACGTGGGCCAAACTGTGGTTTATTATCATTTTAAGCAATTACTAAAACAACGCGGGCCAGCCCGTGGGCTATTATCATTACAAATAATACAACAACACAGGCCAAACGGTAAGCTATTATAATTTTAAGCAAGTATTAAGACAACGCGGGCTAAGCTGCGTAATTTATATACCATCTTAAGCAAGTACTAAGAATACGCAGGCCAAACCGTGACCTATTATCATCATCATCCTGCCCTTAGATTTACTTGATGACAATAAATATTATCTTATCTTATCCCACTAGGTGGGGTCGGCACAGCACGTTTCTTTTCGCCACTTCACTCTATCATACGCCATCTCATCATCAACTCATTTCTCTCGCATATTATCTTGCACACAATTCATCCACACTTTTTTTGGTCGTCACCTCCTATTTCTGCCGCTTACCATCATATTTAGGGTTCTTTTCGTGACATTACTCTCTTCCCGTCTCATGCCCTTACCAAGATAGCCTGCCACTCTTTAATTTCTCGGTCACTGGCGCTACTTTCAGACTTCTTCTAACATACTCATTTTTAATCTTATCCATTTTTGTCTCTCCGCACATCCATCTCAGCATTCGTATCTCCGCTGCATGCAATTTCCTTTCATTCTCCCTATGGTGGCCGAACACTCTGACCCATACAATACGTTTTTTATCCAGCCAAATACTAAGACGATTCAGGCCAAACCGTAGGCATTATCCTTGCAAGTAATACGTTATACGACAATGCTGGGCTACACAAGCTATTATTATTTTAAGCAAGTGCCAAGACAACGCGGGCCAAACTGTGGGTTTTTATTATTTTGAGCAATTACTAAAACAACGCGAGCCAGACCGTGGGCCATTATCATTGCAAGTAATATGACAACGCAGGCCATCAGACAGCCTTTTTTAATTTTAAGCAAGTACCAATACAACGCGGGTCTAACCGCGAGCTATTTTCATTTTAAGCAAGTACCTATGTACTAAGACCACGCGGGCGAAGCCGCGGGTTTTAAGCTAGTGTATGTATATATCTTTAAAACTATGCAATGGATTTAGATGAGTTTTTTTTTAATAGATAGAGTGACTTAAGAGGAAGGTTTTTATGTATAAAACCACTGTGCGAAGCCGAGGCGGGTCGCTAGTGCTGATATATTTAGCTTTTATCTAAATTTTTCTCGCTTCCAGTTCTGTCAGAGCGTGGCAGACCGTGACAATGGTAGGGATTGCACGTCTCGGCGGGTAGACGCAGCTGCAGCAACCAAGTGGGATAACACAACGTTTACAATGTGCAATGTGCATTTTCCAAAGACTTAAAATATCAGAGAACTGACGCCTGTAATTTTTATCTGAATAAATGTTGCACATTCTATTTATAGACTCAAATAGGCTGATTCAATACAATTCTAACGTTACAACATTTATTGGATCGTCCATAAAAAAGTTACGAGAAATCTCTATTCTAGTAGGTCGCGGCGCAGATGCGCAAAAAATTCGCAAGCGCGAAGTCGCTTGCAGATATCGGCGCGGGCGTGCCCAGGCCATGGAAGGGCTATGGAAATTAACGTGGTTTTTACACATTTTACACGATATATAACGGGACTCACTCACGTGTACGGAAGTCATAACCACGACTATAGTTTCGGTCGCGTTCGGCGACCTTTCTCAAGTTGGCGAGTGCTAGCACGCGGAGCCGTCTCGCATTGCGCTACCGAAACCATAGTATTGGTTAGGTTATGACTATCCGTACACATGAGTGAGTCCCGTTATAGATTTTATAGTCCAGAAATGCAACAAGTATATACAATTATATTGAAATAACCCTTTATTTTATATTAAAAAAAAGGTTTTACTTAAAAAAGTACTCGCCAAGAGGTATCAAACGAGCCGGAACTCGTTACGGTTGTGTCGTCGGTGAGTTCTTATGACCACCTTCCAGCTCCATCGCAGATCCTGGTTACCATTGAAAGACAAACTACTTGCCAAGACTATTTCAAATGAACCCAAACTCGATGAGGTTGTGTCGTTTCATTGCTAAGTTCCTTTGCCACCTTCAAGCTCCATCATCAGATCAGCACCATGTCACCATAATATTGCATTGTCACGCGATTTACACAATAGGTACACATGTATGCAAAATTTCAGCTCAATCGGTAACCGGGAAGTGGATCAAAAACTTGCAAGATTTGATTACAGAGCGACAGACAACGGGACAGGTGAAAGTAAATAAAAGCTTGTAAAAAGAAACTGAGGCTTGCATTGAACAAATTGACTACACATTAAATTAGATCTGTAAAAGGATTGCTAACTTTTTTATACACCACGGTCAGCACGGTCAAGGGAGAAAACCATTTTTTCACTTTTAATGTCAATCCATAATTCGAGGGGATATAATGGTGGAAAGACAATTTGTCCCTTCGCCATGCTACCCGTGCAGGAACCTACGTACCTTAAAAAACTTTAGACCCTGGGCAAAAGCAATGTGTCGCAGGCAATATTTTTTGGGATCTTGCAGTTGGTTTCAGTTTGTCGCCGCAATTATAAAATACATATACCTACCTATATACCGTATTTCATTACATATTAAACTAGCTGACCCGGCGAACTTCGTTTCACGCAATATCTTTATAAATTATAGCCTATGTGTTATTTGTATGTATAAGCATTACTATTGCATAGTTTCATCTCAATCCGTTCAGTAGTTATTGCGTGAAAGAGTTCATAAAAAGTTTTTAAAAATCACCTTTAGGGATATATATACTTCAATGGTTTTCCACAATAGGATTGAGATGCACTAAGTGAAATAGAAAGATAAAAGAATAGGAAATATTCCTTTACTTACAGGTACAAACATTTTATGTCTTAACACGATAACTTGAACAAATCGACTGCTAAATCGCTGAAACGGTCTCATAAATATTAAATAATCCTTTATTCTAAGGCCAGCGGCATGAAAATTTGTAATAAATAGGTATTTGAGGCATTGATAGGTGTAAATCGGATTTCAGACGATGCGAAGAACTGATCAGTTTATCGCTTTTGTCCAAGTGGCCAGCTATAATGATATAGAGCTATAGTTCACCGATTTTCTGTGCATATACCGCAGTTAGATACGTACTATAACTAAATTGAATCCCAAGTGTGGGGAAACATGTTATGCATAGTTAGACTGATGTGGTAAACTGATCAGTTCACCGCACCGTGTATAGGCATACATGAACATGAACTGATCAGCGGGACAATTCTGTTAGCCGATCTCTTTACGGAAGTGATACGTTCTTGAACCTCTCTCGTTTTTCTGACAGTTCCGACAGCACAAAACTGTCAAAAAAACGAGATTGGTTCAAAAACGTGTCACCTTAGTAACGAGATCGGTTGACAGAATTGCCCCGTTGTTCCTTAACCGTACTTTAAAAAAAAAATTAAAAAAAAATAATTTATTTCAGGCATTAGTAGGTACCCATATTCACAACAATTAAATTATATTATGTCACCAGTTACAAATTATTATTCATTTTAAATTCCATTAAATATTGTACATTTATTTACAACAAACACGAAAATCATAGCCTTCTCTTTGGCACCGGTACGGAGACATGTCTCTCGCAACAGTGCCGAAGGTAAGGGCAGTCAAGCCTGGACGCCATCATTTTCAGGATGCAGTTGGAGCTGGCCCGCACTCTGCGCACCAAGGACGCGGCTTGCGTACGCATCACGGCATGGAAACATGGTGTGCGTGCGTCCGCGAAGCTTATATGGAAACTATACCTTCACACAACTCTCATGACGTCAGAGACCGCGTTGCCGTCGGGTATATTTTCTAAACCAGTAAACTAAAATCATTTCAATAAAGCGTACCTTTATCTAACATTTGTGACGTCACTGTGGCGTGTTGATATCGGGTATACATTGAGATTTAGTATACGCCCCGCGTATTTTAAAACATACCCGACCGCAACGAAGCCATCGTTCGGTACGCCGCGCAGCAGCGGCCGGCGAAGTGCCAGAAGCAAACCGCCTTGATAGATTAGGTGTGAAACAAAATATAGGTTAGGTTAGGTTAGACATGACAAACAACGCACGAGCCGAGCGAGCGAAGCGAGCGTGCCGCGGCAGCGGCCGACGAAGTGCCCGAAGCGAACCGCCTTGATAGATTAGGTGTGAAACAAAACAAAAAATAAATAAACCTAACCTAACCTACAAAATACACGTCCCTTTATCTGATACCTACCCCAAACATGCCAGCGAACATGCCAGAGGCGCTGCAGAAGCGGGGCAGCCCAAACAGCATTCTAAAAGCTATTATACATCACTGTATTTTCTCTGTGTGTAGTTGGCCCACAGGCTGCATGTTTCGAGTTAGTTTTTTTCCTGCAACATTGAGAGAGCTTAGTCCGTCCTAGTATAATACTACGTTAAGGCCCGAAGGCCTAGTTTTCCCGCCTACGTGTTATAATAGAAAAGTAAGGATATCCCGGTAATAACATAGTTAGCCGTAACGTTACCATTGCATCTGATCCTGGAGGATATGACTCCTATCACACTCGTGATGTCGAGTATTGGTCTAATACTTCGAGCAAATATCTATAGAGACACAATCGTGCAAAAAAGTGCCCGAGCTTAAACTCTGCATTAACTACGTAGTGGGCAGGCTTTTTAGTTAGTCGTAAGGCGATTGCAAGCCGACTACAACGCCGCGCGATGACATAGTTCTCGGTTACAATCACTAATTAGGTGACATAACGTCGAAATTCGAGAAAACGGGTCAATGTGAATTATTTAATTTAAATATCTAAGTCGGTATGTATGACGGCGTTCAGACATTTTTTTGACTGTGGCTCTGCAGATATAATAATAATATTATATAATAATTAAAAAATATATAATAATATTATATTATTCCGCAGGATCACGCTGGATTGCAGCTACCATAGCAGTGGTCGTCAAACTGCGGCCCGCGGCCTGCTTGTGACTCGCGGTCGTTAATGGTGCGGCCCTCGGCATAAGTGGCGATCATGTGTACATAGTTAATTATCGGGAACGCTAGACAATGTTTTTAATAATCTGCCAAGTACGAGTCGGACTCGCGCACGAAGGTTTCCATACTGTATGGGAGCCCACCTTAAATAATTATTTATTATTAAAGTAAGCAAGTAGCTTAATATTCTGTGAATATTTCAAGCATCCACCTGTTAACATTATTAGTATCGAGCGAAAAACGGCAAAAAAATCAGGTTTGTTGTATGGGAGCCCCCCTTAAATATTATTTTTATTCTTTTTTTAGTTTGTTGTTATAGCCGCAACAGAAATACGTCATCTGTGAAAATTTCAGCTTCCTAGCTATAACAGTTCATGAGGTACAGCCTGGAGACAGACAGATAGACGGACAGCGGAGTCCTTAGTAATAGGGTCCCGTTTTTACCCTTTGGGTACGGAACCCTAAAAACTAGAAATTGAACTAAGATGTTGCCGATGCAAAGGTACTATAATTAATGAATAATTCACACACAGGCTAACTTACTCATCTAGGTGGTCTTATCAGCAGAAGCTTATTCAGCACTAAAGATAACACCAATCCCCGGTCCGTTACTGGGAACCGGCCGCTTATCGCTAGTATCAAGTTAGGATAAAGGATAACGTGGGTACTTTGCTAAAGGATTATTCCATCTAGACAGTGTACATATACTCCCTTATCCAAACTACTGGACCAAGTCAGAACGCCAAAGGATGTCATTCCGTTTCAGACTCCTGGTGTATACAAGGTGGATTGCAGCTGCGGTAGTTCCTACATAGGTCAAATGCAGCGTACTATTGCTGAATCAAAGATATCGAAAAGCATATCGGATCAAAGAACATTGCGGCAGTCAAAAACCACCAGATGAAGTCTGCTATAGCTGAGCATTTGCTTGACGGTCATTGGATCGAGCTCAACGACCCAAATTCCTCTCCATGGATCGACACTATTTTTCAAGAATAGTTCGTGAAGCGGTGGAAATCAAATAAAATAACAATTTCAACCGGGAGGGAGGATTTAAGTAGGCGTCGTGGAATCCTGTTGTCAACAAATGTAAACCGCGTAGTATAAGTAGCAGGACATTATTAGATACCGTCAGTGTTGTGTGTCGTGGTGACAATTTTGCAAGTTCAAGTTGAATTGGCGGTACCAGCTGATTCACATTCCAGT
The DNA here is from genome assembly GCA_964007245.1 of Hypomecis atomaria. Lineage (NCBI taxonomy): Eukaryota > Metazoa > Arthropoda > Insecta > Lepidoptera > Geometridae > Hypomecis > Hypomecis atomaria. Next base: position 8,552,787 of record OZ023308.1, on the reverse strand, counting down.
GTACCCGTGACCACGACCGATGCAACTCGGTTGAAACGTCGGGATGATGAGGTATTTATTTATCTCGTAATTAGAGTGCGCGATGAGTTCCGTAGTATATATTAATAAAAAGTATCTAGTTATGTGGGAACATACATTGAATTACATTGCTTATACTACTAGAGGTGACTGTATACGATGTGAGTACATAACTACATACTATTATCATACTATCTGTTTTTAAAATACTAGACAACCGAATAGCTTCACGTTAGCCACACACGTATAATAAAAGTATACTTACTAGTAGTCTGCTTAGTTCTTACTTGTTATTTAAATACTAAAAATACCAACAAAAAATCGCTGTACTAGTGTACATATAAGCAGTAGAGTGGTCTTTTTTCACACGCTTGTTTTGAAATAGCTGAAAAAGATCGAAATCATGAGCACTGTGCTCTGGCATAGTGAAATTCAATAGTCTCTAACACTCATACCACACTCATACTTTTTTAACCGACTTCCGAAAAGGAGAAGGTTCTACGTTCGTCTGTGCATATTTTTTTTTTGTGTATCCTCATTGATAATCTCGCCAATTGTGAACCAAATCGAAAATTTATTTTTAACATATTTGTAGGTATGGTACCAAGGTTTAACACTTTTTAAGTAAACATATTACATTATACGGAACAAGTTATTAAAAAAAACCATGGGGACAAAAATTAACTAAACAACGCCACCAATCCTCGCCACTCCCACTATGGATGACACGTGAAAAACCAACAGCCGTAAAAGCGTGGAGTTGTCTCACACGTTACCTATCGATACTTTGCTGCTTGCTCTAAGGTACAAGCGACAGCGAGCGGTGAAATTATACTAAAAGATCCAAAGACGTTATAGTCGAAAGTGCGGGTTGAATCTTCGGACCAATTTCTATACAATCAGACAAAACAGCGGGGCAATTCTGTCAACCGATCTCGTTACATACGTTCTTGAACCTGTCTCGTTTTTTTGACAGTTTTGAGCTGTCGGAACTGTCAGAAAAACGAGAAAGGTTCAAGAACGTATCACTTCCGTAAAGAGATCGGCTAACAGAATTGCCCCGCTGAACTGAATCTTGCTGTTTGCCCGATTGACATTTGTACATGGAGATGAAGTTACCTACAAATTTTGACCTAGGACCTGCATGCTGAGGAGCTCAATATGTCTGCCGTTACTACCTATCCTAGTAACGCAAAGAGAAAAGAAGATTGAGAAAAGCTTTATGATATGTGTATAGAATTTGACGGCAACCGTTGACTTTGGTGAAAAACAACTCATCCGCTTCTCCGTTGCTGCGTGAACTAGTAACAAACCAACAAATAAACTTGAAACTTGAATTGAATTGAAATATACTTTCAGATTCATAATATTATATAAGGTACTAGTGACCCGCCCCGGCTTCGCACAGGTGTATTATACCTACATATAAAACTTCCTCTTGAATCACTCTATCAATTAAAATAACCGCATCAAAATCCGTTGCGTAGTTTTAAAGATATAAGCATAAATGAGGACACACAGCGGGAAGCGACTTTGTTTTAAACTATGTAGTGATAATAATAAGGATTTAATTAATATATCCGCTTTCTCCCCACACTTACACCACACATTATCTCACCCCCGGTGTAAACCGATTTTACGAGTACGGCCATGCCAGGGAGATCCCCTTATTGGATACAGAACATGTTGTAATTGAATCGGTGAAGTAATAGCAACAAAACGGCTATGTAATGGTAATACTCGCCATTCAGTTTTTTTTTTCACCTGGTAGGTCCGCCGCTTAAATCAATTTGCCGACCACGGATCATGAAACATTTTTAAATTGTCAACGTCGCAGCCACGAATCTTAATCAGAATCCTGATAAATGAAAAAAATAAATCACCTCATACCTGACATACGAGTACCTAGTATAAAACAAAGCTGTCGCTGTCTCTGTCTGTCTGTCTGTCCCTATTTAGGTATGCTGAGATCTATACAACTATGCAACTGATTTTAATGCAGTTTTTTTTTAAATAAATAGAGTGTTTCAAGAGGAAGGTTTATATGCGAAGCCGAAGCTGGTGTTAGTACAATAATATTTGCTAATCTTCCAATGTAATAGGATGGCACGGCTTGTTGTAAAATTTCTTATTTTTGACCGATGAAACGAAGTAGGTACTCAGGTTTATTTTTTTACGTATAACTTTTTACAAAGTATGTAGTCCGATTTCGATATTTTTTTTTATTGGAAAGAGTATACTTTAAAATTGGTGGAGTATACTGCGCCATTTTTGATAAATCAACAATAATGTGAAAAATGCTACATCGATTCGTGCAAACTATTCGCGAATTCTGTACACGGTTGAAGTCGGTCATGCCATTTAAAAAAAAAATGAAATATAATGATTATTATTTAACAGTCTCTTTCCGTTTGACTGATCTTCAAATACCTTAGTACAAGTAGCGGCACGTAAGTCTAGCGCTGAGGGTACTGTGGAGGGGATGGCTGCGCATGTTGACTGCCATACCAAACTCATGCGCACCCATCCCCTCCACACTTCGCTCAGCGCTAGACTTATATGCCGTGACCTGTAGGTAGTTAAGTTTTCTTTTATCATCGGACAGAAGAAGTCTACTGATGGTAAAAGGTCACCGCTGCGAGGGCAACGGCAAAAATGGAGGCGATATTAGTGCATTCTTCTGCGTTTGACTACATAACATCCTACCTGATGTTAGGCAGATATCCGAACTAGGGTGTAGCACTATTACCTAGAATTAACCTATTTACTCGAGATATGAAGACACATATTAAGTTGTAACTTACTGGAAAGACAGGCTCAGGTAAAGCATTCCACATTCTGGCTGGCCACCCTTTTTTTTTTGTTGGATATTCAGAATTTATGAAGAATGTGGATTCGAAATAACCAAAAAAGGGTGGCGCTTTAGACGCGACTGATTTGCTATTAAGATAGAGAAAAGATGCGGGTGGGGCAATATATATATATACCTACACACAAAAACACATACAGACGAATTGAGAACCTCCTTTTTGAAGTCGGTTAGAAATAGAGTTAAATTTTCTTTTTTTTTCTTGCAAAGTCTATCCCCCCCTTTAATGCTACCCCCCCTCCCCCGGTATGGGTAGTACGGGCGTAGAATGTAAACGTCGCAGACTCGAGTCTGATAAATAAAGAAGAAGGTTAAACGGCTGAGGTGAGCCGCGCAAACACCAGGGGGCTAGGGTTGGCACGCGGACAAACAATAAAAAGGAAAAAAAGAACCTTCTAAAATAAAATTTGAAATAATATTTACATCATCTGTGAAAAGAAGAAAGTGGGCGCAGACTTTGTACAATAGCCCAAAAGAAGCATTAAAATATTGGAAACAAATTCATAGAAAAAAAGCGGCATTTAACTCTTAATTATTTTAGAATTTCATATTTTCTAATTTAATTTATGTTCATGGCGCCATCACGCCTCTATGTCAAAGGATAACAAAATAAATGAGAGAATAATAATATGAAATTCCTTTAAACGAAAATTGTTATGAAAGAAAATAATAGAAAAATCATTTAAGGCAACAAATAAAGCAAATAATTGAATACTGTACAAGATAATGGCCAAAGCTCGATATATTTTCTGAGAGACCACGCTTCTGAGCCATAAATCATTAGTGACAACACAAACTGGCCGAAAACTTTCGACTAGAAGCACTGAGGTATGTCGGTCGAGAAGACGTTACGCAATTTTCCGAATTCTAAAGAATTGGATTCGGCGATTTACCTCTTCCTTGAAATCAGACCTATTTAACTGGACAACTTGTCCTAGGTAGGTGCACGAGTCGACGACTACAAGAACCGAGTTCTCAACAGAAATAAGATTGGGTATAACATAAATTACCCATGACTACAGAGGGGTTAGTCCAGGTTTTCACGTAAATTGAAACTGCAGTAGTTTTCGAATGGCTCTATACATTTTTGTACAGCGCCCCTGGCGGAAACGAGGAAGAACTAACCAAAATGTATGGAGCCACACGCGAACGCGAAAGTTTAAGTAAACTACGCAAAACCTGGACTAAGGGCTCAGAGCTAATACAACCAGAGAGATAGCGCTGTTGTCGCTTGAGGCAATTCTCAACCACAAAAATGTATGGAAAATCTTGCCCAGGAGCTGTCAGAACTGTCAAATATGAATTGGAATTTGACACTATCGTGAGGAAAACACGGCAACAGCCACTGAATCGAGATTTTTTTAACCCCCGACGCAAAAGAGGGGTGTTATAAGTTTGACGTGTCTGTTTTTCTCTGTGTGTCTGTCTGTGTGTCTGTCTGTCTGTCTGTCTGTGGCATCATAGCGCCCGAACCACTGAACCGATTTCAGTTTAGTTTTTTTTGAATGAAAGGAGACTTAATCGAGAGTGTTCTTAGCTATGTTTTATAAAAATCGATTGAGCCGTTTAGGAGTTATGGTGGGTTAGAGTGGGGATGGAAGAACCAAAATTCTACAAATGTGCCCAAAATGGTTGTCAATGTGTCGGGGGTTTTTCAAATTTTTAATTTATAGTAATTATTCATAGTTTCATTCTTTCTAACTCATGCCATATTAAATCAATGCATCTCCTTCAGATTTTCTGGATCGACCACTTTACGATATCATTACCGTGACATTACCCTCTGGGGCTTTGTCTTGTCCATGCTCATTTTAAGACCCACCTGTCGAGGGACCCGATTGAGGCCTTCGAGTGTGCTGTGTTTTTCCATCGATTTTGCAATGGAGATGTTGTTATCTCCATTTTTTCCACGCGGCAACCCTGACAGTTAATATGTGAGTGACAGTAAGTCATAAATTACAGACGTCACTCGATCCGGCGAGATCAAGGGTTGGCATGCGGACTTCTCTCTAGGGTTCCGTACTGGAAAAACGGACAACATTGGTGTATTTATTTATATTTATTTTTAAGTCCACGCTTGACCACCAACTGGCCTGATGGTAAGCGATGTTGTGGTCTTAAATGATCTCTATTTAGTCATTCATAAAATTATTTTACTGTATAACATAACCGTATGCACCCCGAGAGATGGGCCAGGATCGTCAGACAGTGGGTACCGGAGGGCAGACGAAAGCAAGGAAGGCCTAAAAGACGCTGGCGTGACGATCTTGACACTTTCCGGGAAGGTTGGCGGGATTTGGCTACAGAACGCGATAAATGAAAAAAAGTGGGGGAGACCTTTGCCCAGAAGTGGGACAGCATAGGTTGAGAAAAAAAATATATAACACAAAGCAGATCTTGAAAAGTGGGACCTGCGGGGCAATTCTGACAACCGATTTCGTTACTAAGGTGACACGTTCTTGAACTTGTCTCGTTTTTCTGACAGTTTTGAGCAATCGGAACTGTCAGAAAAACGAGAGAGGTTCAAGAACGTATCACTTTCGTAAAGAGATCGGCTAACAGAATTGCCCCGCAGACTGTGTTCAGTAGCTCAAAAAAGCCATTAAACAAAATAAATACGCAAAGTAAAATTGAACCGCATTGAATGCTTAATTTGAAAGGAATTTCATATTTTCCAATTTGATTTTTGTTCAAGGCCGCCATCACGCCGCCGTATTTTACAAGCAATGTCAAAAAATAATAAGAACCGAAAATATGAAATTCCTTTACTTACCTAAATGAAGATTGGTACGAAAGAAAATAATAGGAAAATCATTTTCCAAAACAAATAAAGCAAATTATTGAAGTATTTACAGGTCGCGGCATATAAGTCTAGCGCTGAGCGAAGTGTGGAGGGGATGGCTGCGCATGAGTTTAGTATGGCGGTCAACATGCGAGCCATCCCCTCCACAGTACCTACCCTCAGCGCTAGACTAACATGCCGCTACTCATACAAGGTAATAGCTTAAGCTCGATATATTTTCGCGTTATCTCTTTTACGGATAGATGATATTTAGTTATTTTTATACGGAACCCTCTCCAGACTATTTTGATAACACCTCGGGTCATAGTAAAGTAGGGTAAACAGGTTTATGAAGGCAGCGGGTCCCGCGGGGCGCGTTTTTAGGGTCCCGTGGTGTGCGCCCGCCTTAATGACGATGTATCGACGAATGTGGATGTTTACCCTAATAAAGGATTTTTCTTACTTTTGCGGGCTTTTTTACTGGATGTTAAGGTGAGCTGGGTGAGCCCTGAGCTTCGGATACGGAAAACACCCTTTCGCAACCAAAAAATAATCACTGAAGAATTTTAATTAAATAGTACACAGGGTCGTAGGTATTAAACGCAAAACCTTTTATAACATATCTGCTCGTAAAGTGGCTGTAATTGCACCAATTTCAATATCGTAATGTATTTCATTGCGCACTTGTGCTTTATTGTAATGTAAAACGCACACCGCCATCGACTGCAGAACTCTGTGGTCTCGTTTCTCCTACTTTCACTCAAGAGTGTGAGAGACATTACGGCAATTGTGCGGTAATGTAATGTAAAACGCACGATGCTTCGACTGATTTCGCACACGACACGACTTTCACTCAAAGTCAGAGTTTTATTAATTTCCTCGCAAATATGTTATAAAACGTCGGTGCGCTTTGAAAATTACAGCCGAGGCGATATTGCTAGCACGAGCCGTAGGCGAGGGCTGTAAGGAAGCAGAGGCTGTAATTTTCAAAGCGCACGTATGTCATACGACGTTTTATAACACTAACTTACCGCACTTTTATCATAATGTAATATTAAGGGCGGGTCTAGTTCATCTAGACAAACAACTTTGGTACCACAACTATTAAAAAATTAAAAAAAAGTATATCGCTTCTCCATACATTCTCAACGGCATCTATTTTTTTTTAACCGACTTCCAAAAAGGAGTAGGTTCTATGTTCGTGTGTATGTATTTTTTGTGCATGTTCATCGATAGTTCCGCCAATTGTGAACCGGATCGCGAAATTGTTTTATATTTCGAAAAGTTTTATTCCTGAGGTGATCCCATTTAAATTTTACAGATTTCGGCTGAGCCGTTTTTGGAAAATCAACAATAATGTAAACAATTCGAGCGAAATATTCGAATTTTGTACACGATGGAAGGCGGTTTGCCATTTTTTGCAAAAAATAATTATAAATATCTTATTTATAATATCAAAGGTCTCATGCGGCGTAAAACTCGTTCAGGAGCCGAATTTTTGGAACGTTAGAATCATTTCTCACGTTTGCAGAAGAACGCATAGTAGTAGGTATATGTTTTCAATGCACGTAAAACTCAACCCTGACTGAAGCTCACATAAAAGCTGGGCAAGGATTGGGTTTTGCGTAGCTTTTGTAGCAACTTCACAGTCGTCAAGAAGTATGATTCAGCTACTCGATCTCGTGACTATTTACACATACGCTCAGTCGGTGTAATGATTAAATTATGGTCTCAAGACTCCTGTGCTAGCCGCCCAGGTGGGTGACTTTGTATGAAAACAAGCACGCGCTCTAATATGCTCCTTGTTTTTAAGAAATTCGTGTTAAAAATATTTATTTTTAAAATAACATAATTTAAACTCGATTTTTAATTAATTTTAACGTAATTTTGGATGCAAGCCGCTTCCAACCGGTCTTATTGGAGATCCATAGGGGAGGCCTATGTCCAGCAGTGGACTTCTTATGGCTGATGGATGGATTATAATTAGTTTTAACGTAATTTTACGTTTATCAAAAATTTCTATAAACGAAATTCCCGGAATAAAACAAAATACTTACCGTGTTACGTCACGTTTTGTCGATAGAGAATCAGGCGCCAGCTTAATTTTACCGTTTCTACGAGTTTACATCATCATCCATCCATCAGCCATAGGACGTCCACTGCTGGACATAGGCCTCCCCTAAAGATCTTCAATAAGACCGGTTGGAAGCGGCTTGAATCCAGCGGGATCCTGCGGTCTTAATAAGGTCATCCGTCCACCTTGTGGGTGGACGTCCTACTCTGCGTTTACATGACACACTACGAGTGCTACGAGTTTACAAACTTTTTACCATTTTTTACCTGTATCAGTAATATTTCCTACTTTACCTGGTAATTCCGCGGTACGCAATATATTTAAGTGATACTAAAATATATGTTTAACATTTGGAAGGTTCGTGGTGCTTCATTTTTGAGTTATGACAACATAAACATATTGGGAAAAACACTTATATCCCGCGCCGTAATAAATGTTCCTTGGGAGATGTTTTATCATATTTCGACTAACATATAAGCATTTTTAGCAGCGGAAGACGTCTACCGACTAGGTGGATTGCAGGAACGCGCTGGATACAGCCCGCTTCCGACCGGCTGGAAATCCATAGACTGTCTCGTCTTGACTTGACTTGACTGCCTCGGTGGCTCAGTGGTTAGTGATCCTAGGCTTCTGGGTCAAAGAGGCGTGGGTTCGATCCCCACCCAGGGCAAGTATTTATGTGATGAACATAGGTGTTTGCTCTGTGTCTAGGTGTTATTTAGTTACTATCTATACAAGTATGTTTTAATAATAAAAAAATAAATAAATAACCGGGGCCTACAATTTGACGTGTCATCCGAGTCACGGTACCGCTCAGTTGTAAATGCCAATTCAGTTATAGAACGTGTCTTATTGAGCATGTACCTGCCTCATAGAACTCCAATAATAAAGCAAAGTATGAATAACTGGCTAAGTGCTAGTTGGACTCGCGCACGAAGGTTTCCGTGCCATATGAGAATACGTTTTTTGTATGGGAGCTCCCCTTAAATATTTATTTTATTCTGTTTTTAGTATTTGTTGTTATAGCGGCAACAGAAATACATCATCTGTAAAAATTTCAGCTGTCTAGCTATCACGGTTCATGAGATACAGCCTAGTGAAAGACAGACAGACGGACAGAGGAATGGACAGCGGAGTCTTAGTAATAGGGTCCCGTTTTTACCTTTTGGGTACGGAACTCTAAAAACTTATATAAAAACCTTTTTTGTTAAAAGCCTACATAATTAACCTCAGACATTCTTTATGAAACAAGCTTAGCAGTGTCAAAGGTACTTCAAAATTGCTTCAAACCTTTACGAAAATATTTACTCAATATTACAAATGGCCCAATATTATGGGAATGAGCCATAAAAGGTAAGATTAATCAAGTTTAAATTATAGCGCTGACCTAAGAAAAGTGTTTTTTAAATACAATTGATTTTAACAAGTAAAATCAGGTTTCACCAAAGTTTTGACCCCGTCATTACCATCGCTAAGTAGTGCCTTACCGCTTTGAACGCGGCCTGAAAACTCTGACACCAGGGCTAGTCACATCCGAACTTACTTACCTACTTACAGCGCCTACTTACTTACCGCTCTGGAATGTAGGCCATGCTCATAATAATACTTTACAATAGATTCGTTCTATCCGCTCTTATTTGAACATGTAGAAAGCAAGGCAAATACCTGAAATGCCATCAGTTGCGCTTCAGCCACTGTCGCGGCATAACGTCACCAACAACTATGAGTAATACTTACGTCCAATTTTAAGTTGATATGTTTTCCAAAACGTCAATAGTTCATAGTTCATTTATTAGACAAATGGGTGTCAGAGACACACTTCTGAAAAGTTAACAATCTACATAATGGCAAAAACTTAGCAAGAAACTAAATACTTACGATAAATAACATACTGATAATGTACTGAGCGTTAGACAGTTGTTTATTCTCAAAACGACGCTCTCTGTTCAAAAGTCCGTGCTTGCTGCCCCTGTCGATGGAGAAATGTCGCAAAAACGTTGTCGAAGATTGCCTTTTCCTCAAGTAAAAACTAGTTTCGCGCGTCGGTTTGGCCTTTTCATCAGATCTCATATATATAATGTCATTGAGAGATACTGCAGCTTGAATGAAGTCAATCTACGAAGCTAAAATGACAGTTGATAAGTTTTTGTCAACTTTGGATCATTAGGAGACGGAAAACTTACTAAAGATATTGTTACTTAATAGTTTCTTATAAAAAAAAATATATTACATGAATTAAAACTACCTTGCACTAAATTATGTATTGAATTTTTGTTTTTCAGCTTTGGTTTTTGAGAGAGTAGTAAATTAATTCGAGTAGGTTATACTTAGCTTTTCATTTATTATAATTTTTATTTTTCTTACTTGTAAATTGAAACAGTGGTGTTAAATACATTAAATGTAAATATTACATTTTAAATCGTATCAAGTTTCCCGCGATACAGGCCCAGCCTAGTGTGGGAACCGCTGTTTATTTAGCATTGTATAAAACTATCCATAAACATAAGTTTTCTCTTTATAAAACTTCTCATGTACTATGTATCTTATGCTTATGTTAATAAATATATTTTTAATTTTTTTTAATTTAAATATTAATTGCAGCTAAACAATCAATCATTACTTTGAACTGAATTCTCATCAATTAAATAACAATACTCAATTAATCACATTAGATAATACATACAATACAAGTAGATACAACAAGGTGCCAGTTGTATGAATGATGAAAACCTACCAGATCAGATTATAGAAAATCTATAGGTATAGTTATATCAGTTATAACTGATTTCTAATTTTTTTACAGTCATGGAAAAAAGACTGACAAGGAAACTCAATCACCTATGTTGAAGATATTTAAAGACATGATGCAGAGAGACAAACGGTGAGTGTTACAATCACCGACTTCCACTTTGTCCTACCAAACCACGTTTCTAGCCAATATTCTTTTTTCAATTACCTTACTTTTGGCTTTTATTAACTTATCCATACTTTTGGCGGAGCGCTGCGCTGTAAGTACCTACCTAATACTTAAAATGTTGCACTTCTAATTTAATTAAAAATCGCACTACTCGCCTGGTAGGGCAAAGTTCATCGGTCTAAAATATGAGTGGAGTCTGCCCCACCAAGATGAGACGAGTGGGACAGATTTCACTCAAAAACATGAAACTGTGGACTATGCCCCAGTGAGGCGTCTTGGTGAGGCAAAGTCGAAATTGGCACATTATGTTTTCCAAGTGATAGAATTAAACATTTTACTATTGTTACATAAAATGCATTATTTTATGCTATTATGTGTTGCCGCCACCTGTATCATAGCAAGGTTATAGTTCTTGTTACCCCCGACGAAAAAGAGGGATGTTATAAGTTTGAGTGTTTGTTGCTGATTTAATCGAGATTGTGATTTTGATTGTGATTTTTCACAGTGATCCTGAGAAAACTAACTTGTTGAAGGAGAAGCATCGTGATAGAAAAAGGAAGCATTACTCTGCATCGAGATCAAAATCGGGACGTGTTAGATATATTTTCCCCCATTTTTCTTCCAATTTTTTTCTATTTATAAAAAAAAAAGGTGTAATGTACAACAGCTGTACACTACTGTTAGCGCGCGAGTTGAATGCAGAGCTTAGGAATGCGAATGTCTCCCCCCGCTATCCGCACGCCCAACCCGCCCACCAGGCGCGTGAGGTGGGGCGTGCGGATAGCGGGGGGAGATGCTCCCGCTCTTTACCTCAGACCCCGACTGCATTCAACTCGCGCGCTATCAGTAGATATTTCTAATTACACCATCGGAAGCGGCTTGCATCCAGGGGTTTCTTGCAGTTCTTAGCGTAGTATCCTGCAGTAACCATTACGGTTGACTACTTTGTAGGTTGACGTCCTACACTACGCTCATGCATATTTACGTAGTCTCTACCCGAGACAGATTTTTACGTTGAGCTATTACACTAAACCTCGCATTACTTACACTGTAGTATTTTGTACACTAAGCAGCCCATAGAATTAGAACTAAAGTAGCCAATCCTTAGTAGAACTTAACATACTTCTAAAAAAGGTTAGGTTGTCAGTTCAGTTGTATTTTTATAATTTTTGGATAGCCAAAAAACATTTTAAAATTTTATATAACGGGAATGCACTCGCGTTTATTTTCATAGTCATTACATAGTACGACTTTAGTTTCGATCGCATTCGGCGATCATTCTCAAGTTGAGGCGAGTGCGAGCGCGCTGACCCGTCGCGCAATGCACTGTATCTAGTGATTAAAATCTGTGAAACCCACTTTACTTAAGGTGCAACAATTTGACGGCACGAACTCAGATTTGGCGTAGCTTAAATAAATCACATCTCAGCTGTATTGTCTGAAGAAGGGATAGATTCGAAGATAAACAGTAAATATAGTGCGTGTGCACCTATTGTAATATAATTTTGTTTTTATTTGTATTAAAATACCTATAATTACAGCTGCGTTCTAAATGCGCATAAGGTTTTCTCTGTAGTAAATTATAAAAAAAATTTAAGTTAATTTATTCAAATAATAGTTATTTGAACTAACAAATACATAAACTAGGCCGCTATTTTCTTAAAAAAATGACTCAGTTTAGTTCTTCTGTGTTTTTATTGCATCCAAAATTTCTTGAGTCAAAATTCAAATGTTCCAAGGCTTATATCATTTGAGTGTAGATTTTTTTTTCACAGTTTTATTAGCAATAAGCATACGTCTTGTAAAGACAAATTGATGTAAATTTTAGTTTTAGATATTCAACAGCAAACACTGGTGTGATTACCCACCGACGTTTGTATGGAGTGATGAGCGACTTGTTTACCCTTAACGTAACGTTTAAGTAACGTGGGTTTCACAGGGGTTGTTTAACATTACACCTTAAACGTTACGTTAAGTAAAGTGGGTTTCACAGATTTTAATCACTATAGTGCATTGCGAGACGGCTCAGCGCGCTCGCACTCGCCTCAACTTGAGAATGATCGCCGAATGCAATCGAAACTATAGTCGTAATATGTAATGACTATGATAAAATAGCCAAAAGATCTAAATATAAGACCAAAATAGAAAAGATAAAATAAAATTGACCCACAAGAAATTTTTTAAGAATTGTTTGCTAAATATTTTTTTTTGATGTAGCAGCAGCTAGTTTTTCCTAACAGCTTTGAAGTTGTTACGAAAATTAATTAAAGGTTTAGCACACTTTTTTGATGAAATCTTTAATTTGGCAGACGGTGTCGAGCAGTTCAGAGCATCCTAAAAATGAGCCTTACAAGATGGCGCCGGGGAAGAAGGGAGATTTCGAAGCCAGTCATCACACCCTGGTAATCTTATCCATTCCTTATCACTACATAGTATAAAACAAAATCGCTTCCCGCTGTCTGTGCCCTGGTATGCTTATATCATTAAACTACGCAACGGATTTCGATGCGTTTTTTTTTAATAGATAGAATGGTTATTCTATCTATTAAAAAAAAACCGCAGGGGGAATATGATATAAGCATACATGGGGACAGACAGCGGGAAGCGAATTTGTTTTATACTATGAAGTGATACACCTGTGCGAAGCCGGGGCGGGTCGCTAGTATATTTTAACTAGCGACCCACTCCGGCTTCGCACAGGTGTATTATACAGATAAACTCTTTTCTTGAATTACTCTATCTATTTAAAAAAAACTGCATCAAAATCTGTTGCGTAGTTTTAAAGATATATGTATACATAGGGACAGACAGCGGGAAGCGACTTTGTTTTATACTATGAAGTGATACACCTGTGCGAAGCCGGGGCGGGTCGCTAGTATATTTTAACTAGCGACCCACTCCGGCTTCGCACAGGTGTATTATACAGATAAACTCTTTTCTTGAATTACTCTATCTATTTAAAAAAACTGCATCAAAATCTGTTGCGTAGTTTTAAAGATATATGGATACATAGGGACAGACAGCGGGAAGCGACTTTGTTTTATACTATGAAGTGATGTAGTAATAGTGATCTGAAAGGGTGTTTGTTGGTTTATTGGTTTGTTCCTCTTTCACGCAGCAGCGGAGCAACGGATTGACTCGATAGTCGTCATGGACACAGTTTGAACGACGAAAAGTGACAAGCTACTTTTTATCCCAGAAAAATAAAAAGCACCCAAGGGGTAGTTCTAAAATTAAAATACCACGAGAGAAAAGTAGCGGGCAAAAGCTAGTCTAAAATATAATTGCTGTTAAATTGTTGTTTTTAAACTTTTGCGATTTAAATAAATTATTTATTTAACTCGTAAATTTAGTGCGCGGTTAGTCCCGTATTATATATTAATAATGCCCTTAAATTTTTCTGGAAATATTGCCCTTCGATGCGGAACACAATAATCCTTAAACACTACTTACTAAACATTTTTTGGATGTATGTTACGCGATTACTCTGCCAATTACAAACCGATTTTGATGATTTATTTTTGTTTGATAGTGTGAGAAGTTTTATGGAAATCGGCGGAGTCGTTTTTTTTAAAAAAAAACAACATGAATGTGAAATGAGACATCGATCCGTGCAACTAAGTATTCGAATTATGTACACTATTGAAGTTCCATCCATCCATCCATCAGTCTTAAGACGTCCACTGCTAGACATAGGCCTCCCTCATTGATTTCCAATAAGGGCGGTTGGAAGCGGCCTGCATCCAGCGCGTTCCTGCGATCTTTTTTACATCGTCAGTCCACCTCGTCGGTGCCACCTAGTCGGTGCCACCTAGCCGGTGACGTCCTACGCTGCGTTTGCTGGTCCGTGGTCTCCATTCGAGAACTTTACGGCCCCATCGGCCATCTGTTCTTCGAACTATGTGCCCCGTCCATTGCCACTTTAATTTGCTAATCCGCTGGGCTATGTCGGTTCGTCTGCGGATCTTCTCATTTCTGATTCGATCCCACAGATTTTGTAATTATGTGTTGAACAAAAAAACCATGACATTTTCATTTATTCTTTCTGACATTTTTTAATTTTGTATTCAATTGTAAAGTAGGTAGCTATTTATTTTAATGATTGTTTAAATTCGTTGCTACGTATTATGTATTGTGAAATGACGAGATATATTTTGCGGTACTTTATATTATTGTACAAACTGTTGTATATATAATTTTAGTATTAAGCTCAATACATCAATAAACGATTCTAATTCTAATTCAGAGAGACACCGAGCATATTGAGCTATTGAAGTTGGTTATGCCATTTTTGCCAAAAGTAATTATTAATATAAACGCCTACTTAATTATATTTTTCTCCATCTGTTTTCAGCCATTTCAGAATGAGAAACGAGAAAGTTGGTGGTTCTGGGTAAGAATATTAGAACACAATATTTAATTTTTTACAGATTCATTGACAAATCAGATCTACTTGCTATTTGCCAAGTCAAGTACCACTGTAACTTTTTGAGTTTTGGCGGGAACGCGAGAAAATCATGTCGCCGCATTTTATGATTTTCTAAAACTTGTGTTTCTATCAGTATTAATAGTGAAAAAGTTGTGGTTTTAGCTGAAATATGTGCATGAGTGCTGGCAAGTAGTTAGAATATGGTAAAACATGTATTTTCGTGTTATCTTCAAAACTCCATCGAAGCTTCTAGTAAAGTCTCCACAGCTTTACCAAGAAGAAAAGTCAAAGAAAAGATAATGTGTATCAAAGAATACGTAAGATTAGGCAGTATGGCCTGCCCAATAATGGGCGAATAATAAAAAAAAAAATTTTTTTTACCAAAAGGATTGACTAAAGGAAAGGAAAAGGAAAGACTGGTTTGTTTGCCAAACCAGTCTTCACTATTTTCAATTAATACAAAGTGTCTACCACCGATATTTATCTATTAAAATACGACGTTATCAGCGAAAACAAAAAGACTCGCGACTAAAATGTGAAACCAATCTTGACGGATCGGCTATGCGCTTGTGGCGACGTAGTTTGTTTACCCTTTCACAATAGATGAACAATCTTATTTTGTGTTTCAGTACCTACTGGAAAACAGTGGGCTCCAAACTAGGCTAAGCCTGTATCTTGGGTACCCAAAAGATCTTTACAAATAGAATTTCACAAACACGCTGAGGTGTACGCATGTTAACACTGAAAACGGTTATAAATTTTACTTAATCTATTGAAATAAATATGACCTTGAATGACTATTCAAAATTCAAAACAAGAGATTGTTAAATACGCTAATTACACTTAGATACCTACACATTACATTACACATTAAGTGAGTAGAACAGAAATTACAAAGTTTAGATAAGCATAAAAATGCGGGTATGCATCTCTTTTCGATACCATAAAGTGCAGGCACGGTCGTATTTAAACATCGCTTTCGAATTATTTTATTTCTAGACACGCGGCAGTGTGTCCAGCCAAAGTGTTCAAAGAAAACTGGCGACGCAGCGGCCGTGTGTAATATTACACGAACCATTTGGAGCTACTTTTGACCCCCTCACAACTCAAAAACTATTTAGCCTACATACATGAAATTTGGCAAATTTACTTAGTCTTAGTCTTTTAGCTTATCAAGAATCCAAAATTTCATAAATTTTGCTCAATCAGTTATTGATATGTTAACGTTTAAAAACTCGTGTTTCATTCACTGATTCACTCACTGCCAAGTCAAATCACGAGCTTGAATTACATAAGTGAATCCCTTTAGAATGTTGTAGGTATGATCTTGTAGCTTAAACATTAGGATTTTTTTTCTACAGAACACTTGGCCCCCGTGTTAGATCTCAATTCTTTTGGTGGCGACACTTTGGCTCCCATTTCACATTTATGTTTTTGATGAGATTATCTTATACTGTGAATTTTTTGTAATTTGATGGTGTTTTTTGTATTGTTTGACATTGTTAAGTGCTCACATTGTGTTCCTATGACAAATAAATGAATTGAATCGCTGCCAAGCAAGAGTGA
Organism: Hypomecis atomaria; assembly: GCA_964007245.1. Taxonomy (NCBI): domain Eukaryota; kingdom Metazoa; phylum Arthropoda; class Insecta; order Lepidoptera; family Geometridae; genus Hypomecis; species Hypomecis atomaria. The sequence goes on along the minus strand of OZ023308.1, from coordinate 8,536,132 downwards.
ACCATTCAAGTTGAATAATTACGTGTGAAGAAAGTTTAAATACAAGAATGTACAATGTGATAGCAGATAATTAATATGGAAAGTGTTATACAAGTTTTCTACTGTGCTAATAATAAGTTAAATTACAGTAATATGTAAATATTGAAGAATAACAATGAGTTTTTGACAAACTTTCATTGTTCTTTTTTACAAATTATTTGGCAAAGTTTAAATTGTAACCAGGCATTATTCTAAATTAATTTGAACTGAGTAAAGCGAAATTTATTATTGTTATTTAATTTGTGATCAGTATAGATGATTTCAAGATAAATGTGTAAGAAAAACTTTTGTAACAACTCGAAAAAAAAATCAGCTGGTCCATACATTTTGTCGCGGGTGAACGATATTTTTAACCCCTGACGCAAAAGAGGGGTGTTATAAGTTTGACGTGTCTGTTTGTCTGTGTGTCTGTCTGTGTGTCTGTCTGTCTGTCTGTGGCATCATAGCGCCCGAACCACTGAACCGATTTCAGTTTAGTTTTTTTTTGGATGAAAGAAGACTTAATCGAGAGTGTTCTTAGCTATGTTTTATAAAAATCGATTGAGCCGTTTAAGAGTTATGGTGGGTTAAAGTGGGGATGGAAGAACCAAAATTCTACAAATGTGCCCAAAATGGTTGTCAAATGAAAGATAAGACGTGTCGGGGGTTTTTTAAATTTTTTATTTTTCCATGAAACATCACTTTTTTTTTTAGTTTTGACAAAAGTTGTTAGTTTTGATGTATAGAATAAGCCCCTAAAAGGATGCTAATTGATTAGAAATAACCCTATAAACAATTAGTCTTTGTGTTTGCTAGCCGGATAGTGATAGAAGCCATTTCACTACCATTTTCTTAGAAGCAACAAAAGTACTATGATGAATGTTTATCTATCGACAGACAGAGTTGTACGTAAAAATATGAACGTAGTAACTTGCTAATTTACATCAGGCGGGTAAAACTTATAAAACATTTCATAAACTTAACTATATATTACAACTACTATATGCTATATGTACAAACCTAAACAAATTAAAAAATAAAAATCAAACACTTGAGCTAAAAAAAAAAATTAAGTATGTATAGATGACGATGAAAACCCTAATCTAAAAGCCCACTACCAGCGGGCACAGTTCCCAAAATGCTGGCCCCATTACCCCGTTGGATACCAATACTGATCCTTTGGGCAAAATAGAGGCCAGCATTTTGGTCACGACGTGTTGCGTCGACCAGGCGTAATGAAAGATCTTTGTGAATGTTTTTTGCTCCCGGTCCCCACGATCCTAAAGTTTCGACCCCAAAAGGTTCAAATATAAAACCACTGTCAATGTTAGCATGTGTCAGGCGGGTTAGAAAGTCTGACACCAGGGCTAGCCACCCGGCCTACATGAACTTTCCCTATACTTGCTAATCTGCTGGGCTATGTAGGCTACTTTAGTTCAACTAAGGATCTCTTCATTCCCCGACTAGATTTTCGCCCGCATGATATTTCGAGGCCCTACGCCCTACCTTACCACCCAAAGGAGTAAAAAAAAAATCGATTTGACATTTGTGCGAATTGATAGTTCTTTTTTGACATTTCTTGGAGCGCACGCTAGAATAGCTCGCAGATGGCAGAATTTTTCCTACTTACTTAACACTTATTGTTATAATATGGAAAATTTACGCAATATCATTACAATTTATAGCCCATGTGTTATTCTGATGTATAAGCTATAAAGCTTTAAGTTTTAGTTTTAATTTTACTACTTAGTTTATTAGTTAGTTTAATTTTACTACTTAGTTATTTTAGCTTTAGTTTTAAGATGAAACTTTGCAATTATAAATTGCAATTTTATAATTGCAAAGTTTCATCTCAATCCGTCCAGTAGTATTTGCGTGAAAGAGTAACAAACATCCACATCCATCCATCCTTACAAACTTTCTCGTTTATAATATTATAGTAGGATCTCATCTCGCAATCAAATTCGAAGCCATAGCCTTTTCCATAACTTAATTGCTAGAATAATTTAACAAAATATCTGTATTAAAACAAAATATCATTTTTTTTTTCAGGGAGATGCAAACGCACAGAAGCCTACAGATAAAACTAAAACACCCGATGGAGATGATACTTGCTCTTGCGTTTCTTGCGCGTAAGTTTATTTTTTTTTTCAGTATTGTATATGTACCAATTAAAAATCGGCCACGTACGAGTAGGACTCGCGCACGCAGGGTTCCGTACTGTATTCCCATACAATTAAATTTAAAGCCCCCCGTAAATATTTATTTTATTTTAATTTAATAATTTATTATTGAATTGTATATACAACTAAACATAACATCTGTGAATATTTCAAGCATCTACCTGTTACCATTATTAATATTGAGCGAAAAACGGTTAAAAATTCAGGTTTGTTGTATAGGAATTTTATATTAATAATTAAATATTAATTCTATTCTGTTTTTAGTATTTGTTGTTATAGCGGCAACAGAAATACATCTCTGTGAAAATTTCAGCTTTCTAGCTATAACAGTTTATGAGGTACAGCCTGGTGACAGACAGACGGACAGACGGACAGCGGAGTATTAGTTATAGGGTCCCGTTTTTACCCTTTGGGTACGGAACCCTAAAAACTGTGATAATAAGATTACTAAGTAATCCTCAACCCATCGAGATGAAATTTTGCATTTATATTAAGTTTAGATATATCAACTAGGGATATGAAAAAGAATCTACAACCTATTCTCAGACCTATCATTTATCAAATCTAGGTCTTCGAGCAAATATCTACAGAGCCACAGTCCCTAAGTGAAAGTAGTAAAAAAAGGCCGAGCGCCGTCATACATACAGACTTAGACTTAGATATTCACATTGAATTATTCACAATGACACTTTTTCTCGAATCTCGACGTTCTCGACTTTATGTCACTTAATTCGTGCTTGTAACCGAGCACTTTGGCATCGCGCGGTGTTGTAGTCGGCTTGGTAAGACTAACTAAAAAGCCTGCCCACTACGTAGCTTGGGCAGGGTTTGGGTTCGGACACTTTTTTGCACGATTGTGACTCCATAGATATTTGCTCGAAGACCTTACCGTACCTTCACAAATATTTCACGAAAATCGGTTTAGCTGTTTGGGAGGAGTTCGGTCATCGATGACCAATCAGTGAGATTTTTATTGACCAAACGAAGGAAATGAGAGAGTCTTTGTGTAGTATCTACCGTTTTTTTGACTCTCTTAATTTTCCATAGCGCTGTTTATCAACCGATATTAATAATATTTGACATTATTGTTTAATATCTATATCTTAACAAGATTTGTGGATGGGATCAGTCCAAGACGTAGGGTAGCGTGTTTATCAGCCTTTTATCGGATACCTACACTTCGGAGAGTGCGCCCAGGAGTTGCACAATCTGGTCCCACCTGCCCCTTTCTTCTATCGTACGGCTAGACAGACGCGACCAAGCTGCCACCCTTTTATGGTGGACATTCCGCGCATTAGAACCAAGCGTTTCGAATCCACATTCCTCTTACGAACAGCCGAATGTGGAACGCTTTGCCTGAGTCTGTCTTCCCGCTAAGGTACAATGTAGGTGTCTTCAAATCCCGAGTAAATAGGTATCTTCTGGATAAGCGTACTACACCCTAGACCGCATATCTGCTCAAAATCAGGCAGTATGTAGTCAAATGCAAACCTATACGGAATTAAAAAAAAGAGAGGGAAAACTGGCACAAGAGAGAGAGAAGGCCTATACCCACTGAGGATGATGAACAAGATTTGCAAGTATAAACGAAATCAGTCCAAAGCGAGGCGAGATATAGGAGAGGAATAGCTTTTAAAGATTCAGTTCAACAGATTCGAGGTCTCATGTTCGGAAAACTACTTTTTGACCGACGAAACGGAGGAGGTACTCAATTCAACGCGTATTTATATTTTTTATGCATAACCACTCATAATAATTCTACTATGATACAGGACTGATGGCGCAATAAAACATGAGATATGTATTAGTTAAATACCTCTTTTTCTCCCGACGTTTCGACCAAGTTGCATTGGTCGTGGTCACGGGCAGACTAAATGCGACGCCGTACCACTCAAACAACCACTCATAACTTTTTATATAGTAACTCCATTTTGAAAACTATTTTTTAATGGAAAGAATATACTTCGAAATTGTTTCCATTTAAATTTTATCGAAATTGGCTGAGCCATTTTTGATAAATCAACAATAATGTGAAAAATGCTACTTCGATCTGTGCAAAATATTCGCGAATTTTGTACATGGTTGAAGTCGGTCATGCCATTTTTTGTAAAAAAAATAATTAACCATTTTACATAATTCATAAATGTACTTCTCCTAGGTTGAAAAAACTGATCGGCACGGACTACGCCTGCATAGCGTGTATCACTCTTCTACTGGTCATCTCCGTACTCGTAGCGGTCATGTTACTCTACAAGAGCATGCCGTGTGCCACTGACCGTACTGGCCAAATGTTCATCACTGACTCTGTAAGTAACTTCACACAATAGTACCGTTCTACTGATTGTCTCTGATCGTAGTGATCATGTTACTCTACAAGAGCATGCCGTGTGCCACTGACCGTACTGGCCAAATGTTCATCACTGACTCTGTAAGTAACTTCACACTATAGTACCGTTCTACTGATTGTGTCTGATCGTAGTGATCATGTTACTCTACAAGAACATGCCGTGTGCCACTGACCGTACTGGCCAAATGTTCATCACTGACTCTGTAAGTAACTTCACACTATAGTACCGTTCTACTGATTGTGTCTGTCGTAGTGATCATGTTACTCTACGAGAGCGTGCCGTGTGCCACTGACCGTACTGGCCAAATGTTTATCACTGACTCTGTAGGTAACTTCACACTATAGCACCGTTCTACTGATTGTGTCTGATCGTAGTGATCATGTTACTCTACAAGAGCATGCCGTGTGCCACTGACCGTACTGGCCAAATGTTCATCACTGACTCTGTAAGTAGCTTCACACTATAGTACCGTTCTACTGATTATGTCTGATCGTAGTGATCATGATACTCTACAAGAGCATGCCGTGTGCCACTGACCGTACTGGCCAAATGTTTATCACTGACTCTGTAGGTAACTTCACACTATAGCACCGTTCTACTGATTGTGTCTGATCGTAGTGATCATGTTACTCTACAAGAGCATGCCGTGTGCCACTGACCGTACTGGCCAAATGTTCATCACTGACTCTGTAAGTAACTTCATACTATAGTACCGTTCTACTGATTGTGTCTGATCGTAGTGATCATGTTACTCTACAAGAGCATGCCGTGTGCCACTGACCGTACTGGCCAAATGTTCATCACTGACTCTGTAAGTAACTTCATACTATAGCACCGTTCTACTAGTCGTTTTGTAGTGTTCGTAGTGTATTCGCTCGTAGTGTAGAATACAGGGCTATAGGCATTAAACGCAAAACCTTTTAAGGGATGTGATGTCCTCGACCCATCGGCCCGTCGGTCTATTACCCAGGTATATTCTTATTCCTGAAGGCATCGCGCATGATATTAGTGTATTTTCTAGTTTACTATTAAACAAAATCGTAATGGTTTCAAACAGTTTTCTATGGTATTTATGGTTTTATACTCTTTTATTTTTAAGTTTTCTGTGGGAACCGTTAATATTTAACGAGATTATAGAGAACTAATCCATGCAATTGCCTACTCCCCTATTTATATGAAAACAAATTAAATGTGTAATATATAATTTTCCCAATTAATTATTTTCCCGAGAAAATCATAAATGTTTCCTGGACGTCTGTAGTCTACGAGTATGTCTTAGTGGATCTTAAACGCTGTTTTTGAACAAAATTTCATCCAATTCTGAAAAGTTTTATTCGCAAATTGTCGATTCCTTAAGGAATCGCTTAAAATTTTAGGGCCAACAGTAGCATCGATGCTAATCTGTGTTGTTAACCACTCCTATACCAAATCGCACATAAATTTGTCCGTTTTTTACGACAAAACAATTTTTTTTGTTGATTTTGGCTATCCCGAAAGAATAGGACTGATTTTTCAGTATTACTATGACTCCAGTATTGGTAAATATTATGAGCTTCTCCAATACCAAATGTTATCCATATCAATTCAGCGAATTGGACATAATTGATGTTTTATTTAACAAAACTTGGAATTTTATCGGGCTCCCCAGGATGAGAAAATTGCAAATGTTGAACAAAACTTATTATTTATTTTGTTTGAAGATTATTGAAGCCAACTTTCAAGTCAATCTGTCCAGGCAATAAAAAGTTTCATACGATCGAAAAGGGCCCATTTTACCCCTTCAGAAGACGATTTTTTAGAAATCCTTCCTTTCATCCACTAAGGAAGGATTTCTAAAAATTCGTCTTACCTACGTCATAAAAGGAATACCTGTGCGAAGTTTTAACTTTCTAGCCTTAATGGTTTGGCCTGTGCGTTGATACCTGAGTCAGTCAGCTTTGCCCTTTATATCATACTCGTAGATACTTAATCGATTAAATCTTAAGTAGCCGGGGGTAGTTCGAGAAAGATTCATTCGAATTACGTATTACTTCACTATTTCGTACGTTAACAATGTAAGATATTGACATTAAAAGTGAATAAAACGGTCCCTTTGCTATGCCATGGGGGTGCTAGAGGTGCTTTACTAACAAATTGTTCCATGATTTTTTTTCAGATTTTCAATAAGAAGTCTGAGTCCGAGAGGCTGAAGAGGAAGATCGGAAGTCTAGGCAACTGGAATTTTGGCCCAAAGTACGTTTTTTTTTATCTTCTTCGTTATTCTGCTGGCTTTGGGAAAATCAGAAGGTGGTGTTAGCGAGGATTTTCACAGCTTTAAACGGGCTTAATTTGAGCTAACGGTTAATGCGGCAGTTTCATTAAGGAAGCTGTTACGGCTCCCAGCAGGCAGCGACCTCCTACCCTAGTGACCTAGACCCTAGTGGGCCGCTGCGGGATAAACCTAGCCAAGTGGGGATTTTCGGATACTGACAGGTTACGGTGTGATTGCGGAGCCCCTGAGCAGAACATGAATCACCTGCTTACGTGCCCACAGTGTCCGAGCCCCTGTACGATGGAAGAAGCAGTGGCCAAATATTGGGAGAAAATAGTATAACTTTTTTGACCATTGAAACGACGAAGAAGAAAAAGATCTTCTTCGTACCAATATAATTTCTACTGACCGGTTGGAAGCAGTTTGCATCCAGTGCGAACCCGAGTCGTAATGAGGTCATCTATCCACCTTGTGGATGGATAACCCACGCTGCGCTCGCTTGTACGTGGGCATTACTTGAGAATTTTAGGATCCCGTTTAACATCAGTCTGTTATGCTATATGTGCCCAAGTGTCCACTGACAACAAATCAAAAAAATTTACATATTCTATACGCCCAATTATGACTAGGCGCCATCATAATTATAATAGCTAGTTAGAATATTTCTATTTCTCTTTCACTTTAGGCATTTGATGGTGAGAACACTTTTTACGTTGATATTCAATTTACGATGGCGTCTTCATAATTGGGCCTTATGTCTACCTAATCTTTTAATGAAAATATGATGTTTGATAGAAAAAAATCACAAAAGTGTGTTTGCTGGTCACTCTTTCACGCAGCAATATAGCCACGGATAGACTTTATTTTTAGTGGATACAGTTCAAATCTCTGTAAGTGTCATTACTTGACCGGAAAAATAAATAAAATGCCTGTAAGAGATCGCTTCCAGCGATTAGGCTTTTATTTTTGGGCGCCTTTTTTAACAAAATCACTAGCATGAGTATTTCTTGTATTACTGTTCGTTTTGTATACTTACTAGCTGCGCCCCGCGGTGTTACCCGCGTTAGCCCGAAATAAAAAGTAGTCTATGTGTTAATTCAAAATCTAAACTACCTTCGTACCGAATTTCATCCAAATTAGTTCATTCGTTTGTGCGTGAAAGAGTAACAAATATCCATACATACTCACACGTTTATAATATTAGTAGGATTGAGAGGAATTAAAGCGAGACTGTGTAAAAACTACACGGTGGCGATTAGCATTGTCTCCAGCACCTGTGGCCTAACCATGTAATTCCCGAGCTCGGTGGATCGGTTTCCCGAGCTTAGGCTTCGGCTTCCCGCAAGCAGATTTCTGAGGTCATTCACCCCCTTTTCAGTTTCAACTGCCGATGCTCACCGTTGTCGCCTCTCAAACCGGATGAATGAACAAAACTGCGTGTTTTGGTTTAAAATCGGTACCATCTATCTCCCGGTGACAGATGAAAGCGGATCTAAACGTCAAATGAAGCCGGACTCTGTCTCCTCGCCGTAAACAGAGTTTTGCATAGAAGTCCTCGTGAATAAACATTATTTATTTATGTTAGACTCCATACGTGAGGAGATATTTGGACAAATATTAAACATCCTGAAGTAAATGTTAATACAGATGTACAATTACATGATAAAATCACCTGTGGTTATAGTTATAGACGCGACAAAGTTACTTGCGTATTTCAGTGAAAAACTAAGTTAAAGTGAGAGTGGACAAGACAAATATCACGTTAAACACTATAACTGATGAAGCCGTAAAGTTCACGAATGGAAACCACGTACCGACAAGTCAAGTAAGTAACACTTCAAACAACAAGGTCAACAGCAATGATTTTTTGTAAAAATGTCTACAACAGGGACAAGTCGAATGCAAGCCATTTCCAATCCATATTGCTCGAAATCTGTATGCATATTTCCAGTATCTAGTTAAAATTTTAAGCCTGAATGATATAGGCACATATATACTTTTAATGGTTAATGACAAACATCTTAAGTTTTTATCATAAAAATTGAGGCTTACTACTCATAACCTTGATCTCTCTTCAATAGCTGTTTCTAGGTGCCTGAGGGATATGTTGTAGAGATGCTTTTAACTACCCTAGCATTCAAAGAAAGTTCATTGTCTTTTGATGGAACCAAAGTCTTACTTCGTAAGCTCTAGTCTAAATTATGGCTAAAAATATTTGGTAAATTGCCATACACTTTGATACAGATATTATATCAAAATAGTACTTTATCTACCTACTATTCAAGAAGATACTTAGGCATATAATAAATGTATATTTCAGAGAAACTATGAATTGAAAAACAACGCACGATAGCTAGATTTAGGTAGACAAAAATACTATTTTCCTGATTTCAATTTTTCATGTTTTATATTGTTGTTAGTCCTCTGTTATGTATGTAGCGTTTTAACTTTGTTTATAATGTAGCATAGGTAGTACCTATTGGATTTCTTTTAAGCTATAAGGTTATTTACTATTAATAATGAATTGAATGATGTATTTTAAAACTTAAAAAATTGTTGCAGATTCATGGAAAAATATGGCATTCAGTAAACAATGTACCTACCCGATTCGTTTTAGATTTGAGATGCTTAGCTGCTTGTTGATGTACTTTGAGAACCAAAACTATAACTCCAACGTCTGGAAATAATTTCCACTAAGACAAACAGGTAATGGAGACTATGAATGTTATAAGCCCACTTTCAGGCGATAAAATTGCTTTATATTTTGTACAATAATTTGAACATAAAGTCAAGCCCTAAAGTACAAGTTATTGTACAAAAAATAGTATGTTGTCTAAGCTTGGGCCGAAAGAGTAACATAATTATATTATTTACCAAATTGTGTACTGAGGGTCTTAGGAGGTATCAGAAGTATGTCGGTTTCTGAATAAGTAATAAAGTAAGTAGTATTAATTGAGAAGCTGATAAAGAAATCGTATATGTTACATGTACAGCCGTGGCGGTCGAGAGGTAGGTACTAACATCCGCCTTACAATCGTGAGGTCATGGGTTCAAATCCTGGCCCATACCAATGAGTTCCTTGGAATTTGTATACAGAATTTTACACCACTGGCTTTTTGGTGAAGGAAAACATTGTGAGGCAACCTGCATACATCCGTAGAAGAAATTTGATGACATAAATGTGAATCTACCAACCCACACTGGGCCAGCATGGTGGATATGCCCCAATCACCCTTTGTGGATAGGCCCACGTCCTGCCCGGGTAGCACGGCAAAGGGAAAAAAACCATTTTATCCACTCTTAATGTCAGATGTCATTGTCAATCCATACTTTATTTCCTCTTCGAGGGGATATAATGGTGGAAAGACTATTAGTCCCTTTGCCATGCTTCCCGTGCAGCAGTAGACTTACTAAGTACTTACCTACAGTACAATTCAATAATTTACATTTCAGGTGATCCTGCCTGTGTTCAGAGCCCTTGGTTGATGATTGATGACAGCAATTCTCAACGCAGATCGCAAAGCCAGGGTCGCCAGAAGATGACTAGACATATTACCTACATATTAATTTATTGTGGTATCATGCCTATATCCATTTAATAAAATATTGCTAAAAGTAATGAGTGTATAATTTAGTACCTACTCATAGTATTAACTATGAAAGTTCCTCTGTTCCATGGCAACCTACGTGAAACCGGTTCGTCGCCACTAGTACGATAATCAGTTCCATGATGGAACTACTCTTAGAAATTTACAACACTAGTTCCATTTGAAATGGATCTCGAAGTAATGGAACTAGTGTTAATTTCGAGTTTACACTAGTACCATTCACAGTTCCATGATGGAACTACCCACTGATTATGATTTTTAACCCCAGCACCATCCATATAGTTAAATGGAGAAACAGACAATTTTGCAGCTTTTTTAAACCATGATTTGTTATATGAACCAAGCTCCGCTTACAAATCCTAGGAGCATGTTCTTTGCCCTACGCAACTTCTTGGCAGGCTTCTTTTATTTGAAAATCTATGATATTTTGAGTTTGGTATGGCTCACAATTTTTCTTGTATAGTTTTTGTTTTATAATAATTGTTTGGTCCTGAAAGAAAACATAAAACGAAACAAGCACATGTAAAGTAACATTAATTAAACAATCTTTAAAGAAAGATGCCTTGTTGTATTACTATAAATCAAACGCAAATTATTTATGGTAGCTTATCGAATCAAATACTACAGATCCTGCTCATAACAAATTTAAAAAAAGCTTTAAAATATTTTTTTAAATAAATACCCAAGGCAAATTGTGAGCCACGCCAAACTCAAACCTTCATAGATTTAGATTAGATTTAGCTGCACAAATGTATGTTCCTCCATTTAACTACATAAATGTAGATGATACTAGTATTCAAAATCATTATCAGTAGGCAATAGGTAGTTCCATCATGGAACTGTGAACGGTACTGGTATAAACTCAAAATTAACACTCGTTCTATTATTTCGAGTTCCATTTTTTGAAACTAGTGGCGACGAACCGTGAAACGGTTTTCCCTCCCGTTCAATGAAAGATATAGTGTGCTGAGTATGTTTTAATTATTTTGTATTCACAATCACATTTGTATACGATACGATAGTTTAAACTAGGTTCATAATTTTGTTTATCATTACATTTTCGGGTTAATTACTCAAAATCGTAATGCGGCTATAATGGTGCTACTATTATCGCTGAGCGGCGCGCGAGAGGAAACGGTAAACACGTGCAGTAAACGGAGGCTGGCGGCAGGCAGACCCACGTGCGCTGAACATAGCATAACAACGTAGCGGGTGGAAACCGGTGAAGGCAGAGAGACGCGCGCGCTGGAGTGGCGCGCAGCAGGCAGCGGGACGCGCGCTCAGTGGGTGTGGAAACCGGTGAAGGCAGCAGGCAGCAGCAAGCGCCCTAAATGGCGCGCGTAGCGGGTGGAAACCGGTGAAGGCAGCGAAACGCGCGCGCTGGAGTGGCGCTTAGCAGGCTGCACGACGCGCGCTAAGTGGCGCGTGTAGCGGGCGGAAATCGGTGACGGCAAAGATATACGCGCGCTGGAGTGGCGCGCAGCAGGCCGCGCGCGCTGAAGCGGCGTGCAACAGGCAGCGGGACGCGCTGAGCGGCGCGCACAGCGGGACGCGCCGAGTGACGCACGCAGCTGGTGACATCGGTGAGGGCAGAGAGACGCGCGCGCCGGAGTGGCTGCAGGACGCGCGCTAAGAGCCGCGCAAGGCGTGTGGTAGCCGGTGAAGGCAGGGAGACGCGCGCTGGAGTGGCGAGCAGCAGGTAGCGGGACGCGCGCTAAGCGGCACGCGTAGCGGGCGGAAATCGGTGACGGCAGAGACACGCGCGCTGGAGTGGCGCGCAGCAGGCAGCGGGGACGCGCGCTCAGCGACGCGCGCACGCAGCGGGTGGAATCCGGTGTCGGCAGAGAGACACGCGCGCTGGAGTGGCGCGCAGCAGGCCGCGCGCGCTGAAGCGGCGTGCAACAGGCAGCGGGACGTGCTGAGCGGCGCGCACAGAAGGACGCGCTGAGCGGCGCGTACAGCGGGACGCGCCGAGTGACGCACGCAGCTGGTGACATCGGTGAGGGCAGAGAGACGCGCGCGCTGGAGTGGCGCGCAGCAGGCAGCGGGACGCGCGCTCAGTGAGTGTGGAAACCGGTGAAGGCAGCAGGCAGCAACAAGCGCCCTAAATGGCGCGCGTAGCGGGCGGAAACCGGTGAATGCAGCGAAACGCGCGCGCTGGAGTGGCGCGCAGCAGGCTGCACGACGGTGAAGGCAGCGAAAAGCGCGCACTGGAGTGGCTGCAGGACGCGCGCTAAGAGCCGCGCAAGGCGTGTGGTAACCGGTGAAGGCAGGGAGACGCGCGCTGGCTTGGCGAGCAGCAGGTAGCGGGACGCGCGCTAAGCGGCACGCGTAGCGGGTGGAAATCGGTGACGGCAGAGACACGCGCGCTGGAGTGGCGCGCAGCAGGCAGCGGGGACGCGCGCTCAGCGACGCGCGCACGCAGCAGGTGGAATCCGGTGTCGGCAGAGAGACACGCGCGCTGGAGTGGCGCGCAGCAGGCCGCGCGCGCTGAAGCGGCGTGCAACAGGCAGCGGGACGCGCTGAGCGGCGCGCACAGAAGGACGCACTGAGCGGCGCGTACAGCGGGACGCGCCGAGTGACGCACGCAGCTGGTGACATCGGTGAGGGCAGAGAGACGCGCGCGCTGGAATGGCGTGCAGCAGGCAGCGGGACGCGCGCTCAGTGAGTGTGGAAACCGGTGAAGGCAGCAGGCAGCAACAAGCGCCCTAAATGGCGCGCGTAGCGGGCGGAAACCGGTGAATGCAGCGAAACGCGCGCGCTGGAGTGGCGCGCAGCAGGCTGCACGACGGTGAAGGCAGCGAAAAGCGCGCGCTGGAGTGGCGAGCAGCAGGTAGCGGGACGCGCGCTAAGCGGCGCGCGTAGCGGGTGGAATCCGGTGACGGCAGAGAGACACGCGCGCTGGAGTGGCGCGCAGCAGGCCGCGCGCGCTGAAGCGGCGTGCAACAGGCAGCGGGACGCGCTGAGCGGCGCGCACAGAAGGACGCGCTGAGCGGCGCGTACAGCGGGACGCGCCGAGTGACGCACGCAGCTGGTGACATCGGTGAGGGCAGAGAGATGCGCGCGCTGGAGTGGCGCGCAGCAGGCAGCGGGACGCGCGCTCAGTGAGTGTGGAAACCGGTGAAGGCAGCAGGCAGCAACAAGCGCCCTAAATGGCGCGCGTAGCGGGCGGAAACCGGTGAAGGCAGCGAAACGCGCGCGCTGGAGTGGCGCGCAGCAGGCTGCACGACGGTGGCGCGCGTAGCGAGCGGAAACCGGTGTAGGCAGCGAGAAGCGCGCACTGGAGTGGCTGCAGGACGCGCGCTAAGAGCCGCGCAAGGCGTGAGGTAACCGGTGAAGGCAGGGAGACGCGCGCTGGCTTGGCGAGCAGCAGGTAGCGGGACGCGCGCTAAGCGGCACGCGTAGCGGGTGGAAATCGGTGACGGCAGAGACACGCGCGCTGGAGTGGCGCGCAGCAGGCCGCGCGCGCTGGAGTGGCGCGCAGCAGGCAGCGGGGACGCGCGCTCAGCGACGCGCGCACGCAGCAGGTGGAATCCGGTGTCGGCAGAGAGACACGCGCGCTGGAGTGGCGCGCAGCAGGCCGCGCGCGCTGAAGCGGCGCGCAGCAGGCAGCGGGGATGCGCGCTCAGCGACGCGCGCACGCAGCGGGTGGAATCCGGTGTCGGCAAAAAGACGCGAGCGCTGGAGTGGCGCGCAGCAGGCAGCGGGGATGCGCGCTCAGCGACGCGCGCACGCAGCGGGTGGAATCCGGTGTCGGCAGAAAGACGCGAGCGCTGGAGTGGCGCGCAGCAGGCAGCGGGGATGCGCGCTCAGCGACGCGCGCACGCAGCGGGTGGAATCCGGTGTCGGCAGAAAGACGCGAGCGCTGGAGTGGCGCGCAGCAGGCAGCGGGGATGCGCGCTCAGCGACGCGCGCACGCAGCGGGTGGAATCCGGTGTCGGCAGAAAGACGTGAGCGCTGGAGTGGCGCATAGCAGGCAGACGGACAGTTCATTGGCTGTTCTCTCTTATCATGTCAGGCAGATGGACAGTCATTAGCCGTTTCCTCTTGTCACGTAATTACAACCACTTCGGAGCTGAAAATAAGAAATAAGTATCTTCATTTTATTTTTGTTCAATGTTCTTCATTCATATATAAAATTGGTAAAAAACTTTTTTAAATTAAACGATTTTATGTAATAAAAGCCTAAAATAATAACTCTAAAATAAAATCGTGGAGCCTTCGCCTGGAAGATTTCATTGTGTACATTGCGCCCCACGATTTCATTTTAGTTATTATTATTAGCTTTAAGTACATAAAATAGTTTAATTAAAAAAAGTTTTTTACCAATTTTATTTTTATGTTTCTATTTTATTTTGTTATAAAAACTTTTGTTCTACATAAAAAGCCCTTTCATTTGATACCCATATTGAGGGAGTTGTGTCATATGGTCATCTTATTATTATGTCAATACTGGATACAAAATATTGTATTGCCATCAAAACTAAAACTGTGTATCAAATATCATATCAATCTGTCAATGGAAAGGGGATCGAATTTCTATTACTACATTTCACCCAAAAACGGGCAAGTGAAGTTAAATAAAACAGTTTTAAAAGTTACCTACAACCGTCGTTAGCACAAAAAATAATACTTTGTCCTAATATCCACCAGTGATATCTATTGGGAATAAACCATGTTCAATGTTCGGCACGGTCAGTCTTTGAATGGGTGATTGCGGGTGGCACTTACAACTAAGCACTATCTTGGCTCTGATGACACATTAAATTGTAGGCTCTGGTGATATTACCTATTTAGCCATGTCAAGGGCCTTCAGGTGGCTTAACAACTCTGACACTAGGGCTAGCCACCCGGCCTATACTTACTTATAAACACAGCTTATTCTATGTCTTGGACAAGTCGCTGCTAGACATCAATCCGAGGCACATTTAGATATCACCAATAATATTGGGTTTGGAAAACAGCTCTTCTATTTCTTAGTTTTTAGGGTTCCGTACCCAAAAGGTAAAAATGGGACCCTATTACTAAGACTCCGCTGTCCATCTGTCAGTCTATCATCAGGCTGTATCTCATAAACCGTTGTAGCTAGAAAGCTGAAATTTTCGCAGATGATGCATTTCTGTTGCAACTATTACAACAAATACTAAAAACAGAATAAAACTAATATTTAAGGGGGCTCCCATACAACAAACCTCAATTTTTAAACATTTTTCACTCGATATTAATAAGGGTAACAGGTAGATGCTTGAAATATTCACAGAATGTTTAGTTGTATATATAATTCAATAATACATAATTTACTTAATTAAAATAAAATGTGTATTTAAGGGAGGCTCCCATACAGTACGGAACATTGCATGCGCGAGTCCTACTCGTACTTAGCCGATTATTGAAAATCGTCTGACTACTGTCTTTGCGCCAGGTAAGCCTATACGAACTTACTAATTTGTTCTTCTTCGTTGGCTGTTTCTCCAAACATATTAGGGCATGCAGTGATTCCCAAAGTTGTCTGGGCTACAGCCCATCTAATACAAGTTTACATACAATTGAAACATACAATTTTTTGCCATTATTAATGATTCATCGATTAGTGATGTTTCTATTTTTCGATTTCATACCGATTGTATTTGTTGAAAAGTTAAATCTAAGAACATGTTTGACGACAAAAGTTATCTTAATAGTTAGGGATCTGTGGTGTAGATGAAATATCGTTTATTGTTCCAAACTAAGTATGTACATGAAGAGGTTATAAGTACCTATAATAAAAAGTAAGTTAATGCGTATAGGCCGAGGCTAGCCCTGGTGTCAGAGTTTTTAGGCCGCCTGAAGACTCTGACATGGCTAAGCGGTTAGAAAAAACGGTTTTAACAACGAGAAAGTTGTGTGATACATACCTTTCTAATTTGTTGAGGTTTTCGTCATCACTCATAATCACCTTCTCTCTGAAGTTTTTCAAGTTGCATAACACTGTTTTTAGCTATAATTCATCACAACAACTTAATCTTAACATTCTTAACAAATTAACACAAACTAAAGGATACCACGTATTAAATTATGTAATCGTTTCATCAAAATTATTTTATTTTGTTTTGAATTTGCTGGCTGACTGCCAGGTCGAACTTTACATTCTCCCTAAATATTAACAAAAAAATATTTCTCCCTAAAATTACAGTTCCTAAAAAAATAATTCAAATTAGTTTAAGTACCTATAAGAATAAACAATTTGTGGCTAATTATATTATGAGCATTGAAAGGGTTATGAAAATTGTGATAAAATCAATTTGATTTCGCTTATATCTCACTCGTGTCATATTACCATTCGGCATATTACCTATGTGCTCACCACATTTCTGTAGTACCGCATATTCAATGTATTTCTGTAAGTATCCAATATGTATCAAAGCCTACTCAATACCTTAACTTAGATGAAGTTTTATTTGATAATTTTTATATGTCGTAATTACGAATTAAATAGCGTGAATTTAATTTAACGGATAGACCAACGGACGCACACAACGATCTTATATGGGTTTCTCGTTTTAAGTTGTTTGGTTTTGTAATTTGTAGTTTTACGGTAGTGACACGGGTAATTTTTTTTGCTGTTCTAACAACTTTCAACTGCAGTAGTGAGAAGAGTCATTCATTTACTGTTCTTACTACTGGTAGTAAGATTGGTAGTAACACTGGCAACAAACGGTAGTGATAATTATAATGTACCTAGTAAATCAACTTTACATGATCAGTAGCATTCAAAAAATAACTTTTACAGTATATCCAAAGACGAGAAGCATAAATGTACATATTTCACTACAAAATCGGGACGCTTTGCATTGCTAGCAACACATAACTCTTAGACACATTTTACGTTCCGTTTTGTTTTTATCTTCATTTTTTAAATATATCTTGTTAGCTATGTTTACTCGTTTCTATTGTGTTTAAATATAAAAATACTCTTGAAATTACTATTGTCATACATTTTACCTAGTAAATGTGTTGTACCAAGGCAAATGATAAGTCTGCATCGAGTTGCATCAAGTTTTAAAAACGGAACGCAGGAAAGACCGATTCAGGGCTCCATTGCCTTCAATTTTGATAGTTCGTTCGAAATCCATGCTCACCGTAAAAGTTACATAGTACCAAAGCTTCAGCGGTGGAATACCACCCACCGAGCTTAGAATTGATACCGATCCACCGAGCTCGGGAATTACATGGTAAGGCAGCTGATCAACAGATTATCTTTAAACATAATAATTACAATTCTGCTGTACGTGTGTGTATCACTGAACTCCTCCTAAACGGCTGGACCGATTTGAATGAATTGTTTTGTATGCGTTTGGGTGCACCCTGGATAGTTTAGATTCACAAAATAAGCCCGGCAGATGGCGCTGCAGTGGGTCCGCTAGTATATTACAGTAATTCTTGAAAAAAGATCACGTTTTTGCAATTGGATACTATGATGTGACGCCTGGTTGCCTCGAATATGAATTCCTTAAGCAGTTTCATTAGGAGCAAAGAAAATTAGAAGTTTATATTTTATACCAATTATCTATTAATTTGGTTTGCTGGGTTGCAGGTGAAGGCTTTATATTTTAATCATAGACATAATGATAATAATGAGTATTTTTGATATTGAGCACATATTTTTATTTTACTCCATTGTGACACAAAAAATCAACAACTCAAATATGATGACCTCAGGGTCTCTTCAGGTCTGAGTGACTCCCAGTTTAGTCCTCAAAACATTCAACATTTAATAGCCCTCTTAAGCCTTGGTTGCGGTAGTGCCGTGGTAAGGAGATCTGCTTCCATCTTCTCTGTGCACTCTGCCTATAAGGCTACTACTCTTTGTTTCTTGGCTTCATAACTTATCCATCCACCACCATATTTGAAAATATATCCCGTGTAGGATCGTCTATCCATGGTGCAAGCTGCCCAATAAGCGCCTGCCATGCCATACTACTTCATGTCACTTTTTTATATTTTAGTCCAACCTTCTTGGTTCCTTTAAATAACGGATGTCCCGTTTCGCGGCTTGCCAATGATTGTTTCCGTAGCAAGTATTAAATTGGCTTAGATACCTTACGGCAAACGTAATATCTGGCCTTGTTGTAATTGCTAGATACATCAAAGATCCGATCAAGCTGTGGTCCCACAAGTGTTGGTTTGTTAAGACAGCTTTCGCGTGAATACGCCAGGAATCATAGTTTTCTCGCTTAAGTGATTCTACATGACCATGACTCTGATTTTTCCCACGATTTACGCACTTTTTCACGAATAATAAATCTTGAGTTTTATGGATATCTCGAATAATAAGTCTTTTTAATAAGGGGCACCCATTTTTATTTTACAAAGAAAATACAAAACTATCTACTCCATTTTGACATACAAAATCAACAACTCAAATATCTCTATTGCAACCAAAACTCTATGGCAACATATAAGTATATAGACTTGAAATAATAACAAAATATGACACATAGGACTCAATATGGTCGCCATTACATACTTAAAAACCATTTTTTCATAATGATGATCTTTCAAAAATAAATGATGAACTGAATGGAACCACAAACCACAACATCATTTAGGTATGTAATTAGTTTATTCTTGATTTTTACAAAACTGCTAAACTTATTTCGAATTTTCATTATTTAATAAATCTGTTTATTTTATAATCTCAAATGAGACTAACTCTGAAGTACCTATGATCTAGCAAACAAAAAAATAATCAACAAAATCGGTTCATACTTAATTGACCGAATAAACGCGTTACTTACATACAAAAAAAAAATACATACTTACCGCTGAATTGAGAACCTTCTTTTTTCAAGACGGTTATAAATATTGCTATGCACTCATGCATAATGACAACGTGATTCCCGCACTTTCTTAGGTAAATTTGCGCTCGCAGTCACTATTAACCCAATTATTATCGCAGTACGCAGTATGTATTACCCAAGAAATATGGGAACATATTATAACTAAAGTGTAGGCAGCAAAATGTCAAATAACTTATATAAATAACTTGTGGCCGCCTTCTCTATTTTCTCAAGTCATTGATACAAACGGATTGAGTTTTCAAACATGTGTCAAAATAAAAAGTAATTTAAATCAAAGTTATTACTAAGTTGCCAAGGTGTATTGATGTCACCTTGGAAGCAAATCACCCCCAATTTAACTTTCTACTCCTTTTTAACCCCGATAACGGATGAATTTCAATAAACTACGAAACACGTCGTCCGTCAATTCAATTACAGAATGTTTATGCCAATTTTCAAGTCGATTGAACCATGGAATCACGATGTTCCATAGAAACTTTGACCCCATTTTTTACCCTCTTAGGGTTAGAATTTCGAAAAATCCTTTCTTATCGGATGCCTACGTCATACAAAGAACCCACCCTCCAAATTTGAGGTTCCTCCGACCAGCGGTTTGGGCTCTGCGTTGATCCGTCAGTAAGTCATTCAGGACAAAGCATTTTATATATATAGATAATTATACATAAAAATAAAAGATTCTTATGGAATAGTATGAAACATCAATAAAACGCGGATGAAGCCGCGAGCCAAAGCTAGTAATAATAACAAACGGTAGCTTGGGCCTTACCCGGCTGCCGGCGATACTCTAGGATTAGGTTTTTTGTATAAATAAATTGTAAGAAAATAAATGAATGTAAACACAAAACTCTCAGACCAAATAAAAAAAAGTAAGACGTAACGTCGTGAACACACAAGTGAGGCCGGTTCTTTAAACATGTGGATGTGCGTCGGCGAAGGCATAGTTTCCTTGTACGTGTACTTGTGTGTGTTGTGTTTGTACACGGCAAGGAGTACCTATAGTTTTGCCGGCCTCACTTATTTGTTCACAACATTCTGCCTTGATTTTTTTATTTGGTCTGAGACAAAACTTGAATGTTTCAGGAAACAGCTTCAGAACATCTTCAGAAGTCAAGATTCAGCAATTGGCAGCTTTGGTTCTCCAGGCAACGATATTGTGAGTAGACTCGAGCTCATGAGTATTCTTAATACAAATACAAATATCTTTGTTGGGTCTTAAAATTACAATTTATACGATTCTCAGCATTTAACATATGTAGGTAAATTATTACATTTAGTAGGTAGATTCTGTTATTAGAGGTTACCCTCTATTTTTTTATTTTTTTTGAAGATGCAAAAAAAATTGTTTTCGCGAGTTTGTTTTCAAACTTTTAGCCATGTCAGAGGTGAATTAAAAACTCCGACAACAGGATAGCCCTCCGGTCTATAATTTATTTACCTACAGAGACCGGATTATAATAGGTATATATTTGCATGTTGCATAATCACGAGTATGCATTTTGCATATTTAAGCCATCCTCAGAAATAATAGCATATTTTACCTAAGATCTAGTTCTGATGCATATTACATTTACAGTATTTTTAGCACTCGCCCTGCGTTCCGAAATGCGATCAAACTGACAATGTTGCGAATCCGACCAAATTTAATAAAAATATTTTTAATCATCGATGACACTCAAATGAAGGAACAAAACTTGATTGTTTACGTTTACAAAAATTCTAAATAATTTTTATGTCATGTAATGTTACACCTATTATCGCTTATCAAAGGATAATTTACTAATTTTTTACTGATTTAAAAAAAAAAACGAAAACGTACTTTTGGAGTTGCATATTCTGCCAATTTTTTTGCATACTTCAAACAGTTTTCATGCATATTTGCATGCTTATAACAAGCTTTTTAAATTGCATATACTTAATCCGGTCCATACTTACTTAATTATTAATTAACTGAAATATAAATTTATCTGGGCGTCTGATAGACACGATGTGCAATGCAACCCACGCTGGATTTGTTTCTACATTCATTTGGATCAACGTATGGAAGTCTCTCTGCGAGATCAAATCACAAATGAGATCCGTAGAAGAACCAAAGTTATCGACATAAAGTTACCTAGGGGATTGGCAACTTGAAAAGGTAGTGCGCTAGGTATATAATTCGAAGGACTGAGGACCGATGGGGTTGAAAACTTCTCGAGTGGAGACCACGTACCGGCAAGCGCAGTGAAGGACGTCCACCCACGAGGTGGACGGATACAAGCTGCTTCCAACCGATCTTATTGAAGATCAATAGAGGAGGCCTAGGTCCAGCAGTGTCCTATGGCTAAAGCGACGATGACGGCGATAAGCATTGCCATTCAGCGTGGTATGCTGCCAGCATGCTGGGCAAAGCTGCCGACTGGTAGTAGGCGCAAACATTATGCTTAGGTATTTTTTTATCACGAATAAGTCCTCAAGCGCGGACTTATTCCACCAGGTCCAGCATCTCGCCTGATGGTGAGCAACGTTGTGGTCGAAGATGAAGCACGCAGACCTAGAAGATACCTATTAACTATGATCTTGAAAAGCTTTAGATTATATCTCTTATAGGAAACAGGAAAGCAGGAAGACTGTTCCATTCCCTGGCGGTACGAATAAGAAATGTTGAGTCAAACCGCTTCGTACGTATCGAAGGAAAATCTACAGTGTAGGGGTGGTAATGTGGCGTCTTCCTACTTGTCCTGTAGTAAAAAAGAGGAGGTTTCTCTAGAAATTTAATGACCTATGGTCTAGAGAGTATATTTAGATATTTATTTATATGCAAGATCACATACTTGTAATTATTATTAAATCTTATTATAAGACTTACTAGATAGTTGCTTCCCTGTTTCATAGGGTATAGCAAAGTTTTATATTACACTAGTTGACCCCGCGAACTTCGTACCGCGAAAGTTAATAGAACGGAATAAAAAGTATCCTATGTCCTTTTCCTGGTTTTAGAACTAAAAATTGCTTAGGCTATCTCCCCATCAATTTTCAGCCAAATCGGTTCAGCCGTTCTTGAGTTATAAATAGTGTAACTAACACGACTTTCTTTTATATATACAGATTATTCAGACACATCATTATGACCAACTTTCATTATAATTATTAAAAAATATACTACCGTTTCTTTGAGAAAATATGAAAGCAAAGCAAAGTCGACTAAACATAAATGGTCATACGTTTCAACCGTCTGCCAAAACCCTAACTTACTTCGAGTTTCTAATTGACGTTGCCTCTTACTCTATGGCGTCGAGTGCGAGCGAGATGGCACGTGATTTATGATGCTCCGTCTCGTTCTGACATGTATTGTGTGAGAGAGAGGGCACTTGATTTGCGAAACAGACGTCACATGTTAGTAATGATGTGTTAAATTTGGCTTGAAGTTTGTTAAGGGGAGGTCGGTTGTAGACAGTAAAATGATTTTATATCCAGTATTATTATAATCCAAGGTTAAAATAGTACTAAATCTCTCTACAATCAAAAACTCGGAATCGGCAAAATATATGTATCATAAAGCTAATTTTTCGATCGAATTCCGGATTGGCCCCGTAAAGAAAAAGTTGTTCAAAAAGATGGTTTGAATCACCTCCTTTCACCGGCTTAGTAGGTACATTAGTTAAATATAAACATTACCCGTCATACCGCAAAAGATTTAAGCTAGCTTCAGACACTGTTTAACTGAATAAATTGCATGGTTAAACAGTGTTTAAAGTGTGTTTAAATATTTTGTGGTTAGACGCTATATATATCATTATGCTCATCATCATGACCAACTTGCTCCGCGCTCTTGCTTGCACGCTTAGCTCAGGCGGGTCGTGGCATTGAGTCATACTTATTCGTGCGTGCAGCCGGTTTTCATCGATTTATAAGACAAGACAAGACAAGACAAAAACTCTTTATTTACAACCACAATTTAACAAAAAAAATTATTTTCACATATTTATAACAAAAAACAAATATGATTATAAATTGGCGGCCTTATCACCCACGGCGATTTCTTCCAGGCAACCTTGCACGAATATGAACTGACAAGAACGTAAAATACATAGTGGCCTTATCTAGAGATTAACAAAGAAAACACCTATAAATAATAAACTAAACATACTTATATAATACAAAATTTAAATATACTTACATATATACGTTATAAATATATATAATTATACATATACCTACATAATTAGACCTACATATACCTACACAATTAGACCTACATATACCTACATAATTATACCTACAATACCTACACACGTTATAAAAGAGTAGCTATGGGAAAAAGTAGCATTATGGTTTTACATAGTGAGCTTTCACAAGTTGTTTATTAAGACGTTATTACGATAAACATTTAATTAAGTACCTAAATGAATAAAGCGCAATCCTAAAAGTATACAGGGTCATAGGTATTAAACGCAAAACCTAAGATCGGGTCTAGTACATCTAGACAAACAACTTTTGTACTACGACTTACGACTACATTTTGCAGCGCGTTGACCTTTTTGTATGAAAAAGCTGATTTTTTCTCGTGATTTTCCAAAAGTCCTAGAACAAAAGCTGTTTGTCTAAATGCACTAAGCCCGCCCTTTAAAGGTTTTACGTTTCATACCTCAAAAGATTTTCAAAGATTTATTTCATAATACTTAAATACGTGACAACTATAGAATACATAAATTACATCTAACAATATACTATATACCTTAGTTACCTAGATTTGTATTCTAGATGATAAAGATATTGCAGTGAGCCCCAAACTAAGCTGATTGCTTGTATTTTGGAGCTCGAGTGCAAAGTTTTTAAAAAGTTCGTGCGACAGTAGTTTAACATGCATGAAACAAATTATAAAATTACCTATGACCCTATATAACTGTATGTCTCATGAAATACCAGCTAGAGTTTGATGTCATAAATATAATTCTTATTTTAGAACATACTTCCCCTTAACGCGGGTCCCATATAACGCTGCGATGTGTTAAGTTTTAATTCGCCAAGTTTCGGGTCGGCCAATGCTTATTGGATTCCTTACTAACTTGACGGAGTTACAATATTACTGCTTATTGTGCATATATTATCGAAATTACTGGACAAATACTGTATACTTTACACTAAATGCTCCATTTCGACATTCCATTCGATTGGGATATAGTTTCAGTGCCATAAACTTGTGTAAAATAGGCATGATATAAATGACTGGGTAAATTATAATAGTAGTTTATGCAACTGTCATATAATGAAGGGTATTAAAACACGAGTGTGAGTGACTATTATGAGTAACGAGTGTTTTAATACCCGTGTTATATGCAGTTGAATACACTACTTTATCTTCACTAATAAAAAAAAAACATATTGCGAAACATTAAATTCACGCGTACGTGTATTGTCACAGTGAACTTGGCGCCATTAAAATCTAACCAATGAGAGCGCAGCTGCGCGCGCAGGGCCAATCAGGAGCGAGCGCGCGATGTTATAATGAGATTTTACGATATCGATGTAGATATTATAACATCATGTGAAATTGCTTAAATTGAGTGTTTTGTTGTCTGCGCTATAACAGTAGTCATTATAAGTCAAGTATTGGAAACATAAGTAGAATGTTACAACATTAGTGTAGATAAAATATTTTAATATGTCGTTACCTAAATAATTTATTAAAACATATTGTATGAGTATTTTTTGTTTTATAAATTAAACAAGAAATTACATAGGTACACCGCGCCACACAAGATGGCGGATGTGAAGTTAGCTACAAGCTGCGCAATAGCCAATCAACGTGCGGCTTTATGTGAGCTTCAGTCAGGATTAGAGATATTAAGTAATTGTCGTTTCATCATTAGATCAGCACCATGTCATCATAATATTGCATTGTCACGCGATTTACACATGTATACAAAATTTCAGCTCAATCGGTAACCGGGAAGTGGATCAAATTTAACTTGCAAGATTTGATTACAGAACGACAAACAACGGGACAGATTAAACTAAATAAAAGCTTGTAATTATGTGTGTAGATTTTTGGCTAATTCTATTTTTCGGGCTTGAAAGCACAAATGGTACTAGTCATATGTAGGTATGTGAATTGTACTGATCAATGAAACTAGCGACGTAGATGATATAAATTCTACGTCGTTAGTTCCATAATGTTACCTACTAGCGAAGTATACCTACATATGCGAGTAGTACCTACCATCAATGGAACCAATCAATGGTACTACTGACAGAAAATGGATGTACCGGTCATCCATCCAACATATTTATTCGAAATTTAAACATAAGGAGATCCTTTGTTTAAGATTCTTAATTCAAGATTGTTGTTTTGAAACTCAATACTCAGATTCTTAATTCGGGAGTTTTAGTTCAAGATTATTTCACATTGATTTTTTGAGTTTGATATTTTTAGTTTGTCTATTCTTAATTATAAAAGTTTACTCTGATATTTTAATTCGAGATTCTTAGCTAAAGTTTCTTAGTGATTTTCTTGTCCTAATTGACGATCTTTGGTTTGATATTCTTAATTCCCATTTCTGATAAATTTTAATTATAAATGACAAAATTGTATTTGACATTGTATTAGAAATGACATTTGAATAATTGACTCTTTGAATGCCTGACATGCTATAATTTTAATAATTTTTAACTTTTTTATTTGGATTTAAGTGACGAATACTTAATAATTTAATTCTAATTTTGACATTTGTTTCGCCTTTATTGTGATTTAGTTATTTAGGAATAATTTTAGTGACAAAAAAAGACATGAATGGGATGCTTTAGAAACTTAGTTTCCAGTTTTCTGGCCAATGGCCTCAATCAATTATTTTTTTCTCATTTGACAGATGCAACCAAACGTGATATAGTGTTGTTTTTTTCATGATTTTTAAAAGTAATGTGGTTAAATAATATGTATGACAAATCTTTAAAATGTAAAATATTAGATAAAAAAAAACAACTAAATGCCTATATGTACTCTTACATGATGTTGCATGCCGAAAGGCTGAATATGGCGAACTGTTTTAAATTATTATATTTTGTAAGTACTTTGTAAACCCATATTATGCAATAAACAAATATGAATATGAATATGAATATTTCTTAGGTCGATACTGTTAGTTTTTTTTATGTTCTTAGTTCTGAAAGTTTGCTATAGCTAAATTGTCCATTATACCCAGGGTAGGTAGGCGCGCGGTAATCTCTCATTTCCCCCGTGTTTCGCTGTTTGCGAGTATTTTAATCTGGGCGGAGCCGCGGGCGCGCATTGTCTGGACAGACGACCGACCGTCGCTTTGTGCTTGCGTAGTTTGGGAGCTAGCAATTATATGTATCACTAATCATTTCATGTTTTCACATGCTGATAGCAGGTTATTAGGGTCAATATTCTTAATTGACAAGTTTTCATATTTTATAAGGCTTTGAAATTCCAAAACCATTTCGAGATATCGGGATGCTGATCACTATGCTTATTTTTCCAATTTTTTTAGTGCAGTAACTGCTACGATATTAAATAAAATCTCTCACCCAAGCTGTTTCGGGATTTATACTAAAAGTTCAGTTGCCTATGATAAAAAACAACACTAGCAATATAAAATGACAGTTAACACTGACTGTTGACACATGAAATGTAGTTTAAAAATAAAATTTCAGTGTCATTTTCAAATGACTTATTTTGCGTTAGGCCGGGAGGTAAGCGCTAAATGCAAGTACTTTCCAAAATAAAATGACGAATTTTCGGTAATAAGTTATCAAGGTGGTGTATCAATACCCGGAGTAAGTCAACTGGGTTCCTTAGCATTTGGTGGAGGAATCCGTTCGAATTTTAAAAGTATCTTGGTACTACTTAATAGGTAAATAAGTAGTACTTATTCTTCTTCTTTAAAGTGGTGCTAACTTAAAGCCTGTATGGCAGGCCCTGTAACATATGTATTTCAGGTGATTGGCAGTCGTTAAACTTTTTTTTTATATTTTTCTTCCCATAGTACACCAATTTTCAGCTTTTAGAAGTAGTTGCATGATATTCATTTTTTTGAAACGGATATCCCCGTTACGCCAAACGCTTACAAACGCTAAGAAAGCTCACTGACTCCGGGATATTGTTGTACACCACCATGATAACGTAATACCAAAAATGCAGTTGTTAGAATGTACTTGCATTTTTAGTGCTGACTTCCCGGCCTATTATGCTGACGTAGACGACCGAGTGGTCGGGACGAGGTTTATTGCTAAAGATGTTGCACAAGCTATAAAAAACATATCGAGAGGCAAATCTCCCGGCCACGACGGACTCAGCATTGAGCATCTCCAGCACGCCGGGCCACATGTCTCGAGAGTCTTGGCCATGTTCTTTTCGTTATGCGTGAGTCACTCAGATGAGTGCATGAAAACTGTGGTTGGTCCTGTAGTTAAAAACAAAACCGGGGATCTCTCCGATAAGAACAACTATAGGCCTATCTCTCTTGCCACGGTTATAGCTAAGGTTTTTGACGGCATGCTAAACGCACAGTTGAGCAAATTTGTATCCTTGCACGACAATCAGTTCGGGTTCCGGCCACGACTGTCCACGAAAAGTGTAATACTGTGCCTTAAGAATGCCGTCAGATACTACACATCGCGCAAGACACCGGTGTATGCGTGCTTTCTCGACCTATCCAAGGCATTTGATTTGGTCTCGTATGACAAATTGTGGGAGAAGTTGAGGGGCACAAAAGTGCCGCTAGAAGTCATAAGTATACTCCAGTACTGGTATGCGAACCAGATGAATAGTGTGCGATGGGCGGGAGCCATGTCAGACTCATACCGACTCGAGTGCGGAGTGAGACAGGGCGGTTTAACCTCTCCAACCCTGTTTAACCTGTACATTAACGGGCTGATTGCTGAGCTCAGCGGTCACCATGTCGGATGTCACATTGATGGAATCTGTGTCAGTAATCTCAGCTACGCAGATGACATGGTGCTGCTGAGTGCGTCAATTTGTGGGTTGAGAAGGTTGGTACAGACCTGTGAGGAATATGCTGCTGGTCACGGTTTAAAATATAATGTGATAAAAAGCCAATGTATGGTCTTCGAGGCAGATGAAAAGATCAGTCATGACATACCTCCAGTTTGCCTAAACGGTGTGCCATTGGAGTTCGTGGTTCAATTTAAGTATCTGGGACACATGGTGACCAATGACCTCAAGGACGATGCAGATGTCGAGCGGGAGCGGAGGGCACTGTCGGTAAGAGCAAATATGTTGGCTCGCAGGTTTGCGCGTTGCTCAGCTGAGGTGAAAATTACTCTTTTCAGAGCTTACTGCATGCCTCTCTACACGTGCAGCCTGTGGGCCAACTACACACTGAGAAAATACAGTGATCTCCGCGTCCTGTATAATAACGCTTTTAGGATGCTGTTTTGGCTGCCCCGCTTCTGCAGCGCCTCTGGCATGTTCGCGGACGCACGCACACCATGTTTCCATGCCGCGATGCGTACGCGAGCCGCGTCCTTGGTGCGCAGAGTGCGGGCCAGCTCCAACTGCATCCTGGAAATGATTGCGTCCAGGCTTGACTGCCCTTACCTTCGGCACTGTTGCGAAAGACATGTCTCCGTACCGGTGCCGAAGAGAAGGCTATGATTTTCGTGTTTGGTGTAAATAAATGTATAATATTTAATGGAATTTAAAATGAATAATAATTTGTAACTGGTGACATAATTTAATTTAATTGTTGTGAATATGGGTACCTACAAATGCCTGAAATAAATTAATTTTGAATTTTGAATTTGAATTTTGAATTAGTGTGAATTGTGAATGTTGTGATGGATTGATTGGCATTGACAGTGACAGCAACACTAGCTCCTATTTTTTTTTCTAATGGGGCTTCAGTAAAATTGTTTATGATTCCATAGTTTTACAGTTACGTCCTTTTAGAATAAGCTACTTTTCAAAACATAATTTTACGGAAAATATAAGTCGTATTGGAAAAATCAAAAATACGAATACGTTATTTTGCAATATTCTTTCAGAAAATAAATAAATATATTTATGTTAATTTGAAATGTTGTCAATTATGAGCTAATTTTTGTACGGATACAGTTGCGTAAGTTATGTAATTGGACAAATTCAAATAAACTTAGGACTGCATTTATAATCTAATTAGTCTTTCTGTTATTAATTTCAAAATATTTCTTGATAAGCGCGCGCAACAAAGTCCATTTGCTCAATTCTACACCGGACCTCAAGATACAGGCTTAGCCGAGTTTGAGGCCCCCTGGTAATTGTAACTTATATTTGTTGTGGTAATAAATTATTTTGTAATTGTATTTTGTAATGTGAGACTGTGTGATATTCTTGATTTGAGATCCTCAATTTGAGATTCTTAATTTTAACGCCCTGATTTGAATTTTTTAATTTTAGATTCTTTGTTTGAAATTCTTAATTTAACATTTTTAATTTGAGCTACTTAATTTGATTTTTTTTTTATTTCAGATTCTTCACTGTTTTGAGATTCTGTACTGTATCAGCCTTTTAATAGTCCACTGCAGGATGTAAACCTACCCACGAAGGGTGATCGGGCCATATCCACCACGCTGGCTCAGTGCGGGTTGATGGATTCCCATACGCCATAGATTCTTTATTTAAGATTCCTTATTTGAAATTATTGGTTCGATATTTTGCAGATGCAGTTTTTGAAATCGATATTTTTAGTTTCCATATTATTGGTGCGAAAAATTTGCCATAGTTAAGTTATCTATTATACCCAGAGTAGCTGGGCGCGGTAATCTCTCATTCCCCCCGTGTTTCGCTGTTTGCGAGTTAAGTTGCTGGGCAGAGCCGCGGGCGCGAATTTTTTGGACAGACAACCGACCGCCGCTTTCCGTCTTACCACAAAAGTTTTACGCACGCTTTAGATAATGTTTAACAGTACATTTTCCACGGTTAAGCAGTGTTTAAAGCGTGTTTAAGTCTTTTGTGGGAAGGTGGTTTCGTTTATGTAGCTGAGAGCTAGCGTTGCTTTTTATCAATATACTTAATCATGTTTGACAATCAAACAGTAAATTCTTAGTTTGAGTTTCTTGCTATGGTTCGAGATTTTTAGCTCAAGAACAGCTCATTAGCTCAAGATTCTTAATCTAAGTTCGATCGGAATTTGTAATTTGAAGTGCTTAGATTGTTAATTTTTCTATTGATATTGTTAGAAGATTTTTTTGCCGGACATGTTCTTAGCACGGTCATGATATGTTACGTTATAATGAGCAGAAACGTTTAATCACACCTGGTTCAGATTTCAAATAAAAGTAGAAAAATATTAAAACTCGAGAAGATTGTAATTTCCTATTCGGTGGCTCCTTGTCTAAGTTACCTAACTACCGAGGTATAAGTTCAGCTTTGTGATGAAACTGTTTTTTATGATTATTTTTACCATTGGAGCATTATTCGTGTACTTCAAGGTGTTCTCGGGACTAACTCGGGATTGTTGCCTACCCTTTTGAATTTGGACTCCCGAGATAGCTCAATCCTAGTTTGTGAAACCCTTCGAAATTACGTAAGTTCGGGTCTATGTGCATCTTTTTCTAACACCTTTTAAATTTCATATTTAAAATGGGAAAAAGTGATGTATATCTCTCGCTATTTTAGTACGGTATCTATTACTTTAGTTCTTATTCTATGGTAGTCGTAATATTACAGTCATTCTAATCATAACGTCAACATCGTCAACGAAATTTATGTATGGGATGCACAGATTCCGTGCATTAAGAGAAGTGTGAGATATCTACTGTTTTCGCGTTTACTGTAGAATATCAAGAGAATTTTCAGTACATTTTTGATATAAATTTACATTCCGGGAGAAAACTCTTTTGACCCCTTACATTGTATCAAAATGTTATGTTTTTGGTGTCAATCGCTTGAGTAAGAAATATTGCACGTCTGTACTTCTTTTTTTTTTTTAAAGTTTTTAGTTTCTGTATACTTTTCAGCCAAAGTTTTGCGTAAACTTATAACTTTTTAGAGGCCTATAACTAAAAGGTTATTCTAAAAACTGTAAAAACTAAGACACATAAACCTAGATGTTAAAGTGCTGATAGCATATTTTTACGAGGGGGAAATCTTCGAAAGATGCCCGAGTGCTTTGGGGTGCAGTCAGGATATGTGGGATTGTACCCACTAAACCCCCTCGGTGACCAGCCTTTGTGCCTTCTTGGGAGCTCCGGGATCTCCAAAAGAACGCACCGGTGCTCCCAGCACTTTATACGACTACTCACCTGGTGATAAAACCAGACTTGTACTGTACTTTACGACAGCGTAGCCACACACGCTGCCGTCCTCCTCGGACCCGCTTGAATGGATGGTCAAAGCCCCATCTCTGACCATCCACGATCCCAGAGGTCCCCTTTTAGTGTGCTCTTACTACAGGCAGGGGATACCAACGCTGTATTCTAGTGCCCCGGCTTCAGGGCAAAGACATATTAAGTACCTACGCGTTTAAGTTTCGTACCAAGCACAAAATAAGTTGACAACTTTGACCCCATATTAGATAGCAAATTAATGTATGGAGATCTTAATTAAGACTTTTTTCAAATGGTTGACTTTAACTTGGGGTATGGAAATTTAAAATTTCAGTTGTTCATAAATGTTGTTATCATCACGCTACGCGTACGGAATACTACGTATTTGTTTTATGCGAGGAACACTGAACACATTTTCATTTTACGTAGTAATTTATTGTAACAATAGGCAACTGTTTTCTGTCACAAAAAAGTGAAAGAGAAAACCATCAATAAATATAATATTTATTTCTGTCATAAGACTTTTGCTGCAGTTACGTAGCACGATCGTAGCAGTCTCGTAGCGCATAGAAATATCGTCTACGTACGTAGATTGGTCAGAAAAGTGTAGCAATTAGTTTAGTTTTAGGCCGAATCAGACTTTTTGGCGGCTGTGATGTTAGCTACAAGCTGCGGATGACCCAATTCTGACTGAAGCTCACACAACAGCTGCGCGAGGATTGAGTTTCGCGCAGCTTGTAGCTAACTTCACAGCCTCCAAGATGTTTGACTCGACGTAAACTAGTTTGTAGCATACTTTGCACAGTGTCCTAACATTTTTTTATCGTCCTACGTAACGCGCTTTGTGTAATATAGTTGGATCTTGTTGTGAAGTCGCGTAAAATGTTAGTGGTAGCTCCGTCAGCATGAATAGTTGCGTAGCACCTTTTATTCTAGACCAATTAATGTAGCGACTTTTGTGTTTGAATGAACTTTATAAAACAATCTTATTTATCGCAAAATGGAAAAATCGTCTTCAATCGTGTACAAAATTCGAATAGCTCGCTCAAACCCGATCCGACAGGGCCGATTTTTTCTCATTTATGATGTACTGTACTATACCAGCCTTTTTAGTAGACCACTGCAGGACGTAAGCCTACTCACGAAGGGTGATTGGGCCATATCCACCACGCTGGCCCAGTGCGGGTTTCTGGATTCACGTACGCCATCGAATTTTCTCTACGGACGTATGCAGGTTGTCTCACGATGTTTTCCTTCACCGAAAAACCAGTGGTTTGAAATTTCGTACATAAATTCCAAAGGACTCATTGGTACGGGACTGGGATTTGAACCCACAATCTCTCGATTATAAGGCGGGTGTCACTACCTCTAGACCACCGCGGCTTATGAACCAGTGATGTAACTATAGTAAATAAATCAATACAGTTCAAAACAATGGCAAAAAAGAGAAAGTTAGCGTCTCCCTGCACCCACAAATCACTTAAGGCCCGTCTAGAGTCCTGGAGCCGCCTTAAGGCGCCTCTCGTATGATTTGTAGCCGCATAGCGCCGCGTGAGGGTGGAACACTCTATAAGTAAATAAGTAGGTAATTTTAAGTACCTAAACTGAAGTCACTTTAAAAAAATAAGACGTTTTTGTTACAGACTTCAATTTTCGACTTCGATTGTTTTACTAAAACTTTTTCGTTATTTTTAGGGTTCCGTACCCAAAGGGAATAACGGGACCCTATTACTAAGACTTAGATGTCCGTCTGTCCGTCTGTGTGTCTGTCACCGGGCTGTATCTCATGAACCATGATAGCTAGGTAGCTGAAATTTTCACAGATAATGTATTTCTGTTGGCGCTATAACAACAAATACTAAAAAGAAAATAAAATAAATATTTAATGGGGGCTCCCATACAATAAACCTGCATTTTTAGACGTTTTTCGCTCTATATTAATATAGGTAACAGGTAGATGCTTGAAATTTTCACAGAATATTTAGTTTTATATTCACTTCAATAGTAAATAACAAAATTGAAATAAAATAAATATTTAAGGGGGGCTCCCATACAGTACGGAACCCTCCGTGCGCGAGTTCGACTCGTACTTGGCCGATTATTTATAATACGTAAGTATTATAAATAATCGAAATAATTCGACTTCGAAATGAGATTGTTTTTTTTAAAGGTTTGCGTTGGACTGCATACTGGCTGATTTTAAACAGATAGGCGGTCTAGAGTGTAGCACGTTTAGCTAGAAGATACTTATTTACTCCTGATTTGAAGACACCTTACTTTAGAGATGGTCCCTTTTAAATTTAATCAAAATTGGCCGAGTAGTTTTTGAAAAATCACTACATAGCATAGAATGCAACAAAGTCGATTCGAGCTGTCTGTCCCTATGTATGCTTATACCCTTAAAAGTACGCAACGGATTTTGATTCGTTTTTTTTTAATTTGTAGATTGATTTAAGCAGAAGGTTTACTGTGTATAATACAGCTGTACGAAGCCTGGGCAGGTCGCTAGTCAAGAATAAGTGTAAAAATTACTACATCGGCGTTTTGCGAACTATTTAAATTATGCACATGGTTAATAATAATATTGTACTTGCAATGTATTGTCGTAACAAAGCAGCACGTCCTAGCAAAAATCTATATTTATAAATAGCTATTATTTTATTCCATGAGTACAATATTGGATAAAAACTAAAATACCTAACAGGATTTGAACTTCAATCTCAATCTTGTCTATAACACAAACTCCGGCACTAAGCCAAGACCTCCCCTCTTCATTAAGACCTCCCCTTATTGAGTGCTTAATTTAAAATAATTTAAAACCGATCCCCTTAAGCTGTCACACCTGAGTGTAATTAAGACGCCCGTATTTATGCACTTGGCTATTTACTGCCACTGTACAGGGTTACATTTACAACTACTTTAAAAGTAAGCTAACAATCCCTACCATTAATGTTGAAATGAACTGTGAATATGAAACAAATAAGACGCCTTTTTATGACTAAACAGGGTTACTTTTAACTAATTACAATGTAGGAAATGTAAATATTTTTTACGTCATACGAAAGTAGTGTCTCTTTATTTGTATTAAACTTAGTTCCATGTTTGACCATGTCCCATAAAATGTGAAATTTAAAAAAATAATGTCATGTGCTTATGCACTGTACAGAATTACTTATTACGTAACTATGTTACCACATGATGTTTGCCTTTACTGAGAAGGTCATACTGTTCGAAATTTGAATGAGGTATCGTTATCTTTATGAATATTTATTTTGGTGATGTCCTTGACACTTATATTACGTACTAAGGTATGTTGTAGGCAATTGACCTATTAATAAAGAAAAAAATAATAATAGCGATCAATGTAAATAATAGTTGAGCTATTTTCTATCAACAAGTTTTCTGTAATTTTCTTCGGTCATATTTATGTAACCCTGTATAAGACAGGTGTGTTCGTCTACGATCTATTTGGAACTAACTGTATCCAATTTTACTCGCTACTCTAGGAAAACCATTTAAAGCTTCATAAATAAGTTAACTTTGTATAATAATAAACAAAATTAAAAAAAGGTGGCAAGCTTTACCTACATTGAAAAAGATCCTTTTTGTACACTTATTTTGCTGGTGTTTTTGCAAATTAAGAAAATTATTTTGTCTAATAAGCTTGCCCTGTATAACAATGACAAAAGTCTAATTTGTTAAAAACTTTACGCACAATTATGGACTTCGTTCGTTATCTATAGACATTGAGCAACAAATTTGAACATTGAAAATGAACATTACGTACAGAACTACTGCATAATAATAGGTACCTAATTAGCAAATAGTTAATTTCTGTATTTTAGTTTTTAAAAAATGGTAAAAAATATTCAAGTTTTGAATTATAGGTTCGCTCTGACTGATCCGTTGGAACTACAAAGACAAAGCTGTTGTCGCTGGCAATTCTCAGCTATAAAATGTAGGGAAATTCTGGCCCGGTGTTGTCACTATCAAAATTAAATAATATGTTCAGGAATTTGACAACAATTTGATCTTACGTACAAAAAAATCCGGCAATCGACACCGAGTTGAGATATTTTCCATGTTTCTTTCTAACTCATGTCATATTAAAATCAATGCATCTCCTTCAGATTTCATCGATCGACCACATTATCCCTCTGGTAGTATCTCTGTGGTTGTAACGATAGCATTTATACTTTTACAATGTACTTTGGCACCAAGTGGTTGTGTATTTGCCATGTTGCCGAGAGTTTTAAGGCTTATAATATTACGTCTCCAGATGGTATGATGTTGTTGCCAAAACAATATCTCTAAGAAATCCTGCAGGGCAATAAATAAATAACCCATACTGACTTATTGCACCCGAAGGTAAAGGGCGGGACCGCTGATTTAGACAACGTAGACGACAGTTTTTACGGCAAACACGACGTCTGGTATTTTGGCGGGAATTTGACTAAACTATTCTGCTGCTTGTTGCTAGTGATTTTTTCTAATACTTGATGTTTTTCATTGCCACGAGTGTCCATTATAACGCATCTAAACATTACCATAATAGACATGTGTCAAACAAAATTTATATACGACGCGAGTTAAAAAAATATATGAAAGATAAGATTATGATCGATTCGGTGGACACTGCCAGATTTTTTTGAGAGAAATATCTCAAAACACATATTATGATGATTTTGACGATAAAATTGTTAAACGAAAATTACGTACAATTGTTGTGATTATAAGAGCCCTTAACTGATATCGTACGTTAGGATTCTGATATAAGTTATGAATGAATGTCATAAGAATCGTCATAGCACGGTAATGATATCTAACAGTATTCCGTTTTCATGCAAACGGTCGGATCGCGAATCATACCTACGCGCCTCGAAGGTGTGCTCTTGGTATGCTTGTCAGTCGCAGCGCGCCGTAGTGACGAACGAACGTGTGGATTAGTAACTAGTAAGCGTGCGATTAACTTTTTAGGGTTCCTTCGTTTTACTACGGAAGCCTAAAAACATAAAAAAAACATGAAAACACATTAAGTTACAACACATTACAATTACCTATGTATTTTTATGGAACGCTTTCATTTTCGTTCACAACGAATTTTCATAAATATAATAGTTTTATATCATAATATGTAGATAGAAACAAGAAAGAAACTATAGTAAAGAGTAAGTAGATGAAACTAAAATACTGAAGGCGGGCAGCCCTAGCACGTGATACGTTCTGCGTGGCCACGTGGAGCTGTAGAGCGTCTTCTACCCCCTGAATCCATGGCGTCCATAAATCGGGCGAGTGTTTGTCGTAAACCCCGTGACTGGCTGCGACGGGACACATATTTTTCAATCAGTTCTCTTTGAAACAAAAAATATTGCGGTTGCGTTGTTTTTTTCTTCCATTTTGGAAGCCGCCATACTTATTTAAAGTGACTTCGAAGAGGAAGTGATTTTGAAATCGGCTACATTTCTTTTTATCTGCTCCCGACTACAAACAAATTATTATACCTCTTATAGTAAAGTTGTTACAGTCAATTTTATAATCTTATTTTACTTGTATAAACCTTGTAACTACTTACAAGTAGTATGATATATAAAATTTCACCAAAAAATTACTCACTTGACTAACTTCTAAAAGTTACGAAACTTCACCATTGTTTGTTTTTTTACCATCTATTCTATCAACACCATCTGCATAATACATAAACTTATGGTCGAATCTCTCAAAAAATACACATATCTCGCATAGAACCAAGCTTCTGCTCTTAGAATCTACTCACCCCTAACCCTGACTTCACAAACTTTTAGGTTTACATAATTATAATTTATGTAGGTACAACTTTTCAAAATAATGATACATTTTCTATTTAGTTTTCTGTTTGAAAAATTAAGTCATTTGGGTAGGTATACATAATTATAGGTACGTAGAAATTGTATAATGCAAATGTATCTCGATTTCTACTTGTGGTCAATCTTTTTGTATTATGTAACAAAATAAATACTCGTAGGTACCTATAATAAAACGTAATAATATTATTAGAATAATATTATTATAGTAATAATATTAATAGATGAATATAATTTTCTAATACCGGCAAATGCCTAAGATATGCAACGCCAACCAAAATGAAAAAAGTAGTATTGTCATTACGTTTTGCTGCATTTGCCGGTGCATTGTTTAGTCGCCACCGCTATTGTCCCCTTTGCTTTTGTCCGCTGATGTATTAAACCAAACGGCGACTTTGAATGTCTTTTGAGGGATTCTCAATCATAGCTGCGTCCTGTCGTGCGCTTTTTGTTTTTATTTGTTGTCCTTTGTTGCACTTTTTTTCTAACAAAACTGTGGCGTCGCATTTCTGATTCGTTTGCCAAAATCTTATATATTTTAGGTGAGTAATTTTGGTATATTTGTATAATTGTACGAAATTATGATCCTGGAAACGGTTTCTTCTAAAGGTATTAAACGAAACGATGACTTTGAATGTATTTAAAAGGGATTGTCACTCATAGCTCATAGCTTCGTCCTGGCGTGCACTTTTTGTTTTAGAAGTGAAACTTCTAATGCGACTTCCAACAAGGTTGCGTTAAACGTTTAACGCTACCATGGAGGAGGTATGAAAGTGTACTTTTGCGTAGAAGTTTCACTTCTTCCGCGCGGATGGACTTATGCACTTTTACTATCCTTTTACTGACAGACAAGGACTGACAGAACAGCCGGGCAAATCTGTCAACCGATCTCGTTACTAAGGTGACACTTTCTTGAACCTGTCTCGTTTTTCTGACAGTTCTGAGCTGTCGGAACTGTCAGAAAAACGAGAGAGGTTCAAGAACCTATCACTTCAGTAAAAAGATCGGCTAACAGAGTTGCCCCGCTGTGCTGTTACAATACAATTACTGCTGTATTGCTGTCGTGCGCTTTTTGTTTTTATTTGTTGTCCTTTGTTGCACTTTTTTTCTAACAAAACTGTGGCGTCGCAATTCTGATTCGTTTGGCAATTTCTTATGTAAGTATTTTAGATGAATAATTTTGGTATATTTGTATACCAAATGCAATAGATTACAATTAAGTACAATATTGGCCAATAATTATGTTTTTTTTCAAACATTTGGATTTAAGTGACGAATATTTAACGAATTAATTGTAGTATTTTACATTTTTTCGCCTTTATTGTGATTTAGTCATAAAGTACATAATAATATAATATATAATGTTAGTGAAAAAAAATGACATGAATGGGATGCTTTAGAAACTTAGTTTCCAGTTTTCTAGCCAATGGCCTCAATAGCAGTTAGCACTCAATCAATCATTTTTTCACATTTGACTGATGCAACCAAACGCGACCAAAAAGTGTTGTTTTTTTCATGATTTTTAGAAGTGATTGAGGTTAAAGTGTATGATAAATGTTTAAAATGTGAAATATTAGATAAAAACCAACTACATGCCTATACTGTTACCTAATGTTGTATGCCAAAAGGCTGAATATGGCGAGCTATTTATATTATTATTCTGTAAGTTTGAAAACCCATATTATGAAATAAACAAGTATGAATATGTTTTTTTTTTTCATAATTTTTAGGTTGGCGGTAAAATATATGGCTAATTGACCACCTATTTTACCTTGTTAAAATGTTCGTCTGTATGTTTATTTTTATTTTTTTGTTCACTTACATTGAATATACTTACATCTGTATCGTATTTGGTATTCCTTTTGGCATGTTTTGATCTACAAAGAATAATTTATTGTTAACAATATTCAGCTTTAACTACATTCAACCTAAATATGAAAATATATTGTAGAAAAAAAAGGTACAATGGCTTACTTTGGCTTTGGCTGTTTCTTCTTTGGTTCCTTTTTCGGTGCTGTTTTTGTGTTATTTGGATACAGCCTATCTGTGATTTGTTTCATTTTATCTTGTAGCCAAGAGTTTGATTTTCTTAGTAATTTACCTACGGCGTCTTTTTCATCTTTTTCATCTTTAACTGCAGAGTGTTTATCTCTTACGTTGTTTTCAATGGGTTCAGAGTTGATACCATATTCTTCGTCGTACAGATCGTTCCAGAACATCAGATTGCTGTCATCAATAGCTTGTCGTTTGACCACTCGATTGCTTGTTACGTTCGATACTTCTTCGCTTTTTTCCATTGGTTCTGTAGTTTCGTGAACCGAACGAGTAGAGTTTACATTAATAGGTTCTGAAATATGTGTTTGAATGTTTAACCGAGGATGAATGGGTTCTGTAAAATACAAGTATAATATTTCATCTTTTAAAATAATAATAATAGAACAGAAAAGATTGAGTGCTCAGGATAGAAAACTGCAAAGATTTTGTACAGATTTTGTAATTCTGTAATTCAAAATTTTTTGTGGTACAAATTTGTTATGGAAATACGTAAGGTTTAACATCAGACAAATATTGGTACGCTAGGTATTTAGAAAAAATCATGCAGTGTAACCAAAAGAAATACGTCAAGGGCTTTGGATAACTCCAAACAAAGACTTTAGGAGTAGCTACAGTAACTTACTGTATCTATTTTTACTACTTCTGTTGTCTTACCTGTACTTGAGAGCATTATAGTAATTGGACTCTTTTCTTCTTCAGATTTCAAATGATCTTTTATTTCAGTATCATTAGTAACTTCAACTGACAGTAACACTCTGGATCTATGGCCGATATTTTCTATCATGTCTGAGTCGTATGCAGGATTAACTAATTGAGATTCAAATGATTCAGAATCGTTGATATGCTTTTTCGTGAATGATTTTTTATCACTAGAACGAAAACCTGTATTAATATTAGCAATAAATCAAATTTATTCTTATTCAGAAAAGTCAGCTGCGTAACTCTTTTGATATGAAAAACTAGCATCTAACAGCAATTTTATCAGAAATGAATAAGAAACCAAAAAAAACTTAGTTTGAAAAAAAAACCTCTCCCCAACCTCCTCCTTAAACTCGACCTCTTAAAAACATGAATATTGTGCATAATAATAATTAATAACTATCCAAACTATTTACGATTAGAATGAATGGGAATCTTCTATGACTGAACGTTTCATTTTTCAAGACCAGATGCGAGCATTAAAAATAAATAAAAAATCATTGGAAGATTTCTTACCCTGGTATAATTCTTGACGTTTTTTTTTCACTTGCATCCATTTCATCCCATACGCTAAACCATTTTGCCAAGGTCATAAAGAAACTACTCAAAGATGTATCGTTTTCAGTGTCTTTACTTTCATTAAGAGTAGCTTGTGTATTCTCTTTTAATATCATCTTAGACGGAGTTTGTCTTGATTTTATTGATGGATTGTTACTAAATCGCTTTTTAAGTATTTTCATTTTCGGATGTTCACTAAGGTTTTTACCAGCATTAGCATCACTTAACTTATTTTCAGCTAAATTAAACATATCATCCGACGCTTTAAGTGTTCGTTTCTTAAAAACAGCAACTTTGTTGGAATCAAGAACTTTTTCATCTTTTACTTTGTCCATAGGAGGTAAATTTAATTCGTTAACTCCTATACGAGTTGTTAATTCAGGCAATTCAAGATCAGGCTGTGTGCGTTCACTTTCGCCAGAGAGTTTGACATGTTTGTTAAATATTTCCCTAAATTTACTTCCGACATCATCAATTGCACTTTCAAATTTTTTAGGTGTAGGTTGGAATTCTATTCTGATACCTTCTGATAAATCTCTACCTGTAGATAAAAATAAATTGATCAATCATTATGTCTTCCATATGACGTCATCCTTATATGATGAAATCTGTTAGAAGCGGTTAATATAGAACCTTATCCCTTACAAACATGAATGTTCACAGTTATTTACTAACTATAAGCTATAAGAAACAAAAACAAACAAAAGAAAACAAGTATTTGAAGCCACTGACGAGAGACAAAGATCGCTTAGACGTAAAAATGCAAATTATTGTTAGGATAGTCCCAGTGATAAAATTTAAAAAAAACTATACAACAACACCTTGTTTGAACTTTTCAAAAAAATGTTTTCTCTTCAATCCACGTCCGATTTTGAATTTCTTTTCCTTCAGAGATGTTCCAGCTTTTCTATTCTCCAATGAATGTTCCTTGTCAATTGCTTTTTTTTCAGCACTGGGATCTTTCTTATCATTCAACACTCCATAGTCACTATACGCTTGAGCTAATTCGGCCAATCTCTCGTATCCATTATCTAAGTAATCTTCAACATACTGCATATCAGTTTTTATAGGTTCAAATTCATCTGTTTCTGACGCAGAATCTCGAGTGTGTACAGGAATTTCAACTTTATTATTCGATTCTTGTCTTTTATTTGTCGTCTGTGTTAGCTCATCTGGGTAAAGCGGCATAGGACCTTTCCAGTTTGGGTTATGTACACCCAGTGGTGTGTATTTTGTTCCAGCTACCTTTAATTGGGTATCATATTGGACGTTGTCCTATGAAATAAAATAAAAAATAAATAGCAGCAATTAATTAAAAAAAAAAACTTATAGTTTCGAGACAGTCTCTCAAAGTTAGGTTTTTATCATTAAATGAGCAAAAAAATTGTGTATATACATTTATACGGTAAGTATACGTTATAATACGTGTTTACGTACGGTCATGCGTCGTAACATTAATAATTAAGCACTGATTACCTTAACTGTCACAACCTTAGTTTTACAACCACCAAGTGCCAAGTAATTTACTATCATATATAAAATGAATAACTTACGTCTCTTTTCTTTCTATCGCTTTCTTTGTCCTCGTCATCATTTCCTTCTTTATAATCAGCTAAAACTTCTTTAAGATCCTCATAAGCGATGCCATCTTCAGCTTTCATGTTGGCTTGTAGTAGTTTTCGCAGGTTTGATCTTTCTGTGTACTCTTCTGTAGTTCTGCTAGTACTTTTTTTCGCTACTGGGTTTCTGTAATGGTAAATAGCTTTATAATCAGTTTCAAAAGATTTTAAACCATATTCTTCACTAATTATAGTATTATCATGTTTTTGTTATTATAATAAATTATAACTTGCAATATTTTTAGCAGGACATTTTTTATGATTCATTCTCAGACCCAATAAGAAATCAAGACAGAATGTTGGGAAACAAACAAGTGAGGCCGGCAAAACTACGCCTTGCCGTGTACAAAGTTACAGACACAATTACACACACAAACACGTACAAAAAAACTACGCCTTGGCTTGTCAGTTGAACTATGGCGGCGCGACCCTGATGCACTCACCACATGTATAAAAAACTGGCCTCACTTGTCTGTTCACGACGCGGCATTTTGTCTCGATTTTTTTACTTGGTCTGAGGATTCATCATATTTCATAGTAATTAAATATCTCAAAAAACGTGATATTGTTTAATCATTTAAATCGTTGAAAAGCTAAACACTATACATATTATTGATACTCACAATAAAGTTGAAATGCTAAGAATTACATCGTAGCCACTCGTAGTGCTTCTTGCGTTCTTTTGATCCACAATGTTTGTGCTTTGGAAGAAACTATTCTCAATGTTGCTTGATGAATGTTTTGAATCTTTAGTTTCAATTTTAGTTGCCTCATTTGTAACTGCTAAATTCTTAACTGTAGTTGGCATTTCTTTATTTTTTACTTTACCAATGCCTATTTTGTCGTCATTTTCTTGATTTTTATTCATTCTTTGATTTTGGTAATTGCTAGTAGCAGTTTTTTTTATATTTTCTTCAGTTCTTTCATTCTGATCGTAATCATTCATTATATCATTATCTCTGACAAGAATCACTGCTTCTTTGCTAGGATGCTTACATTTTTTATTTTTGTTATTTCCGAATAACACGCCTAATTCTACTCGATCGGCTAAAAGGTCTGGTAGTTTTTTATCTATAAATTGATCAAGAAGCGCGTCAAGTCTTTGAGTATTTTTGTAAAAAGGGTGTGTTAAATCTTTTTCATGTGATTTTGAATCCTGTGGAGAGTGAGAGCATTTAGCCACAATCCGAGTTGGTTTGTATTGAATCATAAATTTATCTTTTTCTATAATAAAACCGGCATCAGTAAAATTTTCAAACCTTTTCTTTCTAGATTTTTTGTTATATTTATTGTTTTCTTTTTTATTTGTCATATAAATTGTGGTCTTAGTAACCAGTTTCCCGTTATCAATTTTTGATTGCATTTTAGATTCGTGCCGTTTGAAATTAAATATTCTTCCTGGTTTGAAATTGATGGATCTTTTTAATCGGTCCAAATCAACGTTGTTCAGGTCAACTTTATTTTTTAAGTCTGTGTTTGTGTTTACATCATAGTTGTTAATGTCAAATTTATTATTTAAATCAATATTACTGTTGATTTCAAAAGTGTTGGCGATGTAAGCATTGTCATTGAGACTTTTTCTCAAATCGCGTATGGCAGCGTCAGTTTGGACGAGTTTCTTGTAGAAACCTAGAAAAAATAACCGAATTAACCAAACTGCAAAAACAAAACATACTCATAAGCTCGAATCTGAGTTGTGTACCAAA
The DNA here is from genome assembly GCA_964007245.1 of Hypomecis atomaria. Lineage (NCBI taxonomy): Eukaryota > Metazoa > Arthropoda > Insecta > Lepidoptera > Geometridae > Hypomecis > Hypomecis atomaria. The sequence continues at coordinate 8,492,143 of OZ023308.1, read as the reverse complement.
TTTTTATTTGGGACCAACTTCGACAACGTGAAAAAATATCATATGAGTATTTTGATATGAGAATAAGTTTGTTTGGGGTTTCCTTAGAAGCTATTTTTAACCGACTTCCAAAAAGGAGTAGGTTCTATGTTCGTCTGTATGTATTTTTTTTGTGTATGTTCATCAATAATTTCGCCAATTGTATGTAAACCGAATCGAAAAAATATTTTTTAGTTCGAAAAGGTATACTCCCGAGGTGGCCTTCTGTAATATTTAAATATTACAGAAATCAACTGAGCCGTTTTTGAAAAAATCAACAATAATGTAAGCATTTAGAGCGAAATATCCGAATTTTGTACACGATGTACATCGATAATTTCGCTAATTGTGAACCGAATCGAAAAAATATTTTTTAGTTCGAAAGAGTATACTTCCGAGATGGTCCCATTTAAATTTTTTATTTTTCTCTATTTTGGATTTGGTGTTGGATATTGGATTGTAAAAGTGGTCGTAATGATGAGTACAATCATATCTTAGAATATGTATGTCCTCTAGGGACACCCGCGGTCACCCATCCAAAGACTGACCGTGCTGGACGTTGCTTAACTTCGACGATCGCTAGCGACCTAGTCAAACTACGCCAAGGACTTGTTGCTAAATTTTATCAATTAATTGATAATACTTTATAGTATTTACCAATGTTCTTACCTCTCAACCGGTCGCTTTGTTGTATGTCGTTCATTTTATCAGTATCCAATATTCTGGACAGCTCGTTCTCAGATTCAACTAGGCTGCTCTGTGAACAATCAAATTACTAATTGAAAACAATTGACAAAATATCACCGTTTGAGACATTGTGCACTGCAACTACAAGGATTTAGCAAGATATAACATTATAATTAAGTTCGTATAGGCCGGGTGGCTAGCCTTGGTGTCAGTGTTTTTAGGCCCCCTGAAGGCCTCTGACATGTCTAAATGGTTACAACAACCGGGACCGACAATTTAACGTGTCATCCGAGACCCGGTAGCGCTCAGTTGGAAAATGCCACCCGTGGTCACCCATCCAAATACTGAACGTGCGGAACGTTGCTTAATTTCGGTGATCGATGACAAACACCTAGTCAAGCCACGCTCCAGCGCTACTAACTATAACGCTTTAACATTCTAAATAGCTTTTACGATTTGGTGCAACAGAGACAACGAGAAAAAAAATCTACTGTGCCGTCCAAGAGTTCACGGAATCTCAACAAAATGTATGGAATAGCTTAGCTTTTTCTCCGATTCCCATATTAACCTGTGGGCTCCCTACACTACCCCCTACCAGTTATTTACAATAACTGATTAAATCTTAAGTAGGGGGTAGTTCGAGAAAAACTGTGCGGGTCAAGTCGGTGAAAACATAAAACTGGACATGCGTTCAAATCTTTACGTGTAGAGATAAAAAAATAACGATTCATGTAAAATTTGAATTTCATCAAGTGGACACGCGTGTCTAGTGCCTCTCGTGTCCGGTTGAAGCCTAACCTATCTATTCGACACTTCTTGAAAAAGGCACAACATCACATAATAATAAATACATAAATATATCATTATTGTGCACCAAAAATTAAAGTAATAAACTACAAAACAATGGTACATAATATTGATCATTTATAAATTAATTAATAGAATAGAATATCATTTATTGTCATAGTATATCATTTATACATTCTTACTTAGTAAAATAAAAAATATATATAAATGGTTCTACCATGGACTCGTCATAACAATTACAGTAGGTAGTTTTATTTACTCTTATGTACCCTCACAAAAAGAAAAAAATATAGCTTGGATTACATCAGACAATGACAACAGCAATAAAATATAAATCAAAATATAAGTTTAAACTTCCATAATTGCCTCATTAGACAATAGATTTGATAACAAAATGACTCAGCTGTACAAAGGCATCGTTAAATTATCATCACAATAAATTAATAGTAATCAAATTCAGTCCGTCAATTACGGGTATGCATTAATTATAATTAATTTTAGAAATTTTAATAAATAAAAATAATTAAATTTTAAAAAGTCAGCTGTAAAGGTGCTTCGTCAATCAATAAGTTAATAACAGTAGAATAATCAAATAAATTTAAATCAAATAATATTAAAATTAAATTGGAAAAATTATAAAATAAACAATAGTAATAAAGCTAAGTAGCAATTAATTAACGATTCATGTAATATTTGAATTTCATCAAGTGGACACACATATATAGTACCTACCTCTCGTGTTCACTTATTCGACACTACTTGAAAAATAAAATGGACAAATCCTACAAATAACACCTTGATTGTACTTAATTTTTTTTGTGAAATAAATATCATTCATTTATTAATTCATCATTTAAAAGGCAAAACAGCATATTATGCTGCTCATTTTTAATAAATGAATAAATTTAACAAAATAGTAATAATTTCGGCCATTCCCGAGATAAATATTACAAGTAAATAATGAAAGCGCCCCATTAGTCCGGTACGGAGTGGGGCCGTTGCGCGCCCATTTTGTATATTAACCCTTTAGCAAAATACATCGCAACGCTGCCGTGGAACGGTACGTTAACTTTTTACAAAATACAATACCATTAAACTGACAACAATACTGGGTTCGATCCCCACCCAGGGCAAGTATTTATGTGTCGAACATAGGTATTTACTTAGTGTCTGGGTGTTTTTAGTTACTATCTATATCAGTATGTATTTAAAAATATGTATATGTAGTATAGAGTTTGGCAGCCATATCACAAGCTTTGTTTAGTTTGGGGTCAGAGGCCGTGCGTAAAATGTCCCCAAATATTTATATTTATTTAATTTATTTATTTTCATTCAAAATTTAAAAATTTTAATTTAATTCCACATAATTATTTAAAATATGTAGGTAAATTTAAAATTTCTCAACCTATGATTTTATCAGATCACTGTCGTTTACTTATTTTATTTTTATTTCTTACAAGTTTGTTACAAAATTGACGAGCAAACGTAAAAACTTAATTAAAGTAATCTACGAAAACGTTATGAATTTGCCAATCAAAATACTTTACACATCATTTTCAGAAAAACTTAATTAAAAATATATATGGGGAAATTATACTTCCTTGGCGTTCGAATGTTCAATGACCTATATAGATCCTCAGGAGCCAGTCCTAAAGTGTTGCGTGACATGCATACCTAGGTACTGTACTGTACCAGCCTTTGTAATAGTCCACTGCAGGATGTAGGCCTACTCACGAAGAGTGATTGGGCCATATCCACCACGCTGGCCCAGTGCGGGTTGGTGGATTCACACACGCCACCGAATTCCTTCTACGGACGTCTCTAGGTTGCCTCACGATGTTTTCCTTCACCGAAATGCCATTGGTGTGAAATTCCGTACATAAATTCCTAGGAATTCATGGTACGGGACCAGGATTTGAACCTCACGATTGTAAGTCGGGTGTCATTTCCACTAGACCACCACAGTTCACTTAGGTAATTAATTCAAATTAAAATAATCGTCACGTCCATAACACCTTATTACTGGCTCCTGATGATCAATAAATACATAATTGAATATTCAAACGGCACTAGTACCTACGTATACGAAACTTTGCGCTTCCTCAATACAATCCATCAAAGTCGTATACGTCCTAGCCGTTCGATCGTACAATAGGGTAGTTGACTGGTATTTAATTAATTAAAAGTATTAAGATTAGCGAATCCTGCAATTAATTATGATTTATAATCTGAAAAAATAATTAAAATTGTCTAATAAAGTTCAGAGATATAAGCTTGTAAAGATTTTGGTACAGATAAAGAAGGGATGCCTTGTCAATTTCCCACAAAGCATAACATAGTATGGCGAATGTATGACACTAAAGGGTAGTAACGTCATAGCCTGCCATGGTGCGCTCTTTGTCTTGAAAGAAAATAAATATGCTTGTCACTTCTTTATATAAAAGTTGATCTTATTTTTGTTTTAGTAATCGGCTCTGTTTATAGTTAGCTGTTACAAGAGGACATCAAAAAAAATAATGTCAACTATAGTTCGGCCGTTCAAAGAATGCGTTCCTGACACGTCATCTTGATTTTATAATTTAATTAATTTAATGACTTGTAATTGTATTTGTTTTTTAATCTGATCTAATTAATGTGACATGAATGTAAATGTTTTAAGGCATTTTTGTCGCAATAAAATAATTTAATTTAATTTGAAAAAATGTTTTTGGCCGATATCTCGGAAACTATGTACTTAAGGGCAAAAAACATTAAGATCATTATTGTAGAAAATAAAATTTACATCTTTTGTCTCCATCAAACTTTTTTGTAAAACTTACCGTTTACAATTTATGGCCCATTTCATTAAATGGACCTTAAAACATTAAATGGTCCATAAATCGTAAACGGTAAGTTTTACAAAAAAAATTGATGGAAACAAAAGATGCGAATTTTTTTTTTTTACAATAATGATCTTAATGTTTTTTGCCCTTAAGTACATAGTTTCCGAGATATCGGCCTAAAACATTTTTTCAAGATGACGTGTCAGGAACGCATTCTCTGAACGGCCGAACTATACATAACCTATTATAAAGTTACTGCTATCTCTAGGTCTCGAGACCTTTACGCACACGTATAGGACACGTTAATTTTATTTTCATTTCATTGTTTACTGTGACATTAATTTTTTTTAATTTTTTTATTTCTGACATGTTATTTTGAGATTTTTTCTTTGATTTTTTTATTATTATTAGCTTGTTTTTTGTTTTTGTTATTTTGAATGATTTTTTGGTGTTTAATTGGATATGTTTTAAAATTGTAGTGTTATGTAGCTTGTCGCCTTGGCTTATGCTGTTAGTGCGGCAAGTAATGGAATTTAATGAATAAATGAATAGGTTCGAAAATAGAGCGTCCTGCGGGCTTAGCATAAGGACCATAAAATAACTCTATCGACGTGTCAGAGCGTGACAGAGTTATGATGAGGTATATATCTGTCACCTTTGCACACGTCGGTAAACTCTTGTCGTGGTCTTGTATGCTAAGACTGCAGGTTGTGTTACTGTTACATTTTCCACGTCCAACCGAAACGAGTGGCCATATTTACCGCGTCCAGGTGTCGCGGCGACGGCCCAACTTATTTCCGCTGTTTTTCACCCAAACTGTTTACTAATGAACTACGCTAGCGGCCCACTTTGCAATTAAGTGGCTCTATAATGGTGGTTTATATTTTACTAGCTTTTGTCCGTGGCTTCGCTGCGTTCTCGTAATAATGCGTGTTTTTTAGTTTTTTTTAATAGTAGTTTATGCAACTGTCATATAACGAAGGGTATTAAAACACGAGTGTGGTTTATGAAACGAGCGCAGCGAGTTTCATAATAGTAACGAGTGTTATATGCAGTTGCATACACTACTTTATCTTCACTAATAAAAACGTGTATTGTCACAGTGAACTTGGCGCGCAGGGCGGCCAATCAGGAGCGAGCGCGCGATGTTATAATGAGATTTTACGATATCGATGTGGATATTATAACATCATGTCAAATTGCTTAAATTGAGTGTTTTGTTGTCTGCGCTATAACAGTAGTCATTATAAGTCAAGTATCGGAAACATAAGTAGAATGTTACAACATTAGTGTAGATAAAGTTATTTATTTTACACTTTACAGTGAATAACCATCGAATGTAATGTATCTGAGTGCCTAACTATCTCTCTTACTCCTATACAAAGGATGCGGAAAGAAATTGATGAATCCTGGCGAATCTAATCAGGAAAATCGGATATTTTAATCGAGTTAATGCATCGTCATCGGTCTTTGATAGGTGTGCAAAGTTTAAAGAAAATCTGATCGCTCAAAGTAAGGTAAAATCTAGCTCAAAGGCGTTGGTTACAAGCAAACAAACATACAGGTGAAACTGATAAAATCGTGTTAGTAAAAAGTAGCTTATGTCTCTTTCCGACCTTTGAACTATATCTCAAAAATGATAGTTATCCGTTGCTCTGTTGCTGCGTGAAAGAGTAACAAACCAAAAAAACTTTCGAATTTATTATAGGTATTAGTAAGGAATGATTACATTGGGTTTGTAGATTTTTACGGGTTATTTTCAATACTTAGCCATATATTTTACCGCCAACCTAAAAATTATGAAAAAAAAAAACATATTCATACTTGTTTATTTCATAATATGGGTTTTCAAACTTACAGAATAATAATATAAATAGCTCGCCATATTCAGCCTTTTGGCATACAACATTAGGTAACAGTATAGGCATGTAGTTGGTTTTTATCTAATATTTCACATTTTAAACATTTATCATACACTTTAACCTCAATCACTTCTAAAAATCATGAAAAAAACAACACTTTTTGGTCGCGTTTGGTTGCATCAGTCAAATGTGAAAAAATGATTGATTGAGTGCTAACTGCTATTGAGGCCATTGGCTAGAAAACTGGAAACTAAGTTTCTAAAGCATCCCATTCATGTCATTTTTTTTCACTAACATTATATATTATATTATTATGTACTTTATGACTAAATCACAATAAAGGCGAAAAAATGTAAAATACTACAATTAATTCGTTAAATATTCGTCACTTAAATCCAAATGTTTGAAAAAAAACATAATTATTGGCCAATATTGTACTTAATTGTAATCTATTGCATTTGGTATACAAATATACCAAAATTATTCATCTAAAATACTTACATAAGAAATTGCCAAACGAATCAGAATTGCGACGCCACAGTTTTGTTAGAAAAAAAGTGCAACAAAGGACAACAAATAAAAACAAAAAGCGCACGACAGCAATACAGCAGTAATTGTATTGTAACAGCACAGCGGGGCAACTCTGTTAGCCGATCTTTTTACTGAAGTGATAGGTTCTTGAACCTCTCTCGTTTTTCTGACAGTTCCGACAGCTCAGAACTGTCAGAAAAACGAGACAGGTTCAAGAAAGTGTCACCTTAGTAACGAGATCGGTTGACAGATTTGCCCGGCTGTTCTGTCAGTCCTTGTCTGTCAGTAAAAGGATAGTAAAAGTGCATAAGTCCATCCGCGCGGAAGAAGTGAAACTTCTACGCAAAAGTACACTTTCATACCTCCTCCATGGTAGCGTTAAACGTTTAACGCAACCTTGTTGGAAGTCGCATTAGAAGTTTCACTTCTAAAACAAAAAGTGCACGCCAGGACGAAGCTATGAGCTATGAGTGACAATCCCTTTTAAATACATTCAAAGTCATCGTTTCGTTTAATACCTTTAGAAGAAACCGTTTCCAGGATCATAATTTCGTACAATTATACAAATATACCAAAATTACTCACCTAAAATATATAAGATTTTGGCAAACGAATCAGAAATGCGACGCCACAGTTTTGTTAGAAAAAAAGTGCAACAAAGGACAACAAATAAAAACAAAAAGCGCACGACAGGACGCAGCTATGATTGAGAATCCCTCAAAAGACATTCAAAGTCGCCGTTTGGTTTAATACATCAGCGGACAAAAGCAAAGGGGACAATAGCGGTGGCGACTAAACAATGCACCGGCAAATGCAGCAAAACGTAATGACAATACTACTTTTTTCATTTTGGTTGGCGTTGCATATCTTAGGCATTTGCCGGTATTAGAAAATTATATTCATCTATTAATATTATTACTATAATAATATTATTCTAATAATATTATTACGTTTTATTATAGGTACCTACGAGTATTTATTTTGTTACATAATACAAAAAGATTGACCACAAGTAGAAATCGAGATACATTTGCATTATACAATTTCTACGTACCTATAATTATGTATACCTACCCAAATGACTTAATTTTTCAAACAGAAAACTAAATAGAAAATGTATCATTATTTTGAAAAGTTGTACCTACATAAATTATAATTATGTAAACCTAAAAGTTTGTGAAGTCAGGGTTAGGGGTGAGTAGATTCTAAGAGCAGAAGCTTGGTTCTATGCGAGATATGTGTATTTTTTGAGAGATTCGACCATAAGTTTATGTATTATGCAGATGGTGTTGATAGAATAGATGGTAAAAAAACAAACAATGGTGAAGTTTCGTAACTTTTAGAAGTTAGTCAAGTGAGTAATTTTTTGGTGAAATTTTATATATCATACTACTTGTAAGTAGTTACAAGGTTTATACAAGTAAAATAAGATTATAAAATTGACTGTAACAACTTTACTATAAGAGGTATAATAATTTGTTTGTAGTCGGGAGCAGATAAAAAGAAATGTAGCCGATTTCAAAATCACTTCCTCTTCGAAGTCACTTTAAATAAGTATGGCGGCTTCCAAAATGGAAGAAAAAAACAACGCAACCGCAATATTTTTTGTTTCAAAGAGAACTGATTGAAAAATATGTGTCCCGTCGCAGCCAGTCACGGGGTTTACGACAAACACTCGCCCGATTTATGGACGCCATGGATTCAGGGGGTAGAAGACGCTCTACAGCTCCACGTGGCCACGCAGAACGTATCACGTGCTAGGGCTGCCCGCCTTCAGTATTTTAGTTTCATCTACTTACTCTTTACTATAGTTTCTTTCTTGTTTCTATCTACATATTATGATATAAAACTATTATATTTATGAAAATTCGTTGTGAACGAAAATGAAAGCGTTCCATAAAAATACATAGGTACTTAATGTGTTTTCATATTTTTTTTATGTTTTTAGGCTTCCGTAGTAAAACGAAGGAACCCTAAAAAGTTAATCGCACGCTTACTAGTTACTAATCCACACGTTCGTTCGTCACTACGGCGCGCTGCGACTGACAAGCATACCAAGAGCACACCTTCGAGGCGCGTAGGTATGATTCGCGATCCGACCGTTTGCATGAAAACGGAATACTGTTAGATATCATTACCGTGCTATGACGATTCTTATGACATTCATTCATAACTTATATCAGAATCCTAACGTACGATATCAGTTAAGGGCTCTTATAATCACAACAATTGTACGTAATTTTCGTTTAACAATTTTATCGTCAAAATCATCATGGTGTTTGACCATGTCACATTTTATGGGACATGGTCAAACATGACCGGTGTGAAGTTGGCAGCCAACTCTAGCAGCCAATATAATCCGACCAAATAAAGTGAACCTTTTTGTGAAGTTAGCAGCCATCGTCAAAAACATAATAAAGCCTTCAAAAACTAATACCAATGTAATTTAGAAACCTTAAATATAGTCTAAACTACACAATACATAAAAATTAAAACCTATTATATAGCTAATAATAAAATTAATAACTCCTAACTAAATTTCACGGCGCGGTGGATTTCGATCGCGTTGGACGTGATAACGTCGGGTTAGATTACAAATTCGAATTCGTCAATACATAAGCTATCAGAATTATGTAAAATAAAATTGGCTAATATATTTCTTGATGCTATTTTGGCTCTACAAACTTGACATGTTTTTTTTGGTAATTTTGAAAAATGACAAAAAATGCATTTCTATTTTTTTTCTTAAACATATAAACGAATCACGCAATAGCAGCTCATGCGCTATAAAACTGAACAAGTTTCAGGGCCCTGAAAAATAGTATTGGATGAAAAATCCCTATAAAATGTGAAATAGAGTGCAATTTTCAAGTTCAGACATTGGCTGCTGGTGAATAACGGGCCCAGTTCTCTACCGAGTGCGTATAATGCATATTAACCCTAAATAATGATGCCTGCGCTATCTCAAACTGTCACTTTCAATGCGGCTTAAAGCCAAACTTTCTCTGAAACTCTTGCTGAAAGAAGTAAAAAATTACCGAAATCAAGTTTTCGCGGCATGGTGGATTTCGACCGCGTTGGACGTGATAACGTCGGGTTGGATTACATATTCTAATTTGCCAGTACATAAGCTATTAGAATATTGTAAAATAAAATTGGCTAATCTATATCTTGATGCTATTTTGGCTCTACAAACTTGACAGATTTTTTTGGTAATTTTGAAAAATGTCAAAAAATGCATTTCTATTTTTTTCTTAAACATATAAACGAATCACGCAAGAACAGCTCATGCGCTATAAAACTGAAGAAGTTTCAGGGCCCTGAAAAGTAGTATCGGACGAAAAATCCCTATAAAATGTGAAATAGAGTGCAATTTTCAAGTTCAGACATTGGCTGCTGGTGAATAACGGGCCCAGTTCTCTACCGAGTGCGTATAATGCATATTAACCCTAAATAATGATGCCTGCGCTATCTCAAACTGTCACTTTCAATGCGGCTTAAAGCCAAACTTTCTCTGAAACTCTTGCTGAAAGAAGAAAAAAATTACCGAAATCAAGTTTTCGCGGCATGGTGGATTTCGACCGCGTTGGACGTGATAACGTCGGGTTGGATTACATATTCTAATTTGCCAGTACATAAGCTATTAGAATATTGTAAAATAAAATTGGCTAATCTATATCTTGATGCTATTTTGGCTCTACAAACTTGACAGATTTTTTTGGTAATTTTAAAAAAATGTCAAAAAATGCATTTCTATTTTTTTTCTTAAACATATAAACGAATCACGCAATAGCAGCTCATGCGCTATAAAACTGAACAAGTTTCAGGGCCCTGAAAAATAGTATTGGACGAAAAATCCCTATAAAATCTGAAATAGAGTGCAATTTTCAAGTTCAGACATTGGCTGCTGGTGAATAACGGGCCCAGTTCTCTACCGAGTGCGTATAATGCATATTAACCCTAAATAATGATGCCTGCGCTATCTCAAACTGTCACTTTCAATGCGGCTTAAAGCCAAACTTTCTCTGAAACTCTTGCTGAAAGAAGTAAAAAATTACCGAAATCAAGTTTTCGCGGCATGGTGGATTTCGACCGCGTTGGACGTGATAACGTCGGGTTGGATTACATATTCTAATTTGCCAGTACATAAGCTATTAGAATATTATAAAATAAAATTGGCTAATCTATATCTTGATGCTATTTTGGCTCTACAAACTTGACAGATTTTTTTGGTAATTTTAAAAAAATGTCAAAAAATGCATTTCTATTTTTTTTTAAACATATAAACGAATCACGCAATAACAACTCATGCGCTATAAAACTGAAGAAGTTTCAGGGCCCTGAAAAATAGTATTGGACGAAAAATCCCTATAAAATCTGAAATAGAGTGCAATTTTCAAGTTCAGACATTGGCTGCTGGTGAATAACGGGCCCAGTTCTCTACCGAGTGCGTATAATGCATATTAACCCTAAATAATGATGCCTGCGCTATCTCAAACTGTCACTTTCAATGCGGCTTAAAGCCAAACTTTCTCTGAAACTCTTGCTGAAAGAAGTAAAAAATTACCGAAATCAAGTTTTCGCGGCATGGTGGATTTCGACCGCGTTGGACGTGATAACGTCGGGTTGGATTACATATTCTAATTTGCCAGTACATAAGCTATTAGAATATTGTAAAATAAAATTGGCTAATCTATATCTTGATGCTATTTTGGCTCTACAAACTTGACACATTTTTATGGTAATTTTGAAAAATGTCAAAAAATGCATTTCTATTTTTTTCTTAAACATATAAACGAATCACGCAAGAACAGCTCATGCGCTATAAAACTGAAGAAGTTTCAGGGCCCTGAAAAGTAGTATCGGACGAAAAATCCCTATAAAATGTGAAATAGAGTGCAATTTTCAAGTTCAGACATTGGCTGCTGGTGAATAACGGGCCCAGTTCTCTACCGAGTGCGTATAATGCATACTAACCCTAAATAATGATGCTTGCGCTATCTCAAACTGTTACTTTCAATGCGGCTTAAAGCCAAACTTTCTCTGAAACTCTTGCTGAAAGAAGTAAAAAATTACCGAAATCAAGTTTTCGCGGCATGGTGGATTTCGACCGCGTTGGACGTGATAACGTCGGATTGGATTACATATTCTAATTTGCCAGTACATAAGCTATTAGAATATTGTAAAATAAAATTGGCTAATCTATATCTTGATGCTATTTTGGCTCTACAAACTTGACAGATTTTTTTGGTAATTTTAAAAAAATGTCAAAAAATGCATTTCTATTTTTTTTCTTAAACATATAAACGAATCACGCAATAGCAGCTCATGCGCTATAAAACTGAACAAGTTTCAGGGCCCTGAAAAATAGTATTGGACGAAAAATCCCTATAAAATGTGAAATAGAGTGCAATTTTCAAGTTCAGACATTGGCTGCTGGTGAATAACGGGCCCAGTTCTCTACCGAGTGCGTATAATGCATATTAACCCTAAATAATGATGCCTGCGCTATCTCAAACTGTCACTTTCAATGCGGCTTAAAGCCAAACTTTCTCTGAAACTCTTGCTGAAAGAAGAAAAAAATTACCGAAATCAAGTTTTACGCGGCATGGTGGATTTCGACCGCGTTGGACGTGATAACGTCGGGTTGGATTACATATTCTAATTTGCCAGTACATAAGCTATTAGAATATTGTAAAATAAAATTGGCTAATCTATATCTTGATGCTATTTTGGCTCTACAAACTTGACAGATTTTTTTGGTAATTTTGAAAAATGTCAAAAAATGCATTTCTATTTTTTTCTTAAACATATAAACGAATCACGCAAGAACAGCTCATGCGCTATAAAACTGAAGAAGTTTCAGGGCCCTGAAAAGTAGTATCGGACGAAAAATCCCTATAAAATGTGAAATAGAGTGCAATTTTCAAGTTCAGACATTGGCTGCTGGTGAATAACGGGCCCAGTTCTCTACCGAGTGCGTATAATGCATATTAACCCTAAATAATGATGCTTGCGCTATCTCAAACTGTCACTTTCAATGCGGCTTAAAGCCAAACTTTCTCTGAAACTCTTGCTGAAAGAAGTAAAAAATTACCGAAATCAAGTTTTCGCGGCATGGTGGATTTCGACCGCGTTGGACGTGATAACGTCGGGTTGGATTACATATTCTAATTTGCCAGTACATAAGCTATTAGAATATTGTAAAATAAAATTGGCTAATCTATATCTTGATGCTATTTTGGCTCTACAAACTTGACACATTTTTATGGTAATTTTGAAAAATGTCAAAAAATGCATTTCTATTTTTTTCTTAAACATATAAACGAATCACGCAATAGCAGCTCATGCGCTATAAAACTGAACAAGTTTCAGGGCCCTGAAAAATAGTATTGGACGAAAAATCCCTATAAAATGTGAAATAGAGTGCAATTTTCAAGTTCAGACATTGGCTGCTGGTGAATAACGGGCCCAGTTCTCTACCGAGTGCGTATAATGCATATTAACCCTAAATAATGATGCCTGCGCTATCTCAAACTGTCACTTTCAATGCGGCTTAAAGCCAAACTTTCTCTGAAACTCTTGCTGAAAGAAGTAAAAAATTACCGAAATCAAGTTTTCGCGGCATGGTGGATTTCGACCGCGTTGGACGTGATAACGTCGGGTTGGATTACATATTCTAATTTGCCAGTACATAAGCTATTAGAATATTGTAAAATAAAATTGGCTAATCTATATCTTGATGCTATTTTGGCTCTACAAACTTGACAGATTTTTTTGGTAATTTTGAAAAATGTCAAAAAATGCATTTCTATTTTTTTCTTAAACATATAAACGAATCACGCAAGAACAGCTCATGCGCTATAAAACTGAAGAAGTTTCAGGGCCCTGAAAAGTAGTATCGGACGAAAAATCCCTATAAAATGTGAAATAGAGTGCAATTTTCAAGTTCAGACATTGGCTGCTGGTGAATAACGGGCCCAGTTCTCTACCGAGTGCGTATAATGCATATTAACCCTAAATAATGATGCTTGCGCTATCTCAAACTGTCACTTTCAATGCGGCTTAAAGCCAAACTTTCTCTGAAACTCTTGCTGAAAGAAGTAAAAAATTACCGAAATCAAGTTTTCGCGGCATGGTGGATTTCGACCGCGTTGGACGTGATAACGTCGGGTTGGATTACATATTCTAATTTGCCAGTACATAAGCTATTAGAATATTGTAAAATAAAATTGGCTAATCTATATCTTGATGCTATTTTGGCTCTACAAACTTGACACATTTTTATGGTAATTTTGAAAAATGTCAAAAAATGCATTTCTATTTTTTTCTTAAACATATAAACGAATCACGCAATAGCAGCTCATGCGCTATAAAACTGAACAAGTTTCAGGGCCCTGAAAAATAGTATTGGACGAAAAATCCCTATAAAATGTGAAATAGAGTGCAATTTTCAAGTTCAGACATTGGCTGCTGGTGAATAACGGGCCCAGTTCTCTACCGAGTGCGTATAATGCATATTAACCCTAAATAATGATGCCTGCGCTATCTCAAACTGTCACTTTCAATGCGGCTTAAAGCCAAACTTTCTCTGAAACTCTTGCTGAAAGAAGAAAAAAATTACCGAAATCAAGTTTTCGCGGCATGGTGGATTTCGACCGCGTTGGACGTGATAACGTCGGGTTGGATTACATATTCTAATTTGCCAGTACATAAGCTATTAGAATATTGTAAAATAAAATTGGCTAATCTATATCTTGATGCTATTTTGGCTCTACAAACTTGACAGATTTTTTTGGTAATTTTAAAAAAATGTCAAAAAATGCATTTCTATTTTTTTTCTTAAACATATAAACAAATCACGCAATAGCAGCTCATGCGCTATAAAACTGAACAAGTTTCAGGGCCCTGAAAAATAGTATTGGACGAAAAATCCCTATAAAATGTGAAATAGAGTGCAATTTTCAAGTTCAGACATTGGCTGCTGGTGAATAACGGGCCCAGTTCTCTACCGAGTGCGTATAATGCATATTAACCCTAAATAATGATGCCTGCGCTATCTCAAACTGTCACTTTCAATGCGGCTTAAAGCCAAACTTTCTCTGAAACTCTTGCTGAAAGAAGTAAAAAATTACCGAAATCAAGTTTTCGCGGCATGGTGGATTTCGACCGCGTTGGACGTGATAACGTCGGGTTGGATTACATATTCTAATTTGCCAGTACATAAGCTATTAGAATATTGTAAAATAAAATTGGCTAATCTATATCTTGATGCTATTTTGGCTCTACAAACTTGACACATTTTTATGGTAATTTTGAAAAATGTCAAAAAATGCATTTCTATTTTTTTCTTAAACATATAAACGAATCACGCAAGAACAGCTCATGCGCTATAAAACTGAAGAAGTTTCAGGGCCCTGAAAAGTAGTATCGGACGAAAAATCCCTATAAAATGTGAAATAGAGTGCAATTTTCAAGTTCAGACATTGGCTGCTGGTGAATAACGGGCCCAGTTCTCTACCGAGTCCGTATAATGCATACTAACCCTAAATAATGATGCTTGCGCTATCTCAAACTGTTACTTTCAATGCGGCTTAAAGCCAAACTTTCTCTGAAACTCTTGCTGAAAGAAGTAAAAAATTACCGAAATCAAGTTTTCGCGGCATGGTGGATTTCGACCGCGTTGGACGTGATAACGTCGGGTTGGATTACATATTCTAATTTGCCAGTACATATGCTATCAGAATTATATAAAATAAAATTGGCTAATCTATATCTTGATGCTAATTTGGCTCTACAAACTTGACAGATTTTTTTGGTAATTTTAAAAAAATGTCAAAAAATGCATTTCTATTTTTTTTCTTAAACATATAAACGAATCACGCAATAGCAGCTCATGCGCTATAAAACTGAACAAGTTTCAGGGCCCTGAAAAATAGTATTGGACGAAAAATCCCTATAAAATGTGAAATAGAGTGCAATTTTCA
This sequence comes from Hypomecis atomaria, assembly GCA_964007245.1. Taxonomy (NCBI): domain Eukaryota; kingdom Metazoa; phylum Arthropoda; class Insecta; order Lepidoptera; family Geometridae; genus Hypomecis; species Hypomecis atomaria. The sequence goes on along the minus strand of OZ023308.1, from coordinate 8,476,429 downwards.
AGTTCAGACATTGGCTGCTGGTGAATAACGGGCCCAGTTCTCTACCGAGTGCGTATAATGCATATTAACCCTAAATAATGATGCCTGCGCTATCTCAAACTGTCACTTTCAATGCGGCTTAAAGCCAAACTTTCTCTGAAACTCTTGCTGAAAGAAGTAAAAAATTACCGAAATCAAGTTTTCGCGGCATGGTGGATTTCGACCGCGTTGGACGTGATAACGTCGGGTTGGATTACATATTCTAATTTGCCAGTACATAAGCTATTAGAATATTGTAAAATAAAATTGGCTAATCTATATCTTGATGCTATTTTGGCTCTACAAACTTGACACATTTTTATGGTAATTTTGAAAAATGTCAAAAAATGCATTTCTATTTTTTTCTTAAACATATAAACGAATCACGCAATAGCAGCTCATGCGCTATAAAACTGAACAAGTTTCAGGGCCCTGAAAAATAGTATTGGACGAAAAATCCCTATAAAATGTGAAATAGAGTGCAATTTTCAAGTTCAGACATTGGCTGCTGGTGAATAACGGGCCCAGTTCTCTACCGAGTGCGTATAATGCATATTAACCCTAAATAATGATGCCTGCGCTATCTCAAACTGTCACTTTCAATGCGGCTTAAAGCCAAACTTTCTCTGAAACTCTTGCTGAAAGAAGTAAAAAATTACTGAAATCAAGTTTTCGCGGCATGGTGGATTTCGACCGCGTTGGACGTGATAACGTCGGGTTGGATTACATATTCTAATTTGCCAGTACATAAGCTATTAGAATATTGTAAAATAAAATTGGCTAATCTATATCTTGATGCTATTTTGGCTCTACAAACTTGACACATTTTTATGGTAATTTTGAAAAATGTCAAAAAATGCATTTCTATTTTTTTCTTAAACATATAAACGAATCACGCAATAGCAGCTCATGCGCTATAAAACTGAACAAGTTTCAGGGCCCTGAAAAATAGTATTGGACGAAAAATCCCTATAAAATGTGAAATAGAGTGCAATTTTCAAGTTCAGACATTGGCTGCTGGTGAATAACGGGCCCAGTTCTCTACCGAGTGCGTATAATGCATATTAACCCTAAATAATGATGCCTGCGCTATCTCAAACTGTCACTTTCAATGCGGCTTAAAGCCAAACTTTCTCTGAAACTCTTGCTGAAAGAAGTAAAAAATTACCGAAATCAAGTTTTCGCGGCATGGTGGATTTCGACCGCGTTGGACGTGATAACGTCGGGTTGGATTACATATTCTAATTTGCCAGTACATAAGCTATTAGAATATTGTAAAATAAAATTGGCTAATCTATATCTTGATGCTATTTTGGCTCTACAAACTTGACAGATTTTTTTGGTAATTTTAAAAAAATGTCAAAAAATGCATTTCTATTTTTTTTCTTAAACATATAAACGAATCACGCAAAAGCAGCTCATGCGCTATAAAACTGAACAAGTTTCAGGGCCCTGAAAAATTGTATTGGACGAAAAATCCCTATAAAATGTGAAATAGAGTGCAATTTTCAAGTTCAGACATTGGCTGCTGGTGAATAACGGGCCCAGTTCTCTACCGAGTGCGTATAATGCATATTAACCCTAAATAATGATGCCTGCGCTATCTCAAACTGTCACTTTCAATGCGGCTTAAAGCCAAACTTTCTCTGAAACTCTTGCTGAAAGAAGTAAAAAATTACCGAAATCAAGTTTTCGCGGCATGGTGGATTTCGACCGCGTTGGACGTGATAACGTCGGGTTGGATTACATATTCTAATTTGCCAGTACATAAGCTATTAGAATATTGTAAAATAAAATTGGCTAATCTATATCTTGATGCTAATTTGGCTCTACAAACTTGACAGATTTTTTTGGTAATTTTGAAAAATGTCAAAAAATGCATTTCTATTTTTTTTCTTAAACATATAAACGAATCACGCAATAACAGCTCATGCGCTATAAAACTGAAGAAGTTTCAGGGCCCTGAAAAATAGTATTGGACGGAAAATCCCTATAAAATGTAAAATAGAGTGCAATTTTCAAGTTCAGACATTGGCTGCTGGTGAATAACGGGCCCAGTTCTCTACCGAGTGCGTATAATGCATATTAACCCTAAATAATGATGCCTGCGCTATCTCAAACTGTCACTTTCAATGCGGCTTAAAGCCAAACTTTCTCTGAAACTCTTGCTGAAAGAAGTAAAAAATTACCGAAATCAAGTTTTCGCGGCATGGTGGATTTCGACCGCGTCGGACGTGATAACGTCGGGTTGGATTACATATTCTAATTTGCCAGTACATAAGCTATTAGAATATTATAAAATAAAATTGGCTAATCTATATCTTGATGCTATTTTGGCTCTACAAACTTGACAGATTTTTTTGGTAATTTTAAAAAATGTCAAAAAATGCATTTCTATTTTTTTCTTAAACATATAAACGAATCACGCAATAGCAGCTCATGCGCTATAAAACTGAACAAGTTTCAGGGCCCTGAAAAATAGTATTGGACGAAAAATCCCTATAAAATGTGAAATAGAGTGCAATTTTCAAGTTCAGACATTGGCTGCTGGTGAATAACGGGCCCAGTTCTCTACCGAGTGCGTATAATGCATATTAACCCTAAATAATGATGCCTGCGCTATCTCAAACTGTCACTTTCAATGCGGCTTAAAGCCAAACTTTCTCTGAAACTCTTGCTGAAAGAAGAAAAAAATTACCGAAATCAAGTTTTACGCGGCATGGTGGATTTCGACCGCGTTGGACGTGATAACGTCGGGTTGGATTACATATTCTAATTTGCCAGTACATAAGCTATTAGAATATTGTAAAATAAAATTGGCTAATCTATATCTTGATGCTATTTTGGCTCTACAAACTTGACAGATTTTTTTGGTAATTTTGAAAAATGTCAAAAAATGCATTTCTATTTTTTTCTTAAACATATAAACGAATCACGCAAGAACAGCTCATGCGCTATAAAACTGAAGAAGTTTCAGGGCCCTGAAAAGTAGTATCGGACGAAAAATCCCTATAAAATGTGAAATAGAGTGCAATTTTCAAGTTCAGACATTGGCTGCTGGTGAATAACGGGCCCAGTTCTCTACCGAGTGCGTATAATGCATATTAACCCTAAATAATGATGCTTGCGCTATCTCAAACTGTCACTTTCAATGCGGCTTAAAGCCAAACTTTCTCTGAAACTCTTGCTGAAAGAAGTAAAAAATTACCGAAATCAAGTTTTCGCGGCATGGTGGATTTCGACCGCGTTGGACGTGATAACGTCGGGTTGGATTACATATTCTAATTTGCCAGTACATAAGCTATTAGAATATTGTAAAATAAAATTGGCTAATCTATATCTTGATGCTATTTTGGCTCTACAAACTTGACACATTTTTATGGTAATTTTGAAAAATGTCAAAAAATGCATTTCTATTTTTTTCTTAAACATATAAACGAATCACGCAATAGCAGCTCATGCGCTATAAAACTGAACAAGTTTCAGGGCCCTGAAAAATAGTATTGGACGAAAAATCCCTATAAAATGTGAAATAGAGTGCAATTTTCAAGTTCAGACATTGGCTGCTGGTGAATAACGGGCCCAGTTCTCTACCGAGTGCGTATAATGCATATTAACCCTAAATAATGATGCCTGCGCTATCTCAAACTGTCACTTTCAATGCGGCTTAAAGCCAAACTTTCTCTGAAACTCTTGCTGAAAGAAGAAAAAAATTACCGAAATCAAGTTTTCGCGGCATGGTGGATTTCGACCGCGTTGGACGTGATAACGTCGGGTTGGATTACATATTCTAATTTGCCAGTACATAAGCTATTAGAATATTGTAAAATAAAATTGGCTAATCTATATCTTGATGCTATTTTGGCTCTACAAACTTGACACATTTTTATGGTAATTTTGAAAAATGTCAAAAAATGCATTTCTATTTTTTTCTTAAACATATAAACGAATCACGCAAGAACAGCTCATGCGCTATAAAACTGAAGAAGTTTCAGGGCCCTGAAAAGTAGTATCGGACGAAAAATCCCTATAAAATGTGAAATAGAGTGCAATTTTCAAGTTCAGACATTGGCTGCTGGTGAATAACGGGCCCAGTTCTCTACCGAGTGCGTATAATGCATACTAACCCTAAATAATGATGCTTGCGCTATCTCAAACTGTTACTTTCAATGCGGCTTAAAGCCAAACTTTCTCTGAAACTCTTGCTGAAAGAAGTAAAAAATTACCGAAATCAAGTTTTCGCGGCATGGTGGATTTCGTCCGCGTTGGACGTGATAACGTCGGGTTGGATTACATATTCTAATTTGACAGTACATAAGCTATTAGAATATTGTAAAATAAAATTGGCTAATCTATATCTTGATGCTATTTTGGCTCTACAAACTTGACAGATTTTTTTGGTAATTTTAAAAAAATGTCAAAAAATGCATTTCTATTTTTTTTCTTAAACATATAAACGAATCACGCAATAGCAGCTCATGCGCTATAAAACTGAACAAGTTTCAGGGCCCTGAAAAATAGTATTGGACGAAAAATCCCTATAAAATGTGAAATAGAGTGCAATTTTCAAGTTCAGACATTGGCTGCTGGTGAATAACGGGCCCAGTTCTCTACCGAGTGCGTATAATGCATATTAACCCTAAATAATGATGCCTGCGCTATCTCAAACTGTCACTTTCAATGCGGCTTAAAGCCAAACTTTCTCTGAAACTCTTGCTGAAAGAAGAAAAAAATTACCGAAATCAAGTTTTCGCGGCATGGTGGATTTCGACCGCGTTGGACGTGATAACGTCGGGTTAGATTACATATTCTAATTTGTTAGTACATAAGCTATTAGAATATTGTAAAATAAAATTGGCTAATCTATATCTTGATGCTATTTTGGCTCTACAAACTTGACAGATTTTTTTGGTAATTTTGAAAAATGTCAAAAAATGCATTTCTATTTTTTTCTTAAACATATAAACGAATCACGCAAGAACAGCTCATGCGCTATAAAACTGAAGAAGTTTCAGGGCCCTGAAAAGTAGTATCGGACGAAAAATCCCTATAAAATGTGAAATAGAGTGCAATTTTCAAGTTCAGACATTGGCTGCTGGTGAATAACGGGCCCAGTTCTCTACCGAGTGCGTATAATGCATATTAACCCTAAATAATGATGCTTGCGCTATCTCAAACTGTCACTTTCAATGCGGCTTAAAGCCAAACTTTCTCTGAAACTCTTGCTGAAAGAAGTAAAAAATTACTGAAATCAAGTTTTCGCGGCATGGTGGATTTCGACCGCGTTGGACGTGATAACGTCGGGTTGGATTACATATTCTAATTGCCCAGTACATAAGCTATTAGAATATTGTAAAATAAAATTGGCTAATCTATATCTTGATGCTATTTTGGCTCTACAAACTTGACACATTTTTATGGTAATTTTGAAAAATGTCAAAAAATGCATTTCTATTTTTTTCTTAAACATATAAACGAATCACGCAATAGCAGCTCATGCGCTATAAAACTGAACAAGTTTCAGGGCCCTAAAAAATAGTATTGGACGAAAAATCCCTATAAAATGTGAAATAGAGTGCAATTTTCAAGTTCAGACATTGGCTGCTGGTGAATAACGGGCCCAGTTCTCTACCGAGTGCGTATAATGCATATTAACCCTAAATAATGATGCCTGCGCTATCTCAAACTGTCACTTTCAATGCGGCTTAAAGCCAAACTTTCTCTGAAACTCTTGCTGAAAGAAGAAAAAAATTACCGAAATCAAGTTTTCGCGGCATGGTGGATTTCGACCGCGTTGGACGTGATAACGTCGGGTTGGATTACATATTCTAATTTGCCAGTACATAAGCTATTAGAATATTGTAAAATAAAATTGGCTAATCTATATCTTGATGCTATTTTGGCTCTACAAACTTGACAGATTTTTTTGGTAATTTTAAAAAAATGTCAAAAAATGCATTTCTATTTTTTTTCTTAAACATATAAACAAATCACGCAATAGCAGCTCATGCGCTATAAAACTGAACAAGTTTCAGGGCCCTGAAAAATAGTATTGGACGAAAAATCCCTATAAAATGTGAAATAGAGTGCAATTTTCAAGTTCAGACATTGGCTGCTGGTGAATAACGGGCCCAGTTCTCTACCGAGTGCGTATAATGCATATTAACCCTAAATAATGATGCCTGCGCTATCTCAAACTGTCACTTTCAATGCGGCTTAAAGCCAAACTTTCTCTGAAACTCTTGCTGAAAGAAGTAAAAAATTACCGAAATCAAGTTTTCGCGGCATGGTGGATTTCGACCGCGTTGGACGTGATAACGTCGGGTTGGATTACATATTCTAATTTGCCAGTACATAAGCTATTAGAATATTGTAAAATAAAATTGGCTAATCTATATCTTGATGCTATTTTGGCTCTACAAACTTGACACATTTTTATGGTAATTTTGAAAAATGTCAAAAAATGCATTTCTATTTTTTTCTTAAACATATAAACGAATCACGCAAGAACAGCTCATGCGCTATAAAACTGAAGAAGTTTCAGGGCCCTGAAAAGTAGTATCGGACGAAAAATCCCTATAAAATGTGAAATAGAGTGCAATTTTCAAGTTCAGACATTGGCTGCTGGTGAATAACGGGCCCAGTTCTCTACCGAGTGCGTATAATGCATACTAACCCTAAATAATGATGCTTGCGCTATCTCAAACTGTTACTTTCAATGCGGCTTAAAGCCAAACTTTCTCTGAAACTCTTGCTGAAAGAAGTAAAAAATTACCGAAATCAAGTTTTCGCGGCATGGTGGATTTCGACCGCGTTGGACGTGATAACGTCGGGTTGGATTACATATTCTAATTTGCCAGTACATAAGCTATCAGAATTATATAAAATAAAATTGGCTAATCTATATCTTGATGCTAATTTGGCTCTACAAACTTGACAGATTTTTTTGGTAATTTTAAAAAAATGTCAAAAAATGCATTTCTATTTTTTTTCTTAAACATATAAACGAATCACGCAATAGCAGCTCATGCGCTATAAAACTGAACAAGTTTCAGGGCCCTGAAAAATAGTATTGGACGAAAAATCCCTATAAAATGTGAAATAGAGTGCAATTTTCAAGTTCAGACATTGGCTGCTGGTGAATAACGGGCCCAGTTCTCTACCGAGTGCGTATAATGCATATTAACCCTAAATAATGATGCCTGCGCTATCTCAAACTGTCACTTTCAATGCGGCTTAAAGCCAAACTTTCTCTGAAACTCTTGCTGAAAGAAGAAAAAAATTACCGAAATCAAGTTTTACGCGGCATGGTGGATTTCGACCGCGTTGGACGTGATAACGTCGGGTTGGATTACATATTCTAATTTGCCAGTACATAAGCTATTAGAATATTGTAAAATAAAATTGGCTAATCTATATCTTGATGCTATTTTGGCTCTACAAACTTGACAGATTTTTTTGGTAATTTTGAAAAATGTCAAAAAATGCATTTCTATTTTTTTCTTAAACATATAAACGAATCACGCAAGAACAGCTCATGCGCTATAAAACTGAAGAAGTTTCAGGGCCCTGAAAAGTAGTATCGGACGAAAAATCCCTATAAAATGTGAAATAGAGTGCAATTTTCAAGTTCAGACATTGGCTGCTGGTGAATAACGGGCCCAGTTCTCTACCGAGTGCGTATAATGCATATTAACCCTAAATAATGATGCCTGCGCTATCTCAAACTGTCACTTTCAATGCGGCTTAAAGCCAAACTTTCTCTGAAACTCTTGCTGAAAGAAGAAAAAAATTACCGAAATCAAGTTTTCGCGGCATGGTGGATTTCGACCGCGTTGGACGTGATAACGTCGGGTTGGATTACATATTCTAATTTGCCAGTACATAAGCTATTAGAATATTGTAAAATAAAATTGGCTAATCTATATCTTGATGCTATTTTGGCTCTACAAACTTGACAGATTTTTTTGGTAATTTTAAAAAAATGTCAAAAAATGCATTTCTATTTTTTTTCTTAAACATATAAACGAATCACGCAATAGCAGCTCATGCGCTATAAAACTGAACAAGTTTCAGGGCCCTGAAAAATAGTATTGGACGAAAAATCCCTATAAAATCTGAAATAGAGTGCAATTTTCAAGTTCAGACATTGGCTGCTGGTGAATAACGGGCCCAGTTCTCTACCGAGTGCGTATAATGCATATTAACCCTAAATAATGATGCCTGCGCTATCTCAAACTGTCACTTTCAATGCGGCTTAAAGCCAAACTTTCTCTGAAACTCTTGCTGAAAGAAGTAAAAAATTACCGAAATCAAGTTTTCGCGGCATGGTGGATTTCGACCGCGTTGGACGTGATAACGTCGGGTTGGATTACATATTCTAATTTGCCAGTACATAAGCTATTAGAATATTATAAAATAAAATTGGCTAATCTATATCTTGATGCTATTTTGGCTCTACAAACTTGACAGATTTTTTTGGTAATTTTAAAAAAATGTCAAAAAATGCATTTCTATTTTTTTTTAAACATATAAACGAATCACGCAATAACAACTCATGCGCTATAAAACTGAAGAAGTTTCAGGGCCCTGAAAAATAGTATTGGACGAAAAATCCCTATAAAATCTGAAATAGAGTGCAATTTTCAAGTTCAGACATTGGCTGCTGGTGAATAACGGGCCCAGTTCTCTACCGAGTGCGTATAATGCATATTAACCCTAAATAATGATGCCTGCGCTATCTCAAACTGTCACTTTCAATGCGGCTTAAAGCCAAACTTTCTCTGAAACTCTTGCTGAAAGAAGTAAAAAATTACCGAAATCAAGTTTTCGCGGCATGGTGGATTTCGACCGCGTTGGACGTGATAACGTCGGGTTGGATTACATATTCTAATTTGCCAGTACATAAGCTATTAGAATATTGTAAAATAAAATTGGCTAATCTATATCTTGATGCTATTTTGGCTCTACAAACTTGACACATTTTTATGGTAATTTTGAAAAATGTCAAAAAATGCATTTCTATTTTTTTCTTAAACATATAAACGAATCACGCAAGAACAGCTCATGCGCTATAAAACTGAAGAAGTTTCAGGGCCCTGAAAAGTAGTATCGGACGAAAAATCCCTATAAAATGTGAAATAGAGTGCAATTTTCAAGTTCAGACATTGGCTGCTGGTGAATAACGGGCCCAGTTCTCTACCGAGTGCGTATAATGCATACTAACCCTAAATAATGATGCTTGCGCTATCTCAAACTGTTACTTTCAATGCGGCTTAAAGCCAAACTTTCTCTGAAACTCTTGCTGAAAGAAGTAAAAAATTACCGAAATCAAGTTTTCGCGGCATGGTGGATTTCGACCGCGTTGGACGTGATAACGTCGGGTTGGATTACATATTCTAATTTGCCAGTACATAAGCTATTAGAATATTGTAAAATAAAATTGGCTAATCTATATCTTGATGCTATTTTGGCTCTACAAACTTGACAGATTTTTTTGGTAATTTTAAAAAAATGTCAAAAAATGCATTTCTATTTTTTTTCTTAAACATATAAACGAATCACGCAATAGCAGCTCATGCGCTATAAAACTGAACAAGTTTCAGGGCCCTGAAAAATAGTATTGGACGAAAAATCCCTATAAAATGTGAAATAGAGTGCAATTTTCAAGTTCAGACATTGGCTGCTGGTGAATAACGGGCCCAGTTCTCTACCGAGTGCGTATAATGCATATTAACCCTAAATAATGATGCCTGCGCTATCTCAAACTGTCACTTTCAATGCGGCTTAAAGCCAAACTTTCTCTGAAACTCTTGCTGAAAGAAGAAAAAAATTACCGAAATCAAGTTTTACGCGGCATGGTGGATTTCGACCGCGTTGGACGTGATAACGTCGGGTTGGATTACATATTCTAATTTGCCAGTACATAAGCTATTAGAATATTGTAAAATAAAATTGGCTAATCTATATCTTGATGCTATTTTGGCTCTACAAACTTGACAGATTTTTTTGGTAATTTTGAAAAATGTCAAAAAATGCATTTCTATTTTTTTCTTAAACATATAAACGAATCACGCAAGAACAGCTCATGCGCTATAAAACTGAAGAAGTTTCAGGGCCCTGAAAAGTAGTATCGGACGAAAAATCCCTATAAAATGTGAAATAGAGTGCAATTTTCAAGTTCAGACATTGGCTGCTGGTGAATAACGGGCCCAGTTCTCTACCGAGTGCGTATAATGCATATTAACCCTAAATAATGATGCTTGCGCTATCTCAAACTGTCACTTTCAATGCGGCTTAAAGCCAAACTTTCTCTGAAACTCTTGCTGAAAGAAGTAAAAAATTACCGAAATCAAGTTTTCGCGGCATGGTGGATTTCGACCGCGTTGGACGTGATAACGTCGGGTTGGATTACATATTCTAATTTGCCAGTACATAAGCTATTAGAATATTGTAAAATAAAATTGGCTAATCTATATCTTGATGCTATTTTGGCTCTACAAACTTGACACATTTTTATGGTAATTTTGAAAAATGTCAAAAAATGCATTTCTATTTTTTTCTTAAACATATAAACGAATCACGCAATAGCAGCTCATGCGCTATAAAACTGAACAAGTTTCAGGGCCCTGAAAAATAGTATTGGACGAAAAATCCCTATAAAATGTGAAATAGAGTGCAATTTTCAAGTTCAGACATTGGCTGCTGGTGAATAACGGGCCCAGTTCTCTACCGAGTGCGTATAATGCATATTAACCCTAAATAATGATGCCTGCGCTATCTCAAACTGTCACTTTCAATGCGGCTTAAAGCCAAACTTTCTCTGAAACTCTTGCTGAAAGAAGAAAAAAATTACCGAAATCAAGTTTTCGCGGCATGGTGGATTTCGACCGCGTTGGACGTGATAACGTCGGGTTGGATTACATATTCTAATTTGCCAGTACATAAGCTATTAGAATATTGTAAAATAAAATTGGCTAATCTATATCTTGATGCTATTTTGGCTCTACAAACTTGACAGATTTTTTTGGTAATTTTGAAAAATGTCAAAAAATGCATTTCTATTTTTTTCTTAAACATATAAACGAATCACGCAAGAACAGCTCATGCGCTATAAAACTGAAGAAGTTTCAGGGCCCTGAAAAGTAGTATCGGACGAAAAATCCCTATAAAATGTGAAATAGAGTGCAATTTTCAAGTTCAGACATTGGCTGCTGGTGAATAACGGGCCCAGTTCTCTACCGAGTGCGTATAATGCATATTAACCCTAAATAATGATGCTTGCGCTATCTCAAACTGTCACTTTCAATGCGGCTTAAAGCCAAACTTTCTCTGAAACTCTTGCTGAAAGAAGTAAAAAATTACTGAAATCAAGTTTTCGCGGCATGGTGGATTTCGACCGCGTTGGACGTGATAACGTCGGGTTGGATTACATATTCTAATTTGCCAGTACATAAGCTATTAGAATATTGTAAAATAAAATTGGCTAATCTATATCTTGATGCTATTTTGGCTCTACAAACTTGACACATTTTTATGGTAATTTTGAAAAATGTCAAAAAATGCATTTCTATTTTTTTCTTAAACATATAAACGAATCACGCAATAGCAGCTCATGCGCTATAAAACTGAACAAGTTTCAGGGCCCTGAAAAATAGTATTGGACGAAAAATCCCTATAAAATGTGAAATAGAGTGCAATTTTCAAGTTCAGACATTGGCTGCTGGTGAATAACAGGCCCAGTTCTCTACCGAGTGCGTATAATGCATATTAACCCTAAATAATGATGCCTGCGCTATCTCAAACTGTCACTTTCAATGCGGCTTAAAGCCAAACTTTCTCTGAAACTCTTGCTGAAAGAAGAAAAAAATTACCGAAATCAAGTTTTCGCGGCATGGTGGATTTCGACCGCGTTGGACGTGATAACGTCGGGTTGGATTACATATTCTAATTTCCCAGTACATAAGCTATTAGAATATTGTAAAATAAAATTGGCTAATCTATATCTTGATGCTATTTTGGCTCTACAAACTTGACAGATTTTTTTGGTAATTTTAAAAAAATGTCAAAAAATGCATTTCTATTTTTTTTCTTAAACATATAAACAAATCACGCAATAGCAGCTCATGCGCTATAAAACTGAACAAGTTTCAGGGCCCTGAAAAATAGTATTGGACGAAAAATCCCTATAAAATGTGAAATAGAGTGCAATTTTCAAGTTCAGACATTGGCTGCTGGTGAATAACGGGCCCAGTTCTCTACCGAGTGCGTATAATGCATATTAACCCTAAATAATGATGCCTGCGCTATCTCAAACTGTCACTTTCAATGCGGCTTAAAGCCAAACTTTCTCTGAAACTCTTGCTGAAAGAAGTAAAAAATTACCGAAATCAAGTTTTCGCGGCATGGTGGATTTCGACCGCGTTGGACGTGATAACGTCGGGTTGGATTACATATTCTAATTTGCCAGTACATAAGCTATTAGAATATTGTAAAATAAAATTGGCTAATCTATATCTTGATGCTATTTTGGCTCTACAAACTTGACACATTTTTATGGTAATTTTGAAAAATGTCAAAAAATGCATTTCTATTTTTTTCTTAAACATATAAACGAATCACGCAAGAACAGCTCATGCGCTATAAAACTGAAGAAGTTTCAGGGCCCTGAAAAGTAGTATCGGACGAAAAATCCCTATAAAATGTGAAATAGAGTGCAATTTTCAAGTTCAGACATTGGCTGCTGGTGAATAACGGGCCCAGTTCTCTACCGAGTGCGTATAATGCATACTAACCCTAAATAATGATGCTTGCGCTATCTCAAACTGTTACTTTCAATGCGGCTTAAAGCCAAACTTTCTCTGAAACTCTTGCTGAAAGAAGTAAAAAATTACCGAAATCAAGTTTTCGCGGCATGGTGGATTTCGACCGCGTTGGACGTGATAACGTCGGGTTGAATTACATATTCTAATTTGCCAGTACATAAGCTATCAGAATTATATAAAATAAAATTGGCTAATCTATATCTTGATGCTAATTTGGCTCTACAAACTTGACAGATTTTTTTGGTAATTTTAAAAAAATGTCAAAAAATGCATTTCTATTTTTTTTCTTAAACATATAAACGAATCACGCAATAGCAGCTCATGCGCTATAAAACTGAACAAGTTTCAGGGCCCTGAAAAATAGTATTGGACGAAAAATCCCTATAAAATGTGAAATAGAGTGCAATTTTCAAGTTCAGACATTGGCTGCTGGTGAATAACGGGCCCAGTTCTCTACCGAGTGCGTATAATGCATATTAACCCTAAATAATGATGCCTGCGCTATCTCAAACTGTCACTTTCAATGCGGCTTAAAGCCAAACTTTCTCTGAAACTCTTGCTGAAAGAAGAAAAAAATTACCGAAATCAAGTTTTCGCGGCATGGTGGATTTCGACCGCGTTGGACGTGATAACGTCGGGTTGGATTACATATTCTAATTTGCCAGTACATAAGCTATTAGAATATTGTAAAATAAAATTGGCTAATCTATATCTTGATGCTATTTTGGCTCTACAAACTTGACAGATTTTTTTGGTAATTTTGAAAAATGTCAAAAAATGCATTTCTATTTTTTTCTTAAACATATAAACGAATCACGCAAGAACAGCTCATGCGCTATAAAACTGAAGAAGTTTCAGGGCCCTGAAAAGTAGTATCGGACGAAAAATCCCTATAAAATGTGAAATAGAGTGCAATTTTCAAGTTCAGACATTGGCTGCTGGTGAATAACGGGCCCAGTTCTCTACCGAGTGCGTATAATGCATATTAACCCTAAATAATGATGCCTGCGCTATCTCAAACTGTCACTTTCAATGCGGCTTAAAGCCAAACTTTCTCTGAAACTCTTGCTGAAAGAAGTAAAAAATTACTGAAATCAAGTTTTCGCGGCATGGTGGATTTCGACCGCGTTGGACGTGATAACGTCGGGTTGGATTACATATTCTAATTTGCCAGTACATAAGCTATTAGAATATTGTAAAATAAAATTGGCTAATCTATATCTTGATGCTATTTTGGCTCTACAAACTTGACACATTTTTATGGTAATTTTGAAAAATGTCAAAAAATGCATTTCTATTTTTTTCTTAAACATATAAACGAATCACGCAATAGCAGCTCATGCGCTATAAAACTGAACAAGTTTCAGGGCCCTGAAAAATAGTATTGGACGAAAAATCCCTATAAAATGTGAAATAGAGTGCAATTTTCAAGTTCAGACATTGGCTGCTGGTGAATAACGGGCCCAGTTCTCTACCGAGTGCGTATAATGCATATTAACCCTAAATAATGATGCCTGCGCTATCTCAAACTGTCACTTTCAATGCGGCTTAAAGCCAAACTTTCTCTGAAACTCTTGCTGAAAGAAGAAAAAAATTACCGAAATCAAGTTTTCGCGGCATGGTGGATTTCGACCGCGTTGGACGTGATAACGTCGGGTTGGATTACATATTCTAATTTGCCAGTACATAAGCTATTAGAATATTGTAAAATAAAATTGGCTAATCTATATCTTGATGCTATTTTGGCTCTACAAACTTGACAGATTTTTTTGGTAATTTTAAAAAAATGTCAAAAAATGCATTTCTATTTTTTTTCTTAAACATATAAACAAATCACGCAATAGCAGCTCATGCGCTATAAAACTGAACAAGTTTCAGGGCCCTGAAAAATAGTATTGGACGAAAAATCCCTATAAAATGTGAAATAGAGTGCAATTTTCAAGTTCAGACATTGGCTGCTGGTGAATAACGGGCCCAGTTCTCTACCGAGTGCGTATAATGCATATTAACCCTAAATAATGATGCCTGCGCTATCTCAAACTGTCACTTTCAATGCGGATTAAAGCCAAACTTTCTCTGAAACTCTTGCTGAAAGAAGTAAAAAATTACCGAAATCAAGTTTTCGCGGCATGGTGGATTTCGACCGCGTTGGACGTGATAACGTCGGGTTGGATTACATATTCTAATTTGCCAGTACATAAGCTATTAGAATATTGTAAAATAAAATTGGCTAATCTATATCTTGATGCTATTTTGGCTCTACAAACTTGACACATTTTTATGGTAATTTTGAAAAATGTCAAAAAATGCATTTCTATTTTTTTCTTAAACATATAAACGAATCACGCAAGAACAGCTCATGCGCTATAAAACTGAAGAAGTTTCAGGGCCCTGAAAAGTAGTATCGGACGAAAAATCCCTATAAAATGTGAAATAGAGTGCAATTTTCAAGTTCAGACATTGGCTGCTGGTGAATAACGGGCCCAGTTCTCTACCGAGTGCGTATAATGCATACTAACCCTAAATAATGATGCTTGCGCTATCTCAAACTGTTACTTTCAATGCGGCTTAAAGCCAAACTTTCTCTGAAACTCTTGCTGAAAGAAGTAAAAAATTACCGAAATCAAGTTTTCGCGGCATGGTGGATTTCGACCGCGTTGGACGTGATAACGTCGGGTTGGATTACATATTCTAATTTGCCAGTACATAAGCTATTAGAATATTGTAAAATAAAATTGGCTAATCTATATCTTGATGCTATTTTGGCTCTACAAACTTGACAGATTTTTTTGGTAATTTTAAAAAAATGTCAAAAAATGCATTTCTATTTTTTTTCTTAAACATATAAACGAATCACGCAATAGCAGCTCATGCGCTATAAAACTGAACAAGTTTCAGGGCCCTGAAAAATAGTATTGGACGAAAAATCCCTATAAAATGTGAAATAGAGTGCAATTTTCAAGTTCAGACATTGGCTGCTGGTGAATAACGGGCCCAGTTCTCTACCGAGTGCGTATAATGCATATTAACCCTAAATAATGATGCCTGCGCTATCTCAAACTGTCACTTTCAATGCGGCTTAAAGCCAAACTTTCTCTGAAACTCTTGCTGAAAGAAGAAAAAAATTACCGAAATCAAGTTTTACGCGGCATGGTGGATTTCGACCGCGTTGGACGTGATAACGTCGGGTTGGATTACATATTCTAATTTGCCAGTACATAAGCTATTAGAATATTGTAAAATAAAATTGGCTAATCTATATCTTGATGCTATTTTGGCTCTACAAACTTGACAGATTTTTTTGGTAATTTTGAAAAATGTCAAAAAATGCATTTCTATTTTTTTCTTAAACATATAAACGAATCACGCAAGAACAGCTCATGCGCTATAAAACTGAAGAAGTTTCAGGGCCCTGAAAAGTAGTATCGGACGAAAAATCCCTATAAAATGTGAAATAGAGTGCAATTTTCAAGTTCAGACATTGGCTGCTGGTGAATAACGGGCCCAGTTCTCTACCGAGTGCGTATAATGCATATTAACCCTAAATAATGATGCTTGCGCTATCTCAAACTGTCACTTTCAATGCGGCTTAAAGCCAAACTTTCTCTGAAACTCTTGCTGAAAGAAGTAAAAAATTACCGAAATCAAGTTTTCGCGGCATGGTGGATTTCGACCGCGTTGGACGTGATAACGTCGGGTTGGATTACATATTCTAATTTGCCAGTACATAAGCTATTAGAATATTGTAAAATAAAATTGGCTAATCTATATCTTGATGCTATTTTGGCTCTACAAACTTGACACATTTTTATGGTAATTTTGAAAAATGTCAAAAAATGCATTTCTATTTTTTTCTTAAACATATAAACGAATCACGCAATAGCAGCTCATGCGCTATAAAACTGAACAAGTTTCAGGGCCCTGAAAAATAGTATTGGACGAAAAATCCCTATAAAATGTGAAATAGAGTGCAATTTTCAAGTTCAGACATTGGCTGCTGGTGAATAACGGGCCCAGTTCTCTACCGAGTGCGTATAATGCATATTAACCCTAAATAATGATGCCTGCGCTATCTCAAACTGTCACTTTCAATGCGGCTTAAAGCCAAACTTTCTCTGAAACTCTTGCTGAAAGAAGAAAAAAATTACCGAAATCAAGTTTTCGCGGCATGGTGGATTTCGACCGCGTTGGACGTGATAACGTCGGGTTGGATTACATATTCTAATTTGCCAGTACATAAGCTATTAGAATATTGTAAAATAAAATTGGCTAATCTATATCTTGATGCTATTTTGGCTCTACAAACTTGACACATTTTTATGGTAATTTTGAAAAATGTCAAAAAATGCATTTCTATTTTTTTCTTAAACATATAAACGAATCACGCAAGAACAGCTCATGCGCTATAAAACTGAAGAAGTTTCAGGGCCCTGAAAAGTAGTATCGGACGAAAAATCCCTATAAAATGTGAAATAGAGTGCAATTTTCAAGTTCAGACATTGGCTGCTGGTGAATAACGGGCCCAGTTCTCTACCGAGTGCGTATAATGCATACTAACCCTAAATAATGATGCTTGCGCTATCTCAAACTGTTACTTTCAATGCGGCTTAAAGCCAAACTTTCTCTGAAACTCTTGCTGAAAGAAGTAAAAAATTACCGAAATCAAGTTTTCGCGGCATGGTGGATTTCGTCCGCGTTGGACGTGATAACGTCGGGTTGGATTACATATTCTAATTTGACAGTACATAAGCTATTAGAATATTGTAAAATAAAATTGGCTAATCTATATCTTGATGCTATTTTGGCTCTACAAACTTGACAGATTTTTTTGGTAATTTTAAAAAAATGTCAAAAAATGCATTTCTATTTTTTTTCTTAAACATATAAACGAATCACGCAATAGCAGCTCATGCGCTATAAAACTGAACAAGTTTCAGGGCCCTGAAAAATAGTATTGGACGAAAAATCCCTATAAAATGTGAAATAGAGTGCAATTTTCAAGTTCAGACATTGGCTGCTGGTGAATAACGGGCCCAGTTCTCTACCGAGTGCGTATAATGCATATTAACCCTAAATAATGATGCCTGCGCTATCTCAAACTGTCACTTTCAATGCGGCTTAAAGCCAAACTTTCTCTGAAACTCTTGCTGAAAGAAGAAAAAAATTACCGAAATCAAGTTTTCGCGGCATGGTGGATTTCGACCGCGTTGGACGTGATAACGTCGGGTTAGATTACATATTCTAATTTGCCAGTACATAAGCTATTAGAATATTGTAAAATAAAATTGGCTAATCTATATCTTGATGCTATTTTGGCTCTACAAACTTGACAGATTTTTTTGGTAATTTTGAAAAATGTCAAAAAATGCATTTCTATTTTTTTCTTAAACATATAAACGAATCACGCAAGAACAGCTCATGCGCTATAAAACTGAAGAAGTTTCAGGGCCCTGAAAAGTAGTATCGGACGAAAAATCCCTATAAAATGTGAAATAGAGTGCAATTTTCAAGTTCAGACATTGGCTGCTGGTGAATAACGGGCCCAGTTCTCTACCGAGTGCGTATAATGCATATTAACCCTAAATAATGATGCTTGCGCTATCTCAAACTGTCACTTTCAATGCGGCTTAAAGCCAAACTTTCTCTGAAACTCTTGCTGAAAGAAGTAAAAAATTACTGAAATCAAGTTTTCGCGGCATGGTGGATTTCGACCGCGTTGGACGTGATAACGTCGGGTTGGATTACATATTCTAATTTGCCAGTACATAAGCTATTAGAATATTGTAAAATAAAATTGGCTAATCTATATCTTGATGCTATTTTGGCTCTACAAACTTGACACATTTTTATGGTAATTTTGAAAAATGTCAAAAAATGCATTTCTATTTTTTTCTTAAACATATAAACGAATCACGCAATAGCAGCTCATGCGCTATAAAACTGAACAAGTTTCAGGGCCCTGAAAAATAGTATTGGACGAAAAATCCCTATAAAATGTGAAATAGAGTGCAATTTTCAAGTTCAGACATTGGCTGCTGGTGAATAACGGGCCCAGTTCTCTACCGAGTGCGTATAATGCATATTAACCCTAAATAATGATGCCTGCGCTATCTCAAACTGTCACTTTCAATGCGGCTTAAAGCCAAACTTTCTCTGAAACTCTTGCTGAAAGAAGAAAAAAATTACCGAAATCAAGTTTTCGCGGCATGGTGGATTTCGACCGCGTTGGACGTGATAACGTCGGGTTGGATTACATATTCTAATTTGCCAGTACATAAGCTATTAGAATATTGTAAAATAAAATTGGCTAATCTATATCTTGATGCTATTTTGGCTCTACAAACTTGACAGATTTTTTTGGTAATTTTAAAAAAATGTCAAAAAATGCATTTCTATTTTTTTTCTTAAACATATAAACAAATCACGCAATAGCAGCTCATGCGCTATAAAACTGAACAAGTTTCAGGGCCCTGAAAAATAGTATTGGACGAAAAATCCCTATAAAATGTGAAATAGAGTGCAATTTTCAAGTTCAGACATTGGCTGCTGGTGAATAACGGGCCCAGTTCTCTACCGAGTGCGTATAATGCATATTAACCCTAAATAATGATGCCTGCGCTATCTCAAACTGTCACTTTCAATGCGGCTTAAAGCCAAACTTTCTCTGAAACTCTTGCTGAAAGAAGTAAAAAATTACCGAAATCAAGTTTTCGCGGCATGGTGGATTTCGACCGCGTTGGACGTGATAACGTCGGGTTGGATTACATATTCTAATTTGCCAGTACATAAGCTATTAGAATATTGTAAAATAAAATTGGCTAATCTATATCTTGATGCTATTTTGGCTCTACAAACTTGACACATTTTTATGGTAATTTTGAAAAATGTCAAAAAATGCATTTCTATTTTTTTCTTAAACATATAAACGAATCACGCAAGAACAGCTCATGCGCTATAAAACTGAAGAAGTTTCAGGGCCCTGAAAAGTAGTATCGGACGAAAAATCCCTATAAAATGTGAAATAGAGTGCAATTTTCAAGTTCAGACATTGGCTGCTGGTGAATAACGGGCCCAGTTCTCTACCGAGTGCGTATAATGCATACTAACCCTAAATAATGATGCTTGCGCTATCTCAAACTGTTACTTTCAATGCGGCTTAAAGCCAAACTTTCTCTGAAACTCTTGCTGAAAGAAGTAAAAAATTACCGAAATCAAGTTTTCGCGGCATGGTGGATTTCGACCGCGTTGGACGTGATAACGTCGGGTTGGATTACATATTCTAATTTGCCAGTACATAAGCTATCAGAATTATATAAAATAAAATTGGCTAATCTATATCTTGATGCTAATTTGGCTCTACAAACTTGACAGATTTTTTTGGTAATTTTAAAAAAATGTCAAAAAATGCATTTCTATTTTTTTTCTTAAACATATAAACGAATCACGCAATAGCAGCTCATGCGCTATAAAACTGAACAAGTTTCAGGGCCCTGAAAAATAGTATTGGACGAAAAATCCCTATAAAATGTGAAATAGAGTGCAATTTTCAAGTTCAGACATTGGCTGCTGGTGAATAACGGGCCCAGTTCTCTACCGAGTGCGTATAATGCATATTAACCCTAAATAATGATGCCTGCGCTATCTCAAACTGTCACTTTCAATGCGGCTTAAAGCCAAACTTTCTCTGAAACTCTTGCTGAAAGAAGAAAAAAATTACCGAAATCAAGTTTTACGCGGCATGGTGGATTTCGACCGCGTTGGACGTGATAACGTCGGGTTGGATTACATATTCTAATTTGCCAGTACATAAGCTATTAGAATATTGTAAAATAAAATTGGCTAATCTATATCTTGATGCTATTTTGGCTCTACAAACTTGACAGATTTTTTTGGTAATTTTGAAAAATGTCAAAAAATGCATTTCTATTTTTTTCTTAAACATATAAACGAATCACGCAAGAACAGCTCATGCGCTATAAAACTGAAGAAGTTTCAGGGCCCTGAAAAGTAGTATCGGACGAAAAATCCCTATAAAATGTGAAATAGAGTGCAATTTTCAAGTTCAGACATTGGCTGCTGGTGAATAACGGGCCCAGTTCTCTACCGAGTGCGTATAATGCATATTAACCCTAAATAATGATGCCTGCGCTATCTCAAACTGTCACTTTCAATGCGGCTTAAAGCCAAACTTTCTCTGAAACTCTTGCTGAAAGAAGAAAAAAATTACCGAAATCAAGTTTTCGCGGCATGGTGGATTTCGACCGCGTTGGACGTGATAACGTCGGGTTGGATTACATATTCTAATTTGCCAGTACATAAGCTATTAGAATATTGTAAAATAAAATTGGCTAATCTATATCTTGATGCTATTTTGGCTCTACAAACTTGACAGATTTTTTTGGTAATTTTAAAAAAATGTCAAAAAATGCATTTCTATTTTTTTTCTTAAACATATAAACGAATCACGCAATAGCAGCTCATGCGCTATAAAACTGAACAAGTTTCAGGGCCCTGAAAAATAGTATTGGACGAAAAATCCCTATAAAATCTGAAATAGAGTGCAATTTTCAAGTTCAGACATTGGCTGCTGGTGAATAACGGGCCCAGTTCTCTACCGAGTGCGTATAATGCATATTAACCCTAAATAATGATGCCTGCGCTATCTCAAACTGTCACTTTCAATGCGGCTTAAAGCCAAACTTTCTCTGAAACTCTTGCTGAAAGAAGTAAAAAATTACCGAAATCAAGTTTTCGCGGCATGGTGGATTTCGACCGCGTTGGACGTGATAACGTCGGGTTGGATTACATATTCTAATTTGCCAGTACATAAGCTATTAGAATATTATAAAATAAAATTGGCTAATCTATATCTTGATGCTATTTTGGCTCTACAAACTTGACAGATTTTTTTGGTAATTTTAAAAAAATGTCAAAAAATGCATTTCTATTTTTTTTTAAACATATAAACGAATCACGCAATAACAACTCATGCGCTATAAAACTGAAGAAGTTTCAGGGCCCTGAAAAATAGTATTGGACGAAAAATCCCTATAAAATCTGAAATAGAGTGCAATTTTCAAGTTCAGACATTGGCTGCTGGTGAATAACGGGCCCAGTTCTCTACCGAGTGCGTATAATGCATATTAACCCTAAATAATGATGCCTGCGCTATCTCAAACTGTCACTTTCAATGCGGCTTAAAGCCAAACTTTCTCTGAAACTCTTGCTGAAAGAAGTAAAAAATTACCGAAATCAAGTTTTCGCGGCATGGTGGATTTCGACCGCGTTGGACGTGATAACGTCGGGTTGGATTACATATTCTAATTTGCCAGTACATAAGCTATTAGAATATTGTAAAATAAAATTGGCTAATCTATATCTTGATGCTATTTTGGCTCTACAAACTTGACACATTTTTATGGTAATTTTGAAAAATGTCAAAAAATGCATTTCTATTTTTTTCTTAAACATATAAACGAATCACGCAAGAACAGCTCATGCGCTATAAAACTGAAGAAGTTTCAGGGCCCTGAAAAGTAGTATCGGACGAAAAATCCCTATAAAATGTGAAATAGAGTGCAATTTTCAAGTTCAGACATTGGCTGCTGGTGAATAACGGGCCCAGTTCTCTACCGAGTGCGTATAATGCATACTAACCCTAAATAATGATGCTTGCGCTATCTCAAACTGTTACTTTCAATGCGGCTTAAAGCCAAACTTTCTCTGAAACTCTTGCTGAAAGAAGTAAAAAATTACCGAAATCAAGTTTTCGCGGCATGGTGGATTTCGACCGCGTTGGACGTGATAACGTCGGGTTGGATTACATATTCTAATTTGCCAGTACATAAGCTATTAGAATATTGTAAAATAAAATTGGCTAATCTATATCTTGATGCTATTTTGGCTCTACAAACTTGACAGATTTTTTTGGTAATTTTAAAAAAATGTCAAAAAATGCATTTCTATTTTTTTTCTTAAACATATAAACGAATCACGCAATAGCAGCTCATGCGCTATAAAACTGAACAAGTTTCAGGGCCCTGAAAAATAGTATTGGACGAAAAATCCCTATAAAATGTGAAATAGAGTGCAATTTTCAAGTTCAGACATTGGCTGCTGGTGAATAACGGGCCCAGTTCTCTACCGAGTGCGTATAATGCATATTAACCCTAAATAATGATGCCTGCGCTATCTCAAACTGTCACTTTCAATGCGGCTTAAAGCCAAACTTTCTCTGAAACTCTTGCTGAAAGAAGAAAAAAATTACCGAAATCAAGTTTTACGCGGCATGGTGGATTTCGACCGCGTTGGACGTGATAACGTCGGGTTGGATTACATATTCTAATTTGCCAGTACATAAGCTATTAGAATATTGTAAAATAAAATTGGCTAATCTATATCTTGATGCTATTTTGGCTCTACAAACTTGACAGATTTTTTTGGTAATTTTGAAAAATGTCAAAAAATGCATTTCTATTTTTTTCTTAAACATATAAACGAATCACGCAAGAACAGCTCATGCGCTATAAAACTGAAGAAGTTTCAGGGCCCTGAAAAGTAGTATCGGACGAAAAATCCCTATAAAATGTGAAATAGAGTGCAATTTTCAAGTTCAGACATTGGCTGCTGGTGAATAACGGGCCCAGTTCTCTACCGAGTGCGTATAATGCATATTAACCCTAAATAATGATGCTTGCGCTATCTCAAACTGTCACTTTCAATGCGGCTTAAAGCCAAACTTTCTCTGAAACTCTTGCTGAAAGAAGTAAAAAATTACCGAAATCAAGTTTTCGCGGCATGGTGGATTTCGACCGCGTTGGACGTGATAACGTCGGGTTGGATTACATATTCTAATTTGCCAGTACATAAGCTATTAGAATATTGTAAAATAAAATTGGCTAATCTATATCTTGATGCTATTTTGGCTCTACAAACTTGACACATTTTTATGGTAATTTTGAAAAATGTCAAAAAATGCATTTCTATTTTTTTCTTAAACATATAAACGAATCACGCAATAGCAGCTCATGCGCTATAAAACTGAACAAGTTTCAGGGCCCTGAAAAATAGTATTGGACGAAAAATCCCTATAAAATGTGAAATAGAGTGCAATTTTCAAGTTCAGACATTGGCTGCTGGTGAATAACGGGCCCAGTTCTCTACCGAGTGCGTATAATGCATATTAACCCTAAAAAATGATGCCTGCGCTATCTCAAACTGTCACTTTCAATGCGGCTTAAAGCCAAACTTTCTCTGAAACTCTTGCTGAAAGAAGAAAAAAATTACCGAAATCAAGTTTTCGCGGCATGGTGGATTTCGACCGCGTTGGACGTGATAACGTCGGGTTGGATTACATATTCTAATTTGCCAGTACATAAGCTATTAGAATATTGTAAAATAAAATTGGCTAATCTATATCTTGATGCTATTTTGGCTCTACAAACTTGACACATTTTTATGGTAATTTTGAAAAATGTCAAAAAATGCATTTCTATTTTTTTCTTAAACATATAAACGAATCACGCAAGAACAGCTCATGCGCTATAAAACTGAAGAAGTTTCAGGGCCCTGAAAAGTAGTATCGGACGAAAAATCCCTATAAAATGTGAAATAGAGTGCAATTTTCAAGTTCAGACATTGGCTGCTGGTGAATAACGGGCCCAGTTCTCTACCGAGTGCGTATAATGCATACTAACCCTAAATAATGATGCTTGCGCTATCTCAAACTGTTACTTTCAATGCGGCTTAAAGCCAAACTTTCTCTGAAACTCTTGCTGAAAGAAGTAAAAAATTACCGAAATCAAGTTTTCGCGGCATGGTGGATTTCGTCCGCGTTGGACGTGATAACGTCGGGTTGGATTACATATTCTAATTTGCCAGTACATAAGCTATTAGAATATTGTAAAATAAAATTGGCTAATCTATATCTTGATGCTATTTTGGCTCTACAAACTTGACAGATTTTTTTGGTAATTTTAAAAAAATGTCAAAAAATGCATTTCTATTTTTTTTCTTAAACATATAAACGAATCACGCAATAGCAGCTCATGCGCTATAAAACTGAACAAGTTTCAGGGCCCTGAAAAATAGTATTGGACGAAAAATCCCTATAAAATGTGAAATAGAGTGCAATTTTCAAGTTCAGACATTGGCTGCTGGTGAATAACGGGCCCAGTTCTCTACCGAGTGCGTATAATGCATATTAACCCTAAATAATGATGCCTGCGCTATCTCAAACTGTCACTTTCAATGCGGCTTAAAGCCAAACTTTCTCTGAAACTCTTGCTGAAAGAAGAAAAAAATTACCGAAATCAAGTTTTCGCGGCATGGTGGATTTCGACCGCGTTGGACGTGATAACGTCGGGTTGGATTACATATTCTAATTTGCCAGTACATAAGCTATTAGAATATTGTAAAATAAAATTGGCTAATCTATATCTTGATGCTATTTTGGCTCTACAAACTTGACACATTTTTATGGTAATTTTGAAAAATGTCAAAAAATGCATTTCTATTTTTTTCTTAAACATATAAACGAATCACGCAAGAACAGCTCATGCGCTATAAAACTGAAGAAGTTTCAGGGCCCTGAAAAGTAGTATCGGACGAAAAATCCCTATAAAATGTGAAATAGAGTGCAATTTTCAAGTTCAGACATTGGCTGCTGGTGAATAACGGGCCCAGTTCTCTACCGAGTGCGTATAATGCATATTAACCCTAAATAATGATGCTTGCGCTATCTCAAACTGTCACTTTCAATGCGGCTTAAAGCCAAACTTTCTCTGAAACTCTTGCTGAAAGAAGTAAAAAATTACCGAAATCAAGTTTTCGCGGCATGGTGGATTTCGACCGCGTTGGACGTGATAACGTCGGGTTGGATTACATATTCTAATTTGCCAGTACATAAGCTATTAGAATATTGTAAAATAAAATTGGCTAATCTATATCTTGATGCTATTTTGGCTCTACAAACTTGACACATTTTTATGGTAATTTTGAAAAATGTCAAAAAATGCATTTCTATTTTTTTCTTAAACATATAAACGAATCACGCAATAGCAGCTCATGCGCTATAAAACTGAACAAGTTTCAGGGCCCTGAAAAATAGTATTGGACGAAAAATCCCTATAAAATGTGAAATAGAGTGCAATTTTCAAGTTCAGACATTGGCTGCTGGTGAATAACGGGCCCAGTTCTCTACCGAGTGCGTATAATGCATATTAACCCTAAATAATGATGCCTGCGCTATCTCAAACTGTCACTTTCAATGCGGCTTAAAGCCAAACTTTCTCTGAAACTCTTGCTGAAAGAAGAAAAAAATTACCGAAATCAAGTTTTCGCGGCATGGTGGATTTCGACCGCGTTGGACGTGATAACGTCGGGTTGGATTACATATTCTAATTTGCCAGTACATAAGCTATTAGAATATTGTAAAATAAAATTGGCTAATCTATATCTTGATGCTATTTTGGCTCTACAAACTTGACAGATTTTTTTGGTAATTTTAAAAAAATGTCAAAAAATGCATTTCTATTTTTTTTCTTAAACATATAAACAAATCACGCAATAGCAGCTCATGCGCTATAAAACTGAACAAGTTTCAGGGCCCTGAAAAATAGTATTGGACGAAAAATCCCTATAAAATGTGAAATAGAGTGCAATTTTCAAGTTCAGACATTGGCTGCTGGTGAATAACGGGCCCAGTTCTCTACCGAGTGCGTATAATGCATATTAACCCTAAATAATGATGCCTGCGCTATCTCAAACTGTCACTTTCAATGCGGCTTAAAGCCAAACTTTCTCTGAAACTCTTGCTGAAAGAAGTAAAAAATTACCGAAATCAAGTTTTCGCGGCATGGTGGATTTCGACCGCGTTGGACGTGATAACGTCGGGTTGGATTACATATTCTAATTTGCCAGTACATAAGCTATTAGAATATTGTAAAATAAAATTGGCTTATCTATATCTTGATGCTATTTTGGCTCTACAAACTTGACAGATTTTTTTGGTAATTTTAAAAAAATGTCAAAAAATGCATTTCTATTTTTTTTCTTAAACATATAAACGAATCACGCAATAGCAGCTCATGCGCTATAAAACTGAACAAGTTTCAGGGCCCTGAAAAATAGTATTGGACGAAAAATCCCTATAAAATGTGAAATAGAGTGCAATTTTCAAGTTCAGACATTGGCTGCTGGTGAATAACGGGCCCAGTTCTCTACCGAGTGCGTATAATGCATATTAACCCTAAATAATGATGCCTGCGCTATCTCAAACTGTCACTTTCAATGCGGCTTAAAGCCAAACTTTCTCTGAAACTCTTGCTGAAAGAAGTAAAAAATTACCGAAATCAAGTTTTCACGGCATGGTGGATTTCGACTGCGTTGGACGTGATAACGTC
Source organism: Hypomecis atomaria (assembly GCA_964007245.1). Taxonomy (NCBI): domain Eukaryota; kingdom Metazoa; phylum Arthropoda; class Insecta; order Lepidoptera; family Geometridae; genus Hypomecis; species Hypomecis atomaria. The sequence continues at coordinate 8,449,185 of OZ023308.1, read as the reverse complement.
GGGTTGGATTACATATTCTAATTTGCCAGTACATAAGCTATCAGAATTATATAAAATAAAATTGGCTAATCTATATCTTGATGCTAATTTGGCTCTACAAACTTGACAGATTTTTTTGGTAATTTTGAAAAATGTCAAAAAATGCATTTCTATTTTTTTTCTTAAACATATAAACGAATCACGCAATAACAGCTCATGCGCTATAAAACTGAAGAAGTTTCAGGGCCCTGAAAAATAGTATTGGACGGAAAATCCCTATAAAATGTAAAATAGAGTGCAATTTTCAAGTTCAGACATTGGCTGCTGGTGAATAACGGGCCCAGTTCTCTACCGAGTGCGTATAATGCATATTAACCCTAAATAATGATGCCTGCGCTATCTCAAACTGTCACTTTCAATGCGGCTTAAAGCCAAACTTTCTCTGAAACTCTTGCTGAAAGAAGTAAAAAATTACCGAAATCAAGTTTTCGCGGCATGGTGGATTTCGACCGCGTTGGACGTGATAACGTCGGGTTGGATTACATATTCTAATTTGCCAGTACATAAGCTATTAGAATATTATAAAATAAAATTGGCTAATCTATATCTTGATGCTATTTTGGCTCTACAAACTTGACACATTTTTTTGGTTATTTTGAAAAATGTCAAAAAATGCATTTCTATTTTTTTCTTAAACATATAACTTGCTGAAAGAAGTAAAAAATTACCGAAATCAAGTTTTCGCGGCGTGGTGGATTTCGACCGCGTTGGACGTGATAACGTCGGGTTGGATTACATATTCTAATTTTTTAGTACACAAACTATCAGAATTATATAAAAAAAATTGGCTAATCTATATCTTGATGCTATTTTGGCTCTACAAACTTGACACAATTTTTTGGTAATTTTGAAAAATGTCAAAAAATGCATTTCTATTTTTTTCTTAAACATATAACTTGCTGAAAGAAGTAAAAAATTACCGCGGCATGGTGGATTTCGACCGCGTTGGACGTGATAACGTCGGGTTGGATTACATATTCTAATTTGCCAGTACATAAGCTATCAGAATTTTATAAAATAAAATTGGCTAATCTATATCTTGATGCTAATTTGGCTCTACAAACTTGACACATTTTTTTGGTAATTTTGAAAAATGTCAAAAAATGCATTTCTATTTTTCCAAAAACATATAAACGAATCACGCAATAACAGCTCATGCGCTATAAAACTGAAGAAGTTTCAGGGCCCTGAAAAATAGTATTGGACGAAAAATCCCTATAAAATGTGAAATAGAGTGCAATTTTCAAGTTCAGACATTGGCTGCTGGTGAATAACGGGCCCAGTTCTCTACCGAGTGCGTATAATGCATATTAACCCTAAATAATGATGCCTGTGCTATCTCAAACTGTTACTTTTAATGCGGCTTAAAGCCAAACTTTCTCTGACTCTTGCTGAAAGAAGTAATAAATTACCGAAATCAAGTTTTCACGGCATGGTGGATTTCGACTGCGTTGGACGTGATAACGTCGGGTTGGATTACATATTCTAATTTGCCAGTACATAAGCTATCAGAATTATATAAAATAAAATTGGCTAATCTATATCTTGATGCTAATTTGGCTCTACAAACTTGACAGATTTTTTTGGTAATTTTGAAAAATGTCAAAAAATGCATTTCTATTTTTTTTCTTAAACATATAAACGAATCACGCAATAACAGCTCATGCGCTATAAAACTGAAGAAGTTTCAGGGCCCTGAAAAATAGTATTGGACGGAAAATCCCTATAAAATGTAAAATAGAGTGCAATTTTCAAGTTCAGACATTGGCTGCTGGTGAATAACGGGCCCAGAGGGGTAATTCTGTTAGGCAATATCTTCACTGAAGTGATACGTTCTTGAATCTCTCTCGTTTTTCTGACAGTTCCGACAGCTCAAAACTGTCAGAAAAACGAGACAGGTTCAAGAACGTGTCACATTAGTAACGAGATCGGTTGACAGAATTGCCCCGCAGTTCTCTACCGAGTGCGTATAATGCATATTAACCCTAAATAATGATGCCTGCGCTATCTCAAACTGTCACTAGTAAAGCGGCTTAAAGCCTAACTTTCTCTGAAACTCTTGCTGAAAAAAGTTGAGATAGCGCAGGCATCATTATTTAGGGTTAATATGCATTATACGCACTCGGTAGAGAACTGGGCCCGTTATTCACCAGCAGCCAATGTCTGAACTTGAAAATTGCACTCTATTTTACATTTTATAGGGATTTTCCGTCCAATACTATTTTTCAGGGCCCTGAAACTTCTTCAGTTTTATAGCGCATGAGCTGTTATTGCGTGATTCGTTTATATGTTTAAGAAAAAAAATAGAAATGCATTTTTTGACATTTTTCAAAATTACCAAAAAAATGTGTCAAGTTTGTACAGCCAAATTAGCATCAAGATATAGATAAGCCAATTTAATTTTATATAATTCTGATAGCTTATGTACTGGCAAATTAGAATATGTAATCCAACCCGACGTTATCACGTCCAACGCGGTCGAAATCCACCATGCCGCGAAAACTTGATTTCGGTAATTTTTTACTTCTTTCAGCAAGAGTTTCAGAGAAAGTTCGGATTTAAGCCGCATTAAAAGTAACAGTTTGAGATAGCGCAGGCATCATTATTTAGGGTTAATATGCATTATACGCACTCGGTAGAGAACTGGGCCCGTTATTCACCAGCAGCCAATGTCTGAACTTGAAAATTTCACTCTATTTCACATTTTATAGGGATTTTTCGTCCAATACTATTTTTCAGGGCCCTGAAACTTCTTCAGTTTTATAGCGCATGAGTTGCTTTTGCGTGATTCGTTTATATGTTTAAGAAAAAAATAGAAATGCATTTTTTGACATTTTTTTAAAATTACCAAAAAAATCTGTCAAGTTTGTAGAGCCAAAATAGCATCAAGATATAGATTAGCCAATTTTATTTTATAATATTCTAATAGCTTATGTACTGGCAAATTAGAATATGTAATCCAACCCGACGTTATCACGTCCAACGCGGTCGAAATCCACCATGCCGCGAAAACTTGATTTCGGTAATTTTTTACTTCTTTCAGCAAGAGTTTCAGAGAAAGTTTGGCTTTAAGCCGCATTGAAAGTGACAGTTTGAGATAGCGCAGGCATCATTATTTAGGGTTAATATGCATTATACGCACTCGGTAGAGAACTGGGCCCGTTATTCACCAGCAGCCAATGTCTGAACTTGAAAATTGCACTCTATTTCAGATTTTATAGGGATTTTTCGTCCAATACTATTTTTCAGGGCCCTGAAACTTCTTCAGTTTTATAGCGCATGAGCTGTTATTGCGTGATTTGTTTATATGTTTAAGAAAAAAATAGAAATGCATTTTTTGACATTTTTCAAAATTACCAAAAAAATCTGTCAAGTTTGTAGAGCCAAAATAGCATCAAGATATAGATTAGCCAATTTTATTTTACAATATTCTAATAGCTTATGTACTGGCAAATTAGAATATGTAATCCAACCCGACGTTATCACGTCCAACGCGGTCGAAATCCACCATGCCGCGAAAACTTGATTTCGGTAATTTTTTACTTCTTTCAGCAAGAGTTTCAGAGAAAGTTTGGCTTTAAGCCGCATTGAAAGTGACAGTTTGAGATAGCGCAGGCATCATTATTTAGGGTTAATATGCATTATACGCACTCGGTAGAGAACTGGGCCCGTTATTCACCAGCAGCCAATGTCTGAACTTGAAAATTGCACTCTATTTCAGATTTTATAGGGATTTTTCGTCCAATACTATTTTTCAGGGCCCTGAAACTTCTTCAGTTTTATAGCGCATGAGCTGTTATTGCGTGATTTGTTTATATGTTTAAGAAAAAAAATAGAAATGCATTTTTTGTCATTTTTCAAAATTACCAAAAAAACATGTCAAGTTTGTAGAGCCAAAATAGCATCAAGATATAGATTAGCCAATTTTATTTTATATAATTCTGATAGCTTATGCACTGGCAAATTAGAATATGTAATCCAACCCGACATTATCACGTCCAACGCGGTCGAAATCCACCATGGCGCGAAAACTTGATTTCGGTAATTTTTTACTTTTTTCAGCAAGAGTTTCAGAGAAAGTTTGGCTTTAAGCCGCATTGAAAGTGACAGTTTGAGATAGCGCAAGCATCATTATTTCGGGTTAATATGCATTATACGGACTCGGTAGAGAACTGGGCTCGTTATTCACCAGCAGCCAATGTCTGAACTTGAAAATTGCGCTCTATTTCAGATTTTATAGAGATTTTACGTCCAATACTATTTTTCAGGGCCCTGAAACTTCTTCAGTTTTATAGCGCATGAGCCTTTATTGCGTGATTCGTTTATATGTTTTAAGAAAAAAAATAGAAATGCTTTTTTTGTAATTTTTCAAAATTACCAAAAAAAATGTGTCAAGTTTGTAGAGCCAAAATAGCATCAAGATATAGATTAGCCAATTTTATTTTATATAATTTTGATAGCTTATGTACTGGCAAATTAGAATATGTAATCCAACCCAACGTTATCACGTCCAACGCGGTCGAAATCCACCATGCCGCGAAAACTTGATTTCGGTAATTTTTACTTCTTTCAGCAAGAGTTTCAGAGAAAGTTTGGCTTTAAGCCGCATTGAAAGTGACAGTTTGAGATAGCGTAGGCATTATTATTTAGGGTTAATATGCATTATACGCACTCGGTAGAGAACTGGGCCCGTTATTCACCAGCAGCCAATGTCTGAACTTGAAAATTGCACTCTATTTCAGATTTTATAGGGATTTTACGTCCAATACTATTTTTCAGGGCCCTGAAACTTCTTCAGTTTTATAGCGCATGAGCTGTTATTGCGTGATTCGTTTATATATTTAAGATAAAAAATAGAAATGCATTTTTTGTCATTTTTCAAAATTACCAAAAAAACATGTCAAGCTTGTAGAGCCAAAATAGCATCAAGAAATATATTAGCCAATTTTATTTTACATAATTCTGATAGCTTATGTATTGACGAATTCGAATTTGTAATCTAACCCGACGTTATCACGTCCAACGCGATCGAAATCCACCGCGCCGTGAAATTTAGTTAGGAGTTATTAATTTTATTTTTAGCTATATAATAGGTTTTAATTTTTATGTATTGTGTAGTTTAGACTATATTTAAGGTTTCTAAATTACATTGGTATTAGTTTTTGAAGGCTTTATTATGTTTTTGACGATGGCTGCTAACTTCACAAAAAGGTTCACTTTATTTGGTCGGATTATATTGGCTGCTAGAGTTGGCTGCCAACTTCACACCGGTCATGTTTGACCATGTCCCATAAAATGTGAAATTTAAAAAAATAATGTCATGTGCTTATGCACTGTACAGAATTACTTATTACGTAACTATGTTACCACATGATGTTTGCCTTTACTGAGAAGGTCATACTGTTCGAAATTTGAATGAGGTATCGTTATCTTTATGAATATTTATTTTGGTGATGTCCTTGACACTTATATTACGTACTAAGGTATGTTGTAGGCAATTGACCTATTAATAAAGAAAAAAATAATAATAGCGATCAATGTAAATAATAGTTGAGCTATTTTCTATCAACAAGTTTTCTGTAATTTTCTTCGGTCATATTTATGTAACCCTGTATAAGACAGGTGTGTTCGTCTACGATCTATTTGGAACTAACTGTATCCAATTTTACTCGCTACTCTAGGAAAACCATTTAAAGCTTCATAAATAAGTTAACTTTGTATAATAATAAACAAAATTAAAAAAAGGTGGCAAGCTTTACCTACATTGAAAAAGATCCTTTTTGTACACTTATTTTGCTGGTGTTTTTGCAAATTAAGAAAATTATTTTGTCTAATAAGCTTGCCCTGTATAACAATGACAAAAGTCTAATTTGTTAAAAACTTTACGCACAATTATGGACTTCGTTCGTTATCTATAGACATTGAGCAACAAATTTGAACATTGAAAATGAACATTACGTTCAGAACTACTGCATAATAATAGGTACCTAATTAGCAAATAGTTAATTTCTGTATTTTAGTTTTTAAAAAATGGTAAAAAATATTCAAGTTTTGAATTATAGGTTCGCTCTGACTGATCCGTTGGAACTACAAAGACAAAGCTGTTGTCGCTGGCAATTCTCAGCTATAAAATGTAGGGAAATTCTGGCCCGGTGTTGTCACTATCAAAATTAAATAATATGTTCAGGAATTTGACAACAATTTGATCTTACGTACAAAAAAATCCGGCAATCGACACCGAGTTGAGATATTTTCCATGTTTCTTTCTAACTCATGTCATATTAAAATCAATGCATCTCCTTCAGATTTCATCGATCGACCACATTATCCCTCTGGTAGTATCTCTGTGGTTGTAACGATAGCATTTATACTTTTACAATGTACTTTGGCACCAAGTGGTTGTGTATTTGCCATGTTGCCGAGAGTTTTAAGGCTTATAATATTACGTCTCCAGATGGTATGATGTTGTTGCCAAAACAATATCTCTAAGAAATCCTGCAGGGCAATAAATAAATAACCCATACTGACTTATTGCACCCGAAGGTAAAGGGCGGGACCGCTGATTTAGACAACGTAGACGACAGTTTTTACGGCAAACACGACGTCTGGTATTTTGGCGGGAATTTGACTAAACTATTCTGCTGCTTGTTGCTAGTGTTTTTTTCTAATACTTGATGTTTTTCATTGCCACGAGTGTCCATTATAACGCATCTAAACATTACCATAATAGACATGTGTCAAACAAAATTTATATACGACGCGAGTTAAAAAAATATATGAAAGATAAGATTATGATTGATTCGGTGGACACTGCCAGATTTTTTTGAGAGAAATATCTCAAAACACATATTATGATGATTTTGACGATAAAATTGTTAAACGAAAATTACGTACAATTGTTGTGATTATAAGAGCCCTTAACTGATATCGTACGTTAGGATTCTGATATAAGTTATGAATGAATGTCATAAGAATCGTCATAGCACGGTAATGATATCTAACAGTATTCCGTTTTCATGCAAACGGTCGGATCGCGAATCATACCTACGCGCCTCGAAGGTGTGCTCTTGGTATGCTTGTCAGTCGCAGCGCGCCGTAGTGACGAACGAACGTGTGGATTAGTAACTAGTAAGCGTGCGATTAACTTTTTAGGGTTCCTTCGTTTTACTACGGAAGCCTAAAAACATAAAAAAAACATGAAAACACATTAAGTTACAACACATTACAATTACCTATGTATTTTTATGGAACGCTTTCATTTTCGTTCACAACGAATTTTCATAAATATAATAGTTTTATATCATAATATGTAGATAGAAACAAGAAAGAAACTATAGTAAAGAGTAAGTAGATGAAACTAAAATACTGAAGGCGGGCAGCCCTAGCACGTGATACGTTCTGCGTGGCCACGTGGAGCTGTAGAGCGTCTTCTACCCCCTGAATCCATGGCGTCCATAAATCGGGCGAGTGTTTGTCGTAAACCCCGTGACTGGCTGCGACGGGACACATATTTTTCAATCAGTTCTCTTTGAAACAAAAAATATTGCGGTTGCGTTGTTTTTTTCTTCCATTTTGGAAGCCGCCATACTTATTTAAAGTGACTTCGAAGAGGAAGTGATTTTGAAATCGGCTACATTTCTTTTTATCTGCTCCCGACTACAAACAAATTATTATACCTCTTATAGTAAAGTTGTTACAGTCAATTTTATAATCTTATTTTACTTGTATAAACCTTGTAACTACTTACAAGTAGTATGATATATAAAATTTCACCAAAAAATTACTCACTTGACTAACTTCTAAAAGTTACGAAACTTCACCATTGTTTGTTTTTTTACCATCTATTCTATCAACACCATCTGCATAATACATAAACTTATGGTCGAATCTCTCAAAAAATACACATATCTCGTATAGAACCAAGCTTCTGCTCTTAGAATCTACTCACCCCTAACCCTGACTTCACAAACTTTTAGGTTTACATAATTATAATTTATGTAGGTACAACTTTTCAAAATAATGATACATTTTCTATTTAGTTTTCTGTTTGAAAAATTAAGTCATTTGGGTAGGTATACATAATTATAGGTACGTAGAAATTGTATAATGCAAATGTATCTCGATTTCTACTTGTGGTCAATCTTTTTGTATTATGTAACAAAATAAATACTCGTAGGTACCTATAATAAAACGTAATAATATTATTAGAATAATATTATTAGAATAATATTATTATAGTAATAATATTAATAGATGAATATAATTTTCTAATACCGGCAAATGCCTAAGATATGCAACGCCAACCAAAATGAAAAAAGTAGTATTGTCATTACGTTTTGCTGCATTTGCCGGTGCATTGTTTAGTCGCCACCGCTATTGTCCCCTTTGCTTTTGTCCGCTGATGTATTAAACCAAACGGCGACTTTGAATGTCTTTTGAGGGATTCTCAATCATAGCTGCGTCCTGTCGTGCGCTTTTTGTTTTTATTTGTTGTCCTTTGTTGCACTTTTTTTCTAACAAAACTGTGGCGTCGCATTTCTGATTCGTTTGCCAAAATCTTATATATTTTAGGTGAGTAATTTTGGTATATTTGTATAATTGTACGAAATTATGATCCTGGAAACGGTTTCTTCTAAAGGTATTAAACGAAACGATGACTTTGAATGTATTTAAAAGGGATTGTCACTCATAGCTCATAGCTTCGTCCTGGCGTGCACTTTTTGTTTTAGAAGTGAAACTTCTAATGCGACTTCCAACAAGGTTGCGTTAAACGTTTAACGCTACCATGGAGGAGGTATGAAAGTGTACTTTTGCGTAGAAGTTTCACTTCTTCCGCGCGGATGGACTTATGCACTTTTACTATCCTTTTACTGACAGACAAGGACTGACAGAACAGCCGGGCAAATCTGTCAACCGATCTCGTTACTAAGGTGACACTTTCTTGAACCTGTCTCGTTTTTCTGACAGTTCTGAGCTGTCGGAACTGTCAGAAAAACGAGAGAGGTTCAAGAACCTATCACTTCAGTAAAAAGATCGGCTAACAGAGTTGCCCCGCTGTGCTGTTACAATACAATTACTGCTGTATTGCTGTCGTGCGCTTTTTGTTTTTATTTGTTGTCCTTTGTTGCACTTTTTTTCTAACAAAACTGTGGCGTCGCAATTCTGATTCGTTTGGCAATTTCTTATGTAAGTATTTTAGATGAATAATTTTGGTATATTTGTATACCAAATGCAATAGATTACAATTAAGTACAATATTGGCCAATAATTATGTTTTTTTTCAAACATTTGGATTTAAGTGACGAATATTTAACGAATTAATTGTAGTATTTTACATTTTTTCGCCTTTATTGTGATTTAGTCATAAAGTACATAATAATATAATATATAATGTTAGTGAAAAAAAATGACATGAATGGGATGCTTTAGAAACTTAGTTTCCAGTTTTCTAGCCAATGGCCTCAATAGCAGTTAGCACTCAATCAATCATTTTTTCACATTTGACTGATGCAACCAAACGCGACCAAAAAGTGTTGTTTTTTTCATGATTTTTAGAAGTGATTGAGGTTAAAGTGTATGATAAATGTTTAAAATGTGAAATATTAGATAAAAACCAACTACATGCCTATACTGTTACCTAATGTTGTATGCCAAAAGGCTGAATATGGCGAGCTATTTATATTATTATTCTGTAAGTTTGAAAACCCATATTATGAAATAAACAAGTATGAATATGTTTTTTTTTTCATAATTTTTAGGTTGGCGGTAAAATATATGGCTAAGTATTGAAAATAACCCGTAAAAATCTACAAACCCAATGTAATCATTCCTTACTAATACCTATAATAAATTCGAAAGTTTTTTTGGTTTGTTACTCTTTCACGCAGCAACAGAGCAACGGATAACTATCATTTTTGAGATATAGTTCAAAGGTCGGAAAGAGACATAAGCTACTTTTTACTAACACGATTTTATCAGTTTCACCTGTATGTTTGTTTGCTTGTAACCAACGCCTTTGAGCTAGATTTTACCTTACTTTGAGCGATCAGATTTTCTTTAAACTTTGCACACCTATCAAAGACCGATGACGATGCATTAACTCGATTAAAATATCCGATTTTCCTGATTAGATTCGCCAGGATTCATCAATTTCTTTCCGCATCCTTTGTATAGGAGTAAGAGAGATAGTTAGGCACTCAGATACATTACATTCGATGGTTATTCACTGTAAAGTGTAAAATAAATAACTTTATCTACACTAATGTTGTAACATTCTACTTATGTTTCCGATACTTGACTTATAATGACTACTGTTATAGCGCAGACAACAAAACACTCAATTTAAGCAATTTGACATGATGTTATAATATCCACATCGATATCGTAAAATCTCATTATAACATCGCGCGCTCGCTCCTGATTGGCCACCCTGCGCGCCAAGTTCACTGTGACAATACACGTTTTTATTAGTGAAGATAAAGTAGTGTATGCAACTGCATATAACCCGGGTATTAAAACACTCGTTACTATTATGAAACTCGCTGCGCTCGTTTCATAAACCACACTCGTGTTTTAATACCCATCGTTATATGACAGTTGCATAAACTACTATTAAAAAAAACTAAAAAACACGCATTATTACGAGAACGCAGCGAAGCCACGGACAAAAGCTAGTAAAATATAAACCACCATTACAGAGCCACTTAATTGCAAAGTGGGCCGCTAGCGTAGTTCATTAGTAAACAGTTTGGGTGAAAAACAGCGGAAATAAGTTGGGCCGTCGCCGCGACACCTGGACGCGGTAAATATGGCCACTCGTTTCGGTTGGACGAGGAAAATGTAACAGTAACACAACCTGCAGTCTTAGCATACAAGACCACGACAAGAGTTTACCGACGTGTGCAAAGGTGACAGATATATAATAATAATAATAATAATAATAAAGCCTTTTATTTCCATGCTATTTACAAAAAAAATGTTTATAAGATAATATTTTTAATATTGATTTTAATTAGGCATGGCCCCGCTCTGGGTATAGGCCTCCTCCAGCCGTTTCCATTTCTTTCTGTCTTGTGCCGTCTGCATCCAAGCACGACAAGAGTTTACCGACGTGTGCAAAGGTGACAGATATATACCTCATCATAACTCTGTCACGCTCTGACACGTCGATAGAGTTATTTTATGGTCCTTATGCTAAGCCCGCAGGACGCTCTATTTTCGAACCTATTCATTTATTCATTAAATTCCATTACTTGCCGCACTAACAGCATAAGCCAAGGCGACAAGCTACATAACACTACAATTTTAAAACATATCCAATTAAACACCAAAAAATCATTCAAAATAACAAAAACAAAAAACAAGCTAATAATAATAAAAAAATCAAAGAAAAAATCTCAAAATAACATGTCAGAAATAAAAAAATTAAAAAAAATTAATGTCACAGTAAACAATGAAATGAAAATAAAATTAACGTGTCCTATACGTGTGCGTAAAGGTCTCGAGACCTAGAGATAGCAGTAACTTTATAATAGGTTATGTATAGTTCGGCCGTTCAGAGAATGCGTTCCTGACACGTCATCTTGAAAAAATGTTTTAGGCCGATATCTCGGAAACTATGTACTTAAGGGCAAAAAACATTAAGATCATTATTGTAAAAAAAAAAAATTCGCATCTTTTGTTTCCATCAATTTTTTTTGTAAAACTTACCGTTTACGATTTATGGACCATTTAATGTTTTAAGGTCCATTTAATGAAATGGGCCATAAATTGTAAACGGTAAGTTTTACAAAAAAGTTTGATGGAGACAAAAGATGTAAATTTTATTTTCTACAATAATGATCTTAATGTTTTTTGCCCTTAAGTACATAGTTTCCGAGATATCGGCCAAAAACATTTTTTCAAATTAAATTAAATTATTTTATTGCGACAAAAATGCCTTAAAACATTTACATTCATGTCACATTAATTAGATCAGATTAAAAAACAAATACAATTACAAGTCATTAAATTAATTAAATTATAAAATCAAGATGACGTGTCAGGAACGCATTCTTTGAACGGCCGAACTATAGTTGACATTATTTTTTTTGATGTCCTCTTGTAACAGCTAACTATAAACAGAGCCGATTACTAAAACAAAAATAAGATCAACTTTTATATAAAGAAGTGACAAGCATATTTATTTTCTTTCAAGACAAAGAGCGCACCATGGCAGGCTATGACGTTACTACCCTTTAGTGTCATACATTCGCCATACTATGTTATGCTTTGTGGGAAATTGACAAGGCATCCCTTCTTTATCTGTACCAAAATCTTTACAAGCTTATATCTCTGAACTTTATTAGACAATTTTAATTATTTTTTCAGATTATAAATCATAATTAATTGCAGGATTCGCTAATCTTAATACTTTTAATTAATTAAATACCAGTCAACTACCCTATTGTACGATCGAACGGCTAGGACGTATACGACTTTGATGGATTGTATTGAGGAAGCGCAAAGTTTCGTATACGTAGGTACTAGTGCCGTTTGAATATTCAATTATGTATTTATTGATCATCAGGAGCCAGTAATAAGGTGTTATGGACGTGACGATTATTTTAATTTGAATTAATTACCTAAGTGAACTGTGGTGGTCTAGTGGAAATGACACCCGACTTACAATCGTGAGGTTCAAATCCTGGTCCCGTACCATGAATTCCTAGGAATTTATGTACGGAATTTCACACCAATGGCATTTCGGTGAAGGAAAACATCGTGAGGCAACCTAGAGACGTCCGTAGAAGGAATTCGGTGGCGTGTGTGAATCCACCAACCCGCACTGGGCCAGCGTGGTGGATATGGCCCAATCACTCTTCGTGAGTAGGCCTACATCCTGCAGTGGACTATTACAAAGGCTGGTACAGTACAGTACCTAGGTATGCATGTCACGCAACACTTTAGGACTGGCTCCTGAGGATCTATATAGGTCATTGAACATTCGAACGCCAAGGAAGTATAATTTCCCCATATATATTTTTAATTAAGTTTTTCTGAAAATGATGTGTAAAGTATTTTGATTGGCAAATTCATAACGTTTTCGTAGATTACTTTAATTAAGTTTTTACGTTTGCTCGTCAATTTTGTAACAAACTTGTAAGAAATAAAAATAAAATAAGTAAACGACAGTGATCTGATAAAATCATAGGTTGAGAAATTTTAAATTTACCTACATATTTTAAATAATTATGTGGAATTAAATTAAAATTTTTAAATTTTGAATGAAAATAAATAAATTAAATAAATATAAATATTTGGGGACATTTTACGCACGGCCTCTGACCCCAAACTAAACAAAGCTTGTGATATGGCTGCCAAACTCTATACTACATATACATATTTTTAAATACATACTGATATAGATAGTAACTAAAAACACCCAGACACTAAGTAAATACCTATGTTCGACACATAAATACTTGCCCTGGGTGGGGATCGAACCCAGTATTGTTGTCAGTTTAATGGTATTGTATTTTGTAAAAAGTTAACGTACCGTTCCACGGCAGCGTTGCGATGTATTTTGCTAAAGGGTTAATATACAAAATGGGCGCGCAACGGCCCCACTCCGTACCGGACTAATGGGGCGCTTTCATTATTTACTTGTAATATTTATCTCGGGAATGGCCGAAATTATTACTATTTTGTTAAATTTATTCATTTATTAAAAATGAGCAGCATAATATGCTGTTTTGCCTTTTAAATGATGAATTAATAAATGAATGATATTTATTTCACAAAAAAAATTAAGTACAATCAAGGTGTTATTTGTAGGATTTGTCCATTTTATTTTTCAAGTAGTGTCGAATAAGTGAACACGAGAGGTAGGTACTATATATGTGTGTCCACTTGATGAAATTCAAATATTACATGAATCGTTAATTAATTGCTACTTAGCTTTATTACTATTGTTTATTTTATAATTTTTCCAATTTAATTTTAATATTATTTGATTTAAATTTATTTGATTATTCTACTGTTATTAACTTATTGATTGACGAAGCACCTTTACAGCTGACTTTTTAAAATTTAATTATTTTTATTTATTAAAATTTCTAAAATTAATTATAATTAATGCATACCCGTAATTGACGGACTGAATTTGATTACTATTAATTTATTGTGATGATAATTTAACGATGCCTTTGTACAGCTGAGTCATTTTGTTATCAAATCTATTGTCTAATGAGGCAATTATGGAAGTTTAAACTTATATTTTGATTTATATTTTATTGCTGTTGTCATTGTCTGATGTAATCCAAGCTATATTTTTTTCTTTTTGTGAGGGTACATAAGAGTAAATAAAACTACCTACTGTAATTGTTATGACGAGTCCATGGTAGAACCATTTATATATATTTTTTATTTTACTAAGTAAGAATGTATAAATGATATACTATGACAATAAATGATATTCTATTCTATTAATTAATTTATAAATGATCAATATTATGTACCATTGTTTTGTAGTTTATTACTTTAATTTTTGGTGCACAATAATGATATATTTATGTATTTATTATTATGTGATGTTGTGCCTTTTTCAAGAAGTGTCGAATAGATAGGTTAGGCTTCAACCGGACACGAGAGGCACTAGACACGCGTGTCCACTTGATGAAATTCAAATTTTACATGAATCGTTATTTTTTTATCTCTACACGTAAAGATTTGAACGCATGTCCAGTTTTATGTTTTCACCGACTTGACCCGCACAGTTTTTCTCGAACTACCCCCTACTTAAGATTTAATCAGTTATTGTAAATAACTGGTAGGGGGTAGTGTAGGGAGCCCACAGGTTAATATGGGAATCGGAGAAAAAGCTAAGCTATTCCATACATTTTGTTGAGATTCCGTGAACTCTTGGACGGCACAGTAGATTTTTTTTCTCGTTGTCTCTGTTGCACCAAATCGTAAAAGCTATTTAGAATGTTAAAGCGTTATAGTTAGTAGCGCTGGAGCGTGGCTTGACTAGGTGTTTGTCATCGATCACCGAAATTAAGCAACGTTCCGCACGTTCAGTATTTGGATGGGTGACCACGGGTGGCATTTTCCAACTGAGCGCTACCGGGTCTCGGATGACACGTTAAATTGTCGGTCCCGGTTGTTGTAACCATTTAGACATGTCAGAGGCCTTCAGGGGGCCTAAAAACACTGACACCAAGGCTAGCCACCCGGCCTATACGAACTTAATTATAATGTTATATCTTGCTAAATCCTTGTAGTTGCAGTGCACAATGTCTCAAACGGTGATATTTTGTCAATTGTTTTCAATTAGTAATTTGATTGTTCACAGAGCAGCCTAGTTGAATCTGAGAACGAGCTGTCCAGAATATTGGATACTGATAAAATGAACGACATACAACAAAGCGACCGGTTGAGAGGTAAGAACATTGGTAAATACTATAAAGTATTATCAATTAATTGATAAAATTTAGCAACAAGTCCTTGGCGTAGTTTGACTAGGTCGCTAGCGATCGTCGAAGTTAAGCAACGTCCAGCACGGTCAGTCTTTGGATGGGTGACCGCGGGTGTCCCTAGAGGACATACATATTCTAAGATATGATTGTACTCATCATTACGACCACTTTTACAATCCAATATCCAACACCAAATCCAAAATAGAGAAAAATAAAAAATTTAAATGGGACCATCTCGGAAGTATACTCTTTCGAACTAAAAAATATTTTTTCGATTCGGTTCACAATTAGCGAAATTATCGATGTACATCGTGTACAAAATTCGGATATTTCGCTCTAAATGCTTACATTATTGTTGATTTTTTCAAAAACGGCTCAGTTGATTTCTGTAATATTTAAATATTACAGAAGGCCACCTCGGGAGTATACCTTTTCGAACTAAAAAATATTTTTTCGATTCGGTTTACATACAATTGGCGAAATTATTGATGAACATACACAAAAAAAATACATACAGACGAACATAGAACCTACTCCTTTTTGGAAGTCGGTTAAAAATAGCTTCTAAGGAAACCCCAAACAAACTTATTCTCATATCAAAATACTCATATGATATTTTTTCACGTTGTCGAAGTTGGTCCCAAATAAAAATTTGGTACACAACTCAGATTCGAGCTTATGAGTATGTTTTGTTTTTGCAGTTTGGTTAATTCGGTTATTTTTTCTAGGTTTCTACAAGAAACTCGTCCAAACTGACGCTGCCATACGCGATTTGAGAAAAAGTCTCAATGACAATGCTTACATCGCCAACACTTTTGAAATCAACAGTAATATTGATTTAAATAATAAATTTGACATTAACAACTATGATGTAAACACAAACACAGACTTAAAAAATAAAGTTGACCTGAACAACGTTGATTTGGACCGATTAAAAAGATCCATCAATTTCAAACCAGGAAGAATATTTAATTTCAAACGGCACGAATCTAAAATGCAATCAAAAATTGATAACGGGAAACTGGTTACTAAGACCACAATTTATATGACAAATAAAAAAGAAAACAATAAATATAACAAAAAATCTAGAAAGAAAAGGTTTGAAAATTTTACTGATGCCGGTTTTATTATAGAAAAAGATAAATTTATGATTCAATACAAACCAACTCGGATTGTGGCTAAATGCTCTCACTCTCCACAGGATTCAAAATCACATGAAAAAGATTTAACACACCCTTTTTACAAAAATACTCAAAGACTTGACGCGCTTCTTGATCAATTTATAGATAAAAAACTACCAGACCTTTTAGCCGATCGAGTAGAATTAGGCGTGTTATTCGGAAATAACAAAAATAAAAAATGTAAGCATCCTAGCAAAGAAGCAGTGATTCTTGTCAGAGATAATGATATAATGAATGATTACGATCAGAATGAAAGAACTGAAGAAAATATAAAAAAAACTGCTACTAGCAATTACCAAAATCAAAGAATGAATAAAAATCAAGAAAATGACGACAAAATAGGCATTGGTAAAGTAAAAAATAAAGAAATGCCAACTACAGTTAAGAATTTAGCAGTTACAAATGAGGCAACTAAAATTGAAACTAAAGATTCAAAACATTCATCAAGCAACATTGAGAATAGTTTCTTCCAAAGCACAAACATTGTGGATCAAAAGAACGCAAGAAGCACTACGAGTGGCTACGATGTAATTCTTAGCATTTCAACTTTATTGTGAGTATCAATAATATGTATAGTGTTTAGCTTTTCAACGATTTAAATGATTAAACAATATCACGTTTTTTGAGATATTTAATTACTATGAAATATGATGAATCCTCAGACCAAGTAAAAAAATCGAGACAAAATGCCGCGTCGTGAACAGACAAGTGAGGCCAGTTTTTTATACATGTGGTGAGTGCATCAGGGTCGCGCCGCCATAGTTCAACTGACAAGCCAAGGCGTAGTTTTTTTGTACGTGTTTGTGTGTGTAATTGTGTCTGTAACTTTGTACACGGCAAGGCGTAGTTTTGCCGGCCTCACTTGTTTGTTTCCCAACATTCTGTCTTGATTTCTTATTGGGTCTGAGAATGAATCATAAAAAATGTCCTGCTAAAAATATTGCAAGTTATAATTTATTATAATAACAAAAACATGATAATACTATAATTAGTGAAGAATATGGTTTAAAATCTTTTGAAACTGATTATAAAGCTATTTACCATTACAGAAACCCAGTAGCGAAAAAAAGTACTAGCAGAACTACAGAAGAGTACACAGAAAGATCAAACCTGCGAAAACTACTACAAGCCAACATGAAAGCTGAAGATGGCATCGCTTATGAGGATCTTAAAGAAGTTTTAGCTGATTATAAAGAAGGAAATGATGACGAGGACAAAGAAAGCGATAGAAAGAAAAGAGACGTAAGTTATTCATTTTATATATGATAGTAAATTACTTGGCACTTGGTGGTTGTAAAACTAAGGTTGTGACAGTTAAGGTAATCAGTGCTTAATTATTAATGTTACGACGCATGACCGTACGTAAACACGTATTATAACGTATACTTACCGTATAAATGTATATACACAATTTTTTTGCTCATTTAATGATAAAAACCTAACTTTGAGAGACTGTCTCGAAACTATAAGTTTTTTTTTTTAATTAATTGCTGCTATTTATTTTTTATTTTATTTCATAGGACAACGTCCAATATGATACCCAATTAAAGGTAGCTGGAACAAAATACACACCACTGGGTGTACATAACCCAAACTGGAAAGGTCCTATGCCGCTTTACCCAGATGAGCTAACACAGACGACAAATAAAAGACAAGAATCGAATAATAAAGTTGAAATTCCTGTACACACTCGAGATTCTGCGTCAGAAACAGATGAATTTGAACCTATAAAAACTGATATGCAGTATGTTGAAGATTACTTAGATAATGGATACGAGAGATTGGCCGAATTAGCTCAAGCGTATAGTGACTATGGAGTGTTGAATGATAAGAAAGATCCCAGTGCTGAAAAAAAAGCAATTGACAAGGAACATTCATTGGAGAATAGAAAAGCTGGAACATCTCTGAAGGAAAAGAAATTCAAAATCGGACGTGGATTGAAGAGAAAACATTTTTTTGAAAAGTTCAAACAAGGTGTTGTTGTATAGTTTTTTTTAAATTTTATCACTGGGACTATCCTAACAATAATTTGCATTTTTACGTCTAAGCGATCTTTGTCTCTCGTCAGTGGCTTCAAATACTTGTTTTCTTTTGTTTGTTTTTGTTTCTTATAGCTTATAGTTAGTAAATAACTGTGAACATTCATGTTTGTAAGGGATAAGGTTCTATATTAACCGCTTCTAACAGATTTCATCATATAAGGATGACGTCATATGGAAGACATAATGATTGATCAATTTATTTTTATCTACAGGTAGAGATTTATCAGAAGGTATCAGAATAGAATTCCAACCTACACCTAAAAAATTTGAAAGTGCAATTGATGATGTCGGAAGTAAATTTAGGGAAATATTTAACAAACATGTCAAACTCTCTGGCGAAAGTGAACGCACACAGCCTGATCTTGAATTGCCTGAATTAACAACTCGTATAGGAGTTAACGAATTAAATTTACCTCCTATGGACAAAGTAAAAGATGAAAAAGTTCTTGATTCCAACAAAGTTGCTGTTTTTAAGAAACGAACACTTAAAGCGTCGGATGATATGTTTAATTTAGCTGAAAATAAGTTAAGTGATGCTAATGCTGGTAAAAACCTTAGTGAACATCCGAAAATGAAAATACTTAAAAAGCGATTTAGTAACAATCCATCAATAAAATCAAGACAAACTCCGTCTAAGATGATATTAAAAGAGAATACACAAGCTACTCTTAATGAAAGTAAAGACACTGAAAACGATACATCTTTGAGTAGTTTCTTTATGACCTTGGCAAAATGGTTTAGCGTATGGGATGAAATGGATGCAAGTGAAAAAAAAACGTCAAGAATTATACCAGGGTAAGAAATCTTCCAATGATTTTTTATTTATTTTTAATGCTCGCATCTGGTCTTGAAAAATGAAACGTTCAGTCATAGAAGATTCCCATTCATTCTAATCGTAAATAGTTTGGATAGTTATTAATTATTATTATGCACAATATTCATGTTTTTAAGAGGTCGAGTTTAAGGAGGAGGTTGGGGAGAGGTTTTTTTTTCAAACTAAGTTTTTTTTGGTTTCTTATTCATTTCTGATAAAATTGCTGTTAGATGCTAGTTTTTCATATCAAAAGAGTTACGCAGCTGACTTTTCTGAATAAGAATAAATTTGATTTATTGCTAATATTAATACAGGTTTTCGTTCTAGTGATAAAAAATCATTCACGAAAAAGCATATCAACGATTCTGAATCATTTGAATCTCAATTAGTTAATCCTGCATACGACTCAGACATGATAGAAAATATCGGCCATAGATCCAGAGTGTTACTGTCAGTTGAAGTTACTAATGATACTGAAATAAAAGATCATTTGAAATCTGAAGAAGAAAAGAGTCCAATTACTATAATGCTCTCAAGTACAGGTAAGACAACAGAAGTAGTAAAAATAGATACAGTAAGTTACTGTAGCTACTCCTAAAGTCTTTGTTTGGAGTTATCCAAAGCCCTTGACGTATTTCTTTTGGTTACACTGCATGATTTTTTCTAAATACCTAGCGTACCAATATTTGTCTGATGTTAAACCTTACGTATTTCCATAACAAATTTGTACCACAAAAAATTTTGAATTACAGAATTACAAAATCTGTACAAAATCTTTGCAGTTTTCTATCCTGAGCACTCAATCTTTTCTGTTCTATTATTATTATTTTAAAAGATGAAATATTATACTTGTATTTTACAGAACCCATTCATCCTCGGTTAAACATTCAAACACATATTTCAGAACCTATTAATGTAAACTCTACTCGTTCGGTTCACGAAACTACAGAACCAATGGAAAAAAGCGAAGAAGTATCGAACGTAACAAGCAATCGAGTGGTCAAACGACAAGCTATTGATGACAGCAATCTGATGTTCTGGAACGATCTGTACGACGAAGAATATGGTATCAACTCTGAACCCATTGAAAACAACGTAAGAGATAAACACTCTGCAGTTAAAGATGAAAAAGATGAAAAAGACGCCGTAGGTAAATTACTAAGAAAATCAAACTCTTGGCTACAAGATAAAATGAAACAAATCACAGATAGGCTGTATCCAAATAACACAAAAACAGCACCGAAAAAGGAACCAAAGAAGAAACAGCCAAAGCCAAAGTAAGCCATTGTACCTTTTTTTTCTACAATATATTTTCATATTTAGGTTGAATGTAGTTAAAGCTGAATATTGTTAACAATAAATTATTCTTTGTAGATCAAAACATGCCAAAAGGAATACCAAATACGATACAGATGTAAGTATATTCAATGTAAGTGAACAAAAAAATAAAAATAAACATACAGACGAACATTTTAACAAGGTAAAATAGGTGGATCTCTCGCACAATTTTAGTAGAAAACTGCTACTGTACTGTTGTTTTACTTAATTATAAAAACATAAATTAAAAATTTAAAAACCCCCGACACATTGACAACCATTTTGGGCACATTTGTAGAATTTTGGTTCTTCCATCCCCACTTTAACCCAACATAAACGGCTCAATCGATTTTTATAAAACATAGCTAAGAACACTCTCGATTAAGTCTCCTTTCATCCAAAAAAAAACTAAATTGAAATCGGTTCAGTGGTTCGGGCGCTATGATGCCACAGACAGACAGACAGACAGACACACAGACAAACAGACACGTCAAACTTATAACACCCCTCTTTTGCGTCGGGGGTTAAAAATGTGCGAAACGCTAGTTTCCATAGTGATACAGGCGAACATAAAACCTCCGTTTCGGAAGTCGGTTAAAAATCCACGTCTCATAGTTTTTTTTTAAATAATAAAAATATCATCTCAATCAAACGAATCTAAAACAATGCAAGCATTCTACTTTCAAAATAAAACCCTTAAACTTTTACTTGTATAAATATAACATTGCACTAGAGCGGAAGACAAAAAACACGGATTTTTACACACTTCATATAGATACCTAAATATACGCCTGATTCCATAAAATGAAGTTGCTTTTTGGAAAAGTGTCTTTTGTAAATAATGAGAACAAAGAATTCATAGTTACATTAACAACATTAGAATTATTAATTATTAAATAACTAGCGACCCGCCCTGTCTTCGCACAGGTGTATTGTACAAATGAACCTTCCTCTTGAATCACAATATCTATTTAAAAATCCGTTGCGTAGTTTTAAAGATATAAGCGTACATGGGGACAGCGGAAGCGAATGCATTGGCATTATCATTAGCTTTGTCATCCACATCGCCATCATCTTATTCACCATCTAAGCTACTGGAGCAGTTATGCCAGCGGCCCAGAGCCACGCTCCGTTATTTCAAGGAGCTGGGCTGGCTCGGGTAGACGCTGGAGGGGGAAATGCACAAAACACCCCATGCGGGACGTCAGTGCAGGACTTATCGCCCCCACGTCGAATAAGAATAAGAATAAGCGGAAGCGACTTTGTTTTATACTATGTAGTGATGATATTGCAACTAAACTAATTTTTTACGCTCAGGATGATGAAAATTCAGGAAAACTAGACTTGGTGACGTTGACTGAGCGAATGAAGGCGGTTTGTAAAGAAACTGTCAAAGCTATACAAGAAACTAAACATGTACAAGGTAAGAAATCTTGAACTTTAATAAAAGTAGAAGGCAAGTTTTGTCAGTATAAGCAAAGAATATATAATAATACTACGTATAGAACGGCCACTCGTTACCCCCCACCCGTTTGAGTCTTCCTCACTTCCACCCCGCGTACACGGACAGAACTCGCTATCTGCGCGCGGGCTGCACAAGCCGGTGATTTTGCTAATAAAAACTACCTAGACTGTGACAATAGGGAAGACTTGTACTGTGTATGGTTGAATATCAATGATACGTAACAAAACAAGAAATTTTAATGTTCCACTAAGGATAAATAATAGGAACTTATTTTACATTATTTGGTAACTTCCTCTTGATATTTTCTTTAGAATGAAGTAGATCGGTTGCTTTTTGTTAAAATGCTTCCAAATTAAGTAATTGTTATACTTTTTTAAGCACTAGATTTGTATTCATTTTTGCAAATTGAGTACGCAACTGTCTCACTCACGCGGCATGACGTCACGTTGTAGTGATCGCTGACAGCCATAGACGTGCCGCACACAAATGCACGTGTAGCGACCGTGCGTATGCGTGTTGTCTGTGAGTAAGTAGTTGTGTAGTGTGCGTAAGACAGCAGATTTTGTATGAAAAATCGCGGAGTGTCCGAAGGCCGTGTTGGAGAGGTGGTACTTCGAGTGCTGCCGATACACTGCATACAAAAAGTTCGTCAACGCGCGGCAAAATGTATGGAGAAGCGTTTTTTTTTATTTATTATTTTAATGTTTTTTTTTTGCGTTGGTCACTTTTGTTTTATGAGGAAGGAGGTGTTTCCCTCAAAAAGATGCATCAGCCGATTTCATTAATATTTGGTAAGAACGTTTATTATTTATATCCAAACAAGAATTGCGAGTATGAATCAAATCGGTCAAGAGCGAGTTTAGATATAGGCTTACGAAGATTCAGCTAAATAGATGCGAGGTCTTCTGTTCCAAGAACAACAAGTTTAACTTATTTTGTGTTGTCGAGCTTTTGCAACTTGAACGCATAACGCGTTATATACCACGGGAATAATTGCACACTAAAATCAATGAGATAAATAAATAATATCTCATATCCTGACGTTTCGACCGAGTTGCAACGACTGTCCAGTCTACCCGTGACCACGATCGATGCAACTCGGTCGAAACATCGGGATGTGAGATATTTATTTATCTCATTGATTTTAGTGCGCAATTAGTCCCGTAGTAAATTAGTGTTACGAGATGGGTTCTTGGATAATGAGTTAAAACGCCGATTGTTCACTTTGCACTTTATTGCACAAAATCACAGTACACACGACACAACTGGTTCGCACAAACACGTCACACTGGCACTGATATTCACACAACTAGTCACTTCACAATCACTGGTACCGCACTTGAACACGAGATGTTTTCGCTCCGGTATAAAACGCGATAACCCCACAAACGAAAACCATCGCCCTATTTATATCGGAATAAGGGTTCTCTAGAAATCTGTAGAATATTCGGTGCCATTGTGACTGACAAAGTAAACAAGTGTAAAGTTCGAGAAACCCTATTGTTCCTAATTATTACAAAAACACCACAAAAAAAATCTAACAAACAACAAACAATAGACGCGACACAAAGGCCGGTGCCGCCTGAGTCATAAAACCATAAATCTCGCGATTGTGTAACGAAGGTGTAAACAACTAGCCGTCGTACCACGCGCGGCTTACTGCGTAACACCACCTCCTCCCAAGACATGCTCGTCCCGAGCATCGTTGCATCCGTGATATCGCGCCAATCGATCCACGTGAACTATTTTGGGGGCACCTCGAGGTCCTTTCTGTATGCGGAACGTCACGTCGTTGATCTTGGTCACCACTCGGTACGGTCCATCCCATTTGGCTTGTAGCTTTGGAGACTTCCCTTTGCTGCGTATGGGATTGTGCAGCCATACCATCGAGCCTTCGTCGAACCCAGGATTGTTAGCCCTTCTGTCGTATCGAGTCTTCATTCTTTCAGATGCTTGCTGGCCATGCTCTCTAATGTGCTCATAGATGTCGTTCATCTTGTTCCGGAGGTCACTGGCGTACTCAGTTATGGGTTGTGGGGAATCCGGTGGAATGCCAGTTATTAAGTCGGCTGGTAGCCGTAATTCACGTCCAAAATTGGCAAAAGCGGGAGTGACATTTGTGCTCTCATGAACAGCACTTCGGTATGACAACAAAAATGGCTGGATATGCTTGTCCCAATCCCGTTGTTTGCTTCCGACTACTTTTGCCAGGTACCTCTCCAGAGTTTGGTTGAATCGCTCCACCATTCCATCTGATTGCGGGTGGTAAGACGTTGTCCTTGTTTTGTGTGCACCCATTAACCGGCACGTCTCTTGAAACAGCTGAGATTCAAAATTTCTTCCTTGGTCACTGTGGATTTCCAATGGTACTCCAAATCGACAGAATACTTCATGCACCAATTTGTCTGCTATCGTCGATGCCTCTTGGTTCGGAATTGCGAAGACTTCCGGCCACTTGGTGAAGTAATCCATGACGACAAGGAAGTACTTGTTGCCACTTTCACTCACAGGAAATGGTCCGGCCACATCCAGTGCGATTCGCTCCCATGGTGCTCCAACATTATACAGCTTTAATGCTCCTCTGCTGCGGGTATGCGGACCTTTCACTGATGCACAGCTCGTACATTTCCGTACCCAGTCTTCTACGTCATCTCTGCAGTTGATCCAGTAAAACCTTTCTCGAATTTTCAAGAGTGTCCGTTTCACACCCAGATGTCCTCCCGAAAACCCTTCGTGGTACAGCTTCAAAACTTCAGGTATCTTTGCTCTGGGTACAACCATTTGGAGATGGCACTGATTGCCACGAGCATTTTCCCATTTTCGGCAAAGTACTCCCTCCTGAAGCACCAGACTATCCCATTGCGCCCAATAGCTCTTTGTCGTGACACTCATTGAAGCGATAGCACTCCAGTCTGGCTTAGGGGCATCTGATTCCATCCATTCAAGAATCGGCTTGATGTCGGCGTCTTCTTCTTGTGCAACCTGAAGGGTTTCTTTCCATTCGTCACCGATGTCAGCTTTGAGCATTCTGACGGGCACTGAATCTTTCGACTCATGTCTTGAGCAATGCTTGCAGTCCTCTGAGCATGGCCTTCTTGACAGTGCGTCCGCGTTGCCATGAGATTTTCCACTGCGATGCTCCGTGGTGAAGTCAAACTCTTGTAGTTGCTCAATCCATCTTGCCACTTGGCCTTCGGGATCCTTAAACTGTAGTAGCCACTTAAGAGCGGCGTGGTCGGTCCTCAGATGGAATTTTCGCCCGAGCAGGTACTTGCTAAAATGTCGCAATGTCTTCACCACTGCGAGTAGCTCTTTTCTGGTCACACAGTAGTTCCTTTCCGGCTTGGACAGGGATTTGCTGAAATACGCAATCACCACTTCTTGGTCTCCTTTCCTTTGTGACAGTACTCCTCCAATGCCGGTGTTGCTGGCGTCAGTGTCCACGATGAACTCGTTCTCTGTGTCCGGAAAGCCAAGAATAGGCGTATTACAAAGTCGCTCCTTTAGTTCTTGGAAGGCTGCGTCGCAATTTTCGTCCCAGAGGAAGGGTCGTTTTTCCTCAGTCAGTCTATGCAACGGCTTGGCTATGTCAGCAAAATTCTTCACAAATCGTCTGTAGTAGGAGCATAAACCCAGGAATGCTCTAACTTCCGTCTTGTCTTTTGGCACAGGCCAATCCTTGACAGCACTGACTTTTCCTGGATCAGTCTGTACGCCAGCTTCGGAAATCACATGTCCCAGGAAATTCACTTGCCTCTTGAAGAAGGAGCATTTCTTTGGACTCAGCTTGAGATTGGCTGCGCGAATCTTAGTCAATACTCGTTCCAGGTTTTGCAGGTGGTCTTCGAAGGTTTTTCCCACAATTATGATGTCGTCCAAATAGACAAGGCATGCATCTCCGATCAATCCAGCGAGCACTAACTCCATTAACCTTTCAAACGTAGCGGGGGCGTTGCACAATCCAAACGGCATCACTTTGAATTGCCACAGGCCTTTTCCCGTAGAAAATGCGGTCTTTTCCTTATCTTTAGGGTCTATTTCCACTTGCCAGTACCCGCTCTTCAAGTCCAGCGTAGTGAACCACTTCATGCCTGTCAGTGTATCCAATGTGTCATCAATCCTCGGCAAAGGATAGCTGTCTTTCTTCGTTACGTCGTTGAGTCGTCGATAATCAACGCAAAACCGCATACTGCCATCCTTCTTTTTCACTAGAACCACTGGCGAACACCACGGACTGGATGAAGGTTCTATCACACCATTGCGTGCCATATCTTCGATCATTGACTCAACTTCTTTTTCTCGAGCCACTGGTATCCTTCTTGGCCGCTGTCGAATCGGTGACACTCTTCCTGTATTTATTGTGTGCTTCACTAATCCAGTCTTCCCGTTGACAGCATCATCGAGAGCAAATATGTCGGTGTAGCGCTGCAGCATCTTCTTTGCCATCAGAAGTTCCCTTTCGGTCAGGTCTTTACGGGAGTCTTCCAATAGCGTTGACACTGTGTAACTCCCAGCACAGTTGTATTTCTCCTTTGGTTGTTCTTGGCATCTGCGCATCCAGTCTACTTCTTCACAAGTACCAATTGGGGTTCCTCCTTTGATGAGTTGTTCCTCGTTACTTGTGTTGAGAACACGCACCACAGCGGTATTAGTAGTCCTCACCAGAGTTCGGGCCAATAACCATGGTTGATCACCTTCCGACTGTTCTATTAGCACACATCGTCGTTGATGTCCCAACTTCGGCGGTAATCTAACTGCCACAATGGTCTCCGATCTAGGTGGAAGAACTGTTCTCTGCAGACAATAAACCTTTCCTGATGTGGCGCCTTCCATGAAGATTTCTTCTCTTCCACACTTCAAGATTCCTTGGTTGACGTCTATCTCGCAATGATGTTCTCGCATGAAGTCAAGACCCAGAATGCAATCGTCGACTATATCAGCCACAATGACTTTGTGTTGGAAAGTTTTCTCACCCAACTTTAACTCCACCAGCTTCTCTCCTCGCACGGATATGTGCTGACCGGTCGCTGTCAGAAGTTGAACTGTTTTGCAGCTTTCGAAGTTCGGAAGAAAGCGCTTAGCCAGTCGGGAACTGATGACAGTGCGAGAAGCTCCAGTATCCAATGTCAGCTTGCAAGAAGTTCCATTGATGTCACCATTGATGATCAGGCTGTTCCCATCGTGAGCTTGTGAGACTAATATCTTTGGGGCCTTTTCTAGACCGGCCAGCACCCGCCCCTTGGTCCTGGCGCTTACTCGTTTCCCTGCTGCTGTGTGGTTTCACGGTTCGTCTGTTCCTGTACTGGTCGATCGTCCCTTGTTCGGCGTGGCTTCGGGCAACTCCGCCATAAATGGCCTCTCTCTTCACAGTTGTAGCATCTTGGGCCAAACCTCGTACGATGTGTCGCTTCTTTAACTTCCCTTAAGTGTTGAACATCTCTCGCTGAATTTCGTACAGCTTCCACTTCCAAGGCTTGGGCCAAAGCTTCCTTTAGGGTTTTATGATGCCCGAGTTTCACTGCAGTTCTAACTTCGAAGTCTGCTATGCCGTTAGAAAATGCTTCCACCAAATGTTCGTCGTTGGGTAATGGTGCTGACTGATAAGCCTTCCGGAACAGTTTCTCCACTTCGACAGCCCACTGCTGAAGACTTTCGTTGCGACGTTGCACCCTGTTCTTTAACTGCGCTCTGTACACACGCTCTAGGTGCTCATCGCCGTAGCGACTCTCCAACATTTCCATTAATTTATCGTAGGTCACTTCCTTGCCCACAGCATCAAGAATACTCAGGGCTTCATCGCGAAGGCTCATGATGAGGGCGTTCTTGGCTTGGTCCTTGTTCCATCCATTGGTTTGAACGGCAGCGTCAAATTGAATTTTGTAGGCTGACCATGATGATGTCCCGTCGAAAGGCGTCACTTTAAGCTTCTGTGAAGCTGGCGAGAAGATTGTAGGTGCAACGGTTCCGCCTCCAGACTTGATAACGTTCAGGGTCCTCCTCACATCGGCGATTTGTGTTTCAGCTTCGACAATACGGGATTCGTGCTCCTTTACGCTGGTATCAAGCTGCTTGACCGTGTCCTTGACCTCTTTTATTTCTTTGCCCAAAGTCGTCTGCAAGCTTGAAATCAGATCTTCTTTTTGGCGGTCCAATTTTTCTTCAAGCTGGCGAGCCTGTTCTCTGTTGCGGTCCAATTTTTCTTCCAGCTGGCGAGTCTGCCTTTCATTGTTGCGGGCCTGTTCTTCCAGTAGACGAACCTGTTCTTCTTTGTTGCGATCAAACATCGACTGCAACATCGACATCATTGCAGCCATGTCAATTGCCGCAGGGGCAGCTGGTGTCGCAGCAGGTGCAGCTGGTGTCGCAGCAGGTGCTTCCGAGTTCCTGGAGTCGTCGTTGGTTGCTTCGGACTCGCTGGCTTCCATTAACAGCGAATTATTTCCGAAGCGTCGCTGGTCAACCTCCTCCTGGCGGCGCTCCTGCTCCTCTAGTCGGCGCGCTTCCTCCTGTCGGCGCTGACTCCGTGTACGGGGCGTCTCGTCGTCGTACGGAGTAATCGGCATTTTCAATTATCCCACTTCTGACACCAAATGTTACGAGATGGGTTCTTGGATAATGAGTTAAAACGCCGATTGTTCACTTTGCACTTTATTGCACAAAATCACAGTACACACGACACAACTGGTTCGCACAAACACGTCACACTGGCACTGATATTCACACAACTAGTCACTTCACAATCACTGGTACCGCACTTGAACACGAGATGTTTTCGCTCCGGTATAAAACGCGATAACCCCACAAACGAAAACCATCGCCCTATTTATATCGGAATAAACCCTTATTCCGATATAAATAGGATTCTCTAGAAATCTGTAGAATATTCGGTGCCATTGTGACTGACAAAGTAAACAAGTGTAAAGTTCGAGAAACCCTATTGTTCCTAATTATTACAAAAACACCACAAAAAAAATCTAACAAACAACAAACAATAGACGCGACACAAAGGCCGGTGCCGCCTGAGTCATAAAACCATAAATCTCGCGATTGTGTAACGAAGGTGTAAACAACTAGCCGTCGTACCACGCGCGGCTTACTGCGTAACATTAGTAATAACTTATTTCAGTGCGAAATGACAACAAAGAAGGGCAGGCGGCAGCGTCGCTGATGCAGCAGCTAGTGCGCCTGATGACGGATCTGGTGGACTTCCAGGTGCAGGAGCGGACTTGCCGCAGTAAGTACATTCTTCCAGTCACCATTTTAAAACATAAACAGCTCATGACTGCCAATTAATTAGCTTTATACCTACCTACTCTGATCTTTTTTTATTTCGTATAAGTTAGTTAGTCCTTTTCTACATCGAGTTTAGAATATAGTTATTTTATGATGCGATTCAGTGACTTTTTCAACATTCCTGGTTTGCGTATGCATCGAACATTGGCGTAGATTTTTTATTTCGTATAGGTTTGCGTTTGACTACATGCTGCCTGATGTTAAGCAGATATACGGTGGGTTTAGCAAGCTTGCGAAGATTGTACCTATTTACTCGGGATTTGAAGACACCTTACCGCCAGGGAATGGAACAGTCTTCCTGCTTTCCTGTTTTCTAAGAGATATGGTCTAAAGATTTTCAAGGTAAGAGTGAATAGGTATCTTCTAGGTCGGCGTGCTTCATCTTCGACCACAACGTCGCTTACCATCAGGCGAGTTGGTGGTCAAGCGCGGATTTATTCGCGATAAAAAAAAACCTAAATTTAAACCTTTAGTTGTGTTTGTATCCAAATCTTGGTAATTATAGCAAAATATATTATAAGGTAAGGATTGCTAAGTATCCGGCCTAGCCGAGTTTGGTTTATTTTATTATTTAGCGGACCCGCTGATACGCCAATGAATCCATTTCACAATATTTAAATAATATATAGACGTTTATTTACAAAAAGTAGGGATTTTCAGAGTATATATTCTGACCTGAACTGTTAGGCCGTTATTAAAGAGAATCATAGAAAAATCATGTTATAAAACAAATGAAGCTAATACTCCGATGCGGTACAGCCTAGCCCATTCATTTTACAATGAAAAAAATTATTTCCAACAAGAATAAGAGGTACAATACATAAACAACAAAACAAATCATAAAACAAAAAAAAACAACATTATTACACCTAATACCGTTGTGACAAAACTGGTCCCAACTCAGCGTAATGCTGGTTGCACTTATGAGCAACCAGCGCCGGTATTCTGTTGGAACCAGCAAGTGACATTGCGCCTGAAATAATTCGCGGACAGCAAAAATTGAACAAACATAAAACAAATATACCTACAATGAAACAATCGACAATATGTCTTCTCTGTGATGAAATTAGGATGTTTCTTTTTCAAGGGCTGCCGCCAGACCTTCAAGCGTTCCTTGAGTGGCTGACGTCTTCCAAAGAGGATGACTCTGAATCAGCTTACTTCAAGGATAGAAATGAGGACGTAGATCGTTTCGGCGTCGATTTTACTACTAAAATGGGTGAGTAGAGTTCTTCGCCATAAATACTTCTCTAGACCACGGAAATAGTCTAGGATATCATTGAACTCATAAAGGCATGATGACTAATAATATAATTAGTCCGTCAGATAGACTATTAAAAACTATTAAGGTGCGCTTACACGAGGGCAATAATTGCTCGGCGACACGAATGGACCGATCTGGAGCATTTAATGGAGCAATTTCAATAAATTGCGGCAATTATTTCGGCGATATTGCTTCTAATTGCTCCAGATATTTCATATCGCTCAATGTCGCAGATACGAATTGACGAATATCCGTTGGGCTTGGAAATTCCTAGCAATTTTTGTATATATCTCATTCGCTCTTGTTTGTTTTGCGGCTTGCCGTCTTGCTTCCGCGGGGAGAGCGAGAGGTCGGGTGGAAGTAGTTGATGAAGTTGCGCCATATCGCTCAATATTGTATTGCGCAGTATTGATGCTTGTTGCCGTTGCCGTAAATTGCTTGATGTAGTCGTGACGTCATAGTTGACGAGTATTGACTGGATTTTAGTTGCCCGTATAAGCCAACATTTAGACACGTATTTCTCTTTCGTTAATTAAACAAAAATTGATGACGATACAGTCCGTCAAAGTTCCGCGTGACGTCACAAGTGCCATCCAAATGTATAGACTTCTGTAAGAGAGGTGACGTCACGACCCTCACTCCCAAACTCCGACAAGGTTTATCTTTGTCATTTTTTTTTTATTAATAAAAGAAAAAATACGTGTCCAAAATTTTTAATAATCTAACTCACGCACTAATTATAATTATGATTTTATTACCCAGGCATAATGCCTATTATGACCAATTTTTGCTATGGGACCAACCTTGAAATAGCGAAAAAAACAGCTCTTCCATAGAAACAGTTTGCTGACTCTCGACAAAATATATATGAATTCTGATTTATGATCTGTTACAGCTGATTTTTAATCAGACTTACCAAATAGACACAAAAAATATAAAAATCTGTCAAGCCGATTTGACAGAGTTCGATTACATACACTGTAACTTTAAATTAGACCAGTATTACCCGTGGTTACCCCACAAGATTCTGCTTTTATTTCAAGGTAAAACGTAGCCCATGACACTTTTAGAACTATACCCATATTTTCCATATATGTATACCAAAAAATTAAGACGATCTGTACGGGTAGCATGGCAAAGGAAAAAAATGTCTTTCCACCATTATATCCACTCGGAAAGGAAATAAAGTATGAAATGACAATGACAACTGACATTAAAAGTGGATGAATGTTTTTTTTTCCTTTGCCATGCTACTCGTGCTGTTGTTGCGTCAAAGAGTAGCAAGCAAACCAACAATTACACCTTGGGATTAGTAGTATTACTGAGGAACAAAATATTATTTCAGATAAACCAACCGAGCAAGACCTCTTGCAGCCGAGCGAGAGAGAGAACACTGATTCTAAAACGGACTGTCTCGGCACTCTTCACGCCGTGCAAAACCTGATACGGGAATACGAGGAGATGACAGAAGATGATAAGGTAGGCAGCCGTTGGATATCCACTGCTGAACATAGGTCTCCTCGGTAGATTTTTAATAACTGTTGGAATCGCCTTGCAAACAGTGCGTACTTGCGTATTTATGAGATCGTATGTCCACTTATATCTAATGCGCTGTTGCATGGTGCGGGTGACAGTTCCTTCCTTCCTTCCTTCCTTTCAGCCATAGGACGTCTACGAAAACTTTCGACTTGAGGCACTGAGGTATGTCGGACGAGAAGACGTTACGCAATTTTCCGAACGCTGCCCAGCCGAGTTAGATTCGGCGATTGGCCTCTTTCTTGAAGTCGGACCTACCTAACTGGACTACTTGTCCTAGGAAGACGTACGAGTCAACGACTTCAAGAACCGAGTTCCCAACTGAAATAGGGGTGGGTACAACATGGGAATTACACATGACCTTTGACTTGTCCATGTTCATTTTAAGGCCCACCTGTTGAGATACTCGATTTAGGCCTTCAAGCATCGTACTGAGTTCCTCCATCAACTTTGCCATGACCACGATATCGTCGGCAAACCGAAGGTGAGTGAGGTATTCGCCATTAATGTTGATGCCGAATCCTTTCCATTCCAGGAGCTTAAAGGCCTTCTCCAGAGTAGCAGTAAACAGTTTCGGAGATATAACATCTCCCTGTCTTACGCCTCTCTTCAAAGGGATCGCCTTGGAGCTCTCTTCCTGTACTCGGACCGACATAGTGGCGTTATTATACAAACACTTCAACACTTCGATATACCGATAGTCAATACGGCATCGTTGAAGAGACTCAAGCACAGCCCATGTCTCGACCAAATCAAAGACTTTCTCATAGTCCACAAACACTAATCAAAGTGTCTGGTTATACTCCTCGGTCTTCTGTATAACCTGCCGCAGCGTATGTATGTGGTCCATGGTACTAAAGCCTTTTCTGAAACCGGCTTGTTCGGAAGGCTGGAAGTCATCAAGCCTGCGTTCGAGACGATTTGTAATGACTCTTGAAAACAACTTATAAACATGGCTCAGAAGCGAGATGGGTCTGTAATTCTTCAATAAGGTATTGTCACCTTTTTTAAAGAATAGCACCACCACGCTTCTGTTCCAAGCTTTTGAAGGAACAGTACCGGTTTACCACCCGCTTTCAGAAGCTCTGAAGTAATTCCGTCGTCACCCGGCGCCTTGTTGTTCTTAAGTTGGTTCAGGGCCATTCTAATCTCGTACAGGCTGATGTCCGAGATGCCTTCGGTGAAGTGTCGGGTCAGCTTGGCTCTTGGGTCTCTAGCCGCGCTGTTTACAGGCTTTGCTACCGAGGCGTATAACAGTCCGTATAACTTTTCGATCTCCTCCAATACCTCTGCCTTGGTCGACGCTGTACTGCCATCTTCTCTCTTCAGCTTTGTCAACTGGCTTTGCCCAATAGACAAGTGCCTCGCGAACACTTTAGAGCCTATGTTCTGCTCTATCGTCTCCTTAATACGTTTAGTATTAAAGAGACGAATGTCGCACCGCACTGATTTAGAAATTTGTCTATTGAGCCGCCTGTATGACTTTGCATCATCGGAAGACTGCAGTCTTAGCGAGCGTCGTTCGGTCATGAGATTTAGAGTATGATCGGAAAATTTTTGAGGTCTATCGGAACGGCGGGGTCTAAAGAACTTAGAACCCACCGTTTGGACAGTTTCTACGAGCCCGTTATTGATCTCGTCCACCGACGCAAAGTTCTCCAGGTAAGCAAAGCGATTTGAGAGCTCGAGCTGAAAGTTCTCGGGGTTTTGTATATGAGCATGAGTAGGTCGGAGCGTAGACTTCATCAGGCGGGACCTTTCGAGTTTAACATTAATATTCAGTTTGCCTCGCACGATTCTGTGATAACTACCGGTTTTTATCCTGTGGATCACGGAGACATCGTTGAATATCCGTTTCTCGCTAGTCATGATGAAGTCTATCTCATTTCTCGTAGAACCATCGGGGCTCATCCAGGTCCATTTCCGGTGAGGTGGCTTCTGGAAGAAAGAGTTCATCATGAAGAGTCCCTCTTTCTCCAGAAAATCTGCCAGCCTCTGGCCCCTGGGGTTCCGTTGCCTATATCCAAATTGCCCCACTCTCAACTCATCATCGCTTTTTTTGCCCAACTTTGCGTTGAAATCTCCCATAACAACCGTGAAGTGGGTCTTAGACGTATGTATGGCCCGACTTACGTCCTCATACATAGCCTTCACTTCATCATCTGGGTGTGACGAGGTCGGTGCGTAAACCTGAGTGACCTTCAACGAATATCGTTTAGATATTCTGAGTATTAGGTATACAACCCTGCTAGACACACTTTCAATGGTAATGATGTTGTTAACGAGAGAATTGTGGACGAGAAAGCCGACACCACCTTGGGACCGTTGATCACCTTCCCGGTAGTAAAGTAGGTTGCCGGATTTCAGGGTTATCGTGTCCTCGCCCTCTCTACGGACTTCAGACAACCCCACAATATCCCACCGCAACCTACTCAACTCTTCTTCCAGTTCCGCAATCTTCTCGTCAGTCCTCATTGTGCGCACGTTATATGTTGCCAGGGCCAGTTGTCGGGTGGGGTGGCAGCCGGATCTCTTCCGGCGATTCTTAGCACCCCGTGCTCCGCCGTTACCATGGCCGCTGCCGGAGCCAGGAATAGCGGAGCTGCCGGGGACTGGGGGCCTGGTCTTATTTTTGTGATACATAAAGGGGGGTTTTGCCCGTAATTGCCGCGCTGGGCAGGCGTGTTGGCAATCGCAGTGCGTAGCTCTCGCGACGGGGATGCTGCTGCCCATCCCCGCCCTGTTGCACTTGAGCTACGCTGTTTTGGATGGATATACCGCCATCTGTCGGTTCCGTAGTACCTCAGTCGGCTCTTACGACACCTGGTACAAGAGGGGGGTGCTATTCTACTCTGCCGGCACCCCACGGCTAACACACAGTGACAGTTGCGTCTTTTAATTTTTATTTAATTAGGGTTTACTGTAATTTACGAATGTGGTAAAGCTGAAATACTGAGTCATAATTGGTAAATCGCGGCATGTTAAACCCTAATTAAATTAAAATAATCGGCCAAGTGCAAGTCGGACTCGCGCACGAATGGTTCCGTGCCGTATGGGAGCACCATTCCTCTTGTCGTTAATAATAGCGAGCATAAACTCCTAATAATCACGTTTGTTGTATGGGAGTCCCCGTAAAATATTTATTTTATTCTCTTTTTAGTATTTGTTGTTATAGCGGCAACAGAAATATATCATCTGTGAAAATTTCAGCTGCCTAGCTATCACGGTTCTTGAAATACAGCCCGGTGACAGACAGACGGACAGACGGACATCGGTCTTAGTAATAGGGTCTCGTTTTTATCCTTTGGGTACGGAACCCTAAAAAGCAACTGTCACCCACACTAGGCTACAGCGCACGAACTATACGCTACTCTTGCCGGTACGTGGTATCCATTCGCGAACTTTGCGACCCCAACGGTCATCTGTTCCACGCGCTGTGTGCCCTGCCCACTGCCGCTTTATCTTACTCGCCAGTAATCGACCAATATTAACTCTTTTTAAGTGCATCTGCAAAACAGGCCCCATATTTTTTTTTTTGATATTTTTGAAAGAAAAATAAACTTTCTAAATTTTACTTCATTCTTATAAATTTTAATCGTCTACAACAACTTTTTATTAATTTTACGTAAAATATTGGTTATTGTGGTCATACAACATCTTTACTATACATGTAAAAATCAAGTAATACTATATAGTAATATGATTTGCACATTTCAAAATATCTAAGCTGATAGCCGAAAATCGGGTATGTTTTATCCCAACAAAAACATGGCATGTAAAAAGTACAACAAGTCGAGCAACAATTCTTCAGTAAAAAGTAGTGAGATCAAAATGTCGGTCAACAAGTCGGTTTATTCATTCAATACTTGTCTATGGGGGCAGAATCTGGGCGTACCTATCTTTACAACTTTGATGCTCTCATAGATAAGTACTGAATGAATAAACCGACTTGTGCTTACATTTTGATCTCACTACTTTTTATCGGGTATGTTTTATAAAAAAAACAATTAAATTCAAATATCTCGAAAACTGTTAGATTTAGGATGGGGTGTTTTATAGACAAATCAGTAAGTAACAATGTAAACTACACACCCTTAACAGGAATAGGTCGACTTAGCCTGTAACCCTGTATAATGGCCAATATTGGTCAGTATGGTGGATAAAATAATAATATACAGTCGAACCTGGCTAACTGAGAACTAGATACTCGTAAGTGAGAAACCTCTATAAGTGAGAGTAATTGCCAGGTCCCGTCATTTTACCCCTCATATACATCTATAAACCAAACCTCTATAAGAGAGAGTCGTTTTTCCCTCATTGACCTCTATAACTGAGAGTACTATTTGTCTGAACCTCTATAAGTGAGAGTTGAGGGTAATGAATTTACCCTAAACTCTCGCTTAATTAGGAATAAATAAATAAGTCGTTAAGTGATAAGCTAAAGATAGGTATTGAATGCGTTCAAAAGTGGAAATCTCGAAATAAAAAATACGAATTAATTTCAGAATCAGACTTATCAAAAGCCCCTATATGGTATCAGTGTTCTAAAAGATATGAAAATATTAAAAGAGTCGGCTTTTTAATTTTCAGAATTGAGAAAAGTGCCTTTTAGAATGAATAAAACATACTATCATCTATGTTCAATTCTAATCAACACAACCCAAACAATTAGTACCTACATACTATTTATAAACATATTTATCATTCTTCACGCATGTAAATACCTACATATTATACAAATTAGACGTATTTTTCACCTCTATAAGAGAGAGAAGCCACTTCTGAAACTGGATAAGTGAGAAACCTGGCTAAATGAAAAACCTCTACAAGCGAGAATGAGACGGCGGTCCCTTCAACTCTCTCTTATCCAGGTTTGACTGTAAAACGAAAAGAAAAAAAATCCTATGGTCTTCATTCTGTTCATTACAATTCACTGTACTATTAAAACTAATCATTTTGTTTGCCCTGGTTATATATAAACGTTTAGCCATGTCAGAGGCCTTCAGGCGGCTTAAAAACTCTGACACCAGGGCCAACCACCTGACCTATACGAACTTACTTTAACTTACAGAGCGTGATGACGGGAGTGAAAGACTACCTGGAGAACCAGATGCACTTCCTACAACGGCAACTCTCTTCCTTCGATGATACTAAGGTAAGAACAGTTATAGCTGCCTAAAAGGTTTAACCTTTAGCTCTTTACTGTACCAGCCTTTTTAATAGTCCACTGCAGGACGTAGGCCTATCTATCCACGAAGGGTGATTGGGCCATATCCACCATGCCGGCCCAGTGCGGGTTGGTGGATTCACATACGCCATCTAATTTCTTCTAATGACGTACAACATTAGTTACATTAGTTGCCTCACGAGGTTTTCCTTCACCGAAAAGCCACTGGTGTGAAATTCCGTACATAAATTCCAAAGAACTCATTGGTACGGGATCGGGGATTTGAACCCACGACCTCACGATTGTAAGAAGGGTGTCACTACCTCTAGACCACCACGGCTTCCCTTTACCTTTACCTTTAGCTCAGCTCTACATAATTCAGTAAAACTACCTACAGCACTGGAAGCATGGCAAAGGGACAAATTGTCTTTCCACCATTATATCTCCTCGAAGAGGAAATAAAGTATGGATTGACATTGACAACTGACATTTAAAGTGGATAAAATGGTTTTCTTCCTTTGCCGTGCTACCCGGGCTGATGATGATGCTTTCCACGCCGATTTTGGCTGCAACGAACATTTTATTTAAGTAAACTAGCAAACAAACCCGGCTTCGCAGAGGTGTATTATACATATAAACCTTTCTTTTGAATCACTCTATCTATTTAAAAAACGCATCAAAATTCGTTGTGTAGTTTTAAAGATATAAGCATACATAGGGACAGACAGAGCGGGAAGCGACTTTGTTTTATGTTATGTAGTGAAAAACATCTTACACACGGCCTCTGACCCCAAACTAAGCTGATGTATCCAATTTTAGTAATTTTAGTTGGGTATAATTGTGAGGACTCTATTTATGTCATGTCATATAGGAATAAAGTATACTTAGTATGACTTTAACTGCCTCGGATCGGTGGCTCAGTGGTTAGTGATCCTGACTTCTGGATCAGAGAGGCGTGGGTTCAATCCCCACCCAGGGCAAGCATTTATGTGATGAACATTGGTGTTTGCTCAGTGTCTGGGTGTTATTTAGGTACTATCTATATAAGTATGTATTTAAAAATATGTATATGTAGTATATCAGTCTCTGGCAGCCATATCACAAGCTTTGCTTAGTTTGGGGTCAGAGACCGTGTGTAAGATGTCCCCTAATATTTATTTATTTATGACTGCTAATGTGACTGAGACAGAAACTCATTGATACAGAACACGTGAGAGATTTTTACTCACTCGATAGAGTTAACATAAACAAAACACAACAATAAATAAACAACGATTTCTATGGCAATGAAACTACCCAAAAGATCATATTCACTCTGTACTGTACTGTAGTGTACCAGCCTTTTTTTTAATAGTCCACTGCAGGACGTAGGCCTACCCACGAAAAGTGATTGGGCCAAATCCACCACGCTGGCCCAGTGCGGGTTGGTGGATTCACATACGCCATGGAATTTCTTCCTTGGACATATGCAGGTTGCCTCACGATGTTTTCCTTCACCGAAAAGCCAGTGGTGAGAAAATTCCGTACATAAACTCCAAGGAATTCATTGTTACGGGACCGGGTTTGAACCCGCGACCTCACGATTGTAAGGCGGGTGTCATTACCACTAGACCACCACGGCTTATTCACTGTCACTCTGTAAAAATCTTATAAATTATTATTTTTAGTGTAACACTATCGAAAAAACAAAGAGCAGTTTATTTAACAGTACAGTAATATTAAATATCATGTTGTAATCTATTTACAGTATTTCAATCGAGGCACGCGGTTCAAAAGAGACTTAATTAAAGACCTGGGTCACACAGCAAAAGACACTTATGACTGCACAGCGAAGCAACTTGAAAAACAATACAAAGAACTCAAGAAAATGTTCCACAAATACAAAGGCAAAGTTGAACCATCCTACCACAAAGCTCTCAAAACTACATCAAAGCTTGGTAAGACAGTTACTGATATGGCACATAATTTGTTTGACCCTGATGTTGGCAAAGATAAACCAAAACAGGCGAAAACAACTCACAAGCATACTAAGATTCTTAAATTAAAAGAAAAGCCTAAAGAACAACTGCAAAAAGAAAAGATATACAATAAAGAGAAGATTCATAAGACCCAAACCATAAAACCTAAACCCAAAATGCATAAGCATCGAAACATGAACAAAGTAACTACGAATAAACTAGATAAAAATAAAGCCAAAGACAATACCGAATTCAATGATGATCTAAATTACTTGAAGACTTTAGAGAATTCAGACTTTACACAAAATACAGATGAGCCGTACAGCGACAAATATGATAGGAATATGAAAAATGTGTTAAATAAAGCAATGGAACAGGTTAAAAAGGCTTCGATTTTAAAAGGATCACACAAGCAAGACAGCGATACGTTTGACAAGACCAACATATTTAGGATAGATGATTATCTAGGTGAAAAGGAAGATTAAATATGGCGTAGAATTTTATGTACTAACTTCCCTACAAAGTTATGTGACAATAAGAAAGGTACTAGCCACAAAATTGGGCAAAATAGAATGTGATACAATAATACGATCTCTGATGTGCCACCTTATAAATAGGCATGATGACTGGGTAAAAAAATCATTATTATAATTAGTCACTGAGTTAGGATATCATAAAATATTGGACACGTATTTTTTCTTCTGTTTGTGAATAAAAATATAATAAGTCCGTAAGATAGACTACGAATATAAATAAAATATTAGACACGTATTTTTTCTTTGGCCAATTGAACAAAAATTGATGAAGTTATAGCCCGTCAAAGTTCCGCGTGACGTCACAAGTGGCATACGATTGTATAAACAACTGTAATTGAGGTGACGTCAGGGCCCCCATTCCCAAACTTTGACTAGGTTGGTCTTTGTCATTTGTTGTTTGATTGACAATGGAAAAAATACGTATCCAATATTTCTAGATAATCTAACTCACGGATTATATTATTGATTTTTACCCAGTTATCATCCCTATTGTAGGTATATATACCTACAAATGAAAATTCATTTTCATACAAAATGAAATAAAGCAAATGCACAAGTAACCTAGACATCAACTAGTTTTTAATATTTAAGATTTTTGGTCCATATCTGTGTGAACTGTTATATTATAATGTAATGTACTTAATTTGTTATAATATTATTTTCTTTCTAGAATTTATGTGTCTATGAAATAAAACGATTGTATTGTATACTATTATGTATTTTCATTAATTTTAAATTCATTATTACTGCAAAACATGTTCGCTGAAAGTGCGTTTGTAAAATGTTTGAATCTTTCAGTAAACAATACACAGTATAATCTTATTACTCAGTGGCTTAGACCAAATAAAAAAATCAAGACAGAATATTCTGAACAAAACAAGTTCAAAAATTTATTTTTGAAATGTTTATCATAAAAAGTAACTCTTTGAGATAAACTAGTGTGGGATGTACTATATTAGCAGTGTTCCATCTCTCGTCAATACAGAAGTTCTTATAACTTCAATTGAGTGATAACCTATCCAATACGGGTATCACAGGTGGCGCCGCCAACGCTATAAGTTGGTTAAACATGATAAACACTTCACAAAATTCGTCGTGAGTCAAACCAGCGGGTTAGTTCAGTGGTCCAGAGCGTCGGGCTAGTGATCCGAAGACGCAAGGTTCGAATCCCGCATCCGCGACGAATTATTGAAATGTTTATTATAAAAAGTAACTCTTTAAAACAAGTGAGGCTGGCAAAACTACAGACACAATCACACACATGCACATACAACGAAACTACGCCTTGGCTCGTCAGTCGAACTGTGGGGGCGCAACACTGACGCACTTCACTTACCACATGTATAAAATCCGGCTTCACTTGTATGTTCACGACGTTCTGTCTTGATTTTTTATTTGGTCTGAGCTCAGTGGTTAAATTTTCTCGAACGTTTTTTGGAACCGATTTCGAGTTTTGACTATTTTTATAAAATCTGCTGTTCCGCATGTTTAATGTTCATGCGTCCTAACGCATAGATTAACTATCGCGCTACTTAAGACGTTACGTTTTATCGCATTTAAATAGATATTAGGTAAGCCCGATATTAACTAAATAGCATAGTTCTGTTTCTTTTTCACTTTAGGCATTCTATAGAGAGAACGCTTTTTTCGTTGCTATTTCATTTACGCTGGCGCCTCTGTAATCAGGCTTATTGTCCCAGCAACGTTACGTAAGCGTCACGTAACAGTTTAATCAGCGAACTAATTTACGCGTTAAGACGCAAGTTAAGCAGTAGCATCAGAGTATACAATAGGTACATGTAGTGTCGAGAAGATTATAATACTGCAATTCATTCCTAACCATTTATTTATCAGATATAAAATAATTTCATCAAAAAAAGCAATCCCAAACATTTCTCTTGCGAGGAAATCAGTTATAGATTAGGGTGAAAGTAGAGGAGAGTGGGGTAATTGTTCGTCTTTTTTATCTTTACCCTTGGTTCTAAATGAGAGATATAGTAAATTAGGTGTTGATTGGCTATTGCGTAGTTTGTAGCTAACTTCACATCCGCCAACTTGTGTGGCGCGGCCTATAGATGTTATGTACAGAGAGGTAAAGACGCTGACGGAGGACTACAAGACATGCAAATTGATCTACCGATAAGAGCCTTGCTTTTTTGTATTAATGAATTCCAGACTTTTTATTACAGCAAAAGAATATGTGAAGGATATTTCTTGTCAAGAAAGAAGTGACGTTTATACCTTAGCAATTTGCCCCGCTCTCCCCTCGCTGCAGGAAGCCGAACTAAACATTCTTATCACGTATCAGACGCCGCAAGCAGCCGCTCAGTCGCTGGATAAGCAATTCGACTGCTTGGAGGGAAAACCTGCTTAGTCATTTTGAACACTTTTAAAAAGTAAGTTGCTCTGAAAAAAAACTGTATTAGGTATAACTACTCGTAGTAGGTAAGCCGTGAATAGTAGAAAATAGTAGAAATGGGCAGTGCACTTATCCGTACCAGAGGAGATAGCTCGGTAGGGATAAGTGCACTACACAAATGGTCAGTGCACCTATCCCTACTGATAGAACTATGTAAATCAACAAAAAGTGCACTTATCCCTACCAGCCTGGGTAACACGGCAAGGAGAGAAAACCATTTTTTCCACTTTTAATGTCAGCTGTCATTGTCAATTTATACTTTATTTCCTCTTCTAGGGGATATAATGGTGGAAAGACTATTATTCCCTTTGCAATGCTTCCCGTGCTGGGGGGATAGCTCGGTAGGGATAAGTGCACCAGCCGAGTAGTTCTTCGAATAGCAGATCTCGCAACGCATCTCTTTAACTAAATCTTCGCAAGCCTATTATCTCGACTCGCTCTTGACTGATTTTGTTAATTTGTTTCTCCCTTTTTTGAGGGAAAAACTTCCCAATCAAAAATCGCGGACGACAAAAAAACACCAATAATACATTTAGTTACCAAAGTTTCATTGAGATTCGTTGCAAAATGGGACTTGTAGAAGAAAATCAACAACCGGACAGACCAAAGCAAAAACTTCTCTCACTTCGTTCGCTTCAGTTAAAAAGCTTACCGTCTTACCACAAAAATTTTACGCACGGTTTAGACAATGTTTAACAGTACAAATCGCACGGTTAAACCGTGCTTAAATCTTTTGTAGTAAGGCGGTTTGTGTCCAAATAGTTATTTGGATGTATCTAATACGAAACTAGCGACCCGCCCCGGCTTCGCACATGTTTATTATACATATAAACCTTCCTCTTGAATCGCTCTACCTATTTAAAAAAACCGGCCAAGTGCGAGTCGGACTCGCACACGAAGGGTTCCGTACCGTATGGGATCCCCAATCTTCTTGCCGTTAAAAACTGCTAAAAATCACGTTTTTTTGTGTGGAAGCCCCCCCATAAATATATATTTTATTCTATTTGTTGTTATAGCGGCAACAGAAATATATCATCTGTGAAAATTACAGCTGCCTAGCTTTCACG
This sequence comes from Hypomecis atomaria, assembly GCA_964007245.1. NCBI lineage: Eukaryota > Metazoa > Arthropoda > Insecta > Lepidoptera > Geometridae > Hypomecis > Hypomecis atomaria. Next base: position 8,405,629 of record OZ023308.1, on the reverse strand, counting down.
GTTCATGAGATACAGCCCGGTGACAGACAGACAGACGGCCAGACGGACATCGAAGTCTTAGTAATAGGGTCCCGTTTTTACCCTTTGGGTACGGAACCCTAAAAACCGCATCAAAATCCGTTGCGTAGTTTTAAGGATATATGCATACGGACACTGCATAGGGACAGACCGACAGCTGGAAGCGACTTTGTTTTATACTATGTAGTGATGTGCATAAACGTGACGCGTCTTTAAAAAAACTCTTAATTATCTTCTTGTCATTATACGGTAGTGCTTGTAAATCGCTTTCGTTTCAAGAAAACTTACAGAGTCTTCTGTAACATTGTAACTCTAGTCACCTAACTTGTCTACCTAAGTTTAAAATAAATAAAAAGAACTATTCTCTCACGTAAAACTCCCAGCATTGAGTACCGAAATGACCGTCTCGCCGTTTCAAAAGCGCAAAAAACGACTTACCGCGTTTTGTGTTTCCTCCGGCGAACTACACAAAACTCTATCTGTGTATTATGTATGTAGGTACCTTCGCTCAGGTGAATATATTTTCTGGCTGGAAGCTGAGTATAACATTTAAATATACATCTGACTGTACGTGCTCGCTCATTACTGCATAGGGTGTTCGAATTTCACGATTCCCATTTTATTTTATTTCTGTTTAAAATACAATTAGAAAAGGTCATGATTTTCAATAGTATATAGTAATATGAGCTTTCTTCGCTCCATTTTGGAAGACAGAGAAAGAATAATTTCGCGCATTACATAGGTATCTTCTACTACAACCATCAATATCAACCATCTTCGGCTACACCTTCGCTTTCCATCAGGCAAGTTGGTGACCAAATGTAGCCTTATTCTACATAAAAAAAAATTAAAAAAAATACAAACTGCTCGTTATCGTCGTTTTAGCTATAGGACTGCTAGACACAGGACTTCCCTATAGATCTTCAATAAGACCAATTCAAAGCAAATGTGCATGGAGGTCCTACACTGCGCTTGCTTGCTCTATTTTAGAGTAATTTTTCAGGCTTCACGTTTTGAACGCGAAAGTTTTTCTGGTATTTTAATTCAGTCAAAGTCCTCATTTTTGTTCTACAAATCTAATTCCCGCTGTCATAGTCGTAGTCCGAGTCCAAAAAAGTCACTGTCAAGTCCAAATCAGCTGAAATCGAATAAAGCAGCAGTGTAGACAAGCTGCTAGAATTTGTGCAAAAAGAGAAGCGTCGTAGGTGAGGTCGCCCGTGTGCCATTTCACTAATTTTATATCGTTGACAACACTGCTCTGTCATTGCTAGTACAACTAAAAGTGTTTGATACTTGGAAGACACCAATTCGGTTTTACTCGCGTCTACCAAGTAGTCGGTACCTTGGCTGCTAATTAAAATCGTATTGTTAGTTCACCGTAACGTCACGACGGTTCTCTTTTTGCACATACTCTATGAAGTTTTAGTAGCAACACAAAAATACACCTGTCACTACCATTTGTCCACGTAATTCAGTTTATATTTAACGAATTCCTACTAATTGTCACTGATTATATTATTATTTATTTATCGCCGAAAGAAACACAAGTTCCGCAAATTAACATAATGCGACGTTAAAACACCGACAGCAAGAAACTCATACGTGTCTCATACGTACATTATTCACAGATAAATAAATAAAAATCTCGACTTTGCAACACTTAAAATAAAACTAAAAATAAACTTTAAAACTGTGAACACGCTGTATTCAAATGCGGTAAGCGGTTAGTATCGAAAGTATCCGCCGAGGTAAGTGCTGTATTTCGTACGAAAATTATAGCATTGCTATACTGTAGCGATGGGAAATTGTCGATAAAATATTTCGATACTGACAAATATTTTGTATAGATTTATTCAATGAGAGAAAATTTGAGTGGGAATTATACATAGTCAAAGCCTAATAGTGCATATTGAGCTTGGCTCATAAAAATTAGCGTTGAAAAAATTGATTATTATTTTAATGGGAGACTGTAGGTAGCTTGAAATGATGTGAATAAATAAGTCAACTTAAAGTTATTTATTTATACATTTTTCTAAACTATAACGTAAGTCCTAGAACAATATTTTTGATTTGGTGTAAAAATACATTACACTATAACATATTACTTACGGAATCTTATTGTATCATAATCACAAATTATCAAAAAACATTTGATAAAACTTGGATACCAAAATGATAATTGATGAAATATGTTAAGTGAATCTTAAATATTTATTTACTCCTAAAAATATCGACAAAACTCCATACAAATACCAACTATTCCCATCCCTACGCTAATAGTCTCAGGAAAGTGCCGTCTCGCCGTCATAACGTTGACTATTTATAGCACTAATTACAGCTATATCGATATCGATGTCGGAAAGTGCACATCACTACTCTATTAGGGGAGGCTTAAGATCTTAGGGTGGTATTCGTATTGAATTATTGTGATGTTTTGATAAATATTTAATTTTCTAGATGTATTTTGGTAATAATGAAATGTAATGCTTTTATTTGCGTATTAGTAATGATTCTAAATTGATATTCTTAGCACGTGGACGACAGAGCTCCTGTAAAAAAGTATATTTAAATTTTGTTAGGTAGATAGATAGATGTATTTTTTATCGTTAACACAAAGAAAAATATTTTACTAAAACTATAGCGTGCAACAAGATGCGGCCTTATCGCATTGGCGATCGCTGCCAGGTAACATTTAACCATATTGTTTACTACGTCTTTTTCAGCTACCACGTAAGACGTGCCGTGTACGTGACGATGCTATTGCTGAATAACGTATCTTGCTATTTGTTCCTTAACTGTGATGTTAATAACCGTTATTGCTGAATAACGTAATATGCCACTTTTTTATCTGTGGTGATCATTTATTTTTTGTTCTTCCTTTGATGTTTTTTTTCGTTGACATTACTTTATTAGACTGATATATATTTTTTCTTTAAGCTGTACCTAGCTATGTTATTTCTTGTATTAAATATATTTTGTGAAATCTTGAAACGTATGTAAGTACCTATTTGTGATTAAATTTAAATTACTTAAACTGTATTTCAAACATTGTTATCTGACGATTCCAAGTGCAATTGTGATATCTACGGAATAAAGGAACTTTGACTTTGACTTTGAAGAATATTTTGTACTTAACTTCGTTGTAGTAAACTATTAAACTTTAAAACACGACTGTGTTGAACATTCATATTTTATATTTTACGATTTAATTTAACATTAACTATGCAAAATTCGTAGCACAGTTGTATTAAAAAACCTTATTCTGAGTGATTTAAAAAAATCTTCATTTGAATTACCTTAGGAAAAATAGACGTTTTTTGGTCAACTGTGCTCTAAATTTCCGATCCAATTTTTATTTTATAAGGTTTAGGATTACTTACTGAGACCATAAAATCACAAAATGCTGGCAAATCCAGGTGGAGCTTCAAGCGCCATCTTGAAAAATCGTATTCGGCCGATATCTGGTAAACTATGCACTTTCGGGCAAAACTCTCAGAAATCATTATTGTAGAGAATAAAAAAACATACATAAAACGGTAAAACTTACCGTTTCAGAGATATTGGTCAAAAACGTTTTTTTCAAGATGGCGCTTTAAGCGCCACCTGGATATGTCAGCATTTTGTGATTTTATACTCAGTATATATAAGTGATCCTAAACCTTATAACAAAAATTGAATCGGAAATTTAGTGCAAAGTTAAATTCTATTTTTCCTAGGTAATTATTTTTCCTGCGATTCGAGTGTTTGTGATACTTGAGCTGCTTGTTGATGGCTTTTTATGGGTGATGAAGTCAGTTCATATCTTAATTTATCAATTAAAACTTTTTGCTCATACAATCAGATAAGAGTTCACTGAAAAATGGCAACCATAAGATTTATAAGTTACTCAAGCGTATAGGTACTTGCAAAGACTGTTAACCTCAGGTTTGAAAGATGATTGCCCAAGTGACTCCAGATCGTATATAATTTCATTTCTGTAATTCGTTAGCTCCCTGGTTGCCATAAAGTGCATGTAATACTGTAAAAGCTTTGCTATACTACGATATATAAAGTTGTATCTACGATTAATAATATATCTAAGTCTGCAGCGGGCTAGGGATGTCGCAGAGCCCGGCAGATTTCACTTAGCTTATCCGGCGTAAATTATTCAAGAAAATCGTTGCAACTTTTTTAGTGACTAGATATTGCAATGTACACAGGTACTGTTACTGTGTTCTATAACACAGCGTTTCTCTATATAACTGACATTATTCTAGTGTATAATTGTGCTCGTAATAAAATTGTGACCAACTTTTATTATTAAGCCAACCCTAAAATCGAAGGATAAAAATCCGCTGTTCCTTACATTCGGCCTTATGCCAGAAGTCCCATAAACTTTTGTAAATGCTGTGTGTTGTAAACAGCTTTTTTGTGAAATTTTAGAGCTGCTTTCATCGTATGAGTTAGAATAATGAGTACAACTATATCCTAGAATACCTATGCCTGTCGTCAAGCTTACTCCGCTGATCCTAACCTTACTTTCGAAATTGCTCAAATTTGCTATGCTGGTTTGATTGTAGCTTGGTGTCCGTCATCAAAGTTCTTCTGCGGAAATAAGAAAGTTGCCTCACAATGTTTTTTCACCACGACCAATGCAAAAGTCAATCAAATCCGTATATTAAATTCCATAGAACTGTTTAGTATTGGACCCAACAATTTTCGGATATAGGTAATGCCGCTACATAATTATTTTGTAGACTTTTTCGCTGTAAAAATATAAACTATTAAATACCTATTATTTTATTTGCAAGTTATTTTTTTAGTTAGTAGAATACTATCTATACCAATGTTATCGAGAGGAAAGATTTAATTGTTTGTTTGCATTGAGTAGGCTCCAAAACTACTGAACCATTTCGAAGAATTCTTTCACTGTTGGAAAGCCATAGTGTGGCTTTGGACCTCGCTGGACATAGGCTATATTATATTCAAAAAAAGAATTACTTACATTTGTCTTTTTTAGCCAATCGTACCCGGGTGAATCCGGGACAGGCAGCTAGTTTCTAATATTTTAGTTTAGATAGATTATATTTTTAATTTCTAAAGAGACCTAATAAATAAAACGATAAAATTGACCAGGCTATAAAGCATGCGACCACGAAAAGCGACGAAAAGAACTCATTTCGACGTGTGAAAAAGTGACAGTTATATACTTTGCCATAACGCTGTCTCGTTCTGACACTACGAACGAAATAATTCGTTGCGCGCAAATTGGCCCGGCAGAAATCCGGCATACTGCCCATCTCTACAGTGCACTGTAGGCAATAAAATGCAGGGACCTGTATTATTAACCGGTTCCGCCGGAACTAACTGAAATGCAACGTTTACTGCCGGTTAATATTTTTGATTTGTTTCGGTATAGCCGGCCCTAGACGAATTAAGTCAACCTTGAAAGTCTAAGAAACGTTATTTTTTTACTAGCTATTCCTAAGTTATTCAGAAAGGGTAATGAGCGCTACGCTACCTTATGAGTATGGCAAAGTCAGAGTCAAATTATTTTTTGCAGTTCGCATGTTACATTGGTGGTTTATAGATAATCATGTCTCAATACAAACTTGCATGTACAAGGCGTGCAACGTTACTGGCAGCTCTATTTATAATTGTGAGATCAAATTAATATCAAAAAATTTATAAGTATAAAACTATGTTTAAATTTATTACAATGTCAAGATTAGTCAATATTATGTTAGTTGATTACAATATGACTCATAACAGCCTCCGTTAAGCGTACGTGGTGAAAACATACGCTATTTTCTCAACATTTTGTATTATGGTGGGAAAACACGAGATAGCGACATGATGCACCCCGAGACAGCGTTAGGACTTCAGTTTTATGATTTTTCTTTGTTGTGCTCAGATGGCGACTAATGAGAATTTTAGAACGCTGTTAGGACAAAATAGGTAGTTTTTAGTGAGACAAAACTCTTACAATGTTGTGTTTGTTATCGTTTTCAATGTCTGATAAATATATTATATTTTTATGTGCATAATAGACCAATGCATTACGGTTCAACTTCTCACATTAGATGACGCCACTTGGATCAAATTATAAAATATGGACGACTTTTTGGTATGTGCCATATGTGGTACACTATGCGCTGTAGGGTTAAGAAGATAAATTCACTAAATAAAATTGACCGAAGCGAAGCGATTCTGTCTGATTTTTTGTCTACAGGTCGCATTTTCCAACGGATTTTTTTAATGTAGATTCGGGCTGAATTTGGCCACCAACTCGCCCTGATGGAAAGCGAAGTTGTAGCCGAAGATGGAGTATGTAGACCTAGAAGATACCTATTCACTCTTGACTTGAAGATATCAAGATTGAAATTGTCAGGAAACAATGACGGAGAAATTCCCTGGCGGTCCGCATTATGAAGGAAGAAGCGAAATGCGAATCGCTTAGTACGAGCAGGTGGTACGTCGACTATGTAGGGATGGTATTTATGCGACTTCCGGCTTCTGATATTTTATGCTTTTATATAGTACAAGAAAGTATATATAGTACAAAACGATCATGAAATGTAAATAAATTATTTGTCAAAGAAGAATAATGATTTTTGTCCTATCTTGTTAATTTTCAGTTATTTTTAGAGTTCCGTACCCAAAGGGTAAAAACGGGACCCTATTACTATGACTTCGCTGTCCGTCTGTCTGTCACCAGGCTGTATCTCATGAACCGTTATAGCTAGAAAGCTGAGATGATGAATTTATGTTGCCGCTATACTCGTAACAACAAATACTAAAAACAGAATAAAATTAATATTTAAGGGGGACCCCCATACAACAAACGTGATTTTTAGGAGTTTTTTGTTCGCTATTAACAACGGTAAGAGGAATGGGGCTCTCATAGGGTACGGAACCCTTGGTGCGCGAGTCCGACTCGCACTTGGCTGATTTTAGGACAAAATAGTTAGTTTTTAGTGAGACAAAACTCTTACAATATTGTTTTGTTATTTTTAAGCTTTTGTTATTTGAACACAATAATATTAGTTATACATAGTTATTTCAAATCAATTAGCATCCTTTTAGGGGCTTATTCTGTACATCAAAATTAACAACTTTTGTTCTGCGACTTTTGTCAGAACTCAAAAAAAAGTCAGCTGTTCCATACATTTTGTCGCGGGTGAACGGTATTTTTCTATGGAACAACAATTTCTTTTTTAGTTTTGACAAAAGTCGCAGAACATAGTTGTTAGTTTTGATATACAGAAAAGCCCCTAAAAAGATGATGCTAAATGATTAGAACTAACCCTGTATACTACGGGAGTAATCGCGCACTAAAATTACGAGATAAATGATGAGTCTACCCGTGACCACGATCGATGCAACTCGGTCGAAACGTCGGGATGATGAGGTATTTATTTATCTCGTAATATTAGTGCGCGATTAGTCCCGTAGTATATAATAATATTTTTTTTTTTGTTAGCGTTTTCATTTTCTGATATTTAGGCTCGTTAATAGTACGAGAAGTTTCTTTTGCATTTAAAATGATCATGAAAATGTAAATAAATTATGTCTGTCAAAATGGAATAACGATTTTTGTCCAATCTTGTTAATTTTGAGGTATTTTTTCAAAGTTATGTCTATTTATAGGGTGTATAGTCTGGTCATTCCATAATTATATACTAAAGTAAGTCCGTAAGTTCGTATAGGCCGGGTGGCCAGCCCTGGTGTCAGAGTTTTTAGACGGCCTGGAGGCCTCTGACTTGGCTTAACGGTTAACAACAACCGGGAACTACAAATTAACGTGTCATCCGAGCCACGGTAGTGCTCAGTTGGGAAATGCCACCCGCGGTCACCCATCCAAATACTGACCATGCGGAACGTTGCTTAATTTCGCTACAAGCGCTACAAATCCTTACATGGTATAAAATAAAGTCGCTATTTTTGTCTGTTTGTTTGCCTGTATGCTTAAATCTTTAAAACTACGCAACGGATTTTGATGCGGTTTTTTTTAATGGATAGAGTGATTCAAGAGGAAGGTTTATATGTATAATACACCTGTGCGAAGCCGGGGCGGGTCGTCTAGTTATATATTAAGTAAGTAAGTTCGTATAGGCCGGGTGGCTAACCCTGGTGCCAGAGTATATATTTATAAACGTAGAGATAAGGGCCAGTCTTCAAATTACTCTTCATTAAGGAAAAATATCATTTGTGCGACCACAGACTTTAAAAAATATTTGGCAAGGAATGGGTCATGAGATTAAAATGATTTTTAAACCTTTAATTGTGTCATAATTCATTGTTAGTAGATCACATTCTCCGATCAATTTCTACCACAGAAGAGAGAAGGAAATAGAAAGGCTATGTGGAGGGGAGGTTTGTCGCCACGTTACATGAGTTATAACTCAAGTTACGTGAAATCGTGACATTTACTGTCTCAGTCGTTCAAGTGATTTCAGAGGTAATTTTTGCCAAAAAAATGCCGGTTTGCGCTATTATAACGTGTCGAATACAAAGCAAAGACTTTAGTTTACAAAAAGGAGGAATATCCTTTCACTGGTAAGTCTAAATTGTGGGCATTTTTAAATTTAAATGATTTATTTTACTGCCTAGATTTTCGTTGATAGTGGTTGCAAACATTTTATCGACATCGATAAATTTCGCTAGTAAGTTAATATTTCGCAATTCGAAATTTATTGTTATTAAGTATCTGAATATTTTGATTTAATAAAATATTTGTGATTGTGGTGTAATTTTTATTAATAATTGTATTTGCATCACACTTTAACTATTATGTTCCTTATGAATAAAAGTTATCAGGTCCAATATATATACAATTATACATATTAATATATAGATTGAACACGAAGCAGACTGTCGTTGCATGTTTGCTTTGATTTTCATTGATACATTGTATCTTCATTACAGCTTTCCAGCCGATCCTCTGACGAAGAGTAAATGGATCGAGACTACAGGACGGCAAGACTGGATTCCTACAAACGTTCCATTTACACGTGGTTCTTAATTAACATGTTTTTTTATAGTTATACATGTATATTATCTCGACATATAAAATGCTTAGATCTGAATGACTGACTGACGGATCCACGCACAGCTTAAACCGCTTCAATAAGCGGTCAGGAGAGACTTGAAATTCGGAGCGTGAGTTCTTTGTATGAAGTAGGCGTCTGATAAGAATAATTTACCGAAATTCTAACCAGGAAAATACAGACGTGAAAAATTAGAGCTAAATTTGTGTGAAACAACGTGATTTTTGGTTCATTTACTTTAGATTTTGCATTAACATTCTGTAAAAGAATTGATGGAAGATGTGTTTCGTGTTTTATTGAAATATGAAAGTTATTTTGGGGTTGATTTTCTTCGAAGTTGATATCAATACTCTTTAATGTTTTTGAATTAAATTACTTTTTATTTTGATGCGTGTTTGAAAATTAAATCCGATTTTATTTAAGTAATCGGCCTATTGTCAGTAAAGATTAACCTTTTCTGAAGTTCCTTATACCATTGTATGGTTCCAATTAACAAAATAGCAATGTATGTCTAGGTACAAGGGTTCCTTGTTATGAGGTATGGAACACTACTTAAAGATATTTATAAATGTTGACTTATAATAAGGGACGCTAAAATAGAATGTTTCGAGAAAAAATGTATACGAACCACCCCGAATAATCTCTCCCGCTAGCACAAGCACGCGCTCTTACTCGCCCACGTAACCATTTACGTCTACGTTCAGCTAATCCAATGAATTAATTATATTATCGAGCTCCAAACTAGAAAAATATGATTGTAATTATTCTTCTCCTTATAAATATTGGCGTCGCATGGAATATGCATTTGCCAGTGTCAAGTGTAAGTTCTATTATGATGTTATGATAACTAATATTGTCACATGTAATTCAGTTGTGTTCACATGTAATGTTAGTTTAAGCTTGTTTTGTATTTACGATGTGAAAATAAAGTAATTTTTTATTGTATTGTAATTATGGTGTAATTTAATAAAATATTTGTACTATGATAATATTCATTATGAAAAATAGTTAAGTACAGTCGTGGCCAGCACAAAATCTCTAAATACAATTGATTAGCCAACAATGGAATTTAGGCGACTTCCACCGTGTACGAAATCCAAATAGTTCGCAGGAATTGATTTGGCATCCATGTAGTACCTATATTAGAACTGATAGAAACACAAGTTTTATAAATTAATACAATACGGCACGTTGACATGATTTTTCAGTGTTAATTCCAAAAATTCCTAAATAGTAATAAAACTGCACAATCATTTTCATCAATTATATACTACATATATCCAGTTACATTATCCATAAATTATGCAATACGTATAAAATCACATTATCGATAAAACAACTGTGATACCATATTCAAATTCGAGATTGGCCCATTTTTTTTTTTTTTTGGCTTGACATGTACCACGCATTTACCATTGTTATGTAACATTAATAAAATAAAGTGAATTTAATAACTTTAACACGGCATTTAAATTATGACCAAATTAATGTTATGGGTCTTAGGTACCTTGGTGATGTGACAGAAAGTATACTACGCTCTATTCTAAAGGAAAAAAAAATCTCCGATGTCAGTGAAAATTGCACAGTTATTGTGCAGATATTTTACAGTGGTAATACACACTTGGCGACAGCGGTTTTCATAGAAAATTTGTATGGATTTCCTTTCTAATCTAGTTCTGCTGTTCTGTGATTTCTACCAAGACGTTTTAAAATTATTTGAACATTACTGTGTAACTCTCATCTTCTTTCTCTTTTCAGTTTCTTTTCAGCCATAGCCAGATAGATTTTTGACTTTTTACGTTTTTTTTAGATTGACAAATAAGGTGTTTCGGCCATCCATTCTTTGAACTAGGTATGTTCTCTTCCCATTGCCACTTTAATTTTCTAATCCGCTAACTAACTTTGGTTTGTCTGCGGATCTCCTCATTTCAATTGTTGCCCTAGTTTTAAGTTTTTTGTTCTCTTGTGTGTCTATTTTTTATTATTCTATCGGTGTAAACACTGAACAATAAAGAATTAATCTAACTATTTATACGAATTTACTTACAATACAAATTCAATAGACATATCCATAATTTTGTGTCTTTGACACAAGACTAAAGGAAGTCTTCGTAATTGAAACTTTTATATTTATAGCAAAAGTTTCTGGTCCCATGTGGTACAGACAATCTGGACGCAATGTTTTTATATGATTTAATTTAATGGAAGTTTTTGTTTTGTGCTATTTTTACCCGACCTTTTTACTAATTTCCAAGTACCGCAACGAGATGCGGAGAGGGGTATGCTCGAAATCTCTCGCGGAGATCAAATCAAAAATAAGCCGATCCGTAAGCCGTATCAAAGTAGCCGACATAGGCTAGCAGATTGGCAAACAGCAGTGGGTAGGGCACATAGCTAAGGGGACTGATGACCGATGGCGTTGAAAAGTTCTGGAGTGTACTGTGTAATAGTTCTGTGGAAACCATCTATCAACAAGCGCAGCGAAAGACGTCCACCTCATCATGGTAATGATATCTAGTATTCCGTCTTCATACAAACGGTCGGAACGCGAATCATACCAACGCGTCTCGGAGTTTGGTACGCTCTTGGTATGCTAGTCAGTCGCGGCGCGCCGCAGTGACGAACGAACGTGTGGGTTTGTAACTAATAAGCGTTCGATTTATGTTTTTAGGGCTTCTCGCTTTACTACGGAACCCTCAAACATAAAAAACTTTTTATATTTTTATTGAACGTTTCCTTTTTCATTCACAACGAATTTCTAATTCTGTAATAAATATAAAAATTTTACATCATAATAGATAGAAAACTAGAAAGAAACTCAAGTAGGTAAGGAGTAAGTAGGTGAAATTAAAAAGGCAGGCAGCCCTAGCGCGGGATACGTGCTGCGTGGCCACGTGGCGCTGTAGGTATATATTTCAAAGACAGGGCCGAGTCATAATACTGTTAGATACCATTACCGTCACCTCGTCAAGACTACTGAATCAAGTTGTATACAAGCCCATCAAAAAAATTGGTTGCCTGTAAAGTCGGTATACGGGCGAAAGTTTTACGTGACAACGACTTTGAGACGAATGAGACGAACTTACGTGCCTCTCACTCGCTCTCATTGTGAGCGCATGAAGTGTGAGCGGAGCGTAACGCAGTTTCTTGAAGTGTCACCCGGCAAACCAATTTATAAGACGTTGTGACAATAACTGATTAAATCTTAAGTAGGGGGTAGTTCGAGAAAAGTGTGAGCGGAGCGTAACGCAGTTTCTTGAAGTGTCACCCGGCAAACCAATTTATAAGACGTTGTCACGTTAAAAAATGATATGGCCATGATCCAAGCCGCATCTGAGTCAAAGTCAAAGTCAAAATTTCTTTATTCCGTAGACACAATACAGGCACTTGGAATCGTCTGGTAACAATATTTCAAAATTCTACCAAATTACATTTTTAATACAACCAAGTAAGCACACCCTTTAGATTTTACAAGAACAAAACTCGATTCGATTAACCTAACCAGTCTTATTGGAAATCTATATGAGAGGCATAGCATAGGAGGTCTAGCAGTGGACGTCCAATTGCAAAAACATAAAAACACTCTGAAAGCGACTTTTGGGTTGGGTTGTAAAGAAACACATTTCTTTTTTTTTATTCCATATAGTCTCGTTCGTTCGTTTGACTACATACTGCCTGATGTTGAGCAGATATGCGGTCTAGGATGTAGCACGCTTACCTAGAAGATACCTATTTACTCGGTGTTGTATTAAGAAGCCTAATGGCAACACTATAGATGTAGCTATTTTTATACTATTAGTGATAGCAACACTTTTCGTCGATCCTGATCCATGTCGCACTGTGTCTCGTGTACAATAAACCATAAAAGTCGAGTAATAACGTCGTTTCCATATCTTCAAGACCTTCTATACTCGGGATTTGAAGACACCCACGTCGTGCTTTAGCGGGAAGACAGACCCAGGCAAAGCGTTTTATTTCTTCACTAATTTTACCTTTCTTAACTGTACTAGTCATAATATAGCCAATTCTTCTTCTTTTTCATTTTCTTTTTAACCATAGAACGTCCACTGCTGGATATAGACCTCCCCTAACGATCTCCAATAAGACCGGTTGGTAGCGGCTTGCATCCAGCGCGATCCTGCGGTCTTGATGAGGTCATCCGTCCACATTGTGGGTGGACGTCCTACGCTGCGCGTATACGTGTTCTCCCGAAAGAACTTGATGACTCCATCGGTCATCAGTCCTCCGTGCTATGTGCCCTGCCCACTGCCATGCAAAAACATTAAAATAGTCTAAAAGCGACTTTTGGGTTGGGTTGATAAAAGGCACATTTTTCTTTACTAATAATTCACCTTTATTAACTGTACTGGTCATAACATAGCCAATTAAGTACTTAGTATGTACTAACTCACGATGTATAGTTACGTTCCTAAAGGTGGTCTTACATGAGAGGTTTTTAAATTTGAACCGCCTAAGTTTTCTTTGGACAGAAAAACATATTATTCAGATAGAATATTCCACGTTGTTGTTGTCCACGTTAGAATAAGAAACAAGAAAATTGAAATTAAAATGCTTTGTGGTTTACCTAATAGTGAATGTGAACCATGTAAGAAATATTGTGGTACTGATAATAATTGTGGTCGGCTAACAGAATTGCCCCGCTGTTACTAATTGTTATTTATAAAAAAGTAGATGAATGAGGCTTTGATTTTAAATAAAAACGAGATTCATATAAATAACTTACATGTGACAATGGATTTGAAAGTCTCGATTCGATGGCTTGTGGAAAGTTCTCGAATGGAGTCTACGTACCAGCAAGCGCAGCATAGGACGTCCACTCACAACGTGAAGCAAAAACCTCATCAAGACCGCAGGATCGCGCTGGATGCTAGTCGCTTCCTACCGGTGTTACTGGAGGAAATCTACAGACGAGGCCTATGTCCGGCTTTGGACCTATGGCTCAAACGACGACGGCAATGGCCATATAGCAAGTTGAGTTGGGTCATAACTTGGATTGCAGCACGTCAGCTACGACCACAATACAGTCATAATATTAATCATTATATTTATCTTTCTATGGGACACTTCTCTTATTAATTTTATTTCCTTAATAGTCAACAATGGTCAATATAAGAGTACCAAAAGTATCCACCGGCAGGTAAGCCCGAAGTCTGCCATAACTCGGCTCCGAACTACGTCGGCTACGGCCGCATTGCGGCCATGTTTACGACGACCCACGCCCGTGGTAGGACGAGGACGGTCAGGCTAACATTTTGTGTATTTTTATCTCTATAAATAACAGTTTTGATTAATTTTCTATTTTGATGGCTTAAAACTTGTCCATGTAAGAGCTCCAAGCGTACCAAAAGTATATATCCAAAGGCAGGTAAGCCTGAAGTCTACCATAACTTGGCTCCGAAACACGTCGGCTACGGCCACATTACGGCCATGTTTTTGGTTACGACCTCGTCCACATTCAGTGATTGGTGTAGCGATGTTGCTAAAACAAAAAGCTATTACATTGTTCATTGTTGAGATCTGGAAATATAATTGAAAAATACGTAACTACATGTAAGAATACCTAACATAGAAAGATAAGCCTGAAGTCTGCCACGACTCGGCTCTGAAACACGTCGGGTACGGCCACATTACGGCCATGTTTACGACGTCACCCACGCCCGCGCTAGGGCGAAGGCGGCCGGGTTTATACTTCACATATTTTTATCTTTATATACGACAGTTTTAATTAATTTTCTATTTTGATAGCTTAAAACTTGTCTGTGTAAGAGCGCCAAGCGTACCAACAGTATATATCCAAAGACAGGTAAGCCCGAAGTCTGCCATAACTCGGCTCGGAAACACGTCGGCTACGGCCACATTACGGCCATGTTTTTGTTTACGACTTCGTCCACATTTAGTGATTGGTGTAGCGATGTTGCTAAAACAAAAAGCTATTACATAGTTCATTGTTGAGTTCTGGAAATATAATTGAAAAATACGTAACTACATGTAAGAATACCTAACATAGAAAGATAAACCTGAAGTCTGCCACGACTCGGCTCTGAAACACGTCGGGTACGGCCACATTACGGCCATGTTTACGACGTCACCCACGCCCGCACTAGGACGAGAACGACAGAGTTCATATTTCATATAATTTTATCTCCATTAATGACAGTTTTAATTAATTTTCTATTTTGATGGCTTAAAACTTGTCTATGTAAGAGCGCCAAGCGTACCGAAAGTATATATCCAAAGACAGGTAAGCCCGAAGTCTGCCATAACTCGGCTCGGAAACACGTCGGCTACGGCCACATTACGGCCATGTTTACGACCTCACCCGCGCCCGCGGTAGGGCGAGGGCGACCCGGTTAATATTTTATTCTGTATTGGCGAAGACTTTTATTGACTACGTTGTATCGATTTGTGTCTAAAGTTTTCTCTGCATGTCTTATTAGACTATGACTTATAAGTTTTCCGAAAACTAGACCTCGTTGCACATCTCTTTAACTCATTCGTCAAAAGCCTATATTGTATAGTAGCGGTGTCAAAATATATACATATGACATATTTTTATCAATGTACAAAACTAGATTCTTGAATGTACCTATTTTTAATGTAAATATTAATTTTTCGCAAAAAATAGCAAAACCACCTTTCCTCGTGTACAAAATTCGAACATATTGTTCCAATTGCATACATTATTGTTGATTTTTCAAAAACGGCTCAGTCGATTTTTTTAAAATTTAAATGGGACCACTTAAGAAGTATAAACCCTTTTGAAAAATAATTTTTCGATTCGGTTCACAATTGGCGAAATTATCGATAAATATAAACAAAACAATGCACACAGACGAACACAGAACCTCCTCCTTTTTAGAAGTCGGTTAAAAAATGAACATGGACGTGTAATATTTTTTATGAAAAAAAAATGAATATCTCGTAATCGACCAAAAAATAGCGCGACAGCATGTTCTTCCCTTTTTGAGGGAAATACTAATCAAAAAACCGTGAAGTGGAGTCCCTCCGCGCGGAAGAAGTGAAACTTCGACGCAACAGTGCTTTCATACCCCCGTTAGCGTTAAACGTTTAACGCAACCTTGTTGGAAGTCGCATTAGAAGTTTCACTTTAAAAATCACCGACGATAAAATAAATCTTTGATAGATTACCTGTAAACCATAAACCTGAGTTATATCTGTGTATCAAGTTTCGTCGACATTCGCTCAATAAAGCGACCTGTCGAGAAAATTCAACATCCGGACGAACGTTGACAGCCTCGGTGGCTCAGTGGTTAATGACCCTAACTTCTGGGTCAAAGAGGCGTGGGTTCGATCCCCACCCAGGGCAAACATTTGTGTGATGAACATAGGTGTTTGCTCTGTGTCTGGGTGTTATTTAGTTACTATCTATATAAGTATGTATTTAAAAATAAGTATATGTAGTATATCAGTCTCTGGCAGCCATATCACAAGCTTTGCTTAGTTTGGGGTCAGAGGCCGTGTGTAAGATGTCCCCAAATATTTATTTATTATTTAAAAAAAAAAAAAAAAAACGTAAGAAAATGGACACCTATTTTGCTTCATTTACTCGGTCATTTGTTTTTTGCCAAATATAGCACAACCGAATTCAATCGTGTACAAAATTATATGCGGCTAGTTCGCTCGAATTGATGTTATACCATTTTCAACCGACTGACATCGAATTTCTTCCACGAACGTATGCAGGTTTCCTCACGATGTTTTCCTTCACCGAAAAGCCAGTGGTGTGCAATTCCGTACACAAGTTCGAAAAAAACTCATTGTTACGGGACCAGGATTTGAACCAACGACCTCAAGAATGACAGGCCAGCGTTACAACTTACAACCACTGGACCACCACAGCTTGATTGAATATGCTATACTCGAAATTAACAGTAAACTCCAAAAAAGGCCCAAAACACACAATACGAGTACCTAATTCGTGGATTTTGCTAATTTTTATTGACAGCTTCAAAGATATGTGTACTTTACTGTGTAATGATGGTTATTACTAGATTAAACTCCCAACCCAGTAAAATTTAATTTACTGTTTCCCAGTTAAATTTGAAACTGTTAAACTGATTCTGATGAAGCATACTTAAGAACACTCTCAACGAATTATTTTAAAAACAAAAACGGTTAATCCGGTCGGGAGCTACGATACCGCAGACAGACACAATACCTACTTACCTACCAGCCTTTTTAATAGTCCACTGCAGGACTTAAGCCTACCCACGAAGGATGATTGGGCCATATCCACCACGCTGGCTCATTGCGGGTTGGTGGATTCACATACGCCATCGAATCTCTTCTACAGACGTACTGTTAGAACCAACACATTGCTGACTATGCAGCCCCCACTTGTCTACCGATTTACGTCAACCAATATTGGAGACTCTTTGCGTATATAAACTCACATTTTCAATCTAAATCTCCCAGTTAGTTCTCCGAAGGTTACTCTACCTCTCAGGCTACGGACCTGGTTCCTGCCCGCCGGTCCTGAGAAAGAAGTCTCCCAAAAGGAATCGCGCGCGCGGAATATTCTCCACCAAGTCTATTGGTCTAGGAAAGGTGCCTAGTGAAAGTGTAAAGTTTTAATGTGTTTTAAAGTTAGACTATTAAAGTCATCATTCCGAGTAACTGAGTTGTTTTTTTTAAAGAACTCTAAAGCTCAGTCTAACAGTACGTATGTTGCCTCGCGATGTTTTTCTTTACCGAAAAGCCAGTGGTGTGAAATTCCGTACATCAATTCCAAGGTTCGACCTCACGATTGTAAGGCAGGTGTCATTACCAATGGACCACCACGGCTCCCAGACACATACACACACAAAATTAAAATACCCCGTCGTTTTGAGGTGTTCTTCATGGACCAACTACGTTTGCACAACTCGTTGTGTCATTAGGAATATTTGCGTCGGATGCTAGTAAAATTTAAAAAAATTGGTGTTCCCCCTATTTCGACAAAGTCACCATCAAAGCAGTGATGTACTGCACAAAGATTTGGTCTCTCACTAGGTATACCTAGGCCTTATTAGTAAACTGCAAGCAGCCCTACGTGCTATTGAAAGGATACTACTCGGAGTCTCTCTGCGAGATCGAATCAGAAATGAGAAGATCCGTAGAAGAACCAAACACTGACTGACATAGCCCAGCTGATTGGCAAGTTGTATTGTGGGCAGAGCACATGGCACTGATGACTGCCGGGGTTGAAAAGATCTCGAGTAGAGACTACGGCCCGGCAAGCGGAGTGTAGGAGTCAAAAGTCAAATCCTTGGGAATCGAGTGCCACCTTAAAGCCATGTAGTCACTGAGCAACAATGTTTCGGATAAGTACACAGTTTCTGAAATATCATGTAGATGTTTCCAGGAAGTTGTTTCCGTGTCCCACACGGTAGTGTTTACAGAAACAAAATAATTGTATCTGAAACATTATTTTTTGTTTCGGAAACACGTAGATTTTGTTTCTGATGCAGAGTTTATAAACCATTGTTGCTCAGTGAATACATGGCTTAAGATACAGCTAGTCAATAACAAACCTTACCTATTGTCACCTGGCCTGGATCCCATAGATGAAACTTGAGTTGACAGTTTGAAGGTAGTTTCCGGAAGTAGTGGCATCCTGGGCACGCCCAGTGCGGTGGGCGGGGCGTGGGCGGAGTTAGCGACCGGAAGTCGGAAGGATGGAGGCGGCATTGTCTGTTGGTGTCTTCTTGGTGTCTTCCTTATTTTATTACAAGGTTTTATTTAACTTGCAATGGATTTATGCACTTACGAGTATGTATGTAAGTTCGGGTGGAATCTTGCAAGTTAAATTTGACCAACTTCCCGGTTTACGATTGAGCTGAAATTTTGCACGCATATGTATATCTTGGTTGCCTGGAAGAAATCGCTTAAAGCTGTAAGGCCGCCAGTTAGAAACCAAAAAAAATTATTGTTTTTTCCCTGTAATTTGTTTTTTATATCATATCATGTGGTTGTCTCATAATGTGTTATTGTTTGTTTGTTTATTGCGTTACTTTGTTATTGTGCCAAAATATTATAATTATTACCCTTGTATATTTTGACGATTTTGATCGTTGCGACCCAAAAATAAATGTAGGTATACTAAAAACTAGATAATCAACTACTGGAACGTACTGATTATATGATCATCATCATTTTTATCCTGTAATCCCTCACTGCCGAGCATAAGCCTCTCTTATTGTAACGCAATTCATCTCGTTCTCGATTCTGTGCCAATCTCGTCCATGTTTCTTACAATTCTTATAGGCCGCGCCACACAAGTTGGCGGATGTGAAGTTGGCTACAAGTTGCGCAATAGCCAATCAACGTGCGGCTTTATGTGAGCTTCAGCCAACTTCACATCCTCCAACTTGTGTGGCGCGGCCTATACAATAACGTCAACCTAACGAGCTGGTGGACGCCCCACGCTTCGTTTGCAAAGACAAAGTGTGTGTAACATGCTAAATCGTAAATAAAAACAAGCTAACCACTACGAACTGCAATACTAGTATTTCTCCTAGCAATGAGATAGATAAGATAATTTATTTATTCATAAATACCTAACCTACACACCAAACAATACAGATTCAATTTGAGTAGAAAAATTTACAATTCAGATAGGTACAAAGGTAATAAGTAAAAGCACTAACTGAAATTTACAAAATTACCGGAGTAGGAAGGTTTACTTAATAGATATTAATATTTTAGTTTCACCTGTCCCGGAGTCTGTCGGTCCGTAATCAAATCTTGCAAGTTACATTTGATCCACTTCCCGGTTACCGATTGAGCTGAAATTTTGCAAACACGTGTAAATCGCGTGACAGTGCAGTATTATGATGACATGGTGCTTATCTGGAGCTGGGAGGTGGCCAAAGGAACTTAGCAATGAAACGACACAACCTCATCGAGTTTGTATGCATAAAAATGGTCTTGGCGAGTAGTTTGTCTTTCAATGGTAACCAGGGTCTGATGATGGAGCTGGAAGGTGGTCATAGGAATTCTGTAATGAAACGACGCAACCCTATCAAGTATCGGCTAGTTTAATTCGTCTTGGCGAGTACTTGACAGTAAGTAAGTAAGTTCGTATAGGCCGGGTGGCTAGCCCTGGTGTCAGAGTTTTTAGGCCGCCTGAAGGCCTCTGACATGGCTAAACGGTTGAAACAACCGGGGCCTACAATTTAACGTGTCATCCGAGCCACGGTAGCGCTCAGTTGGAAAATGCCACCCGCGGGCACCCATCCAAGTACTTACCGTGCGGAACGTTGCTTAATTTCGGCGATCGCTGACAATCACCTAGTCAAACTACGCCACGAGCGCTACAACTTGACAGTAAAAGCTTGTTTTAAAAAAAGTGTTTTTATTATAATACTTGTTTTTGATGGAAACATCTACCAATCAAAAATTGCTGATAACAAAAAAAAATAAAATCTGTGTATCAAGTTTCGTTGAAAAATGCGACCTGTACATGAAAATTAACATCCTGACCGACGAAATCAAAATCCTCCAATTAAAGCACGGACCTTCGCTTCGCTTCGGTCAAAAATGCCACCTCCAAGGAAATCTGAGCACACTAACTGTGCTCATTGCTTCTGACATCCGAGCTATCTCCGTAGGCGTTCAACCATGCGCTGATTGGCCGACGCTCTTCATCCGAAATCAATACTGCAGCATGAGGCTTCAGGCTTTATGAATGTTTTACAAAGTTCCAGGGTTTTAGTACCCCCGGAAGCTGGCTGGCGGCATCAAATACAGAATTTGTTGGCTATTTCTGTGTTTGAAGGCGCTTTTTCTGCTGCTTAAAATAAAACCAACAAATACGTTGGTCTTATTTTTTACCAGACTTTTAGGAGGAAGCTAATTTTGCTGGATGTGGGTCTTGGGGGTATATGTACAATAAAAAATATGTACCCACAGCTCTACACGTAAAATGTAAGATATAATTTTGGTGTACAAAATACTGTATCCCAAAAAACAAGAGCCTGACATTTTACATATACTTGTGTATTTTACGGGATCTCTTTAACATAACTATTATTTCCAGTCCGATTTATGGACTCTTTTAAACGGTTTTTTTGTGTTTTGTTTTAAATATAGAAGAAAACTGTTTTGTTATAGGGCAAGTGCCCCTATTAACTACAACAAAATACTAAAACTGCTACTAAAAAGCAATTAGATCATCCACAGACCCTTGAAGGTCTAAAGATAATCGTAATGCCCAAACCCACTGCCATTTGACAGCGTGTCCAGAATGCTGGCAGCATTGCTACGCTCAATGGCAATGCTTACCTTTATGTTGAGCCAAAGAAACACCAGCATTTTTGTCATGCATTTTGCAGTCACACAGATGAGTCTTGCATTGATGAGAGATACCTATATTTTAATTATGTTTTGGTACTCAGAACTCAGACCAAATAAAAAAAACAAGACAGAACATCGTGGACAGAAAAGTGAGGCAAGTTTTTTATACATGTGGTGAGTGCGTCGGTGTTGCACCACCATAGTTCGACTGACGAGCCAAGGCGTAGTTTCGTTGCACGTGTTTGGCTGTGTAATTGTGTCTGTACAGCGAGGCATAGTTTTGCCGGCCTCACTTTTTTGTTTCTCATAATTCTGTCGTATTTTTTTATTTGGTCTGAGACTCAGAATAGGTACGTAAAGTTTTTCTAAACTATTCAAAAATTAGGTTATTGAAGGCTTCTTATACGAAATCAATAGGCACTGCAGGATAAGCCTTCAGGTTTTATGAATGTTTTACAAAGTTTCAGGGTTTTAGTGCCCCCGGAAACTGGCTAACGGCATATTTTCGGTTGGTTTTATTTTTCAGCATGCCTTCTATAATAATCGGCCAAGTACGAGTCGGAATCGCGCACGGAGGGTTCCGTACTGTATGGGAGCCCCCCTTAAATATTTATTTTATTTTAATTTTATTATTTTTTACTGAACGGAATATAAAACTAAATATTCTGTGAAAATTTCAAGTATCTACCTGGTACCATTATAAATATAGAGCGACAAACGTCTAAAACTTCAGGTTTGTTGTATGGGAGCCCCCCTTAAATATTTATTTTATTTTGTTTTTAGTATTTGATGTAATAGCGGCAACCGAAATACATCATCTGTGAAAATTTCAGCTACCTAGCTATCATGGTTCATGAGATACAGCCCGGTGACAGACAGACAGACAGACGGACATCGAAGTCTTAGTAATAGGGTCCCGTTTTTCTCTTTGGGTACGGAACCCTAAAAACGGTAATATTCTTGGATGGTATAGTCGTAGTCATAGTAATCCTTACATAGTATAAAATAAAGTCGCTATTTTTGTTTGTTTGTTTGTCTGTATGCTTAAATCTTTAAAACTACGCAACGGATTTAGATGCGGTTTTTTTTAATGGATAGAGTGATTCAAGAGGAAGGTTTATATGTATAACACACCTGTGCAAAGCCGGGGCGGGTCGTCTAGTTGATTCATAAAACTAATTTACATATCCAGCTTAATAATGTAATAGGTAGGTATATCCAGTTAGGAATATCACAATAATACTCTTAGTGTTAGTACCTACCCCATGAAGCTGGCTAAGTAGCGCTAGCGGCATCAAACATAATTTGTTAGCCATTTTGAAGGCGTTTTTGGTTGATTTTATTTTTCAGCAGATTCTCTCTCTTTCCTGTTTTATGAAAGCGCTATTTTTATGTGTGTAAGTATTCCTCGATTTTATTGTTTACCAGACTGTCTATGAAAAAAGGTTGTACACGTATTTTTAAGACATTAACAATCGTATAGAGCATTCGTTGTGATTCGTTCACACGTCGTTGTGAATACAATTACTGTACAGAAGAAAGAATTTTTTTTTTTTTTTTATTCTGAATAGTTTTGCGTTTGACCACATACTGCCTGCTGTTAAGCAGATAAGCGGTCTAGGTTGTCTAGGTCTATTTCAATGTTTTAAAAATCATATTTTTCAATTGGTTCCTCATTTATTAAATGAGGGGATGATAAGACGTCCACCGCGAGTAGGTAGATCTAGATCGACGACATAATATATTGAACGCGCTGGATTCAAACCGCTTCCAGTCAGTTTTATCGGCTACCTCGGTGGCCCAGTGATTAGTTACTGATTTCTGGGTGAATGAGGCGTGGGTTTGATTTCCACCCAAGATAAGCATTTATGCGATGAACATAGATGTTTGCTCTTTGCCTGGTTTTCCAATTAATATTATAAGCGCAAAAGTTTGTATGTGTTTTAAAAGTGTTTGGATGTTTGTTCCTCTTTCACGCAAAAACTTCTGAACGGATTAAGATGAAACTTTACAATAGTCATGTTTATACATCAGAATAACACATCACTACATAGTATAAAACAAAGTCGCTTCCGCTGTCCCCATGTACCCATGTATGCTTATATCTTTAAAACTACACTACGGATTTTGATGCGGTTTTTTTAATAGATAGAGTGATTCAAGAGAAAGGTTTATATGTACTTATAATAAACCTGTGCGAAGCCGGGGCGGGTCGCTAGTAGGCTACAATTTAAATAGATATTGCGTGAAAAGAAGTTCGCCGGATCAGCTCACTATCCATATAAGTATGTATTTTATAATTATTTTTCGCAAAAAAATGGCAAAACTGCCTTCCATCGTGTACAAAATTCGAATATTTCGCTCGAATTGTTTACATTATTGTTGGTTTTTCAAAAACGGCTCAGCTGATTTCTGAAAAATTTTAACTGGACTACCTCGGGAGTATACTCTTTCGAACTAAAAAGAATATTTTCGATTCGGTTCACAATTGGCGGAATTATCGATGAACATACACAAAAAAATACATACAGACGAACATAGGACTTCCTTTTTTTTGGAAGTCGGTTAAAAATAAGTACCTATACATAAGTATATCAGTCTTTAGCAGCCATATGACAAGCTTTGCTCAGTTTGGGGTCTGAGACCGTGAGTAAGATGTCCCCATATTAATTACATTAATTGGAAATCCATAAGACTGTGGTCAACACTCAGTAGTAGATGTCCTACGACCGATGGATGGATAAATGAATAAAAAGCTTAAAGTTTACCACAAAATTTTTACGCACAAAGTTTAACAGTACAAATTGCACGGTTAAACAGTGTTTAAAGCGTGTTTAAATCTTTTGTGGTAAGGCGGTATGAGTTTTGAAAGAACAAGAACATGCATACAGACCTACGAGTCAAAGTTATTACTCTTTTTGCGTCACTGTAGTCGATTAGTTTTTCCGCCAACAATTTCACTAGCGACATCAATCGTGTAGGTACAAAATTCGAACAGTTTGCTCCAATCATTTTTTTAATATTTTTGTTTAATCAAAAACCGATATAGTTATAGTCCGATATAGTTGATTTATTATAAATATATATTAGTTTATTTTATATTGTGTATAAGTAGGTTATTATTAGAATTTATTAGAATGTATGTTGTTTAAGAAAGTATATTTATCACTTTCATGCACACCCCGTCGCCTATACCTTTTCGTTAATCCTTAACATGTAACGGTTGCCTGGAAGAAATCGCTGTTTAGCGATAAGGCCGCCGATTGTAACACTTGTTTGAAGTTTCTAGTTTAAGTTTTCCTAGTTTATTTAAGTTTCGGTGTGTCGATAAAGAATTTATCTATCTATCTATCTAACAGATCAGCCGATTTCGATAAAGTAACGAACCATTTCCTAAATATAAATCTACCAAACACAAAAACAATCAAAATTGGTTTATAATTGGCGAAGTAATCGCGTAAATACCATCTATACAAAAACATACAGACGAATTGATAACGTCCTTTTATGAAGTCTGTTAGAAAGTGTAAATATACCTCTAAATTAGTACATCTCAAAACAGGCCTGAAAAAACTTTAATACTATAAAATATAATTATTTTTCGCAAAAAATAGCACGACCGACTTCACCCGTGTACAGAATTCGCGAATATTTCGCACGGATCGATGTAGCATTTTCCACATTATTGTTGATTTATCAAAAACAGCTTAGCTGATTTCAATAAAAAAATATATGAATATATACGCGTCGAATTGAGTACCTCCTCCGGTCGGACCGACGAACGTCGGTCAACAAGTAATATAAATTAAAAATTTAAAAAACCCCCGACACATTGACAACCATTTTGGGCACATTTGTAGAATTTTGGTTCTTCCATCCCCACTTTAACCCACCATAACTCTTAAACGGCTCAAATCGATTTTTGTAAAACATAGCTACCCAAGTAACATAAGCTTCTATAACCAGGGCTTTTTATCACCAAACAGTAATATAGTAGACCTATAGTGGTAACCGTTATCACTGCTTGTACTATAAAGGTTTTCAACAGAGCGGTTTGGTTCTATAAGATAAAAGAGCATTTAAGTTCTATAAATTAGCTCTTAAAACGTCTACAGGACCATACAAAAGAATACTTAAAGTGTTGCTCTATAATGGGTGTAAAATATGCGATTATAGTGCTATTTAATACTGTAGACAACCTGAAGAACACTTTTATGTATCTATTTGGCACTAATAATGCGTCAAAGTTACTTTTATAGTACTAGTACTGTAGAAGTGTCAAAAACTCTATTACAAGACAAATTTGCACTGTAAAAGTACCTTGTACAACAATTTCGTAACGTTTTAAAAGCTCCCTAAATATGTCTATGGTGCTAGTTCTGTAAAAGCCATGAACATTTTTCTATAGTACTAAATAGTACCAAAAGGACTCCTGGCGCATCTTTTAAATAACTTATATTTTAAATTGTTCTATAAGTGAGTTTGTGTTACTGCTACACAACTAAAACATACTATAAATGCACTAAAATTTACAATTAATGGACCAATTAGATCTATACTAGCTTTTTAGTATCTTTTAAATGACAAGTACTTCATAACTGGACTTTATATTTAGATAACAAAACTAATAGCCCGGGAGGTAAGTGCAATAAATATAACTAGGTACTTTCTAAAGCTGAATTTTCGGTATGTTACGAAAATGATGGTGTACAAGAATACCCGAGAGTCAGTCAGCTAGAATACTTAGCGTTTGATGAGGATACCCGTTAGAATTATTAAAATAAAAAATAAGTATCTTGCAACTACTTCTAATAGGTTGGTGTACGGGTAGAAAAATAATTTAAAAAAGTTTAATTACCAAAAATTACCTGAAACTTTTAAAGCCTGCTTGACTTGACAGACCTTATTTCTTACAATCTCTGTCAGTCAGGACTTAAAGCAGCGCCGCTTTAAATAAAGCCTAACTGACAGGCTCAGTTACATGTTTTTTTTTTATCAATTCATACAGTTTTTCCCTCCAACCGCTAAACGTCCCAGCTGACTGACTCCGTGGTATTTTAGTACACCACCTTGATAGCGTAATACCAAAAATTCAGTTTTTAGGAAGTAGTTGCATTTTTTTCCGCTTACCTCCCGGGCTATAATTTGTGTTAGCTGAAAAAAATGGCTGACGTTTTTTGTCATGGTAGCTCATTAACAGCACGGCTGGAGCTAATAAGCACTATAGCAGCCATAGTCGGAAGAAGTTCTTATTTTAATAATTAAAAATTAATTAAAACAAGAAAATTATGAGGGCGCATTTTCAAATTTGAAATCAGTATAATGACTTTAGCGACACAATTATTTTCGCAAGTGCAAGTTACTGCAGATTTATAGTCCATGTATTGTAGTTATGTCCTTTTAATTACGTGTCACGTTTATCAACAATGGCTGTAGTGACATAAAACATAAACTTACCGATTTTTGTTTTCATGAAGAAAACTTACAAATTGCAAGCAATTGTAATAAAAAAGATCATTGGAATCGTTTTCGGTGCACAATAACACTCTAAATAGGTTTTTGGTTACTTTTATAGAGCAAATTTATGTCAAAACGTTGCAAGTAGAGCTATTTTAGTACTAAAAAGCGTTTCTTATCATTTTTACATCTCAACTACAGAGCTGATTTATCACCGTGACAGCCTTTATGTAATGATTATAGAATAAATCAGTGATAATACTAGGGCCTATTCGGGGTTCTGTAAACGTTTACAAGACTATTATAGTGCCAATCATGAACACTAATTAGCACGCTCCAAAACGTTCTCAGGTCTTTTATAGTACCAGATTTTGTTACTTGGGTAAGAACACTCTCGATTAAGTCTCCTTTCATCCAAAAAAAACTAAACTTAAATCGATTCAGTGGTTCGGGCGCTATGATGCCACAGACAGACAGACACACAGACAGACAAACAGACCCGTCAAACTTATAACACCCCTCTTTTGCGTCGGGGGCAAAGAATATATAATAATACTACGTATAGAACGGCCACTCGTTACCCCCCACCCGTTTGAGTCTTCCTCACTTCCACCCCGCGCTACGTACCGCATCGTGTACTCTGCGCGCGGGCTGCACTGGTCGGTGGATTTTCTAATAAAAACTACCTAGACTGTGACAATAGGGAACACTTGTACTGTGTATGGTTGAATATCAATGATACGTAACAAAACAAGTAATTTTAATGTTTCCCTAAGGATAAATAATAGGAACTTATTTTACATTATTTGGTAACTTCCTCTTGATATTATCTAACAAAAGAAGTAGATCGGTTACTTTTTGTTAAAATGCTTCCAAATTAAGTAATTGTTATACTTTTTTAAGCACTAGATTAATATTCATTTTTGCAAATTAAGTACGCAACTGTCTCACTCACGCGGCATGTCGTCACGTTCGTTGTGGTGATCGCTGACAGCCATAGACGTTCCGCACACAAATGCGCGTGTAGCGACCGTGCGTAAGTGTGTTGTCTGTGAGTAAGTACTGTGTAGGTGTGCGTAAGACAGCAGATTTTGTATGAAAAAGTGTCCGGGCTGTGTCGGGGGTTAAAAATGAAAACAATCAAGCAAACGTCTAGAGCTTTAAGAGTCCCGACAGGAACCATAACTACAAGTTATTAAATTCAATTTTCCTACAGTTAGTATGAGATTAACTATAAAAGGAACTGTAAACTTGTTATACGACAAGTGCAGGCTGATTCGTTCACGGCTCGCTTGTTGCATGTTGATGAGCTTGATTTCAAAAGTTATTTTTCATGGAAGAAGTGAGATGAACAAATTACTCATCTGATATCGGGTGCCAAAACATAGGACGTGATAGTTACGTACTCATGTTGTAAACGTACGAAATTGCAAAGTAATACGTACCAAATTAATTACTTTAATTAATTAAAGTAATACGTAACTTATTTTCTATTTTAATATTTACAATGTTTTGCTCGATATTAATGCATGTTGTCTTCACCTATAATTATTGCGACATTTAGTTCCTATTTTTATGTATAATTTTCTTTTGACAATGTATTGATGTACACAATGTTGGTGAACTGAAATAAATAAAAAAATAAAATAAAAAATTTCTATCTACCCCCCTACTAAGCCGTGATGGTCTAGTGGTTGTAACGCTGATTCTTGAGGTCGTAGGTTCAATCCCGGTCCCGTACCAATGAGTTTCTTTGGAACTTATGTACGGAATTTCACACCACTGGCTTTTCGGTGAAGGAAAACATCGTGAGGCAACCTTCATACGTCCGTAGAAGAAATTCGATGGCGTGTGTGAATCCACCAACCCGCATTGGGCCAGCGTGGGGGATATGGACAAATCACCCTGCGTGGGTAGGCCTACGTCCTGCAGTGGACTATTAAAAAGGCTGGTACAGTACTTACGACTTAATGAGAACTTTGGTAAATTTATAACAATGCTTAGATACAAGTTTTAAAAGGCGATATTAGCCTACAAAACTGTAATATTGTGGTGAATTGTAAGCTTCGCTAAGCTTTACAAAACATTGTAATGTAATTATGAAAATAACGTTTTTTTTTTTAAATCGAATTCGAATCTGTTAAAAATGTTACGTACTTTTTTAGTGTGACGATACGAGACGAGGTACTGAAAATTTAGCCAAATTTAATGTTATCGACTTCGGCTAAGAAATAAATAGCGCGACAGAAAATTTCTTTGAGAGAAATAGAGATAGGGTTTCCTGATGATTTACTTTTTGTTGAGCATTTTTACAACGCAAATATGTCAAAATGACCGTCCGTTTGCATTGTAGCGCATCTTAGCAATTTCATAGAAATTGTAGAAACTACAATCCACAACCACGCCAACCACATCCTTTCAATTCATCTCAAAACTAAGCATACAATTAACCAACGTTCCGCACGGTCAGTATTTGGATGTGTGACCGCGGGTGGCATTTTCCAACTGAGCGCTACCGTGGCTCGGATAACACGTTAAATTGTAGGTCCCGGTTCTTTTAACCGTTTAGCCATGTCAGAGGCCTTCAGGCGGCCTATAAACAACTCGGCTATATAAACTTACTTATCTCAAAACTTAAAAAATCCTAAGAGAAATCAAATTAAATTATCAACTATCTATTTGTTTATTTGAATTCACAAAAAATACTCAAAATAAATATTGCCAGTCGAGAATTCTCTTTTTTTTCAATTCTAAGAGTTTGGAATTAACTGAAAAAACATATACATTTTCAATTCATCTCAAAACCAAGAAACTATCTAAACAAGAAACAACCCCAACGAACAATAATCCGAACAATGGGAACAAAGCAACAAGTACATCGGGACAAACAGATTGACGTGTATATAGATATAGATGGAAGATCTGTTTGTCTGGGGGACGGACTCAT
The DNA here is from genome assembly GCA_964007245.1 of Hypomecis atomaria. Lineage (NCBI taxonomy): Eukaryota > Metazoa > Arthropoda > Insecta > Lepidoptera > Geometridae > Hypomecis > Hypomecis atomaria. The sequence continues at coordinate 8,375,860 of OZ023308.1, read as the reverse complement.
TTGAATAAACGGCGGGGTTTAAAAATATGGAGATTTAGACAGAATAGAGTGGATAAGACATCTTCCCTTGAAAAAATACATCGCGGAAAAATGTCATCCTCCATACACATTTTTTAACCGACTTCCAAAAAGGTTCTATGTTCGTGTGTATGTTTTCTTTTTTTTGTGTATCATGTTCGATATTTTCGCCAATAGTGAACTGAATTAAAAAAAAAATTAGTTTAAAATAATATAGGTACTTCCGAGGTGGTTCCATTTAAATTTTGTCCAAATCGGCTGAGCCTTTTTAGGTAAATCGACAAAAATGTACACGGATGTCACATCGATTCGGGCAAATTATTCGATTTTTGTGGAAGTTGATGCTGCAAGTTTTTGCGAAAAATATTTTTTTTTTTTCAAATAAAGTCTTGGAAAGAAATTCTGTTGACTGCTTTGTGGTACAGCCAGGTTATGTAAATTCATCATCATCGTCGTTATCAGCCGTAAAGCATCCACAGCTGGACATGTGTCTCCCTTATGGATTTCCAAAAAGCGCGGTTGTCAGCGGCCTTCATTCATGATTATAGGGTAGTATTTAAACGCAAATCAAAAAATATCCTTTTTCTATGCAATAAGATTCCAAATTCCCATCAAAATTACTGATTGCACAGCATAATATTCAACTCAAAATATCACTAAACACACAACAATTTATTTTCGCAGCGTACAGCGATTTTTCCTAAAGCAAAAGCTTTTTCATCAATGCACAGCTAATTATCTTAATGCACATTATACCTGTTAAAGGCGATTCGCTTCTGGCGTTGATTTGTCATGTTCTAACATAACCTAACCTATTTTTTGTATCACACCTAATCTAATTTCTTCACTAATTTACATATTGATGTAAAATTTCGAATTATCTGCAGTTTGAGTTTTGTTAAACATTTAGTTTATTTGTAGTGAAGTAAGTTATTTGATGTAAAAAAGAATATAAATGATGAGTATGTATTGATAGGCGATTATTTATTTGATATGCAATTTATATTATCCCATGATTATATCCTCGGTCCACCTAGTCGGGCGTCCTATGCTGCGCTTGCTCTACTCTCTATTCGAAAACTTTACAGCCTCATCGGCCGTTCTCTGAACTATGTGGGTTGTACTTATTAAAACCCCCTCGGTGGCCGGCCTTGCGCGATCTTGGGAGCTCTAAGATCTCCAAAGGAATGCACCGGAGCTCCGAGCTTTGTGTTTAATTTCCCGAGCTTACCTTAGCTTGACTGTCCGTAACAAGAACGAAAATGGCAAAAGCCCCATCTCCAACTATCTACGAGCTCAGAGGTCACTTTTTAGTAGTCTTTTACTACAGGCACAGGACCCGTATTCTATATCGCCTCGGCAGTTTGAGAATTCAAATAATTTTATAAAGAAGCCGGCATTAATCTTTAACTCTTTGAAGATTAAGGCTCTTCTAGACACGCCGACAGACCACCTTGAACTACTGGGGCTAATACTTACTCCCATATTGAACTACGGCACGAACCTAGAATCTAGGGCCATATTGGCTGGTATGAAGCTTTTCAAGATCAGAGTGAATAGATATCTTCTAGGTCTGCGTGCTTCATCTTCGACGACAACGTCGCTTACCATCAGGCGAGTTGGTGGTAAAGCGCGGACTTATTCGCGATAAAAAAATCTAAAATATTTACGGTTCTTGTAGTGTCCTTGGAATAAATACCTGGCACCCCACGTGATCGCGCAGTACGTAATACGCGCTAAATGTAGGTAAATTGCATGCAAATGGCTGCACGCGTTCGTTTGTCACTACGGCGCATCTGCGACTGTTTGTGTATCGTCATATCGTGTTAGCTGATGGGCTTAGTGCTCCAACAGCATCACTCAGATTCTAGTAGGACACTCATATGTTTAGTATATCACAGTGGTTGGATAATTTTTAACAATTATATAATATAAATTCATGACTGGACAGGATTATGTTGCCCAATCCATCCTTAGGCGTCCTTCAATAGAACCGTGATATTTTATTATGCATGCATTATGCATTTATGTAAGTAAGCTTTAACTTCGTTTCAACAAGTTCAGTTTATTTGCCTACCGTTGTATAACGACTATCAATGCAATATACGCAGTGATGTCGCAAAACAACTAGTATTGTACTATGTGGCGTGGATAGTTAGAAAAAAAAACAAGGTTTTTTTTCCGATCCGCTTCTGAATTGTTAGCTGATGGGCTTAGTGCTCCAACAGCATCACTCAGATTCTAGTAGGACACTCAGATGATACACCATTGGACAATAATACGGACCTCCAATATCTCTGCAGTCATAGTACATGGCTTGCTCCAACTACTGGCTTATCAAAGTTGTTTCAGACTCACCCATACACCACTGATCACTATCACAGACTGCCACTCCAGCCTGTCGCACAAACCATCTCTCTGTCTACCCTCATTCCATATACTCCTCACCGTCGCAATACCGAAGAGTGTTGCGACTATGTGTAGGTACCCTCTTTAATAAGCGCAGCTAACAATCGTTTCGTTTCGAGTTCGGTACACATACCGAGTGTATACTGAGCTCCGAGGTTTGATTCGCGTACCGACCGTGTCCATAAATTCGGATTACCGTGGCACTAGTGGTCTTATCCATACAAATACGTCTCCAAGACGCGAGTGCGCCCGGCAAGCGGCGCCCGGTATAAAATACCAATTATTTGTTACTACGCCGCTTTACAGCATTATTTGTATTCAGATTTTAACTCCGGTGTCGCTTATTTTATTATATTCCATATTTTTAAGCCGGACGCTGGGGTTCAGCTCGGATTGAGTTAAGGAATTCTGGTTGTGGAATAAGAATTACTTTTACAAAACAAAATGGTATTTTTCTTAATTTAATTCGACCGAATGTATGTTAGGACCTGGTGGTCTAGTAGTAGTGACACCCGCCTTACAATCGTGAGGTCGTGGGTTCAAACCCCAGTCCCGTACCAAAGAATTCGTTAGAATTTATGTACGACATTTTACACCACTGGCTTTTCGGTGTATGAAAATAACGTGAAGCAACCTGCATACGTTTTTAGAAGAATTGCGATGGCGTGTGTGAATCCACCAACCCGCACTGTGCTAGTCCAGTCACCCTTTATGGGTAAGCCTACGTCCTGCAGTAGATTATTAAAAAGGCTGGTACAGTACAGTATGTATGTTACGTAATATATCGCCAAGTATTATGAATCGATTTTAATGTTTTTTTTTGTTGGGTACGTAGATTGCAATTATTGTTGTGCTATTGTTGGTAATAGATAGGTATAATTTTTTCAATGCCTTGACGTTTTTAAGCTCACGTACTCGCATCGACTTGGTATTGTTAACCGACTTCCAAAAATGAGGGGCTATGTTCGTCTGCATGTATTTTTTTTGTGTATGTTCATCGATAATTTCGCCAATTGTGAAACGAATCGAATTTTTTTTTGTTCGAAGAAATATACTTTCAAGGTGGTCGCATTTAAATTTTACAGAAATCGGCTGAGCTGTTTTTGAGAAATTAGCAATAATCTAAACACTTCGAGCGAAATATTCAAATTTTGCCATTTTTTTGCGAAAAATAATAATTTCTCTTTGTACTCGTAGTAGGTATGTCAAAGAAATAAATTAATTTCGAATTGAATACTATTCGAAGACCAAAGATTTCAAATTACGAGTTCATCTCAAGAAGTAAAAGTGGTTCATATCACGTCTGAATTATGCCACTTCAGCCAAGTACACACTTTTTGAATAACCTTATAGATATAGGACGTATCATACAAGTCGGCGGATGTGAAGAAGCGAAACTCAATCAAGACGCAGCTTTATATGACCTTCAGTCAGGATTGGATAGTGCGCTGCTTGTAGCTAACTTCTCATCCGCCCACTTGTATGTTAATAGTCAATAGTCAAAAACATTTATTTCCGTAGGAACACATATGGGAATACTTGGACACGTCGATGTATACAGTAAAATAATTAAAAACAATCGGTAAACAGAAATAATAAATAAAATCAGCGGCTGTAGAGGGGCCTTGTCAATACTTAAAACATGTACCTATAATCTAGTATATTATATTTAGTAAAAAAATCGGCTATAAAACATATGATTCGGCCTATGCAAACAGTATTCTTATTTTGAAATTTATTTGAATGAAAACAATACAATATAGGATTCTTGACGTTGACGTGGTGTGTGAGTGAATAGAGAATACAATTTCAATTGCAATGACCTTATTGCCTATCTACCCTCTCTATCTAATCTAATTGTGTCATCTAATAAGGGGTAACCACGCGAGGGGGTGACAATGATACGTCATAGATAGAGAGGGTAGATGATGTTGGTTTGGAAATACTTACCTACTTACGTGCCCACAGTGTCCGACCCCAGTACGATGGAAGATGTACATGGTTATTATTATTTCTAATCAATTACTTTTATTAATTAACTTACTTTTTATTTCTGACATTTTATTTTGAGATTCTTATTTCACTTTGACATTTTTATGTTATTGACTTGTTCTAATTGTTTTTACTTTTTTATTTTGAATGTTTTATTTTTTGTTTGTTTAATTGAATGTATTTATCATTTATTATATATCATCTACATGTTACCATAATTAATATCGAGCGAAAAACGGCTAAAAATTCAGGTTTGCTGTATGGGAGCCCCCTTGTTTTTTTTTTGTATTTAGTATTTTTTGTTATAGCGGCAACAGAAATACATCATCTGTGAAAATTTCAGCTGTCTACCTATAACGGTTCATGAGATACAAAAGACGGACAGACGGACAGCGGAGTCTTGGTATTAGGGTCCCGTTTTTACCCTTTGGGTACGGAACCCTAAAAACAGATAATGTTATAGGCATCTTAATTTCATGCCAAATAAATAACACGCTATGTAAAACTATGACGGCATAATTATTTTTGTATCTGTAAGCTTCATACATAATTACATAAATATATGCCATGCTTTGTGAGAAAGGGGCAAACATTGATTGCCTCTCCATCCGGTCTATCCCTACCAATCTTTACAAAACATCATTTAAATTATTTTTTTATAGTTTAGGAATCAGAATTACATTAATACACTCTATTACTTGACAAATGATAACAAAACTATGAGACAAATGACTCCCGCTCCGGCTCGTACTTGGAGACAAATGACGCCCGCTCCGGCTCGTATTGGCGCAAAGGATGGCCATCGCCATCCAGCGAGGTAATGCGGCCAGCATTTTGGGCTCTTTTGCGCCGGGTATGGTCGGGGATGGGTTGTGTGTTTAGTTTTTAAGGTTGAGCATGTTCAAATTTAAAATTATTTTAGTGCTTAAATAAATCTCTATTACTTTCAATAAAACAAGTATCAGTCTAATACCGTGCTATAATTTATGTAAATGTGAAAATGGGATTTTCGAAGTTGACGTAAGTAGCAGAGCTATGCACTACGAAATGCTACATCGTAGCGCTATTCTACGCGTATGGCTACGCGGCGTAGCATTTTTAATGGGTGCTTTGTATCCTACTACGAGTATCCTACTAATATTATAAACGCGAAAGTTTGTAAGTATGGATGGATGTTTGTTACTCTTTCACGCACAAACGGCTTACCTGATTTGGATGAAATTCGCTGTGAAGGTAGCTTAGATCTTGGATTAGCAAATAGGCTACTTTTTATCACGTGTTAACGCGGGTAACACCGCGAGACGCAGGTAGTATTGAAATAAATAAGTTCTTGCAATGATGCGCAAATTTTGCATTGTCTACTTTCAAAATCTGCGGGTTCGTCTCGCCATTGTGGTGATGTGAGACAAAAGTGAAATCTCACGGAAGTCGATACGAGCTCGGGACGCGGGGGCTACCACGTGTTTGCGATCGAAACCTCAAATCCGAAGGTATGTTTATTAGTTTGTTTGTGGTGTGTCAGATTATGTGATGATGATTCACAAAAATCTAAGAACACTTTTTCTTTGTTTTCAGTATATGTATTTGTGTAAATCGTAGCTTCTTGACAAATAATTTTGTATGGATTCAGTTTCTATTTGTGTTGTTGAAAACAAGTTACTCTTGATTGGTGTACTCAAAAATGTTCAACGATCTGTTAAACCGTTGAACAAATTGGACAGATTTTGACCACTTTTTTTAACTGTTAAAATAGTTAACTATTTGAAAATAAAACGTTATTTCAATTACAATACTTAATTAAATGATCGGCAAATATCAGTTAGAGTAAAATATTTTCAGCTAGTATTATTCACAAAAATTACTTGTCAGTTTTTTTTTTATATGTGAAAGTTCCAATCGAGAACCAGCAGTAGCTCCCCCGTCACATATAACACGTTGTCGGAAACCCAGACATATGAATTGTTCTCTCAAAGAACACGCGTGACACGGGTGACATTTGACGTGTTATCTCGTGACGTCACACAACTCGTATGGGTAAAGTTTTTAATTAACACCTCTGTTAATATCATACTTTGTACTAACATACAGATATTTGTGTATCAGTAACATAGGAAAACTTTTTAATTAGCATCTTATAGTAAAAAGCTTCATATAAAGTCCGTCTAAAACCTGCGGGGCAATTCTGACAACCGATTTCGTTACTAAGGTGACACCTAAGGGTGACACGTTTTGAATTTGTCTCGTTTTTCTGACAGTTTTGAGCAATCGGAACTGTCAGAAAAACGAGAGAGGTTCAAGAACGTATCACTTTCGTAAAGAGATCGGCTTACAGAATTGCCCCGCTGATCAAATTATTACAGCTAATTAGTAAGTACTCAATAATATGATAACTATAATACTTCAGATATTTTGTTTTAATTGTCAGAACATGCTAGCATGCTAGTAGGTATTTTATTTTATTCTGAACTAGCGACCCGCCCCGGCTTCGCACAGGTTTATTATACATATAAACCTTCCTCATGAATCACTCTATCTATTAAAAAACCGCATCAAAATCCGTTGTGTAGTTTAAAAGATATAAGCATACATGGGAACATGGGGACAGCGGAAGCGACTTTGTTTTATACTATGTAGTGATAGTGATAGGTTTGCGTTTAACCACATACTGCCTGATGTTGAGCAGATAAGCGGTCTAGGTTGTAGCACGTTTACCTAGAAGATACCTATTTACACGGGATTTGAAGAATATAAACAGCATAATTATCTATTCTACATTATTTACTAAAAATTCTAACATTCTGAATTTAATCGTTACCCATATGCTTCACCTTGTTAGACGAGGCCGTAAAGTCCTCAAATAGAGACCTTATAATGCCAGCAAGCGTAGTTTAAAACATCTTATGAGAAAATGGACAGACGATTCGAATAACAGTGGATTCCAGTGTTGTGTTCGCGGTCTAAAGATCATGTCAATCCAAGATAGAATATAATTATCAGCCAAAAGTAGTTTCAAAGACCGCAAAAATTATCTATATGGATAAATAATCTATGTTATGGAGGCCTATGTCTCAAAGTTTGTCCTAACCTTGAAAGAGTTTAATCTTATGACTCTACAATCTTCGATAGTTTGATATTTGAAAATTCGCACACACACATACACACATTTTGATTTAATAAAAACACACTTTTTGAACCCCCGACGGAAAAACAACGATTTGTTATAGGTTTGACGTGTCTGTGTGTGTAACTCCCAAATGGAAGAATCGATTTTATAGTTGAGAGTGAAATGAAAAATTCGTTGAAAAGATGAATTACTCGTGAGTGTTCGCAGATTTACAATACATCAAAATTGGTTTAGCCGTTTTAAAGTTATCAGTTATTTTGTTAGCTGCGATATAAATGCTACTGTGCTGGTTTTTTATTTTTTAACCGACTTCCAAAAAGGAGGAGGTTCTATGTTCGTGTGTATGTATTTTTTTTTGTATATGTTCATCGATAATTTTTTTTAAGATGGCGCATTCAAATTTCAAAATATGTCTCTCTCATTGCACAGAATCTCAAGCTTAGAACTATTCCTACCGACATTTCTACACAAACTAACTCCCACCAATACACCAACGTGGCAAACAGAATCCAAACGCAGCCGGAAACGCCCGACGTCGCATTTCCGGTCAACCGTTAAATTTGAATTTCGAACTGATAGCCGCACTCCGCGCCAGACTTTTGTTGCGAGCGGACGTGCCGACTAGCCAGGAAATTGATTTCGAGAAGTGAGATAACCTGACCAGGGAGTGTACCTAGGTGGATCGATGCAGATGATACAATAAAATATAGTAGGGGAGAGACGACGAAGAACGGCCTTTACCCATCTAATAACCAGATGTGACATACTTTTTGACCGACGAGCCAAACCGTAGGAGGTACTCAATTCGATGCGTATTTTTTTTATTATTATTTTATGTTTAACCACGCCTAACATTTTTCTTAGTCGTCCGATTACAATAATTATTTATTTTTAGAAATAGTATACTTTGAAATTGATCCCATTAAAATTTTATTGAAAGCGGCTGAGCCATTTTTGATAAATCAACAATAATGCGAAAAATGCTAAATCGATCCGTGCGAAATATTCGCGAATCTATACACGGGTGAAGTCGGTCGTGCTATTTTTTTGCAAAAAATAATTATTATGAAATGATATTTACATACAAATAGGCCTATGTCTACCTATCGAAAAGTGTAATTTTTTGGAAATGTATTCTTTTACCTTCACTCTTTTGATGGCCAGTATTTTTTATTCCAACTAATAGTTTTTAATGTAGAGAATATACCTACTTTGGTAGGTTTGCTTACTTAATTTTAATTACAAAATTGGTCATAAGAAAGATAATTTTAATAATAAAATTGATAAAACAAGCTTTCAGCTTTCAAAACATCGTTTATGACATTATAAATGTAACAAAAAAATAGCCATGAACTTACTTGTAATTCTTCTGAGCCATGAATACTTTTCGATAGGCAAGCTATCATAGGCATGTTTATGAATTGGTGATGAAAAATACCATAGTTCGTAGTTAGTGGACTCTTGTGCATAAATTGGCCAGCATATTGGTTTCTAGGTGTATATATCTCGTTAACACCTCCGAAGAATTACAAGTAATAGAAGAATTGCTATTTTTTTTCTATAATAAAAACTACGTTACAGCTGTCTTATTCATATCTGGTTATACGGCATACGCGAGAGTGATGGAATAAAAAAACGCAATGTCTGTCGCATACATTGAAATCACCAGTTGGAATATCAAAATGATTAAAATTTGGTAATTTGTCTTTATCGGAAATTTGAACCCTCTAGTTCCAGTAAGAAGGTTCAAATCTCTGATCATTTTACCTTCCTACTTTTTACCTTTTTGAATTTGGACACTCGAGATAGCTCAATGCTAGTTTGTGAAACCCTTCGAAATTACGTAAGTTCGGGAATATGTTATCTAACACCTATTAAATTTAAAATAATGGGACATTAGTAAATCAGTTCATTTTTGTCGTCGATCATTCTGATGTTTTTAAACAATGTTGCAATTTTATTGTACACTTGATTTTTTAAGTTACTAGTTACTAAGCACTTATGACTTGCCCAATATGACGAAATGTTATAAGGCCAATAAATCACTTTACTTTACTTTACATAGTAATTTATATCTCTTGCTATTTTAGTACTGTTTCTAGTACTTTATTCTTATTCTATGGTTAACACTTTCTATTCTAGGAATAATTTCTAAAGCCATTACTTTAATCGATTATAATACTTCGTATCACATTTTAAACGATTCACAAACAATTTGATACTTAACCTGCAGTTAACAATTTAAAATCCCATTTAAAAAGATAGGGTTATGACTACGGTTTCCCCGCCAAATCGACGTGTCAAATTTGACAGATGACAGCAGTTTGCGCTCGAAACGGTACTCAAGATGGCGGCAACGTGTCCTATCGAAGATCGGTGTTTGTCTATGGAAACATGCGAGAATATGAGCTTAAAATGGATTTATTATTACTTAGTTAAAATTGTAAGTTATGGTATTTTTGTGGAATAATAAATAAGCACTTCGGTTGAAACTATGTTATGACATAGGTAAGTTTATGATATGAAACGTACATCAACCATACCTTATACTTTTAAATAAGATTTTTTATGCACTAAATCTATTATAAAATTAGTGCATAAAATCTATTTATAAATATTTAATACATGAAAGTTACATAATTATATTGAATCTCAGCGACAGTACAGGCAAAACAAATTGCAATTTTAAAGAAATGCGGTGCAAAAACCCATTTTGAAAAATCTATGCAATATTTCCAAGAAAACGCAAATGATATATTTATTAAAGAGAATCTAATTTTGAATTATTGTACCTATCAAAGCTCTACCCCTAAATATTGTTCATATAATAATTAAATAGTGCCAACTTCAGCAAGTTAAATTAGTTTTCTTGTTTTGTCTCACCTGCGTAACTTGTTGCTTTATTTGCACTGCGTGGACTTGAGACAAAAACTTGAATAATAAAATATTAAACAATTTATAATATTTAATCTGAAAGGATCTCAAACTCAATTCATTTATTGCAACATATAAAACTCAATTTGTTATTGAAAAATGTAATTCTAGGTTATGTTCGCTCATCCAATTAGTTATTTTGTCAAATATTTCTTTGAGAGTATTATTTAGCTGTAAACCATTTGAGCATGGAATGGTTCTTTATTTATTTTATCCTTCTAAATACATAAGCTATTCAATATTTATTTATTTATTCCTGTATTATTTGATTTCATTTTCTTGGATTTCGAAAACGGCTCTAATAATTATGATCTATTTATTTAGGTAGAGGTTTTTTCTGAATTAAAGAGACCTTTTACAGGTGCTGATATATAAATTTAATGGTGTTAATTTGTAAACCTATCAGGGAAACGAAGGCTATTTCTTTTAAAGATGTTTCAAGTCAGATCGTGCATGGAATACTGCTCTCACCTTTGGGATGGCTCCGCCAAATATCAACTGGAGGCTCTGGAGTCTATTGAGAGGCGAGCCAAGAGGCTGATCGACAACGACACTCTGACTATGTCGCAGCTGCAAAGTCTCGAGCATCGACGTAAGGTAGCGTGTTTATCGGCCTTTTACCGGATCCACTTCGGAGAGTGCGCCCAGGAGTTGCACAATCTGGTCCCACCTGCCCCTTTCTTCTATCGTACGGCTAGACAGACGCGACCAAAGCGCCACCCTTTTATGGTGGACATACCGCGCATTAGAACCAAGCGTTTCGAATCCTCATTCCTCATACGAACAGCCAGAATGTGGAACGCTTTGCCTGGGTCTGTCTTCCCGCTAAAGTACAATGTGGGCGTCTTCAAATCCCGAGTAAATAGGTATCTTCTAGGTAAGCGTGCTACAACCTAGACCGCATATCTGCTTAACATCAGGCAGTATGTGGTCAAACGCAAACCTATTCAGAATAAAAAAAAAAAAAAAAAAAAAATGTTTTTTTTAAGTTTACCTATGTACATAAAATCTTTGACTAAACGCAAAGAAAATATACCAACCGTTGATTTTGTGCGTGCTAAATGGGCTTTAAAAAAATTAGCATTTAATTCTTATTTGCTTAGTTAAATAATCCTTACTAATATTATAAATCCGAAAAGTTCGTTGGTTTGTTGGTTTGTTACTCTATCACGCGCCAACGGAGCAACGGATTGACTTGATTTTTGGCATGGATATAGTATAAAAGGCGGAAGGAGCTTTAGGATACTTTTTATCCCGAAAAATTTCATAGTTCCTGTAGGACAGGACAAAAACCCTCGAAAGCGAAACTGTCGCCACTATCACAAAGACGCTAAGTGATTAATTCCTCTATGACGCTAATATGGACTAACGAAACGTCACAGCCAAACGTAATTAGATGACAGGTGACATTGTCTGCAGACTTTTATAAATCACAAGTAGCGTGGCAAGGCGACAAATTGTTTTTCTACCATTATATCCCCTTGAAGAGGAAATAAAGTATGGATTGAAAATGACAACTGACATTAAAATTGGATAAAATGTTTTTTTCCCTCTGCATGCTACATGTTACTATGACGTTTAATACCAGGCCGTCATTTTGTCTGACATTAAAAATATTTATAAATATTATATCATTAGAGGTTCAACATGTTTTTTTATTCTACCTTTATGGTACAGAATCATCATACTTTAATATTATCAATCCGAAAAGTTTGTTGGTTTGTTCCTCTTTGACGCAGCAACGGAGCAAAAGATTGACCTGATTTTTGGTATGGATACCTATGGTTTAATAGACAGAAAGTGATAATAGGATACTTTTTATATTTCGAGAAAATTCGTGATTCCCATGGGATAGGACAATAACTGTTTCTCAGCAATGGAGCAACGGATTGACTTGATATTTGGGGTGGGCATAGTTTGGAAGTCGGAAAGTGACTTGGGATACTTTCCATCCCGAAAAAATTGTGGTTCCCGTAGGACTTAACGATAAATTTTTCTCTCAGTAACGGAGCAACTTGCCTTGGCATATTGCATGAATATAGTTTGAAAGACGAAAAGTGACATAGGCCACTTTTTATCGCAAAAACTTTAACAGTTCCCGTAGGATAGGATAAAAACTAAGTGAGTGGGCTGCGGTAGCAGCCGTCTAAGCGCCAGAAATAACCATGGCAAGTTTAGGACGTTCCCACATATTTCGCACTCCTTCGCGGCACTCAACAGCACTAGCCCAGACTCGGGCTCCATAACGGAGCTTGCGCTCTCGCCATAGTGACGGAGTGTTTCGGAGCACAAGACACATCGTCATCCACCACTCGGGACTAACCAGTACTGAACGTCAGACAGCATTCCAACGCCCTGGTCCCAGTGCAGTGGGTCAGTCATAGTAGCCCAGCGCCTGCCTCTTCAACTGCAGAGGGCAGTGAGAACGGCAATCGCGATACCGACACCTCTCTTCCCCTGCAGCCCTACTGCGTCTGCCAACACGTTGACGGCCTAGCGGAAGGTAGGGTAGGTGGTGGCACCCACACCACCAGTTCCATATATCCCACCGCGGCCCCTTATCCTCGGCTGTCATATCAGAGTCCAAGAAGCAGCCTTGCTTTATGAAACTAAGAAAGGTTATTCCCAGCAAGTTACTGGAGATAGAGAGACAGAAAAGAAGCCACACCCAGCGCAGCAGGAGGAGCTGGAGTTCATATGCCTGGCAGACGGAGCAGCACTAGAGCAAAATCTTAACCGAGAAATTAACATATTTACAGACGGCAGTAAAATTAAAGGGAAAGTTGGGGCGGCATTATCCATTTGGGATGATGCCGCTGAGATCAGTACCCGCAAGCTGAAATTGGCCGATTGGTGCTCTGTGTAACAGGTCGAGTTATTGGCACTTCTTGAGGCTACCGAAAAAGCAAAAATCTTTTGTGACTCCAGGTCTGCACTGGAAACGGTAGTTGGCGTATCTTCCCTCCATCCCTTAGCAGTAAATTCAAAGCTAACATAAAGTTACTACACGCACAAAATAAAATAGTAAACTTTATTGGATTAAAGCGCACGCGGGGATGGAGGGAAATGAGAGAGCGGACCAGCTAGCAAAGGAAGCAGCACTGCACTCGAAGTGCAGACCTATTTAGGATAACTGCCCCGTTTCATTCGTCAAGCGAGAAATCCGAAAGGACTCTCTTGACGAGTGGAACCGGCGGTATCAGGATGGACACACAGCGGCGGTAACCAAAACATATTTTCCGGATGCAAGGGCGGCATACAAGATCGTAAGAGAAATAGCACCAGTGGGAATCATAACTCAAGTGCTGACGGGGCATGGTGAGTTTTCCCAATACTTACATCGATTTAAGTTGAGGGAAAGCTCATCGTGCATCTGTGAACCCACAAAAGAGGAGACTCCACTGCACATAATCTTGGAATGCCCAGTTTATGGAAAGCAGAGATTTGATTTAGAACAAAAAATTGGAATTAATCTAACACGAAAAAACCTTAGAAACAATTTTATCGAATTTTTGCACAAATATTTGTAAAAAAGCAATACTTAATTAGGAACAAGTAGGTATAAACTTTGCTGTACCATTGTAATGTTTATTATAACTGCAAACAGCCAAAAACATTGAAATATAGGTATACTTAGTTTTTATTCATTTGTAATTAAGACCCCTGATCATGTCAGGGATATTTCGCGATATAATAAAAAAAACTCCTCGGATGCAGCGTCGCAAGAGCGGCACTGCAGCCCGCCTAAGTTGCGACACTCCTCATAAGGCATGCAACCTACCGGCCATCCTCTCAGCTGCTTTAGTTAAAAGCGGCTGAAACTCGAATGCCAGCCTCTAAGCTTCCTTGGGGGAAAAGACCCAAAGAAGAGGGAGACTTCGAGCGCCGCCTTTTCAGCTGCCTCAGACCTCCCCCACGACAAGGCGGGAATACACGGGGGGGTTGTATATACACTCCAACCGTAACTTAACCAACAAAAGCATTTCTCTAAGGTATTTTGATATTTGTCAGTTAGGTTAGGTTTCGCAGCCGACATAAACATAAGCCAAAATCAAAATACAACGCGGGCGAAGCCGCGGGTAAAAGCTAGTATTATAAATGTCGGGGCATCGACTATAGCGCCATCTAGTGACCATTAGAGTGATAAACCACTCTAGCGGAACGCCCAGCCAGCAGTGTTTCGAGAACCGCGGGCGGACTTGTATCCACGTACAGTGGAGCGGGTCCCTAAAAAGGGCACCTCGTGCTCGGCGGATGTGATAGTGATATTAGTATGAACTTTTAAACAGGAAAGGGATTTGAGACTAAAACAGGCCGTGATACAGTGTTGCAAGCAATTTACATGTCCTCGCCCACAAAATAACCTACGTGCGTATGCGCATCAAACTAATGATGATGACGATGGACATGGACCCCAAGTCCCGTTATCAGAAGTGGCTCAAGGGCAAATCCTTGAGGACGAAATATAATCATTAAAACGCTACCGTTCCTGACAAATTTTAAATCTACCCGCATTTCAATAAAATGAATTGAATCAATCTGGCTCTCATCGCAATGATATCGTGAATTATTGCAACTTCTGCTATAATTTATCAGATTTCAAGTTCAGAGCATGAGCATTGAAAAGATGCTCCCGCCGTAAGGAGGTTGTATATGAATATGTTGGAAGGTGAATTGTTAATAAAGCAAGCGGCTCCAAAGAAAAGAGGGTACCTATTGTTAGCTTTGGAGTGTGTGAAGTTGTTATTATTCTGCTGTGACTTAGGCAGATTGAGGAGAAATAAAATCATACTTACTTTATTTTTGATCAATTTTTGACAGCATGGATGTAATACCAGGGAAGTGTTTTAGTTCAATATGCGTGGAATTCTAGTTCTACAATGGGCTACTAGACAAGTAGCACTCAAATTGGTGCTGCAGCGCGTCGGTCGGTGACGCTGCAGCGCATCGTTGTCGCGTTGGTGCTGCGCAATCCGGTGCGCGCACTGACCTATGCGAAAACACGAGTCAAGAAAACATCGAGAAGTACTGACAGACCCGGGTGAGTTCCATTTTATTTTAACTTTTGGTGTTCCTTGATGGAGTGATTGTTGTATATTACCCAAACAATGTAAAACCATTAATATTGTTTGTGTGAATCTAAATGTACGAAAATTTCTTGAATTTTTTTTTTTTTTTAATTTAAAGCCTCCTAATTTGTCTACGTTCGAAACAGGAATTAACAGTTTATTTGTGGTTTTAATATTTTTAGTATAATGTCCTAAGTCCTCAGTAATATCGCTCAGTCGCGGCGCAACATGGAAAACTCGATTTCCCCGCCATTGTGAGGCGACGATGCGATCACAACACGCCACAGCGGGCTTGTACTCGTATTTTGTTTGCTATTGTATACGATTGTAGAAGAACATAATATCTATTAGGTATTAAGTTTTACCCGCGGCTTTAACCGCGAGATGCGATTGTACTGTACAGTACTGTACTGTACCAGCCTTTTTAATAGTCCACTGCAGAATGTAGGCCTACCCACGAAGGGTGATTGGGCCATATCCACCACGCTGACCCATTGCGGTTTGGTGTATGCAGGTTGCCTCACGATGTTTTCCTTCACGGAAAAGCCAGTGGTGTAAAATGGAAAAATTGTTAAAGAAAGCCTTGCAACCCCTTGAAACTTCTATAAGTATGTGCTGTAGCAAAATCGATAGCCTAACAAAGACGGTGGAGAAACACGATAAACAAATAAATGATCTCGGTGAAAAGTATACTGATCTCAAAAATAAAAATAATAAGCTGCTACTTGAAGCGAATTCACTGAAAAAGATTGTTCAAGAAATGGATAAGCGTCGCTTGGATAACATATTGGAGTTGTCTGGATTACCTAAATTACCGAAGGCAGACCTAGACAACATATCTTCAAAGCTATCACAGATACAAATAAATCAGATATCACGTATGTTAAACAAATAGATCGCCGTAATGGAAGTGATAGTGTCGTCCAGTTGTTGATCAAGCTAAAATGTGGGTACGCTCCGCAAGATTAACACCAATGCTGGTACAACATATTGTTGGTGGGGCCTGCCCAGCCAGTGCGAAGATGAGAGTGATATGTTATGCTGCGTCCAGCTTTAACTAAAGCCAACAAAGCGTTACTCTGGCAAGCTCAACAAAAGCTTAGGCCCAAATACCAATGTATGGTTCCAAGATGGCAAGGTGTTAATTCGCAAAGATGATAACGACAAACCATTAATAGCAAGATCGGAAGAAGACTTCACAATCTATCGAGGGAAACAGAGAATCTACATAATATGTAGTTAAAACGTCCGGAACGAAGGAAGTCCGGTTAAAAGTGCATAATTACGTGGGTAGATTAATATACTTACCAATTTTTATTAAACTTTTTACCACATTACTTATGTATCGGTTTCTATAAGTATATTTGTAGTGGTATATTCTGTGTTTTATATAATGTTATTAAGGTACTTACAGTGTTATATACCTATTCATTTAATACACATATCAGCACAGACATCTCATTATAATTTCATGATGCCTAGTCGATCTAAAAATAAATGTGTCTTATAAGTTATAATATAATAAACGAGTATTTTCGAATTGATTGGTTCAGTAAGCTGCCGTAAGTTGATAAATGCATAAATTATTATTAGAAGTGAAAACTTATTGTTGAGGAGTGCAGGTAACTTTGCTAAAACTGGTTTGCTTATTACTCTTATCAGTGCTTCAGTAAACAAACAATGTGTGGCAGATATCTCGACTATTACCTATTACTGATTGCTTAACTTCTGTTTGCGATCCTTGAGAGTTTAAAAAATACTTATACTTACTTACTTACCTACTTATTATTCTAAATTTTACTCAACACACGTCCTCCAGTCCTCCTAATGTATCCCGTTCTTATCAACTGGCATGTTATTACAAATAATGTAAATTACTCAATGACGAAGCCGCGCAAATTCTTTTGGAGTAATTGTATTTCACCGGGCCACCAAGATACAGGCATCGCCTAGTTTGGGGCCCACCGGCACTGCGCAACATCGGCAAATACCTATTTGTTTTTACATGTACTCGCCAACGAAGTGTAAAGATGATGTATTATTCGTTTTTGCTAACAATATGTACTACCTAAGTGTTACCAACCAAAATTGTCAACAGCGTACCTATCTACACTGAGCTATCTTCTGATTTCAATTTTGAGTTACGAGTATTTTTATTTTTTGCGCATGATTCTGTAAAATATTATTATGGTAAATAAATAAATATTATATTATCATTAAATATTATATTATTACAAAAATGTGTTTTAAGTAGATAAATAATGTTATTAGGACAATTGCTGATATTATTTAAGTCAATTTGAGTGTTACAGGTTTCTATTTATGTTAAATTACCTACCGATATTGTTCAACCTCTAGTTTTATCTTATTATATTAATTGACGGCGCGAAGGTGAATGTACCTACTTAGTCAAACCTACTGTGGTTTTTTATTAGGATTAACATTTAAAGGTGTTATTGCAAATATGCATAGAAATTGGGCCACTAAAGGGTACTGTATTTCATAATTTGCTTTGTTTGTTTCGGAAAATGATTTTCCCGTTATTTTTTACAATAACAGTGTCCATTAAAAGTAATTTCGTGTATTCGGGTATTAAGGTTACATGTGACCAAAATGACAGTAATTCAATGACTGAACAAAAATCAAATTGGAAAGTGTGAAATTACTCATAAATTAAGCATGTGATGCGGTTGTTTTACTGTGCGCATTTATTTATCATAGTTTAACGGATTTTTTGAGCTACTGTACCTAGTCTGAGTCCATTTTGCATTATCTCCTTTAGTTGTATCTTGTATTGGAAATAAACAAAAAAAAAAAGACCTGCTATCGCGACAAATTTTTGAAATATTTATCACAAAGAATAACTCTTTAAAAGGTTCCTATGGGATGACGGAAAATTCAAAATATCACGCGGACAAAGCCGCAGGCAAAAACAGTGTGTATACAAAAAGTAAAGTAGATATCAATAAGATCCTAAAGTGACACAAACTGACCATCGAAAAGCAATAAAGGTGTCTAAAACGGTATTTTGTTGTCGCAATGTGTTGACCGGACACCACAAACATTCCGGACAAACAGACTGACCGGTATTTGAATAATAAGTCTTTTGTTTGTATATTTACATAGTTTGGAGTCAAAAGTAAGTGGAGTAAAAATATTGTCTTTTTCAAATCTCAAACTTTCATGTCATTTTCAAGCATTTTAGATAAGAGTGTAGCATGAATAGTAACATTTTCATTTATGCTTTTTGAGTCGGCTTTAGCGCAGGTCTTTGCAAGACTTTAGTCTTTTTATAAAATGTTAAAATTAAATTATAAAAGTAAGAAAGCACATTTTAAAAATCATACAAACGCTAACCTAAAAAACTTATCCATTTTGCAGGTCAGTTAAATACATCGTTGGTTTTTTTTATGGTTACGTAAATAGAACTCAACCAGCAAAGCAAGTAGCTAGGGGCGACGCGCCTTATGACATTACTAGATTTTGCCCGCGGCTTCGCCCGCATGATAAGAGTATTTCGAGGCCCTACCTTACCACCCTAAAGGAGGTGCAAAATAAAAAAAACAAAAAGAAATCCATTTGACATTTGTTCGATTCGACAATTCTTTTTTGACATTTCTTGGAGCGCACGCTAGAATAGCTCGCAGATGGCAGAATTTTTCCTACTTACTTAACACTTATTGTTATAAGATGGAAAAATTACGCAATATCATTATGATATATAGCCTATGTGTTATTCTAATATATAAGTTATATTATCGCAAAGTTTCATCTCAATCCGTTCAGTAGTTTTTGCGTGAAAGGGTAACAAACATCCATCCACCCATCCATCCATCCTTACAAACTTTCACGTTTATAATATTAGTAGGATAAAACTAGGCATTTAATTAGATACTATTCTAATTTTCACAAAATTGCTCACTATCAAATTACTCAGGGCTCGCGCCCTGTGTAGGCTCTCTCTCTTTCTCTCTGTATAGACATGTTACGCTGCCCACTTAGATTTTAGGCTACAACCTCGTAACGCTACAACGTTTAATTATATTTTTCGGCAATCATTCAAAACCGATTTCAATTGCGTACAGAATTCGAATAGTTCGCACGGATCATTGTATCATAAACGTGGTAATTTATTAATTGTGGATTTTTAAAAAACCTCTTAAACGATTTTATTAAATAGGATCTTAAAATCTAACAAACGAAAAAACAAAATTAAAATCAATTCATGCTCAGTTGGCGGAGTAATCGCGAAACATAGGTACAATAAAAAAACTTGTAGACGAATAGAACCTCTTTTATTAAAGTCGGTTGAAATACATCACGGATATTACCAGGGTTCCATAACAAGGTAAGAGTATTATTTTTAATAACAGGTTAGGTTGGCACGGCGCCCAGTGCATTGCAGACGACAGTTCCATTTGCGAGGCAACTATCTTTCTATGCCTATCTTTTTACGGCCGGTGAGCACGACACAATGCTCAGATTATCATTCTTGGCAAGGATGGTTCCAAACGAATCACTGTATCAAATAGCTGTTTTGCTTAGGATTTTAAGAACCGATTTATACAGGGTTATCCAGAACTGACGTACTAAGACGAAAGGAGGTGATTCAGATCATTTCTATGACCAACTTTTACTACCTATATGAGGGCAACCAGAAATCCGTAAGAAAAAATCTGCTGTTTTATACATTTTGTTAATTCGGAGTTGCAGTTCTGTATGGAGCAGCTGTATTATTTATCTCAAATTTTGGTCCCATAGTAAAAGTTGTTCATGATGATGGTCTTCATCACCTTCTTTTGGCTTAGTACAGATAACCCTGAATGTTTGTTTAAATTATTAATATACCTTATCGTTATCTCTACATGGTATAAAAAAAAGTCGCCTTTTCTGTCCCTATATCCCTATGTATGCTTAAATCTTTAAAACTACGCAACAGATTTTGATGCGGTTTTTTTAATAGATAGAATGATAAAAGAGGAAGGTTTATATGTATAAAACACCTGCCTGTGCGAAGCCGGGGCGGGTCGCTAGTATAATATACATATTATGTTATAAAACGATTAGGTTCTGTTATGGAATGTAACGATATGGTAGGTATGGATAATGTAGGTATTGTCTAAAATTTATCTTTTTTTTATATTCATTTTCTTTCAATTGCTTGATCAACCAATCAATCAACTGGGCCAGCGTGGTAGATATGACGCAATCACTCTATTAAAAAACTGGTACAGTGCAGACGTACAGTAAGTACAGCTTGATCAATCCATGATACAGCTCGCTTCACGTAAGTTAAACTGACGCGAATTAATTTTATTTAAACAAATTCTGCAGCTTTAGTTGTACCCATCTAAGGGAACTGACCAGATCTAATTTAAATGTCACATAAACACGACCCCACTGACACGACGAGAAGACGATAAATTTCCTGCACTGCACTATCCGGGAAGTATATAGTATCATTTGGAGGCGATGTAGGTCAGTAAAACCAAACTGCTAGTATCTCATAGACAGCTTATAATCGCAGGCCACGAATATGAGCAAGATGGAAGCTACTTGGTACAGATGATTGGCCACGAACACCACCAAGGCCCCTCCTCTGTCGTCCCCCACTCTGGTTTTGGAATGGTCGAAGCACTTTGTGTGAAAAACCATTCAGAGCATGATATTGGGATTAAGTTTTCAATCGGAGACAATCGTCGCCATTAGCCGTACGAAGTTTACTATTGGACATAGGCTTCCCCAACAAATTTCTAACAAGGCCAACTAGACCCAGCTTGTACCCAGCGCGTTCCTGCTCTCCATATCAGGTCGTCAGCTATCCACAAAGTGATACCAGAGGGATAATGTAGTCGATCGAAAAAATCTGAAAGAGATGCATTGATATAATATGGCATGAGTTAGAAAGAGACATGATAAATATCTCGATTCGGTGGCTGTTGTCGAGTATTTTTCCGTGGACCGTCAAATCCTAGTACATAATTAACCGTTTAGCCATGTCAGAGGCCTTCAGGCGGCCTAAAAACTCTGACACCAGGGCTAGCCACCCGGCCTATACGAACTTACTTACTTACTTATTGACAGTTTTGACAACTCGCCGGACATAAATATTTACTAGATTATTGCGTTTAAAATTAGCTTAAGTTGTCTTAAAATTAGCACTTAAGTGCATACAGCGTTATTTTTCTAGTACCTGTATGTCTGTCCACCTTATCGGTAGATTTCCTAAGCTATATACACTTGTCGGAACATCCATTTAAGTCGACGACACTGAATAAAACCAAACTGCTAGTATCTCATAGACAACTTGTAATCGCAGGCAACGAATATAAGCAAGATGGAAGCCACTTGATACAGAAGGTTCGCTACGAACAGCACCAAGGCCCCTCCTCTGTCGTCCCCCACTCTGGTTTTGGAATGGTCAAAGCACTTTGTATCGAACACAGTGCAGTGTATTACGTACCTGAAAAATATAATTTTTAAATACACAAGCGATCTGAGATGTTTACGATACTATAGATTGCTGCTGCTACAAAATTAGCTGTAAGTATATACTATAACGTATACAAATTTGGCTGCCCACTATAACGTCTCTGACCAAATAAAAATAAAGTCAGAATGTGGTGAACACACGAGTGAAGCTGGCAAAATTACGCCTCGTTGTGTACAGACACAATTACACACACATACACGTACAAAGAAACTACGCCTTGGTTTGTCAGTTAAACTATGGCGGCGCAACACCGACGCACTCACCACATGTATAAAAAACCGACCTCACTTTTCTGTTCACGACTTTCTGTCTTGTACATTTTTTTATTTGGTCTGAGTATAACGTAAGTACTGTTAGCGCGCGAGTTGAATGCAGAGCTTAGGAATGCGAATGTCTCCCCCCGCTATCCGCACGCCCAACCCGCCCAGGCGCGTGAGGTGGGGCGTGCGGATAGCGGGGGGAGATGCTCCCGCTCTTTACCTCAGACCCCGACTGCATTCAACTCGCGCGCTATCAATAGGTATAGAACGAATCAAACTTAGTGGTGTCAGTGAACAGGAGGCGTGTGGTTAGTCGTTAGGACGTCCACTACAAAACAAAAACCTTATTGCTTTCTTACTTAGACTTAGACCTTTCTTATTAATAGATCTCCAATAAGAGTGCATGAAAGCGGGTTGCATCCAGCGCAATCCCGTGGTATTAAAGAGGATCTAGAGGGTCCCATATCCAGCAAAGAATATAAACGAATGACAACTTACTTGGTCGCAACCACCATACGCGTAGCCAAATACGATATATAACCAAATACGCGTAGCAGTTGACAAGACTAGGTTTCATTCAGCAGCAAGCGAGCAGAAGGACGACGTTATATAAGAAGACGACAGTCTATGACGTCAACTGCTAAACACATTCTTTCCTATCGATTTAACATAAGACCGACTTGAATCTAGCAAGCTTCTGCAATTTTAGTTTCTATCTACATAGCCGAGATATCTCCATACATTATATGGTTTCAGATTTAGAACGTTATTTTCTGGACATAGGCCTTCCTTATTATAAGATCTCTAAAAAGACTGGATAAAAGCGGCTTGCATCCAGCGAAATCCCGCGGTGTTAAAGAGCATCTAGAGGGTCTCCCTAATCCAAATAAGATATCTAGCAAAGAATATCAAAGAAGGACAACTTACTTGGTCGCAACCACGAATGAGAAGACCATGTTGAATATAACCAAATACGCGTAGCAGTTGACGAGACCAGGCTTCATCCAGCAGCAAGCGAGTAGAAGGACGACGTTATAAATAAAGACGACCCACAGCATAGCGAGGATGAGACACAGCATTACTGCGTAGCTTGGTTCTGTTTTGAAGTAACCGTCCAGCTCTTTGCGCATATCTGTAAATAAAGACAATCTACCTTACCACAAAAGATTTAAACACGCTTTAAACACTGTTTGACAATGCAATTTGAACTGTTAAACATTGTCTACAGCGTGCGTAAAAATTTTGTGGTAAGACGGTTTTATTTTTCGCAAAAAATGGCATAACCAGTTTCAGCCGTATAAAGAATTCGAATAGTTCGCACGGATTGATGTAGTAATTTTTCACATTATCGTTTATTTATCAAAAATTGCTAAGCCTATTTCAATAAATTTTAAACGAGACCAATATTGAAGTATGGTCCACCAAACGAAGAAAAAACTATTGAATTCGAACTACCATGTAAAAAGTTATGCGTAGTTAAACATAAAAAAAAAACAATATTGTAAACCTGTAGTAAACCTCCTCCGTTTCGTAGGTTAAAAAGTGAAAGTCTAGCTAGTGATAAAACACACTCCAGCTGGGCTAGTATGCGCGCCACGTAATATTTCTTTCGTAGTGTCAGAACGAGACAGCGTTATGGCAAAGTATTTATCTGTCACTTTTTCACACGTCAAAATGAGTTCTTTTCATGGCTTCTCGTGGTCGCATGCTTGACTAGCTGAAAATTGGTCGTGGTCGTGGGTCTGGATGATGGTCTCATACGAATAAGTTCTTCAGAAGTAAACATCATCAAGCAAACTGCATACACCAGAAGAAGAAAATCGATGGCGAATGTGAATCCATCTACCTATACTAGGCCAATATGGTAAATATGACTCATTCACTCATTGTGGGTAGGCCTACGTCCTGCAGTGAACTATTAGAATAGCTGGTACAGTACAGTACACTTTATAAAAATGTATGGAGCTAGGTACACGGAAAGTAATGTCAGACGGGCAGACAGACACACAAAATCTTTCAAACTGCACAAGAGATTCGAATACAGTTTTCACTATTTTAGACAGTGTTTTAACGAATAAGATTGCAGCTTCATCACTACATACTCGTAGTATAAAACAAAGTTGCTTCCGCTGTCCCGATGTCCGCAGGTATGCTTATATCTTTAAAACTACACAACGGATTTTGATGCGGTTTTCTTTAATAGATAGAGTGATTTAAAAGATAGGTTTAAATGTATTTAACCTGTGCAAAGTCAGGTCGCTAGTTAACAATAATTGTACCAAAGCGTGGGCAGCTAATGTCTGTCTATTAAAATCGGTTGGAAGAAACTACCATCCCGTACTATTTTTAGATCATCTGTCTACCTTACGGACGTACTTTGTGCTTGACGGGTGCTTACATGGTCTCCATTCGAGGACATAAAGACTCTTCCATCAGGACTGAATAATATGTGCCTTGTCCTCTGCAATTTCAACTTACTGGTCAGCTGATCACTTGCTCACTAACTATATTCAACTTTATAAAACAAAGCTTACCGAGAAAATAAAAAAGCGTGTGTAAAGGTCCCAAAATGAAAGAAAATACTATGGATATTGAAGCTATTACAAACAATAGCAGGCGCCAAGTCCAAAATTCACAAAATCTGCAGCACATTTTGGAAAATAATGCAATACTTTATTCAGTGAAAATGTTTAGGTAATATTATTTACTCATGTATTTTTGTATTTTTGACTGAACTGAAAATGACAAAAAATTGATACGTTCCGAAATACACTTCCCATCTGATAAGTTACGTTATAAAAAACCTTTTTTTGTTCAAAATAGTTTAGTATTTGATTTAAAGTTTTTCGAAGAATTAAACTCTGTTTGAACTATTAATTTAAACAGGCAAACTAAGGTTACATAGATTTAAGATAGTCTACAATGTAAAATTTAAGAATAAAACAGAAAAATTAAGGAACATAAAATTACAAAAAAAAAAATACATTTAAATTGAAAAACAGTGCAGTTTAAATATCTTAACTATATTTTAAACTAGCGACCCGCCCTGGCTTCGCACGGGTGTATTATACATTTGATCCTTCCTCTTGAATTACTCTATCTATTTAAAAAAACCGCATCAATATCCGTTGCGTAGTTTTAAAGATATAAGCATACATGTGGACATGGGGATAGCGGAAGCGACTTTGTTTTATACTATGTAGTGAAGTTTATATTATATCTTAGTAAAAGTATAGGTATATTAATCGCGTTACGCTTAAAAGCTTAGATTTTTGTCGAAAGTTATAGACAGCTTTTGTTCACTCGCATGACATTTTGATTTTGTACTATCACTAAGAATTTTTTTTTTCGGAATAAAATGTAGCTTATAACACTTTACAACTTTTAAACTGTACCCAAGCCAATTATCATTTTTATTATTCTGTTGCTCTGTTGCTGCGTGAAAGAGTAACAAACGAACAAACAAACTTTCGGATTTATAATAGATGTTAGTAAGGATATTGTTAAACGGCGAGAAAATTCCTGAAAATGTTTCAAAATGCCTACATGTCTCATTAAAGGGCTACAACAGCTTTGCTGAACTATTTGTGCAATACAACGGGTTACAGAGTGCAGTAACAGAGTCAGTAATCAACTGCGCATTCCATGTGGGGCCAGGGGCTCTCAAACTTTGTATAGAGAAATACAATACAATACAAAATATCTTTATTATTGCACCAAATGTACATGAAAAAACTTAAACTAAAAATAAAAACGGTCCGGTAGAATAATAGACGGCCTTATCACCTACAGCGATTTCTTCCAGGCAACCTAAATGGAGCTCATTTATGGAAAAACAATGTTGCGGTCGGTGCTGTATGGTATTATAAGTACATAAATAAAAAATAAATATGCATTTATACCTACTACTTATGTACAGTTACAGAATATATATAAATTAAACTACTGACAAAGAAAAATATACCTACACATATTTTACATACATATAATACGAAATAATACATGGAACCTTCATGATGGAAAATTCATAATGCGGACCGTATTGGAATGCCCTGCCTCCGTCATTGTTTCCTGACAATTGCAATTTGAATATCTTCAAGTTAAGAGTGAATAGGTATCTTCTAGGTCTACTCCATCTTCAGCTACAATTTGGCTTTCGATCAGGCGAGATTGTGGACAAATGTAGCTCTATTCTGCATTAAAAACAAACATGGGTGTTTCTGTGCACGACCTACAAATTCTAGTGACTAGCCTTTTATTCAACAATTAAAGTTTCATTTGTACCACTGAACCAGCCTATTTTGATAGTCCACTGCAGGACGTATACTGCAGTAATTTGAGTTTGAGTTTGGACGTAGGCTTAACCACGAAGCGTGATTGGGCCATATCCACCACGCTGGCTTAGTGCGGTTTGGTGAGTAAGCCCACACCATCGAATTTTTTCTACGGACGTATGCAGGTTGCCTCACGATGTTTCTTTTACCAAAAAGCCAGTGGTGTGAAATTCCGTACATAAATTCCAAGGAATTCATTGGTACGAGACCGGAATTGATCCCACGACGTCACGATTGTAAGGCGGGCGTCATTACCACTAGACCATCACGGCTTCATCTACCAGTTACAAGTACAAGTTTCATCTACTTACGGATAATTTAATTGTACTTTACGTGTCATTACCACTAGACCACCACAACTTCTTTTATATAATATTTAGCTATACATAATTCATTTATAGCCACGCAGAGTCGGGACGGAAAACTAGTGAAAAATAAATTAATTAGTTTCAATCTATATATATATTATATTATTATATATATATATATATATATATATATATATATATATATATATATATATATAAAAATGAATCTGCGAAATGTATGTACGCGCATAACTTCAGAACGGCTGGACCGATTTCGCTAATTCTTTTTTTATTGTGATCGTTATAGCCAGGACAAGGTTTGTATCTAAAAAACTAAAATCAAATTCAATTCAAATTTTTCGAATTCGGTCACTTTTTGCCATCCTTATTTCAACTTGCTTTCCAGCAAATACACATAATTTGGGGAACAAAAACAAAGACAGTATGGCTAAAGACATTTTGCATAGGATATGCTTAATAACAGAAAATCTTGAACTTGAAATTTGCGCAGAAATACATATTGAGGTATTAATATCATTAGAAGATTTGTGCGCGATGTTGTTCGGCAAGATGCTGCACCAATTAGGAATGCCTGCACCTAATCGACCCATGCACGATGCATTAAATCGAGAATTTGAACGAGAACGGCAATATGAGATATTTGTTTTGAGTCAATCCGTACAGAGCAAAGTCTCACTTTTAAATAGGTAGCAAAAAACAGCTCACGATACTATTATGAAAGCAGTAAATGATGGCAATGGAGGATTAATTTTGGAGGATATTTATTGACAAATAGCACTAGCAATATCTTCATCCGGGATCGCTGCTACATTTGTAAATTAATTATCTCTGATGAGTGTACGATGTCGCACAAACGAGCATTAGAGGCACTCGATCGAACATTGAAATATTTAGGTACGTAGCAATCAGAACCTCTTCGGAGGTGCGATGATTCTAATGTCTGGTGATTTTCGCCAAACGCTACCAGTCATTCCCAGATCAACAGCTGCTGATGAAATAAATGGTTGATACGTAAAAAAATTAAATTAACCAATATGCGAGTGGAGTTGCAAAATGACTTTTTTTTAATATTCCGTATTGGTTTGCGTTTGACTACATACTGCCTGATGTTGAGCAGATATGCGGTCTAGGGTGTAGCACGCTTACCTAGAAGATACCTATTTACTCGGGATTTGAAGACACCCACGTCGTACTTTAGCGGGAAGACAGACCCAGGCAAAGCGTTCCACATTCTAGCTGTTTGTATGCGGAATGAGGATTCAAAACGCTTGGTTCTAACGCACGGAATGTACACCATAAAAGGGTGGTGCTATGGTCGCGTCTGTCTAGCTGTACGATAGAAGAAAGGGGCAGGTGGGACCAGATTGTGCAACTCCTAAGCGCACTCTCCGAAGTGTATAGGTACGATAAAAGGCCGATAAACACGCTGCCTTACGTCGATTCTCGAGACTTTGCAGCTGCGACTTAGTCAAGGTGTCGTTATCAATCAGCCTCCTGGCTCGCCTCTCAATCGACTACAGAGACTCCATCCAGTTGATATTTGGCAGAGCCATCCCAAAGGTGAGAGCAGTATTCCATGCAAGACCTGACTTGTGCTATATAAAGACTAAGCAGTTGCTCAGGTGTGAAATACCGTCTCACCTTAGGCTAATTGAGCTTTTGACTATATATAAGAGCCAAAGTTAAGAGTCGATGAGAAAAAAACGCCTAATAGTTATCGGCAGAAATGTTTTGCAAAATTCAAATACAGTATTAGACTGGCAATGGGAGAATACCTGTTGACGCTACTACGCTGGCCTTATTTCGTTTCTAGCTGACCCGGCGAACTTTGTTCCGCCATATTTTCTAAATTCAAAGACTTTGCAATATTGCAAATTCTTTCAATATATGGTTCTATTTAAAACAGAATCTATTGTTTATTTACTTTTTTTGGAGTCATAAAACAAAGTCATTGAATTTAAAAAATATGGCGAAACAAAGTTCGCCGGGTCAGCTAGTAATTAATAAAATTGGCATTTTAACAGCTGTATTTATTTATTTATAATATAAAGGGCAAAGCTGACTGACTCAGGTATCAACGCACAGGTCAAACCATTAAGGCTAGAAAGTTGAAACTTCGCACAGGTATTCCTTTTAAGACGTAGGCATCCACTAACACCTCACATCACCCACCTCCAACTTGAGAAAGACCACCGAATGCAAAGTCAATGTCTACCGTAGACATTACAGTTGCACTTGGAATCGTCAGATAACAAAGTTTAAAATACAGTTTAAGTAATTTAAATCTAATCTCAAATAGGTACTTACATACGTTTCAAGTTTAATACGTTATATAAGTTTCATACGTGCTGTGCCGACCCCACCTAGTGGGATAAGGGCAAGATGATGATGATACGTTTCAAGATTTTACAAAATATATTTAATACAAGAAATAACATAGCTAAGCACAACTTAAAGAAAAAATATATAACAGTCTAATAAAGTAATGTCAACGAAAGCAAACATCAAAGCAAGAACAAAAAATAAATGATCATCACAGATAAAAAAGTAGCATATTACGTTATTCAGCAATAACGGTTATTAACATCACAGTCATAGCAAGACACGTTATTGATGCAGTCGAAACTATAATCATCATGACTATTAAATTACATAATTATGTAATTTCTCGTTATTTAATGTACAGTCTTCCCGCTTTTCTGTTTCCTAAGAGATATAATCTAAAGCTTTTCAAGGTCAGAGTGAATAGGTATCTTCTGGGTCTTCGTGCTTCATGTTCGACTACAGCGTTGCTTACCTTCAGGCGAGTTAGTGGTCAAGCGCGGACTTGTTCGCGATAAAAAAAACACGTTAGTTTCCATAGTAAAATAGATTCAAATCAGTGTAAGGTAGTAAAACAGTTTGAGAACCTCCGTTCCTCCTTCAGGAATCCCATATTCGTATCCAGGTAGCAGTAGGCGGGTTATTAAAAAACTTATTCTGCGAAAAAACGCAATTAAGAAGTGGTATGCGAAACAAATGTTGGATGTGCAGACAAAAAACGCTTAACTCCGCATTGTAGAAGTAGAGATCTTCAAAAAAAAATAGATTATCTTCTTTTTTTAGGGCTTCGTACCCAAAGGGTAAAATCGGGACTCTATTACTAAGACTCCGCTGTCCGTCTATCCGTCTGTCCGTCTGTCCGTCTCCAGGCTCAATTCAATTTCAATTTTTAAAAGTCTTTATTAATCATAAATATAACAAATACATAAGCACAATACCAGTTTACATGCGTCCTGGTAGTACCATTAAAATAATTTACATAAGACATATTTTGTTCGAGCTCGTAGGCTCATATAAAATTTTTGAAGTGAGTATATTATTCTAGGGATTGAACATGTGAAATATGTATGTTGTTTAACATCATAATTATAATTAAGTTACATATGCTTTAGTAAAGCAATACATTTATTATCTTGCTGAAAAATATTCAACCAAAGGAGGTAGGCACGGCAACGCATTTTAAAAGAACGCTCGGCAGTTCACACCTAACAACAAGAGCTCTGTCATAGCTTGGTCACACACACGAGCGCGCGCGGGCCACTGCGTGCCGCGCGCGCCACACCCGCCCGAAACCGGCCGGTAATACGGGCGAGAGTGGCGCGCGCGCCGGCGCCCGCTGCTGACCGCACACACTCGCGCGTGCAACACGGTCTATTCTTCGCGCGCTAGGAATAGGTGATGGGGTAACTTGTACCGATTATATTTATCGATAAAGCTGAGATTTTTACCACGTGTTTTGCATAAGTTTTTAACTAAAGGGTTTTTATTTGTTGGATTGCTGAATAAATCAAATTTTTCTGATAAGTGGTACACGTACTCGTCAATTTTTGGGAGGGCTATTTTGCGATGTAATTTAGTAAGGTTTGTTCTAAAAGGGGTTTTGAAGGCATACTTCAAGGCTTTATTTTGAATAACTTGAAGTTTTTTCATGTTAGTACGACAGGTGCTGCTCCACACAGGACAAGCGTAAGTGATACAGGGTCGGACCAAGGTGCGATAAATCCGTAGCTTTGTGTCACTACTAAGACAGGAGCGTCTGTTTAAAACTGGGCTTAATGCATTTAGGGCCTTAGTCCCTTTAACGAAAAGATTGGATATGTTTTCTGTCCAGTTAAGTTTCGTGTCAAGAACTGTACCTAGATATTTAACTGAGCGGCTCCAGGGAATGCAGTGACTACCAATTTTTAAGGTTCGCGAGGGAAGAGAGCGTTTTCTGGTAAACATTATTGCTTCTGTTTTGGATTCATTGACCTTCAGTTTCCATTTATTAAAGTACACCTGGAGTAGATCAAGAGAAAGCTGAAGGCGTCTGACAGCAAGATCAACGTCATCAGAAGAGGTTAAGGAAGCTGTGTCATCGGCAAAGCAGGCTATTTTTGTACGTGGTTGGACAGGTATGTCATTTATATAGTCCAAAAACATGACGGGCCCTAGGATGGATCCTTGGGGGACTCCTGCAGGGACAGGTTTTGAGAGAGATGAGTATTTATTAATGTGAACATTGAAGCTACGGTTCGATAGGTAGGAACTATTCAGCTTGACTAACTGGATTGGGCGACCATGTGATATTTGCTTGTGTAGAAGCGCTTTGTGCCAAACGGTGTCAAATGCCTTCTCGATGTCTAAAAGAAACATTCCTGTAGACTGTTTCATGTTGAGGTTGTGAGACACAGTTTCGGCAACCCGGGCTAGTTGCTGGACTGTAGAGTGGCCCTCTCGAAAACCAAATTGTTCGTTTATTATGAAGTTATCAGAAGTACGCATCAGTCGCTTGTAAATAATTTTTTCAAACAGCTTACCTAGACATGGCAGGAGACTGATAGGGCGATAGGATGTAGGATCTGATGGATCTTTACCTGGTTTTGGAATCGCTATTACTTTTGCCACTTTCCAGGGGGATGGAAAATAACTCAGTATTAAGCACGCATTAAAAATTTTTGTCAATAAAACAATACATTTTTGGGGAAGGTTTTTGATCATTAAATTTGAGATATCATCGGGCCCCGGAGCTTTCCGAGGTTTTAAACTTGAAATAATTTTTTTAACTTCGATTGGGCGAACTAGCATGGAGGGCTCACAGGGAACGATTTGATCATTTAATAGAGCTACAGACTTTTCAACAGCTGAAGATTCATCGCTAATCCAATTATGCGTTAATAACATGTTGTTGAGAAATGCATCAGCTAAAGCATTACATTGTTCTTCAGGGCTAGTTGTTAGAGTGCCATTGTTCGACTTTAGAGCCGGAATGGTAGATGAGGTAGGTCGCAAGCTTTTTACTAGACGCCAGATATCATTGCAAGGGTTATCAACTTTGGATAATTTCTTGAGCCATATTTTGTCGTTGTACTCCTTTAAAGCATGTTTGATTTGGGTTTTCAAAAAATTGATTTTGTTATTTAGTGATTTGCGTAAAATGGTATTGGGTTCATTTGTAGCAATTCTACGTAAGCGATTTTTCTCAGTAATCATCCGTTTAATTTGACGGGGTAAAGAAAAAGCACACCATGGTTTAAAAGTAGTCAACGGGACACAGGTGTCTCGCGTCTCTAGCAGAATACGCTGAAAATCAGTGATGACAGAGTTAATTTCATTTTCAGTTAAGTATGCATTGGAAGTTAATGATACGTTGCTATTTAATAGATTACGGTAATTGACCCAATTTGCCTTACCATAATTAAATTTCTGGATTGGGATACGGACTGGTTTGCTGAGGAATTTAACGTAAACGGGAAGATGGTTTGAAGAAAGAGCTGGAATAGTGGCTATCTCGCAGGGGGGATAAACGTTTTTATTTAAAAGTATATCGGGGATAGATGAACTAAAGTCCGCGCAATAATGGACAAGTGTTACGTCGGAAGGGGCATGAATGACATATTCACTGCTGAGCATATGGTGATATAATTTAATACCGTGAGCATTGCTGCGGCCAGGTGACCACAGGGTGTGTTTTGAGTTCAAGTCACCCATGGCTAATACTTTGGAGCCGGCCGAAATAATACTATCCAAGTCACCAGTCATCAATGGGAGATTGGGAGACTGGTAAACCGAGAATAGTTTAAGATTATCATTTGCAAGGGTTAATGAAATACCGATACATTCTAGATTTTGCGTGTCTGGGGTCTGTAACAAGTTGTGTACTAGGTCTGATCGGACTAGGAGGGCTACACCTTGGCCGAAGCCATTACGATGCTTGTCCTGTCGATAGCAAATGTAGCCGGGAAGGTTGAAAGTAAGTCGGTTAGTTAGTTTTGTCTCAGAGAGGGCTATTATGTCAGTTTTTAATTTACTCACCGCAAGTTCTGCAAGCTCTTGTTGTTTTTTGTGAACGCCGTCCGCGTTCCAGTATAATATACGTAACTCATGCGGACTAGACATAGTGTCCAAGATGGGTTAAAATAAGAGTTACTTTCTCAAGAAAAGTTTTACACTGGGAAAACTCATGCTTTATCGATTGAATGGTCGAGAGAATTTCGAGCATTTCAATCGTTTCAAGGTCATGGGGCTTTTTCATGCTGGAATTGCCAGAGCATATAGTCGCCTGGGCTTGTCGCGTCGTTTTTGCTGGATCTGTTAACTGGGGTGTTATGAGTGGCCAGTTGGTAGCATCACCTATAGGGTTAACTGGATCTTGGGTTGGGCGCTCAGGAACTTGCTTTCTGGTTTTGTTAGTAGTTGCCATTTTAGCCCAGCTGGATGGTGCGGACATTTTTGCACGTGTCGTTGCAGAGACTATCTCTTTGCGTAAGGTTTCACGACTGGTCTCAATCCGTTTGATGTATTTTAGCCGTTCGTTGCATTGCGTGTAGTTGGCAGGGTGATCTTGTTGACAGTTGCAGCAGCGAGCTGGTTTTTCTTTGTCTTTCTTGGAACACTCCCAAGTAGGATGATTCTCTGCACATTTGACGCATCGTGGTGGCCGATTACAGTTTCGTGCTGCGTGACCAAAACTCTGGCACCTAAAACACTGCGTACCGGGTTTTTTATTGGGCTTAAATCGTTCAATATCCACAACGCAATTGGATAAGTACTTTATCTTTTTAAATTTGACCATGTCAGTACCACTTGGCAGTTGAACTAGAACAGGTGGGCATTCAGATGGTTGGAGAGTCCGTAACTGAGAAATGGTGGCTCCAGCAAAACCAAGCAACTCAAGTTCTTCAGGTATAACGTCATGGAGGAATTTCGGCAGCCCCTTGATAACTGCTTTCGGAAGCTTTTCATCTCTACGGGTATACGTGTGGAAGCTGGCTTTTTCACTCAATAGGCCATCTTTGAGCGACTGATGATTATTCGGGGAGTAGCACTGTATCTTCACCAACTTTCTGCCTCTATGTTGCATGTGGTAGTCCTTACAGTATTTAGCGACTACGTCCCTTACTTTTTGGTACGTCCAGTCTCCTTCGAGCTCAACAATGACTGGTGGAGTATGCTTCGCCGTCTTCTTTTTAGTCGCATAGTAGAATGGGTCAGGAGTTGATTCGACAGGGTCTACGGGGAGGCTCTTGAATCGATTGACGACAGGTGTCTCCGCACTTTTGTTGCTACTGGTAGGGTGTGTGACGAACTTCTTGGGTCTTCTCCAATCTTCTGGGGAGTCTTCATCTTCTCTTTGTCTCTTGCTGGACAAATTAGGATTCGACGATGCTCTAGTCAAGAACTTGTCCATGGTGGGCCAAAGTGTAATCTATCGACAATTTGTCGATAGCACTTTGGCCCATCCCTAACTGTGCAGCTAGTTTGCCGAGAATCAGTAGTTGATGTACGCGTGCGGTCACAGCGATAACCGAACGCGAACCGTCTCCAGGCTGTATCTCATGAACCGCTATAGCTAGAAAGCTGAAATTTTCACAGATGATGTATTTCCGTTGCCGCTATAACAACATTTACTAAAAACAGAATAAAATTAATAATTAAGGGGGGCTCCCATACAACAAACCTGTTTTTTAGCCGTTTTTCGCTCTATATTAATAATCGTAACAGGTAGATGCTTGACATTTTCACAGAATATTTAGTTGTTTATTTGCATCAATAATTTAAAATTAAATTAAAATAAAATACATATTTAAGGGAGCTCCCATACAGTACGGAACCCTCCGTGCACGAGTCCGACTCGTACTTGGCCGATTATTTGGTTATGCGATATTAGCAAATGCCTACGCCGTAGAGCCTCTACTGCTACATCGTAGTTATCGCTTATAAACAGCACTTGATAAAGCATTACTTTCTGTCGTACTAATAAAAGCCTTTAGAAGTTTCTAGATCAAAGTTTTACTCAATACCTACCTTTATCATCATCGTCTGAGCCTCAGCACATCCACATTTGGACTTTATTAACTACAACAAAATAAAGTAAGTTCGTATAGGCCGGGTGGCTAGCCCTAGTGTCAGAGTTTTTAGGCCGCCTGAAGGCCTCTGACATGGCTAAGCGGTTAAAACAACCGGGACCTACAATTTAACGTGTCATCCGAGCCACGGTAGCGCTCAGTTGGAAAATGCCACCCGCAGTCACCCATCCAAGTACTGACCGTGCGGAACGTTGCTTAATTTCGGTGATCGCTGACAATCACCTAGTCAAACTAGGCTACGAGCGCTACAACAAAATACAAGACTACTTGCATTTATAAGCTAAAACTACATAAACTAGGTATTGCTCAACTACATAAAAAGTGATTGGATCATCCACAGACCCATGAAGGTCTAAAGATAATCCAAATGCTCAAGCCCACTGCCAGTTGACAGCGTGCCCAGCATGCTGGCTGCACCACGTTGAATGGCAATGCTTATACATTGAGCCAAATAAACACCAGCATTTTGGTCACACGTCGCGTCCACCAGACGCTCAGAAAGACTTTTGGAAACAAGATGAGCTCCCGGCCCCCACAGATACCTATGGACACAATACTTTCGTGATCTTCTAACGGGAAGGGACTTTATCTATTAACACAGGGAAACCTAGCTAGGAGTTAGAGCTCAGCCATACCATCGATCAAAATTTATTTAACTTTTTTTTATATTGGTGAAAATACATGAGCCAAGTTTAAAACAACAGCAATACTTCGAGCAAATATCTACAGAGCCACAGTCCCTAAGTGAAAGTACCTAGTAAAAAATGTCCGAGCGCCGTCATACATCCCGACTTAGATATATTTACATTAAATAATTCACAATGACCCGTTTTCTCGAATCTCGACGTTTAAGGTGCTTGACCGAGAAAGGGCTTGTATTTTACTATGGAAATTTACGTGGTTTTCACACATTTAAACGATATAAAACGGGAATCACTCACGTGTTCGTATAGTCACAACACGACTATAGTTTCGATCGCGTTCGGCGAACTTTCTCAAGTTGGCGAGTGCTAGCACGCGGTGCCATTATAGGTGGTGATAGTGCATTGCGAGACGGCACCGCGTGCTAGCACTCGCCAACTTGAGAAAGGTCGCCGAACGCGATCGAAACTATAGTCGTGTTATGACTATACGAACACGTGAGTGAGTCCCGTTTTATATCGTTTAAAAAGGGCTTGTAGTTGGCTTGCAATCGACTAACTAAAAAGCCTGCCCACTACGTAGCTCGGACACTTTTTTGCACGATTGTGACTCTGTAGCTATTTGTTCGAAGCTAAAATAATAGAATTTAAGAATACTTATATGTCTGCAATACTTATTTAGAGTTTCCAACAGTAGAATCGTTTCAGTTTGTTTTGTTTTCATGATGTATTGCTCAATTTGTTGGCTCGGCGCTGCAGTTATCGTTTTGTGTCTAACTTGTACGGTAATGAACATTTTTGCGCATTCCACTGGGCACGGGCGCAGGGCAAACTGGATCTCTCGTTGAACAAAATTTCCATTTTTTCCAGACGACACGAGGGAAATGCTCAAGTCAACGCGTATTTTATTCATAAATCGATGAACGTTTTTTTGTCAACTTCTATTTTCTACCCGTACTTGGTTGACTGGAGGAGGCTGCCAGTTAGAAACTTATAAATTGTATTGTTTTGTAGCTGTAATTTGTTTTTTATTTATTGTGGTTGTTTAATAAAGTATTATTGATTGATATCCAATATTAATACAATCAAAATGTATTGAAAAGGGTAAGTACACCTCAAAATTGTTCCCATACAGGGTCATAGCTATTAAACGCAAAACCTTTTAAGGGCGGGTCTAGTACATCTAGACAAACAACTTTTGTTCAAGGACTTTTTAAAATCACGAAGAAAAAATCGGCTTTTTCATACAAAAAGTTCGTCAACGCGCAGCAAAATGTATGAAAAAGCGAATTTTTTTTTGCGAATTTTCCAAAGTCGTAGTACAAAAGTTGTTTGTGTAGGACTAGATGTACTTGACCCGCCCTTAAAAGGTTTTACATTTAATACTTATGACACTGTATTTATTTTAATGAAATAAGTTTGTTAGTTTTTGAAAATTAACAATAATCTAAAAATGGCATTCATCTTCATCATCATCAAACTATTCGCAATGTGTAGATTGCAATTATTGAAGACAACTATAGATTGTTGTGCTATTATTTATACTACTTTTTGTGTGAAAAGTTCAATCCAGTGTAACCAGCGGCTGTGCCCGTAATGAAGCCCTCGCGTCGAGCGCTGGACGCCAAATCAGTTACTGTTAATGACTCGGACGCTCATTATTGCAGCGTCCAACTTTAGCTGTGTTTACAATGCATGCAAATAGATATATTTTTGATGCTAAAGTAACGCTCATAGCGTAGTTTGAGTAGGTGTTCGTTAGCGATCATCGAAGTTAAGCAACATTCAGCACGCTCAGTCTTCGGATGGGTGAACGCGGGTGGCATTTACAACTGAGTGCTACCGTAGCTCGGATGACATGTTACATTGTAGGCCCCGGTCGTTTTAACCGTGTAGCGATGTCAGAGGTCTTCAGGCGGATTCAAAACTGACACCAGGGCTAACCACCCGGCCTATACGAACTTACTTTAATGCTAAAGTTATGAACAGAAAAGTTAAGTGGTGCATAGGTAGGTAGACAGAGCTTCAGCCGTAGGAGGTCCACTGCTGGACATAGGCCTCCCCCATGGATTTCCAATAAGACCGGTTGGAAGCAGGCTGGATCCAGCGCGTTCACGATCTTTATTATATCGTTAGTCCACCTGCCCGGGTAGCACGGCAAGGGGAGAAAACCATTTTATCCACTCTTAATGTCAGATGTCATTGTCAATCCATACTTTATTTCCTCTTCGAGGGGATATAATGGTGGAAAGACTATTAGTCCCTTTGCCATGCTTCCCGTGCAGGTTGGTGGAAGTCCTACGCCGGATCAGCAAGGTCCGTGGTCTCTATTCGAGAACTTTACAGCTGCGCGAAGTAAGGAATTCTCGACCTCGCATCTATGAATTGAATTCTTTATAAGAGCGCTTGTATACGTTTGCTTTTTGACCGGACAACGGACCGTGTTTTCGCCGGATTCGCGATGGTGTGTGGTTTATAATGAATGTGTGTACAAAAAAACCCGGTCACAATATCTGTGCACCTGACATCGTGACGTCATATCGAATTATCGGGACGTATATACATTACCGGACGTCTAGTATACCGTCCGGACGTAAATTATTATCAGGACGTGTATCGGCAACGAAGATGCTAACCGTACTGTCGCACCGGGGAGTGCGCGGAGAGGTGACAAGGGAAGCGGGAGAGGCGCCGCGCACAGCGAGGTGCACAGATATTCTGACCGGGTTATAGGTAAATGCACCAGTCATCGGTCCGGCGAAAATTTTAAGGTATCCGTTCACTGACGGTCCGTTGTCCAGTGAAAGTAATCGGCCAAGTGCGAGTGGGACTCACACACGAAGGGTCCGTACTGTATGGAAGCCCAACTAAATATATTTTATTTTAATTCTTTATTCTTGAAGGGAATATACGACTTGATATTCTGTGAAGATTTCAAGCATCTTCCTGTTACCGTTATTAATATCTCATCAAAAACATAAATGTGAAATGGGAGCCAAAGTGTCGCCACCAAAAGAATTGAGATCTAACACTTAAACTTGGCCCCCGGGCCAAGTGTTCTGTAGAAAATCCTAAAGTTTAAGCGCCATGTGCCCCACGCTGCCACGAGAAACGGAATTATTTGCTCTAGATCGAGCAAATAATTCTGTTTCTCGTATGGGAAAATCCCCCCCCTCAAATGTATTTTATTTTAATATTATTATTTATTTATTAAGTCAAAATTTAGCTAAATATTCTGTGAATATTTCAAGCATCTACTTAACACCGTTATTAATATCAAGCAAAAAAACAGCCAAAAATTCAGGTTTGTTGGACCTATGGAAGCCCCCTTTAAATATATTTTTTGTGTATAGCGGCTAATACTTGTTGTTATAGCGGCAACAAAAATACCTACTATACGTCATTTGTGAAAATTTCAGTTATCACGGTGCATGACAGGACAGAGACGTTTACAAGTGCTCTTAGCCTATATTCGACTCGCTTTTTAGCGATTTCGTTCTTTTCGCAAATCTTGTTAAGATTTAGTTTAGACTACTTATTATCGGCTGATAAAAATAGCGCGACAGCAAATTTAAACCCATTTTTAGGGAAAAATCCTTTAATCAAAAATCGCCGATGAAAAAAAAACATTATAATTGAGTCGTCTAGTTTCTAAACCTCTATAACTTTGACAAACGCTCAAAAATAATTGTCTAAAATTAACTTTAAAATAAATACCTTTGTACCTACCAAATTTCGTCGAGAATGCCCTGCCTCCGTCATTGTTTCAATTTGAATAGGTAGGTATTTAAGGTATCATCAAGTCAATAATGAATAGGTCTGAATCTTCTAGGTCTACATATTCCATCTTCGGCTACAATTTCGTTTTCCATCGGGCGAGTTGGTTGCCAAATGTAGCCCGATTCTACATAAAAAAATCGTTGGAAAATGCGACCTGTAGACAAAAAATCAGACAGAATCGCTTCGCTCCGTTCAATTTTATTTAGTGAATTTATCTTCTTAAGCAAAAAATACCTACAGAAATAAAAGACAGAGTTATTAGTTAATTTAATTTATTATACCTACCAATATTTTATCTATAGCAAATAAACAAACTATCTAAATGATGGTTTTGGTAAATAATTCGCGTAAATACATGTATTTTTGTAAGTATTGCCATCTAGTGTCGAGTAGCAGAACTACAGTTGTTTTTAACCATTTCAGAAATGGGTTCTTTTAGTAAACAATTATTTCACTATTTTTAAAACTAGGTAAATTAGGTATAATAATACTACAACGTACAAACAGGCTTTTCTGTTACGTTTGTTTGCGCCGAGCTATGTTTAGGCTATGTGGTTCGAGTGGAATGCCTATACTTGATTTCGGCTCACCCTTTGACCCATGCCGCCCAGCCTTTGGCGGCTGCATCGTACCGCTAATTAAAGGCGCCGCAATCTGTATTGTTTTCGCTGACACATCGCAATCGGTGCCGCCGGATTATTCACCGTCTAGCAGCGAGCGCGTACGCACGCACGCACGTCGCGCGGCCATCAGTCCGTCTTTACGGCTGATAGTGCATGTGAATCAATCGAAAACATTCCTCGAACTATATATACGTGTCTTCCCATTTGTGTTAAATATATAACTTTTGCGTGAATTATTGTGAACAATCTGGAGAGTGACAATTGTTATTTGTGACTTTTGGTGTTGCGGTTGTTCTTGGGAAAACTACATCATCCCCCCACTAGCAGGGGAAGACGGCGACCCAGGGCGTGCACATCAGACTTCATTGGAGAGTCAAGGTCAGTGTGGGTGTTTTTATTCGTCCATAGCGCCGACTGCATAATCAGGCGCAGACATAGCCCCCTGGCCGAAACATTTGGTCGTGATCGAGCCAGATTCTCTGTTTCCAGTTGCCTCTATGTAATACAGTTCCACTTATATATATCTGTCTATTCATGTACTAGGTTACATATCTGAAATTGTTTTTACAATTTTCAAAGTTATCTTACACCTATTCGAAATACTTTAGGTTTTTACCTTATGTATTTAGTTTGAGGTGTTTGTATTGTTACATGCCTATTTAGGAGTACATACATACCTCAGCTAATAATTTATAATTTAATTTAATATATTTTTATAATTCTAAAGTGCTTATTCAGGTATTTACCTAATAAGTCATATACGTATTTACGTAATATTTAAATACATAATTATTTATTTAAGTACTTACTCGTATGTATACTCTAGACTTTTATAATTAATTTGTCACGTTTGGCTTTAATTTTAACCAAGCAATTACGTTGTAAATAAGTGCCTATATTTACCTATTTAGGTTTTAGGTACAGATATTGTTTTATAACGATATCGCTTGTTTTTTTTTCTTTAAAGGTTAACGCGATTACCTATGTATGAATAATGTATGTTTGAAAAAAGTGAGTACTTACTCTGTTTTATTTAGGCGGTAATGTACCTACCTACTTCTTTGTATTTAATTAAAAATTTGTCTAATTTGTTGCCTATTGTGCCTTTGTTGATATGACCGTGTACTTACATATTATTTTTGTCATTTGGTAGACACTTTGTGGTTAGTTATTCTCAAAGCTACACACAGGTACAAATAGCGATTATTTTGCTCCGATTTATTTGTTTCAATTTATATCAAAATTACTCTAAATCTGGTCGGCTATTTATCAAAGAAGCTCAAACGCAGC
This sequence comes from Hypomecis atomaria, assembly GCA_964007245.1. Lineage (NCBI taxonomy): Eukaryota > Metazoa > Arthropoda > Insecta > Lepidoptera > Geometridae > Hypomecis > Hypomecis atomaria. Next base: position 8,334,174 of record OZ023308.1, on the reverse strand, counting down.
TCCGCTCTTTCGGCATCGCGCTGCGCCGTAGATAGGTATACCTATTACCTATACTAAAGACGTGCCGCTCCGTGTGTCGGTAACTTGAGTCAAGTTGCGTTAGAACGTACCGACATTGCCGGCTGCCTATTCCGCTAATTTCAACCAAAATATTAAAGAATATAAGGACATCTTTTTGGTAAATTAATTAATCAATTTTATTCATTATTGCAATATAGGTAACCCTATTACTAAATATTTACTTTCTGTTGTTATTTTTTAAAACTCAACCGTATATCCGCCCATTTGGTACTGCGTCGTACTGGTACCTGTCAAAGCACGCTGTCCGCTTGTTTTCAAGTTGCGCGAACCTATTGTTTATTGTCGAGGCTCGTGCCGCGTAGTATGTACCGATAATATTTATAATACTAAATCACCTTTCGGCTATTGCCTTTATAATTTCGTTATACTAACTATCTATTAACTTATATATTTGAGTAATAGGTATTTATGCAACTGTTTAGTTTTTACTTTCGGTTGTGCCTTTGAAGCTCAAATAAAGTTACGTCTTTCAAAGTTATTTGCATTAAATGTCTCTTTGGCGAGGCTTATGCCACAAGTGATAACACAGGCTCACCTTTCGGTGTATGCTGCTCTAAATTATTGACATAAATTAGGTACTTTGATACAACAGTTTAGTACCTTTACTTTCTGTTGTAGGTACTTCTTCAAAACAAATATTTTAATTCAACAGTTTAGTTTTTACTTTCTGTTTGACCTCTGAAACTTCGTTTGTAAAGATTCGTTTTACTGCATCAAAACGTGGGTACTAAGTACATACTATCTTTGGTATGGCTAAAATAGGCCCGACCTTTCGGTGTTTGCATTAATAAATTAATTTAATTTAACCTTTAAAATTTACTTAATATTTTTGAGTCCTTTCTGGTCTTTCTGTCTTTTCGAAAATGACGAAAGCGGAAGATAACCATAAAAAATTAAAAATTAAGTTGTTGAATGCGAGGTTGAAGTCGTATTTTACCCGTATCCAAAACTTAGCAGATAGTGCCCTCAAGCTCAACCCGTCCGATCCGGCAGAGATTCAACGTTTCCTAAGTAGCACGTCTAATGCAAACGTAATTCGCGATGAATTTAATGCGCAATTTGACGAATCCATCTTGCTCAAAATGGAACTCGATCCCGAATCAGAACCGGACTTGTCGGTTCTTGAGAAATTTGAAAATGCATTTATTGCTGTGCGGAGTAGGGTCGATGCCCTCTCAGCTAATAATGATATTAATATCAATGGTCCTTCGAAAATACCTACCCAAAAAATGAAGCTACCGCCCATAGAGCTGCCCAAATTCAATGGCGATGCCAAGGCGTGGCGAATGTTTATCGAATGCTATAATAGCATTATTCATAATAATTCCGAATTAACCAATGCGGAAAAGGTATACTACCTGTGTGGACAATTGTCCGGTCAAGCACTGCAGTGTGTAGCCGGCATTACACCTACAGGAGATAATTATAGTTTGATCTATGACACATTGATCAGTAAATTCGAGGATGTTCGAGCAATGGCCACAGCTTATCTAGATGATATTTTGAATGTCAAAAAAATGCAGAGTCCATCAGTAGATGGCTTGAATTCATTTATAGACAAATTCTCAGTATCTGTGGCCGCCTTCCAAAAACTTGATATTCCCGCGAAGCTAGATTTTGTGTTTTTACACCTGGCACTCAAGCGCGTGGACAACGAGACAGCTCGTCTATACGAGAATTCGGTGCGTCAGGAGAAAATTCCCACTTATGACAGCTTCGCCAAGTTTGTTCGCGAGCAGGCAAAAATCATCGAACGTATTGGAACTAACACATCAAGCAGCAATGGTACAAGTGCGTCGTCACCTTACAGAGTACCTGTTCCAGTGAACAAAGCTGTTCTAGGGAACAACGCTGTTCCAGACAAGGTTACTCGCGCACTAGTTACCTATGCCAACGTAAGTTGTCCCATATGTCGAGCTTATCATGCCAACTTCTCTCGCTGTGCGGAATTTCTAAAACTGTCTCCGAAGGACCGATTCCAGACTGTCAAACAAAATAAAGGTTGCGTTTTGTGTTTGAGTTGTCAACACAAATCTAATAAATGCAACAGGAAAGGTAGCTGTAATATTTGCCAGTCAAAAACTCACCACAGTCTTTTGCACTTTGGCAAACCACTTTCTGGTACGTCATTGCAAATGGTTAGTGAGAATAATGGCTCACACATAAATGGTAAGGAGTTATCAATCACCGAGTCCAGGCAAGTAGGCGCAAAACAAGCAGTTGTGCCGTTGTGCTCTTCACAGGAATCAAAACTACCTGATGCTGATTGTAGCTCACCATCTACAACTGTTCTGTTGGCTACCGCATGCGTCAGGACAGTGGATGCCTCTGGAAATGCTCACTTGATTCGTTGCTTGATTGATAGCGGTTCTCAAAACCATTTTATCACAAAGGAATGTTGTGACAGGTTATCGTTGACACCTCGTTCACCTGTGTCTTCACCAGTAGCCATCAATGGATTTGGAGGTAGTTCCAATCCTGTGCTTGGTGAGACGGAGTTAGATTTCTTCTCACGATTTGACCGCAGCCGTCCGTATAGGGTTTGTCCATTGGTGGTAGATAACATCACTCAAAGGCTTCCAGCGGCAAATGCTGATAGGTCAAAGTTGAGTTACTTGAAAGGCGTCCCATTAGCAGACAACACTTTCGATCGTCCAGGAGAAATTGATATGCTTATCGGTGCTCAACTTTTATCACGCTTAGTTCTGCCAAAGCGTATATTTGGCCCGTCTGGGTGTCCAGATGCAATGCAGACTACGTTGGGATATATTGTGACGGGAGATGCTCCAACATTGGAGCCAACAACCCGAAACTACACGTCAGTATTTTATACTGTTTCTAAACCGCGATCAGATATAGCAGTCCGTAAATTTTGGGACTATAGAAGGGCATCTTTTTCTGCTATATTTTGATTTAGTCGGTATCTCTATTGTGAATAGTTTCGCAAACCTTGTATTATAAATTTCAATTTGCATGTTTTAGATACCTCGCTTTACTACATCTCGTTCAGTTTTGCTGACGTTGTTTACTTTAGGGATATTTGTACAATTTTATTAGAGAAAAGTAGTAAAGACCGGTCTTGTCAGCAGTGACACATTTGAAATGCAATGCTGACTGAAACCAATAGATGGTTGTCAGTCTTAGCCATTAACTTTTCAATTATCATTATTAGTCTCTAGAATTATAATTGTCTAGAATATAATTTTATGAACAATATTATATTATATGCTATTAAAATATTTGAGGTTATGAATGTCTATGTATGTTTATGATAGGTTCATTCTTCTTACTGTCTTTTCTCTTGTTGAAAGGGAAACTTTCAAGCTGGGGGCTGATGTTTGCGCCGAGCTATGTTTAGGCTATGTGGTTCGAGTGGAATGCCTATACTTGATTTCGGCTCACCCTTTGACCCATGCCGCCCAGCCTTTGGCGGCTGCATCGTACCGCTAATTAAAGGCGCCGCAATCTGTATTGTTTTCGCTGACACATCGCAATCGGTGCCGCCGGATTATTCACCGTCTAGCAGCGAGCGCGTACGCACGCACGCACGTCGCGCGGCCATCAGTCCGTCTTTACGGCTGATAGTGCATGTGAATCAATCGAAAACATTCCTCGAACTATATATACGTGTCTTCCCATTTGTGTTAAATATATAACTTTTGCGTGAATTATTGTGAACAATCTGGAGAGTGACAATTGTTATTTGTGACTTTTGGTGTTGCGGTTGTTCTTGGGAAAACTACATCATCCCCCCACTAGCAGGGGAAGACGGCGACCCAGGGCGTGCACATCAGACTTCATTGGAGAGTCAAGGTCAGTGTGGGTGTTTTTATTCGTCCATAGCGCCGACTGCATAATCAGGCGCAGACATAGCCCCCTGGCCGAAACAACGTTAGTTTATTATATTTCTTCAAAAATTAAAAATAGGTAGTTAGTAGTTCTCTGAACAGTAGACCTCACATCAATCTTATACTTTAACAATATTATATTACCTACTAGTTTTTACCCGCGGCTTCGTCCGCATGATATTTTGATTTTTGTGCTATCCTATGGGAACCCTTTATTTATCCGGGATAAAAAGCAGACTGTTACTTTCCGTCTTTCAAACCCGAGGCCCTACCTTACCACCCTTAATAAAGAAGGTGGAAAATAAAAAATAAAACGATTTGACGGTTGTTCGATTCTACAGTTCTTTTTTTGTGACATTTCTTGAAGCGCTCTCTAGAATAGCTCGCAAATAGCATAATTTTTCCTACTTACTTAACACTTATCGTTATGTTATGGAAAATTTACGCAATATCATTATAATTTATATTAGCATATGTGTTACTCTAATCTTTAAGCTATATTATTGCAAAGTTTCATCTCAATCCGTTCAGTAGTTTTTGCGTGAAAGAGTAACAAACCATCCATCCTTATAAAATTTCGCGTTTAAATATTATTAGTAGGATTATATTATGTACGCATGTATGTGTAAAATGTAAGTAATATATGTATATATTATTTACATTTATATTACTATCAATTGTGTTTGATACCTCCCAATTATAGTCTTGTTTGTGATCTCTTGCCATTAAGTGGTGGCTTGGTAGAGATCGCTGTCAGCGATAAGGCCGCCATTTGTGGAATTAATTTAAGATAAGTATCTACTTTGTACCTTCTGTTGTAGTTTATATTAAAAAGAGTTATATTATCTATCTATCAATCTGTTTGTTTCATGCTCGTAAATCTTATTAGGATTTTATTAAGGAACCATGCCTAATATTATCAAAATCGGCTGACACATAGGGTTTACAGAAAGTGTCCCCCCTTTTTCCTTCTGAAACTGTGGGCCATGGGTAAAAAAACTTTTATAGCACATATTACTTCATGCAACAATTAAAACTAAGGTCAAGGTCATGATTTAAGTTCGTACTCATTTTTACCTCGTTTGAACTTTAAATCGACTGAATTGTAACGCTTTAATTTAAATTACATACCCAACTATCGTTATTAGAATTACTAAAGCCAAGATTAACTGTTATAGCATATTATTTTTATTGTACAGCGCATTGCCGTAGATAATCTGCAGTTTGTATTTATATTGTACTCGTATAATGAAGGTAGGTATGGTATGGTCAATGGTGAATAGTTTTAGTATAGTAAATTATTTAAATTAGTTTGCTCGTTGATTATGTAATTAGGCTAAGTTTTGAGAAATAAAGATATTTTAAAAAAGATATTTATTTATGCAAGATTTTTGGTTTTGATTATATAATTTATTTTTTGTTTTGGTAATAATATTTTGAGAAATTTCAAATATCAACGACGACAAAAAAAAATACCTAGAACCTGTGTATCATGTTCCGTAGAGATGCGTAGAAAAATGCGAAATAAGATATACTTATACAGAGCCCTTGTACCTAAATACTAATCAAGTTCTCAAGATCCGGACAAATGTAAGGAAATTTTACGTCGCGAAACAGGGACACTTCGCTCGCTTTGCTAGCTCAGTCAATTATTAGATCTACCTATCTAAATAAGAAAAGCAAAAAAAAAACCGTAAAGTTGAGCTCCTCCGCGCGGAAGAAGTGAAACTTCAACGCAACAGTGCTTTCATACCCCCTCCATGGTAGCGTTAAACGTTTAACTAAATCTTATTGGAAGTCGCATTCACTTCAATAACACAAATTACTTTACAAAGCATAAATTGTGATACAATTCTACAACTCAGTACTTCAGTAGACCAATGGAATTTACTAAAAATTAAAAGTAAAATAATCCTTACATAGTATAAAATAAAGTCGCTATTTTTGTCGTCTGTTTGTCTGTAGGTATGCTTAAATCTTAAAAACTACGCAACGGATTTTGATGCGGTTTTTTTTAATGGATAGAGTGATTCAAGAGGAAGGTTTATATGTATAATACACCTGTGCGAAGCCGGGGCGGGTCGTCTAGTAAATTTATAAAATACATAAGTTTGTATGCAATGCAAGCGCGAAAAATAAACCTTCCTGAGCAGTCGGGTAAAAATACCAACAATTTTGTTGACTAAACTGCAACATGTACTGTCACCTAGTGTCGAGTAGCATAACTAAATTATTCATAAAATATTCAGCACCGCCAGAAAGTTACAACGTTACACAAATTGACTCATCCATAGCAAAACCCACTTTGTTTTCAAAGACATAGGGTGAAATATTAAATCTTTCAGTACATCAAGGAATAACATCACTTTAATATTTTAGCAAGGAGTCGGTAGCTTGAAATACGGATACCGTTTTCCTCCGTAGAAAGAGTGTTTGCGCACTTAATTATTTTATTTGGAATCGCCAGTACGGAAAAGAATTCCCAAGTCGCGTTATTAAAAAAAAGAACGACATATTTCCCGCCAATTTTAATGTCAATCTCAAATCCACTAAACTTTTTTTTTTCGTTTTATGATCGATTTTAGTGATGTCGATATTTTTAAAACTAAAATTGTTTCTAATCTACTATGTACGAAAGAGATGGTACACACGTAGTTGCCGTCTTCATACGGAGAGAGCGAGATGAATATACATCGATACGCTTCTATGTGTGAGACAATAGAGATGAGACACGATCGACATTTTCTGACACAGTGTTGATTTATTGCAGTAGTTTCACCGAGTGGCTCCCTCTGTGTTGGAAGGTGGAAAACGCAGTAGGCTTGTTTTAGTGAGTCGTGTAGAGGGGTTTGTTTGTGTGCGTGTTTTATATGTGTGCGACGGCGGAGGGTTGAGATCGGACGCAGCGAGAGTACGGTTTGCAAAAAAAGACCTTTTACAAAAAAATAGGTAAATTATTGTTTTAATACCTAGTTATGTTGGATACGTTGGTTTTCCATATGGCCGTATACTTAATAACTGTATATTGTATCCACAATTTGGTGTAATATTTTGAATGTAGCTAGGTAAAGTTTATTTTTAACAACATTTGTGTTACCTACATTTTCATGAAATAAATGAACTCTTAAGAATAAAAATTTTTAATTTCATTTTTGTGGGCGTCTGGTTCTGCGTGTAAAATAGGTACATAATCGAGTTTTGATTTTTTGAAGTGGTTTTTATTGTATCTTTTAAAATGCAGGGTTAGTGATAACATCCATTAAGGACGATCTTGGTTTATCTAGATGATGAACTTGAACTATGGGATCAACCCCGAAATTGCGAAAAAATCGGCTGTCCCATAGATAAATGTTTTTTATAAAATTATCGACACAATGTATGAATCAGCTAATTTATTTTTCGATTTAGGGTTTTTTTTTCGGTTCTCATAAAATATATAAATTAAGTACCTATGCTAAAGTCGGCCTTAAGAGAGTATCGTAAGTTACCAGTAACTCAGCAAATTGAAAGAGATTGCATAATGATGTCCAATTGCCAAAATAAAAATTTACACATCTATTGAAATATCCATTTGGTTTTAGTATGGCGCCCAACGTGGAACAGTAACATGATAATAAGAACCTTTCATTATTACCTCTACCTTTCATTATTATGATAAGAACCTTCTATTTCTTATTATTGCCATAACTGAATGTTTATAATGTAGGTACTAAAATTATATTAAAAATACTCGTAGGTTAGCCTGTTATCATGAACGAGATACTGTAATTTTATAAAAATATAACTATTACCAAATTATGGATTGTGATATACACTTACTTACAAGCAACAATAGTATTGCATAGCTTGACGTTTTCTCTATTTCATATGAAATTATAGTTTGTAAGTTTATAAATACTACTATATTATTTTTATATTTATTGTGCCTACTATAAAACTATCATAAAACGTTTCAGGAAATATATTTTCTCATTTAAATGACTTGCCAACGCTACACCTAATCTCCACCACCCTCGCGTAATAGGCCATCTCCTCGTTGCCATGGCAACCGCGCAAAATGGCTGCCGCTCCCCCCACCTCACCCGCCGCTAGTATAAAAGCACACCCTCGGCGCTCCATCGTCAGAGAGCCAGTGCTTCTTGGGCAAAGCGCACGTATCGCGCGTTTCCTTTTCTCTTCGACACAACTCGATTTTTATTTTATTTCCGCTACTGCAAGAGTAATTCTTCGTTTAACTCTTCCGCGTTTTTGACTTTGTTTGGTTTTTATTTAATTTTTTTTTTTAATTGCAGTTTTTTTTGTTTTAATCCTTCTTTTCATTCTGTGGTTCGTGCCTCTGGCGGCTGCTGCAAAGGTAAGAGATAGAGTTTGTTAAGTTTTAGGTTCTGTACGTGTTCTAAGGTTTCTAAACTGTGAAACTATTCGGTCCGAGGCACGTGCTAAAAATTGGTACTTATTGATTTCTGCAGTTGTGAGGGGGGTAAAAATAGCCTCTCTGCTCTCGATGAAGCCTGACAAAAATAAGCTTTAAAGCTTAGACACTAGAGTTGGAGTTTCTTTGATCTTTTCTCGTCTTGATACCTTTGTGGCCGCGTTAAAAGTAGAAATTATTAATGTTCAAATTGATTGTGACTTCGTCGTAATGGATTTCAATGCGTTTATCATTTCGAGGATGGAGAAGTGAAATTGCGAGGAAATTGTCCTAGTTTGTCTGCCAGGTACGGCCATTTTAATGGCCAGCTTCAATATCTAGAGGTAAAGATGTGATGTACTTAGAACTTGAATTCTATTTCGCCGGGACGATTCTGATGACTTTTTTCGTTTAGAATTATGTTTAACCAAGATACTCACATTTATAAAAGTTTTCGATAGATCCTTAAATGATAGGATTTTTTAATTGAAGATCATTAGGATAAAATATAGGTATTCCGAGAGTCATATGCAGTTTCTTCGTAATTTTGAGCTGATGAATAGAACTAATATAATGTATTTGGCTGAGGTCGAAAACTAATATGGCTGGAGATTGCGTGGTGTACATTTGCATAGCAACAGCGAGACTGAGGGAAGTATGGGAGAGATGTACGAGTTTCTAGTTATTATCTCAACATTCACTCTGACTTCTGTTTCTGACTTTTATTGAATTGTACCACAAGTTTCGCCTTGTAAAAGTGAAAGTATTTATTGTACAAACTATGTAGAATGGCGGTACTATTTTCTTAATATCCACATGCAATTTATACAAAAAGGTTTATGCGACAGGATTCCATGCTAGCGACATGTGGGTAGACAGAGTTTATATTATTAATCTTCGACGTTGTGAAGTACTCTCAGAAATATAGGTTCGTTACGATGGTTTTCTTCACCATTTGCAGTTGGCGGCAATTTACTGGTTTCTCAGGTCTTATACTTCACTTTTGGCCGTGTACGCGGCTATTTTTTGCAACTGGTTGCCTGAGGAGTTTTACTTTTTACATGACAACTAGTTGTAATGGACGCGTATTTTTTCTCATCTATTGCAAGCGAGGATTTTTTCAACTTTACTATACTTTACATGGGATAAAGTGGTTCATATTGTAACCACTTTTCTTAAAGACGCAGTTCTTTTATTCTTCTGATAGAGTACGTAGTATATTTATTTTGTTTCAGTAAAAGGCAAATATGATATGTGGGATTTGGGACACATTTAAAGCTAAGCATATTGTATAGCACAGGTTTTTGTAGGGCCAAGTGTAGTCACAACTACGCTGTCGCATAATAACAGGCGAACTTTACATGAAATATTGTGTATAGTAATAATAAAATGCAGGCTCTGAGAGTTTCACAGTTTGTAATAAAAGTCTTTAAAAATAAATGCACTGGACGTTATTTTATAAAGAACAGAATTTTTTATTTTGGCGCCCAAGCAGGGACTATATTTTAACAGCACAGTACAATATATTACAGAGTTTATTGACTGAAAATTTTAAATAGACAAAACGAGGAAGATGATAAATTGAATTTTAAATGGACTTTTTTGTAGACGAAAAAACTTTCATTGAACATATTAAGTAAATGAAATTTAAACCTTCGTTGCAAAGAATATTTTAGCAGACCAGGAAACCCGAAAAAATAAGTCGATATTGTTTAATTTTTGGGAAACTAGTTATGATGTCCATCTAAAATAATCTGAAATTTATTCGGACGCATCAGAACTTAAAAACATATTAATACCTAATCAAAACTTTTAAAACACTTTCTGATCCCAAATGCACCTTACGACGACGACGCCAAAAAAAATATTGGCACCCAAACTAGGGACTACTAGGGAGGCAAAAATATCGTAACCTATTAGGGAACATTAGGGAACATAGAGATTAGCATAATACGAGTCCACAGTATATCTGTTTCGAAATATTCCTTATTAAATCGCAAAAACAGTCGTTTAATAACAGTCATCCATAAATAGTCAAACGCTAGTCAACCGTTAAAAAATCAACCAATCTAGAGTTCAGTAAGCAAAAAGAATTTAATTTCCGCCAAAAACGGCGCAACCGACTACAATCGTTGCAATGTACAAACAATTAATTCGAAAAGTTCGCTCGAATCAACGTGTACCATTTTTAGGTTTTTGTTGATTTTTAAAAAACCACTCAATCAATTGCAATAAAATTTAATTGTGATCTCTGAGGGGCAATTCTGTCAACCGATTTCGTTACTAAGGTGACACTTTCTTGAACTTGTCTCGTTTTTCTGACAGTTTTGAGCTGTCGGAACTGTCAGAAAAACCAGAGAGGTTCAAGAACGTATCACTTCCGTAAAGAGATCGGCTAACAGAATTGCCCCGCTATTCTATTGTCTACTTTGCTATTCTATTGTATTCTATTGACTTCGCTAGTCTATTTATTGAAGTCTATCTCACTAGGGAATAATTAAAATCGATTCTTAATATGTAATGTGCAGAACAATCAAGTAATGTACACAAAAACACACAATCAAATTGAGAACCATTTTTTTAGTTCCTTGAAAATAAATATTTGCACACACAAAACTGTTCAAAGAGAAAAACTATTGCGTCTATAATGTTAGTGTGACTGGCCTCCCTTTTCAATCTGTATGATTACTTTTGTGGCCATAAATCTTTGTCCCTCGAGACGTAATAAAAAATATTGAATTTATGTAAGTAAAGGTTTTAAGTTACAAGTAGTATTATTTCTAAATATTGTAAAATCGCTGTTTACGTTTATCTGTGTTAACTTAATAGACACTTCCGAGTATATTTGGAGAAATTAATTTTGATAGACCTTTGATATCTTGAAGCATGAAACTACTTCATAAATTTATAGGTGAAAATAATTATTTTAGTCTGTTTTAACCCGAGAGAAGGAGTCAGTAACACAAAATACGTAAATATATAGTAAAAAAGGATAGAAACTAAAGTAAAAAAATCTTTAAGTGTAGGTAAATACTTACTATGAAAAATACAAATGGAAATATAAAGAAAAATAACTTTCATTAATAGAGATTTAAATTGGCGTATCAAAACTCAATGTTTCATCAAAATACAGAGCGACAGGGTGGTAAAAAATAGAGTTAAAAAAACTTGTCAGTACAATTGAATGTATCAAGTTACACAAATTTGGCTTCTAACGTAACTTAAGTAGAATCATCCATCCATCTCTCAGCCGTAGGACATCCACTGCTGGACATAGGTCTCCATTTCCAAAAAGCCCAGGTAGAAGCAACTGGCATCCAGCGCGTTCTAGTAATAATATCGTCAACAGACCTAATCAGTGGACGTCCTACGCTACGCTTACCAGTATGTAATCTCTATTCGAGAACTTTACTGCCCCATCGGCCATCCATTTTTTTAACTATGTGCCATGCCCGCTGCCATTTCACCTTGCTAGTCCACTGGGCTATGTCCGTAATTTTAATAGAGTATGCCGACGGTTAATACAGGGTTACTGGTAATCTATTAGCATCCTTTTAGGTGAAAAACTAGCTACTTTTGTTCAACAACTTTTGTCAAATCTCAGTAAAAATGCTGTTCCGTACAAAAACATCGTTCACCCTCGGCAAAAGGTATGGAACAACTGTTTTTATTTTAGATTTAACAAAAGTCGCAGAATAAAAGTTGTTGGTTTTGATGTAATGAATAAGCCTCTAAAAGGATGATAATTGATTACCTACCAGTAACCATGTATAATACGTAGTCGATTAAAACGGCTCCTAAACCATTTATAATATTTATGGCACAAATAATAATATAGGTATCTGGAGTAAAAAGTTCCTAAATACATCTTATAAAATAGAGATGACCAAAAAATAATTGACACCCAAACATAGTGAGGTGAAAATATCGTAACCAATATAGAGATTAACATAACAATACAGTTCAAACTATATCGGTAAAAAGGTCAGAGGGTCATTGCACGCGGTCCGACGTGATAACTACTAGCTGGATGCTGGATCGATAGAGACGTCTGACGGCGCAGGGATGGGGTACTATCGATAGATGTTAGAAATACTTTCGATAGATTTATTTCTTATTTTTGGAATACAATTGAGTTTTAAGGCATCTTGATGTCTGAAAAATTTATATATCATAAAAAGTGTGATATTTTTTTTTTTTGTATAACTTTTTGTTATTTTGGTCTATAGATACATTTTTAAAGTGTTGGTTGTAATAATATTCATGCAATGTAATAAATTACATCATATAAGTATAAATAGTATAAATGCTTACACGTATCAATCTATCTTATCGTCCAAAAAAAATTCCTGTTTTTAGCATGATTATGATGCAACTCAGAAAATAATTTTGATTCTAAAGTACACAGGGTCTTTCCTAATCAATTAGCATCTTTTTAGGGGTATATTATGTACATCAAAACCAACAACATTTGTCGAAACTCCTAAAAAATCAGCTGTTCCATACAGTTTGTCGCGGGTGCCAACGAATCTGGACCCATATTGGAACAACAATTTTTTTAGTTTTGACAAAAGTCGCAGAACTAACGTTGTAACGTAGTATTGATGAAGATACAGAATTAGCCCCTAAAAGGATGCTAATTGAAGAATAACCCTGCCTGTATATTAATGGTTATTCAAGCATACACTAAAATAATTCTAATCTGGTCGTATGAATATATATTATCGATAACTAGACTTCTTCTTACCATACTATTTTTATCATAATCAACGGAAATAACGACAAAGTGAGTTAATGCAGTTAAAATTTTAAATAATCTCAAAAGTTTATAAAATTTTAAGCCACCTCTCCGTTACGCACAGACTAAACAGTTTTTCAGCCGATTGCACTTTGATCTAATAGCTAATCCGTACTAGTTTACCAACTAATAATTAACCAGCCGTTGCGTTAACCGGAGTTTAACCAAGGATTAACCGGCGATCCACAATCTTCAGGCTATTAAACCACTTGATGGACTCGCCGGTTTCGGTAATTGAAATTTGTAAACTAGTCGATTAAGATTTAGGACTTTCTCAACAACTCGATTTTGTAGCTAAAGGCCTAAAGAGATTAAGCTTATAACAAAACAACGTTGCGTTGTATTGTTGACTGCCTCGGTGGCTCAGTGGTTAGTGACCCTCACTTCTGGGTCAAAGAGGCGTGGGTTCGATCCCCACCCAGGGCAAACATTTGTGTGATGAACATAGGTGTTTGCTCTGTGTCTGGATGTTATTTAGGTACTATCTATATAAGTATGTATTTAAAATATGCATATGTAGTATATCAATCTCTGGCAGCCATATCACAAGCTATGCTTAGTTTGGGGTCAGAGACCGTGTGTAAAATGTCCCCTAATATTTATTTATTTTTTACTGTATGTATTAAGTAGGTAAGTCAGATACAGTTCATGTTGATAAAAAAAATCAACTAAATGTTCTCAATCCTTAAAACCTAATGTAATAATTTAAGCTTGCTACAAGTTGAAATATGATCTGTAACCTTTCAAACTCAGAGTGAATAGTTATCTTCTATGTCTGCGTGTTTCATCTTCTACCACAGCGTCTCTTACAATCTGGTGAATGGTTGTCAAGCAAGGACTTATTCTTATGCCTGTTTTAAAACAAATCTTATAGACTAAGAAGCTAGGTCTATTATCACCGTTTTTAGGGTTCCGTACCCAAAGGGAAAAACGGGGTGCCGTTTTTCCCTTTTATTACTAAGACTTCGATGTCCGTCTGTCCATCTGTCTGTCTGTCACCGGGCTGTATCTCATGAACCATGATAGCTAGGCAGCTAAAATTTTCACAGATGATGTATTTCTGTTGCCGCTATAACAACAAATACTAAAAACAAAACAAAATAAATATTTAAGAAGGGCTCCCATACAACAAACCTGAATTTTTAGACGTTTTTCGCTATATATGTATTAATAATGGTAACATGTAGATGCTTGAAATTTTTCACAGAATATTTAGTTTTATATTCACTTTAATAATAAAATTAAAATAAAATAAGTATTTAAAGGGGGCTCCCATATAGTACGGAACCCTCCGTGCGCGAGTCCGACTCGTACTTGGCCGATTATTTAAACGACTATCATAGACCTACTTGTGGCTTAAAAAAGTTATATCGAGCCACCCGGCCCATACGAAATTACCATTATTTTATTTGGTACTAAATTTTCATATTTTTCATAAGAAGCTAAATCGTCTAGTTACGGGTACTTCGCCTAGTTGGATAGTTAACGCAGCAATTATTTCTGTCGAATACTTGTTTAGTAAAATAAACTAGGCATTTGTATTTGTTGTTTGTCTAAACACATAATATTAATAAAGATAAGCTATTTATTAGTTTCATTCACAACTAAAAGTTAACTATTATTATTGTTTTAAACCTATTGCAGTAACTGACTGATTCATTGTCTTAATTTAGCTTAGCACTTATATTCTGACTAGTAATTCTCTGAACAGTAGACCTCACATTTGTTTAGAATATTCAAATGAAATAAATTTTGCCAATTTTGAAACAAAGATGCATAGCTCGCTCGGTTAATAAATTAGGAGTAACAAAACGCCAAACTTATGGTGTCACTTTTAAGGGTAGCACTCATAGTTTATCTATATTTCTATTTTCAAATCATAAAACTAGTATTTACCTATTTTGTAACAGTAAATGATTTCGACCAAAACATTTCTTAAAATTGACATCTTAATCTTACAATTATAATCAATTACCGTATTTTTAATTGACACAGTGATGACGCGCCTCTCCCTAATTGATTTAACTCACCCCATCTCGACCTTTTAAAATAAGTTTAATATTATTAATGAGAAATTTCTACGATTTTCGATTAAAATTTGACAGTTCATAAATTGATTTTAAGTGGTTCACGTTATATTTATGAATAAGTATGGCTTTGGCTATTTTTCATTCAATTGGTCTAATATCATTAGGTATACAGCTGTTAAAATGCCAATCTTATGAATTATTGAAACTTATAAATCTATTTTTCACTAGATTTCCGTCCCGACTTTGCCTAGCTATAAATGAATTATGTATAGCTAAATATTCTATAAAAGAAGCCGTGGTGGTCTAGTGGTAATGACACCGGCCTTACAACTGTGAGGTCGTGGGTTCAAATCCCGGTCCCGTACCAATGAGTTCTTTAGAATTTATGTACGGTATTTCACACCACTGGCTTTTCGGTGAAGGAAAACATCGTGAGGCAACCTGGATACGCCCGTAGAAGAAATTCGATGGCGTATGGGAATCCACCAACCCGCACTGGGCCAGCGTGGTGGATGTGGCCCAATCACCTTCGTGGGTAGGCTTACGCCCTGCAGTGGACTATTAAAAAGGCTGGTACAGTACAGTACATTCTATATAAGATTTTGAAAATTATATTGCAAAAAAAACATTGCTTTGATAGTGATTAATTACTTATCTTAATTCTTTCTTTTGTCTTCAACAAACGTGTTGATTTTTATTAATTTATCATGATCCATCATTCATCTGCCATAAGAAGTCCACTGCTGGACATAGGTCTCCCCTATGGATCTCCAAGAAGACCGGTTGGAAGCGGTTTGCATCCAGCGCGATCTTACGGTCTACATGAGGTCCACTTTGTGTTAATTTAACGAATAAAGTATATTTATCGACATAATTATAAGTCAACTAACACATCACTACCTTTATGCCCCCTTCATATTGTATGCACATTCTGGTACGCACACCTACATAAATACCTACGCATTAAGTATGTGTGCAGAAGGGTCCTACATCCGAACGGGATGAGAAAATTATGATTTGTAATGTATGAGCTATAAAACTGAAAATGAATTTAATGATATATACCTAAATAAAATTTTATTATTCTACATAAATAGGTCATTACTCATGTTGAATCGGTATAATATGGGTAGATCTCCTCGATACGATTCTCATCGTAACTTTCGTGACAAATTTTGCTTTTCTTGTTTAAACTAGTTTTCTAAAAAAGGCTTTAGCGCTTGATAACACAAGTAAATTCGCGTATTAACTTAAAAAAAAAACATGAGACTAGTTTCAAACAATACAACATTTGCCACTCAAGTGACGCTGAGAATCGCGTCGAAAAGAAATACCCTTTCATATTTAATTACATTCGTATATTTTGTACTAGCGACCCGCCCCGGCTTCGCACAGGTTTATTATACATATAAACCTTCCTCTTGAATCACTCTTTCTACTAAAAAAAACCGCATCAAAATCTGTTGTGTAGTTTTAAAGATATAAGCATACATGGGGACAGCGGAAGCGACTTTGTTTTATACTATGTAGTGATTTGTAAATATCATCAATAAGAACAGTTGAAAGCGGATTGCATCTAGCGCGATCCTACGGTTTTAACCATCCATCTTATAGAAGTTCTACTATGTGCTTAATACTTTTGCGTGATCTTGACTCGAGAACCTTTCGACCCCATTGGTCATCAGTTCTCCGTGCTGTACCCAGCCCACTGCCATTTCATCTCATCAGTCTGCTGGGATATGTCGGCGGCATTGATTCTTCGACGGATCCCCTCAATTTCGATTTTACATTGCAGAAATATTCTGAACGCAACCCTCTCCATAGCCTTAAATAAAAGCCATGGAATCTAGTTACTTTATTAATAAAACCACTAAAATTCTAACGCTGTTCCCAATTAAAAGTAATTTTCACCACAAAAATATATTGAATTTTTGGCCTACAGCTGTCAAAATTGTCAAAATATATGATGTATCGAAATTTGACGTGCCTCGACAGAAAATCTAGCAACAGCCATCTAATCGAGATAATATCTTTCACGTCTCTTTCTAACTAGTGCTGTAAAATCAATGCATCATTTTCAGATTATCTGAATCGACTACATTTTCTCTTTGGGATCTCTGTGAATCAAAATCTATACCAATATTATAAAGAGGAAAGATTTGATTGTTTGTTTGTTTGCATCGTATAGGCTCTGAAACTGCTGAACCGATTTGAAAAATTATTTCACTGTTGGAAAGCTAAACTATCCCTGGTGAACATAGGCTATATTATATTTAAAAAGGGATTTTTACTATTTGCCTTTTTTAGCCAATTTTACCCGGGTGAAGCGGGGACGGGTAGCTAGTCCCTTATAAATGCCATATCAAGCTACGCTTTAGTACTTAGTAGTAAATTCACAACAATACTGCTATCCCATACTGCAATTTATAATAACTGATATTGAACCAAAGTTAAGTGCCTTTTTAATTAACCTTACCACACCGACAAAAAATTGTGATCTTTAAAATAACGTAAGCGTTTAACGTTATAAAAGTAGCAGTGTTAAAATAGCGTTTAGCATTTTAACCGCCATAGCCTATACAACTCTTATCTGTAAACTGCTAGCAAATTACTCCTACCCACAAAGAGGGTCCCCCCTCCCCCTCCATAACCCTCCCTCTTCCACCTGTAAGTACTTCAATTGATTAAGACCGAGGTTTTTTCAGATTTTTTAACGTAGGCATCTTTTGTGGCGAATTCTGGGGTGTCATCTCAGTCGCTTTTAATCTTTGGATTCGTTTTGATTGATTCGTTTTGTTGTGCTATTCTGTACCGGTTTCGAGGTTTTTAGAGATGATCTGTGGAACGGTTTGCCTTGTATCTATTTATTTCTAACCGACTTCCAAAACAGAGGAGGTTCTATGTTCGTCTGTTTGTTTTATCTATTTTTGTGTATGTTCATCGATAATTCCGCCAATTGTGAACCGAATCGAAAAATTGTTTTTTTTTTATTTCCAATGGGTATAGTTACTCCTGAGATGGTTCTATTCTAATTTTACAGAAATCAGCTGGGCCGTTGTTGAAAAATCCACTTTAATAAATAACAAATGCGAGCGAAATATTCTAATTTTGTACACGATGGAAGGCGGTTTTGCCATTTTTTGGAAAAAAATTTATTTAGAACGGAAACAAAATGTTGCTTTGCAAGAGTGCAAAGACTTTTAGTTAAAATATTATACTCATAATTATCAACAAAGATTATCACTAGGAGAGGCCTTTATGTGGCTTATAAAAACTCTAAAACCAGGGCTAGCCACCCGGCCTATATGAACTTACTTTAATACGGGAACAACCGGAAAAGTCACGAAAAAAGTCAGCTTTTTCTTACAAAAGTTCGTAAACTATCGACAAATTGTATTTTTAAATATTATTAGAGTCCCTAATTGTGAGCCATGAGGTTCTCATAAAGACCACTGACTGCCTAACGCAGCGTACGATTTCCATACACACTCAAATTTGACAGGAGGGTGACCTGATTAAGACCATAACAACAAGATAGATGCAAAACTCAACAAACGCTGTGAAAGCAAAACTAAAAACCAGACAAATTAAAAGCTTTTAGAATACTGTTTGTCTCAAACATATGGCTGTGAAACATGGGCTTTGACAAAACGTCATAGGGACAAACTAGCAAGGTGCCAGAGAGGCATGGAGAGAAGCATGCTTGGTTTGAAACTACTGGACAAAGAAAGAAATATAGACATCAGGAACAAAACCAAAGTAACAGACATACTGTCGCGTATTGACCAACTTAAATGGAGGTGGGCAGGACATATGCTCCGTTGCAAAAAGGAGAAATGGAGTAAGCAGGTGACAGTCTGGTACCCTAGGGATGGACTTAGAACTCGAGGTCGTAAAGCTAAAAGATGGGAGGATGACCTAATAATGACTTTGGGGCCTCTGTGAACCAGAGTCGCGGCAGATAGACAACAATGGAAAGAGTTGGAGGAGGCCTTTGCCGTAAGGCACGCCGAAATAAGAGATATTTTATAGTAGCAGTGTTTTTTTAGTATTTTAGTATTGTAAACATATTAATTGTAGAAATTTTCGGAATTAAAAGGCTTATTATTATTATTATTGTCTCAAATACTCATATATTTAACATTAGCGATCAATTTTCCATCCCTATGATATTTTCACACCCTTAAAACAACATGGCGTAACGTTTGACATTTGCCAAATGTCAAGTTGCCCCCATTATGCTTTGTCAGAGAATTTTGACATTTGCCAAATACCATACAAACTAGCTGTTTCTACAGGAATTAGGAATACATATCCACTTAATAATAATTATACCTGATTTATTTTTTTGCCTTCTCAACATAGTTATAAAAGGTTAGATAGGTAAATCACTAGGATAAGTCTGATGAGCTTGTTTTGTTCACAAGCTTTTGAATCGAGAGTATTTTTTTTATTGAAAATGGAGTTGGCCCCATAGTAAAAGTTGTTCATTATGATGATTTTAATCGCCTCCTTTCTGAACAACCCTAGATAGATAGGTTTGTGGTGTTAAACGATTGAGTGAGGTAAATATTCTAAAATGCCATTTTATTTATTGTGATGATCAAAATTTACTATCACGTACTCAATATTATAAAATATTATTTGTATCATCTTCCACGAATAACATACTGTCAAAAGACTGTCGATTTTCCTTCGATACGTACGAAGCGGTTTGACTCAACATCTCTGATTCGCACCGCCAGGGAATGGAACAGTCTTCCTGCTTTCCTGTTTCCTAAGAGATATAATCTAAAGCTGTTCAAGGTCAGAGTGAGAGGTATCTTCTAGGTCTGCGTGCTTCATCTTCGACCACAACCTCGCTTACCATCAGGCGAGATGGTGGTCAAACGCGGACTTATTTGCGTTAAAAAAAAAGAATAAAAATATCTTGGTGTGAAACCCTAATACTAGGCATGTCAGAGTAGTACAGTCACGCACTCTACGGACTGCACAGAACATCATCAGCATTTTAGCTGAAGCTACCGCTACTTACTGTGAAAAAAAGAAAATTTCAAAGAATACACACATTATAAAATGTAATATAACTAAAAAAAGAAATGAGACAAATCCTATCGTTAAAATAGAGAGAGGCTTATGCCCAGTACCTAGTGGGATAAAGAAAGGTGCGGATGATGATGATTAACTTAAAACACGGAAAGATAATTGATTGTCAAAAAGTACATCATTGCAAAAAGTAGTCAACAGATGCTTCTTATTTTTTCTTATTGTTTCTTACGCCGAAATTTAAACAGTGCAAAATGGACTATAAAAAAAGGTTGACAATCACTGTGTTAAAGTCACCGCCGTGTCTCGAATGACACGTAAATTTTAACCGTTTAGCAATGTCAGAGGCCTTCAGGTGGCTTAAAAACTCGGACACTTGGGCCACACAGCCCATATCTACTTACTTTTGATAGTACCTATAAAAAAACACGAAAATGCCGAACAAAACATTGCTTGAATAAGCCCCGTCACAAATTATCCAAATTCAAGCATTTTTGCTATCAAAACGCGCAGGCATCTCCAGCAAACGTCGAATACTGCACAAAGGTTTAATCTACAACCCCCAAGCCAAACTTCTCTAACTAAATGTCTATTTTGGCATAAATTCAAACTTGGCTGGAACTATGCAAGTCGCTCGGCGCGGAATTTGGAAACAACGCCATCTATTGGCGGGTAGCGGGATAACTTAAAAGGCGAATCGCAGGCAGATTTATGTTGCGTAACATTGTTTGAAGTACTCGGATTTTAGAATGTCCTAAGATGCTTAAATTATTGCTGAACTAAATGCATCTTAAATGTAAGTTATTAAGTTCTTTGTTCCAAATATTGTTTAACATCAGGTAGTACCTATATAGTCAAACGCAAACCTATACGGAATAAAAAAAAAGATAAAAGTCATACGTAATCCTATTACGAGTATTAGCTATTACTTACTTACACAACATTTAGGTACGTATCTTTCTTATCCATGTTAAAAAATACAATACCGGTTTAAAAAAGTTTTTACCAAAAAGCATCGTTCGTATATTTTTAAAATATCGATATTTTTTACATTAGTAGTGGAACATCACTAGTCTTGCCTCGCCAGAAAATACTGGCCATATGGATGTAATGACATTTCAAATGTCACATGTCAGATTTCCCGCCAAATTTTCTGATATCGAGCGCCGCTGTCAATCAATTTTTGGCGGGGCTTTGTTTCATTATAGCTTTCCGTATTTTTTACCGACTTAAAAAATGGAGGTTCTCAATTCGTCTTTAGAAATGTTTTTTTGTATGTAGGTATGTTACGCGATTACTCCGAAAACAAAGAACCGCTTTTGATGATTATTTTTTTGTTTGGTAGATCATACATCAGAGGTGGACCGTTTAAATTTTGGCTGTCTTTTTAGGGTTCCGTACCCAAAGGGTAAAAACGGGACCCTATTACTAAGAGTCCGATGTCCGTCTGACCGTCTGTCTGTCTGTCACCAAGCTTTATCTCATGAACCGCGATAGCTAGACAGCTGAACTTTTTACAGATGATGTATTTCTGTTACCGCTATAACAACAAATACTAAAAACAGAACAAAATAAGTACTTATAGACATATTTTGGGGGCTCCCCTACAACAAACGTAATGTTTAGGAGTTTTTTTGCTCGCTATTAATAATGGCAAGAAGATATGGGGCTAAAGGAGCTCCAACACGGTACGGAACCCTTCGTGCGCGAGTCCGACTCGCACTTGGCCAATTTTTACTAATGTAAAAATTACATTGATGATACATTGATTCGTGCGAACTATTTGATACACGGTTGAAGTCGGTTAGGCCATTTTATTATAATAAATATCGTGTATATTATTATTTTTGCAAAAGTATTGAAGAACCTGCTTATCACGAAATGCTACTATACATTAAACGAATATATATTGGACGATCATAAAATAGCAAATTGAAACAAATAAATCGCTCCGCACAATATTGCTATAAGTACCCTAATAGGGTCATATGTACCTATAACTTATAAACTAAACATGTTTTTTAAGACCTGCATGTAAATTATGCTACATATGATGCAATAAATGATTGATTGATTTTATAATAAATTATTTTATAGAAAGTTTGTAAACGATAATTTTTAGATAGGACGTTAAGCATCGCATTTGACCAAATCTTGGCTCATTTTCAGCGGAAATGTACATAATAACTAATTTAAACCGACCTCAAAACAAGTATAAATTAATAATTTAAAAACCCCCGACACATTGACAACCAATTTGGGCACATTTGTAGAATTTTGGTTCTTCCATCCCCACTTTAACCCACCATAACTCTTAAACGGCTCAATCGATTTTTATAAAACATAATATGTTGTTAGATATTATCTAAGAACACTCTCGATTAAGTCTCCTTTCATCCAAAAAAAACTAAACTGAAATCGGTTCAGTGGTTCGGGCGCTATGATGCCACAGACAGACAGACAGACAGACAAACAGACACGTCAAACTTATAACACCCCTCTTTTGCGTCGGGGGTTAAAAAATAAGGTTCTCTGTTTTTCGTGCATTCAAGATCAGTGTCTTCGCCCCTCGTGCATCTTTTCTTTTAAATCTTTGTAAGAATATTATTGTAAATGACTAGTTAGGTATTAAAATTGAATTTGTTCTATAAAATGGCTTAGGCGCCTAGTATAAATCTTTTAGCAAAAATAACTGAGTACTCCTAAAACAGTTTAGTTCAGTGTGTTAGTTAGACGACACATTTTGTATTAGAAATGAATAATAATAATTAACTATGGTAGAAAAAAAAATAAAAAAAACATAATCATCACTACATTGTCTAAAACCGAATTACTCACAAATAAATCTTAAATAAATTATGTAAATAATTAATTTTATACCTTATGTAAATAAACACCCTTATTAATAAAAAAAAACAACAATAAATCTTAAATCAAATACAGAAAAATTTAACAAAGTAATGATCTTGAAGCGACTACTGCAAAAAGATACTTGGAGGTGCGGGGTATCGATCCCCGTACCTCTCGCATGCTAAGCGAGCGCTCTACCATCTGAGCTACACCCCCTGATGTATGTAGTGCCGAAATTATGTATCACAATGTAGAAATTTACTACGTAATACTGTGACGTCAGTTATCTTTACGTTATAGCAAAGAATATAATTATATTAAAGGTGCTGTCGGTACATAATATGGACTACAAGTACTAAATATACAGTATACTGGGTAATTAGTAACATACGCTACCGTGGCTGGGATGACACGTTAAATTGTAGGTCCCGGTTGTTTTAACCGTTGAACCATGTCAGAGGCCACCAAGCAGCCTAAAAAATCTAACACCAAGGCTAGCCACCCGGCCTATACGAACTTAAGTACTTACTTTAGTAACATACGCACAATCTAGTACATACTACCTAATTACATCAAGAATCAAGATAACCAAGTTTTACTATGAAACTCCGTAGAACAACCAAAGTTACAGAGATAGCCCAGCGGATTGGCAAGTTGAAATAGCGGTGGGCAAGGCATATAGCACGGAGGACTGATGTGATGACCCATGGGGTCGAAAAGTTCTTGAGTGAAGATGGAGACCACGTACCTGCAAGCGCAGCGTAGGATGTCCACTCACAAGGTGAACGGATGGATCGCGAGATCGCCTTGGATGCTAGGCAAGCCGTTACTAACTGGTCTTATTGGAGATCTTTAGGGGTGGCCTATGTCCAGCAGTGGACGTCCTATTGCTGATGGATGTATAACTATGGGACTTACTTCGAAATCGGGATAAAATCATAACTGTCTTCCCGTACTACATTTTCGTAGATTTATCAAAGGATAAAAACAAAATTAGAAAAAAGGAAATGAAAGCTAAGTAATTATACGTAGGTAATAAGTACTTACAGTAGTCAAAAAGTACGTGAACGAGTAAGGAGAAATAAGAGCATATAGATTTGCGCCCAACGTGGGGCTCGAACCCACGACCCTGAGATTAAGAGTCTCATGCTCTACCGACTGAGCTAGCCGGGCTGTGGCCAGAATGTCGAAATTATGTAATGCTTTCTGATAGACTTAAGAAATGTATCCAGTTTTCTAAAAATTGTCATAGGTATTATTATTGTTCGCTAAGGTTTCTCAAACCATTAATAGAAGATTCCTTGAGACTTATTTTGCTATTTTATTTTTTTTACTTGGCCCAACAACGTATTTTTGTAGTCTGACGACTAAAAAATACTGAAGAAGCGAAAACCTGGCAAACTTTCAATGAGTTATGAGTTCTAATTGGCGACCATTTTAGAAACAAGTTTTTTTTTAATTCGAATATTTTCAACCCTTGCCCACTTGGCGTAGTCGTTATTAGTTCGGATGGAAGTGGACACTGTTGAAATTCTCGGTTCGTTTTTTTTTTATTTCAGTTGGCTAAGTTTATCGGGGTTAATAATCATTCTCGGTTAGGTTTGCGATTTTTTTAACCAATATTCATTCGTCTCCGAGTATTTTTCTATAGATTTGCGATTTATTTTTAATAAGCAATTTTCGTTTTAGATTCTATACAGGGTTATTTCTAATCAATTAGCATCCTTTTAGGGGCTTATTCTGTGCATCAAAACTAACAACTTTTGTTCTGCGACTTTTGTCAAAACTCAAAAAAAAAAAACAGCTGTTCCATACATTTTGTCGAAGGTGAACGATAGGTATTTTTCTATGGAACAACAATTTTTTTTAGAATCAAAAGTCGTAGAACAAAAGTTGTTAGTTTTAATGTACAGAATAAGCCCGTAAAAGGATGCTACTTAATTGATTAAAAATAACCCTGATACGTAGTGTTAAGCAAGATTTTTAGGCTTTTGACAGTTTTGACTATTAAGTATATATTACCTACCTACTTAGGTACGTTTGTGAAAGTATTTTTTTTAATGGATAAGTGGCTTTTAAATTAATGTTGACTTATTAATTTAAAATAATAAAAATCAATACTTATAACGTAGGAAAATCTGTTCAGAAGCCCACATAGAGACATAGTATAATACCTAAGTACTTTAATATAATTATGTATTAAGTATATAATACCAGATTAGGTACCCATGTATACTCCGCGCCACACAAGTTGATGGATGTGAAGTTAGCCACTAGCTGCGCAATAGCCAATCAACGTGCGGCTTCCACGTCACGTCTCCTCAGGATATCATTGTTTAAAAATATGCGCAAATTTTTAGTGTTTAAAATAAAAGATTTAGTTTAGATTCTAATGTGACTTTTATTTGACATCAAATTCTTTATTTTATATACAATATATATTGGGCAGTTCTAGCAATAATATACCAATAGTAGGTAGGTATGTATGTACTTATCTACAGTGCAAAATAAACCAGCCTAAGTTTCTAAAATTGGACAAACGAGACGCAATCAACCTCCTTTTTTGAAGTCAATTAAAAATACGTCGACTATGTAAAATGCGACAAAAATATTAATACTTAGGGAAAACAAAATACAATATTACGGCGGAACATCAAAGCGCCATCATTACGGCTACAACCGGGTGGGCAAACCGGATCAAATAGGGTTGGCAAAACAATAATTAAATTTAAGAATTACCTATAACTATAATTATGTCTATGGGTGGTTTAAGCGATCTTTCGTAGTTAGTTTTTCTTTATATTTTAGTGTATAATGTTTAGTAAATAATTTAGTTTGTAGTTTTTTTTAGTTTTTTGTAACATTAATTTATAGGTACCTACCTGTATTGTAAATAAAAAAAAAAAATATAATCCCTAAACATTATTAAAATTATTAACAGGTGTAAATAAAGCCATAATATAGAATAAGACATACGTGTACATTTGTACACGAAGTTTAAACATACAGTCGAACATAAATACACTTTTTATCAAAAATGATTAAAAAATAAATGTAGTACTCATAGTTTACATTTATATAACACAACTCAATATAATCTCCACTCAAAACAAAAAAAAACTCAACCTTAATCACGTCTAAAAACCCATCGTCACAGATTATCCAATACCACCATTGAAAAACAAAAATAAAACCCCAATAAAAGTTTCAATTAAACCACTCGCGTTAGCACATTCGGGTCGGCTAGTTAATTCTAAAAGCTATCTAATTTTATGTAAAACATTTAGGGGCAGCCCTAAACCGGTTATTGCTGGTTTCGACCGGCCGTGGCCGCCTTTATGGGGTGACCATGTGTTTTTATCGGCAGTAGGACAGTGTCCGGGCGTAAACAGCCTAAATACATAATAAAGATTAGATGGTACCCAAATCTGTGGTTTTAATGTAGGGCTGGTAAATGCGTGTTTTGGATTTTTCGGTTTTCATTGTCGGGTGAGCTGGGGTTTGCCTAGAATTTATAGTTTTGGGGGATACTTACTTCGCGTGGTAATACAAAGAAACACGCTCGGGTTATTTTTTTAATCGCCTTTAAAAATGAAAAATCAATTGGACTGTATGTTTTTTTCTTTTTTGTCAGTAAGTATCTACGTTACGTGATTACTCTGCCAATTATAAACTAAATAAGAAGATATTTTTTTGGTTTGGTAGATCTGAATTGCAATGCATATCATAAAATTGATCGTTGTTGTGCTTTGAAATTTTAACTAAGCCAGCCGTTGAAGTCTACCGTAGTAATGAAAAACTTGCAAAAACTGAAGCAATGACTTGAAATTCATTGGAGAAAAACCGCGATTCCAAAAGTAAAACAATAAAACACCACTAAAGCAGCACCATACGACATAATTTTATCAGGTGTCAAAAGGAGACAGAGTTATGGTATAGTATATATCAGTCACTTTTTCACACGGCAAAAAAAAAAACTAACATTTACAAAAGTTAAAGTTAGTTTAAATGTATGTGTGAAGTTGACCTAGACTAATACAGGCATGCGTAAAATGCTTAACGTCGCTCTACCGTAAAAAGAAAAAAAACATTTTAAATTCATAACTTAGGTAAAAGCAGTGTACAAAATAAATTGCTCGGGTTAGCAAAATGAAACACATGGCAACACAGAATACTTATGGCTTGCGCTATAATGGCATCCCCATGGCGAGCAGGTACACTTATCTTTAATTATGGCCACACTCGCTCTCTACCGACCACCGGATCATCCGGACCGGTGAGTACTTTGCATTTTTTATATCCGCATTTCATCCGGTTCGACAGTGGAAAAGAAAACAGTACAGTAGATCAGTATATTTTATAAACCTTGAATAATAATTAAATGCTATAATTAGCTCATTGCGCTTTAGTGTGATGAACAGCATATTTTTGACGTGATAACATCTTATTTATCGATAAACTCCAGCTGCACGCACGAAAAGGTGTCACATTCCGCCTGAGCCGAGCGTGTAAGCGAGAGCGCGGAACAATAGCGATGCAGAGGCACGATCGGTAAGCATTCGCCTTGTATCAGTTGTTAATTCAACAGAGTTTTCTTATAACGTTATCACGATTTTACAGACAATTTTTTTTTCGCAAGTTAACGACTAGTCCCTTGGTGAAATTCAATTTTCAATTCAAAAATACATGTTTTTACTGCACTTAAAAATTTATGAAACGTGGAGCATTTCTAGTGTAAAGTATTCTAAATTCCTAAGTAAATTATAAAGGGGCCATAAAAATAAGACCCATAGCAAAGAATATATATTGTTACTACCCCTTAATAATATACTACTTCGTAGTCCCTTAAAAAGATGAGTAGGTAAGGGCAATGAATATTCTTAAATATAATATCGTGTCTTTCGTTTTTCGTAGGTACCTATTATCCAATATTTTTTTCACTCGAAAAGCAACTTTCAAGTGTGTGACAAATGGGTCTATTCCTCTGTAAATTTTCTTTCGACTCCAGTATACAGATCTCGGGAACTGTTACAGCGTCAATAACACGTATTTTGTAGCGAAATATTTCGGTTCGCCACAACCTCTGTGCCTGTTTGTTTTTAATTTTATTTTGTGCCGTATTTGCTGTACGACCTATATACGGGGATGAGATTGTGAGATTATACTGATTAAAACTAGGCAAGCTTGAGTACTGTTACGGATTGTAGGTACTTCGAGTGCTTGAGCGCGCCAGCAATATCCGTGTATAGTACGTGACGGTAACATTTTTAAAAACGTTTATATTTTTACTAAGTGTAGAATATTATCTTCTTCTTTTTTTCAGCCATAGGACGTCCACTGCTGGACATAGGCCTCCCCTAAAGATCTCCAATAAGACCGGTTGGTAGCGGCTTGTATCCAGCGCGATCCTGCGGTCTTAATGAGGTCGTCCGTCCACCTTGTGGGTGGATGTCCTACGCTGCGCTTGCCGGTACGTGGTCTCCACTCGTGGACTTTTCGACCCCATTGGTCATCAGTCCTCCGCGCTATGTGCCCTGCCCATTGCCATTTCAACCTGTCAATCCACTGGGCTATGTCGATAACCTTGGTTCTTCTACGGATCTCCTCATTCCTGATTCGATCTCGCAGAATGTTATGTTATGTTTAAGAATATTATATTTGACGCTATACTTGAATCTCCATTTTAATACGACTGGCTTTTAAACCCATGAAACGGAAGAAGTGTTCAAGTCGACGCGTATGTGTATTTTTTTTATTTTATGTACCTAGTAATTTTACATTATTCAACAACAGCTCATAACTGCTTACAATAAAATTTAAATCGTCGCCTCTCAAATAAAATGATCTTCCAAACCAAAAATTAATCATAAAAATCTATTCATAATTCGCATACCTAACATACTTCAAAAATAAAAGGAACTTACAGTCGAATTGAGAGCCTTCTTTGTTGAAGTCTGTCAAAAATGCGGTACAAATGCACGTAAAACTCCAACACAAAGACAAAGCCTTTACATCCGGCTTGACGAAACACAGGGTAACCAGGCTATCGACGCGTTTCCGTACCCGAAAATAATGAACAATATTCTGCACATTTGAGATTTTAGCCGTTTGAGCGGAAAAAAATGCTATTCAGTAAATATCGGTCACTTAAATATATAACTGTTGACAACTACACACAACACTTGTAATCATCCTCCGTGGATAGGCCTCCGTTCTGCCATGGACTATTAAAAAATGCTAGCACAAGTACACTTACTGAACTACCCACAGGAATAGGTACTGGCAGGCGCAGCGTAAGACGTACTCGTACCTAGACAAACAGATGGACAGCGTTTGCAGGAACACGCATCCATGCAAGTCGCTTCAGTTATTAAAATTGAAATGTACATTAGACCTATGTCTAGCAAGGAACGCTCTACGTCTGATCATATGATTACGATGTTACCTAAGACAATCCTGTTGGTTGTTAGTTTTATTAAGTTATTAATATAACTTAGCTGCATGTACCGGCTTCGTCAGGCTATGAACAAATGAAAGCTACTAAACTTTCGGAAAGAATAGCTTAAACGTAGTGAAAATTGTATTGGTATATTTGCAATCTGTAGTGTACTTAAACAGATCTAAGAGCTTACTCGTACAAAGACAGACACACAAAAAGGCGATCTTGTATTGTAATATTTAGTATTTATTCCAATCTAGTAGGTTTTTAATATGAACTAAAGAATTACTATATTTGGCTCGACCACTCGACGTAACGCAGGGTTACCAGGCTATCGACTCATTTCCGTACCCTAAAATAATAGGGTATTTTGTAAACTATCGACGTAGGTATAGATAAGAAAGTTGGAGTTTTGCAGAGCTGAATCCAAATAAATTGTAGAATAAGGCGCTTACAGAATATCTCTATATGGGTATTATTTTTAGTAATTTGACCCAATGAGTTGAAAACAAATGGATAGAACTAAATTCAATAAAAACTTAGTACACGAACAAAAACCGGTTAGGCATGTGACATATAGCCAGAGAAGTACCCAACAGGATAATGATGATGCCTTATCGAATCCATTCATCAACCATGGAAGGAAGTCCACTACTGAACCCTTATGGATCTCTAATAAGACCATTGAATAGCTATGCTAATTGTCTGACAATGTTTATTCAAAATAACTATAAGTATTTTTTGTAAGCCAATGTGAGCATGAGTGAGTTGTGTGTTGTCGAATTGATGAAATAATTTCACTGATATAATTTAGTCCTGTGGGTAATTGTTTTTAAATTAATTAATTAATAAAATAGGCTATATAAGCCATATAAAAGCACGTCACCTAAGCTCGCCTTGATATGAACTTATGTATTAAACAGAGGTAAAGTCGCCGAGGCCGAAATTGGTTGGGAGACATGATGATGATGTATTTAAATTGATCTATGTAATTATTGTAATGATTTGACTTATTTTTTCTTTCTTTATGATCGAATAACGTAACTGACATAAGTTATTAATTTTATTTATTCTTAAGCAGTTTATGTTATTGAGTGCCTTTTAATGTTTAAAATTGAAAGTGGAATATTGTAATTGACCTGTAACTTATTGTTATTAATAAAAAAGTATGAGTATGCATGAAATATACCTACCTAAGTACTCGGTGTTGTTAGTATGACTTAATACTTGCAGTAGAGAGAGATACATTCGATTTTTCCTCTCTCTCCATTACTGCGATGTTCTAAATTTAAAAAAAAAAGTGAACTCTTTTTCGAAGTTAGAAACTTGCCACTTACACGGGAAAACACTTAAAACTTGACCACTCAGGGTTGCCACTGGTAATTTTCGTGACTCGAGCTAAATTAGATTTAGTAGTCTAGCATCTTTAGCATCTTCTTAGTTTGCGTGTTTGCTATATTACGAATAATTTTAAAATATTAGTTTCTGTTTTTAGCAAGTGCCTTTATTAATTTTATTACAACAATCATTATCCTTGTCTACTAATATTAAATCCGAAAGTGAGTTTGTTGGTTTGTTACTCTTTCACACAGTAATAAAACAAGGGATTGACTTGATTTTTGGCAAAAATTTATTATGTAGCTCAAAGTTGGATGAACGACACATTATTTTTATCTCGCAAAATAAATGCTTTCTATGAGTTGACACAAAAATTAAAACACATACATAATTATAGCAAATATCACGCGAGCGACGCCGCGGGTTAAAACTAGGAAGATTACCATAAATCTATTTGTTTTATAATCATTTCAATATTACTCAATCAATCGGATCATACACGATCTTATGTGATGCATGAGACTGACCGTTATACACATACTTTACATAAAAATGAAATTATTGTATATGAAATGACTGCCTCGGTGGCTCAGTGGTTAGTGACTCTGACTCCTGGGTCAAAGAGGTGTAGGTTCGAATCCCACCCAGGGCAAAAATTTATGTGATGAACATAGGTATTTGCTCTGTGTCTGGGAGTTATTTAGGTATTATCCATATAAGTATGTATTTAAAAATATGTAGTATATCAGTCCCATATCACAAGCTTTGCTTAGTTTGGGGTCAGAGACCGTGTGTGAGATATCCCCTAAATTTTGATATATTCAAGACAATTACCAAAATTCAAGCCGAATTTTAAACGAAGGTTTTATTTTAACCACATAACCATGTTACTCTCTACTCTCCCGAATTTCCGACAGGAGCATGCAACAATCTCAGCATAACTTCCCCCAAGAAAATTTACGTGACATCTTTGATGACAGGCAGAAATATTTTAAGTTGCTTTCTTCAAAGAAATTTTGATGAATAAAAACTTTCAACGGGTCGCGATGACGTTGTCGTCAAAATGTCTCTTTAGGTGCGGAATTCTTATTTCAAATTGAGGGGCTGGGTTGCTATGTGCAAAATATTGTGAAGTTTTAGGGGGATGTTGCAAATATTTTTTAAATGTAGGTCAGTGGAGATATTTGATGTGTGTGTTTGATGAATGTTTGAAATTTTACTCATTTTGTTTGCTCTTTATATGATAGAGAAAGATTTCTTGTAGCACTTCTTCTTCTTCTTGTAAATATTTAGGGTTTTTTTCTAATTGAAAAGTATTTGGTTTTCTTGCAACTATTATTATGCATTTGTATAGTGTATAAGCTGTGAGAAAAAAAACAACTACCATAAGAAAATTTAAAAAATGAACAGGCCCTAGAGCTTTTTTATATTAAAACATAAATCTAACCTAATATTATTTAATTAATTATCAACATATACCTAAATCCTCCCTTGTCAGTCCAAAAATTTTCATCAAAAATTAATCCTCACTACCAAAATCTTCCTCATTTAATAAACACCAATTACAGAACGTCATATTTCACAAAAAATACTCAAACACAAAAATATTTAACCCTAAACTGCCATTAATTATATTTTAATTTAATTTTCTCCAAAATACAGAGAAAAAAGTATTACTCTTTTGTTTTAATATAGTGAAAGGAGGTTTATGGGGGGAGATTAGCAGGGCTTACTCTGACCTCAATAACACGGCCCTACCTGCCTGAATATTGCCTTCCTTTGCCTGTATAAGCTTGTAAATGTTTAAAACAATGTGTTCCCGCTTAGCCACGCAAAATTTGAGGTTAAGTTTAAATAATTGAGGCTGTTAGGTTATTTATGGTGATTTAATTATTCAGGAAATTTAATCTTTATGTTTTGTTCCGTCTGATTATTCGTGCTACTTTGTTATCATTTTTTATTCCCTCTTTTCTTCTCTAACATTGTTCTAATTATTTAAATATAGTGATAGATAACTAATTATGATTGCAATAGGTTTTTTAGTCTCTTGTAAATATTTAGCCACGCAAAATTTTAGATTAAGTTTAGATAATTGAGGCAGCTACGTTATTCATGGTGATTTAATTATTCAAGAATTATTCAATTTTCTTAATTAGTCTTGATAAGCTAACGTTTTCAGATAAATTATTAAAATACTTGCAAAAAGATTGCCCCATTAAAATAAAATAGCACTTCAAAATTATTTCGAATTATTTGTTTGATAAAACAGGTATCGCATATTTTTTAAAATTTAAAACTCGTCTTATTCTTTGCTTTTAATCAGTGTTACCTTTTGAATAAGTAGCTTGAAAAATTGTAATGTTTTTAACATTGATATGTATCGCAACTTTTGAAATGCTACCAATCTACAAAGTGTTAACTTTCAACCCATATAGATCGTTTTACAGTCCATTCACACTGCGCCGTAATGCAAATACAGTGCTGCCAGCAAAAGGCGGTGTAATTATACTCTTGGGCGGAATCGCTTCACCAGCCACCGGCAAATGTAGGGCGGCTGAGTAAGTGATAGTTTATACCCACTACAGTCTACAGTCGACACTCTTATTTCTCTAACGTTCTTTTTAGATCTTCTTTTAGATAAAGCCGATTCATAGAATCACCTTTCGCTCGTTCATTTTATAGCCTTAGGACGTCCACTGCTGAACATTGATTTTTCCTCTAGATCTCCAATAAGACCGGTTGGAAGCGACTTTTATCCAGCGCGATCCTGCGGTCTTAATGCGATCGTTGGTCCACCTTCCTATACATGTAACTAATTCACTAGGTTTTTTTGATACCTATTCCACTATTTTACTAAAAATACTTATCTAAAAAAAAGAACCCCTATCATGTCATGGAAAAACTATTTGCAAGTGTTGTCCAAATATTAACCGCCCGTATGGTTCTGATGATTCTTATCGCACAACGTATCACATTCCACATTGCTTGTGTAAGCGACAGATGAATTTATGATTTTGTATCTGTATTTGTTTTTTTTTTTTCATATATATTAATTCTTTGTTCGATTCAAAATAAAATGATGTTACAAACAATTCATTTTGATCTGGGCTATAATTTAATATTTTTTTTAGATTTTTTGATATTTATGCAATTATTGGGGAACAATTATGAAACAAGATCTAGTTATAATAATTATGTAGGTATATACCTACATAACAGAATACAACCAGTAGCTATAAAATATTATAAATTACATTATTACTTTCTTCATTTGCTTCCATTAACTTTTCCGGGATTGAAAGTAGTCTCTGACATTCCAACGATTAAACTAAACCCATGCGAAAAATCAAGTTGATCCATTGCTGCGTGAAAGAGTTTTAAGCAAACCAATAAACATTCTTTCGGATTCATTATAGGAATTAGTAAGGATTAGATCCATTATGAACATTGAACATACTCGTAGGAGGTAGGTAATTATTGTAATTAGTTTAAAAAAAAATATAAAACTTTGACAACCAGTGTCTGACCAGTATTTGAAACTATGAGCGCGCCTCATTGGTCGATAGCTGCGGGCATGTCGCCGCACACTCGCGCTAAGCGAAACAATTTAGCCGCTGCAGCACTTTATTATTTGTTTAGTTTTTTGTGTTTAGGTGTTGGTTGATGTAACTGGATTTACTTGTATTTTTAAACAAGCTTAAGAGGAAACTTTTTGGTCAATTATTAATTGGCATGTACAATACTTATATGTGTGGAATACGTACCTGAAAGAAATATTAAATGAATATTTAATTTTGACAGATCTGTATTTTAGATAGTCTGTGAATACGTCTCATTGGTCGACAGCTGCGGGCATGGTCGCCGCACACTAGCCCTACGTAGTGTCACTTAGCTGCTGCAGTGATTTATTCTTTGTTTAGGTTTAGCGTTAATTGGTGTATCTGGATTTTTGTACTTTTTATGGTTTAAGAATATCTATTAATCTCAAAAGAATTTACAAAAATTCTGAGATAACACACTTTTTATAAGTACATTTTTGTTTCGAAGCGCCGAGTGCAGACTTATATAAAATCAAAAATAAATAAAAAGAAACTACAAAAACATTAAGGAATTTCAGCAACACTATATACAACCTAATGATGATTTTTGCAACCTAATGATGGTCCTTTATTAATTGGTATGTGGTTATTTGTGTGGAATATATTCTGAAAGAAATACTAAATGAATGTTTGACGGATCCGTATAGATACCTACTCTGTGAGCGCTCCTCATTTTTTTTGTCGATAGGTGCGGGCATGTCTTCGCACACTCACGCTACACTGGAACACTCAGCTGCTGCAGGCGCTGCATCGCTTTATTGTGTGTTTAGTTTTTAGTGTTAGTTGATGTGGCTGGATTTCCTTGTTTTTTTTTAACAAACTAAAAAGGAAAAGTTTACGTCTCTCTGTTTATTGCTACGTACCTTCTTTAATATTAGTGGAATAGGTACCTACTGAAAGAAATATCAGATGAATGTTTGACATATTGATCATTGCGGGCATGTCGCCGCACATTCGCGCTATACAGGACCACTCAGCCGCTACAGCGCTTTATTCTTTGTGTAGTTTTAAGTATTAGTTCATGGAATTGATGGGCTTATTTGTATGTTTCGTACTTTAGTGTCAGTAGTTGTGGGTGGATCTTTTCGGATTTTCGAACAAGTCAAAAAGAATATGATATGGTCTTATCCATTCTTGGGTAAGCGGTCTATATTCATCTGTGGACTATTAAAAAAATGCAAGTGGAGTCCCTCCGCGCGGAACAAGTGAAACTTCGACGCAACAGTGCTTTCATACCCCCTCCATGGTAGCGTTAAACGTTTAACGCAACCTTGTTGGAAGTCGCATTAAAAGTTTCACTTCAAAAACTGGTATAGTACCAGACTAAGGAAATAATCGTTTAAATATTTTAAGGCAGTACAGTGTCTGCTATAAACAGACAGACAAAACTACAGAACTAAAACTAGAACAATAATAAATCTTGAACAAAAACTCAAGCGCTGCAGCGGCTACCGAGTCAAGCACCGATTCCTCCCTTCAACTATTTCTGATAGTCATTCAGTTGATTCAGTGCTCCATTCAAAATCGTTCTTCAGTCTCATTCGAATTTTCACACAAGACGGACGTGCGCGAAAATATTCCAACCTCGTAAAAAGCAAAAAGGACGCTAATGTCGCTCCCCAAATTAAAAAGGAAAAATTCCGGCGCGTGTGTCAATACGTTCTATTTTTAAATTTGACATTTCGCGAATATGGCCCTGTGTGATTGTGTTTTCGTAGAAGGAAAACGGTGAGTTTGTTAACTATGGTTTATTTTTAGATTTTATTTTAGGAATAATGGCATTGGCCTTGGAATGGGTTGGGATAGGCTTGCTGACTCTGGATGCAAGCCGCTTCATACTGGTCGATAGGGATTTTTTCAAGCAGGAACGGCAGTTGTACCTAATGTTTTCCTAGTTGACGCCCTACGACTAATAAGATGATGATGATGAGATATATTGTTGTGATCTATTATTTTTAATTACTTACAGATAGGTAGGTTACCTACATATTTAGTTTTGCTATCTCAAATACCTTTTTTACAAGGTAAGTATTTTATCTGGGTGTCAATGATTTTGTCCTTTTGTGGACATAGGTATTTTAGTATGTAGTGTTAGTGTCAAGTTTTTTTTGCCATTTTAATTCCATGATTTCCAGGATTCCATTCCTAAATTTAAGTGTTTATACTCTTAGTGTCTTAATGTATTTTTAATAGAAAATTTCATTAAGACAGAAAAAAAAATATTCAGTAAGTAAGTACAGTTTTGATTTCAACGAGCAAAGTAGGTACGTAAATTTAAATGGTTTGTTATTTTGTTAGTTTTAAACTAAAAAACATAACATTAGGTACACGTATTTAGAAGAATTTATTTCCACGCTAAAGAAAACATCAGTTTATGAGAGAGAAAAATAATGAATAAATGTGGAATGAACAGACACTAGACATAAAACGGATCATTTACCTGATAAACGAAAAAAATAATTATGAAACGTCCAGTTAGTAAGAAAGAAATAGTTTTATTGCTTATTTCTACATAATATATAATGTAATGTAGTATATACTATTTGAAGCAAATTAGCTTCGCTAGGCGTACATACAATAAAAAAATTATAGCAAAAAAGCATTTTCTTCCAGGGATATTTACAAATTGACAAAATCCTTATCAAAGATAGATTAAGCTTTTTTTAAGACCCAAAGTTTTTTATTATACCTAAAGGGAATGACTCAAATGACTTTCAATCATCGAAGCAAATGACCCGTATAAATATAAAAACGTTGTTATACACATATAAATATAGTGCTCGTTTAATGATATTTAAATAAATAAATAAATGAACATAATATAGTTTATAGACACTAACCAACTACATTATACCAACTCCACACCCGCTGTGACATGATAAAAACCAAGATAACAAAGTAGTATTGTTATTCATATCCAGTTATGTTATTTATACATACCTATATCACAACGTTGATAAGAGTTCGTTCATTCATTTTGTTCGAAATTTGAATGCTAACGGTCTGTCTTTATGAGATAAAACATGACGCAGTGACCTAAAATCACAAATTAATATTGGCATGAGATAAATGTTAATTGTTTTGAGATGATTACATGTTAGTTATGTGTGTAGGTACCATTTTTTGTGATAGTAGGTAGAGGTTACTATACCTATATAAATATTTATAAATTACTAGTTTAGGTATTATTTTTTTATAGTGATTTATTATTTTTATTATTTTTTTTGACATGTCTGTAATGGTTTTTTAATTGATATTATATGGATACGCTGATTTTAACATATTACATTTGACTGCCTCGGTAGCTCAGTGGTTAGTAACCCTGACTTCTGGATCAAAGAGGCGTGGGTTCGATCCCCACCCAGGGCAAGCATTTATGTGATGAACATAGGTGATTGCTCTGTGTCTGGGTGTTATTTAGGTACTATCTGTACTTATAAGTATGTATTTAAAATATGTATATGTCGTTTATCAGTCTCTGGCAGCCATATCACAAGCTTTGCTTAGTTTGGGGTCAGAGACCTTGTGTAAGATGTCCCTCAATATTTATTTATTTATTTATATACTATTTATTTACACAATTAAAAATGCCTTAAAACGCTGTCGTGACGATCTTGACACTATACGGGATGGTAAAAAGTTGTTATGGACCGCGAATCATGGAAGGAAGACCTTTGTCCAGCAAAAGGGCGGCGTGGGTTAAGAAAAAACAATTAAGCAGTTTTGACC
The DNA here is from genome assembly GCA_964007245.1 of Hypomecis atomaria. Taxonomy (NCBI): domain Eukaryota; kingdom Metazoa; phylum Arthropoda; class Insecta; order Lepidoptera; family Geometridae; genus Hypomecis; species Hypomecis atomaria. Next base: position 8,296,005 of record OZ023308.1, on the reverse strand, counting down.
GATTTATATCATAGATTCCTCATATTGTAATTTTTTATCCCACGTACCAAAAGGCATGTAAATCCTATTTTGAGTCGTAGAAAAAAATATTGCCATAAAAATTTACAATACCTTAAGTAGGTATAACGTAGTTGTAGTATTAACGTTGTAAGTCGTAGGTTCTACGTTCCTTATATAATGATGATTTTTCGTAATAGTAGTTTATGCAACTGTTATATAATGAAGGGTATTAAAACGCGAGTGTGAGTAATATTCATATATTAACGAGTGTTTTAATACCCGTGTTATATGCAGTTGCATACACTACTTTATCTTAACTAATAAAAAAAAAAACATATTGCAAAACATTAAATTCACGCGTACGTGTATTGTCACAGTGAACTTGGTGCCATTAAAATCTAACTAATGAGAGCGCAGCTGCACGCGCAGGGCCAATCAGGAGCGAGCGCGCGATGTTATAATGAGATTTTACGATATCGATGTGGATATTATAACATCATGTGAAATTGCTTAAATTGAGTGTTTTGTTGTCTGCGCTATAACAGTAGTCATTATAAGTCAAGTATTGGAAACATAAGTAGAATGTTACAACATTAGTGTAGATAAAAAATGGTTAAACTGCCTTACACCGTGTACGAAATTCGAATATTTCGCTCAAATTGTTTACATTATTGTTGATTTTTCAAAAACGGCTCAGCCGATTTCTGTAAAATTTAAATGAAACTACCTCGGGAGTATATCCTTTCGAACTAAAAAATATTTTTACGATTCGGTTTAAAATTGGCGAAATTAACGATGAACATAAATAAAAAAAACATACAGACGAACATAAAACCTCCTCCTTTTTGGGAGTGAGTTACAAATATCTTTACTCTTAAATTTGTTTACGCTACAAACATTTCTATTTCTTGTTTCTACATCTTATGCACTAGAAATACTACTTCAACCAGGATATCTCTGAGTCACTACTACGCTCTAACCAGACGTAATTTTTTGATTGCCACATCCTCTTTCTTTATTATCGTACCATAGAGAGATTTTGCACTGTATCTACATTTAAGCTACTTCTATTATTTTGTGTCCTAGATCTTTACCAAGTTTTATATTTCCATCATTATAATTTTATTATACACCGCCTTATTAAGTATCTATTATACGTAGAGTTATGTCGGAGCATTCGGTCCCGCCTTTAGTCCTTTTCTTTCTTTGACAATTTTAATTCCCATGTAAAAATCAACAGCCAGACTATTTTATACTTCACTGCGTTTATTAAGAAAGATTTTTAATGGTGCAGATTTATGATTTGTCGTTTAGTACCCCGTTTAGGGGTCTCAGTTAGAATTTGATGTCTGATGAATAAATAATATGGATAATATATTAGACTCTAGAAGAATGATTGGACCTTAATACTTATATATTACTTACGCTGTTCCAGTTGCGTATAAATTAAGTCACACGCGTCATTGTTTTTCTTCTACGGACGCATATAGTTATCCTCACGATTCTTTACTGAAACGGTTATTGTATAAAAACCCATACGGGAATCCAAATAACTTCTGGAGCTGGGTTTTTTAAAATATCAATTTTACACTCTATCCGTTCAACTCCAATCTCTTTTCGTGGCGTGTTCACCAGAATTTCACCCACGACCTCACAATTATAAGGTCACCGTTCTCGTAGTAGTCTACTGCGATTCCTTTTCTACTGAATTTATATGCCTACAAAAATGCTAAAATTAGCTAAAAGTGCCTGCGATAAATTTTTTTCTCAGAAGGCCCATGTACCGATTGTTCTTTTGATATTTGATAAGAAATTCTACATTTTTTACCAGGGTTTGAACCCACGACCTCACAATTCTAAGGTCACCATTCTCGTAGTAGTCTACTCTTTTTCTACTGAATTTGATTAAATGCATACGAAAATGCTAAAATCAGCAAAAACAGCCTGCATTAAGTTTGTTCTCAGAACGGCGCCCACGCGTTAATTGTTCTTTTGATATACGATATTTATAGAAACTCCACATTTGTTTAGTCTTGCATGTTGTTACAAGATATTTTTGTTACGTATTTCTTTGTAATCGTTGACTTCAATATAGGGTCATTGGCTTAGGGCATAGTTAAGCTAGACTATAAGTTTTGGACTCCATGTAGTAAATAAAATAAAAAAAAATAAAAAAACTTTAAAAGGCGTTGGTGTTATAGACTAGACGAAATAAAGAAAAAATAAATATCTAAAGCAATTCATTCATTAACGCTAAAGTCAATGCATGTAGTGTTTAGGGAAACTCCAAATTTTGGCCCTGAAACATCTCAAAATTCTTCGGGTAAAATACAGGCCTCTTCCAAAAGAGACAAGATAATAAGTAGGTACCTAATGAATAATAAATAAATAAAAGCAAATTCAGTAAACATTACTTTTTGAAGTGAAAACTTCTTTAGTAGCGTTGTGCACTTTTCAGGATGGTTAAAAAAATTTAAACTCGCGTCAGGACATGACATAACTTTATCGAAAATTCGTAAGACGGAAGGAGCAAGGTTTCACTTCTGCCGGCACTCCTGCGGGCTTAGCATAAGGACCATAAAATAACACTATCGACGTGTCAGAGCGTGACAGAGTTATGATGGAGTATATATCTGTCACCTTTGCACACGTCGGTAAACTCTTGTCGTGGTCTTGTATGCTAAGCTAGCTGGATTGCAAACCGTTGTTTTCTATTTGTTTTTTTTTTTCATTCATAAAATATAGTAACATATTATAATAAGGATATATTTAGTTATAGAAGGTGATATGATAATGGATGTAAAAAATGGTTAGTTGAGATATGCAAGAAAAGTATAATTTCCTTGACCTTTCAGGAAAGTGATTCTATTTTGACTGCCTCAGTGGTTAGTGACCCTGACTTCTGGATCAAAGAGGCGTGGGTTCGATCCCCACCCAGCGCAAATATTTATGTGATGAGCATAGGTGTTTGCTCTGTGTCTGGGTGTTATTTAGGTACTATCTTTATAAGTACCTATGTATTTAAAAAATGTATATGTAGTATATCAGTCTCTGGCAGCCATATCACAAGCTTTACTTTGTTTGGGGTCAAAAACCGATGATGATCGAGATGTCAAAAAAAATTGCGATGGCAAACGAAAATAAAGTACCTTATTCAGAAAGATAAATAAAATAAAGAGGACGGTAGGTACAAGGCAAAATGACGCAGAAACTAAGGCATTGAATAGAACAAAATAAAACATCCAACCAATTCGCGAAGAGACTGATTCACAATGCATGACTAACCAGTACAAAGAATGCCCCTCATCAGCAGTTTCAAGATAGCTATAATAAGCCAGCCAAAGCTATAATAAGACTACTGCTATAATAACACTTCGCACTGCCGCATGCAATCATGCGCTCTTGATAAGCTACATTGGACCAAAATAATCAAATGTTGTTCAAATTTTTATTTATTTTGCTAGCCTTATTATTATTAAGTCGATGCTAGAAACGGTTAAAAAAATATTTCTGGGGAAAGTCAGCCAGCTTCGGTCTGATAAAGTTCCATTGTTCATAATCAAATCCCAGATCATCTCATCTTCTTTAGTCTTCATCTTCTTTTGTCGAGTTTTGCGTTATAATCCCCCCATAACAACAGCGAAGTGGGCTATATGTACCTATATAAATGGTTTTACCTACATAAGTCCCCAGTTTCCATTTCATCATTTTGGTGTAAATTATATTTGACGATGATTTTAATTTAGAGTAAGAAAAGTCAAAGAAAGTAGCGTTATAAATGCTTATTTTTTAACCTCTTATGGCTCGGACGTACTTGTTCTTTTCTCAAAATTTATTTTAAATTATCCATTTCACGCAGAACTTTTGTACTGGACATGGCTATTTTAAGAAACCATCACTTCACTACATACAAGTAAAAACAAAGTCGCTTCCCGCTGTCTCAATGTATGCTTATATCTTTAAAACTACACAACGGATTTTGATGCGGTTTTTTTTTTAATAGATAGAGTGTTTCAAGAGGAAGGTTTATACTTATGTATAATACACCTGAGCGAAGCCGGGGCGGGTCGCTAGTAAACTATATACTTAATATAAGCGAAAATCGTGAAACGGAACGTTAATTAATAAGAAAACTAACAAAATAAATATGGCGAACGGTAATGAATGGTTATCGAACTGTCACTGTCAAAGTTCCGTACGTTTCAAACCGCACTGAATAATAATAATTTCGGAACATGCTTGATAAACTACCAAATCGTCCAACACAAAGAGCCAGAAACACAAAATGATAACGTTACGTATTACGCTACTTACAATAGGTACCTAATTTATCCAGGGACCCCTGGCCGCGTGACGTCATACCACATACTCCGCATGCCCGCTTTGAAATTAAACTCAACTATGGAGGGACGTCATCATGGAAATTACGTTGTGTCCTGAAATTTTGACGGAATATCTGAGCTTTTAGATTTTTTTTAAACTGTATCCATGCCAAAAGTATCAGAAATTTGTCATAAAAACTATTACCAACGCAAATTTTATTAGATTATATAGGGTTATTCCTAATCAATTAGCATCCTTTTAGGGGCTTATTCTGTACATCAAAACTAACAAATTTTGTTCTGCGACTTTCATCAAAATTCGTTCCCTGTTCCATACATTTTGTCGCGGGTGAACGATATTTTTCTATAGAACAACATTTTTTTTTAGCTTTCACAAACGTCGCAGAACAAAATTTGTTAGTTTTGATGTACAGAATAAGCCCTTAAAAGGATGCTAATTGATTAGGAATAACCCTGTTTATATGTATATACCTAACAAGAAATCCAGAGTTGGTATCACTATCGTCTAAGTACAGTTACTATTTTGACCAAATATTGCTGTAATTATCGAGTATTAGCGTGTGTTTATTTCTAATTTGTGCCGTAGTAGGTGTTAAATCAATGCATCTCTTTTAGATTACCTCGATCGATCATATTAGTTCGGGATCTCTATGTTGTTAGAATTACAAATTTTGTACAAATTATTTACGATACGTATAAATTTTAGCCAGCGTTCGTGCTCGCGTTGGACTCCTCAAATTAGCGAACATTAAGCAAGCATAACATTTTAAAATAGCTTAAATCTTGTACATCTGTCCTTGGGCGAATTCCCCAACGTTCCCATACATAGCGGCCACGTGCGCGGCAGATGTCGGGGCTTTATGCGTGCTATGGGGGCCATAATAGAGGACATTTCCAGGAGTTTTGCTAAACGATGCAAGTTCTACTAAAATGCGAGTTCCTCTCATTAACGACATTAACCTCTTTTTAACCGCACACTTTTCACACAGCGTAAGCACAGCGCGTTTGTGATTTTTTGTAATTACTTACCTACTTCTTCTGGATTGGCGCGCATCGGAACGACAAGCTCATTTTCAAGTACACATTTAAATTAATTAGGCTATGCACCTAGAGAACGAAGTCGTGTCTTGTGTGTCGGATGACAAATTGGGCTCTGAGCGTATAGGTAGCAAAATACTATAGTTGACTACGGAGCGCAGCGAGGGTGTTGAAACGTATGTTATTTAGAGTCCTTATTGAAACGAGGGGTTCAAGTCTTCCAAGACGAAGATAGCTTAACCTACTTTTCATACCTCCTGCGAGAAAATAAAAACACATGAACATAAAATCATGATGTCATAACCTAGGTATCGATGCCAAGTCGATGCTGCTAAATTATCATGGGCAACTCGATTACTGAATAAAATCTCTTTACAATGTCTGTATCTCTGCTAAGAACTTTTCATACGAATTATGACAATCAAATTTAAATCACTTTGCTCCCTAGGGACATTCATACAACTTTATTGCCCTCCCATAGCCATCGAGATTGTGTTACCTATCATAATAACATTTTGTTTTACGTTGAGATTGTACGATCTAGTTAATATACATACTTGTAATAATTAATTGGTAAAAATATTTAACTATTTACTTACAAACAAAAAGATATAAAATAATATGTTCCTTAGTAAATTTTCGTCAGTCAGGTTTCACAGCCGCTTGTGATCGTGAATGAAATACACGTTTAATTTCGATAATATTTTTAGGGTAAAAATGAAATTAATACAATCTGCTATTAAAATTATAAAACATTTTATCACGTTGTATCCTCAATATACTAAACCATGGTCACCCCATCATCGATCCAACTAAGCAGATGCAGTACCAACATCCGGGCGTTTGTAAAAACGCCCCATTGTACCACGCCCAACTTATTACTACAAGCGTTAAAATCACGGAACAAAAAAGCCTTATCGATATCGTCAGATTTGCTTAGAAAACGTGACGGTGGCTCCGTAACTCAGCAATTTGGATAAGTTGGTAATGTTGTATTGAAAGCTTGAAAGCTCAATAGGCGTTTGAAAGGCTGCCCAGCTTACACGGTGACATTGTAAGATCTTTGGATATAGATTATAATAATAGTTACTATGGATTTTTACTGATTTATGAATTTTAAAACAAGATCATTTGAGTCACAAACCGTCATTTTGAACCTTGAAAACGTTTTACTATGGGGTCAACCCGAAATATGATAAAAAAAATCGGCGAAGTACGAGTCGGACGCGCGCATTCAGGGTTCCGTACCTTGTTGGAGCCCCCTTAGCCTCATTTCTCTTACCGTTATTAATAGCCAGCTAAAAACTCCTAAAATATCACGTTTGTTGTATGGGAAATTTTAAAATTCCCTTAAATTTTTATTTTATTCTGTTTTTAGTTTTTGTTGTTATAGCGGCAACAGAAATGCATCATTGCGAAAATTTCAGCTTTCTAGCTATAACGGTTCATGAGATACAGCCTGGAGACAGACAGACAGACGGACATCGGAGTCTTAGTAATAGGTTCCCGTTTTTACTCTTTGGGTACGGAACCCTAATCAACTGTACCATATGAAATTGGACTTCTGAATTGAAAAATGTATGAAACCTTTCTCGAACTCCGAGTTGGCCCCATAGTAGAAATTGTTCATAATGATGAATATTGATTTCTCAGCGAAATGTGTACGGAGAATTATATCTCAACAAAAATAACGATGACAGGTAAACACTTGAAATATTCACAGAATATTTTGTTAAGTATTCCCTCAAAAAATGAATAGCTAAATTAAGTTAAACAAATATTTAAGGGGGACTCCCATTTAAGAGACATGATTTTTTGCTCGATATTAATAACAGCAACAGAAAGATGCTAGAAAAGAATATTAAGTTGTATATTCCCTTCAAAAATAAATTATGAAATTATAATAAAACATATTAAGGGGGGTTCCATTTGGTACGGAACCTTTCGTGCGCGAGTTCGACTCGCACTTAACCGATAGGTACATAAATGCTGTTGCTTTACTTGGGTTCCATTTGGTACGGAACCTCTCGTGCGCGAGTTCGACTCGCACTTTACCGATAGGTACATAAATGCTGTTGCTTTACTTGGGTTCCATTTGGTACGGAACCTTTCGTGCGCGAGTTCGACTCGCACTTTACCGATAGGTACATAAATGCTGTTGCTTTACTTCATTTAGTAGGTATACCTCGCGTCAAGTAAAAAGAACGCTGGAGCTTCAAGCTGCGCACAAGGGAATTTAACTCCTATTGCACACGTAATATGAAATAAATCTCCTTGCTGCAGTTAAAGCTGCGTACTATGAAAATTATCTCCTATTTACTGTGCAATAGGAGTTAAATTCCCTTGTGCGCAGCTTGAAGCTCCAGCGTTCTTTTTACTTGACGCGAGGTATATGTACATGAATCACTTTTGATATGTACCAGCCTGTTACTAATAGTCTACTGCAGGACGTAGGCCTATCGACGAAGGGTGATTGTATCATCAACCAGGCTATAAAGCATGCGACCACGAAAAGCGACGAAAAGAACTCATTTCGACGTGTAAAAAGTGACAGTTATATACTTTGCCATAACGCTGTCTCGTTCTGACACTACGAACGAAATAATTCGTGGCGCGCATACTAGCCCGGCTGGCTAGCCCAGTGTGGGTTGGTGGATTCACATTCGCTATCGAATTTCTTCAACGGATATACCTACAATTATGCCGGTTTTATCATTATGATGTTTTCCTTCACTTTTGATCAAACTTATACATAATTATTTTTCTCAAAAAATGGCATGACTGACTTCAACCGTATGCAGAATTCGCGAATATTTCGCACGGATCGATGTAGATTTTTTACATTGTTGTTGATTTAACAAAAATGGCTCAGCCGATTACTACTAAATTTAAATGGGACCAATTTCGAAGTATGTTTTTTCCAATAAAAAAAGAATTATCGAAATCCGACCACTATGTAAAAAGTTATGCGTATACAGGGTTATTTCCAATCAATTAGCATCATTTTAGGGGCTTATTCTGTACATCAAAACTAACAACTTTTGTTCAGCGACTTTTGTCAAAACTCAAAAAAAAAATGAGTCCATAGAAAAATATCATTCACCCGAGACAAAATGTATGGAACAGCTGATTTTTTTTTCGAGTTCTAACATAAGTCCCGGAACAAAAGTTGTTAGTTTTGATGTACAGAATAAGCCCCTAAAAGGATGCTAATTGATTAGAAATAACCCTGTATACGCATTAAGTACCTCCTCCGTTTTGTCGGTCAAAAGACACGCCTTTTACAATAAATCTGGTATCTATTACAATAATTTTCTGAACTATTACGCAAAGCAAATAATGTAACCGTCTGATAGCGCGCTGGCCTTCGCTTATTGATAACGAAGATAAAATATTGTGCTGATAACAGCTCAGTCAAAACCTAACGTATCACTAATAGCATAGTTGTATGTGCATGTGACTGCCTCTGTGGCTCAGTGGTAAGTGAACCTGACTTTTGGATCAAAGAGGCGTTGGTTCGATCCCCACCCAGAGCAAACATTTATGTGATGAACATAGGTGTTTGCTCTGTGTCTGGGTGTTATTTAGGTACTATCTATATAAGTATCTATTTAAAAGTATGTGTATGTAGTTCTATCAGCCATATCACAAGCTTTGTTTAGTTTGGGGTCAGAGACAGTGTGTTAGGTGTCACCTAATATTTATTTACTCGTAGGTATTTACTAGCGACCTGCCCCGGCTTCGCACAGCTGTATTATGCATATAAACCATCCTCTTGAATCACTCTATCTATTAAAAAAACCGCATCAAAATCCCTTACGTACTTTTAAAGATATGTATGTAAGTAAGCATACATGGGGACAGACAGCGGGAAGCGACTTTGTTTTATACTATGTAGTGATAATGATATTACACACGTCGCGTCGCCAGTTCCTTTATTTTTTGACTTGGCTGGACACGCTTCCGCGTGTCTAGATAATGTCTGTCTGGTTTCTGAGTATATTCGTAGTACATCTATGCAAGCATATTGCATATACTTAGTATACATAAATTGGTATCGCTTATAGCGTAGTTTGACTACGTGTTTGTTACCGATCAACGAAGATAAGCAACGCTCGGCACGGTCAGTCTTCGGATGGGTGATCGCGGATGGTATTATCAACTGAGCGCTACCGTGTCTCAGAGTTTCGCCATGTCAGAAACTATTGCTGAAAAAACTCTGTTAGAGTTGGTGCAAAAAGAGAACCGTCGTGGCGATACGGTGAACTAACAATAAGATTTTAATCAGCAGCCAAGGTGCCGACTACTTGGTAGACGCGAGTACTGATGAAACCGAATTGGTGTCTATCAAGTTTTATCCTAAGGTCAGGGTAATCAAACGACGTCCAGTATTTTCCATACATGATGTATATTTTCCATTTTATACACGAGTAAATAAGTTAAGTACATTTCCATTTTCACATGATGAGTGGAGATATATCATTATGAGTTAACTACATAACCATTTAAACCGTTGTGTAATTACTTAAAATATTATATGCCTTTTGTAGAACAGGCACGAGCGCCGTCTACTCCGTCTAGTAGTTCCAATGCTATGCTGCCCAAATTATCTAAGCCCTGCGATTAAGCTATAGAACAAAAAGGCATTTTACCATAATGTAAACAGTGTGAAGGAAAGAGAAATACTCGCAAACATTACATGTTGGAATGAGATAGAGTAGCCTTCGCATAGTAACCCAACACAAGTATCCAAACACTTTTAGCTGTACTAGCAATGAGAAGTGTTGTCAACTTAACAAAATTAGAAAAATGGCACACGGGCGACCTCACCTACGACGCTTCTCTTTTTGCACAAACTTTACCAGGGTTAACCACCCGGTTAATACGAACTTACTTTACTTTTAAAGCGCATGAAAAAAAATGTACCAAACTAATCAATCGCGATTCATGGAGGTGAACATAGAACCTCTTTCTTGCCGCGGTCTGTTAAAATCATACTTAGACGTGACGTATTTGTTTTTATTAATGTTCGTGTATCGAATATCTGAAACATAGTGGTCGGCAGTCGCTAATCTGTATTGATTTCTCAGCGGAATGTGTACGGAGAATTTTATCTCGACGTTTATGCTGTCCTAGTAGTTAGTAAGTTCGTAAAGGCCGGGTGGCTAGCCCTGGTGTCAGTTTTCAAGCCGTCTGAAGGCTTCTGATATTGCTAATCGGTTAAACGGGGCCTACAATTTAACGTGTTGTCCGGGAAACGGTAGCGCTCAGTTGTATGCTACCTGCGGTCACCCATCCGAAGGCTGACCGCGCAGAACGTGGCTTAGCTTTGGTGATCGCCGACAAACATCTACCGTCTTACCACAAAAGTTTTGCGCACGCCTTAGACAATGTTTAACAGTACAAATTACACGGTTAAACAATGTTTAAAGCGTGTTTAAATCTTTTGTGTTAAGGCGGCTAGTAGCTCTGCTTCTGAAGCAGAGTAGAGGGGTTCTATTCCCAGCCTGGCAGATTTGACTTTTGTCTGTTATTGAACCGCCAAGCAGTAGTGTTCAAGCAATACTCTGTTCCGTATGGAAGGGCAATGTTTACAGTGAAATCGCTTCTCCACCCCCCTAATCAAAATATATCCCTGACGACATAAAAACATATACCTACATAGAACCTGTTTACGCAGATTCGCTCTAAGATTCGTTAAAAATGGGAGCTATATAAGAGTCAATATTCAAAGTTCCAAACTAACATCCAGACATCACCCTCAAATGGCGTCACTTTTGTCAAAACTCGAAATAAAAAATCAACCTTTCCATACATTTTGTCGCGAATGAACGATATTTTTCTGTGGAACTACAATTTTTTTTTAGTTTGACAAAAGTCGCAGATCAAAAGTTGTAAAAGTAAAATTTATTGCTCAAACTGTGTAGAATGATGGTGGGTACAATTTTCTTAGTATCAACAGTCTATCCTAGCGGACATGCAATTTTTGGCTTCATCTAGCCAAGCCTAGCAAAATAGAGATGTTAGTTTTGATGTAAAGAATAAGCCCCTAAAAGGATGGTAATTGATTAGGAATAACCCTGTATATGAAAGCAAAATTGTTAAGTCAAAACTGCGACGCTTCGCTCACTGCGTTTGCTCGGTCGGTACAAAAATTGTACAGAACCACTTCTTTTTTGGAGGTCGATTAAAAACTGCTCGATATTACAATCGCCAACCATATTTTGTATTCAAGTTTTAAGAGTATTTGTCAACAGGCTAATCCGTCTTGTCCGGAAATCGATTCGTCTAAGCCCTTCCGGCAATCCGGCACGAGGGCTATAGACGGACAGTGAGTGGAATCTTTACTTTGAGGCATCGATCGCCTCTTGAGAGAATATGGGGATTAGATGACAGTATCGAGTGACTTTAGAATTGGGGCCCTACTTTATTATGTGACATGATAGAAAGACGAATCGTATAAAATATCTTGAATAGATGTTCTGTACTGTAATGTAACAGCCTTTTTAAGAGTCCACTGCAGGACGCAGGCCTACCCACGAAGGGTGATTGGGCCATATCCACCACGCTGGCCTGGTGTGGTTTGGTGGATTCACACACGCCATTGAATTTCTTCTCCGGACATATGCAGGTTGCCTCACGATGTTTTCCTTCACCGAAAAGCCAGTGGTGTAGATTCCGTTCATAAACTCCAAGGGGTTCATTGGTAACTTAATGGTCAGGGATTTGAACCTACAACCCCACGATTGTGAGGCGGATGTCATTACCACTAGACCACTACGGCTTATAGATTACTAGATAACTCTTATTAACAGAAGGCCCGCTGTTCCAAAATCCTTCTGATTATTTTCTTTTAAATATGAAATCGCGTTTCTTTTTTCAGCTATGTAGATAGATGAACGTATTTTAGGCTATATAGACGTACAGTGAGTGGATTCTTTACTTTGAGGCATCGATCGCCTCTTGAGAGCTTATATTATGGAAATTAGATGCCGGATCCGGGTGACTGTATCGAGTGAGTTTAGAATTGGGGCCCTACTTTATTATATGACATGATAGAAAGACGAATCGTATAAAATATCTTGAATAGGTGTACTAGATAACTCTTATTAACAGACGGCCCCGCTGTTCCAACAAATCCTTCTGATTATTTTATTTTAAATATGAAATCGCGTTTTTTTTAGATTTGTAGATGAACGACGTGTTTGAGGCTATGACTGACAGTGAGTGGATTCTTTACTTTGAGGCTTCGATCGCCTCTTGAAAGAATAATAATATGGGAATTAGGTGACGGATCCGGGTGACTGTATCGAGTGAGTTTATAATTGGGGCCTTAATTTGCTCAGAGCTTTTTTTTATCTACATTGAATAATTTCAAAAGCGAAGTCTTTAAAAACTAAAAAACATCAAAATCAAATCTGAAAATCGTTTTTTTTTTCGATTATTCATTGAGTCGATTGACTTGATTTTTTTTTACATGTGTCATAGTCTACTAAAACTTAATTAAATCACTCCGAATACGTTTGCCAGGAGAAAGGTGACGGATCTGGGTGACGGTGTCTACTATCGAAAGATTTTAAATTTATCTTAGCCTTACATTCTACAATGCGTAGCTTTAAGCTAAGTAGTATTTTAACATAAAACGTCGAGAAAATTGCACCGGAACATACCTGTTACATAACAGAAAGAAGAAGTACAAAAATACGCACTTACTTTGTAAGAGGGACGAGGGCTTGACGGACAGTGGATTCTTTACTTTGAGGTATCGATCGCCTCTTGAGCGAATATGGGGATTAGGTGTCGGATCCGGGTAACTGTGTCGACTGTCCGTGTTTGTTGACAGTTCAGATCTTTTTTTGGCTTAGCCGATTTTGTTAAAATTTAATTGGACCATCTCTGTAAAACGATCTACCTAAATCGGCCAAGTGCGAGTCGGACTCGCGCACGAAGGGTTCCGTACCGTATACCGTATGGAAGCCCCATTCCTCTTGCCGTTATTAATAGAGAGCAAAAAATCACGTTTGTTGTATTTGTATTTGAGCTCCCCTTAAATATTTATTTTATTCTATTTTTAGTTTATTATAGTAATTATTATTATAGCGGCAACAGAAATACATCATCTGTGAAAAATTCAGCTGCCTAGCTATCACGGTTCATGAGATACAGCCCGGTGACAGACGGACATCGAAGTCTTTGTAATTGGGTCCCGTTTTTACCCTTTGGGTACGGAACCGTCTTATTATTATGTATATTAATTGACGGCGCGGAGGTGAATGTCAAACCTACTGTGGTTTTTTGGTAGGATTAATATTTAAATTTAGTTGTATTTTGTATTGGAAACAAAAAAAAAACCCTAACAAAAAAAATATCAACATCGGTTCATAATTGGCGGAGTAATCGCATAACATACATATAAAAACACAGACACATACATTCGAATTAAGAACCTCCTTTTTTAAAGTCAGTCGGTTAATTAGTATTTTCACTAATACCTATGTAGGTACTATTTATTTATTGTTACAACAATCTTTTCATGTCACAAGAATAAGTGCGCCGACTTAATCTTGATCCTGTTCCATTTAATTTAAGAAATTGTATTAAATGTTTTGCTATTTTCAACAATGCAAAATATGGTCACATTTTCTTATTTGTTTAAAATGCATCAATAATAATTCAAAAAAAAAAAAAACATACAAACGAACATAGTACCTCCTCCTTTTTTGAAGTTGGTTAAAAATAATAATTCACATGCTCTGATAACTTTCTATGAAGCCTGTTAGTAAATTATTATGAATAAAATAAGTAAGTTCGTATAGACCGGGTGGCTAAGTCGTCGCTCGAAGGTTTTGAACATGGGTAAACGATTAAAATAACTGAAACCTAAATAATATATAAATTAATTTCGTAATGAATAATGTAGGTATGGGTAATAAAAAAAATAATGAATTCATATTTTTTTTAGTGGCGCCTTTTAAATAATAGTACATATTTGAAGTGAAACCTCTAATGCGACTTCCAACAAGGTTGCGTTGAACGTTTAACGCTACCATGGAGAGGGTATGAAAGCACTGTTGCGTCGAAGTTTCACTTCTTCCGCGCGGAGGGACTCCACTTGCATTTTTAATAGTGTTTATTTCAAACCTATTTATTTCGCAATTATTAGAAAGAAATTATGTGAATTACTCCAAAACACATTTTTAAATACTTACAGAGCAAAAAGGAACTTTTATAAATAAGGTTAAACTGCTTTCAGCGTTTAATCGCCAATTATATTTCAATATTACTCGACGCTGTGAATATTTACGATCAAACAATGGCTAAAACAAAATGGCGGCACGTGTTGCTTAAACACAATGAAATTGTTATAATTATTTAACGGGATTTTCTGAATGATTCGCTGGTGTTTTACTTTGGGCAGCAACTTGTGCTGGATTAAAAAAAATATACTTTTATGTACCTATATGTAGGTACTTGTACAACATTTTACTTTATATTAAGTGCAAAGACTCTAGAGGTGTATTATTCATTGGAATTTCGATTTGTGATTTCGGAGTTCATTCCATAGTAAAGCAGCAAAGAATAGTATCTGCCCTTCTAAATATGGAAATGTTGTAAGACAACAGATTGTATTTTAAAAACTGCATTTAGACATCTTATATCGGGAATAATTAATTGAATTAGTTTTGTTCTCCATTTGATTTCTTTATTACCTCTAGTTGCCGATGTTTACTTACCGACGAATACATTTTAGTCATTGATCTAGGATCATTTGCTTTACTACATATTTTGCTGCGCAAATATTTGTCGTTTCTGATGATCGCTTAATCCACATCCATTATTTAACGTGAAACTCATTGAAATGAAGTGAATTGATGAACTAAGTATTCTGAATGTTCGACACAATCTGAATACATTTGGAGTCACCAAATTTAATGGAACTTGTTTTTTAACTGAATTCCAAGGGAGTAAAATCTGGAATTTGGACTGCATTGAATGCAGTTTTTGCCAACTGTTTTTTCCGCTATTTGTTGTTAGGGTTATTCGAGTGTTTTTTATATTTACCTACTCTATTATTTATATGGTTATGTAGACTAAGTAGTTAAGCATAAATGGTTCGAAACTATTTAATTAAAAACAATATAATTTTCGAGTTCAAAGAATTATTAGTTTAGAGGCAGTTTGGTGTCACTTAGGTTTTGAAGCCTTGAACTCTTGTAATTTATTTTGACTCGGTGTTATTTTCGATCCGTAGGGAGGCTTATGTCCAGCAGTGGACATCTTACGCCTGATGTGATGATAACTATTTATAATAAATAATGGTAAAGGTAATAATTTTCCCAGCAGCAACAAAGTTAAATAAAAAAAAAGGGTAGGCAACTATAGTAGGTATACAAAATATCAAGTCCGAACAAGGAACAGATCAAGACAGACTGCTAATTAACAAAATCTGTTGATCTTATTGTTAACTTTAACAAGAATTAACATCAAAGACCTCCATCTTGTATTTAAAATCTAAAATGTCAAAGATTTTCTGTAATTATTAAATCGAGTGCAAAATGTTAGGAGATCAAGTATCAGTTAAGTAATTGGACGCCCCATCAAGTTTCCTGGTAACTTTGTGCGTAACGAAACATAACTTGAGAACTTCAAAAAAGAACGGCCAACAATGAAAAACCGAAGATTGCATAAAAAGGAAAGAAGAAAGCTCTCTAGTGGAGATCATGAATCGGCAAGCGTAGCATAGGACCACCCACAGAACCTATTATTAGTGACCTCATTAAGACTGCAGAAACAAGCTGGATGCAAGCTCCAACCAATTTTTTGGACATGTAGGCGAGGCTTATGTTCTGCAGTGGACTACTATAGCTACAACAGCAACGGCGAGATTGCATAAAGCTTCTTTTTAAACGATTTTTCTTATGTTCAGCCATAGATCGTACACTGCTAGTCATAGGCTTCCCCTAACAGAGATATTCAGAAAGCGTATACTAGGACGATAGATGGTTATTTAGATCATCGTTACGAACAACTTTTAGAAATTCGAGAAAAAATGAGCAGTTCAATACAAAATTGCAATTTCGAATTCACAAAATGTATAGTCCGAATCAAAAAAAATTGTTGGCTGTGATATTAAATTAGCTACAAGTTGCAGATAACCCAATCCTCGCAGCTGTTCAGTGAGCTTTAGTCAGGATTGGGTTATCCCACAGATCAGGGAACAAGGTTGTTCCTTGTTCCTTGATCCCTGATCTGTGGGTTATCCGCAGCTTGTAGCCTCATCACAGCCGCCAAGTAGTATGATTCGGGTTATACCTATCTATGAAATGATGTGCGCTATTATAGCGTAGATATACACACTGACATCAAATCTGCTATTCTATTGGCCAACGTAAATAGGCTCAATTACTCTCAGCGATAAAATCAGCCCTCTACACGGTCACTGACCTCTACGCATAAATTCTCCAAACATCAAAAACTTTAATTCGTACATTCTCACAATCCGTACAAATCAGCTCGCTATTCTTTCCTCTCTATTCAAACACTAAAATCACCCTTACGTACCAATGAAAAGATGAAAATTGCTCCACATAATAATATTTGCTTCAATAAAGGACTCTTATAATCAACCGCAAAAGGATCAAAGTTGTTCAAGCCGACTATGTTTCTTAACCTAAAAATGTGTTCATGCGTTCAGAGGAATGTGAATCGTAAGTGTAAGGAATTAGGTTGAATATTGTGTGAAGTTGGTAACGTCAAATTGTAAGCCCCCTACTCTTAGTTTGTACTCAAACTCGACTCGAATGAACAAAAGTTCGCTCATTCAATAAACTCAGCTGCAGGGGAACAATCGTGTCTGGACAAAACCAAAAGTGTGTTTTATTGTTTGTCGAACAATACCTGTAACGGACATTTTTTGGAAGTGATTTTTGCAGTGCCATCTGTCTTTTAGTGATTTTAAATAATAATAATCGTGGTGTTATTATTTTTTTTTAAATTTTAATATTCTTTTTAATATTGGTGTTGATAAAATGTATTCTTAAAATTATTATTATCAATGTGTTCTGAGCTGTGTGTGTATTTTTTCATAAAATACGGTTTGTAAAATTATCATGTTTAGCAAAAAATAATATTGATGTAAGTCCTTATAATTTTCAATCATAATAAATTCAGTTATCGTTCGATATGTTAATAAATTTTTTAACCGATATTAACAGGAGGATAAACGTGAGTTAGAAAAAATCCTTTACATTATTTTTGTTTCATGTTGGAGCTGTGAAATATATAAAAATCGTTGATAAATACCTTGAAAATATGAACTATAAATAGCCATCCACATGTCCGTGCGTGCCACGTGCTTGCTACATAACGATTATGGGTAACGCTTACGAGTCCATACAGAAAACGTAATAATTTGACAATCACCAATATAAGTATCAGAAAAGCTAGGTACTGATATTGTGTGAATATGTAAATTCCACAATATGCTATTATAATGACTGATAAATTGTACCTACCTTGAGCAAGACCTTAGGCACACGGGCAGACACAAGTAAAACATAGAAGGGCATCCTCATCACAATCTCTCCTCTCACGGGCATCATTCCATCGACAATCAGGTCACTGGTCATAAAATTAGTTAAATATTGCCAATAACACGATATTGTTCTAAAAAAACAAAATGTCAATTATTATACATTGTTCTAAAAAAAACACAAAAGTAATTTATAGAAATTTTGCAATTGCACCTTTGTCATGCTGATGATACGTAACGTAAGTCAGTCAACAGTGCATTCCGGTTATAAAGAGTATTTTTATGAACATAGCTAATTCCAGGTTATTATTTTAATTTATTTATTAATACATTTTGAGGCACATACTCATTTATTTATATAAAATTGTATACGACAAAAATGTGCAACACAGTTATAATACCTACTTACTTAGGTATTTGATAGCTCACATCAGATAAAACGTATAAGTGGAAAACGTGGTATTAAAATAATCAAATCTAGCAGATTTTTACCTATAACTAACATTATTTATATGTTTGTTTCAGATCTTATTACATACGAGTACAACAACTAAAAATGGATATCAGTTTGCAGTAATGAGGTATGTTTCAGTGATTTTTTCCTTAACCATAAGAAAAATACGAAAAGTACGATATGATTGTTATGGTAGATATCTGATATTTCGTTTATTTACGATATTTGTTGATCAGCTGCCAATCTTGTCCAAAAAGTAACAAAAAAGATTACTTATCGCGACAGCAAGAAGAACAAAGAACCTGAAATGATTTTTAATTTTTTAGTGCATCCCACTCTAGGTTTATCTCAAAGAGTTGCTTTTTATGATAAACATTTCAAAAATTTAATTCAAAAAACATTTCAAGAATTTTTGAAATGTTTATCATAAAAAGTAACTCTTTAACATAGAACCTCCTCCTTTTTGGAAGTCGGTTAAAAAGTAGCCTTCATCACTCTAGAACCTTTGAACTTTATCTACGATAAATCAAGTAGGTATGCCCGCTGTTCTGTTGCTGCGTGAAAGAGTAACAAATCAACAAATAAGTACACCTTTTAATTGTTGATATAGTTAGGATATCGTTATTGTGATTCATTTTATTAATGCTCCAAAACTCAACGTTGTACCGGCAATTCTAGAATTCTATACCTACCTACTGTAGAGAATTTGTATAGGTACCACAGTATACATATTAGTTACAAAACCTTTCAAAAAATAATAAATTATTGGTAATAGTAAAAAAAGTATTTTACGCTACTCGTTCCACAACTGAATCATCATATAATAAAGTCGGCAACCACACTCCATCAAAAAAATTAAGTTACGTTAACAATATCAAGATCGATCGGTCGCGCTATGTTCGATTCACGTCAAAATGTGCGCCATTTTTAAATTCTTGCAAATATGGCTGACGATGACGTAACGAGCTTAAAAGTTTTGTTTCACTTTTACTGGCTTTAGTTTTTAGGGTTCCGTACCCAAAGGCTAAAAACGGAACCCTATTACTAAGACTCTGCTGTCCGTACGTCTGTCTGTCTGTCTGTCTGTATGTCAGTCACCAGGCTGTATCTCATGAGCCGTAATAGCTAGAGTTAAAATTTTCACAGAATGATGTATTTCGATTGCCGCTCGCTATGACAAATACTTAAACTTAATAAAATAAATATTTAAGGGGGGCTCCCATACAACAAACGTATTTTTTTTCGCCGAGGGGCTCCCATACGGTACGGAACCCTTCGTGCGCGAGTCCAACTCGTACTTGGCCGATTTTAAACCACAGTAAATCTAAAATGCTTTGCAAAGCATAATATTTCAAGTATTTACTGCCAATTTTTCGGTTTTGATTGAACTCATTTGGTCATAGTAACTTATTTGTACTAGCTCATAAAAATCTAAAAGATATCTATCTATCTAGGTTTAAAAAAAAGGTCAATTCAAAAAGGTCAAAAGATCTTTAATCTATTATCTTACTTTGTCCTATTCTCAAACCAAATAGACTTCTTACTTGGTCTGAGGTACTAATAAGGTTTACTAATAAATTACGCTCAACCACTTAACTGGTGACTTTACTACCTACCTACATCAGATGAACCACTATAGGACTAGCCCTTAAATAATAGGCAAAAATATCTGTTCCATACGTTTTCTTAATTTTAAGGGGCGGGAAAGTCCTCATAGGAAACCAGTTGCGAACATTGGTTGCGTACGCAGCCGAAAGCGTTATTTTTGCTATTTCACAGTTAGTAATATGAAATTCTAGAAAAAACCAGTCCTATTAAAGAGTCCCTAGTACTTATTCCGTCGCCTAAAGATACTTCCCCTACTTACTTATTAAATAATTAAGCTGTAATTAAATTTTCTCACATCAGTCATCGCATATTTTCAATTTCAGTACTATCATAGTTTTGTTCCATTTGTCCAAAGACTGACTGTGTCCACTCAATACCATCTAAAGTAGAGGTTCTCAAAGTGCGCTGTGACGCCCTCGTGTCCTCGATGCCCTCTAGCGAGGAGTATGCAAACAGCGGCTCTATTTTAGAACCTATACTTCTATGTGTTAACAATCACGAGTTCGAGTATAAGCAGGAGCGAGCATTGAAGATCTGGGTTAGTACGAACGAGATAGCAAAGTATGCGATTCCTTTCTATCGGTTCAAAAATTGAGCTCCAGTGCTGTTACAACGACAAAGGCACTCTTGTGAGAGAGAAAGACACTCAGTGATAACTTACTGAAACTGAAAATAGTAGAAGGACTAGAGTTACCGACTTAGCCCATTAGATTAGGTTTATCAATTAAAAATAGCAGTGGGCTGGGCTAATTGCGCGTAGGATAGTTGACTATTCGAAAAGTTTTTAATCCAAAAGTTCTCAATTGAATTCGAGACGCCTACCCATTAAGTGAACAAATGACGTTACTGAAACCGTAGGATTGCACTGTATTTTTTTATCTTTCTAAATACCGGTCCAATGCAGTAAGTACCGTTAAATTTCAGCTATCTTGGGGGCTAAGATAAAAAATGTTAAACCTGTAGGTGCGCCGTGATCTAAACAGTTTGAGAACTCCTGGTCTAAAGCGTTCCGCGTGCCATTAAGCCCGCTTATTGGGGTCAATTGCTGTTTGTCCATTCGACTCGTTACGGCGGCCATATTTGAAATAATTTGGAAATGGAACGCGCCACCACCAGTTTGGCGCGAATTGAGTAGCTGTTTGTTTTTTTCCACGGTTTTAGCATTTTTGGCCAGTGTGTTTTGGGGTTTTGTTAGTCCGGGCGAATGATTCGAATACTCTTTGAGGTTGTTGATATAGAGTTCTATTATGATGATAATAAAAATAAAATTGTTTTCACTAGTTCTGATATAAGTATGTAATTGTCACTCTACTCATTAGTGTGTAGCATTATTCTGATAAAATCTAAGCAAATTTTAAAGTGTGCCTTTCAAGGCATACTTGCCAATTTAATTGGATATATCTAATATTTCATAATGAGTATTATACTTAACCTCAAATCGGGATGTTTTTGTTTGATCGACATAAGAAAAAAAATTACATAAATTATTTGAAACTGTGAAGGAATAGGTAAATACAAAGGTAGGTAAGGAATAGGTAAATATGTGATATTTATTTTAGATAAATGAAATGTTATTTATTCCTTTAAATGATGACATCATCATGTCTTTTTTTTGTGGCTCCTTTCCCCAGATCTTTTTTCCAGGATTATATTAATATAATCCATCATGTCTATTTGTTTACTAAGTACTGGTAACTCTAAGTACGTAGTATTATTATATATTCTTTGCTCTAAGTACAAAGTAGCAGGCAGCAACCAGTGTTTCTATAATTTAATCTGCTAATAGCTAATATTGTTGGCTCATAATAAAATTATTACCGAGCAGGGCAGTTCCAGTAAATATCGTAATCTGTGTTTGACCAGATGGGCAAACACTGCCCTTAATGATTTGAGATAAACAAACATCATCCCCTATAATGTGTATAGATATATAATGTGTATTATTGTTGCTATGTGTTAAAGTAAGTTCGTATAGGCCGGGTGGCTAGCCCTGGTGTCAGAGTTTTTAAGCCGCCTCAAGGCCTCTGACATGGTTAAACGGTTAAAACAACCGGGGCCTACAATTTAACGTGTCATCTGAGCCACGGTAGCTCTTAGTAATAAATGCCACCCGCGGTCACCCATCCAAATACTGACCGCGGCTATGTGTTTACAGGGTTAGATGGAATTCTTATACTGCTAGTAGGTAAAACCTACTTTTCATGTTCATAAAAAATTTCTTCGTAAAGTTCCTATACTATTCTAATATTACCTTTTCTGCTGTTCTTTTTTATCGTGAATAAGTTCGAACTCAAAATGGTGAAAATTTTTCTCAAAATTAAAACCACTTCTCGTATATCTCGTATCTATAATAATAATAATAATATAATAATTGAAATAATATCTACAAAATGTATGACTGATGAAAATTATGTGTAAATATTACAAAAAATGGTTAAAAATCATAAGGAATGTGTGTGGTTCTATTACAAAAATAAACGGGTTGTAAAATCATGGGGACATTTTTAATTGGTAGAATTGTTTAGATTATGTGCCACGGACAATGCGGTTTTAGTTCTATTTAGGGTTCTGTACCCAAAAGGGTAAAAACAGGACCCTATTACTAAGACTTCGATGTCCGTCTGTCTGTCTGTCTCCAGGCTGTATCTCATGAACCGTGATAGCTAGACAGCTGAAATTTTCACATATAATGTGGGTATTTCTGTTGCCGCTTTAACAACAAATACTAAAAAAAGAATAAAATAAATATTTAAGGGGTTTCCATACAACAAACGTGATTTTTTAAGCTTTTTTTTCTTGCTATTAATAATGGCAAATGAAATGGGGCAAAGGGGGCTCCAACATGGTACGTTACCCTTCGTGCGCGAGCCCGACTCGCACTTGGCCGATTTTTCGTAAAATATTTTTTGAATTTCGCAAAAACATTTTTGCTATTTAATAACAGTATCTAACTAAAAGCGTAAATTTAAGCCGTGGTGGTCTAGTGGTAATGACACCCGCCTTACAATCGTGAGGTCGTGGGTTCAAACCCGGTCCCGTACCAATGAATTCCTTGGAATTTATGTACGGAATTTCACACCACTGGCTTTTCGGTGAAGGAAAACATCGTGAGGCAACCTGCATATGTCCAAGGAAGAAATTCCATGGCGTACTCGTATGTGAATCCACCAACCCGCACTGGGCCAGCGTGGTGGATATGGCCCAATCACCCTTCGTGGGTAGGCCTACGTCCTGCAGTGGACCATTAAAAAGGCTGGTACAGTACAGTACATCTAACTAAAAAACTATACCACATACAAATTGAACGTTTCTACAAAGTACAAAATCGGACATTAACCAATTTGATTCAAAAAGCTATCGAGATAAGAGCTCGGACCAGACGCAGAGATAAGACTAACCGCATCCCTACCACATCCATTACAAATACGGCTGCAGTACGGACACGACAAAAAAGGATAAAAACTTTATCGGCGTACGTCGAAACCAGGATCCCGATTATCGATGTTCTCGTATCGACAAATAGGACATCTCTAATTCGAGATAGCGTTGCGTTTAGAGGAGTGTTAGTTTAGATTTCGTATTCGATTTTTATATTCGAATTATTAGAAATTACAGACGACTGAATGAAAAATTTTTTAACCGTCTTCTATAAATTTACTAATTATGAGCCAACTATGATGATTTTTTTGATTGGTAGACCATATTTCAGAGGTTTTATCGAACTGATTTTGAAAAATCAACTAAGTATATTAATAAATGCCAGTGGAGTCCCTCCGCGCGGAAGAAGTGAAACTTCGACGCAGCAGTGTTTTCATACCCCCTCCATGGTAGCGTTAAACGTTTAACGCAACCTTGTTGGAAGTCTCATTACAAGTTTCCCTTTAAAAAGTGCAAGTGGAGTCCCTCCGCGCGGAAGAAGTGAAACTTCGACGCAACAGTGATTTCATACCCCCTCCATGGTAGCGTCAAACGTTTAACGCAACCTTGTTGGAAGTCGCATTGGTTGACATCGATGTCTCGATGATTCGAGCGAGCTATTCAAATTTTGTACACAATTGAAGTCGGTTGTACCATTTTTGGCGAAAAGTTATTATTATTAATAGTCTGTTGCTGAAAATAGCTCTACCCAAACAAAAAAAAAATGCCAAGGCGATGCTCTACCCTAAGGCAACTGGTTCATACACGCCGACTCTCCCTGGCTGCGTGAAATTACTCTTTCAATCAACTAACAAACAAACTACACTTTTGGTCTATAACATTAGTAAGGATAAATAAAAGAACTTCAATATCCGGTAGTGAAAAAATACAAGTTCCCAGTAAAAATAAAAATAATATATTTCAAATGACGAACGGGAAGCGATAGCCGATAGGAAGGGCTGACCCCGACCGCGATAACGGGGGCACAAACGCGGCGAAATCGAATTGTTATTGACTGCCAGTTAGAAGTGTTCTGTGTTTGAATTTTGTTCGTAATTCAAATATTGTAAGGACATTTTATGATAGATTTTTGACGTGGTATGATAAAGTGCTGCTGCGGCCTGAAGCTGCGGTCTAGTATTCAACCAATCACAAGTCCTTTGTTGTCCTTTGTCATTGGTCGAGCATTCGGTCTTAGTCACCGGCTGCCTTATAGGAGGTTCCCTATAACTACTATAGGGAACGCTGGGACGCTTATATGGGAAAGTCCTTAATTCAAATGTTAAAAAATAATTCGTATTTTCCAAGAAATATCATCTATTATCTACCTGTACTGATATAATCTTAGGATATTAATAAAACTCTGTCTAAATGCTAAATTGTATCAAAATTGTTAGAGCCGTTTTTGAGATCCGAACTTGGCTCAAAAACAAATACACGATAAAAAATCGGCCAAGTGCGAGTCTGACTCGCACACGGAGGGTTCCGTACCGTATGGGATTCCTCTTGCCGTTATTAATAGCGAGCAAAAGACTCCTAAAAATCAAGTTTGTTGTATGGGAAAAATTTATTTTATTCTGTTTTTAGTATTTGTTGTTATAGCGGCAACAGAAATACATCATCTGTGAAAATTTCAGCTGCCTAGCTATCACGGTTCATGAGATACAGCCCGGTGACAGACAGACAGACGGACAGACGGACATCGAAGTCTTAGTAATAGGGTCCCGTTTTTACCCTTTGGGTACGGAACCCTAAAAATTGCTCGTTTAAAGGTATAGAGTTTATTCTGTGGCCAAAAAAAACTACCATTCAGCCAAACCCACACAGGACGAGATCGTCCCTATTTCCATCATGTTTTATCGTTCTCGTTTCCCGTTATGAAAAACATGGTGACGGCGCTAGTGTTCGAAGTTCAAATGTCGTTCTTTTTTCCCGGTAAAAATGACACGTGGCTCTGAAATAAAATGACTGCCTCGGTGGCTCAGTGGTTAGTTTAGTTCAGTAATCTGACTTCTGGATCAAAGAGGAAAGGGTTCGATCCCCACCCAGGGCAAGCATTTATGTGATGAACATAGATGTTTGCTCTTTGTCTAGGTGTTAATTAGGTACTATATATTTATAAATATTTATTTAAAATATGTATAAAAAATACAAATCGGTTGGGGTCAGAGACCATTGTGTAAGATGTCCCCTAATATTTATTATTTTATTATTATTTATTAAATGAAGCATCTAATGCTCCTACACAAAAAAAAAATACATACAGACGAACATAGAACCTCGTCTTTGGAAGTCGGTAAAAAATGTACTGGAAATGATTTAATGATGTATCTATTGTTTATGTACTGTATTGACCATTTCATAGTTCACTGCCAAACATAGCCCTACTCACAAACGGTGATACTGATAAGTCAAGTGCGAGTTGATAAATTCAGGTAGATGTATTCGATTTCACCTACGAACGTATGCAGTTTGCCTCAGTAATTGTTTATGTTCTTATTTATTCAATAACTGTTGTGTAACCTAGTTTTATTTCACGACATGGCAAAGGTTAACAAAATACGATTACAAAAAAAGATACATATACAAATAAATCAGATCGGAACACATTCAAATAGTTTCCTGGAGCTTATTTTGAACACGAGTTCTTTTATTCCTTATTCAAATGTGGGGCAAAAAGGAAACGAAAAAAAAATTGTGTATGTCAATTCTTAAAAATCAGTTTACAATGAGATTACTGTCTGGCACAACACTGGCTGGCTATATCGGTGACAACAACGTTCCGAATTTAAATTTCAAATTTCGAACGTCAACCGACTTACCATAGAGTTTTCATTCTATAGAGTGCTGTGCTAGCTAGAAAGTTGTTTTTGGGTTTTGCTCGCATGTTTTATTTGTTAATTTCTTTATTTAAAATTTTAGTCACCAAAGTATAGTTTATTGAATCAGGCGTTACTTTGCAGAAGTTCATCTTCAAATCCTTGTTTTGAACAAATATTTAGTGTATTTCCGCTCTGTCGTAGGCATATAAGTTAAGGGTACCACTCAACTAACCAAATCGAATCACAAAATCATCGGCTGTTCCATACAAAATTGCAACTCAAAATTGATAAAATTTATGAAACGACATTTTTTTTTCTCGAATTTTGGGTTGGCCCCATTATGGGGCACAGCTTTTACTATCGGTTAACGTACGGTGTAATATTTTGGGGCAACTCTGTAGAAATTAACTCAACCTTCATTTTCCAAAAACGATGTTTGAGAATCATATTTAAATTAAACAGTACAGACACACTACGTGATATATTCAAAACTAATAATTTTTTAACACTTACTGGTATTTATATATATGAGACTTGTATATTTGTGAAAAATAATATGAATTACTTCAGCGAAACATTCTGTAATCGTAACGATATTAGGAGGTCCAAAAATAAGCATAACATTCTTGTACCTCAACATAATAACAGCATGTTCTCGAAAAGTGCATATGCTATGGCAATCAAAATATACAATTGCTTGCCACTAGAAATAAAATTACTAGAAGGAATTAGTTTTAAAAGAAAACTGAAAGCTTGGCTTGTTTCGAAAGTTTTTTATTCTATAAAAGAATATTTTGAAGATTATAAAATAACTAAGTACAATTTGCTCGATCTGTAATAATTTAGTATAAAGCAGAAATAGTTTTTAACAATAATACTATGATATATAACAGACGCTGGATCTGTCATTTATATTGTACTTAGTAATATATCCTAACTATTCAGATACTGTTCGTTTACATATTTTATGTACTTATAAATATTTTTTTAAAAGATTATTGTACGCTCGAAATGGGCAGGCTGTTGAATCCAATTTTTTGTAACATCTTTTTACACGGCTTAACAATAAACGTTTTCTTATTCTTATTCTTATGGGGGCATAGTAAAAGTTGTTCATAATGATACTCTGAATCGCCTTAGCACACCAGTTCTAGGTAACCCTGTATAATACTAAAACTTGACTATACTCGGAATTTTAATTCGATTCCAGATTTGACATTAGCTACTGTCATTTTTGACAGTATGTACTGTCAAAAACTGTCAAAAATGACAGTAGCTAATGTCACATTTTAATAATAACAATTCGATTCGATATAATTTTAATTCGATTCCAGATTTGACATTAGCCACTGTCATTTTTGACAGTATGTACTGTCAAAAACTGTCAAAAATGACAGTAGCTAATGTCAAATCTGGAATCGAATTAAAATTCCGAGTATAGTCATAATGTTTCACACTGACAAATGCGATTCTAAAATATCTATAAAAAAGGGTGGTTCTTATTTTATTCAATAAACATAATTTATATAGAAACAAACATACAGACACATTATTTCTTTTTACATTTACAAAATACTATTTTGTGCCCGCGGCATCGCCCGCGTGGTATTTTATTTTTTGTGCTTTCTTTTGTACCATTTTGTACCGGAAAACATTTATTTTTCTGGGATAAAAAGTAGCCTATTTTTTGCTCGAATTGTTTACATTACTGTTGAATTTTCTAAAACGGCTTAGCCGATTTCTGTAAAATTTAAATGGAACCACCTCGGGAGTATACCCTTTTGAACTTAAAAATAATTTTTCGATTCGATTCACAATTGGCGAAATTGTAGATGAACATAGAACCTCCTCCTTTTTGGAAGCCGGTTAAAAATCAAGTCAACCCTTTGCTCTGTTGTTGCGTGAAAGGAACAAACCAACAAACACACTTTTTGATTTATAATATTAGTAAAGATTAAGTAGGTAGGTACTTTTTACATCACTAGGTATGAAATTCAAACTGAAATTTTCAATTCAAAATGGCGTTTTGTTGTTTTGCCCTAGATTTTTTTTGAATAAAATATTGTATATTTTATTCAGATTCAACTACGTTGCACTTTGTGTTGTATCACTGAATATTTTTAATATTTTGTTATTTAGATAAGTTTTTTTAAATATCTGAGTAAGCAATACATAAAACATAACACATTTATTTTGTTTACTGGAGAATGCTAAATGTTCACTTTTTCTACTACGTCATGTTTTAAAAATATAGATGAAATGAGCCCTACACATTTTACAGAATTACTCTTGAACGAAGTAATTGTACATAGAAGTCACTGTTCGCCGATTATCTGTTCATAGAAAAAATTAACCATGTCACCAAAAAATGTTTGACGTGAAAACGTCTTATCGATGAGCGCCGACATTTTTTTATAATTATTTTTCGAAAAAAATGGCATATTCGACTTCCATCGTGTCAATTAATAGACAAAATTCAAATAGTTCGCTCGAACTGATGTATACATTTTTTCCATTATCGTTGATTTTTCAAAAACGGCTCAGCTGATTTCTAAATTAAATTTAAATAAAAAACCTCGGGAGTTAACCCTTTCAAACTAAAATATTTTTTGTTTCGGTTCACAATTGGCGAAAATATCGATGAACATAAGGGGAAATCGTAAAATGAAACGTTCATAAAATAAAAACTAACAAAATATTTATTAAAACAAAGTCGCTTCAGCTGTCCCCATGTCCCTATGTCCCTATGTCCCCATGTATGCTTATATCTTTAAAACTACACAATGGATTTTGATGCGGTTTTTTTAAATAGATAGAGTGATTCAAGAGGAAGGTTTATATGTATAATAAACCTGTGCGAAGCCGGGGCGGGTCGCTAGTATAAAATAAATGGTTTTCGAGCCGTCACTGTTAAAGTTTCCTAGCTGTACGAAACTCAAAAATAATGCCCCTGAGAAATATTTTTGTTGCATGCGGTTTTAGCAAAAGACCCTCTACACTTAGTACAATTATCACCATGATTTTACAAAAAAAGTCTACGAAAATCGAGTGAGACAGCGTTATTTATCTCTATAGCTTCTCGCTATCCAATTCAGTCGCCCCTCGCAGCTTCCGTCCGCTAATGACCGATGGAACGGAATAGGGTTCGAATTTCGAATGACTCCGAGCTCCAATTCGAATTAGAATGTTCGATATTTGAATTTTTTCTGGCCGTTAATGTGTTAATTTTTGTGCACGCGATTTTTAAATAATTATTTATATCAAAATCTCCTCGCACCGCTATTAAGTGAGCTTCAGTCAGGATTGGGTTATCCGCAGCTTGAAGCTAACATCACAGCCGCCAAGTTGCATGATTCGGCCTATATCTTCGTGTGTTCACATATAGTCGGTGGGGTCGCACGACGCGGGAGCGTACGATTGGCTGCATCCTGCCGCAAATTGAACGCGCGGACGTCCGTCCGTTGACGTTCCATATTCGAATTTCAATTTGAAATTTTATTTTTTTAATATTACTATTACAATAATAATATGTAAGAGCTATAACCTGATTCATCTCTGCAAAATATCCGCCGCGTAGCGACTACATATTCGATAACTAATGAGTTTCAAACTTTAAAATGTAACCGTTGTTTCAGTACAACAATCGCATGTTTAACTTAAACAGACGTTGGTGAATTCGGGTCTAAAGAGCATTTATCTCAATAATTATTATTTTTCGAAAAAAAAATGGCAAAACCGTTCCATCGTAGACAAAATTCGAATATTTCGCTCGAATTGTTTACATTATTGTTGATTCTTCAAAAACGGCTCAGTCGATTTCTGTTAAATTTAAATGGCTATTTAAATGGCTGACTACCTCAGGAGTATACCCTTTTGAACTAATTTTTTTTTGATTCGGTTCACGATTGGCGGAATTTTCGATGAACATAAAAAAAACATACAAACGTGGAACATAGAACCTCCTCCTTTTTGGAAGTAGGTTAAAAATCAACTTAGCTATAACTAAAAAATGTTTATTTTAAGTATTAATATGCATAAGAAGAAGATAAATAAACTGTATAGGTATTATTATGCATAACAAGAAGGAAGGAAAGTTCCTATATAAAAGCGCCTCTACCGGCAACTATTCGCAACAATCCAACATGGCGTCGTCACAGATTATTCCTTAACCGAAGTGTTATTTTAATTACCTACTATTTTATACACATGTGCGGTTTGGGTGACGTTACTGTATGACGTCACACACATGTCTCGTTCAACACTTCAAATCTCGCCAGATGTGCGTTATTGACTGTTTTAGAAGACTTTTGTGTTATTAAATTTACTAAAAATGGTCCGCAACCAACCCGCAACCGTAAATACTTACGTAATCCTTATGTATTACTACGTAAATATTTTTATCGCGAATAAGTCCTTGCTTGACCACCAACTCGCCTGATGGTAAGCGACGTTGTGGTTGAAGATGAAGCACGCATACTTAGAAGATACCTATTCACTCTGACCTTGAAAAGCTTTAGATTATATCTCTTAGGAAACAGGAAAGCAGGAAGACTGTTCCATTCCCTGGCGGTACGAATCAGAAATGTTGAGTCAAACCGCTTCGTACGTATCGTAGGAAAGTCGACAGTGTAGGGGTGGTAATGTGGCGTCTTCCTACTTGTCCTGTAGTAATAAGGAGATGGTAGGATAAGGTCGTGCAGCTCAGATGCACAATCTCCGAAATGAATCCTATGAAAAGCGGGCAACTACTAAATACAATACATCAACACTTTATTGACACCAACAAGAAAACATAGCAAAAGAGACAGAAAAGGGACAAAAGGCGAACTTATCGCTAAAAGCGATTTCTTCTAGACAACCTCTCTTGGATGCAAGGAAACGTAAATACGACAAGGACGGTGTAAACGTAAAAATAAATAAAATAATGAAAAAAAGTTACTACAAATATAGGGTTATCACGAACTGGTATACTAAACCAAAGAGAGGTGATTTAAACAATCATTGAGATCCACTTTTACCATGGGATCAACTCACAATTCGAGAAAAAAAATCAGCTGATCTCTACGTTTTCTAGATTCCAAATTACAGTTTTGCATGGAACAGCTATTTTTTTAACGAATTCCAGGTCGCTTCCATAGTAAAAGTGGTTCTTATTGATGATCTTAATCATCCCTTTTCTGCAAGGCAAGGGCAAGCAGATAACCCTGTATTGATAGTAAAAATAAAAACACACTAAAAAAGCTATTACATATTTTAGAACAATCTTAGACGTCAAACTATGTATGCCAACAATAAACACAGCCCCTAACTAACGAATCCTTAAAAAAATCGCATAATTACAAAGCCCTTACCTTTGCTTGCGTTTGCTTTATGGCAACGAGAAAAAAAAGAAAAAAAAGTAAATAAAAGCCCGCGAAACGACGACAAAGCCCGATGATATCGTGAGAAAGCGACCCTTTTAATTAAAAACTCTAATTTCAAAAATGGAACGGCCCCGTTCGAAATTCAAATTTGAACGGCGCAATGAATATTTTTACAGACAAAAGTGCTCGCTCTGTGTTGTTTTTTAGTTTTCTTGTCTATGTATTTGTGGTTTGGTGACTTGGGATTTCAAGATGGCGATTTCTTATTTTCTTTTTGTCTATCCCGATTCTTGTTTTTTTTGAAAACTTAGCTTAACTTAACCTAAGCTTACAATAATTTGATAAGTAAGTTCGTGTATGTGATAAGATAGCTAGTCCTGGTGTCAGAGTTTTAAAGCTTAAAAAGCTTTAAAGCTGCTTTAAGGCCTCTGATATGACTAAAAAAGTTGATTTGTGAGGACCGGTTGTTTTAACAATTTAGCCAGATGTTGTCAGATGACAGAGGCCTTAAAGCGGCTTAAAATCTCTGACACCAGGGCTAGCCATGTAGCCATTTCACCACATACGTCATCCGAGCCACGGCAGCGTTGAGTTGTAAATGCCACCCGCGGTCACCCATCCGAAGACCGACAGTGCCGAGCTTAACTTCGGTTGATTTGATTTGAATCCATCCATCCATCAGCAGCCGTAAGATATCCATTGCTAGACAGGCCTCCCTTATGGATTTCCAATAAAGCCGGTTGGAAGCGGCCTGCTTCCAGCGCATTCCTGCGATCTTTCTTTATTACATCGTCAGTCCACCTAGTCGCTCAACATCCTACGCTGAGCTTGCTGGTCCGTGATCTCTATTCGAGAACTTTACGGCCCCATCGGCCATCCGTTCTTTGAACTATGTGCCCTGCCCACTGCCACTTTAATTTGCTAATCCACTGGGCTATATCGATTACTTTGGTTCGTCTACGGATCTCCTAATTTCTGATTTGAATCATATGATAGTACCGGCAAGCGCAGCCTAGGATGACCTAATTACCTTTGCCCTGATGCCGGGGCACTAGAATACGGCATCGGTATCCTGTAGTAAGAGCCTACTAAAAGGGGACCCCTGGGCTCGTGGGTGGACAGAGTTGGGGCTCTGGCCATCCACTCAAGCGGGCCCGGGGAGGACGGCAGCAACGCTGTCGTAAATTACGGTACAAGCCTGGTTTAATCACCAGGCGAGTAGTCGTGTAAAGTGCTGGGAGCACCGGTGTGTTCCTTTAGAGATCCCGGAGCTCCCAAGAAGGCACAAAGGCTGGTCACCGAAGGGGTTTTAGTGGGTACAATCCCACATAACCCTACTGCACCCCAATGCAGTTAGGGCATCTTTAGAAGATTTCCCCCTCGTAAAAAAAAGGATGACCTAATTAAGACCACAGGATTGCGCTGGATGCAAGCCGCTATCAACCGGTCTTATTGGAGATTTTTAAGGGAGGCCTTATGTCCAGCAGTGGACTTCCTATGGCTGAAACGAACAAACGAATATAATAGTTTTTAATGTGTTGAAATACCACAGATCTCTACAGAATAATAATACAAATCTGTTTTCTATTGTCCATAGACGCGTGCACGTGTGGCATCTCGGACGCAACTCGAAACCGTCTCACTTGAGTCGGTATCGAGTTCCCGTGCTAACATTGTTCGGGGCTTTTTGGGTAAGTTTAGTTAGCTTTGTCACGGTAATGAAAACTACAGTAGAGTGACTCGGCGCTGTCCTTGAGATATATATCTACGACGTCACGTGGCCTCAAAGAGCGAACCACGAGCTAGGGCTGCCCGCCTTCAGTATTATAATTTCATACTACTTACTCATTACCTACTAGAGTTTCTTTCTAGTTTTGTGTATTAAACTCATTACACTATCCTATGGTACCTACATTTAATGATGCAAAATTTTATATTAAAGTACTTATTACAGAAAAGAAACTCGTTGTGAATGAAACAGGAAGCATTCAATAAAAATACATAGGTATACACAACCATAAACAGCACAGTATGATCTATATTTTATCATAATTTAAAAGAAGTAGGCACGTAAATCGCACGCTTACTAGTTGCAAACCCACACTTTCGTTCGTCACTACGGCCGCGCCGCGACTGACTGGTATGCTTCTGAACATACTACGCTCGAGGCGCGTAGGTATGATTCGCGTTCCGACCGTTTGTATGGAGTCACTCTACTGTAGTTTTCATTACCGTGGCTTTGTCATGTATAATGTACTAGGTATTCTTTTCGATTTCGATAACCTATAGGTGTGTTTGTAAAGGCAGGCCTTAGTGTCAGTGTTTTAGCCGGATTTAGATCACACCGCAAGAACATCCATCCCGCTCATACTCGTACCTTAGCAGTTCCAGCTTTTTAGGGTACCGTACCTATAGGGTAAAAACCGGCCAAGTGCGAGTCGGACTCGCGCACCGAGGGTTCCGTACAAACCTGCAAGGTTTACAAAGTTCGTTCATTACGACAAAAAAAGTAATAAGTTTATATTTATTAAAAAATATATATTTTGTAATGTAACTAAAAATTTAAGGTTTTCGGAATTTTTCCTTTATGTGTGCTATAAAACGTTGCTTCATGCCAAATTTCAAGATTCTAGGTCGACTGGAAGTACCCTTTAGGTTTTGATTCCCTTGCGAGTACTTGCGAGTTTCAAAATATGCAGCTTAAATTGCTGTATCTTTTGATTGCGTTGGCTTAGAAGTTTGATTTTTTTCACAGCTTCAAGGGACAGTAGACCTGAGTAATTGATATAAATTTCAGCTTCATACCTCCACGCGTTCCTGAGAAAAAGGGTCTTGACAGACGGACGGACGGACAGACGGACAACAAAGTGATCCTATAAGGGTTCCGTTTTTTCCTTTTGAGGTACGGAACCCTAAAAACGGTACCCTATTACTAAGACTCTGCTGTCCATCTGTCTGTCCGTTTGTCAGTCACCAGGCTGTATCTCATGAACCATGATAGCTGAAATTTTCACAGAATATGATGTAGTATTTCTGTTGCCGTTATAACAACAAATACTAAAAACGGAATAAAATATATATTTAAGGGCTCCCATACAACAAACGTGATTTTTTGCCGTTATTTGCGTAACCGGCAACAGGTAGATGCTTTAAGGGGGGCTAAGGGGATTCCCAAACGGTACGGAACCCTTCACCGTCCAACTCGCACTTGGCCAATTATATTACTCCACTGCAGGACGTAGGCCTACCCACGAAGGGTGATTGGGCCATATTCACCAAGCTGGCCCAGTGCGGGTTGGTGGATTCACATCCGCCATCGAATTTCTTCTAAGAATGTACGCAGGTTGCCTCACGATGTTTTCCTTCACCGAAAAGCCAGTGGTGTGAAATTCCGTACAAAATTTCAGAATTCATTGGTATTCATTATATACCAAGCTTCGTAATGGATGTAAAAAACAAGTGAAATCGTTCATTCGTACCATACGTTTTAAAAAAAAATAGACCCTTTAAGGGTATTTATTCGAGCATAGCCCTCTCCATAGCTCGTTGCACTAGCTACAACATAGACCAGCTATTCATAGGTTCACTAAGTATAAGTAGCTCCCCTCCCGTCTAGGGTAGCTAATTCTCAATCACCCCCACTAAGGGTTGGAACCTTAATCAATTACAAGCCAGACTCTTATGGGACGTACTATACAACCTGGGATATTGTCTTGGTACTTTACGAGCGGTTTTGATACTTTATTACTTATCTACTGACGTACTCAGGATTTAGTATGACTGTGATTATAATAAGCGTGATGTCTGGGCAAAAAAAAGATTATTTTAAGTAGCCCGCGAGTTAGATTATCAAAAAATACTGGACGCGTATTTTTAAATTTGTCAATCAAACAATAAATGACAAAGATAAACTTTGTCAAAGTTCGAGAGTGGGGGCTTATGACGTCACTTCTTTGACAAAAGTCTATTACATTTGTAGTCTAGTTGTGACATCACAGGGAACTTTAAGGCGCTGTGTCTTCGTCAATTTTTAAGGTTCCGTACTCAAAAGGTAAAAACGGTACCCTATTACCAAGACGCCGCTGTCCGTCTGTCTGTCACCAGACTGTATCTCATGAAACGTAATAGCTAGAGTTGAAATTTTCACAGATTATGTATTTCTGTTGCCACTACAACAACAAGTACTAAAAACAGAATAATATAAATATTTAAGGGGGCTCCCGTACAACAAACATGTTTTTTGTGCCGAGGGGCTTCCATACGATACGGAACCTTTCATGCGCGTGTCCAACTCGTACTTGGCCGATTTTTTGTTTCATAGACAAAAGAAAAAAATACGTGTCTTATATTTTTTGATGAAATAAAATCTATCTGACGGACTAATTATATTTTTAAGTTATCATGCATATTCACTTTTCATTAAATTGTCACATATTTTACTACGGAACTATCTCTAAAAGGCTATGTTCGTCATTACCTAAGAAAATAACGCGACGTTATGTTATGAAATCTCCGGTTTCTTTTTAAATTCGTGTAAACAAGGTAATGCCTATTATTCGT
Organism: Hypomecis atomaria; assembly: GCA_964007245.1. Taxonomy (NCBI): domain Eukaryota; kingdom Metazoa; phylum Arthropoda; class Insecta; order Lepidoptera; family Geometridae; genus Hypomecis; species Hypomecis atomaria. The sequence continues at coordinate 8,259,868 of OZ023308.1, read as the reverse complement.
ATAGATAGGTGGGCATAAGGGCGTGTGCACACGACCAATTACGACCGTGTCCGGCAAAACTATAGATTCCTGCGTGCGCGTGCCGGACCGCGGGGTTCGGTCATCTAGATGTGGCTCTATAACTATCTATAAAATAATCAGCCAAGTGCGAGTCAGACTCGCGCACAAAGGGTTCCAAACCGTATGGGACTTTACATATTTTATTTTAATTATTTATTTTTGAACTGACTATGCAACTAAAATAATTATATTCTGTGACTATTTTAAACATCTTCTATCTATTGCCGTTTTTAATATCGAGCAAAAAAATCACGTTTCTTCAGTTTCAGTTTATTTATTTCGACAAATGGGTGTCACAGACACACTTTTGAATAGTCAAAAACAATCTACAATACAGTATACACAACAAGAAACTAATTACTCACATGTTTATAGTATGGGAACCCCTTAAATATTTATTTTATTTTAATTATTTCTTTTTAAAGCAAATATGCAGCTAAACAACAACAGGTAACAGGTATCACAGGATATTTGGAAATATCCTGTGAATATTTCAAGCGTCTACCTGTTACTTACCGTTATTAATATCGAGCGAAAAACGGCAAAAAAATCAGGTTTGTTGTATCAGAGTACCCCCTTTAATATTTATTCTATTCTATTTTAGTATTTGTTGTTATAGCGGTAACAGAAATACATCATCTGTAAAAATGACAACTATCTAACTATAACAGTTCATGTTATACAGCCTGGTGACAGACAGACAGACAAACAGACGGACAGCGGAGTCTTAGTAATAGGGTCCCGTTTTTGCCCTTTGGGTACAGAACCCTAAAAATGGTGTCGTTTATTGATATAATAATTATTAATTTACACGATATTATATTGAAACTGCTTCAAACAACTTGGGTATCTCTGGTATGGGCTGAATCATACAAGTCGGTGGATGTGAAGTTAGCTACAAGCTGCGCCATATCCAATCCTGATTGAAGCTCACATAAAGCTGCGCGTTGATTGGGTTTCGCGCAACTTGTAGCTAACTTTACATCCGCCGACTTGTATGATTCGGCCTATACCCGTATGTATAAATCTTTTGTAGGGATCCATCCATTCATCCATCCATAAGCCATAGGACGTCCACTGCTGGGCATAGGCCTCCCCTATAGATCTCCAATAAGACCGGTTGATTCTTTCATCCAGCGCTATCCTGCTGTCTTACTGAGGTCATCCGTCCACCTTGTGGGTGGACGTCCTACGCTACGATTGCCGGTGTATGGTTTCATGGATATACACATAGTTTAAAAGTCGGAGCGTCGTTGAAATTTTTGCGGAGAGTTGCGAGGATTTGCGGCTAAAAGCTTGGGAGAAATAAAGGCTTCCCTTTTCTCCTACGCACTGTAAACCTTCTAGATATGTTGAATAAATAAAATACTAAATACGGTAGATGCACCGGTTGTGGCAAGTGTCTCGGTTTTGGCCATTTTATGTCATAATTATTGCATCAAAAGCGTTGCAAAAATAGATTATAAACAATATACGATCAATATTATTTGCGTAAATATCAAAGTTTGAGAATTTCCTTAAAATGCAATGTCTGTCTACACAATCATTAAAATTGAAAGTAGCAAAAATGAAACTAAGATGACCAGAACCGGTGCATGTACCATAATATAATTATTTTCAAGTCAAACTACGCTCATCCGCTCTTTCGCTTCCAGTGGCTCTACATCGGCGGTGTTTGACCACACCCTGATTACAGGGGTGACGACACCGCAAATATTAGGGGCAGTCTTTCCAATACGTTTGCTGGTTGTTTCACGCTGCTTCACCCGTAATTATACAGCTTTAAAACGATTATTTGTCGAAAAAAATGGTTGTCTGTAAAGTCGGTTAACGGAAGATAATTTTACGTATAAAGAGGCTCAAAAACATCACACAATTTTGCATGACCGCAGTACAAACATTAGGTCTAAAACACTCCTTGAAATATTTTACATATTCGCATAATGTTCTTCTCATAATGTGCATTATGTCATATGTACTAGGTACCTAGTTGCCTGTTATGCAAAATATATTTTCTCTATGAATAACTCTGTACTCAAAATGTTCGCTATTCGCAAAATGACAGCTACTCGAAAAATACCTGTTTTGTTTCTCATAATATCCCTTCATATCTGAGGCCTTGAGGCGGCTTTAAAACTCTGACACCAGGGCTAGCCACCCGGCCGGTTCGAACTTGCTTATAATATCCCTTTTGCAAATGTAGAGTCCATGGCAGGTATTCAGTTCTCTATTTCCAAGAGGCTTGAAAGCATCAAACAATGTAACAAATTTTTTTTTTTTTTTTATTCAATATAGGTTTGCGTTTGACTACATACTGCCTGATGTTGAGCAGATATGCGGTCTAGGATGTAGCACGCTTACCTAGAAGATACCTATTTACTCGGGATTTGAAGACACCCACGTCGTACTTTAGCGGGAAGACAGACCCAGGCAAAGCGTTCCACATTCTGGCTGTTCGTATGAGGAATGAGGACTCGAAACGCTTGGTTCTAAATGAAGCACATTTTTCCTTGACCACAGTACCTAGAGCCAATAGGCTTAGAACACATAAATCCCTCCTCTATAGGTTTCCTATAACATTGATTGTGTCTGCATAGTTTGTAGAATGTCTATTAATATTTTTGTAATTGTGCTCTTTTTGAAAAATATCCCAAATTCGCATTAAATCTTTAGCAAAATGTCCGTTAATACGTATAATTGCCTATTTTGCAAAATGTCTGTTCTCACAAAACAACCATCTACTCGCAAATGTTTGCGACGTAACGGACATTTTGCGAAAGATATTATGCAAATATGGGATATTTTTTCTGTTCGCAAAATGACAGCTACTCGTAAAATAGCTTCTTGCGAAAGGGATATTATGAGAATCGTTTCTCATAATATCCCTTTTGCAAATGTAGAGTCCATGGCAGGTATTCAGTTCTCTATTTCCAAGAGACTAGAAAACATCAAACAATGTAACAAATAAAGCACATTTTTGCATTACCACAGTAGAGGCAGTAGGTCCAAAACACACAAACTGCTCGGTTTGTCTGGTTTCTGCGGTCGGTCCTAATTAGCGGGCTTGTCATAGTGTAAAAAGGATAGAAGGGTAACTCTGGCATTGGGTAGAGCGAGCAACAAGAAACCGTCTAATTTTATCTGCTTTTTCTTTACTAAATGGTGGTATTACATAAAGAAAACCAAAAGAATACCATCGTCAAGAACACAGTGCTTTATTGAAAAGCTAATTCAATTTTGCAACACATTTATATTTTTGACGCGATAACGTTTTATAAATCGCTCATCGCCGGCTGCACGCACGAAAAAGCATTTCTCATTGTCACGTTCCCCTTGAGCAGAGCGTGCAAGCGAGAACGCAGGTCAAGCGGTAGAGACACACATTTTACAGAAATCGCCTGAGCCTGAGCCGTTTTTGATAAATCAACAATAATGTGAACAATTCGAGCGAAACATTCGAATTTTGTACACGATGGAAGGCGGTTTTGCCATTTTTTGCGAAAAATAATTATCACGTAAAATTATCGTCCGTAACTCGACTTTTACAAATAAACAGTAATTTTTTTACCACATGAATAAATTAAATTAAGCTTCTATATGATTTGTATTTTGTTAGATTTGTACAGTTATCATAGAAATATTGGTTTTGTCAAACCTTCCCTACTGCACAATTCTACACTATGTACATAACTCGGGTACATTTTACCTGAAACCCTGAAAGGACAAAGGGGTTTGTTTGCCCCGGAATGTTTGTGCTCCGTACAGTGCAGTGCTTTGTGCTTGCAATGCCCGTTAATACTCGCCATTGCAGTTGTTATACTGATTGTAACTTTACTGTGGCTTTATACTAATTTTTAAACGACTTCCAAAAAGGAGGACTGGCACTGAAACGTGGTCTCTTACTATGGGACTTATTAATAAACTCCAAGTAGCACAGTTATGGAGAGGACTATGCTCGGAGTCTCTCTGCGAGATCGGAGCAGAGGACTGATGACCAGTGGGGTCGAAAAGTTCTCGAGTGGAGACCACGAACCGGCAAGCGCAGCCTATGTCCAGTTGTGGACGTCCTATGGCTGATGGATGGATGAAAAAGGAGGAGGAGGTTCTATGATCGTCTTTATATATTTTTTACGTTATGTTTAGTCGGTGGACATCTTACGCTGCGCTTGCTGGTCCGTGGTCTCCATTTGAGAACTTTACTCCCCCATCGGCTATTTGGAATTATGTGACCTAATCACTGCCATTTCATCTTGCTGATTCGCTGAGCTATGACAGTAACTTTGATTCGTCTGTTGGTTCTGGTTTAGTGATGGTTTGATGGTTTGGTTTCGTTTTATTGAAATAGCAAGCAAGTTCATAAAGGCCAGGTGACTAGGGACTAGCCCTGGTGTCAGAGTTTTTAAGCCGCCCGAAGGCCTCTGACATGGCTGAACGGTTAAAACAACCGGGACCTACAATTTAACGTGTCATCCGAGCCACGGTAGCGCTCAGTTGCAAATGCCACCCGCGGTCACCCATCCGAAGACTGACCGTGCTGAACGTTGCTTAACTTCGATGATTGCTAACAAACACCTAGTAAGACTACGCTACGAGGAGCATTTATTGAAATGCTCTCAGAAGAATTACAAGTAATAGAAGTATTGCTAAATTTTACTCAAATGAAAACTACGTGACAGCTGTCTTATTGATATCTGGTTATTAGGGCATGCAAAAACCGGATGGTTTTGAAAACCGGTTTTTTCGGTTTTTTATTTATAAAACCGGGGAAATCGAGTTTTTCGGGTTTTTCGGTTTTTTTCTAGTAAATTTTTGAAAATACTAGTAAATATAACAGTTTGTTTGTTTGTACTGCCTCATTGTTGGGCAAAGATCTCCTCTCGAGATTTCCAGTTCTCTCGAGTTTTGTTGGTCTTGTGCTGATGCCGCCAATTTGGATTAAATGTATTTAGTTTATCGCACTATCTAATAGAGGGTCTATCACGAGGCCGCATTGGGTTGGGACTCCATTTCGTGGTGATTTTAGCCCAGAGGTCTTCCAGAGGTCTTCTGGCATTTGACTGATTTACCCGGCCCACTGCCACTTCAGTTTAGCGGCTGTGAAAGCTACATCTTTGGTTTGAGTTCTGGTACGCAGTTCGGTGTTTACTCGCAGTACCAACTCGGTCTATTAGCCGGTCACCGAGAATACTGCGCTCCATCGCTCTTTGGCAAACCTTGAGCTTGGACTTTTGGACCTTAGTTAATGACCATGTTTGTACACCAAAAGTCAAAATGTGATCGGAAGGCGTTTCTTCGTATGTTCTTTCATGGCCCAACAGCTCTTCCAGGCGTTCTCTGTTCTTCTTGGTCCTGTCTCGCCTGGAAGGTGACTATTTGGCCAAGATAGATGTAATCGTGAACGTATATGTCTTCGCCATCGACAGTTACCCGATGTTTGATGCCATTGGTCATCACTTTGGTCTTTAATTAACATGTTCCGTATCCGCAATCCAACCTCAAGGCTTGCAGTGGTTAGGTTTTGTAGCATTGATTATAGCTCTCTAACTGAGGAAGAGACGCTGACGATATTGTCTGCAAAATGAAGGTTAGTTAACCATTTTTCAACGACATTAACACCCCATCCTTCCCAGCTTGCCGCCAGCTTTCTGAAAACTTCTTCGAGGACGCCCGTGAATATTTTCGGGGACAGTGGGTCTCCCTGTTTAACACATTTCTCTATTGCAAATGCTGGACCAGAAGATTGTAATTTTATTGCAGCAGTACTTTGATAATAGGTGAGGCGGAGAAGATTAACGTGAGTGATGCTATCAAATGCTTTTTGAGCGACGAAACGGAGGAGGTACTCAATTCGACACGTATGTTCTATAATCTGGTTGATTGCGTGGAGATGGTCTGTAGTTTATATGTACAGCCCGCGACGAAAACCAGCTTGTTCGGGTGGTTGTTCCATGTCTAGTCTTCCTGATATGCGATGTTCTATGATTTTGATGAAATAATAGTCATTATTTATATTTCTTTTGTTTTTTAATTTCAACAATCGAGCTTACTTCCTTACATAGTATAAAATAAAGTAGCTATTTTCGTTTGTTTGTTTGTTTGTTTGTCTGTATGCTTAAATCTTTAAAACTACGCAACGGATTTTGATGCGGTTTTTTTAATGGATAGAGTGATTCAAGAGGAAGGTTTATATGTATAAAAATTCCCGAAATTCCCACGGGAACGGGCACAACGCGGGTAAAACCGCGGGGCGCTGCTAGTTTATGTATAATTTACAAATATTAGACAAACGTGCAATATATACCACAGTTTTACTACGTAGCTTAGCAGAAACTGCCGGACTAATGTAACGAAACAAAATGGCGGTGGTCGATAGCGTTTCGGTGAAGATGAGACAAAACGGGTCCCATTACGCTTATAACGCTACAACAACGCAGCGCTCTGCTTATATCACGATACGCTATGTAAAAACAGGGAGAGAGTGAGAACTTTCGCACTTCAAACTTTGAACTTCATCCTTAGCACGTGCATTAGACGTAATTTTTTAAATGGAAAAAAAGTATCTTAGTTCGCTTGGCTTATTATTTCTCTGTAGGTTAGAGCAACTAGATGACAATAATGTACTTTATTGCGAAGGGGAAAGTTAATATGCGAATTTAAAAAAAATGTAGAAAACACCAATAAACCCGAAAAAACCGGTTTTATAACTAGAAAAAACCGAGTTTCTAATGCGGTCGGTTATTCGGTTTTTTCGGTTTTCGGTTAACCGGTTTGCATGCCCTACTGGTTATACAATATACGCGAGAGTGAGTTTAACAAAAAAATAACGCAATGTCTGTCGCATACGTCAAAATCACCAGGACCAGGTGTCAAAATGGTTAAAATTTGGTTACACTTGGTCATATGTCGTTTTCGGAAATTTGAACTCTCTAGTTCCAGTAAGAAGGTTCAAATCTCTGACCATTTTACCTTCCTACTTTTTACCTTTTTGAATTTGGACACCCGAGATAGCTCAACAAGTATGTGAAACCCTTCGAAATTACGTAAGTTCGGTATGTGCATCTTTTTCTAACACCTGTTAAATTTCATGTTTAAAATGGGACAAAGTTATGTATACCTCTTGCTATTTTAGTACTGTTTCTATTACTTTGGTTCTTATTCTATGGAAATGCTCAGTATAAATAGAAATCCGTTTTAGAATTGAAATTTCAATGTCGGAGGGTAGGACCATATGGCACCCGCATTCTAAACAAGAGGGCAGAGGGTGAGATGATTGAATTACCCGCTGTTATCTGCCGTGATGAGTCATGTCGCAAACGGTTCAAGCTATTTTAGTAACCTAAAGCCTTGTAGCGTATAGTAGGTGCCCCGGTTTTGGCCACACACTCGGTTGTGGCCATTTTGAGATTGCCTCGTTGGCTCAGTGGTTAGTGAACCTGACTTCTGGTTCACAGAGGCGTGGGTTTGATCCCCACCCAGGGCAAGCGTTTATGTGATTAACATAGGTGTTTGCTCTGTGTCTGGGTGTTATTTAGGTACTATCTATGTAAGTATGTATTTAAAAATATGTATAATATGTAGTATATCAGTCTCTGGCAGCCATATCACAAGCTTTGCTTAGTTTGGGGTCAGAGGCCGTGTGTAAGATGTCCCCCAACATTTTTATATTAATATTATTATGGTGTCAAAACTAATGCATAAATGGTAATTATAAACAATGTAACAACATAAATATTGTTTATGTGAATCTCAAATTATAATTATTTCCAAAAATATAATTTGAACATTAAAGTGTCTAATTAATCGTTAAAATTCAAAGTGGCCACAAATGATACTAAGATGGCCACAACCGGGACACCTGCCCTAGTTTGACTAGGTGTTTGTCAGCGATCACCGAAATTAAGCAACGTTCCGCACGGTCAGTATTTGGATGGGTGGCTGCGGGTAGCATTTTCCAACTGAGCGCTACCGTGGCTCAGATGACCAAAACTAAAATGTAATTCGCCCTACCTCAAAAGATTTAAACACGATTTAAACGCTGTTTAACCGTGCAATTTGTACTGTTAAACATTGTCTAAAGCTTGCGTAAAACTTTTGTGGTTAGATTAAGCCCGATTACAGAGGCACCATCGTAATTATATTAGCTAAATAGCATAGTTCTGTTTCTTTTTCACTTTAGGCATTCGATAGAGGGAACACTTTTTACGTTGCTATTAAATTTACGCTGGTGCCTCTGTAATCGGGCTTAATGACAACGTTTAGACTCTAAATATAAAAGGTCAATTTTAATTCTAACTTCAATCTAAACGTTTTTAAAATAACATACAAAAATAAATAGGTTACAATCAAAGATAGAACAATTTTATAAACAATATAATATCATCTACCTATGTGTAATATTTTTAATCTACGCAACAGAAATCTTAAATACCTTAGTATGATTACAAAAAATAAGCAAAAATTAAAAATATTATCCAAAAATAGAACAATTAAAACATAACAAAGCGCGCTTTTGTTTTAAAAATCGAACGCTCAACATCCCCGCGTTTCGCAGCAAAGGCCTTTCGTTTCGTACTTCTATATTTCTTTAGTGTCGATTTTAGCGAATGAAAAAGTGCGCTTTCAGCATTTTACAGGGTTACCATATCTCAAGATTTACCTGCGATTTCGGGATTTTTGTTTATTTTTTTAGACGATTGAGTAGGTATATTAAACTACCTACATAATGTGACACCGGCGCGCGCGCACATATTGTTGTATCATCTATTTGTAATATTTGTATCTTTGGAGAAATTAAACCAAAAATACCGTGGCTACATGTTTCCCTAAGCACCTCTGGATAGGTAGGTAGGTATGTAGGTATACCTCACCGCCACCGAAAGCATATGACTAGAGCTGTAGAGTTATCTCTTACAATGATAATACAGTATATAATTATATTAAAGTATAGTAGGTGTACCGGTTGTGGCCACTGACCCGGTTGTGGCCATTTGGTGTCAAAATTATTGCATAAATGATAATTACACACAACGTAATATCATAAATATTGTTTGAGTGAATCTGAATGTTTGAAAATTTCTTTATAAATATTATTTTTACATTGAATTGTCTTTTTAGTTCTCAAAATTCAAAGAGACCACAAATGTTACTATGAGGGCCACAACCGGTGCATCTACCCTATAAAGTATAATAAGTATAATAGCCATACGCTCGCCTGGAGCCCAATTTTTCAAACATTAGAATAATTTCTAACATTTGCTGAAGATCGCATGCCATGCATGCACTCTCGTTCTCACATTCTTCTCTATGGATTTTTAATACTTCCTTCTTACTCGGACACGTGATCGTTTACGCTTTCATTGTTCGATCTTTCAGCTGTTCGAATGACTCAATTATTCTCTAACCATTTCTAGGTCTAACTACCTCCTCAGAAATTTCGCTCGACACATTCAGAGTTCTTTTTTCAATCCGAAACAGTAGACAATATTGACACGCTACTGTGACGCTTAAATAACAGGCAAAGGTTTGCCTGTACTGTACTGTATCAGCCTTTTAATAATCCTCTGCAGGACGTAGGTCTACCCACAAAGGGTGACTAGGTTATATCAACCACGCTGCCCCAGTGCAGGTTGGTGGATTCACAAACGCCATTAAATTTCTTTTACGGACATAATTATGCAGGTTTCCTCACGATGTTTTCCTTCACCGAAAAGCCAGTGGTGTGAAAACCCGTACATAAATACCAAAGAAATCATCGGTATGGGACTGGGATTTGAAAATGCGACCTCACGATTTTAAAGCGGGTGTCACTACCACTGGACCAACACAGCAGGGCTTGCCCACTTTCGTATTTTTTTAATTCACATCTGGTAACCCTAACATTTCAGCACTCTTCATCCGCTTTTGTTTTCAACATCTCGAGCCATCGGCTGTTTCGTGCTTTTCCTAATGGGATTAAGGCAGTGCTGCGCTGCGGTGAGTAGCGGAACTAATTCTCTATTACCCGCCTCCTCGGCTTCATTTTAATTAATGCAATGTCTGGTGATCTACTTCTCTCAATATTTTAAGTCTAAAATTTTTATTTTATGTTTTTGGTTTGGTTTTACAACAAAAAAACCTTTGCAGCCTGACCCTTAAACTTACGCGTTTGCGTAAATGCCTCCAATCATAGAATAGGCGTTATTATTCTATGCCTCCAAGTCTCCATAAATTTTTGTTAGTTCTTCCTCGTTTCCGCCAGGAGCGCTGTACGAAAATGTATGGAGTCATACGGAAACTACCTACCGTTTCAATTTACGTGTAAACTTGTAGGTACCTACTAACCTCTCTACTTGAATTAACTCATTTACCGAATATATTGCTTTACCGAAGCTATTTTCATATTTCAAGTTTTTAGTTTCTTAGATGTGATAATACATAGTTAACTTAACCCTTAATAAGGCGCGAGCCAGTAGGCTAGTTAGAGAAGAAGTTGAAATTGATTTAGGGTAAGTTGATACTCTAGAATATGAAAAATTAAAAAAAGGGGGGGTTTTCATGAGGGGAGTACCTTTTTTTTGGGTGGGAAATAATATCCCTTTGCCCGATTAGGTTTACGCATTAGGTTTTTGGGTGGGAAATAATATCCCTTTGCCCGATTAGGTTTTGTACTTTTAGCCTCAGTTTCATTATTTCCATATACAAGCACTAGCCCGTGGCTTGGTTTGTATTTTTTGTAAAATTATAAAAAAATTAAGTAAACTAAAAAAAAGGGTCTTGTCATATTGTTACTTATATAAAATTTTCTGTTTTGCCTTATTTTATGTAGACCCCTGAAATAAATTTGTAAACTAGAAGATTAAAACAATTTAGAATTACTTATAATAGTGTTTTATTTCGCTTATAAAACTAAGAAACTTATACTTACCTAAAGGAACATAAAAAAAAAACATTCTTCATTCCGCTGTGGGACCTGTGTGTGTGTTAAAACGAATAAATAAAAGAAATAAACAGGTGAGATGAATAATAAATGCAAGAGCTTGCCACCAAAAAAAAATGTTCTGAAAACCATCCGCAAAAACATAAAACAAAATAAATTCAAACGAAGTCGGGTGCAGTAGCTAGTTAGCCATAAAAAAAATCATGACCTTATCGGGCAAGGGGAAATAATTTCCCACCTATAAATTTGCATTTTTTGAGGTTATGGTTTGTTACATTGCATTGGAAACCACATAAAACAGCTTCAGAATAGACCTTTTACCAGATATAGCAATCAAATTGTACTTACAGGATTTTTTGTAGAACAAAAACTCGTTTTTACTTCGGATCGTCACAAAAATCAACGCTCGTTTACTCAAAATTCTGCCACTGACACTTTGACATAAAAAAAAATAAGTCAAGGGTTGCCATGAAGCAAAAAGTGTTGCCAGGAAAAGAAAAAAAAAGTCCAAAAAATTTGTGGTGTCTTTCATTCGTTCACTGCAAATAATTTGTCGATAATATTTTACTTTAAAAATAAAACATCGTGGTGGGAAATAATTTCCCCTTGCCTTATTAAGGGTTAAAATATATTTACCGTAATTATTTCTATCTAACACTCAATATTTCAAATATCTCAGAGCTACAAGGAAAAACCTTCAAAAGAAGCTAACTACAGTTTTCCTCAATACCAAAGTGTATGAAGCTAAATCACTACTATGAAATGTGAAGTAAGTTCCATCTACCGTCGAGTAGCAGCACTACTAACTCACTAACTCCATCTACTATATATAGATGGCGTTACGCTCAATCAGGACCGCGTCAATACAACTGCCATGCATAGTTTATAAGTATAGAAGGGCATCATAACACGCTCCCTGAGCGGGATGTATCATCAAATTGCTATCTCCGCCGCGGAATGGCGTCTAAAATATTCAGTGGCACGGTAACTGGTTTTGTTTCGCGCCATAATATAGTCCGGCCAACTTATCAGCTCAGCTGAGAGGGGAGCCACAGTCAAGTAATACTGACAGGTAATCATTGAATTTTTGTAGTTCCTAAATTTGTCCGTCTGAAGAGATGGCTTGGTAATGGTGTAATGAACGACGGTGTAGCAGCTTAGGTTGGTTTTGGCGCGCTTTTCAGTTTTTATGTGATGGTTTATTAGGTTGGTAGTGAGGTTTAGTGTTGGGCAATTGGCGTAAATGTGTCATGTCGATAAAAATAAAGTAGAGAATTCGTTTGTGATGTCGCGTAAAATTGTTACTATCACACATTATAGTGCAAATGCATTGTCGAGATTGGTTTATAATGTAAAGTGCATTTGGAAATGAATCACTACATACGACGTGTGGGGCTTGCCTATAATTTTTTTTATTGCCCTTCTCATTGTTATTATGACTAGATTTATTGTATTGAAATGGTTTGATTACAAAAAGATAGAAAAGAGATAATTTTTCTCTTCTTCAAAATTTTTGTCAATAGGTAATAAGTAATGGTAGTAAAATGTCAGAGGTTCGTGGTGCTATAATTTATTTTATTGGTCACATCACATTGACCAGGGCGTTAAACTTGAACACTTCATTTTACAATGAAAACTACCTATTTTTGTTGACGTGATTTATTACACATAATTTTACGTAAAGAAATTGAGGAAACTTTGCATCCAACTTTTAGTAATTTTGCCAAGCAAACAATGGTATCTGCTTGCTTTGTACTAAGCCAAAAAGGAGGTGATAAGGCAATCATTATGAATCACTTGTACAATGGAACCAACTCGGAATATAAAAATATCTGCTGTTCCATACAAAATTGCAACTAGAAATCGACATAACGTGTAAAATAACAGGTTCTAGAGAAAAAGTTGTTCACAATGATGGTCTGAATTACTTCCTTTCGCCTTAGTACAGTAATTTTGGGTAGCTCTGTTTAATGTATTAGGTATCTGTATGACTGTCGTAATAATAATGTAGTAGCTAAGCCATAGGTACATTGCAATGTACTGAATATACAGAGCATCAATTGGCTCCTGTCTGAAACAGGCATTGTGAACTCCGTGCGGACATGGTTGATCCTTCAATGTACGCCAAATGTATGGGCAGCCCGAATTTCTAATTTCAGCCTTAGAGATTCAGGCCGCCCACACATTTAATCATCAGTAGTGTTTTCTCTTTATTTAAGTCAAAAATGTTTTAAATAAGATACACCTATTATTTGCATAGAATACTTGCGGCCGTTTTCAATTAGTGTTATTGCAATACCCTTATAAAGTCAAATATGTATATAAAAAGCATGTAAATATTACATAAACCTTGCAATAATTAATAGAGAGATAGAAGTCTTACGGCTGATATGATGATGATTTTATCTGTACCTATAGCTGTTGTATTAACCAGTGCCATACATTCCAATGTACCGACCATCAATTGGACCCTGTCTGGAGCAGGCATTGTGAACTCTGTACAGGCATGCTCGATCCTTCAATGTACGCCGAATGTATGGGCGGCAAGAATTTCTAAGGCTGAGGTTTAATCGTTCCTTGGTCTAGAATGTACAGAATTAGTATTTACCTACGGTAGTTTTTAGGGTTCCGTACCCAAAGGGTAAAAACGGGACCCTATTACTAAGACTCTGCTGTCCGTATGTCCTTCTGTCTGTCCGTCTCCAGGCTGTATCTCATGAACCGTTTAGCTATAAAGCTGAAATTTTTTACAGATGATGTATTTCGGTTGCTCCTAGAACAACAAATAGTAAAAACAGAATAAAAGGGGGGCGAATATATGGGAATACAACAAACCTGATTTTTAGCCGTTTTTCGCTCTATATTAATAATGGTAACAGGTACATATTCCGTCTATCCCCCGTGGCTCTACTGCTTGGCTCAACTAGTAGAGCCAAGGGAATTTTTTCTTTCCCGTGACACGATTAATTTTCTATGGCTGCTTAGTCTATACAATCGAATTACCCGTGATCTTGGTCATTACCCGTGGCACTACTGAATTTAGAAATATGATATAACTATTTGTATCTTGAAATGTTATTAAAAAAATAAATAATAATATGAAATACCTATATTATTAAAATATAAAGATTATATTTTAACAAAACTTAAAAAAACATTTTATAAACTATAACTATTAAAATTAACCTACTTAAAATAACATGGCCAGAATGTTGGCAGCGTTGCCTCGCTGAATATTGTATTTTGCAATTTAAAAAATGACAGATGTCAAAATGACAGCTGTCATATCCAAGAATTCATACGAAATTTGCATGCAGGTGTAAAAGTGACAGCTGTCATATTCTGGAATTCATACGACTTGCATGACAGGTGTCAAAGTGACAGCTGTCAAACTAAAAAATAGATTATCTCCGTTACTTTCGATTTTAGGCTACTTTTGTCTTCAGAAAAGTGATAGAGCTCAACTAGATCTACATTTCGGATGACAGCTGTCAAACTAAAAAGTGGATTATCTCCGTTACTTTCGATTTTAGGCTACTTTTGTCTTCAGAAAAGTGATAGAGCTCAACTAGATCTACATTTTGGAGACAGCTGTTAAACTAAAAAGTGGATTATTTCTATAACTGTCGGTAATTTAATCAATTAGATCTAGCTTTTAGATTAAATTCACATAAGTGAAAATCCTCGTAACTTACTCTTTGCTCTGCACAGCTCTAGCCAAAATTCTATGGGCATAATAAAGTAATTTGCCAAATAATCTAAGAATCTAATAGATATCGAAAAATAAAACTATAATTTTAAAAACTAAACAGTATTTTATTAACTAAGATAATCATAAAGTACGAGTAAGACTACTACTTACCTAATCTCGCTGGTAGACGAAAATAAATGTTAACAAAATCAATGCTTCTTGTAAATAAAACTGTGAACAAATTAGGTACTTATGCACTCGAATGAAATAAAAACAAAGTTATATTGTAGGTGCATGCCACACATTATCCCTACTGGAGTATGTGCAAAACGAGAACCGTCGTGGCTTTACGGTGAACTAACAATAAGACAAGGTACCAACTATACTTGGTAGACGCGAGTACTGATGAAAACCGAATTGGTGTCTACCAAGTATCAAACACTTTTAGCTGTACTAACAATGACAGAGCAATTGTCAACGTAACAAAATTAGTAAAATGGCACACGGGCGACCTTACCTACGACGCTTTCCTTGTTGCACAAACTCTAAATCTATTATATCTCCACAGCAAATTATGACTAGGTGTTCGTTTGGGCTCTACCTTGGTTCGGATGAAACATTAAATTGTAGGTCTCAGGTTTTTGAACCGTTTAGTCAGGTCAGTCATATAATTAATATATCACCGAATGTATCTCAGACAAGACAGGTGAGAGAGGAGTTCAGAAACTCTTGAACATTCTCCTACAATTTATCAATCGACAACTAATTTACTACATAATATATCTATATTTACTACGGAACCCGAAATAAGTTGCGATAATATGTCATAACAAACCGGTGGCATATTTATGGCCTAAGAGCCGCCGAAAATCGACTTTCACCTACGTGATAACCAGATGAGAAGTATTATTTATTTATAAACATGCCTATGATAGCTTGCCTGCCCGAAAATGTTCATGGCTATTTTTTATTATACTTAAAACATTTCGTGAATGATTTTTTAAAGACAAACTCGTATGAATAATTTTGTAATTAAATTATCCTAATTTATTAAATTAATATGATACCAATTTGGACTGGTTGTAAGATCGGTTTCGTAGTTAAATTAACATATTTGTACATAGTTGCTTGCCAGGCAGTATGAACAAAATCAAGTAGACAAACCTACCAAGGTATTTTCTCTACATTAAAAACTATTACTTAGTTGGAATAACAATATATCGGCTATCAGGCTTTTCGATAGGCAAGCTACCTTAGGCCTATTTGTATGTAAATAAAATTTCATAAAAAGTGTGTCTTATCTGGTTATCAGATGGGTGAAGGTCGTTCTTTCACGTCTCTCCCCCTATTATCGCAACTTGTCTAACGTATGACCAACAGTTAATTCTCCACTGATGAATTGAAGGAGAACATTTCGTATATAGTCATCGTTATCGATATCAATTTGGTTTCGTTTTATACCTTTGTTGTTTTTTGTTCTTTTTTTCAACATATTGGTATTCTGAAACTCCATCAATAGTTTTAGCAGTCTTGGTAACGTTATTGTACCTTTCGTCACCCTCTTGTTGACTTTAGAGTGCCAGCCTTCCAAAACGTTGTTGGTTCTATGACGCAGACCATAAACACTCAACATTTTTGGAAAAGATGACTTAAACCAGAAACGTTGAATGTAATGTATGAACTTTTGCATGCCCAAATCATTACTTTCCTCTTTAATATACTCCCAACCCCGTACTATTTCTTCAGCCGGCAACAAAGGCAGGACTGCTGTAAGTCCTATAATGCGTTTGTGACCTTTTCTTTTAGTATAGCCGAGAGCTTTAGCTTTCTTCCATACTGCTCTTGACCAATGGTAAAAGCAACCTTTTAGTTGAACGTCAGGGAAAACCTCTATCAATGCATTAATGGCTGCTAACTCAAAGTCACAGTGGAATGTATTAGGGGACCAATTTGGTAGCGTTGCTTTTATTAACCTGAATAAGGTCTCATAAGTTTTCTGTTGCTTGTTTGGTAGCAAAGCAAAAATTAAGGGAATGACATTTGTAGTGTCTATCGAGCTGCCAATGTCACCATGTATGCTGTATAGTTCAGCAAACGGCAGAGGACAACTTTTAAATGTCGCATCCCCAAAAAATTCCCTGATTTCACCAGTTGTTTGTCTACAATCTGGCGAACAGAACAATATAATACGAGTCCCTTCATTATAGTAGTCGGCCAAAATGCAATCAGCAAAATTGGCAGGTATTTGAACTTCTTCAAAACAGCAATATACTGTTTTTAACACACCCATTGCTTTGTTTCTTGTGTCATACAAGCAATGTTGCACACTTGAAAGTGTGGGTAGAGATGCCACAAAATTTAGACTTTTATTTTGAAATGAATTATAGGTCTCATCGTATAACTGAGTGTTATGGTATATTATAATAGGTTTGTCAGATTGTATTACTTGAGTCTTTAAATTTTCAATTTCTCTAGTAACCACGTTTCTTCCTAGAAAAGGTTCACATGTGTGAAGTCTCTGCGATGTTTTGACCAATTTATCATCCTTAAATCAAACATGAAGATAATTATTAAACAGGTAAAATACACTCGTATTACTAGAGTAGGACAACAGAAACAAAGGCATTACATTGCTTGAAAGTTAGTTACGTTACAGTGAAACTTCTATTATCCGGTCCTTAGTTATACGGATTTGCGATTGTCGAGACTACAACCCGCGATCAAGAAAATTATTTTTTCAAATTGATTGACTCTAGGTGTACATAGACGGACATGTCAAAAGTAACGTAACCCGCTCGCGCCCAGCTCTTTTTCTATTCTTGGCGAATTGTTATCGTTTCAATTGCAATGTATTCCGCAGCGCAGTATCGCCACGCAATCTTCGAAGTTAAAAATTTCAAAGCATAAAAGTGTGGTGTTTTCGCGTAGAGATAAAATATTATTTAATTTTATTCATTTAAAAAGGGAGCAACTGGTCGTAAGTTAGCTAAAATAATAAGAAAAGAGCTTTTTTCATTCGTTCGGTTGACGAAATGCGTAACGACACGAATTAGTTCAATGTTAATCGAGGCTCTACCTACTGTGTAAAGAAAGAGCTTCATACAAAACTAGTACTAGGTATGCGTATTTTTTTATGCATAGTCGCACGTCACCAGATCCATAAAGATCTCATTACATGCTATCGTCCTTGTGATTTCGTCAATGTCTTACTTTGAACCTCCTATATTTTTAATATTATCGCTCCAAATATGAGACTTTATTTTAGAGGCTAAGTACTTCGAAATATTCTGCCGGCGAATACCTATTATGGTTCTTGTAGGCGAGGATGGAATTAACAGAATAATGGAATTTATTCATAAGGCGCATCAAACTTAATGGAGTCTGTGAAGTTGCAATCTGCGCAAAACCCCACTCTTCATAGGGATGAACTGACATACGAGTTTGCTACTACGCATCAACTCACAGTCTCAGAGCAAATAAAAAAATCAAGAGAGAATGTTGTGAACAAACAAGTGAAGCCAACCAAAACTACGCCTCGCAGTGTACAGACAATTACGCACACATCCAGGTAACTATGAAACTACGCCTTGGCTTGCAAGTCAAACTATGGCGGCGCAACAGCGACGCACTCACACATGTATAAAAAACCGGCTTCACTTGACTGTTCAACGACGTTCCCTCTGGATGTTTTTATTTGCTCTGAGCTCACAGTCACATTTTTTGTTCACAGATGTGAGATGCCACTAAGTTTGAATCGCACTATATACTCGTATCCACTTACTTTAATTGTAATTGTACCTGGACATTTACATTTTTTATAGGCAGAACATCGCCATATGGACGAACCATTTTTGAAAACTCTTATCTTGTGGTACTGGTAGTCTCCATTCAAAACTACCGTTCCACCTTTATACTGTCGGAAAAACAACCCTCCTTCTTTTCCTTCCATTAAAAATGGGTCTTGTTTTTGATTTTTTTCTCAAAATATTTTAATATTTCTGTAGGTATGGAACTATGGATGAGCAATGGATGATATTTATGTTACGATTATGATTTACAGAAGGATTGATTGGAGTCAAACAAAATACAATCACATTACATGACATCATGACTTTATTTTCTAGCCATCAATTTTCTCTCAAATGCCAGTACCTTCCTTATTCCAAGTAGTTTTGATTCAAGAAGATTGATATGTATGACAGACGTGTTAACAAATGAAATTTCATAATGGCTATCCCAGTTGTGTCACAGGAAATAATATTGCCCGTGACACTACTGGAAACAGAGTAGTGTTATGGGAAATGTACTTTTACCCGTAGCACTACTAGTAGTGTCACGGGAAAGTAAAATTTCCCTTGGCTCTACTAGTTGAGCCAAGCAGTAGAGCCACGGGGGATAGACGACATATTCATGCTTGAAATATTCACAGAATATTTATTTATTTAAGGGGGGCTCCAATACAGTACGGAACCCTCCGTGCGCGAGTCAGACTCGTACTGGGTCGATTATTTCTCTTTAGCTAGCTTACCCGCAGTTTTCGACATGATCTTTTATTTTTTTTTCGGGATAAAAAGTAGCCTATGACACTCTTAGACAATGAACATGATCCCTCTCTCTGTTGCTGCGTGAAAGAATATTAAAGAAACCTAGAGACCGATAAGTTTATTATAATTATAGTTAAATCTTCGATCAGCAGGGCGATTCTGTTAGCCGATCCCTTTACTGAAGTGATACGTTCTTGAACCTCTCTTGTTTTTCTGACAGTCCCGACAGCTCAAAACTGACAGAAAAACGAGACAGGTTCTAGAACGTGTCACCTTAGTAACGAGAACGGTTGACAGAATCGCCCCGCTGATCGAAGAGATAAATATAATATAGGGACCTTCTAAAAAAAAATTCTGACCAAACGGGGATATTTTGAAAACAAGTATTTGGTACATCATCATGACTCGTCAGAATTCGCTACCCGAACTCTACCAAGATCGATAAAGCAATTTTTACTCACTTATTTTTGTGGATTAAACAGCTGCCATATTGTATTTTTAATTAGGTAGCTACCGAATAATTTTTTTAGTTTGTCGAAGAGAAATAATTAAAACTTAAACTTGTGTTGAATACCTGTGATGGCCTCGTATGAGAATTATTTTCTTTTCACACATTTCATCCACGTGCTCTAGCATAGTATTCTGGTGTCTCTCTCATACTTGTAGTATCTAAAGTAAAATTTCAGTCACGTTAAAACTCTTCCATCGTTTGTTTACTTTATATTTTTGCACAAACATGAACACCTTAGATACAGACTGTACAGAGACATGCCATTTTTTATCACTGTGCCGTTTAAAATATTCTCACTGAACAAACGATACACTGTACTCTCCAACTAACTGAGCTTTTAAACTGATTTCATTGTCATACTGACTGAACTGGACTGGAAATTTAGTCCAGTGGAATATTTTTTGGAACTTACTCTCGTAATCGCTCTTGATTCTGTCACGAGCTCTAAAATTTTCCATGACATAGAATGCTACTGAACAAAATGTTCATAACTCCATGGTCGATGCTACAAACGTGACGCTGTAAACGACGCTTCTGTACATGTAAGGCTTCCAATTCATGCCTTCCAGAACAGGATGTTTTAACCTCTTGAACTGACTACCACGTAGGGTGTAGAAATACATAGATAATTATACCTCTGTCATGAGAGCTATCAAATTCTGACAAAGCACTTGCACGGCTCAGTTATTATATAGACAATTTCATATTTATACCTTAAATAGCATAGCTGCTTCCACAAAACTTTTGAACTTGATCTTTGAGCTTTTGAACAGAACGTCCAGGTATTTCTAGAGGCCACTTCTCAAAAATCACTTCCTCTCTGACCAATATCTCCATTCACAAAGCTTTACTTTCGAAAAATATCCTGAACAAAACGTTCATGTATTATCAACGCATGGACTGTTCATAGATACCACCTCTTGTAAAATTTGCTTTCAATACCTCCTGTCAGTGCTGACTTCCATAGTGAAAGATAGTTGAACCCTCGTCAGCCGCGACTTAATGAGCGTTCGGACGTTTACTCATTACTCTCACGTAGGACGTGCACGTTATTATAGTTTAAAATAGCTATTTATCATATTCGCACGTGGTAATATTGGCAGTACTTAGAACTTGACGAAGAATTGATAAATCATTCCATTATTATAAGTTCTTATCATAATCAACAGTCTGACGTCCTCTAAAGTATCCCTCGTGAGGATTTTCAACAAAATCGGCTTGAATCTATCGTAATCCTGCGCTTTATAATACACTACAAGCAATTTTTTTTTTTAATTGACAGACTACAAAACTGAATGAACATTTTAAAAGACATAAAAGATTTACATAAAATAATAACTAACGAGCACATTCATTCTTCTAGAAGTAGTCCTAACATGGTTAATTAATAGCTACAAGTTAAACTTAAATATGAAAAAACAAAAAAGATAAGTTATTACCAAGTATACAAACAAAAACTTAATTTCGATTTGTTTGCCTAATGAATCTTAAACAAATACAAACTAATATATTTACAAGCTGCTCATAGCGTAGTTTGACTGGTGCTTGTCAGCGATCACCTATTAAGCAACATTCGGCAGGGTCAGTCTTTGGATCGGTGACTGCGGAAGGCATTTCCAACTGAGCGATACCGTGCCTCGGATGACATCCATTGTAGATCCCGGTTATTTAACCGTTTAGCCATGTCAGGCTTTCAGGCGGCTTGAAAACTCTGATACCAGCGGCCTTTATTGAAAAAGCTCTCATTGTAGTTATCATCAGAAGGACGTCCACTGCTGGACATAGGCCTCCCCTATTTATGCATTCAGCGTGGTGTTTAGACGTTTAATCTCTCGCATAAAATATTATAAAGAAAACCAGAAATGAAACTCCGCGAAGATCGTAGCATAGGGCAAGTTTTAGAGCTTTTTGTAATATTTCTAACATTGTAACCTAACTTATGATTAACTTTAAACTTACCAAACGATCGGCCAACACAGGCCAAAACTTATCGCTATCTATTAATTACTTTAAGTACTTAGAGACGACAGAAAAAGGTCATAAGAGGTCATTAATAAGACGTAACGAGGGGATCGTTAGAGGCCGTTACAGCCCGTTATTGGGACCAGGGCGGGCGTTAAATCAATTTTTAATAAGTGACACTTGTATTAATTTAAGCTGTAAGCTGCTTGCAATTACTTGACGTTAGTGATGGTAGTAAATAACAGATTAAATAATTAATTTTATAGAGAAGCTATTAAATACAGAATTGTGAACTGTAATTATATATGTGATCGAGTTAGTAAGCCCTGCAATCAGTTTTTGAAAGTCTCTGATTGAACGCCTCTGACATGGCTAAATGGTCTAAATAACTAGGATCTACAATTTAATGGGTCATCCAAGCCATGGCTACGCTCGTCGCTCAATTCTTAAAGCTACTGTACAATTTTTACTACGCTGTCACCCACACGATATCGTCTTAGTTCTCATACCATGTTTAACAATATTTAATGTTATTTTTTAATCCGTTATTAAATTACTAATTGCAATAGACAGCAGAATGGAGTTTTTTTGTAGTTCAAATAATGGTTATTGTTGATTGAATTCTTGCATCGAAAGCAACATAATTTTAATGTAAAAATGATGTCGCTTCAATGAATTTTTACGCGCTTTAACTAAACGTCGCGTCGTAAAGATAATGTTCTTAGTCATTTTAAATTAGCATTTTTCCAATCTTTTTCTCTCCTGTTGGTTGTGGAAAAATTGGCCATTTATTTAGTTTAAATAATTGGAATGAGCTAGATGTCATAAAGCACCGTAGGACTGCTAGTTTAAATTGATTTTTTAGCACCTCATTTGAAAATGTAATGAAGTGCATTTATTTATAGTAAGATGTCACATTTGTGAATATGAGTAACTGTATGTAGAATTTAAATGATATGTTATTTTACAATAAAAACAAATACTTTAACGACATTCTTTTAAGCTTTCTTGCTGTATACTTTAATGGACTAAATAATTTGTAAGCATTTATTAGTTTCATTTTGGGCAGTAGGTTACAATCGGATAGAACAATGATCTATTAATTGTATTGTGCTGACATCGTTATACTAATATTATTGAAATTTTAATTCGTAATTCTGTGGTCAAGTCAAAAGGAACGGAAACTTTAAATAAGACAGTCAAAGACTTGAAAATAAAAAATCGCCGGCCCTGACCACAACTTCTGAATCAAAGTTGAAACTGAACCGATTTCGGTCGCAAAATACGGAGAGCACAGAGGCTTAGCTTCATAAAATGAGCATATAAACGTCACTTATTGGTAATAGGCGTTCGATTCTGCCTGATTGCTCTAAACAAAGCTTAGTTATCAATATCTATGCTCTAGAATTTACTGTCGTCTTTTACATAATAGAAACACAATAACGAGATACCTATTTTATTGATGACATGTAATTCGGATCTTAGTTTCCAAACAGTTGTATACACTGACAGAAATACAATAAGATTGCGGTAAAATACACCGAATTTTGCTTTCTTTCATTCTTGCCTTTTTTGAAGGTAAGTTAACTTGACATGACCTATCCATCGTCTTACCAGAGTCTTTACAGAATTCTTTTACATGTTACCTAGTGGGTGAACGTTTGCGCTTACGCGCAGCGTAGGACGTTCACAGTGGACAGTTGACCTCATCAAAGTACGATCACTCTGGATACAAGCCGCTTCCAATCGGTCTTGTTGGCGATCTATGTCTGGCAGTGGACGTTCTACGGTTGATTAGTGGAAGTCTACAAGCGTACTTTGTATTAAACTAGACTTCTATACTTTAAGTGATTTGTTCTTCAGTTTTAATCCGCAAGCCCAAGCGTCGAGTGCGGCCAACGGCCAGATTTACGGGCGGACGGCCAAATCGACCAGACTTGGCCGTTTAGAGCTGCGGTCATGTTTAGGATCTTTTAAGCTTTTAACTAAGTTTAATGACTCAATGAAGTATCGATATGTCAAGTTGAGTTTGAGGTTCTAATCGGTTCTGTTAAATATGGGATGGAACTGAAACGAAACATATCGGGTGCTACTGTGGCTCTGATGACATATTGTATTCTAGGACCCAGTTGTTTCAACGTGATGGTGTTGCTGATTAGCCTGTCAGAGACCTTTAGGCGGTTTAAAAACTTTGACACTAAGGCTAGCCACCCGGCCGATACGTACTTACTTAATGATATAACTTCTTTGTTGGGGAGGCCTATGCCTGTCAGTCGAATAAAATAGCAACACGACTGAAAAGAAACTGAGATTAATTGCTCGCTAAAATTTTTTACCGAAAACATATTCAAAAATATAAAAAAAGTGTTGAAATAAAAAAAAAAAAAACACGAGAAGTAACGATGCCGTCAACCGAACAAAGTATTCTCATTTCCCTCAGTCTCTCTATTTTAAAGATAACAAGCGTCAATTTACGATCTGTCAAACAGAAAGCAAAATCTTTTATAGCCATTATCGTTTCATAGCAAAGTGCTTTACGAAAACCTTGACAGATCTTTTCAAAATTTGAAAGGGTGTTGTCGATTGAAATTAGTAGGTATTCGCATTGAAATTCCTTCACTTAGATGCCTAGGTATAACTACCCAATAGTAGAGGCAAAGTGATTATTCTTCTTATTCGTGGTGTCTATGATTCTTAACATTTAAATGATTAAAAGTACATAATTATAATTATACATAATGTTGTAGCTATACAAAGTATTTTTTTTAAATTTAAGTAATTTAGGATATTGTCAATATTCAACCAGATTTTAACCAGCCATCTGAAGACAGATGGGGTCAAGAAGTTTTCGAGTGGAAACCGTGTATCGTGTGAACGTCCCATGATCGATGGAGCCGTAAATGTATCAGACACAGGCTTCTCCAATAAATTTTCTTGTTGACTGTAGTGAACGTCCAATGGCTGTACTTGTTGGTATGACAATACATGTCTCCATTCTACCTCTAGAATTTTACGCCTTATGGATCAGCTTTCCGTTCTGCATACCATATCCTGTCCACTGTCAAATGTTAATATGTTACAACTTGTCAAATGTTAATATAGGGGAGGCCCAGTTTTGAACGTTCTATGACTGTAATGAACGAATGAACGAAATGTTGATTATGATGAATTAGAAATCTGAAAAACCAAACAGAGAACAATATTGGGACATGGTACGAATCGGGCACAGTGCAAGGCAGCCGTAAACCCGCAAACGACGTACCCAATCAGGCGTCGCATGAAAAATACCGGCTCTCACGTGTCATTACACAGTGGCCAGTTTATTCTAATAAATTGTGGAGCTGGCGGTGACAGCTTGTCCGACATGTTGCCGGTAGAGGGCGGCTGCTGTTCTGTCGAACTTAGAAGTTTACGTTTTTTTGTTTTCTTCAAGGAAAGTAAACTGGATTCAAGTTGGAAGTTTTGTTGGCTTTACGATCATTGCAAATTTTTAGGTGACTAAATTGTTTTTTATTCTCATGTATGCTGCATAAATTTATACGTAGCGCCAGCAGGTACCTAGGTATAGAATTCAGATTACTATTACAATGGTTTATTGATTTTATATTTATACTCATTCATAGAATTTTATTTATTTTGGCTCTGTTGGGTTTTACATTGTTATTTTTTCAATTTACATCGTTATTTTTATTTTTTATGACTGCCTCGGTGGCTCAGCGTTTAGTGAACCTTACTTCTGGATCAAAGAGGCGTGGGTTTGAGCCCTACCCAAAGCAAACATTTATGTGATGAACATAGGTGTTTCCTCTGTATCTGGGTATAATTTAAGTACTATCTATTTAGGTATGTATTTAAAAATATGTAGTAGGTATATCAGTCTCTGGCAGCCATATCACAAGCTTTGCTTAGTTTGGGGTCAGAGAAAGTGTGTAAGATGTCCCGGGGACATCTTACACACTTTCTCTGACCCCAAACTAAGCAAAGCCTGTATAATTATATTAAATATATTTTTACTTTTTTTATTATAACTTCACAGTTTATTATCTTTACAAACGGGGGTTTTACTTGTTAAGAAAGAACGGTTTGTACTTTTGTGTAAAGATTTAATTTAAAATCTTGAATAGCAGAGGTCAATTATAAGTGGCAAGCACAGAATAATTTAGGCAAATTTATTCACCAAGAAAGTCGATATCGATAAATTAATTACGAACACTCTTTCCATCACTAAACTTCAAAACAGAGGTAACCTATTTTTAACCAAAATTATATACCAACAGGACATTACATTACACAAGCTTACGAATAAAAATAAAAGGAAAACCATTGTCGTATTTTGCGCTTTTTGAGCGATGAATTTTTTTGACAAACATAATTATGACGATTTTTCACAATGGCGCGGACCGCCATCTTGTCCTATTATGCTTTAATTAATAATTATTTCCTTTTGTTGCAGGTACCATTGTCATGGAGATGGAGATACGGATAAAAATACTGGTATTACGTATTAAAATAATTGGAAAATGCGAAGATATTGCGGGAACCTGTTTTTCCTAGTTCTCTTTCAACGAAAATAATTTTGTAATTGTGCTAGAGTACTGTTGTAAATAATAATATATGTATACCTATAGTAATATTTATATGAGTTTGTGAAATAATATTGTATGAGTAAAATTAACTTTAGCACAATTTGCCTCAAAATATGTACATAAATGCAAGAATCAAGATACCACCATCTTGCAAACGCTTTAGTAACTATAAAGCTAACGCTACTCGACGCTAGATGGCGCATAAAAAACTTTCAAGAAATTCGTCAATTCTATTAATTCGAGGTTTTTGGAAGGAATTTTCATGCGGGAAAATCATATCACTGCATTGTATTATTTTGTAAAGCATGTGTTTTTATCAGTGATAGAATTAACGTAAATTAGGTATAGGTAATCACATTAATTATTATTTTATGAAAAAAGAAGAAAATAGAACAATTAGTGTGCGAGCTCACAACATTCTCTAGCCCCAATATGTCCTTTAGGTTGACGCTGGCAAATGCACATGTTAAGCGACGCCAAAACCAAAATAAGAAGGAAAGTAAAGAAGAAGTGTAGTTAGTATTGTGCGAGCTCTTGTCATTCTTCTTCTGTAAAAAAACAATGTAGATGTGATGTTATAAAATTAGGTATTATAGCTGCGTAATTCTAAATAGGCATTAAGAATAAAACATTATTTTATTGTACCATTTACATGTGAACTAAATATTGCATGCACGAAGAGGACAGAACTGTCATACTAAACGAATATTATTTGAAAGACCTTTGTACCAGTTTTATGCAATAAACTATATCTGATTCTACTCCATAAGCTCCATTTCCTTTAGGTTGACGCTGGCAAATGCACACACTATGCGACGCCAAAACCAGAAGAAGAAGAAAGAAGAGAGAAGAAGCCTAGTACTGTGCGAGCCCTTGTCATTCTTCTGCCCCGTGTGCTTTATACGACTGGACGGAGAACTGATAAGGGCTTGACCAGTGCGAATTCATCATTGAAAAATTAAAAATGGACGACTTAAGCCATACAAATAAGAGTTAAATAAAAAAGGAACACAAAAAATATAGAGCACGTATTTTTAACCGACTTCAAAAAAGTAATTTTTTGTATGTTATTATGTTACGCCTTACGCGGTCTTCTAAGTCTGCGTGCTTCATCTTCGATCAAAATGTTGCTTACGATTCTTCAGCGCGAGTACCGTTCTTATACGATCGTTAATTTGACATTTACATCGATTATAATTGAAGACATGAGTGGATGAAAGTGTTATGATACAAAAACAAAAACTCGAGAAAATTAGCGTTAAAGGTTTTTTAGTTGTAGAAATGGTAGTAGTAGAGTTACAAATCTAAAACTTTCAAAAAATATAGGTTATTATGTGTTTATTCAAGTACATAAAGCTGTTAGAAAAATATTATATTTATGAGGGTAATTTATGTAAAAAAATGTACATAACACCATCATTCACAAATATGTTTGGTGATAAATGAAACAACTATTCTGTATGAACGTGTTTATTAACTGAAAGTTTTTATGAAAGTATTAAAATGAAACTGAAGAAACTGTCCAAACGGTGGGTGCTAAGTTCTTTAGACCCCGCCGTTCAAATAAACCGCAGAAATTCTCCGATCACACTGTAAATCTCATGGCCGAACGACGCTCGCTAAGATTGCAGTCTTCCGATGATGCAAAGTCATATAAGCGTCTCAATAGACAAATTTCGAAATCCTTGCTCCACGAAATCCGTCTTTTTAATACTAAACATATTAAAAAGACAATAGAGCGGAACAAAGGCTCCAAAGTGTTCGCAAGAGATTTGTCTATTGGACAAAGCCAATTGACAAAGCTGAAGAGAGAAGATGGAAGTTTAGCGTCGACCAAGGCAGAGGTATTAGAGGAGATCGAAAGGTTCTATGGACAGTTATACGCTTCGGTCGCTAAGCCTGTTAGCAGCGCGGTCAAAGATCCAAGAGCCAAGCTGACCCGACACTTCACCGAAGATATCCCAGACATCAGCCTGTACGAGATTAGAATGGCCCTGAATCAGCTTAAGAACAACAAGGCGCCGGGTGATGACGGTATCACATCAGAGCTCCTGAGAGCGGGTGGAACACCGGTACTAAAAGTCCTCCAGAAGCTTTTTAACACCGTCGTCCTCGAGGGCATCACGCCAGAAGCATGGAACAGAAGCGTGGTGGTGTTGTTTTTCAAGAAAGGTGACAACAACTTATTGAAGAACTACAGACCCATCTCGCTTCTGAGCCATGTTTATAAGCTGTTTTCAAGGGTCATTACGAATCGTCTCGAGCGCAGGTTTGATGACTTCCAGCCTTCCGAATAAGCCGGTTTCCGAAAGGGCTTTAGTACCATGGACCACATTCATACGCTACGGCAGGTTATACAGAAGACCGAAGAGTATAACTTGCCACTTTGCTTAGCGTTTGTGGACTATGAGAAAGCCTTTGATTCGGTCGAGACTTGGGCTGTGCTCGAGTCTCTCCAACGATGCCGTGTTGACTATCGGTACATCGAAGTGTTGAAGTGCTTGTATAATAACGCCACTATGTCGGTCCGAGTACAGGAAGAGAGCTCCAAGGCGATCCCTTTAAAAAGAGGCGTAAGACAGGGAGACGTAATTTCTCCGAAACTGTTTACGGCTACTTTGGAGAACGCCTTCAAGCTCCTGGAATGGAAAGGATTCGGCATCAATGTCAATGGCGAATACCTCACTCACCTTCGGTTTGCCGACGATATAGTAGTCATGGCAAAATCGATGGAAGAGCTCAGCACGATGCTCGAAGGCCTCAATCGGGTTTCTCAACAGGTGGGTCTTAAGATGAACATGGACAAGACGAAAGTTATGTGTAATTCCCATGTTGTACCCACCCCGATCTCTGTTTTAATTATTTTTTTTACCACGACCAACGTTAATTTTTGAACTGAATGATAACATTCTCGTAAATTAACACGTTCAAACATGAATGAAGGGGTTATGTACACAACATGACACTTTCATCCACATCAAAATACGGTTTTATTCGTTTTAGCACGTTTGGTCATGGATGAAGGTGCTATGTACGTACATAACACTTTCTTCCACTAAGATATTAAGGGTTGTGTGTACATAAACCCTTCATCCATTATTTTTCACACTGTTTACGCTTATAACTATGAAATCTGAAGGTGCCATGACTTCCGAGTTGACATAACACCTTCATTCATGACAAAAAACCGAAATTAAAAAAAATGCGACATAACACCTTTATCCACTCATGTCTTCAATTGATTTATAGAAAATAAAATAGTATACGCACCACTATCCGCCCTCCTGCTCGCACAACCTTAGATTTTCGATGCTCGCTCCCGCTCCCACAAGGCCAGGCGATCATTTGCCGTATACGAATTCAGCTGTTCGAATGGTTCACTTAGGTATCACTTTCCAGTCGAGTTAAATATAAACTAAAAAATAATCCGACTGTTATTAATTGATTTTGATGATCTTTTTTTGTTTGAGATATCGGGCGTAGTGTCATTTTTCAAATTTTATCGAAATTGGATGATAGTGTGCGTCGATTCGAACGAACTATTCGATTTTTTGGCGCAGATTATAAATAATTAAGTCGGCTGTGCCATTTTTGACGAATAAATAATTACTTATTTCTTTTGTCCACCAAACAAAGAAATACAAATATATCCACTATTCAGCCTATTTTATTAGCACAGCACTAAAGAAGAAAGAAGAACATTTGTCGACTAGTTTCTCGTGTAGCATGTTGTAATATGAATATGCTATACTAGAAAATGTCGTTCATATATCTTCAGCAAAGAAGAAACAAAGAAGTACCTTTTAAAAATTATAATTATATAATTATGATGTTGTTTGTGTATTTAATTAGATACCTTTTTTTAAAATATTTTTATTTGTATTTAAAATATGAAAATAAAAGAGTTTTTGGACAACGCATCTTGCCGCCTACATATTTATCGTAAGAAATATTAAAAATCGGCCAAGTGCGAGTCGGACTCGCGCACGAAGGGTACCGTACCGTATGGGAGCCCATTTCCTGCCGTCATTAATATCGAGCAAAAAACTCCTTAAAATCACGTTTGTTGTATGGGAGCCCCCCTTAAATATTTATTTTATTCAGTTTTTAGTTATTTGTTTTTGTTATAGCGGCAACGGAAATACATCATCTGTGAAAATTTCAGCTGCCTAGCTATCATGGTTTATGAGATACAGCCCGGTGACAGACAGACAGACAGACAGACGGACATCGAAGTCGTAGTAATAGGGTCCCGTTTTTACCCTTTGGGTACGGAACCCTAAAAATGATTATTTTTTGCAGTTTTGGAAATTGTCGTTGTATCTTTAATTGTAGAATTGAACAAATGTGTACATTTGCATACCTTGTATTAGGTTGTTATTGGCAGTTAATGTTATATTTAAGACCTTTATTATTACCCATTAACTTGAAAATAAAGAATTGAATTGAAAAATACGATAGTAAGCAATAATTCTAAAATTACCTATTATACGTTTTTACCTATTATACGTTTTATTAATTTTACGTTTTTTTTTACTTCCAACGCTATTCAAAAATATATTTTTTGACTTTAATTCAACTACCTATATCATAAGAGTGTTAAATAAACATTAAATATAAAGACTTTGAATTTTGAAATAAAGTATTTAAGATAAAGTTTTTGGTAACAAATTGTTGTATTATTTTTAATATGCCCGTCTGTAGTAACATCAATAGTATATTAATAAAACACTCGCTTCCCCCTGTCTGTCTGTTCCTATGTACTTATATCTCTGAAACTACGCAACGGTTTTTGATGCGGTTTTTTTTTATAGATAGAATGATTCAAGAGGAAGGTTTATATGTATAATACACTATTTATACAACCCGGTCAGAATATCTGTGCACCTCTCCGCGCACTCCCCGGTGCGACAGTACGGTTAGCATCTTCGTTGCCGATACACGTCCCGATAATAATTTACGTCCGGACGGTATACTAGACGTCCGGTAATGTATATACGTCCCGATAATTCGATATGACGTCACGAAGTCAGGTGCACAGATATTGTGACCGGGTTGTACATTATTATTATATAAGGTTGCTACTTACTTTACTTTACTCCTAAGTACTTCTTTAATTTGAAATAAAGTATTAAACGTATTAATGTATAAATTTTTTTTTAAATTTGGGAATGATAAAACAATTTCATTGTGAGATTTAGTACTTAAGTACAATGTTTATTTATACATATATATTGTTAAAATTAACTATGATATAGACCGACTTGTAACTAATGTTATGATATAGACCGACTTGTAACTATTACCTGTATAATTATATTTATATCATAATTTTAAATTATTTTAGATTATCTGTTGGCGTTATATCTTTATAAATTGTATATCCTTGTAAATTTTATAGTATTTTTTAGCCTTTGTAAATTCTTAAGTACCTAATACTTAATTCATCGTAGTCTATCGAAAAAGAAAAAATATATATTTATATATTATATAGGTTGGAATATCTTAGTAGGTACTTAACCTTTGTAATCTTTGCTAGAATACACTATCTTTAAAAGGAATTGATTTCAATTCAATTTTCGTATGCCACATTGGCTAATTGTGTTGTACTGTACATTTTTAAAATAAGACCTTTGTAACCACAATTTGCACGAATAAATACTTTTGACTTTGACTTTGACTTTATCAATAAATTGATTATGATTATAATATTACGTTTTTTGTAACAAATTGTTGTTTTATTTTTAATCTGCCCGTCTGTAGTAGGTAGGTATACTTGTTTAAAACTAATGTATGTAGGCCACTCCCTTATAATTTCCTGAGTGGGTGTTGGTATACAACGGTGAAGGTGTGACCGTTGCCATGGTGATTTATTTCACAACAAACTTGAGGATTGTGTAAGCAAATGTATAGAAAAAAATCTAAAGTAATTATATGAGTAAAAAGAGTAATGGAGGAGTATGGCAGCCCCCCTTTACCTATTTATTTTATTATAATATTTGTTGTTGAATTTTTTATTTATTTTATTATTAAAGAACAGAAATTAAATTGCATAAAAAATAAATAGAAATACAGAGAGATACGAATTTTTAGAAAACGTAGAATAAAAGTTGTGCAAGTTGGGCAGAATATGCCCTTGAAAGGATGGTAATTGATTACCAATAACGCAATAACCCTGTATATACTACCTACGAAATGAAATTACATTGAAATCATCATCATATCAGCCGTGGTAGAGTTTTAGTTATCAGAGTTACCTATACAGGGTTATTTCTAATCAATTAGCTCAGCATCCTTTCAGGAGCTTATTCTGTAAATCAAAACTAACAACTTTTGTTCTACGACTTTAAATATTTCCCAAAAAAATGCTGTCCCATAGAAAAATATCGTTCACCCTCGACAAAATATATACTCGTAGAACACCTGTTTTTAGGGTTCCGTACCCAAAGGGAAAAACGGGGCCCTATTACTAAGACTTCGATGTCCGTCTGTCTGTCTGTCTGTCACCGGGCTGTATCTCATGAACCAAGATAGCTAGGCAGCTGAAATTTTTACAGATGATGTATTTCTGTTGCCGCTATAACAAAAAATACTAAAAACAAAATAATATAAATATTTAAGAGGGGCTCCCATACAACAAACCTGATTTTTTAGACGTTTTTCGCTCTATATAATGGCATCAGGTAGATGCTTGAAATTTCACAGAATATTTAGTTTTATATCCACTTCAATAATAAATAATAAAATTAAAATAAATATTTAAGGGGGGCTCCCATACAGTACGGAACCCTCCGTGCGCGAGTCCGACTCGTACTTGGCCTATTAGTTTTTTGGTTCTGACAAAAGTCGTAGAACAAAAGTTGTTAGTTTTCATGTACAAAATAAGCCCCTAAAGGATGCTAATTGATTAGAAATAACCCTGTTTAAAGTTTGAGAACCATCATATGATTCTTCTAAGTATGTACTACTACACTTACGCCTTTTCAGTACCTGATTATTTTAAGTCTATTAAGGTGTGGCTTCTAACAATTGCCATGGCAACTCAAACCATAACAAAGTAAGACCCCACCTTAACTTTTTGGCTATGATACAGGACGAATCAACTTCTTGGCCAGTCATTGCGTACTGTACTGTACCAGCCTTTTTAATAGTCCACTGCAGGACGTAGGCCTACTCACGAAGGGTGGTGATTGGACCGTACCCACCACGCTGGCCAAGTGCGGGTTGGTGAATTCACATACGCCGTCGAATTTCTTCTACGGACGTATACAGGTTGCCTCACGATGTTTTCCCTCACCGAAAAGCCAGTGGTGTGACATTCCGTACGTACGTTACAAGGAATTCATTGGTATGGGACCGGGATTTAAACCCACGACCTCACGATTGTAAGGCGGGTGGCATTACCACTAGACCACCACGGCTCAGTCATTGCGTACCTACTTAGTAGCAAATTCGTTATGTCAACTGCTCGTGAAGCGGGGATATGTATAGCTTGGAGCTAATTTCACAGACGCCAAGAAGCTTGATTTGGCCTATGAAATAAATTATTAATAAAATAAATATTAGGGGACAGGCGAATAGCTTAATACAAGCAGGTGTACGTCGACTATGTAGGGATGGTATTTATGCGACTTCCGGCTTGTTCTGTTGTGAAAAGGAGATGAAGGAATCAGGTCGTGGAGCTCGAGCGTACACTCGCCGAAATGGAGCCTATAGAAACTATAGAACATTGCCAAACACGCTACTTTACGCCTGTGTTCCAGGCTTTTTAGTTTGGAAGCGACAACTAACTTCACATATGCCATTCACTCTAAACTTAAATAAGTAAGCTTCTCGGATGGAAACCACGGAGAGACCAGCGCAGCGTAAGACTTTAACACACAAGTTATAAGTAAGTATACAGAGTGGATAGCTGACGCCGCCGATATTTATCGAAGCTGCTTCTTCTTTTACGGTTTGGCGTTGCATTGTTGTGCATTTGCCAGTGTCAAGTAGGTAAGTATTTAATATTTTTTTAAATATTTTTTCAAAATAGTCAGTTGTAGTCACGTCATAATCCAAAAAAGTCACGGTCAAGTCCAAACATAGTCCAAGTCATACCTCAGTAAAGCAGTGGAGACTTTACTAGAGGCGTCTATGGAGTTTTGGTAACAACACAGAACAACATGATACCTCACATTATATCACTTGCCTACACTCATGCACGTAAATCAACACATAATCAACGAATTACCAGAATTTTTCACTAATAAAAACACAAGTTTAACAAAGTAATACAATGCAGCGACATAATTTTTCCGCGTTCCCGCCAAAACTCCCGAAGCTGCTTTATAGGGAACTAGCTTTTACCCGCGGCTTCGCCCGCGCACTCCTTCGCGGCACTCAACAGCGCTAGCCCAGACTCGGGCTCCATAACGGAGCTTGCGCTCCCGCCATAATGACGGAGTGTTTCGGAGCACAAGACACATCGTCATCCACCACTCGGGACTAACCAGCACTGAGCGTCGGACAGCATTCCAACGCCCTGGTCCCAGTGCAACGGGTCAGTCATAGTAGCCCAGCCCCTGCCTCTTCAACTGCAGAGGGCAGTGAGAACGGCCATCGCGATACCGCCACTTCTCTTTCCCTGCAGCGTCTGCCAACACGTTGACGGCCTAGCGGAAGGTAGAGTAGGTGGTGGCACCCTCACCACCAGTTCCATCCCACCGCGGCCCCTAATCCTCAGCTGCAGCGTCGCAAGAGCGGCACTGCAGCCCGCCTCAGTTGCGACACTCCTCATAAGGCACGCAACCTACCGGCCATCCTCTCAGCTGCTTTAGTTAAAAGCGGCTGAACCTCGAGTGCCAGCCTCTAAGCTGCCTTGGGGGCAAAGACCCAAAGAAGAGGGAGACTTCGAGCCCCGCCTTTTCAGCTGCCTCAGACCTCCCCCGCCACGACAAGGCGGGAATACACGTGGGGTTGTGTATATGTTACAGCCAAAGTAATAAATCTGGATATTATATATACTGACTAGCCATTATATATAATATCTACTCAATTTAGATAAAGTGATAATTGACACAAAATTTATCACATTAACTAGCTATTTTATATAATATCTTCGAAGACTTGGATAATGTAATAAAACAAACTCGTAATAAGGACAGATTGTCTCTGGCGCTTCGCCGGCCGCTGCCGCGGCACGCTCGCTTCGCTCGCTCGGCTCGCGCGTTGTTGTCACTGTTCAAACCTAACCTAACCTAGTAATAGTTTTCCTTGGACTCTTGATCTGCCTACTAGGTTAGGTTAGGTTTGAACAGTGACAACAACGCGCGAGCCGAGCGAGCGAAGCGAGCGTGCCGCGGCAGCGGCCGGCGAAGCGCCAGAGACAATCTGTCCTTATTACGAGTTTGTTTTATTACATTATCCAAGTCTTCGAAGATATTATATAAAATAGCTAGTTAATGTGATAAATTTTGTGTCAATTATCACTTTATCTAAATTGAGTAGATATTATACATACTGACCAGTCATTATGTATAACAACTATTTAATCACTATGACTGTAACATATTCACTCCAACCGTAACTTAGCAGCAAAAGCATTTCTCTAAGGTAATTTGATGTTTGTCGGTTAGGTTAGGTTTCGCAGCCGACATAAACATAAGCCAAAATCAAAATCTAATTAGGATCCGAAAATATAAAATTCCTAATGAAGATTGTTAACCAATTAATGGAATACTAAGCTTGATTACAGAGGCGCCATGGTAATTATATTAGCTAAATAGCATAGTTCTGTTTCTTTTTCACTTTAGGCATTCGATAGAGAGAACGCTTTTTACGTTGCTATTTAATTTACGCTGGCGCCTCTGTAATTGGGCTTACTGTAATATAAGGTAATCTCCCTTTAACCTCTAACCTAAGCTCGATATATTTTTGCATTATCTCTTTTAATATAAGTACCCACAAAATACAATGTGTTGGATGGTTTATTATTCATCGATGTTGATTGATATAATACGAGTATATCAATGTCCATAGTGTGCATACACTAATTTCCTCACATACTTATTATGAAAAGAGGTGAAAATGTAAAGAATCAATGCCTTTGCATAAAAATTCAGGTGCACAAAAAATCCATATTATTTATTAACATTTCCATTCATTAGGTATTGATGTATGAACGAAACTTGCACCGAAAAGCACATTTTAATTCGGAAAAAGTAAGTGTTTGTTTTGAAGTGAAACATTCGCGAAAATATTATATTTTTTTATTTATTTCGTGAATAGGTAAAACATTTCGAACGCGCCCGTGTTTGGGTGGCTGAAAAACGGGGATGGGAAAAGTCGATAAAATTGTGATACTAAGCACATTTTAATTCGGAAAAAGTAAAAAACTAAGTGTTTGTTTTAAAGTGAAACATTCGCGAAAATATTATATTTTTTAATTATTTCGTGAATAGGTAAAACATTTCGAACGCGCCCGTGGTCGAGTGGCTGAAAAATAGGGATGCGAAAAGTCGATAAAATTGTAATACTAAAAATGTTTCGATGAAATGGGAGCGATTAAGTGCCTTTAATAACTACAACAAAACATTGTAAATCGCATACTGCTAGCCATAGGCCTCCCCTATGTATTTCCAAAGAGTTGTTGGTGGAACCTTAACCGGCGAAAATGAACGCTGAATTTACGTCGCTACTACCTACTACTTACTACAAAAACAAGTTAGATTAATTATACTTAACCACAGAGGGCTTAGAAATAATCAAAATGCTCGCACCCACTCCCAGTTGGAAGTGCAAGATCGGTGATTTTATGACAGAAAATCTGAAATCCTCTGAGATGGCTAAATAGTTAAAACAATAGTCCTATAATTTAACGTGTCATTCGAGCCACGAATGATAACAATTAGCAGTAAAATTAAAAATCATAAATATAATTATGTACACAAATGTTACAAACGAACAAATAACTAAGTTCATTCCAATGTCTGCTAAATATGGGATTAAAAATTGTTTTACTGCGGAAATGTTAAAAAAAAGGTTTCAAATGGTTGTAGACGAAATAAATATGAGTTAGGGACTATTAATCTTATCTTATAGTACATACGTATTACAACAAAATATAATACTACTTTATATGCTAAAACTACGTACACTACTACTATATAAAAAGCAATTTGGATCATCCACATACCCTTAAAGGTCTAAAGATAATCCTAATGCCTAAAGCCAGTGGGCTTGAGCATTGGGATTATCGCAGTGGCGAGTTGGCAGCGTGCCCAGCATGCTGGCTGCATTACCACGCTGAAAGGCAATGCTTAGCGTTGAGCCAAAAAAATACCAGCATTTTGATCACGCATCGCGTCCACCAGACGCTCAGAAAGACTTTTGAAAACAAGATGAACTCCCGGCCCTCACGGACCCAATATCTCAAATCTAAATGGCTCACTTATGTAACCACTGCCGAGGTTACATATATATAGGCGGAC
Organism: Hypomecis atomaria; assembly: GCA_964007245.1. Taxonomy (NCBI): domain Eukaryota; kingdom Metazoa; phylum Arthropoda; class Insecta; order Lepidoptera; family Geometridae; genus Hypomecis; species Hypomecis atomaria. The sequence goes on along the minus strand of OZ023308.1, from coordinate 8,222,128 downwards.
CGTTTATCTGAGACGTCGCCTGCGCGGTACAGGGGCGCCGGGGGAGACGACACAGGGGACTGGGACCGGTGCGGGCGGCGGGTCCCTGCCGCCCGCACCGGTCTCAGTCCCCCAGCAGTCCCAGTCCGTAGATGTTTATCACAAAAATGCTTGCCATGGGTGAGAATCAAACTCACGTCTCCCGGGCAGTCAGGGTAACTAACCACTAGGCCACCGAGGCCGTCAATCATAAATGTTGACCTGAAATGTTAATCTTGTCGATATTTTGTTCCCATCACTAGTCTAATATGGAATGAATTTCCAAAGTTTGCATGTTTGTACATCGCCCGCGTACTTTGCTCGTTATTATGGCGTTGTATTTGAACTATTTCTGAATGTGAACTTTTTGAATCTGGACACTGCTCTTTTATTTCAAGTTTTTTCAAGTTATCTAAGTACTGCTACTGGGTTTCGTATCATCATTATCATGTCGGCCACATCTGAGAGAGTTAGAAGGAGACGTGAAAAATATCTCAATTTGGTGGTTGTTGTCGGAATTTTAGACAAGGAACGTCAAATCCCAATACTCATTTGACAGTTTGACAGTAGCTTGGAAGATTTTCCATGCATTTTCGTGCATGGTTGAGAATTATTGCCTCAAATGGTAAAAGCATTATAAATAATAAATAAATAGATATTAGGGGACATCTTAAACACGCGGGTCTCTGACCCTAAACTAAGCAAAGCTTGTCATATGACTGCCAGAGACTGATATAACTACTTATACATATTTTAAAAACATACTTTTATGGATAAATAACACCCAGACAGAGCAAACACCTATGTTCATCACATAAATGCTTGCCCTGGGTGGGGATCGAACCCACGCCTCTTTGATCCAGAAGTCAGGGTCACTAACCACTGAGCCACCGAGGCAGTCAGGCAGTATAAATCTATTATTTATAAATTTATTATCTGTGATTTCAGCACTAGAACGTTCATCTAAAATTGACTGGTAGGAAGGCTAGACAAAATATACCTACGTTTGCAAAGCATGCTTATGCCTATGCAGGTTATGCGTTGGTAAAATTTTATTTCATGTACTTATCTAGATGTTATTTTATTAGTGGATGCCGCTTCTCCTTTACAGGTCGCACTTTTCAACGAATTTTTACATACTGTTCGTAGAACTATATAAGTAGTACTACCACTACATATCTAAGTAGTACCTAAATATATAAAAATTTGTGTCACGTTGTTTGTCCGCGATGAACTCCTCAACTACTGAACCGATTTTAACCAAATATTGTACACTGTGTGCAGTTTGACCCAACTTAAAAGATAGTATAGTTTATATCTCAATTTATAATCGCAATTTTATTTATTGGTGAAATTTTAATAATCGGTCAAAACAACGTTTGGCGGGTCTACTTAAAAATATTATATTGTGAAGTTAGTATTTTTTTAACCTACATAAAATATTGAAAACAAATTCCAGACAATGATGATGATATTTAGTAACTTTTGTATGGACGACCCAATAAATGTTGTAACGTTAGAATCGTATTGAATCAGCCTATATTTGAGTCTAAAAATAGAATGTGCAATATTTATTCAGTGTATCTTAAAACTTAGGTTAAAAAAAAAAAAAAATTTAATTAAAGGCGAAAAATTACTAAAATATTTGTATTATTAATGAAAAGCAATTTTAAGAACTTATGTTTGTTTTTTTTACATTAGTAATAACTATTACACATTATTTACATAAGAACATAACACATCTCAATACATTTTATTTACACAATGGGCCTTTGTTATTCTCGGAGTTCTCGAATTTCAAGTGGCGGTTGCGATCGTACAAATTTGAGTCCAATTTCCGAAGACATAAAGTATGAAACGAATGTAGACGAGACCCACTATTTCTCGCTTTGTTTCACTGGCAATCTATCCACATAAGTTAAAACAGGATAGCACGATTCCTCACGATTCCTTCGACTTAAAAAACGAGCGACCGAAATGAGGTCACTCGGCGCATGCGCCGTTTATGCGAGCGACCATAATGAGGTCACTCGGCGACTGAAGGGTATTAGTATTTTACATAGAAAAAACTACTCGAATTGAATATATGGGTAAAACGTTTCATTAATCGACGACCAATGTAGTTAAGTAATTTACACGAAATACCTTACACTGCTTTGGGCTGTATCAATCATTGCACTCAACTGCATTTTGCAATGCCCTAGCTGTGGTCGAGCCCATGTTGTACCTACACGTACAAACTGACAAAGCTTTATAATTAACTAGCTTTTGCCTGCGGTTTCGCCCGCGTGCTATTTCAAATTTTGCACTGTCTTTAGAAGATACAACAATTCTAAATCAATGTTCAGTATAATTTAGCATAATACGCATAATACATTTTTAATGAGTGTAGGTCTTCGAGGAAATGTCTATAGAGTGACAATCGTGCAAAAAAAGTGGCCCTGCCAAAGCTACGTGTGCAGGCTTTATAGTTAGTCGTAAGGCGATTGCAAGCCGACTACAACGCCGCGCGATGCCAAAGTGCTCGGTTACAAGCACTAATTAGGTGACTTGAGTTGTAGTGAGATTCGAGAAAACAGGTCATTGTGAATTATTTAATGTAAATATCTAAGTCGGTATGTATGACGGCGCTTGGACATTTTTTTACTACTTTCACTTGGACTGTGGCTCTGTAGATATTTGCTCGAAGGTGTAGTAGGTACACATCATTTAAAAAAAACCTCCTTCTCGAGACCCACGGTATCACCGATGGTATCCCTTTTTGCGAATAAGAATGTATCGTGCTTGAATACCTATATTTAAGCCGTGGTGGTCTAGTGGTTGTAACGCTGGCCTGTCATTCTTGAGGTCGTGGGTTCAATCCCGGTCCCGTACCAATGAGTTTCTCTGGAACTTATGTACGGAATTTCACACCACTGGCTTTTCGGTGAAGGAAAACATCGTGAGGCAACCTGCATACGTCCGTAGAAGAAATTCGATGGCGTGTGTGAATCCACCAACCCGCATTAGGCCAGCGTGGTGGATATGGCCCAATCACTCCTCGTGGGTAGGCCTACATCCTGCAGTGGACTATTAAAAAGGCTGGTACAGTACAGTACAGTATGCAGTGAACTATATTTCGTTTCAAAAAACCCTGGGTCTCAAGAGGATAGGTACCTATAGGCTTAAACAGATGCGAGGTCTTCTGTTCGGTGAACTACAGACTACTATACCTACCTAGTTATAGTGATATATTATAAGGATGTCTTCTTAAACTCGGTTAATGTTATGTCTAATTAATGGCCTAAATAAATATGGCGGGCGCAAACTTTTTCCATCTCGGTCGAGCGTCTTCAGGGCCGGCTGCACCGTACACAAGTGACAACTTTTTATTGACATGTTTAAACGACTGGTTAATATGAAAGGGAGATTATTTATGTTATGTATCCGAAGTATTAAAGCTACATAATATTTAGGCTATAGAATGTAATATTTTTAATTACATAAATCCTTTGTTTATTAAGAATGTAATATTTTATAGTTTTAATGCTATTAGAAAAAACATTTTTATCTAGCTTTAGGGTTGACCCAAAAGATATTTATTGAAATCAGTTGTAATTAAATTAAACGATAAACGGATTGCACTCCGAGAATGCTGGCAGAAGTGAAAACATGAATATTAACGTTGTGCATTTCTGACTATTTCGGAATAGTTGGGGAATAATTTTAACACGAATTGCTTTATTTTATCAGTATAAAAATACTGCTGTTTTGTTTAAGAGGCACACTGCGCTGTCTAAACAGCAGGAGCAGGCATTTATTTTGGCCGCGCGGTAGAAAGAGAGAGGGATATTACTTCCTCTCCTTCGCCACGCTAGCGGTCTACTCTCCCTCCATCTTACAAATTTTCGTACAGGTCAAGTGTTCTGACGTGAGTTTAACATTTTTTCCCCATCCCAAAAAGTTCATAATGCGACTAAAAAGTTTTCAATTAAAAAAAAAATACGATTTGTCATCAGTTTATTTATAAATTTTAATTAATTAATTCCAGAAGTTAAAAAAACCCCTGAATAAATTATGATCACGCTCGAATAATGATTTTAAAAGAATAGCTGGGACTAATAAAGTATCTAGATTTCAGATTACAAATCTAATCTACCAAATATAAAACACAAACTGTTTTATAATTCTGTCAAATATCATAAAAATAAAATTAGTAGATAGTCGCTGTTAAAAAAGACAAGATTATTGTCATCTTTGAACTTGAAAAACAATCTCTAATTTTGGTTGTAATCGTTCCATTTTTAGTATTTAATCAATAAATTGTGAATTAATGGTTTCTATTTGTATTATTTAGATTCCTGTCTCTCGTCATGGTTCAGAGTTCAGAACCTGACATTTCTCTTTTTTTTTTAATTTTCTTCACAATCAGCTCACGTTTCTACTTACGCAATATTTTGGCGATAATGAAGCCCTTGTCTTGTGATCAGCTCATGTAATTATTATTTTCACACATAAGTTTTAGTTTGATAACATTACAACCGACTAACCAGATAACCTGGCAGCAATCTAGGTTGCTTCATTTGGCTGTCTGGTTAGCGCCACACGAAGCAGTGCGGTTTGTGGGTAATTCTGAATTTGAACTGGAATAATGTTCAGTACAAATATTCATCGGAATTTCCGAATAGGTAAACCAAAGAAGTCGTGGTGGTCTAGTGATTGTAACGTTGGCCTGCCATTCTTGAGGTCGTGGGTTCAACCCTGGTCCCGTACCAATGAGTTTCTTTGGAACTTATGTACGGAATTTTACACCACTGTCTTTTCGGTGAAAGAAAACATCGTGAGGCAACCTGCATACGTCCGTAGAAGAAATTCGATGGCGTGTGTGAATCCACCAACCCGCATATGGTACAATCACCCTCGTGGGCAGGCCTACGTACTGCAGTGAACTATTAAAAAGGCTGATACAGTACAAACTGAAAGTACAGTACAAACCAATGCAAGTTTTATTTGGCTTGACCTCATATTTTTTTTTCTTTGCATAAATTTATACCAATTCTTTTAATCACTGTTAAAAACATGCCTACCAACGAAGGGCAATCGGGTCATACCTACCACTCTGCTTGCTGGTTGGTGGATTCACATACGCCATCAATTTTCTTCTACGGACGTATGCAGGTTGCTTAATGTATTTCTTCACCGAAATGCCAGTGGTACGATAATCTTTTCGATAAATTCCATAGAACTCATTGTCACAGGGCCGGGATTTGAACACGCAACTCACCTATGATTTTCACGCCAGAGAGAGAAATCTCCTTATTTATAGCTGTATTTTTGTAACGTAAGAAAATGAGTTTTATTATCACATGCTACGCTATCTCGTTCGCACTAACATAGATTTTAAGGTTTGCTCCTGCTCTTACCCGGTCTCGTGTTCTTAGTTTCGGTATACGCATAGATCCTAGCGGGCTTTCGATTCGAATATAGAGCCGCAGTACCGTTGTAAAGCGAATCTCTTTAGCCCCGAGTGCACCAACGCTTGTTTTAGTTAGACGTGTGATTACTGTATTTAACCAACGGTTTTTGCTTGCTGAACAGCAAAATTTCGTTAAAAAGCTGTTTAAGATTTAACCAGCGATTAAAAAATTAAACATCTGTTGGTGAACTAGGGTCTAAAACCCGAGTTTAGTCGTTGTTTAAATACAGTAATCACACGTTTAACTTAATCAAGCGTTGGTGAACTTGGATCTTAATCATTCCGTTAAAGTTAACCAGTGGTTAGCTGCCGTGTAACCGGGCCGGCTCAGGTGGCAGCTAATGCTGTTTGAGTGACTCGCCGTTCCGGTTAGCTTTTATATCCAACAGTTATGTACTAAATAATGCAGATATTACTACGTTACTACACAATGTTGTGCCAAGGTTGCTTTTACTAGTTAACTCCTTACTAATTACGATAAGATATTTTTGGATACATTATACTTGTAGGTATACGAGTAAATAACGTTTGTGTCCACTAGTTGTGTACTAAATAATGCAGATATTACTACGTTACTACATAATGTTTGGCCAAGGTTGCATTCACTAGTTAACTCTATACTAATTACGACGTTAATTCTTCGAAAACAATGTACTTGTAGGTATACGACTAAATAACTTTCATATCCTCTAGCTATGTACTAATTAATGCAGATATTACTACGTTACTGCACCATGTTGTGCCAAGGTTCTTTTACTAATTAACTCCTTACTAATTACGATGAGAATTCTTTGGAAACAATATACTTACTTGTAGTTATACGAGTAATAAACGTTTGTATCCACTAGTTGTGTACTAAATAATGTAGATATTACTACGTTACTACACAATGTTTGGCCAAGGTTGCTTTCACTAGTTAACTCTATACTAATTGCGATGATAATTCTTCGAAAACAATGTACTTGTAGGTATACGACTAAATAACTTTTATATCCACTAGCTAATGCAGATATTACTACGTTACTGCACCATGTTGTGCCAAGGTTGCTTTTACTAATTAACTCCTTACTAATTAAGATGAGAATTCTTTGGAAACAATATACTTACTTGTAGTTATACGAGTAAAAACGTTTGTATCCACCAGTTATGTACTAACTTACTAAGTAATACAGATATTACTACGTTACTATACAATGTGTACAATGGGTTGCTTTTACTAGTAAACTTTACTAATTACAATGAAAATCCTTGAAACAATGTTTACATTAATAACCTTTTAAACTCGTAGAAAAAAATCTTTGGTGTACAAATTGTAAACTCATTGGTGGGGTATGTGAAATACCAAATGGTAACACTGGAATTGTATTGAATGTACAGGGTTATTCAGTGCCGGATTATACCTAAGGTAGATGAGGCAATTGCCTAGGGGCCCCGCATCGAGTAGGGGCCCCGTGAACGCAAAAAAGAACTGGACAAATCACTAAGATGCCTTTAACAGTAACTTTGTAGGCTTTGCAAGTTTTTTTACCTAAATAATAATTATTTAAGTTTTAATGCACTACGAGTAAAAGTTTATCCCATTTTCATATTGTAGATGTGTGTATCTTATTTGTCATGCAGATTTATAAATATGTATATTTTTTTAAGCAAGAAAAACATACTTTACTGAACTTTGATAGGATTGGGAATAGCATGGAGTCGACGGCTTTTATTTTATTATTTTGATTTTTGACACATTACATTTTCATTCGATTATGATTCTTTAAATGACTAGTTTTATTTTTTTTATTTTTACTACAGATGTTTCATTATAAATAAATATAATGACACATTGCTGCCGCATTACTTCCAGGGCGTTACAAATAAAGCCACATTCTAAAGTTATTTTTTTAGTTATAGTATTGTTTATTCATTAGTTGCTTATTTTGGTTATTTATTACATAGATTTATGTTTCCACTAAATAAGCGCAGTGCTCAAACTTTAGGAATAAGTATAGATTTCAGTTGAAGAGTAAATTTTCCAATTTTTTACAGGTTTCTTGAAGATCTAAAGGTAATCAAATGCTCAAGAATATTGCCAGTTGACAGCGTGCCCAATATGCCAGCAGCAATAACTCGCTGAATAGCAACAGTTTTTACCCACCCAAAGGGTTAAATCGGGCCCCTATTACTAAGACTCCGCTGTCCGTCCGTCTGTCCGTCTGTCTGTCTGTCACCAGGCTGTATCTCATGAACCGTGATAGCTAGAACGTTTAACTTTTCACAGTTGAAGTATTTCTGTTGCCACTATAACAACAAATACTAAAAACAGAAAAACATAAGCGAAATATCCCTGTCAAGATCAGGGATATTAATAACAATTATAATTTTTTGCCTTATCACTAAAAATATACCTGTTTCAATGTTTTTGACTGGTTCCAGTTTTAATACATATGACAATGATACAGCCAAGTTATTACCTACTTGTTCTTAATTATCACTTTTTACACATATTTATGCAAAATTTAATAAAATTATCTATTTCATCTTTTTCACGTTTTAAGTTAATCCAATTTTTCTTTAAATCAAACTGCTGCTTTCCATAAACTGGGCATTCTAAGATTATTTGCAGTGGAGTGTCCTCTTTTGTGGATTCACAGATGCATAATGCCAACAATGCTTATACACTGAGTTATAAATAAACATAACCGTTTTTATCGCGCAGCGCATTCAGTATAATACATTTAGAATACTACATTTACCTCGTATCATTGTGGCATTTTTAAATAGAAATAATCGGCCAAGTACGAGTCGGACTCGCGCACGGAGGGTTCCGTATTGTATGGGAGCCCCCCTTAAATATTTATTTTGTTTTAATTTTATTTATTATTGAAGTGAATATAAAACTAAATATTCTGTGAAAATTTCAAGCATCTACCTGTTACCATTATTAATATAGAGCGAAAAACGTCTCAAAATTCAGGTTTGTTGTATGGGAGCCCCCCTTAAATATTTGTATTATTCTCTTCTTAGATTTGTTGTTGTAGCGACAACAGAAATACATCAAATGTGAAAATTTCAGCTGCCTAGCTATCATGGTTCATGAGATACAGCCCGGTGACAGACAGACAGACAGATAGACAGACAGACGGACAGACGGACATCGAAGTCTTAGTAATAGGGTCCCGTTTTTCCCTTTGGGTACGGAACCCTAAAACCGTAAAGTGGAGTCCCTCCGCGCGGAAGAAGAGAAACTTCGACGCAACAGTGCTTTCATACCCCCTCCATGGTAGCGTTAAACGTTTAACCTTGTTGGTTGTCGCATTGGCAGTTTTACTTCAAAAACAAATAGTTGAAGCGTCTCCACACGTTCCCTAGCCAAGAAAAATGCGCATCCGTAGAGTCGAAACGCCTGCGGCGGTACCAATTAGTGAGTTCCGTTCAACCGAGCTATTGTGACAAACGCGGTGCCACCCTGTATTATACAAGTCTAGATATTGTTGACAATATGTCTGGATTAAAGTTTTCTAGATTCTTAGGATTTACTTACTTAGGCCTTATATTATTTTATTAGAGACTAGCAACCCGCACCAGCTTCGCACAGGTGTACGTTGCGTAGTTTTAAAGATGCACACATAGGGACAGACAGAGAGGAAAGCGACTTTGTTTTATACTATGTAGTTATTTAGTTGGATATTTGTATAGCGTTCAGAGAAAAAAATTCGTGACAGACATAAATAGATGGATAGCCAGACAGACAGACTAACAAACTGGCAGACACATGGAAGAAGAAATGAGCAATCCTAATTATTTACTTATTAGTAGGTATTTGTTTTTTTTTTGTAATTAATAGTTCCGTTCAACGAGCTATTGTGACAAACGCGGTGCCACCCTGTATTATACAAGTCTAGATGTTGTTGACAATATGTCTGGATAAAAGTTTTCTAGATTCTTATCTTAGGCATTTACTTAGACCTAATAATATTGCATTTAAATCTCAAAATAATTTAGAGTATTACTAATACGGGTATTGTACTGTGGTAGTAAGTACCTACCTACTACCTGTCTTGTCACATTGATTGACTCAATGCCACTGTATTATAAGTACAAGCATACAGGGTTACTGGTAATCAGTTAGCATCCTTTTAGGGTCTTATTCCGTACATCAAAACTAACAACTTTTGTTCTGCGACTTTAGTCAATACTCAAAAAAATAAATTTGTCCCTAGAAAAATATCGTTCACCCGCGACAAAATAAATGGAACAGCTGATTTTTTTTGAGTTTTGGCCAAAGTTGCAGAACTAAAGTTGTTAGTTTTGATGTACAGAATAAGCCCCTAAAAGAATGATAATTGATCTATACCAGTATTATAAAGAGGAAAGATTTGATTGTTTGTTTGCATCGAATAGGCTCTGAAACCACTAAACCGATTTGGAAAATGCTTTCACTGTTGGAAAGCTCCACTATCTCCGGTGAACATAGGCTATATTATTTTTTCAAATAATCAAGGATCCTTACTATATTATTATGTCTTCTTTAGCCATTTGTAGCCGGGAAAGCCGAGACGGGCAGCTAGTTAGGAATAACCCCGTATATGTATATGGTTGTTTTTATGAGTGATACAGCTGTGTTCGGTCGAAAGGTTGTTATTACAATCACGGGTAAGTGATGTACCCGTAGAAAAAAGTAGAAAGTATATCTATACTTCCCTAGTACCTAGTCCTACGCTATGCCAAGTTAGGTATACTAGGCCAAAGCCACATTAATCGTATGCCAAGCCGTGTCGACGCATGGGAACGTGCAAAATGAGTCGCGCAGGTGGGAGCCTCTGTTTTACACGCATGCGGTTAAATTATACCTACTTTTTGATTATGACTTCATTTTTAGGGTTCCGTACCCAAAGGGTAAAAATGGGACCATATTACTAAGACTCCACTGTCCGTCTGTCTGTCACCTCACCAGGCTGTATCTCATGAACCGTTATAGCTAGAAAGCTGAAATTTTCACAGATGATGTATTTCTGTTGCCACTATAACAACAAATCACTACATAGTACGAGTATAAAACAATGTCGCTTCCATCCCCATGTACGCTTATATCTTTAAAACTACACAACGGATTTTAATGTGTTTTTTTAATAGATAGAGTGATTCAAGAGGAAGGTTTAAATGTAAAATAAACCTGTGCGAAGCCGAGGCGGGTCGCTAGTACTATATCCCATACAACAAACCTGAATTTTTAGCTTTTCGTTCGATATTAATAACGTTGACAGGTAGATGTTTGAAATATTCACAGAATGTTTAGTAAAATTTGAACTTTAAAAATAAATAATAAACGAAATAAAATAAATATTTAATCCTTATCCCATACAAGTAACGTGATTTTTTTTGCTCGATATTAACAGCGGCAACAGGAAGATGCTTGAAATATTAAGTGGTATATTCCTTTCAAAAATAACTTATAAATTAAAGGGCTTCCATACGGTGCGGAACCCTTCGTGCGCGACGTTCCGACTCTCACTTGGCCAATTATTATATCTACAAATTAGGTACTGTGAGGAAAACCGAGAACTCGATGTAGAAGAAACACTAATATCACAACTTTTGAGTTTTTTTTTTGGAACTCACATTGTTCTCGTATTTTAAAAATAACTCATAGTCTTAGTCTAAACTTCTAGACTTGTTCTTCGCTCGGACGGCTCGAGCAGAATGGTCTTAAAAACTTCAAGCAAATATCTACAGAGCCACACAGTCCCTGAGTGAAAGTAGTAAAAAAATGTCCGAGCGCCGTTATACATACCGACTTTTTTTTAAAAATAAATAAATAAATATTAGGGCACATCTTACGCACGGACTCTGACCCCAAACTAAGCATAGCTTGTGATAATGGCTGCCAGAGATTGATATACTACATATACATATTTTAAATATGTACAAGATACTTATATAGATAGTACCTAAATAACACCCAGACACAGATCAAACACCTACGTGCAACGCATAAATGTTTGCCCTGGGTGGGGATCGAACCCACGCCTCTTTGATCCAGAAGTCAGGGTCACTAACCACTGCGCCGCCGAGGCAGTCGATTTTAGATATTTACATGAAATAATTCACAATGACCCGTTTTCTCGAATCTCGACGTTATGTCACCTAATTAGTGCTTGTAACCGACCACTTTGGCATCGCGCAGCGTTGTAGTCGGCTCGCCTTACGACTAACTAAGAAGCCTGCCCACTACGTAGCTTGGGCAGGCTTTTGGCACGGACAATTTTTTTGCACGATTGTGACTCTATAGATATTTGCTCGAAGCTTAAAACCCATGCAAGGTTCTGACTATGACTTCTTTTTAAATTTACTTTTTATGCCTCACGACTTCCTCTGTAATAGCCAACCTGCTGCATTTCCTTTTTGTAAAGTCTGTGCTTGACTACTGCCTTTGAACTGTCGTGTCTGTTCAAAAACCACACATTATTTAAAATATGCAATTTTTGCCCAAAACCCAACATTACCTGTCATGAGCCTATTTTTGAACCTATACGTAAGCGACAACGAACTATGGAGAGGGCTATGCTCGGAGTCTCTCTGCGAGATCGAATCAGGAATGAGGAGGTCCGTAGAAGAACCAACGTTACCGTCATAGCCCATTGGATTGAAAAGTTGAAATAGCAGTGGGCAGGGCGCATGGCACCGAGGAGTGATGGCCGATGGGGTCGAAATTTTTTCGAGTGGAGATCATGTAGGTACCGGCACGCGCAGCGTAGGACGTCCACCGTCCACCAGGTGGACTGACGAAATAATAAAAATCGCAAGAAAGTGAACGATGATGTACTCCAACTGGCCTTATTGAGAATCCATCCATCCATCCATCCATCAGCCATAGGACGTCCACTGCTGGACATAGGCCTCCCCTACGGAGCTATATTTGAAATATCAACAATAATAAAAAAATTGTACACATCACTTCGAGCGAACTATTCGAATTTTGTACACGATGGAAGTGGGTTTTGCCAATTTTCACGAAAAATAATTATAAATTAATTAATAAATAATTAATCAATTAGCATCCTTTCCGGGGCTTATTCTGTACATCAAAACTAACAACTTTTGTTCTGCGACTTTTAGCAAAACTAAAAAAAATCTGTTCTATACATTTTCCATTTTTTTCATGAATGTTTTCTCTGTGTCTGGGTGTTATTTAGGTATTATCTATATAAGTATGTATTTAAAAATATGTATAAGTAGTATATCAGTTTCTGGCAGCCATATCACAAACCTTGCTTACTTTGGGATCAGAGACCGTGTGTGAGATGTGCCCTAATATTTATTATTATTATTTTGTTGAAGGTGAGCGATATTTTTCTATGGATAAGCATTTTTTTTAGTTATGATAAAGGTCGCTGAATAGGTTTATTTATTTAACTGTATTATAATATAACATTGTAGAATAAATAGGTAAATAATTTTTCATAATAGTTATACTAGTTTCTGAAATGTTTATTTAATTAAATCCTTATCAGTATGTTTGTTGCATATAAGTAACAAATTGAGTAATTTCCTATTGTGTCTAGCTCGCGGATGGTTGCGCGGAGATCAGAAATGTGCATTTTCAATAATGCAGGATCATCGCCGTATTTACGGGATATGTTGCGGTTAAAGTAGGAATATTGGGCATGAGAAATGTTGCCTAGAAATAGGTAAGTCATAGGTTTGTTTGCGGTCAGAGTAGCAATATTGAGAATGAGAAATGTTGACTAGAAATTGATTACCTAGTTATTTTTTTTTGTTTAACATTTATTTTTAACTAGTGTGTGTATTTGTGCGTCGGTTTGATATGTCCTAAACTTCAGTCAATTTTGATAAGGATTCCTCGATGAATAGATCAAAACACAAATCTTAAAATCCTGTGATCCTCTGAAATCTTTCAGTACGTAGGTACGTCCGTACGTGTCTATCTTCTGAAAAATATCATACTGTATTTTTTGACATACGAGTACCTATTCTATATCTCAGTTTTTTACCAGTTATAAGTAAAATCAATGGGGATTCGATACCTTTTCTTTTATTTTAAATTAAAGCAATAAAAAAATCGAAAATATTTCCAAGTTGAACAATTCTAATAACTGTAGTATTGTACTATGCGTATTTAATTTTTAGAATTACAATTTTACGTACAATTTTTAGAATAAACCGTTCATGCCATTGTTAGCCGAAGTCCCCAAAAAATTAAAGTATAAAAAACCGTCCGTGGAACTACGCTTTTCCGCGTAGCCCCTTGTGTCTTGGGAAGACGTCCATACTTGGGAATTTTGACGTGGGATATCAGTTACCGTGAAGCCGTGGTGGTCTAGAGGTAGTGACACCCGCCTTACAATCGTGAGGTCGTGGGTTCAAATCCCGGTTCCGTACCATTGAGTTCTTTGGAATTTATGTACGGAATTTCACACCACTGGCTTTTCGGTGAAGGAAAACATCGTGAGGCAACCTGCATACGCCCGAAGAAGAAATCCGATGGCGTTTGTGAATCCACCAACCCGCACTGGGACAGCGTGGTGGAAATGGCCCAATCACCCTTTGTGAGTAGGCCTACGTCCTGCAGTGGACTATTAAAAAAGGCTGACGCAGGTACACGATATCAGTTACCGGCAAGCGCAGCGTAGGACGTCCTTCCACATGGTGAACGGATGACAGATCAAATTTTACTAAAGTATCCCTAAGATTTAGACATTCTTTACGTTGCTGAGTTTGTCAATAAGCCAGTGACGCTGGAATTGTGCTGCAAATCCAGACTTATTGCTAGCGGCGAGTGCTGGATCATTCACGGTGCATTCCAGGACGGATCTACACAGAGACGTTGAAACACGATTTTCAGATTTTTTAATTTGTCTGTGCTGCTCCGTGGACACCAGGGACCTAAATGTATGCTTTTGTATTTTTTTTGTTTTAAACCTAATTTTATCACTGTATAGTAATTTGTTTTTGACCGACGAAACGGAGTAATTTGACGCGTATATATTTATTTTTTAATGTATAACGCATAACTTTTTACATAATGGTCCGATTTTAATAATTCTTTTTTTTAGTTCAGAAAGAGTATACTTTAAAATCAGACCCATTTAAATTTTATGGAAATCGGCTGAGACATTTTTGATAAATTAATAATAATGTTGACGTCAGCCGAAAAGCCGACAAACTAAAGTGGGATTGGGCGGGACATGTGGCGCGGATGCACCCCGATCGATGGGCCAGGATCGTCACGGAGTGGGTGCCTGACGGACGACGCAGCCAGGGAAGGCCCAAGAAGCGCTGGCGTGACGATCTTGACTCATTCGAGAGGGGTTGGCAGGAAGTTGCGATTGATCGCGACTCCTGGAAGGAAATGGGGGAGACCTTTGCCCAGGAGTGGGACAGTATAGGTTAAAAAAAAAAATATAATAATGTGAAAAATGCTACATTGTTCCATGCGAACTATTCGCGAGTTCTGCACACGGTTGAATTCAGTCGTGTTATTTTTTGCGAAAAATAATTATAAAGTTGTGTACTTATTTCACAACGTTTGTCAACAGACCAGAAATATAATATACTTTATACTACACCTGCTCGGAAAGTACCTTGATACTTTATCAAATTTACGGTAGAAAGTACGTCATTGCATATCGAACAAATATGCGGGGAGAAAACGCATCTGAGCGGGAGAGAAAAGTGTATGAAAATCCATTTCTTACGTGGTTTTTCTTTTTAATTTTGGGTAAGACTATGCGCTGGTAACCTAAATATCAAAAGCCAAAAAGTTTTTACAGTGAGTTTTTATCTCCAAGTTCGCAAAATGACACTGGCCACTAGCTGTGTGTTGGATGGTGTCAAACAATTTGAAAAAAGAACATGTGAAAATTGCAGACGCCATTGGCGCCATTTTCAAGTGTTACATTAAGCTTCACTAACTGCAACAATTTCAATATAAATTTCAATTAGTAAAGATTTAGTTTTTTATTTTCCTCGTAGGTGTAGTATAAAGCACTATGTATCACTCGAGAGAAAGTGCGATTCCCGATCTCGGGTGTTTTAAAGGACACCCTCGACGCTAATCGGTCACTTTCTCCTCTCGGTGAACAATGTACTATATTTGGAATAATTTAATGCAGTAAATAATATAATTAGTTAGACGACAAAAAAATGTAGTGTTTTTCTTAAGACTTTAAATGTCTACCCTATTAAGTATGACCTATTCATAAATGTGACCAAATTTTAACCAAGCAACTCCAATATCGTTTAAAAACAATGAGCAGTTCCAGTAAAAACATTTTTTAGCATTCGACTAAACAGAACAGCGAGCATTTTTGTGTCATTTTATAGTCATATAGTCATTTATTCATAACACCATTTGTTACAAGTCAAAAAGTAAACATTACATTAGGGCACTATACAATATAGCACGAAATAAAAATAGATAATACTTGACAATTTCCAAATTACAGTGAAACCTGGATAAGAGAGAGTTGAAGGGACCGCCATCTCATTCTCGCTTATAGAGGTTTTTCACTTATCCAGGTTTCTCACTTATCCAGTTTCGGAAGTGGCTACTCTCTCTTATAGAGGTTAAAAAAATACGTCTAATTTGTATGTAGGTACGAGTATCTTCATTCGTGAAGAATGATAAATATGTTTATAAATAGTACATAGGTACTAATTGTTTGGGTTGTGTTGATTAGAATTGAACATAGATGATAGTTTGTTTTATTCAGTCTAAAAGACATATTCAAATATAGGTAAAATCGAAAAACGACTTTTTTTAATATTTCCATGCCCTTTAGAGCACTGAGACCTTATAGGGACCGTATATCTTTTGATTTTATAATTTTATAAAAGTAATTCTATTAAGTCAAATTCATTGCGTATTTCATTTCGAGATTTTCCACCTTTGAACGCATACAATACCTAGCTATCTTAAGCTTATCGCTTAACGACTTATTTATTTATTCCTAAAGATTTATATACTAACACCGAATCTTTCTCCCTAATAATACTTATCAACTGGAGTATGTTTGACCAATTAAATAGTGTAAACGCACGTGTAGCTATTCCAAAAGAATATGATACAAATATAATGTTAGGTAGATTAAAGAAAACCACAAAATAATTTTAAACAGAATACTATTTCAACAAACAGGATAGTTTAGTTTAGACGCACGTGTGGCCATTCCAAAATAAAAATGCTGTACAAAAACAATGTTACTTATTTCCACAAAATACAAAAAAAAAATGTTTGAATAGAACACGATCCGAAAGCAACGGTAGTTAGTTCCACGAAATTTAAGAATGGATCATAAAGTGCAGATGTTTCATTACCCTCAACTCTCGCTTATAGAGGTTCAGACAAGTAATACTCTCAGTTATAGAGGTCCATGAGGGAAAAACGACTCTCTCTTATAGAGGTTTTGGTCTCTCACTTATAGAGGTATTTGAGGGGTAAAATGACGGGACCTGGCAATTACTCTCACTTATAGAGGTTTCTCACTTATCCAGTTCTCAGTTAGCCAGGTTTGACTGTAGTCACTAAATCTTAATACAATTCAGGTAATTTTAAAAAGTCATTTACGTCATAAAATAGTTGCTCATGTAAGTAGCCAACATTTTAATTTATTCCTAAACGAGAAGAGAGAACTTTAGTTAAGACATAGGATGGTATAAGTTACCAGTATCCTACTGATTTCTCCTGTGTTGTGTAAAAGTAAAATTTGGAAGTGGTGCGAGCAACTCCATATAGATCCAGAATAGTAATAATTTAGGATTAAAATATGCATTTGTAGACATACGTTTTCTTTCAACAAGTCGAGTCGAGCCTTCTGCCTATCTCGGGTCTCGGTCTAGACTTAGGTCTTGCTGGAAATGCCTGAGTTCTACTGTCACGTATTACTAATACAAAATATCGCCGTAAATTGGCACACTTATTTATATTTAATGTTTTTTTTTTTTGTATTAAATAATCCACTAATTTCGGTTTTTGTTAAATCAGTATTTTTTATAAAATTTTAGGACTACTCTACAATGTCACCACTAAATAACTTTCTGTAAGGTACCCACAACACGGGCCTCGAACCTAGTGTTGGACCAAAGGATACTTCGCTTGTGAATTCTGAATCTAATTATATTGACAAATTTAAACTGTTACTCATATATTCCTGTATTCCAATTTTAGAGAATAAATAAAAATAAAAATATAATATAATGTCTGCCCACTACAACGTAGCTACCATACGTACCGCATGAACGTGTCAGTCAAACAATTATGTTTCGCCAAAAAATGGCGCCACAGACTTAAACCGCGTACAGGATTCGAATAGTTTGCTCTAAATGTCATTTTTAAATTGTTGTTGATTATTCAAAAATGGAACTGGGCGGGCCACGTGATTCGGATGCACCCGGAGAGATGGGCGAAGATCGTCACTCAATGGGAGCCTACAGATGGCCGGCGACCTCCGGGTCGACCCCGAATGAGGTGGCGTGACGAACTTCGCTCTTTTCATTCCGACTGGACCAACTTAGCAGAAGACCAGGATGCGTGGAAAGAGGTGGGGGAGGCCTTTGCCCAACAATGGGACACCATAGGCTGACAAAAAAAAATTCAAAAACAACTTAGCCAATTTCGATAAAATTGAAATAGAAACATCTCTGAAATATGATGATCTACCAATTAAAGGAAGAATCGTAAAAATCAGTTCGTAATTGGCGGAGTAATCCACAGTGTAGGGGTGGTAATGTGGCGTCTTCCTACTTGTCCTGTAGTAAAAAGGGGATGATAAGGTCGTGCAGCTCAGGTGCACACTCTCCGAAATGAATCCTATAGAAAATGGACAGACTCGCAACCCTACGGCGAAGCTCCAGGGTATGAAGTTTTTTTGCAACTAACTTTTCATCACCTACTAGCCGAACAGCTTCCTTTTTGAAGTCGGTTAAAAATAGTAGCGGGCTTTGTAGGGCGTATCGTGTTGTTTTCCGTGCCTGATACGTTTCTAGCACGTCATGGTATAGTGCTTTGTAGTGGACAGACACCATCGTCCTATGTCTATTCCAGTTGATATAATTCCGTAAAGTTTACACCCTTTTGCACCCTACTTAGGCTCCGTTTTGAATTACTCTGTTCTTTTCATTATAATTAGACTGGCCAAGTGGAAAAACTTTTTAAATGTACATAACTTATTTCATAGTACTTAGAACATTTTTAGGGTTCCGTACCCAAAGGGTAAAAACGGGACCCTATTAATAAGACTACGTTGTCCGTCTGACTATCACCAGGCTGTATCTCATGAACCGTTATACTCGTAGCAAAAAAGCTGAAAATTTTACAGATGATGTATTTCTGTTGCCGCTATAATAACAAATACTAAAAACAAAATAAAATCAACATTTAAGGGGGGCTCCCATACAACAAACCTGAATTTTTAACCGTTTTTCGCTCGATACCAATAATGGTACCAGGCAGATGCTACAAATATTCACAGAATATTTAGTTCAATAGTAAATAATTAAATTGAAATAAATATTTAAGGGGGGATCCCATACAGTACGGAACCCTTCAAGCGCGAGTCCAACTCGTACTTGGCCGATTTTTTCTGAGTATAACGTAAATCGTAGAACGGTCGTATACTATGGGACTAGTCGCGCACTGAAAATTCAAGGAAAATAAATACCTCATCATCCTGACGTTATGCGTTGACTGATTTAACGTTTTTAGCCGACTTCCAAAAAGGAGGAGGTTCTATGTTTGGATGTTCGTCTGTATGTATTTTTATTTTTGTGTATGTTCATCGATAATTTCACCAATTGTGAACCGAATCGAATAAATATTTTTTAGTTCGAAAGGTGGGCATTTTTACAGAAATCGGCTAAGACGTTTTTGAAAAATCAACAATATTGTTAGCAATCCGGGCGAAAATAATCGAATTTTGTATACGATGGAAGACGGTTTTGCCATTTTTTGCGGAAAATAATTATCAAATCTTTTTCTGAGTGCACTAAGTAAGCGCAGTGTAGGACGTACAGCCGTGACGTTCTCAAATTGCAGGAACGTTGAAAGCAAGCCGCTACCAACCTATGTCCATAGGCCTCCCCTATGGATCTCCAATAAGACCGGCTGGAAGCGCCTTGCATCCAGCGTGATCCTGCAGTCTTAATGAGGTCATCCGTCCACCTTGTGGGTGGACGTTCTACGCTGCGCTTGCCGGTGTGTGGTCTCCACTCGAGAACCAGATATAAAGAGAGATGTAATTATATACGGACCGGGAATTGAACATAAGACCCACAAACTGCCTCGGTGGCTCAGTGGTTAGTGACCCTGACTTCTGGGTCAAAGAGGCGTGGGTTCGATCCCCACCCAGGGCAAACATTTTGTGTGATGAACATAGGTGTTTGCTTTGTGTCTGGGTTTTATTTAGGTACTATATAAGTATGTATTTAAAATATGTATAATGTAGTATATCAGTCTCTGGCAGCCATATCACTGGCTTTGCTTAGTTTGGGGTCAGAGGCCGTGTGTAAGATGTCCCTTAATATTATAACATTAGTTACTTATTCAAATGAAAGGCCACACGAAGGCCTTAAAACTCTGACACTAGGGCTAGCGACCCGTCCTATACGAACTTTTTTAATTCATCATCATCTTATCACCTGTCATAGATACCATTGGCTTTTCGTTGAAGGAAAACATCGTGAGGAAACCTGCATATGTCCGTAGAAGAAATTCGATGCCGTATGTGAATCCACCAACCCGCACTGGGCCAGCGTGGTGAATATGGCAATCACCCTTCGTGGGTAGGCCTACGTCCATTTCGGTCATGATTGAGTTTAAATTAATTTTAAATTTTATTTATGAACTAGCGACCCGCCCCGGCTTCGCATACTAATAAACCTTTCTCTTGAATCACTCTTTCTAATAAAAAAAACCGCATCAAAGATGAGCATACATAGGGACAGACAGCGGGAAGCGACATCATACTAAATATGTGTGTTATTGAAGTGATAGTATTCTCCGACAATATCGAACTAGTTGTAATTCTGAAATTTATTGATGATGTCTACTTGTTCTAGGCACAAGAGAATTAAGCACTCTTATTTCTATTTTAAAATTCTTATTTCTATTATTATATTATTATATCTCCAATAAGATCGGTTGGAAGCGGTTTGCATCCAGCTTTATCCTCGGTCTTGATGAGGTCATCTGTCCACGTCGTTGTGTTAGTAAATAATTTATTTAGGCTGAAATGATGATGCGTTCTTATTTGGAGACCACGTACAGGCAAGCGTAGCGTAGAACGTCGACATAATATAAGGTTGGCCGACAATCTGGTCAAAGCTGCAGAAACACGCTGGATGCAAGCCGCTTCCAACTGGTAGGTATTTGAACTTTTTTAAACCTGAGAGATATCTTATCGAAATAGGGGAGGCCTATGTTCTATGTGGCTGATATTATGATAATTAACTTCCGGTTAGTTTTTCTATCTACACTAGATATTCCATTAATTTGATAAAAATGGCAATAGCGGAAAGAAAATACCTAGATTGCGATGCATCTTTTATGCAACGATATTACCTATTTCCCTTAGGAAATAGATGATTATGGCAAGGAAAACTGTTGTTATTGCTTGTTTACTATTAAATAACTGGGAAACAGAAGTTGTTATTTAAGTAAAGATGTTATTTATATTAAGTATATTTTAAACTAAATATTTTTTACGGTTAAATAAATAACCACATATTTGCATAAATAAAAAAAAATGATTCTCATATTTTCATTCGTTTTGTTATTAGCGCCATCTATACACATTTTACGTAAGTGCATTGACTAAACGTGAACTGTTGTTAGTGCTGCTATTCGTTTTTAGATGGCAGTAAATTAATTATTCACAGCCCCATTTTTGTGTGCTTTAAATCTTTAGGATTAACAAAAGACTATGCATAAGAAATCAGTCTACGGGCTGTTCTCATTATAGTATTAAATTGAAAACAGCGAACTCTGTTATCATTATAATACTAAAAAGGACTGTTCGCATAGTACCGCTACTTGTTCATAGATGGCGTTACACTCAGTTTAAAAAAACGCATCTTAAAACCATTACTGAGGCTTGTTCCATAGTACATCTACTCGATAATAGATCATCATTAGCAGCTTTATAAGTTTGTAAGTTCTATGAAACTTTTATTGTGCATTAGTATAATTACATATATTTTATTAATTACTTCGTAAAATAAACAAAAACACATACATATCTCATACTGAACAATTTCCTTGATCCTTGTTTAGTTACTAAATCTTTGACTGTTTTACATTCTATTGCCAGGGAGTTTTCGGCAGACCGGAGAACGATGTTATTCGTTACATACCAAAATATCGGCATATGGGGTTGGCCCCGTAGTAAAAGTGGTTCATAATGATAGTCTGAAATACTCCCTTTTTAGTATACTGAATAAGCCTGAATAAGCTATAAAAATGTACCTATATCTTTCTTAATATATATAAATTATGCGTCACGTTGTTTGTCCGCGATGGACACCTAAACTACTTAACCGATTTTAACCAAATTTTGCACACTATGTGCAGTTTGATACAACTTGAGAGATAGATTAGTTTATATCTCAATTTATAATCGCATTTGTTTATTATACTTACTTTTAAAACCTGTCCGTACCGGGGCGAAGCCGGGGTGGGCAGCTAGTTGTGTTTTTATTGAAATAATTCTCATGTTCGTTCAAATTTTAAAATAAATACCTAATGAGCTAATGACCCAAATAGTTATATGGCTAGCAAACAGTTAGATAACATAACATAATTATAAAACAGGAATCTCTTCAATTCACACTTGTTTGTGAAATGTATCACATCCAAAGCTATTTTCGTCATTTGTTTAGACAATGCAAGCTGCAATTTAATTTGTGCAGTTATGTACAGTTATGTACATAATTGTCGAGCGGAGACTTCATACTACGCAAGCACAGCGTAGGACCTACAAGGTGGACGGATGACCTTATTAAGACCGCTGGATGCAAGCCGCTACCAACCGGTCTTATTGGAGATTTACGGGAGAGGTCTGTGTCCAGCAGTGGACGTCTTGTGGCTGAAACGACGACGAGATTTATGTATGTATATGTTATATGTTATAAGCTGCGGATAACCCAATCCGGACTTCAGTCCGTGCTCTCGAGCTCAGCTGCACGAAGATTGGGTTATATGAAGCATGTAGCTAACATCACAGTCAAGCGAGAAATCCGAACGGAGTCGCTGGATGAATGGGATCGGCGGTATCGGGAGGGTGAAACTGCGGCAGTAACCAAACTGTTTTTTCCAGAAGCGACTAACGCTTATAAAATAGTAACTGCTATACAGCCAGAGGGAGTTTTGACTCAAATCATGACAGGCCATGGTGGGTTCTCCCAATACTTGCATAGATTCAGGTTACGGGAGAGCCCATCATGCATCTGCGAGCCGGCACAAAACGAAACCCCGATACACATTATCACAGAGTGCCCGGCATATGGTAGGGAAAGATATGATATGGAACAGGAGTTAGGTATAAATATAAGTAAACATAATCTTCGTGAAATAATGCAGAATAATCAGATAAGAAATAGATTTTTAGAATATAGTATGATAATATGTAGTAGAGCAATAATTAGAAATAAATAGTTACATAAGTAAGGCTAACTTACTATACTTGTATAATATTCATTAGCCTTAAGTGAAAATAATGTGTATAATAGTCAAATCTGTTGTAAATACCCCTGACACTGACTTGTTAGGTTAGGTTAGGTTAGGTTAGCCGCCAAGTTGTATGATTCGAACTATACCCAGGTACCTACATAAAAAATACTCGAAGTCTCGAGTCGGTGCATGATTCAATTAGAAATAAAACAGTCGGAGTCCAACTAACATTACAGATTATTGTAACCCAGAGGACTAGCAATGGCAAGTTTAAATAACAGTATGCAAGATCGTTTACACCAGGTGGCTAGCCCTGGTGTCAGAGTTTTTATAAAGCGCCTGAAGGCTTCTGACATGGCTAAACGGTTAAGACAACCAGGGCCTACAATTTAACGTGTCATCCGAGCGACGGTGGCGCTCTGACGTAAGTTACACCCGAGGTCACCCATCCAAAGACTGACCGTACAGAACGATGCTTAATTTAATCTTGTACTAAGTAAATATCAAATGTGAGTATAAAATTCTTGGATATGGAATTCTATTCATTCTTTATTATGTAAGTTGTTAGTTTTAAATGTTTTAATGACAACTTTTCGAAAATGTTTCTAAACTATTCCTACTATCTCGTACTATAGGTACTATTGACTGCCTCGATGGCTCAGTGGTTAGTGACCCTGACTACGGGATCAAAGCGGCGTGGGTTCGATTCCCACCCAGGGAAAGTATTTATGTGTTGAACGTAGGTATTTACTCTGTGTTTGGGTGTTATTAAGATATTATCAATATAAGTAGGTAAAAAATATGTATTATATGTAGTACTAGCGACCCGCCCCTATATATTGTGTATCACTACATAGTATAAAACAAAGTCGCTTCCGCTGTCCCCATGCCCCAATGTCCCCAAGTATGCTTATATCATTAAAACTACAAAACTGATTTTGAATCGGTTTTTTTTAATAGATAGAGTGATTCAAGAGGAAGGTTTATATGTATAATAAACCTGTGCGAAGCCGGGGCGGGTCGCTAGTTATACATAATGTAAACCTTCCCCTTGAATCACTCTATCTATTAAAAAAAAACCGCATCTAAAACCGTTGCGTAGTGTAGAGAAACTAACCTTTTTGTTAGCTTCTCTACATTCAGACTCTTTCAACGATAACACTGCCAACTTACAATTCTAGTTATAAAATTATTCAAATTATTTTTGACAGGATCAGCGATCCTTGTTTTGTAAAATTCGGGCAGTCTTGAGTGGGAAGTCATCTTGAAAACACCATTATTTCTATGAAAGATGTAGTGAGTGACTGAGTGATTTTTAGATTGCGTGGACGAGTCCCGTAGTGTAAATGGCATGAGCGTCGGGTAACAGTCAGGGTGAGAGGCTTTGACTTTGCTTACAGGAGGATCTCTTGTTTTGGGGCCACTGACCCCTTACCCTGGAGCACTGGGCTGGCGCTGTCGACGAACCCTGTCGGCCAGTTTGGGCCGGCGCCTGTCGGCCGGTTTGGGCCGGCGCCTCCATCTCAATCGACAGAGCAGCACCGCAGGTGCCTTCACGCTAGCGCTCACCTAGCGCTACCCTGCTGTCGCCACACTATCGGCGGGTCCAGCTCAGTCTACAGAAAATCCTCGGCCAGCCTCCAGCGTGGTTCTACGAGTGCTACCCTCTCCTTTTTTTTTTGGCTAACATTCCACGGACCCTTTTCAAAATTTCTCTCTCCGCTTTATGAAGACTTAACAGACGATAAGTGCAGTGTGTGATAGTGTAAATAAATGTGTAAATACTAAGGTTAGTTTTCTATTTTAATCTCCTCTCTCCGAACCGTTAGGAATCCTATCCACTAGGCAGGACTCTTTGGTTAGGTTCTCTGAAGTCTCGTAACTTGTGGTGTGGCAACCGGCTTCCCCGTTTGCAACATTACAGTAGTTTCACAGATATAAGCATACATGGGGGCAGACAGCGGGAAGCGACTTTGTTTTATACTATGTAGTGCTAGTGATATTATATCAGTTTATGGCATCCATATCACAAGCATTGCTTAGTTTGATGTCAGAGACAGTGTGTAAAATGTCCCATAATATTTATTATTATTATTTATTAATTAGAATAAACCCTGGGTGGTCAAACATTACTCACTACACTAGAACCACGATAACAACAACTATAATTGACTATTGTGATGAATGTCCACACATTAAATCACATAAATGGTTCACTGCCCACATACCAGCCCGGGTAAACAAACACTGAGCACTTCAACCAGCACTTTTCTACAAACCCGTACGTTTCATCATAGAAGAGTACACAAAATAGTGCGTTGCCCCCTGTTTACGTAGGAATAGCCCGGGAGATCAGCGCAAAAAATGCAACTTCTTTATAAAAGCTGTTTTTTTTGGTATTAGGTGGTGTACAAAAAACACCTAAATCTTTTCACTTTTAACAGCACCAGAACCAAAGCTTGAAATTATAAAAAGAGGTCCAGAATACATGCTTATAAAAATATACAATGCCCTACCTACCCACTTAAAAGACGAACATGATGAAAAAACTTGTCATAAAAGTCTCAAAAAATTATTAATAAAAAAATGTTATTACAGTTTAGACGATTACCTCACTGATAAAATTAAATAATAGTAACATTTAATAGTTAATAATAGTCACTTGTAGTATGGCCAAGAATCTATGTTAAACTAGTTCTGTGATATAATAATGTTTTGTAAGTAAAATGTGTACTAAGTAAAATTATAGTAAAGTATAAATTATAGTTAAATGACTATATTTAAAAATAAGATAGGTTTCGTAAGTAATTTGACATTTACCTAATATTATGTTTGCTATGCCCTACTAGGCAGGGTATATACTTAGCTTTTAAGACTGCTCTGTATACTATGCAAATAAATAAATTCAATTCAATTCAAAAATACCCCGGAGTCAGTCAGCTAGGATGCTTAGCGTTTGATAGCAATACCCGCTTGAATTTTTAAAAAAATAATTGAGTATCTTGCAACTACATTTAAAAGCTGAAAATGGTGCTGAATATTAACTAAAGAAAAGTTTAACTACAGGAAATTACACGTAACAAGGTCTGTCAGTCAGGCTATAAAGTAGCGCCGCTTTAAAGCCTGACTGACAGGCTCTAAAGACAGACGGTTACATGTTTTGGATGATTAGCTGTGGTTAAACTTTTTTTTAATTTTAAGTAAATCTACCTGTACATCAATTTTCAGCTTATAGAAGTAGTTACAAGATCACACTTATATTTTTAAAGATTCGAACGGGTATCCCCACCAAACGCTAAGCGTCCCAGCTTACTGACTCCGGAGTATTGTTGTACACCACCATGACAACGTAATACCAAAAATTCTGCATTTTAGAAAGTAGTTGCATTTTTTGTGCTTACCTCCCGGGCTATAACTAATGACTAAACTGTGCCTTTGTCTAGTACTACTGTACAGTACTTAGTTGTATTCTGTGGTAGGTACTTCACTAATAAGGAAAATTTAGGTACTTACTTACTCAAGTACATTATTATTTTAGGCAATTTCAAGTTACTCGTCTAAGAGGTAGAATTTGAACTTCGCCCATTCTCATTTTAGACGTGACTGACGAGAAAGACTAGCCCAGCGGACTGGCAAGTTGAAATGGCAGTGGACAGGGCACCTAGTAAGGAGGACTGATGACCGATGGGGTCGAAAAGTTCTCGAGTGGAGACCACGTACCGGCAAGCGCAATATAGGTCGTCCACCCACGAGGAAAATGCCTTGTCAAGGTCGCAGGATCGCAATGCTTCCTTCCGGTCTTATTGGAGATTCATAGGGGAGGCCTATGTCCAGCAGTGCACGTTCTCTGATAGATGGACGGATGGAAGAGAAAATATGTGTTCCATTTCTTTAACTTTAGTAAGCTATGCATTTTAAATATTGAATAGTGTTACGTTAGACTACATCCTGTCTGATGTTAAGGATTAATATTTTATACTAAATACCCGGCGAACTTCATCTCACCATCTGTCAAATGTCAATGACAACTTTTACATGCAGGAACATTTTGTATGGGAAAATGAAATTAATGTTTTCATTATTTTATTATTAACTTTTACTTCCCTTAACTTCCACAAATATTTCAAGATCAAAATAAGCCAAATTGGTTCAGCCGTTCTCGAGTTTTAGCGAGACTAAGAAGCCTCGATTCATTTATATATATATATATACTAGCTTTTACCCGCGGCTTCGCCCGCGTTATATTTTGATTTTGGCTTATGTTTATGTCGGCTGCGAAACCTAACCTAACCGACAAACATCAAATTACCTTAGAGGAATGCTTTTGCTGCTAAGTTACGGTTGGAGTGTATACACAACCCCCGTGTATTCCCGCCTTGTCGTGGCGGGGGAGGTCTGAGGCAGCTGAAAAGGCGGGGCTCGAAGTCTCCCTCTTCTTTGCGTCTTTGCCCCCAAGGCAGCTTAGAGGCTGGCACTCGAGGTTCAGCCGCTTTTAACTAAAGCAGCTGAGAGGATGGCCGATAGGTTGCGTGCCTTATGAGGAGTGTCGCAATTGAGGCGGGCTGCAGTGCCGCTCTTGCGACGCTGCAGCCGAGGATTCGGGGCCGCGGTGGGATGGAACTGGTGGTGTGGGTGCCGCCACCTACTCTACCTTCCGCTAGGCCGTCAACGTGTTGGCAGACGAAGTGGGGCTGCAGGGGAAGAGAAGTGGCGGTATCGCGATGGCCGTTCTCACTGCCCTCTGCAGTTGAAGAGGCAGGCGCTGGGCTACTATGACTGCACTGGGACTGGGACCAGGGCGTTGGAATGCTGTCCGACGCTCAGTGCTGGTTAGTCCCGAGTGGTGGATGACGATGTGTCTTGTGCTCCGAAACACTCCGTCATAATGGCGGGAGCGCAAGCTCCGTTATGGAGCCCGAGTCTGGGCTAGCGCTGTTGAGTGCCGCGAAGGAGTGCGAAAAATGTAGGAACGTTCTAAACTTGCCATGACAGGTTATTTCTGGCGCTTAGACGGCTGCTACCGCAGCCCGCTCACTAAGTTTTTATCCTATCCTACGGGAACTGTTAAAGTTTTTGCGATAAAAAGTGGCCTATGTCACTTTTCGTCTTTCAAACTATATTCATGCAATAAGCCAAAGCAAATTGCTCCGTTGCTGAGAAAAAAATATTGTTAAGTCCTACGGGAACCACAATTTTTTCGGGATGGAAAGTATCCTATGTCACTTTCCGTTTTCCAAACTATGCCCACCCCAAATATCAAGTCAATCCTTTGCTCCATTGCTGAGAAACAGTTATTGTCCTATCCCATGGGAATCACGAATTTTTTTGAGATAAAAAAGTATCCTATTATCACTTTCTGTCTTTTAAACCATAGGTATCCATACCAAAAATCAGGTCAATCTTTTGCTCCGTTGCTGCATCAAAGAGGAACAAACCAACAAATTTTATTTTGTAATCGGAATATCGGATTGATAATATTAAAGTATGATGATTCTGTACCATAAAGGTAGAATAAAGAAACATGTTAAACCTCTAATAATAGAAGATTTAAAAATATTTTTAATGTCAGACAAAATGACGGCCTGGTATTAAACGTCATAGTAACATGTAGCATGCAGAGGGAAAATAACATTTTATCCAATTTTAATGTCAGTTGTCATTTTCAATCCATACTTTATTTCCTCTTCAAGGGGATATAATGGTGGAAAAACAATTTGTCCCCTTGTTATGCTACCTGTGATTTATAAAAGTCTGCAGACAATGTCACCTGTCATCTAATTACGTTTGGCTGTGACGTTTCGTTAGTCCAGGGGCGGTGTTTGAAATGACATAGCATTATTGCTATGACAATAAAGTTCAAAATAAAAGCCCTACCTAGGAGACATTTGAAGTTTGTCCGCCATCTTTGTGAAATCAAATTTGACATTTGATCAGCAGTTCAAGTGTCATTTGTGTCTAGATTACATAGCAGTTTCTATAGATTTTCGACGCCATGTTTGTGGAATCATGCATCACAACTTTTTCACTTTATGTCGCTTCTACTGTTTTTCCTTATTCTTTAAGGTCCATATTAGCGTCATAGAGGAATTAATCACTTAGCGTCTTTGTGATAGTGGCGACAGTTTCGCTTTCGATGGTTTTTGGTCTGTCCTACAGGAACTATGCAATTTTTCGGGATAAAAAGTATCCTAAAGGTCCTTCCGCCTTTTAAACTATGTCCATGCCAAAAATCAAGTCAATCCGTTGCTCCGTTGGTGCGTGAAAGAGTAACAAACCAACAAACTTTTCGGATTTATAATATTAGTAAGGATTCCAAACCATTATTTCCAAGTCAATAAATGAAGAAAAGCTCTGCAAATAACATTTGAATATATCACTATGTAAATATTTTATAATTATGCAAATTGGTCTGAACTAAGTATGTACTTAGGTAGGTAGTGGCCGGGTGGCTAGCCCTAGTGTCAGCCCACCTTAAGAACTCTGACATGGCTAAACGACTATAACAACCGGAACTCAGAATTTAACATGTCATCCAAGCCACTGGAGATCTCAGTTGTAAAAACCACCCGCAGTCACCCGCCCAAAGATTGCTCGTGCTGATCTTTAAATCGCTTATTTTATTAACTATACGTAGCAACCCGCCTCGGATTCGCACGGGTGTATTATGCATATAAACCTTCCTCTTGAATCAATCTATCTATTAAAAAAAACGCATCAAAATCCGTTGTGTAGTTTTAAAGATATAAGCATACTCGTACATGGGGACAGACTTTACGACTTTGTTTTATACTATGTAGTGATTACGGTGCAGCGAGTTTGTGAAGTTATGGTATGTAGAGTTAGAAGCTTGGCTCTACATGAGATCTGCAGCGACCTTAAAGATAATAGGGCCTATTCTGTGGAGATCTGAAACATTTTTAAAACTGATTTTGATTTTCAAATATCTTTAATATGTTCATAAAAGAATTACACAATTTGAAAACTCAGCGTTAATAAATTAAGTAACAATTTATATTGATAATAGTTCGTTTTGTAGGCTATAGTCGCCTTTTAATAGTTTCTTTAAAATATTTTTTGACAATAACTGATTAAATCTTAAGTAGGGGGTAGTTCGAGAAAGATAATTTCGAATTCAGTCAGTCTTTGGATGGGTGACCGAAGTGGCACTTTCATCAGAGCGCTACTGTGGCTCGGATGACACGTTAAATTGTAGTGCGACCATAGTCTTGTCTTGGCAACATTTTGGGTGGGATTAAGGTATGTACCAGGAAAAACTTATTCTTTTGTATGTCAATTCAACTCATTTTTATAGTACAGTACAGAGATTCAAACTTACGACCTCACAATAGCAAGGCGAGCGTTCTCACCATGGCTTGGTGGTAGCGTGGTTTCTTACTTTCTACCTACTGGACCAGCGTTTTTAATAGTGCAATATTGAACGTAGGCCTACCCACGAATGGTGATTAGGCCATATGCACTACAAAAGACACGTCCACAAAATGTATGGAGGCTGGTATAATACGAGTAATAATCAAAAATCTAACCACAACATGAGTTACATCTCAAGAAAGTACATATTTTTCTGAGTCTATTACATCAGTTAAAATAAAAAAGAGGCCATCAAATTTTTAAAATTAATTTTAAATTCCTCATTAATTATAAAAATTTGAAATCAAAATTTAAAAATTAGGATTTTAAATATATATATTTGACAGAATAAGTAGATTATTTCTTGGAACTGATTCTGAGCAATCTTGAAATAGGGTAGATGCACTGGTTGTCGCCATCTTAGTACCATTTGTGGCCACTTTGAATTTTAAGGATTAAAAAGACAATTTTATGTTAAAATAATATTTCTAAATAAACTTTCAAATATTTAGATTTATACAAACAATATTTATGGTATTCAATTGTTTATTATTATCATTTATGCAATAATTTTGACACCAAATGACCACAACCGGGTCAGTAGCCACAACCGGTACACCTACTATAGCTAAATAAAAAAGCATCAATTAGACCCAATTCTTAATGATTTTTTTAAATATTGCTCCAACTGGATGTATCAAATTTTTATGAATTCTATAATTTTAGAAAAATATGACATTAATATGCATGAATCAGGTAATAACGCAAGTAAAACAACGACAGAAGCACATTAATGTGGCTAAAACAGAAACAAATGTGAGCTGTATTTCCATTTTCCATACAATTAATTTTTATCATTAAAAAATGGAGTGATGTAAAAATATAAATTATACATTTTTGAGAAGCTCATAAAGCAAGCTTTGAAACGATGCACAATATCATCTTGGTTAGATTTTTCTTTGAATAATATACCGTTTGTGGACGTATCTTGACAGATTAATTCGATCCGTACGATTCGGATCCTTCAAGCAAATATCTACAGAGCCACAGTCCCTAAGTGAAAGTAGAAAAAAAAAATCCGAGCGTCGTCATACCGACTTCGATATTTACATTATAAATTCGATATTTTTAATTATTTATTCACAATGTCCCGTTTTCTTGAATCTCGACGAATGAGTGCTTGTAACCGAGCACTTTGGCATCGCGCGGCGTTGTAGTCGGCTTGCAATCGCCTTACGACTACACTATCGCGTGCTACATCCTAGACCGCATATCTGCTCAACATCAGGCAGTATGTAGTCAAACGTAAACCTATAAGGAATAAAAAAAAAAGCAAAAAGCCACTACGTAGCTTTGGTTTTGGCTCGGACACTTTTTTTGTACGATTGTGACTCTATAGATATTTGCTCGAAGTTCGGATCAGAGGATGCACTTTTGCATGACTTCCTATGATCCGTTCAATGCGACGCGTTCGATACTTACGCTGCGGAACTGTGGACAGGCTTCTAGTGGTCAAAGTACGCACTCGTGGACTCGTGGGTTCCGTGGTCCGTACTATTTACTCTTACTAAAGTGTTTGTCTGTTTGTCTTTTACTCGATCAATCGTTCACTCGTACTTCAAAGGCCATGACCTTTGAGAAATTATGAAATTTTTACGTTGACTTATGTGTTTTTAATCTATTTGACGTGGTGGTCTAATGGTAGTAACATCTGTCTCACAATCGTGAGGCCGTGGGTTCAAATCCCAGTCCCGTATTAATAACTTCTTTAGAACTAATAATACGGAATTGTCGTGAGGTCTTGGGCTCAAATCCCGGCCCCGTATTTTTGAACTTTTGAACGTAATTTTTGAAATTGAAATTGAAAAAACTTTATTCCACATTACACAGGAAACACAAAAAAAATTATAGAAAAATAAGGAATTTAGATTTTCAAAAAGGGCTCACCTCAGCATTGTGCTGAATGCAGATCGGAACCAAACACTCAGCGCTGGTTTTCAGGTTAGCCCTTTTTGAGGGTAGGTAACACAAAAACATAAAATAAGAAATAGGTGAAAAGTATTTAACGAACAGTACAAAGCTAAGAGAAAGGAAAATCGAACAACATAACGTCAACGTACCTTAAACAAGGGTTTTTCACAACACTTGCCTTTCGGTGCAAGAAAATATCGTGAGGCAATCTATTTACGTACATTCATAGAAGAAATTTCTATGACGCATGTAAATCCATCACTAACACTGAACCAGCGTATTGGATATGGCCCAATCACCCTTCGTGGGTAGGACTATGCTTAGCAGTGAACACTTACAGGTACAGGTAATCTGTTTACAGGTTCTGCAAATCCGTAGACAAAGCCGCTTCCAACTGGCCATATTTGAAATCTATAGGAGAGGCCAATGTGCAGCAGTAGAAGTCTTATGACTATCGAGTTATTTTAGAAATCCGTCAAAATGTAACTAAAGAAAATAACATCATTTTAACCAATTTGTTACGGATATCCCTTTTTTCGGAGAATCGTTCTAACGTAGCAAAAAACATACCATTTCTATGGCACACAGTACATCGCAACTGTTCCGTTCTGTACTTGATTAGCAATGAAAAATCAGGGAAAAGTACCATTTCTTTCCACGCCAAGAATGCAAGTACGATATAAGCCAATGTTTTGGTCAGATCTATTTACGCCTCCAATGTTTACACCCTCTATCAAGACCAGAAGATGTTCCCAACAGCAAAAGTGATACACCCAAATCGATCAACCTGCAGCTATCAAGGTCTGTAATGAAAACATGGGAGACGTTGGTAGATCTGAACATTGGCTTATATCGTACTTACATTCGTGGAAAAATGCTGTACAAAATACTTGGCAGCTTTACAAAAAGAACGGCGGAGAGAATGACAACCTCATATTCCGAAGAAGCATCGTTACGTGTTTATTAGAATCTTACGGTAAAGGTACAGCTCGAAAGCCAGGCCGGACATCAAACATTTTTCGAGAAGCTTCACTCCATGATGAAGTAGGTAACACAAAATCAAGTACAGTTGCGATGTGCTGTGTCCCATAAAAATGCTATGTTTTTTCGCGTAAAATGTAATTTCTCCACACCCAAAAGTTTGCTTGTAAGTTATATTCAACGAAATGGAAATTTCAAGATTTTAACAAATTCGACATTCGACGATTTTTTTGACAGCGTATGAGCGTAGTGTTTAAAAATCAGAGTGGACAACGCATTTAATTTGCACTACTTGCGTTTGAATTTTAGTGAGTGCGTCACAGTGGGTGATATAATAGGCGAAAGATCCACTTAAATAGCTTGTCTGATTGCTTGCCCGAATCAGTTCTACTAGTAGTTCTTTAAAAAAATAGGTTTTTCTTCCAAAATATTAGATAATTGGTCCACCAACACCAAGATCAGTGGCGGATTATCCCTAAGGCAGATTAGGCAATTACCTAGGAACCCAGCATCGACTAGGGGCCCCTAAGCACAGGTACAGAGCCCCGTACAAGCATCTAGAAAAAAATCGGACAAGTTTGAGTCCGAACAAAACCTTAAAATTGAGCGAAATCGTGAACTACGTTATCTCATTTTATGCATCCTCATTTATTGCATTTAGGCTTTATTTTTTGGTGACTCAATCACAGTTTTCAGATTTATAAATCCTACATGTGCTGTGTGCTGAGTCGATCGTCGATCTTTCTGATTACTTCCTTTTTTCACTTAAATTTGACTCTTTATTGAAAAAAATATGGAAAACATTTCGCTATCGCATCGCTCGGTCTATTTTGAAGTTACTGCAAATACCGTAAAATTCGCTCGTCGCGCTCGCGCAGTGGACGTCTTTGCTTTCCTCTCACCTTTTGAAATTTTTACAATTTCAGTTTTCCTTCATGCATAAGTGTAGACTGCGTAAGTCTTAAGCATGGAGCTAAAGCAAAGGAGAGTACTCCACTGCTAGTGCTCTCCATTGCTTTACTGCTATTAATAAACGCTCTCCCCTCCGTTGCTCCATAGCTATTTTGAAGTTAGATACTGGGAAAAAAACGAAACACTTTCGCGCTCGCTGCGCTCGTGCTTATAAATAAATAGCTATGCAATGGTCCGCGTTACTCATTCTTCTTTTAAAATGGCAATTGTCGCGTTCGGTGCGCTCGCTCATATTAGCAGTCATTATAAAATAAATAAATAAATGTTATTTACCGTAACAAAATCAATTAATTTCACGTTCGCGAGCGTAGGCTCGCGCATAAAAGCAGTGTAGTACTGCCGCTGTCTTCTTTTAAAATTCAGGAAAAATACTGACAAGTTTTCGAACTCCCTCCGCTTGCGCTTTCTCGAAATGATTTGTTTCTTTTGCTTCTTTGAAATCTCGAATCAGAGTAATCAGAGTTACGTAATTTAAACTAACTACTACAACTTGATGACCCATCCCCCTGAATCAATGGCTGGATCCACCCTTGCCCGAGAAATGCATTGCTCTGATAGGTTCAATCCAGCACTGACCAAGGTACTCCTTGTGCTTTATTTTATCACCCTGAATGAAATAATGTAGGCCTATACATAGCATTGCTTTGGCTAGGGTACCTATAATATCTAAAAAAACAAGGGCACAGTTATAGAAGCTCTTACTGGGCGCAGAAAAGGCTATTTACGGCACTGAATAAAAATGTAATTAATATTATTCTATTTACCTCGAAACCCTCTTGATAAAAATACCTAATTACGATTTATCAACGCTTAAAAATTTTACACGTCCAACTCAGATCAAAACCAACAAATCACGTCTATGCGACAAAGGGATTATGTATACAGCTTTCACAAACAATAAACAATAAAACTTGAATATCCACATTTTTGTTTAATATTTTTTATTGTTCATTGATCCATATATCAAACGTAGTAACGAGTGGGTATAAACTTAATTCTGCTATCTCAAAAAGTAGATTTTCCTATTTCGGCATGATTTGATTGCGTTCAGAAATTATGTCCTAACAGGGAACCGAACTCTGTCCAGCACCGTTAGACCAACAGATATGTTGCCTAAACAATCATTAAGACCAGTTTCTCCATTAGTTTTAAGCAAACAATTATAATTATAGCATAGACAAAAAATGATTAATTCATTTAACAGCATGTTTAACGCTTTTTTGCTTACGAAATAAATTACTATAAAAATATAACTATTTCAATACAAGCCTTTGAGATCCTGGATATAATGTAGCAGCAGAGTGCTAACCAAGACAAATAAAACGAGCCCAAACACGACGGGTCTATCTTGTTTAGTAGGTACGAGTACAGGAGTTCCTATGGCCACCTTCCGACTCCATCACACGCGCGCAAAATTTCAGCCCAATCGGAAACCGGGAAGTTGGTAAAATTTAACTTGCAAGATTCCACCCCAACCTACGTACAAACATACCTATAAATAAATAAATAAATAAATAAATATTATGGGACATCTGACATACGTTCTCTGACCCCAAACTAAGCAAAGCTTGTGATATGGCTGCCAGAGACTGATATACAACATAAACTTATTTTTAAATACATACTTATATAGATAGTACCTAAATATCCATCCATGTACATCCTATGTACATCCATTGCAAGTTAAATAAAAGCTTGTAAAAAGCTATGATCTTGCTAATTTTGTTTTGGCTTTTATTTGTTTCAAAATATTTTTGACATCTGTAACATCGTAGCATACAACGTTTTAAAAGATAATAATGTAACATGAAATAATATAAATAAAAATAAATAATTAAGAGCGTACCGAGCGTAGACGCGCTCCGCGAACAAAGTGAGGCGGTGAGGGGACGAGGAGAGAGCGTCTTCGTTGGTGAAATTAACAATAAAAATTCATGTAAAATTATCAACTTTTTAACGGTTTTATGTATGTGATTTGCCAGTATTTTAGCAACTATTTAATCCATATTTTAAAAATACTATTTACAAAACTCGTCAAGAAATTTTAGTAAGATTCATTTCTGATTCGTACCGCCAGGTAATGGAAGAGTCTTCCTGCTTTCCTGTTTCCTAAGAGATATAATCTAAAGCTTTTAGAGGTCAGAGTGAATAGGTATCTTCTAGGTCTGCGTGCTTCATCTTCGACCACAACGTCGCTTAGGCGAGTTGGTGGTCAAACGCGGGCTTATTTGCGTTAAAAAAAAGATAGTCGTTCAAAACAGAGGTGACTTGACACTTGACTGAAAACAGAGAGATTTTTTTCGATCGAGCGGAGTTATTATTCCTTGTACGTATCAGATATGGTTTGCCAACAGAAGATACGCTCCAGGATAACTTTTTATTTTTTCTAGAAAAATGTTTTTGTTACCAAAATCTTGATTCTGGTTAGACATTTTATACATGTCCGCCCCTTAACTAAGCATGTAGCTTGTGTCTTAGAAAGATATGGATCACATATAACGTTAAAGTTTAGTTTAATTCTTATAGGAGCTTATTCTGTACATCAAAACTAACAACTTTGCTCTGCGACTTTTGTCAAAACTCAAAAAACAGCTGCTCCATACATTTTGTCGAGGGCGAACAATATTTTTCTAGGGAACAGCATTTTTTGAGATTTGACATATGTCTTATTCAACGACATTTATCAATTCTATCATTGTATTATTATATTTTTTATCAATGTTGCCTCAGTCGGCCTCAAGTAGAGGCTGCTCGGAGTCCTTGGCCTTAGGCTGCTCAAATGGATCCATCCATCCATCAGCCATAGAACTTCCAATGCTAGACATAGGCCTCCTCTATAGATCTCCAATATGATCGGTTGGTAGCTTGTATACAACGCGATCCTGCGGTCTTAATGAGGTCATCCGTCCACTTACTATTCGACCCTATTGGTGATCTGTCCTCCGTGATATGTTCCCTGCCCACTGCCATTTCAACTTGCCAATCCGCTGGGCTACGTCGGAAAAATGGATACACCTTTGTATTAGCTGATTTCGTCGTATAGTCTAAGTAAGCGTGCCACACTTTCGACGAAATCTTTACTTATAATTATTTTTCGCAAAAAAATGGTAAGTAAAACCGCCTTCCATCGTGTACAAAATTCAAATATTTCGCTCAAATTGTTTACAATATTGTAAATTTTTTAAAACAGCTTACCCAATATCTGTAAAATTTAAATGGGACCACCTCGGAAATATACCCTTTTAAACTAAAAAATAAATAATGTTTCTATTCGGTTCATAGTTAGCGAAATTATCGATGAACACACACAAAAAAAATACATACGGAGGAACATAGAACATCCTCCTTTTTGTAAGTCGGTTAAAAATCGGGCAGGACATGTTGTCAAACGCGAGTTTATCTATTATCAAAAGCATAATGCATAATTGTATATCCACTGATCTATAATTACACTATCTCTAAGATCTTAATGACAATTATTTATTAGCGGTAGTGGAAGCTTCCATCGGAAGCTGCGAGATAACATGTCGAATGTGATGGCGCAAGTGAGGTGTCTTGACCGCATGCAGAAATGTAGTGTAGGAGCTGATGAATCTCTAGACTAAGACAGCTTTTCCGACATATTACAGAGTCATAGGTATTACACGCAAAACCTTTTAACCAGGGTCTAGTACATCTGGACAAACAACTTTTGTTCTAGGACTTTTGGAAAATCACGAAGAAAAAGCAGCTTTTTTATACAACAAGTTCGTCAACGCGCGGCAAAATGTATGGAGGAGCGATTTTTGTTGCGAATTTTCAAAAGTCGTAGTACAAAAGTTGTTTGTCTAGATGTACTAGACCCGCCCTTAAAATGTTTTGCGTGTAATACCTATGACCGTATAGATAAGTAGAGTCTTAAAATTCGCATCTGAGATTTTTTTTGAAATTTATTCTGATGACCTGTAACAGTTTCTCGTTTGTTATTTCACAATTTAATTAAAATAAAAATAGTAAACGTGGGGTTTTCTGCTCTTAGCTTATTAAACTGCTGAAGACTTAACCGTAGTTTTTTTGGTACCCGTAGGTAAATATGGTGCCATGTACCTGTGCTGAAATACAAGTCACAATGTATTACGATTAATATCATACCATAAATTACGAATATTTGTTTTATGCAATTAATTATTTAATTTCATTCTGTATGCGTAAATTAGGTTTAAAGATATTTATTCTCAAATCTTATTAAATCTTATGATTTACATCGCTTCTATGAGAACACTACTAATTATAAACTTATAAAAAACAGTTCGTCGTCACTGAGAAACAATATTTAAAATATGTGCATGACAACATTTAAAATAGGTACCTACGTCACACGCGTACATCCATGATTACCCACTACAAAAAATATTGTAAATAGTAAGCTGTATATTATTATGCAAACAACATAACGATATGACGTGAAGTAGTTCTTGGCTTTTTTCCTTGCTCTACTGGCATTTATGTACATAACTATAGGTATACATTTCATAGTGTTGTACTTAGGCGTATTTTTTAAATTGTTATTGTTTTTTATGTGTTGAGTGATGACATAAGTTTTTAATAATATTTTAAATATGTTTGTCAACATTTTAGTAATTTAGGTATTTGCAGCGATTATTAAAAGTCAGTTTATTTTAATTATAGCAAAGAATATATTTTAAAAAGCTTGTAGACGGTTGTAAGAGCTTTCGGCCGCCAGCTCGCCTGCTACGCGCGGTCATTGCCAAGGCTGCCGCTATATAAGGCCTCCCTTACGTAATTGTGCGATTTCCGCCCGGAGTACCGCAGGGGGACACACGTACGTACAGTTTATTCCTATTATACTCATTTTAAAATTTTTTTATTTGCATATTTTTTAAATAACCTTAACATTAATCATTTCAAAAATATGCAATCTGTTAGTATTAAAATAAATATTTAAAATAAATGATTTAATGAATTACTTTGTTTATTAAATTTATTTTAATTAAATTAAATTATTTTCGTGTATTTTAAAGTGCACGTTCGGAGTGATTATTTTTATGAAACGTTTTGAAAATTATCAAATTAATACGGTAATATGCTTATATATACGGTATACTTTATGGAAAATTTAATATCTAATTGTTAACTAGTACTTGTATTTTTTACCCTTAATTGCTTAGAGCCTAAAGTCTAAAATTTATTTTTCATGTGAATATTTAACTGAATATTCTGTGAATAAAAGTTATTTTGAGTTAACTGGTAGTAAAATTTTAACTATTTCAAATAATAACAAATAAAAAACATTTTAGCAAAAGAAAAACCAATATTAAAAAAAAATGTGTTACTGTTGAAGAAGAGCTGTCTCTATACCCTATTTTTTCATTCATCACCACATTTACTAAACTCATTACTAATTAAAATTTTGATTGCATAATTTTGAATTATAAGGTAAGGAGTTGGCTCCAAGTGTGTGCAAAGTTTCATAAGAAATGGTTTAGTTGAAGGAGTTGTCCGCATTTGCAAAATTAGAAGCGAAAAGATAAAACAATAAAATTATGAATATCAATTGAGGCTAAAAAAAAACACTGAAAATGCAAAAAAAAAACAAATAATTCTTTAAAATAATTATTTAACATTTATTCTGATCCGATTACAAAACAGGATTCTCAACTTAAGACAAAGTGAAGCTAAAGATGCAAAAATTTAGCTGCTCTAGATTTAACTTCATTCAATCGTTCAATGCATAACTCGTGAGCTTGTGCTTGCAACAATGTAGAATAAGCCATTGTCAGTTATAAACAAAAAGTATAAGCCATTGTAAAATATAAACTACTAAGTTTTCGGACTAGTGACTGCGGGTGGCATTTCGAACTGAGCGTAACTGTGACTCAAATGACACGTTTTATTGTAGGTCCCGGTTGTTTTTACCGTTTAACCATGTCAGAGGCCTTCAGGCGGCTTAAAAACTATGACACCAGCTAGCTTAGGATACTTACATCCCGGAATATTCCCATAGAAACATTGCTTCAAGAATGTAGACTTGCCACATTCTCCAGACAACTGTAAAACGCCCTTTGGCAAATACCCACTTAAACCAATGATCTATTGCCAGCGTAAAATCCCTGTACAGTACTTTGAACCGCTGTAAAATTGTTTCAGATTAAGTGCGTCATTACTTTTATTCTCAGCCATGGGACGTCCACAGCTAGACATAGGTCTCCCCTATATCTCTAACAAGACCGTTTGGGAGTAGTTGCATTTAGCGCGTTCCTTCAGCCTTAATGAGATCATTCGTCCTCTTTATACCTATATTTAATTTATTTTATTATTGGCGAGCAAAAAAATGGCACAAAACCACGTTTTTTGTATGGCAGCTCCCCCTTAAATAGGTATTTTATTCTATTGTTATAATAGTGGCAACAGAAATAAATCATCTGTGAAAATTTCAACTGTCTAGCTATCACGGCTTATGAAATACAGCCTGGTGACAGACAGACATAGACGGACAATGAAGTCTTAGTAATATAAGGTCACATTTTTATCCTATGGGTACAGAACGCTGAAAAGCTCATAGTAAACCATAGTTTATAAAACTTGAAATAAAATTATTTCCCTGCTATTTATTTATATATTCGAAATATTCAAATTTGTAAAAAGCATCCTGACTATTTTAACTAAGCGTCTGATGAAACGCACAAAGATCGCAATATAGACATAAACTCGTGGAACCAAAGTCAAAATTAGCAACGCACAGTTCTAGCCCAAATTATATGGCTATATAAATATTCAAGAAATAGCCAAATAATCTAAAAGATATCGAAAGAGAAAACTGTTTCATAAAACAACTATAAATAATCACATTATCGAAACACATTAGACGACTTTTAACGATAATCTAGAAAACATAATAATAAATCGTTCCAATACAAATAATAAAATTACCATACCCTTATAGGGTCATATGTATAACTATACAAAACATGCTAACTAAGATGCCGCATGTAAATTTCAAAATGTAAAATATGTTGCAATAAATGATTCGAGTTTCAGTTGAAGTGCCTACGCCTGTATGTCGGGAGTCTCTAATTACGGGACCCGTAATCAAAAGACCCAAACATCACTCCAAAAATACAACATTCATACATCCCACATCACTACATAGTATAAAACAAAGTCGCTTCCCGCTGTCTGTCCCCATGTATGCTTTATATGTTTAAAACCACGCAATGGATTTTGATGCGGTTTTTTTTAAATAGATAGAGTGATTCAAGAGGAAGGTTTATATGTATAATACAAGTGCAAAGCCGGGGCGGCTTGCTAGTCGCAAATAAATGAAAGATTCTTGCTAGTCTAAAACGCATACGGTAAAGACATTTAACTCTAGCAATAGATCTTTAGAACCGCTGTGAAAGCCTTTCAACACTTCATTGCGAGAGTGCGTAGAATTATATTTTAGTGCCTATTGTTGTTACACATTTATTGGCTTCGAAAGATAGGTTTCGAGGAAGACATGACACTTAGTTGACGTTTTTATAGGATTGTTTGACTAGTAGTTCTCTGAACAGGTGACTATAAATGAGATCTTGCAAAGTGGGCCCACCTTGTACAGTAGCGCAAAAAATCTTTAAAGTATGGCAAACAAATTTACAGAAAAAAACAACGGTATTTAATGCTTAATTACAATTGAATTTCGTATTTTCTAATTTGTTTTTTTGTTCAGGCCGCCATCACGCCGCCATATTTTACAAGCAATGTCAAAAGATAATAAGATCTGATAATTATGAAATTCCTTTATATCGTGATTTTTACCAAAGAAAATAATAGAAAAATCGTTTTGAAAAACAAATAAAGCAAATAATTAAATTCTGTACCAGCGGGGCAATTCTGTCTACCAATCTCGTTACTAAGGTGACACGTTCTTGAACCTGTCTCGTTTTTCTGACAGTTTTGAGCTGTCGGAACTGTCAGAAAAACGAGAGAGGTTCAAGAACGTATCACTTTAGTAAAGAGATCGGCTAACAGTAAGCTTGATATATTTTTGCGTTATCTCTTTTGTGACATTTCCTATTTAATCTTCATAAACCTGCAATCTCAACTAGCTCTTGGACTTATTTGGTTTATACTAGCAAGTCTTACTAACATGCAATAAACAATTTGGCCAAATATAATGAAAATCAGCTGATAAACATTGCTAGCATTTTTTTTCCATTTTCGAGGGAAATTCTTCAAAAATCTAAAAATAGAATTATAGAATCTGTGTAGTGTGTACTAAATTGAGAAGCAACATTCAAAGTAACAAACATCTGAACAGTTGAAGAAAATTTTGTCACCGGAAGCACTTACC
This sequence comes from Hypomecis atomaria, assembly GCA_964007245.1. NCBI lineage: Eukaryota > Metazoa > Arthropoda > Insecta > Lepidoptera > Geometridae > Hypomecis > Hypomecis atomaria. The sequence goes on along the minus strand of OZ023308.1, from coordinate 8,179,360 downwards.
ACCATTGGAACTATTAAAAAAATGTTATCTGACTGATTCTCAGTTAATGAATCAGTTAATCAAATAAAATAATATAAATGAAATCGATTAAACAAATCTAGGTAACATCCCACATAATTATAACCGGTTCAGTTCAACAAACTGTTAAGAAACTTCGAGCTAATCCATTATATTAATAAATACTTATTACGGTTATCTTGAAAGAATTGCATTGAATTATAATGTCAGTCAATAATTTTCTTGATTCAAATTATCTTGATTAAATTTGAAATGGGACCACACGAGAAGCTATTTAGAATATCATAATAGCATCTAAATAAATTCGCTGCGAAAAAGTTATTATGTTAATGAGATTCTTCATTATATACAATCGAATTGAGAACAGGGGGGCAATTCTGTTAGCCGATCTCTTTACTGAAGTGATACGTTCTTGAACCTCTTTCGTTTTTCTGACAGTTCCGACAGCTCAAAACTGTCAGAAAAACGAGACATGTTCAAGAACGTGTCACCTTTAGTAACGAGATCGGTTGACAGAATTGCCCCGCAGGTTCTGTTGTTAAAAGTCAGTTAAAAAGTCTATTATTGCACTAAGTAAAGGGATCGTGAATCGACCACTGTTTTCGCGTTTTCTGTAGAAAGTCAAAAAAAAAATCGGTACATTTTGGACTAAATTTACGTTCCGGGAGCTTAAATTGTAACAAAATGTTGTTATTGGTGTCTGTCACTTGAATAAAAAATATTGCACGTTTGTGACGTACAAACGAACAATGTTTTTTCATTTCTTTTATTTTTTCAGTTCTTTTTTATTTTATGTACTTATGTTATTAGAGGCTTCTAACTTTAAGGTCATATTAAAACTGTAAAATCTGAGACGTATAATCCTAGTACTGATTACATGAAAAAAACAATCACTCAAATCTGATAATATTTAGCGGTAGATAACAGCTTATTGTTTTTGTATGGCCAAGTTGCCTTATTGCCTTATTTTCGCCAAAAATAGCCCAAGCAACTTCAACATTACAATCAACGTACAAAATTCGAATAGTCAGCTCAAATCAATGTATGGCAATATTAAATCATTGATAAATATTTTTCAAAAACTATCTAAACAATTTTGATAAAATTTTAAAAGGGACCTAGCTACCTACACCTCAAAGGTGTAATCTTTGTATCTGGACTATTCCGTAAAAGTTTTGCGTGGACAAAGATAAAAGAAATAAATTGAGTACGTACCTCTTCCATTTGCCGCCTTAAAGCCTGTAACTGGAACTTAAGTTATTCGAAAAAACAAAACTAAAAATTAATTGTTAGAATCAGTCAATCAATTAACAAAACCCATCAAACAAAACTAGGTTCCCGTCGTCCCACTAACCGGTCCAGTTCAACAAACTGTTAAGAAACCTCGAGTTAATCCATCAATATAATAAATATTATCATAACGGGCCTGTCAATTACTCTAACTAACCTTTCGTAACGAATAGTTGTACTTTGGATCTGGCGTACAAAAACTCGGCACTAGTTTCAAGTTTTACCGTTTAAGTGTAGGCTTTATAGCCTTACAAAAATATAGCTATAAAGACGGGGATGTTGTTAAAAATATATGTTTGGGCATTATCATAGATGTACCTTTGCAGTGTTACTCCCACACACACACACATACACACACATACTCACACTTATGAGTAACGCTGCAAACCTTGACTCTCAAAAGATCTCGTGTATTGCAGCGTTACTCCAATATACATACCCATTCGTGATATTGGTTGTAATCTTATAGGTTTAATGCCTAATGGCAGATAGCGACCCGTGGATTGAATGCTTCTTGAATATTTGAAAAATTTTGAGTATTTTTTTTTATGTACCTACCTATTCTAAATTTTAGTCACCTTATTTTGGCAATAATCTCACGAACTTTAATATAATATAGTTGTCTATCATATTCTCATAATGTTAACTTATCTAATTTTTTTTTTTTATTATTGTATCCAAAACGGTTCACTATAATTACACATATACCTATCTACTGTAAACGTTACCAAAAAAACAGGCCTAGCCGAGTTTGGAACCCACTGTAAAGTCTAAAACTCTTGTCTTTAATTTACTTTATGGCATATCTTCCAACAGCAATTGTAAAAATTATTTTGGTCAAAGAAATATATTATCTTATCTTATCTTACCTTACCGTACCAGCCTTTTATTAGTCATTGCAGGACGTAGACCTGATGTTTTTGATGCCTGAAGGATGATTGGGCCTGGGATTGGTTATCTATCACGCTGGCGCAGTGCGGGTTGGTGAATTCAGATACGCCATAGAATTTCATCAACTGAGATAATATGCAGGTTGCCTCACGATGTTTTCCTTCACCGAAAAGCTAGTGATGTGAAATTCAGTAAGTACATAAATTCCAAAGAATTCTTGTACGAGAAATAATTTTAGTACGAGAACGAGGTTTGAACCCACGACCTCAGGAAAGTTAAGTCGGTGTCATTACCACTAGTTATCATGGCATAAAATGTAATCGTGGTCTCTTACTATGGGCCTTATTAATAAGCTCCAAGTAGCCCAACGAGCTATGGAGAGGGCTATGCTCGGAGTCTCTCTGCGAGATCGAATCAGGAATGAGGGGATTCGCAAAAGAACCAAAGTTACCGACATAGCCTATAGCCCCCGGATTGGCAAGTTGAAATGGCAGTGGGCAGGGCACATAGCGCGGAGGACTGATGACCGATGGGGTCGAAAAGTTCTCGAGTGGAGACCACGTACCGGCAAGCGCAGCGTAGGACGTCCACCCACAAGGTGGACGGATGACCTCATTAAGACCGCAGGATCACGCTGGATGCAAGCCGCTACCAACCGGTCTTATTGGAGATTCATAGGGGAGGCCTATGTCCAGCAGTGGACGTCCTATGGCTGATGGATGGATGGAAAATGTAATCATAATATATGTACTCGTACTACACCGCAATTAGCAACACATGATGCTAGTTGAAATTATAAACCAAAGCAAACAATATCCGCCTTACCACAAAAGATTTAAACACACTTTAAACACTGTTTAAGCGTATTATTTGTACTGTTAAACATTATCTAAAGCGTGCGTAAAACTTTTGTGGTAAGGCGGTAAATTAATAAATAATTTAGTAATCCAAAGTTCTTCTTATTTAAAGGGCAGACTTATCATTGTCATGCATATCATTTTTAGGGTTCCGTACCTAAAGGGTAAAAACGGGACCCTATTACTAAGGCCCTGCTGTCCGTCTGTCTGTCACCAGGCTGAATCTCATGAACCGTGAAAGCTAGAACGTTGAAATTTTCACAAATGACGTATTTCTGTTGCCGCTATAACAACAAATACTAAAAACATAAAAAATTATATTGTATAAAAGGGGGGTTCCCATACAACAGACCTGATTCTTTTGCAGTTTTTCGCTCGATATTGTATTAATAACGGTGACATGTCGATGCTTGAAATATTCACAGAATATTAAAGTTTAATCTAAAAATAAATAGTTTAATTACAATAAAATAAATATTTATAGGGGCTCCCATACAAATAACGTGATTTCTTGCTTGATATTACTAACGGCAACAGGAAGATGCTTAAAACATTTACAGAATATTAAGTTGTATTTCGTTTCAAAAATAAATAAGTAAATTAAAATAAAATATATTAGGGGGGGCTTCCATACGGTACGGAACCCTTCGTGTGTGAGTTCGAATCACTCTTGGCTGATTATTAACATCATATCAGCGTAACGTTAAATTTTTAGAGCCCATGTAATAAATATGTGCCCATTTCGTATCAAGACATCTAAAGGATGGACTTATAAATGACAGGAACTAAAACCCTATCACTTAAGTTACCTATACATGTTATGAATGCCATAAATTACTGTAAAAGCTATATTAAATTTAATGGGCTATCTCCTTCGATAATGCCTGTAATTTATATTTAGTATTATGTTTTATGGAAGGATGTACTCTCCCAGTAATAGATGAATAATGATAGAGCGGGATATTAGTTGAATGCTCGTCTTAGGACATGTTATATTATAGCACGTTTCTTTAGTAAAATGTGGATGGGTTAGTATGAGATTAAACGTAAACGGTAACTACAATAGTTTGCGTGTAAGTCCATACATTTTTAGGGTTTCGTACCCAAAGGGTAAAAAGGGGAACCATATTACTAAGACTATAGACGAACATTTATATACTTATACTTTATACCTATTCGTCTGTGCTAAGACTACGCTGTCAATCTGCCCGTCTGTCAGTCTCTCTGTCTGTCACCAGGCTGTATCTCATGAACTGTGATAGCTAGAAATTCCATACAACAAACCTGAATGTTAGCTGTTTTTCGTTCGATATTAATAATGGTGAATATTATATATGCACAAAATATTAGGTATATAAATGATTAAATTAAAATCAAATTTGATAAGGGGGCTCCCATACGGTGCAGAAACCTTTGTGCGCGAGTCTGACTCGTACTTGGCCAATTTTTATTCTACGCCTCTGACTGAAACGAGAAATTTCTGGGAGACTGTTTACCAGCCGACTTTGGAAATATTTGGCAAAACGTTTAGTATTTAAATTCTAACAAGATTTGCGAGCTTAAACCAAATTAGTCAAGAGCGAGTCGAGATATAGGTTTATGAGGAATCTGTTAAAGAGATGTGCTGCGAGCTCTACCTTTCGGAATACTACTAGTTTTATTTACTTGACACCTTATTAAAAAAACCAGCAGAAGATTTTTATTGTCGTTGGAGTTTTTGAATACTACATTGAATTTTTTACGGTTTTAACGATGATTTTGTATTTTATTTCAGGTTCAGAATATTAAATCGAGATGGCGTTGAAATCGATATGCAGATTAGTTCTGCTTTTTGTCACAGCACAGTTTGGCGCTACCTTCGAATTGAACAGAAGTAAGTTGAATGGTCATGGCATGGTCCATGGTGCATGGTCTCCACTGGAAGGCTTTACGGCTCTTGCAGCCACTGTCTACTCTGCCGACTATAATTTTAACTTACTAAGCCGCTTTGCTATATCGATGAAACTTCATCTCCTTATTTTTCATTCGATCAAGCAGAGAAGTAGCGCTCGTAGCGTAGTTTGACTAGGTGATTGTCAGCGATCACCAAAATTAAGCAACGTTCCGCACGGTCAGTACTTGGATGGGTGACCGCGGGTGGCATTTTCCAACTGAGCGCTACCGTGGCTCGGATGACACGTTAAATTGTAGGTCCCGGTTGTTTTAACCGTTTAGCCATGTCAGAGGCCTTCAGGCGGCCTAAAAACTCTGACACCAGGGCTTGCCACCCGGCCTATACGAACTTACTTACTTAGCAGAGAAATTCTGAGTATAGCCCGCTCCATAACTCGTTGGGCTACTCTAAGCTTGCCTCTAAGATCTACAGTAAGACATCACATCTGAGTGTAATTTCCCTCTCAAATCGGTGTTTTGAAAATATAGTTAACAGATGCGAGGTGTACTATTTAGAAAACGACTAGTAATAAGTACATATTTATTATTTAATTTCAGCGCCTCGTCAAAATCCGGGCAGTATATTCTCGGTGGGCAACGGCGAGCAATGTCTGGGCAACGACCGGTCTACAGGCGGAGTGTGCCTGTCCCGTAACCAGTGTAACACTCAAGGAGGGAAGGCCATCGGATTCTGCGGTGTTTTCGCCACTTGTTGCTCACGTGAGTATTAAAATAACTACTAGCAATTATCTGCGGCTTCGCCCGCGTCATGGTGTTTGTGTTATGTCACAGTAACGTTTTATTTTGTTCAAAACTACAGTACCTAGTTTACGAGTATGACCGCAAATAAATTTAGAATTTGCGGAAGTTTTCTAAATTCTGTTTTTATGTATGTGGTAGGTACTGTCAACTACTTTATGTTTTGATTTGCTGAATTGGCTGATTGTTTGAAATAGGGATGGGACGACGACTTAAACTTTTTGTCATCTTAAAACTTAAAGTGTTATGTTTTATTTGACACCGCTACTATTTTTGTTACTTACTTGATATTACTAACAGATGGCGTTATTTTCAATTTCCAGTAAACGCATGCGACATCCGCACCAACACTAAAATGGCTGTGTTTATCAATCCTCCTCTAAATAAGGAGTCTTCGGGTCTGGAGTGCTCTTACAACATTGAAATTAACAACAACAACGTCTGCCAGATGAGAATCGACTTCGAAACCTTCAACCTAGCGCCACCTACTACGGTAAGTTCGAAGTTATACAATAAAATAAAAAATAAAAAAAAATAAAAATAAAAAAGCCATTCAGTCTACTACGGTTAACAACTTATAATGAATTAATTTACAACTTAATATCTATCCGTAGAAGTTGCCTCTTCGGCATAGGCCTCCCCTAGTCCCCTCCACTCTTCCCCATCTCTTGCTTTTCTCATCCAGTCAGGTCCAGCTCTATCTGTGAAAACATCTCTCCATCGTTTTCTCTGCCTTCCTTGTTTTCTTTTTCCGTCCCGTGGGGTCCATTCTGTTACTCTTTTTGTCCATCTTGAGTTCTCAAGTCTACAGATATGTCCTGCCCAGTTCCATTTTAGTCGTCGTATCCTTTCTTTAGCATCAGGTACCTTAGTTTTTGACCTTATGATTTGGTTGCTTATTTTGTCTGAGAGCCTTATATTTAGCATGCTCCTCTCCATCTTTCTCTGACAGATTGCTATTTTTTCTTCGTCCTTTTTCCTCAAAGACCATGTTTGGCAGTAGTATAGATATTTCGTATACTTTCCTTTTTATGCTCGTTTTTATTTCTCTATTCTTCATGATTTCGAAGTTATAGTCCGAATTAAACTTGGCGGCTGTGATGTTAGTTACATACTGCGCGAAACCGAATCCTCGTACAGCAGTTAAGTAAACTTCAGTTAAGATTGTGTTTTACGCAGCTTGTAGCTAACATCACAGCCGCTAAAAAGTTTGATCTAGCCTATAATCTCCTTTTTAACTTTTGGCGTCGCATGTTTTGTGCATTTGCTATTTTTAAAATATTTAAATTAAAGTATGTACTTATTATTGAAAATTATCAAAATGGAGTCACCGACAACGTTGAAAATAAAGTTTAAACAGTACAAAACTATTTTTTGGAATTTGTAATTTTTTTTTTTAATTTCTAATACAGGTGGAACCGGTAGAAAATGTAACTCAGCGGCCAGGCTACACTTGCAGAAACGATATCTTCCAAGTCACCAACCTGCAAGTCAACTCGGATGTCATCCCCTCGCTGTGCGGAGACAACAGTGGACAGCATTGTTCGTACATAAGATAACACACATACTTGAGATATCTTTTTACTTTTACAGACAAATGTGGCAATAAATATAGATATTTCAAAAATAAAATGTAAATATTTTCAATGTCGCAAAATAAATATTTCAAAACTCAACTTATTGTTCAAAAGCAGATTTATCATCCAAATCAAATAACTTTGCCATGTTTTGAGATGCATATAAAATCATTCAGATCTTGCTAATCAACGTTTTTAATAAATATCCAGCGTTGGTTTATTATTTATTCTTGCAGTGTATGTTCGAGTCAACGCCTCGACCAACAGCCGCTCTATCCGCATTAACTTCAAGATCGCCGATCGCAGCTCCCAGCCTCATTTGCCGCAAGCTACTTGGAAGATAAAAGTGACACAGCTAGAATGCTTCAATACCCTCGGGTAAGATTACTAAGTCATTTACACAGTGACATTTTCAGAGGTACAATACTTCTGGTTGAGATAAGAGAGTCATCGAGATATGCATGAACAATCTGCCGCGAGAAACGTAGAAGATTTTACTCACACATCTGCAGTGTCTCGTACAATAATACCCTCGAGTAAGATTTAGTCATCCAAAGCAAGAGTTCAAGCAGTTCAATACTAATCAACTTGAATACGGCCGACTGCAGCTTCTAGTTTCACCTGCTACAAGCCATGTGGAAGATCAAAGTCACACAATTAGAATGCTTCAATTGCCTCAATTATGATAATTAGTCATTTTCAACAATCCAATACTTTTGATAGTGAGATAAGCAAGTCGTAAGCAGGATTTCACTGGATGCAAGTCGCTTTCGGTCTTATTTGAGATCTATTAAGGGTCTATTTCTAGCAGTGGACGTCCTATGACTGAATGATAGATGATGGACGGATCATGAACATTCGACTAAAAACTAAACCCTTTTCAGGAAATACCGAGATGGAATCTTGGATGCTATAACACAATCTCTACCTTCCACACCTCTCACACCAAGCTCCGCTGATAGAGACGAGTACTTGATTGGTAAGTAAATACTTGAATATAGTGTCCCAAAAGTCAACGTCATACCGGAAATGCTGGAATATATGAGCTCTTAAACCGGAAGAACCAGAAACCCACCCTTTTGAGATATGGTCAATTTTGGAAATGCGACCAAAAATTCTATCTTCTGGCACTCCAGTCCAAGCCGTGCCTTCAACATTATATAATTTTTATGATTGATTTGAAAAGCTAGATAAATGCGCTAGAAGTTGTTAATAAAAAATACACCGTGCTCGATACGCTCTTAAGTATTTATTTTTATTTTTAGCTCCTCCCGGTTGTCTTCAGTACTATCCCGACAGGAGCGGCGCGTTTGAATCGTTTAACTACAACCGAGGTCAAGGGCCTTACATCGCCAACCTGGCTTACTCCACTTGCTTCAGGAGAACATCCGACGTGTGTGGCATCAAGTAAGTTGAGGGGGCCATAAATTACAAGGGGCAAAATTCATTATTCTTTGACCACCCCTCCCCTCTAGTGAGATATCGTGAGATTTATCTCGATCCCCTCCGCTCGCCCCTAATCTCACGTGAGTTTTCAAAATTCTTAGTTATATTTATTACAAAAAAATATGATAATAATTATATATATATATATATATATATATATATATATATATATATATATTTAATTTAAATTAATGATCCACAGACTCCAGGGTCTGTGCCCTTTGTTAACTAAGTTACAATTTATAGAATGCGACTGTACAATAGAGATGGGTTAGTTTAAATCTTAGTCTAAGTTAGTAGTTTCAGTGCATTGCGTAAATGCCGCGAGCAAACCGGCGACCCGCATGCAGTAATTATATTTATAGTAAGAGTACTTTCATTGAAGGCTCCCAACAAAAACTCAATTCAAAATCAAACAACACAATTTTAAGCTAAACCCCCTCTCTCTTCACGTGAGATTGGGTGAGATTCCGCTCGACCTCCTCCCCCCACTCTCTTAAACCACAACTAAACAATCAAACTAAGTACTTTTGCTACTACTAAGTACATAAATAACAATTAGATCATTTACAGACTCTTCGAGGTCCAAAGATAATCCAAATGCTCGCGTGCGCTACCAGTTGGCACTGTGCCTAGCATGCTGGCAGTACTACCATGCCTAATGGCAATGCTTATACGTTGAGCAAAATGTACATCTTTTGAAATTATCATTTAATTTCAGGTTAACAGCAGCTAGCTTCGAGATGGCCTACCGTAATGAAGAGAACTTACACTTGGACACCGATTGCCAAGTGAACCCTGTGACCCGAGGCACTCCCCAGTCCGAAGATTACCTCTTCATACCTGAAGCCGAAACAGCAGACGGCCTGAGAGGCACCAAGTTCTGCGGACTGTCAGCTATGAACCAGATTATCGCCTGTGAGTTTAAAAAAATCTTCTACCCACTATAACCTACCATACCATGACCGTGCTAAGAACGTGTCAGGAAAAAAATGGTATTCAGTACTTCAGAAGATCGTTCAGAAGTATTCAGAAGTTCCGTTACAGACTTTGCAGTGCCATGCACGGGGCGTTTAGGCAAAATATTCTCGACTCCTATTGTTAACGTATGTTGATGGTACGTTGTAGTAGGCATAGTAGAGTGTAACGTGTTGTTTTCCGTACGTAATACGTTTCTAGCACGATCATGATATGGTATGTTATACTGGGCAGACATCTTAAAATTAGTTATAGTGTATGAGCTGAAAGGCGCCTAGCAATAGTAAAAGATATGTTGCAACAACTCTACCTCAGTCTGTGTCCAAATTCTCACCGTCACAACCGAAATGTGTTGAGAATATTATGTAGGTACCCATTTTAACAATTGTTTGTTTGCAGCCACTCCGCGTGGGCCGTTATATATAATGTACCGCTCTGACGACCTCGTGAGCGATGGGATCAACGAATCCGGCTACCGATTCAGCTACGTCACAATGAACAACTGCCACCTAAATTAGGTTATTTTCATTTGAATATCAGATTTCCGAATTCCTCTCCTTGGCTATCACTCCTATGCCAATCTTCGCAATTTCAATCTTAGTGATGATTCTGATTCAACTCATTTTGTTTTCAGTTTGTTTAAAGTTTCAACTTCTCTAAAATTATTTCACTAAGCGAAATAAGATCTCTCATATGCCAATCTTCTCAATTGCAATTTTATTCACTCAGAATTCTGATTTAACTCAATTTTTAATTTCATCTTCTTTGAGAATATTCAATTAATATCTAAGACCATCAAATGCCATAAAACCTATAGTTTTTTAGAACTATGTCACAATGACTAACTGCCACATAAATTAAGTTATTTTCAAATGCAAACCGGATTTCTAAAAAAAATCCTCTCCTTGTTTATTTCACCTACGCCCGATCTTCTCAATTTCAACTTCATTCACTCATAATTATGTTTTAATTCAATTTGTAGTTTTGTCTTCTCTGAGAATATTTCATTCATAACTAAGGCAATAAAATCTCTGCAATACCGGGCTTCTGAAATCCTCTCTTTGTTTAACTCTCCTATGCCAATCTGCTCTAAATCGTCTCAATTTCAATTCTATTTACTCATTATTCTGATTTTACTCAATTTGTATTTTTTTCCCTTAATTTCTGAGACCATTTAATTTGATAAAACCTACAGGTTCATTTACGTCACAGCGAACAACTGCCACCTAAATAAATTAGGTTGAACAGTTGAATAGCTAGTAGTTTTTCTTAAAAAAATCTTATGTAGGTATTTTAATCATTTTTATTTCAATTTTATTCAAAACAGCCGGATATTCTTTAAGAAAACACCGTATCCTATTTATCGATCTCATATTCCTTCTAATTTTTAGTTTCAATCAATATGGCTCTTTATCATAATGACATGTGTGTGTGACTTTTGTGTTTTTTTATGAAATTACGTTGTGGTACGCAATGAATTAAGTAAACAATTATGACAGTAAATTGCCATTGTCCCTTAATCTACTAAATGAACGTGGTTTTGCCTTTTGTTTTCTTTGTCTACGTCTTCTGTGTGTCTACCAAGTCTGTCTTATTTTTTTACTCTAGTATTCTTGTAACATCAAAACATTCCGCAGATAATAGGCATGATAACTAAAAATATAATATTAGTCCGTCAGATAGACTATTAAAACATATTGAACACATTTTTTTTGTCAATTAAACAAAAATTGATGAAAATATAGCCCGTTAAAATTATGCGTGACGTCACGAGTGTCATACAAATGTATATTTTTTCGTGAAAGACGTGACGCCACGGCCCCCACTCCCAAACTTTGACAAGGTTTATCTTTGCTATTTGTTGTTTTATTGACAAAAGGAATATTTTACGTGTCCAGTATTTTTTGATAATCTAACTCATGGGCTAATTTTAATAATGACTTTTTACCCAGTTACCATGTCTATTGCGATGTAGAGTTCAATCAATCACAGAGGCTGAAATGATTAAGACCTGTGATTGGTTGATGACTAAGCCACAGATGCCTGAAGGACGTATTTAGTGAGAGACTGTGATATGGAACATTTCTTTTTTTTTTGTTTCAGCTACTCCCGCCGGTCCCCTGTATGTGATGTTCCGTTCTGACAACCTCGTCTCGGACAATGTTAATGAACACGGCTACAGATTTGACTATAACGTGCTGAACAACTGCAATATCAAGCTTTAGATTTTTAACAGCATCTATGCTGTTGGTAGCTGTAGTTCATAGTTCTGCCAGCATTTTGGCAGATACCTACCTATTTTTCAAGATTTCATTGTTAATAAAAACCAGAGCACAATCAACGTTACATTTAACGCTTTCTTGAAAAGAATCGTTTTATATCGTTTGCTGATTTTACACATGACACCATACTATTATTTAATAGTAAATTATTATGGCTATATGATGTCAATCTTAAACATTTTTTGATTTTTCAATGAAATGTTACTTTATTTAGGCCCTCTAGATTTTAAGAAGAGCTTTGAGTTTAAAATTATTAATATATTATTTGCCTTGGCCTATTGTATTTTAACTAAGTTTGAACGTGTGTGTTTTACAGTTTTAATTGATTTTTATGTTTCTTTTGGTTAATTTTTATTTTTTGTTTTATTTCCACCCTCGATGTTGTTTTAACTATTGCTTTGGACTTGCAAAATGAGATTTGACTTTAACGATTAAGTAGGTGTGGATATTAAGAAATAAAAATATACTTGGCCAATGTATTTTGATAAAAATAGCAAATTCTTAATGTAATAATTTATGTTCGTATTATAATTTTTTTTTTGTACGATATTTGTAAGATTTTGGAAATAAAATCTTTTGAAACTAGATAGTATTTGGTTTCGATTTAATAAATAAATTCTATATTTAGACATATTTTTAATTCTATATTATTACATATTTATATTCATTAAGATTAAGTGATAAAGACCATCGTTATGAATAACTTCAACTATGGGACTAACAAGAGTTGAAGAAAAAAAACAGCTATCAGATACAACATGCACCTCGGTAGGTATGTATAGATCGACAATTGTACGAAACCGTTGTTTTTTTCTGAAATTTTGTGGTTTTTCAGGTTAATACACAAACCCATCACTACATAGTATAAAACAAAGTCGCTTCCCGCTGTCTGTCTGTACCGACTGTCCTTATGGATGCGTATATCTTTAAAACTTCGCAACGGATTTTGATACAGTTTCTTTTAATAGGTAGTGATTCAAGAGAAAGGTTTATATGTATAAAACACCTGTGCGAAGCCGGGGGGGCGAGTCGCTAGTTTTGAATAAGGTGAAACGAGAGCCTATTACTAAGACTCCGCTGTCCGTCTGTCCGTTTGTCTCTCAGCCACCAGGCTGTATGTCATGAACCGTTTTAGTTAGAAAGCTGCAATTTTCACAGATGATGTATTTCTGTTGCCGCTATAACAAAAATACTAAAAATAGAATAAAATTTATATTTAAGGGGGGCTCCCATACAACAAGCCTAAATTTTTAGCCGTTTTTCTCTTGATATTAATATAAGTAATAGTTAGATGCTTGAAATATTCACAGAATATTTAGCTGTATATTTACTTTATTAAAATAATAAAATAAAAATAAAATAATTATTTAAGGGACTCCCATACAGTACGCAACCCTACGTGCGCGAGTCCGGCTCGTTAGTCAAACCGCTAAACTCAGACTTCGCCTGCGCGGGTACGGGGGCGCGGGGGTAGACGACAAAGAGGACTGAGACAGGTGCGGGCGCCGGGGACCCGCTGCCCGCGCCTGTCTCAGTCCCCTGTGTCGTCTCCCCCGGCGCCCCTGTACCGCGCAGGCCTGGTCTGAGTTTAGCGGTTTGACTATAGTTAGAAAGCACGGCGTACCTCTAAAGTACTAAAAATTTAGAGTCATTTAAGATTTAAGTTGTTTTAATTTTACAATAGTCTGTAGAACATTTGTACAGGTAAAAATAAAATAAACATTTGGAAGGCTTATATTTTACTTTATTTTCAAGATTTTTATACAAAATAACATAAATGCATCTTTCATATATGTATTATCAGGATAGAAGGCGAGATCAAATTGAAAAACTTAATACTATTATGCTACTATATTTTATACATTTCCTGAATACACTTTAAAGAAAGTATATTTTAGTATGTTAAACTTTATAGTTACTTATATAGAGCGTCTCGCCTTCATAATATTTACTCGTTTTTTGAGCTTTATTTCTAATATTTATAAATAAATATATAAAAATTTTTCTTCACAACTTTGATTACAAATATACTACTAACAATATTTTTTATTAATTGGTGTATATTCACTACAAACAAAAAACTAGTTATTTACAATACTAAAAATGCAATGGGTAATTTCAAATTGCTCTTAAATTATCGTATTTTTAAAGGAAATTTAAATAATAATAATTAACAGATTTTAACAGCTCAAACAGTTAATTATGTACCAAAATGGCGAAAATAAAAATAAGGTTTATTAATGTCATGTATTTTAAACGAATTATTATCATGAAATATAGTGTTTGGACTCTACCAAACACTTTAACAAAGAAGTATTTTTTGTAATTTTTTTATGTTTTATTATTTAATGTATAAACCAAAATATGTTATAAAATAACGACAAAAATTAAATACTTAAATCGTTGATAAAAAAGCAGTCTTATGATAAATTTTTCTTACAAATAAGTAATAATATATTTTTATATAACTAGCACTCATAATTTACATAATTAGGTATTTCAACCTTAAATGACTTGGTTAAACTACTTACCTGCTATTAAAAATAAATATCAATCAGTTTTTTTGACTAATACATTTTTTTAGTTTTGAATAAAATATAAATCATCGTGTACGTGTAAATAAAATTCTTCCAGGTTAACAACGGTTAAAACAAACGTCTTCTACGATTTAAAGTAACATACGAGTCACGGCATCGCTCAGATGTAAATGACACCCGCGGGCACCCATCCGAAGACTGATCGTGCCGAACGTTTCTTAACTACGGTGATCGCTAAGATACACCCAATCAAACTACGCTATGAGCGTTGCTGGAATAAATAGCACTCAAAACTACTAGAACCATATAAACAAAAAACAAGATTGAGCATATATATTAAACCGACGTAACGGAGGAGGTTTCCTAGTCGACGCGTATATTTTTTTTAATGTTTGACCACGCTTATCTTTTTACAAATTAGTCTGATTTTAATAATTATTTTTTGTTTGGTAAATTCTACTTCAAAGATGATCTCATTTAAATTTTTTCGAAATCGCCTGAGCCATTTTTGATAAATCAACAATAATGTGAAAATTACTACATCGATCCGAAATATTCGAATTCTGTACACGGTTGAAGTCGGTTATGTAATTTTTTAGGAACATGGAATGACAGAAAAACAAGACATGCCGTTCTTCTCTAAAAATAAGAGGAATGGTAGATAGATAGTTTCTTCGTTTTAGCGTTGCTTTGATGTGCTGAGACTACGATTGAAACAGCGCCAATGTATTGTCTGAAACGCTATAATCTTGATTAGACCAAATTAAATTAATGAACGAGAACAATTTGAGCTAAACCCATATTATATTTCCTAAGTGCTAATATCAGATTTCAGATAATTTATTGGCCATTTATAAATGTCAGTCATACAAGGCATGTCACTTTACAAAATTTAACAATCTTTTAATAAAATTTCAAAATTTTCAATTTTATTACAAGCATTTATACGTGCTTATTCTATTACAATAAAAAGCACAGAAAGGTATAATTCTATGTTATTTTTTTAATGGAACACAGTAAAGCCGTGTTACTCCTCTTGCGTCTCAAGATAGAGTAAGTCGTAATGCGAGCATGTAGCCTAAATGATTGGCTTCAAAATGTGCATTTATTGAGTGCACGTTTCTTTATTTTATTTTGATCGAAGGGATCTACAGTTTCAGTTTATAATATAAATAAGTAAAACATTGCTTATGTATCGTCTGAAATTGTAACAAAATACATAATAATGACCTCTTTAATTGAGGGCACGTCTTGTTATTTGATTTTTTTAACGCAAATAAGTCTGAGTTTGACCACCAACTCGCCTGATGGTAAGTGACGTTGTGGCACGCAGACCTAGAAGATACCGATTTTGGTCAAAGATATTTATCGTTGACACACAAGTAAAACAGTGACAAAATATTGTCTGAAATTGTTAAACTTTACTCAAGAATGACTGATTTAAATTCTAAATAACTTAAGACCTATAGAATGGGGGTCCTCTGCTCATTGTGTAGGTAGATAGAGGAATGCCTTTAGTGCCATAGATGGGTTCCGGAGCGTTTTCGTAGTCTACGTCGTAGTAGATGCCATTTTGATTCTGGAAGAGAAAAAAAAGGTAAAACACAGAATAATAACTACAAGTACTCAAACGCTGCTGTTCCACTGGAGGGCAGTTCTCACCAGAAAAATGTATGGAATATTTCTCAGAACAATGATAAGTAATAGAAACCTTACTTTAGTAACTTGTGATTTTGGCGTTTGACGACATACAATGCGTTTTTTTATTCCGCTCACTCTCGCGTATGCTGTATAACCAGATATGAAGAAGATAGCTGTAACGTAATTTTTTTGAGTGATATTTATTTCACTCAAATAAAAACTACATTACAGCTGTCTTATTCAAATCTGGCATACAGCATACGCGAGAGTGAGTGGAACAAAAAACGCATTGTCTGTCGTCAAACGTCAAAATCACAAGTTGGAATATCACAATGGTTGAAATTTGGTGTACCGTCTTTTGCGATATGATCGGAAATTTGAAACCTCTAGTTCCATCAGAAGGTTCAAATCTCTGATCATTTTACCTTCCTTCTTTCCACCTTTTTTATTTGGACAGCTGAGATAGCTCAATGCTAGTTTGTTATTGACACATCTCCTCTCTGCTCAGCTTCAGTGGAGATCACTGTGCGGAGCGAGTGAGTGTGAGCACTCAACGCCACGCACCCGAGCTGAAAAACATCTCTTCCCGCACACGTCTCTGCTTTGGTGGAGTCCCGGCCTTAGAGGCAATCATCTTAAGTTTGAATGCAATGACTAGGTGTAAATAACTTACATGCATACTCCTTGCCCTAGATTTAGGGCGTGGTACGAGCAAGTCGGCCCTCTCTTGCACATGGCTGGATGCTTCAGAACTCGTAGACTCTGTCGCCATGTGGTTTGTGTAACCTATGAGCAAAAAATTGATTCACTCTCGTATACAGGGTTACTGGTAATCTTTTAACCTCCTTTTAGGGCATATTCTCTAAACTGCACTGTAACAGTCTTTTTAACAGTCCACTGCAGGACGTAGGCCTAACCACGAAGGGCGATTGGGCCATTTCCACCACGCTGGACCAGTGTGGGTTGTGGATGTTTTCCTTCACTGAAAAGCTAGTGGTGTGGAATATTCTCTATATTAGCATCTTTTTATTCATGTTCATATTCTGAGCATATTCTGTACACCAAAAGAAATATCTTTTATTCTACGATTCTAAAAAGTCGTACTTATTTATTTTCTTTCACACAAATTTTAATAATATGAACTCTGTAAAAAAAGAACGAGACTTGGACCTCAGAGGAGATACCGACTGTGCAAACATGCAAACAAGTGTAAAAATTAGGTATGTGAAAAACAATTATTTGTACGTGGAATCAGCATGGATTCCACTCTTTTTAAAAATGTCGGAAAATTTGTTGAGATTTGAGAAAAGTTGTAGAACAAAAGGTGTCTCTTTTGATGTACAGCCCTTAAAAGGATGCGAATTGATTACCAATAACCTTGTATATTTAGAAAGTCACACTTGTTCAACGTTTCAGTTAAATATTTTTAGGGTTTTACACAAGCCATCGAAATATCCTATCCTACTAATATTATAAACGTGATTGTTTGTAAGGATGGATGGATGGATGTTTGTTACTCTTTCACGCAAAAACTACTGAACGGATTGAGATAAAATTTTGCAATTATATAGCTTATATATCGAACCAACACATAGGTTATAAATTATAATGATATTGCGTAATTTTTTCATATTATAACCATAACTGTAAAGTAAGTAAGAAAAATTCTGCCATCTGCGAGCTATTCTAGCGTGCGCTCCAAGAAATGTCAAAAAAGAACTGTCGAATTGAACAAATGTCACATCGAATATTTTTGTAGGTAGGGCTTCGAAATATCATGCGGGCGAAGCCGCGGGCAAAAGCTAGTCCTTAATACATTTACGGAGATGTAGGCCGAATCAAACTTCTTGGCGTCTTCAAGTCATTGCGCAGTAACAAATTAATTTTTAAGATTCAATTTTTATATATTTAATAAACTTACCATATAAATTGTGATGTGAAGCCGCGGTGTTAACTCGCGACGCGACCGTGTTTAGAGTTCCGTTGTGATGGCCGCCGTGCATGCCCATCCTGTACACAATTATAACATCAAATACAAATACATAACAATTAATTTTATTGATAATTCACCTGATACATAAAAATCGTCGCAATGTTTTTTAATGTTATGTTACAAATGAATTTAGGGTACTGCATGCACAGCAGTGTCGAATTTACCCTGTCAGGGCAATTCTCGGGGACCTATTAAAAATGAGCCATAAATCGTAAACGGTAAGTTTTACAAAAAAGTTTTCTGGCAACAAAAGATGCCAAAATTTATTTTCTACAATAATAGTCGCCATTACTTTTGCCCTAAAGTGCATAGTTTCCAAGATATCGGCCAAAAACGTTTTTTCAAGATGGCGCTTGAAGCTCCACGACCTGTCAGCATTTTGTGATTTTATGCTCAGTAATAATCCCTTAACCTTATAAATAAATGGATCGGAAATTAAGTGCAAATTTAAATTCTTTTTTCCTGTACTAATTGTTTTTTAAGTTTGTTTTTTTTTATATAGTAGTAGTTCTAATTTAGGTATGTAGTATTCTTATTCTATGTGGACTTGTGGAGGCGATAAGTCCTGCACTGACGTCCCGCATGGGGTGTTTTGTGCATTTCCCCCTCCAGCGTCTAGTCTACCCGAGCCAGCCCAGCTCCTTAAAATAACGGAGCGTGGCTCTGGGCCGCTGGCATAGTGTGCAGTATTGTATTTTCTTGCAATATATGCACTTTCCTCTAAGAAAATATAAGAAGTATAGGATATACGAGTACGAACCTGGGCAACGGCACGGGCGGCAAAGTGGGGTATCCGCCAAACATGGCGGATGATGGCCGCGTCTGCATCGTCTGAGCTTCCGCCTGTAACGAAACGAGAATTGAACATTGAATAGGCTTGTTTACAAAAAAAAACATAACTAGTCCGTCAAATAGATTGTCAAAAAATACTAGACACGTAAGTATTTTTTTTTTGACAATTTAACAAAAATTGATGAAGAAATAGCCCGTTAAAGTTCCGCGTGACGTCACTAACCGCTATCAAATGTACGGGCCAGTGCCGTCATGAGCCCCCACTCTCAAACTTTGACAAGGTTTATCTTTGTCACTAATTGTTTGATTGACAAAGGAAAAAATAAGTGTCCAAAATTTTTCAATAATCTAACTGACGGACTAATTATAATAATGATTTTTATACCCAGTAAACATCCCTATTATCGAATTAAATTAAACATAATCAGAATAGAATCGATTAAAACATGATAACTGGGTATTTATAATTGACTTCAAGCCTAAAGCAACAAGCAAAAGAAGAATATTTCGCTATTTTTGCTTTTGCTCTGTAGTCATCATATGTCTTTGGAAATGCCACTAAAGAGGAAACTGAAGGTAGTCAAATTTTGGTAAGACTATAGGATCAATTTTGAAGGAGCCATCGTAAATTTAATACACGCAAAAAGTGTTCTCTCTATCGAATGCCTAAAATGAAAAAGAAACAGAAATATGCTTTAGCTATTATTTAGCTTCACAATTCATAATAGCGTTAAAAAAACTGCAAATAAATCAGACCACAAATGGCAGAGAAATCATGTAACATTGGAACAATAAATAACAAACAAAGGTCTACATAATTGATAGTTTTTGCACCTCCTAATTCTATAAACCTAAAAATTGTTGTTCCATAGAAAAATATCGTTCACCCGCGACAAAAATATGGAACAGCTGTTTTTTTTTTGAGTTCTGACAAAAGTCGCAGAACAAAAGTTGTTAGTTTTAATGTACAGAATAAGCCCCTTAAAGGGTGCTAACTGATTAGAAATAACCCTGTATAAGTATGTAGTATAAGACTACTTACATAATTTGTTTTGATTTTTATTCTTTTTTCTTCTATTCTATTGAAATGATTGAAATAAAACTTGACAAACTTACCGCGTAATGATTGGCCTGCACCATTGCCTCGGCTATCTGCGCCCACCGCAGTCTTTCTTCCATTGTCACCTAGAAAATTGATAAACGTATTATTTCATAATCTACAAGCGACACGCGCTGACTTCGTATGGGTTTATTATACATACATTATAAGACTTCCTCTTGAATCACTATCTATCATTAAAAAACCCGCATCAAAATCCGTAGCGTAGTTTTAAAGATATAAGCATACCACTTGTTTTCCTTGGTGCAGTTGGGTAGTACAGTTGACCGGACCACGTTTAAACAAAATTAACAGTCGTACAGTTAGCCGGACTAGGCTTTGTTTTCTATTAACCGTGGTACAGTTAACTGGACCACGGAAAACAGTATTAATACTCTTTAATGGGATCTATTATATATTTGCTCAAAAGAAGCCAAAAAATTAATTCCTAAGATAATAAAAAAATTTTTTGACGCAACTTACAAAAGTTGTTCTCCACCATTTACACGGTTATTCAGTATTCAAGGTGATATTGGTAGTTCGGCCGAAACTACAAATGTAATTCCCCTACTTATGTGTTAATATGCGATAAAAAAGAAACTAGTTATGATATAATATTTTATTTGATTAAAACAATAGCAAAATGGAATCCCTTAAAATTGCACTGTGACTACGAAGTAGCTGCCATAAATTCAATTAGAAGAATATTCCCGGAAGTAGTAGTGATCGGGTGCTATTACCATTGGTCACAATGTGTATGGCGAAAGGCCAAGAGTCTAGGACACACTAAAATGAGAGTGAAGAGGCGAATTATTTCCTTGTGTGCTGCTTTACCACTTGCCGAAGGAGACCATAACTGAGGCATGGCAATATATTAAAGGAGAAGCCCTATCCGATATGGATAAATTCTTTAATTACTTTGAAAAGTACTGGATATATGGTAAATTATGCGAATTTATTAGTGTGTCCGGACCAATAATACAGTCGAGGGGTGGAATTCGAAGTTAAATCGCACACTAAATAAGAATTCAGTTAATATATTGCGACTACTAAACTCTTTACATGTTATTGATAAAGAAATGCAAATAAGAGTTACAAAATTCCAAATTAAAAAAATATCTCGGAAACGTCAACTAGAGCACATAATGAGAGATGATGCCATAAGACAGGTTCAGTTACAACTCATAAACAGAGAAATCACATTGGGCCATGCCTTGGAAAAGCTTCGCTAGTAATTGATGGATTTATTTTTATTTTTTGTAATTTCGTGGATTGAAAGTGTTAAGTTTTTTTTTTGAGCAAGTACAAAATACAAAATACGAAAATCCTTTCAATGATGTGTTGATTGGAGTCTCCTTATAAGGCTCGAGAGCTGTGGTCCAGTTAACTGTACCACGGTTAATAGAAAACAAAGCCTAGTCCGGCTAACTGTACGACTGTTAATTTTGTTTAAACGTGGTCCGGTCAACTGTACTACTCAACTGCACCAAGGAAAACAAGTGAAGCATACATAGAGACAGACAGAGCGGGAAGCGACTTTGTTTTAAACTACTTATTGGTATTCACGAATCCTAATCCTACCCTGAATAAAAAGCCAGACAAGTGGGAGTCAAGCTCGCCGACCGAGCGACCCGTACAAATCCCGAAAATTACACGACATAAGGATTAAAATTATCAAAGCGAAATGTCGAGTGAAGTCCTAAACATTAGGAAACATGTAACGCGCTGGCTGGCACATGTGCCATACTCGTGATCGGGTGCTGCTTGCAGGTCGCCGGTCTGCTCGTGGCATTCACGCAATGCACCGATAACTTAGGCTAATATTTAACTATGTTATAATACTCTTTGTACAGTAAAATAAAATAAAAAAATGTGTTTAGTTAACAAAGGGCACAGACCCTGGAGTCTGTGGTTGCAAAATTTTCGAATAAAAAAAAAAAAAAAAAAAACATGTAACGCGTTTCAAAACATATTTTAAAAAAACATTTTTTTTTTACATTTCTCGACATAAACAGAAAATTCCACATAGTAAAATTGTTAAAACTTGTTTTATCTGGTAGGTACTAATGAAGTGCTTTCATTTGATGTGGACGGATATTCCCACGGACGGACAAACGTACAACAAAGTGATCCTATATGGATTCTAATTTTTTCTTTTTGTGCTATGACTCACTAAAAACGATAACATCAATAAAAAAATAATTAAAATTAAAAAGGAAGGCTCATAGACGTCTTCTATAGACTCCTGAACGTTTGATATTGAGTTACCGAGTTATAAGGTGAAGCTGTGGCGCGTTGAAGTCTTTTCTATGGAGATTTTCAATTAATTTAAACAGTCGCGAAAAAATCTTAATATAGCTTGTAATACTAGTATGTACCTGATAAGGCGGCTGTCCCACAGGTGGAGTCTTCACAGTGTTGGCGGCCATGTAGCTAAACACGGGGGAACCCATGCCGGCTGCTTTGGCTTCGCGCGACCACTTGCGACTGAGGACAAATAACACAGTTTAGTTTCAAATTTATTTTATTTGTTAAACGTACAATATTTACTGTTATAAGTGAGATATAAAAATATGTCAAACATTGATAATTAAAAGATTTGTTTCGTTAAGTTCTTCGTATTTGTGAAACAAAATTAATAACAAAATAATAAAATTTCCGAAGCTATTATTTAATACTTATCTTGCTGATCAAACCAACAGCATAAATCAAAAATCTTAAACGAATGTATCCTGCAGCACTATCATGTTCAGTAGTTTTTAAATTATATCTGAACAGTTTGCGGCGGTACAAGGTTAACTCGATAGGACAGTCAAAATAATAACAAAACGTTACCAAATCGAAAACTTATTTAATCTTACCTCCATGACATGAGAGCAGCGAGAGTTAAAGCTATGACGAGTGCGGCGGCAAGTGACGCGCCCACCGCCACCCCCACCACTTCCCCGTCCACTTCACACCGACTGCCGTAGTAGCCCGACGAACAGCTGAAACAACAACATTTTACCAGATTTAGCATTAGCATTATAACAGAGAATATATAATATTACCTACTGGTATAGAAGTGTAGAAGGACTATACTCACCCGTCCATGGATAGAAAACACGAGTATGAGGATCACATGAGTACGTACCGCAGGTAGGCTGGCCGTTGCATCGCATTACTCATGGCTCGCACGTGCGTAAACATTGCGCGGATCCAGTATCGTAATTAAAGTCGTAACTCGGATCGCGACGTAGTATAAAATTATATTGTATAGTATATACTTAGTGTAATGTAATTTGTAGTGAGAGTATGAGAACGCACCTGCAGGCAGGCTGGCCGTTGGAGTAGAGACACTGACCGCGCTCGCTGCACTGCGAGGCGGCGCACGCGCGGCACTCGCGGCTCGCGCGGGTGGTGCCACTGTGCGGGTCTAGTGTCGTATACTGTAGTGTATGTAGTGTGTAGTGTATGAGGACGCACCTGCAGGCAGGCTGGCCGTTGGAGTAGCGACACTGGCCGCGCTCGCTGCACTGCGAGGCGGCGCACGCGCGGCACTCGCGGCCCGCGCGGGGGGCGCCACTGTGCGGGTCTAGGGTCGTGTCCGGGCACGAACATCTACAACAACACACGATTCTTAAGACCAACAGTATATGCTAACGGTAAAATCTTTTTGAGGTCTCTAATGTTCATGAAAGTGGCTGCATAGACCGCATATTTCAGATTTCAGGTATCAGAAGAACGTAATTAATTACCAAGAAGGACCTGCCCCGCACAGCCAATCCGATACGACCGCCGATCTAATTTCACAGATTCATCACAGATTTTGTAAGTCATAATATGTTTGAGAACAAACTTACTTGAATGCTCCCCACGTGTTGATACACGTAGCTAGCTGGTGGCAGTCGTTGAGATCTGGAGATGCGCATTCATCTACATCTGTGAACAAACCATTTATTGTTGTTAAAATCACTACATATTATAAAGCAAAGTCTCCATTTTCGAATGTATGTCTTTGTATTCCTTTGTCTTTTAAACCATACAACAGGTTGCTATGCGGTTTGCAATATCTTTCAGAATACATTTTGTACTGAAAAGTTTACAGCTATAATTCAGTTGCAGCCGGGCGAAGACTGGACGGGTAGCTAGTACCACAATAATCGTGAATGAAATTATAAAATACTAAGTTGTAAATAGTTGCATTTAAAAAGTTACTGTGTAACTTGTCCGGTGTGACCGGATAAGAAACAGAAACCGGATATCAACTATATTCACAACTATTCGTTTTGGTTGTTAGTTAGTAATGATAGTAAAATTGACCAATGACAGATGGGTACGAAAAGTTCTCAGGTGGCGACCACGTTCTGGCAAGCGCAGCGTAGACAGATGACTTCATCAAGACCGAGGATCGCGCTGGACGCAAGCCACTTCCAATCGGTGTTATTGAAGATCTATAGGAGAGGCTTATGTCCCACAGAAAACATTTTATGGCTGAAATGATGACACTTACCATGTAGAGGTAGCACGCTGCCAGCGACCGAGTCGACCCACAGTGCGGACGCGCCGACGTTGTTGGATCTCCGGCGGATCACGCCCAGGATGTGCTTCTGTATCTCGGTCGCGATGGTCGGACGTAGTGTTTCCCCTGTTTCTTGCATCTGGAACAAAATAGGTTGGAAAAAAACTTATTTTACTGTATTTTTCTTAGACTTCAGTACCTATATAATTTCTATTTTTAACCGATTTCCAAAAAATTGTAGGTTCTATGTTCGTCTGTATGTATTTTTTTTGTGTATGTTCACTGATAATTCCGCTAATTGTCAACCGAATCGAAAATATATTTTTTTTAATTTGAAATGGTTAATTTAAATTTTACAGAAATTGGCTGAGCCATTTTTGAAAAATGAACAATAATGTTAACAATTCAAGCGAAATATTCAAATTTTGTACACGATGGAAGGCGGCTTTGCCATTTTTTGCGAAAAATATTTTTTTTTGGGGTTTGTACGTGACGTGCCAGATTTGGTCTACTTTGAACATACGTCAAACACAGATCTACCCATCGAGCTATATTACTACGTATAGAGAGGACGACGCACATCCCTACCATGTTCCGCCCAAATGCAGCCATATGGCTGCACATCAATTAGTTGCTTGCTAGCTCTTGATTACATCAGTCTAGTTTGTTTTAAAACGAAAAAAGTTCAAAATTATTGAATATGGTCTCGTGTGTGTTAAGATATTGCACGAATAATACAAAGAATACGGCGAAGTGCAAAGGAATAACTTTCCATCGGTGAGTAATTAGATAATCATTTTACAATTAAATGCAAACAAAATATTATCGGATGGCGCGTGGACGCCATGTTGCGATACTTTTCATAGACTAAAAATGAAGATGTGACATTGTGTGTGTAACAAGTGTAGGTAAAATTAGGGTTTGTTCCCAGTGTTACTACCATTCTTACTACCAGTAGTAAGAACGGGAAACGAATTACTCTTCTTACTACTACGGTTGAAAGTTGTTAGAACAAACAGTAAAAAAAAAATACTCCTCTTACTACCGTAAAATTATAATAACAAAAACAAACAAAACATGACAGATTTGTATTTAAACCGAATTTAAGTTGGTAGGTATTATACTTATAAAAAAAAACAAGAACTGTTACCAAAAACTAAACAGAAAAATTGCTGTAGTACCCAATCATAAACTTTCGCAATTATATTATTAGTGTGATTAGGCAAACAGTGGTATATTATATAAAATACTTAAACGAATGAATTAGTTTAACTTAAATATTTATATTATGATATCATATTACGTTCGTCGTGGAAATCTTTGAGGGAGGCCTATATCCAGCAGTGGACTTATACGGGCTGATGATGATGACGAATATAATATTTTCTACTGATCAATAATTCAACTAATATTATATTATGAAGAAGAAAAAACAAAGTACGAATTCAATTGAAACGTGTGTAGGTAATATAAACTTTGTCACTTCTGTAGTCAGTCAGCATCTTAGTCTATAGAAACGACAAGTTAATGCAGAACGTTGAACGAAACGCGTAAGCGCTTCGAAGAATCGCGGCGCTTTCGACCTTTTTGCCACGAGAAAACTATACCTTAAAAGTGTTCTAGCGCTGCGTGTTTATACTGGCTGATTAGACGACTAATTATTGTTACAGTGCTGAAGCGCACTTTAGATTATATTCTTAACAAAATTGAGCATGATATTTGGTCACGGTAGCTTCTCTATACGTAGTAATATTTCCTCAAAGGATCTACCCTTGAAAAACGATGAGCAAATATTCTCTGATAGAAACATGTGAAATTTTAATGATTTGTGAGCACGTGGGAAATTTCCACAGCAATGCTTTGATGATTTTCAATTGTTTTCATATACTTAACTCAAATTATGAGTTTCTAATGAAAAGTTTTTCTCTATTTTTATTACTAATATATGTTTATACTATCGCAACTCACCAGGATAGTATAGTTGACAAAGACTCCCTGGTTGTTCTCATCACCTTTATGAACCATGTTTACGGAGCTGCCAACAAAATCGTCAGAGAATGGAGTCATCGAGAATGCTGAGTCGATCTGGAAATAATAAACAAAACATTGTAACTTCAAGAAAACTAAAATCTTTACTACATGTAATAAAATGGCGTTAAATAACAATACTTTTCAGCTAGTTAAGCGTCCCAAATTACGTTCAAGCTATACCTTCAGGTTGAGAAGAAGAACTACCCTACAGTTTTCAGAGTTAAGCAACCCATTCTGGCTTGAATAATATATTTGCGGTAGGTTCTGAACAAGCTAGTACCAGTTTATTGGTTCTACCCTGAAAACTTGAGTAGAGAAGTTGATCTGTTCAAAGTTTTCATCTTTTGGAATACTCATTGCTCTAACAGTTTCGTAACTAAGCTACTGATACGGTTTCGAGTCCTTATCAGCCAAATTGGCCAAACCTTCCGATAATACAGCCTGTCCACCATTTACTCCTCATTCATCATTTTACACCATTATTGGCTACAACTTCGCTTTTCATCAGGCTAGGTGGTGTTAGCCCTATTATACTTTAAAAAACTCAGGTTGAGGAGAAGTGACGCCAAGTCGGTTGGTGGCACGGGTCACCAAGTCCTTTCTATCAACCGAGTTCTTGGCCAAAAGTCCTATTGTGTAAATAAAAATCGGCCAAGTACGAGTCGGACTCGCGCACGGAGGGTTCCGTACTGTATGTATGCCCCCCTTAAATATTTATTTTATTTTAATTTTATTATTTACTATTGAATTGAATATAAAACTAAATGTTCTGTAAAAATTTCAAGCATCTACCTGTTACCAATTACCAATATTAATATAGAGCGAAAAACGTCTAAAATTTCAGGTTTGTTGTATGGGAGCCCCCCTTAAATATTTACTTTATTTTGTTTTTAGTATATTTGTCGTTATAGCGGCAACAGAAATACATCATCTGTGAAAATTTCAGCTGCATAGCTATCATTGTTCATGAGATACAGCCCGGTGACAGCCAGACGGACAGACGGACATCGAAGTCTTAGTAATAGGGTCCCGTTTTTCCCTTTGGGTACGGAACCCTGAAAACTGCGTTCAATTTTGTCTTATGTAATACTTACTGCTCTAACACCTTAGCGTCATGCCAAGTCATGTTTCGAATCTGTCTACCCTCAAGTTGAGGAGGAGTGCTACTAACCACCGACACGGTCAGATCAAATTACTAACCAGCTCATATAAGTCACGAGATTCAGACTAGACTAGAGGACGTCTGTGCCAGACGGTTTCATCTCCTGAAAGCTTGCAAAAGTAACAAACTGTCATTAACTTTTGATTTATATTTATACTAGCTTTTGCCCGCGGCTCCGCCCGCGTGGTATTTTGGCTTTTCTGTTATCCCACAGGAACCTTTTATTTTTTCGGGATAAAAAGTAGCCCATGTCACTTTCCGATCCTTGAACTATATCCATGCCAAAAATCAAGTCGATCCGTTGCTCCGTTGCTGCTTGAAAGAGGAAGAAACCAACAAACTTTTCGGATTTATGTTATTAGTATGATTATGTTGTGTTGTTCGGAATTAAGTAATAGGTACTTACAGCTCTGACAGCTTCGTAACTAAGCTGTTGATACGGCTCGGAGTCCTTATCAGCAAGCTTGGGGTCCCAGGCCACTTTCCGGTCATACAGCCTGTCCACCCTCAGGTTGAGCAGTAGCGCCACCACCCGCCGGCACGGGTCCCGGTGGATGCGCCGCGCGAACCCGGGACGACATTGGCAACTTGAAATACCTGGAATTCATAATCATTTTATTAACCGACTTCTAAAAAGGAGGAAGTTCTAAATTCGTCTGTAAGTTATTTTTTTTGTGTAGATCCGATTTTGATTATTCTTTTTTTGGTAGATCATACTTCAGAGGTCCTATTAAAATTTTATTGAAATCGGCTGAGCCATTTTTGGTAAACCCACAATAATCTAAAAATGGAACAACTACATCGATTGCTATTCGTATTTTGTAAGTAAGCTGTATTTATTTTTAAAAAATATTTATTTATTTAGTTAAGTACATTATGCCCAGTAAAACGGTAAAACCCTATAATAAGAGTTGTTGATAACGATGACCCTTTCGGCTTCATAGACTTTATTGGAATAACCTTTTATATTGAAATTGTAGCCATCGTAGCATATTTTGACAAGGTGTTAGCGTTTACTGAAGTTTAGTAACGTAAGGTACGGTCAGTTTTCATTTGATTTGACTGCGGGAGGCATTTACAACTGAGCGCTGCCGTGGCTTTTTATTATCGTTAAATTGTGGGTCTTGGTAATTTTAACACTAAAACCACATCAAACATCTTCAGGAGGGTCAAACCTCTGACCAACACGATTAATCATCAGGCCTATATGAACTTATTTTTGCTTTAAACTTAAAGTGGTCATTTAAGTATTTATCTCGAATATTGTACTTAATACTTAAATATATTATGATAAAGTATGTCGTGATGTCATCAACCAGAATAGCTTCTTACCTAATTCAGTCCTGCACTTTTCATTTTGAGCCTGGTCGCATGTTGAATCATCACCAACAATGCAGGTATCGATCCTGTAACAAAATTTCAATGGTTTCATTTTTCTGTCTATTATTTTCTTCTATTCGTGTTAATTATTCATTTTAACAATAAATACACAATTAAACATTTACTGAACATTTCAAGCGTCTATCTGTTACCGTTATCAATATCTGCTGAAAAACAGCAAAAAATTCAAGTTTGTTGTGTGGGATTTTTAGTATTTGTTGTTATAGCGGCAACAGAAATACATCATCTGTGAAAATTTCAAATTTTTAACTATCGCGGTTCATGAGATATAGCCTGGTGACAGATGTTGCAGTTCGATAGATAATAATAAGTAAGATAATAGATTGTAGGTTCGTGATAATAGATTAGACATGACCAAGATATGGAACGTTCTTGATAGTCATCTAGTATATAAGTTGTTACTGTTAAATAATAAATCAGACTAATTCCATCCTGTGTCTCATTATGGTCCCTATTGCCGTACTGGCAAAGTGGTGACTCCGAGTGTGGTGAAGTGAAATGTGACGAGTTAAGGAAATTATAAACCATGACTCCCTCACCGGGAAAATCGGGCTGCAGTCATGGGACAGCTCTGGACGAGGTAGCAAGATTGTCCAGCATTTTCGAGCTCTGGAGAGACCACCATCGCCTGTGGTTCGCGCAGTTGGAGGCAATTTTGGCGACAAAGAGGCAAGACGACGAATTTATATATAATGCGGTAATCGCCAGGCTATCAAAGGAGGAGATACAGCAAGTTAGTGATCTCCTTATCTCTCCTCCACCGATGGAAAAATATCAAGCAATTAAGGACCGGCTAATCTATTGTTATGAAGAAACCGAGCAACATCGATTCCAAAAATTGTTCTTTGAGATGGATCTTGGTGATGAGACACCATCCCGACTTTTGCGCAAGATGAAGGACCTTGGCAGAGGTAGAGTTTGTGACGAAATTATTAAATTTTTGTGGCTAAGACTGCTACCATCATCAGTCACTACCGTACTTGCAGTCACGGAAATCGAGCTCGAGAAGATGGGTCAAATCGCTGACAAAATTTTATATTATACCAGATAGACGGACAGCGGAGTCATAGTCTTTTTTACCTTTTGGTTACGAAACACTGAAAATTTTAATAACACAAAATTACCTGACAGTAGGTTGGGGTCTTCTATATCCCTGCTGAGGTCGATGCAAAGGTTGCGCGGGTCTTCTTGCAGGGGGTTGGGGGATGTCATCAGTGGGTATGGCCACCCCTTGGCCCACGCCCTGACCTATAGCTGGGGCCAGCGGTGGAGGAGCTAGTGGCGGCACTAGGGAAGAAAATATTCCAAATCATTAACGTTTCAATTAAATTATAATGATACTTCAAAACATAAACCATAGGATTTTTTTTAAAGACTTTTTTATCGTAAAGATGATGATGAGATGACGCATGATAGAGTGAAGTGGCGAAAGGAAACGTGCTGTGCCGACCTCACCTAGTGGGATAAGGGCAGGATGATGACTTTTTTTTATCGTAAAATTAGTCAGAAAGAAGATAAGGACAATATACTGTTAAAGACGCCATCTTGCCAAAATAGAAGCGCCTGCGGCAATTATACGAGGTGGATAAGTTGAAATTCTAAAAGAAAACACATGAAACTCTATAAAATAACCCATTTTCAAAACTCCCGTAACTAACCGCCTTATTTTAAACCAAATGACTGGAGTGTTATCATAACTTAGCTCTAAGAAATTACCATGTTACTTTTTATTGAATATTTTGACAATGAGTAACTGAACCAATCTGCTTCAGTTTTATTAAAAAAAAAAAAAAAATTATCCCTTTTGATATCTCAGGCGATCAAAGTGAATAGAGGCTAAAATTTTGACAAAACTTTGAACTGAACTATTGTGACTTATGAAAATCACAATAATAAAATACGTCCTCTTGCCATTTATAGACACGAACCCTATCTGGCCATATGGTGATACTATGATTTCGTCATGTCAATATCTGTCTCAGTTTGATTCTAACTCACCAGAATTTTGTGGCAGAGTCTGCACCCTAGTAGGCCTGACAGTGTCTGTAGCGGTGGCAGTGTCGAATAGGTTCAGATACGTCCTCTTTCCGTCTATAGACACGAAACCTTGCTGCCCAGATGGGGATACTATGATATCGTCGTCTCCATGGGCACCTATGTTGATATTTTCGATGTGTACTGGAATGAAGAAAACAGCTGTTAAAGATAATGTAAAAGAAAGAAAAGTTTACGACGGTGATAGCCATTAACCAAGACATGCAATAAAAGGACAAGATGTACGGCACCTACATTAGTCAATAAAAATCTGCTAATATCCAAAAAAAATCGGCCAAGTGCGAGTCGGACTCGCGCACGAAGGGTTCCGTACCGTATGGAAGCCCCATTCCTCATGCCATAATTAATGCCATTAATAGAGAGCAAAAAACTCCTAAAAATCACGTTTGTTGTATGGGTAAGGGGGGACCCTTAAATATTTATTTTATTCTGTTTTTAGTATTTGTTGTTAGAGTGGCAACAGAAATACATCATCTGTGAAAATTTTAGCTGCCTAGCTATCACGGTTCATGAGATACAGCCCGGTGACAGACAGACAGACAGACAGACGGACAGACAGACATCGAAGTCTTAGTAATAGGGTCCCGTTTTTACCCTTTGGGTACGGAACCCTAAAAAAGAACGAAGTTACGTGGTAGTCAAGAAATAACTAAGCTACATGCAGCGCCACGGCTGTTAGCAGAACCAACGCATCCCGTCAGCCAATCATAATTAGAAACCGGAGTCACGCAAACAATATTTATACCGGTGGATGGACCAATACCAGATCCAATTCTATACTACTATCCCCGGGCACACCTGGCTCTGAGAACTCATTTGTAATTGGAGGATTGTGGGCATCATTTTACCCCCTCTCACCCTCCATATGGACGACCATCTGTTTTTATACAGGGTTTCTTCACTCTTGCTCCGGGTCCTTCCTTATATGGCCGACAAGGTGACATCGAAAATCTCCTCATACCAAGGCAGGCGAGTTTCCTAATATAAATGACTAGTCTCCGAAACTGAAATTGTGTGTGTGTGTAGCATAATGAGAAACAGAGTTAACTCACAAGGAGCTCCTCCCTTTTCGCGAACACAGTCACATCGAAGATTTCCCCGTAACTCAGTAGATGAGCGTCTAGCAAGTTAAAGTCCTTAAAGTTCCGGAGAAATAAAAGTTTATCTCTCTCCACATCTATAAAAAAAGTGTTTGGCTAAACCTCGTAGTTCCAACTTACCCGAAGCTCCCCCCTTTTCTCCAGGCCCTTGTATAGCCGACACGGTGACATCGAAGATCTCCCCGTAGCCTGGAAGATGAGTTTCCGGCAAGGCTGTGATGACGGAGGCTTCTGGTCTTCGCCGGCTGCCGTGTGGCTTGAAGTCGGGGTCGTCGAGGACGATGCCGGGGCGAGGGCGGTATGGGTGGTAGGGGATACCTTGGGGTGCTGGAAAAGACGATATTATTGATTACGCATATGGAAGTAGCCGGAAGCCGTGGTATTCTAGTGAGTTTAAATTCTGGGCCCGTACCAATGAACTGTGGAACTTATGTACCCACGGAATTTCACACCACTGACATTTCGGTGAAGTAAAACATCGTAAGGCAACCTGCATACGTCCGTAACAGAAACGGCGTATGTAAATCTACCAATCCGCGCTGGGTCGTGGTGGATATGATCCATTCGCCCTTCGTGGGTAGGCCAATGTTCAGCACTGTCAAAAAGGGCGGTACAGGTGTAAAAGTAAAGCAAAATAAACTAATGTGTGCATCGTATTAAAACTGTTCCAACCCATCTTTAGAGGCGTAATCTGACTTCATGCTGGAACAAGAAAAAAAATCGCGCCACCAAGCCACGATTTAATCCGAAGAAAGGTTCTTCGTCGGGACCGAAGCCTACTTACTTAACCGACACAGTTGGTACATTATTAGCATCACGCAAAATTAGATGTAGGGATTTTGAAAAAGGTAACCCACATATGAACAAAGGCAACTCGGTTTCGGTTCCCATCAACTGATGAAGGTAACAGTAAGGCCAGGTACAGATAAATTAAATTAAACTTACTTGGTATAGGCTGAGAATTGATAGAAGTAGGTTCAATGTCAAGGCTAGAAGACTCTACAACTGTAGGAGCGTGAGCCATAAGCCCGTCTGTCGGGGTTGGGACCACTATATCTGATGATATGGTTGGTTTGGGCTCAGATATTGAAGACTGTAGTACTTCTTCTATTGCTGTTTCATTTTTTGTAACTGAGTCAACCTTCTCTTCTGGCTGTTTATTACTCTGCGGTTCTTTGATTTCTGGAGGTTTGACTTCTGTTATAACGTTGGTTTCAGGTATATTTGTATTTTGTGATACTTTAGTATTATTTGGAGGTATGACTTTATCATCGACATTTTTTGGTGGTGTCTTTGTTTCATTTCTATGTTTTTCTTTTACTTTGTCTTTCTCTATTGAAGGCGTCTCTTTCTTCTTTTCCTTTTCAGGTTTGATAGGTTTCTCAGTCTTTGGTTTTTCTGTAGTAGAGGTAGTTGGTTTTTCAGTCGTTGTAGTCGTTGTAGTGGTTGTTGTGGATTCAGTCGTTGTAGCTTCAGTAGTCGTTGTAGTTGTAGTGGTAGTTGAAGTCGTTGTAGCTTCAGTAATAGTTCCTTTCGTATCTTTTTCTTCATCAGGAACTGTGCTCACTTCTGGAGTAGGAATCACTTCATCTTCGTGATGTATATTATTTTCAGAATGAACAGTCTCGTTTTCGTTCACAGTGACTTCATCAGGGCTTTCTTCTTCGGAAACTTCTGGGAAATCAGGTAAGATCGGAAGGTTGGGCTTGTACATTGGTAGGCCAGGGTTTGGTCTTCTATTGGGTGGTCTTGGCCTTGGTCTTTGCCATGGAGGCATAGGCCTATGTATAGCCGGTCTAGGGGGTAGCGGTGGCACAATTTGCTCTGGCAGATTGACATGAACAGGCGGTCTTTCAAAAGGATATGGCGGCGGCGTTTTAGTTGGATGCAGACCAAGTGGTGGGCTTAAAGGCTTCTCGAAATCAAGAAGTGGAGGAACATCAGATATTCTCGGAGGTCCTCGATTGTTAATCCTTGACGCCAGAGGTCGTCCAGGCCTTAGTAGCTGTGTGTTAGCTTGCACGTTAACATTGCCATTCAGTAATTTGACAATACCAGTGATAATGTTTTGGATTTCGCTGTTCTGCCTGCCCTCGTTCCTAGGGCTGGCTGTCGCGAAGATGGGTTGCACTGCAGTAGGCTTGATCCTGGGTCCCGACGGCATCAGTGCACGTCCGTACGGAACCCTTTTCCCTTCCCCCGGAAACCTAAATTCCAGTCTGTCTCCGAAACCTTCCGAAGACAGAATCACCTCATCATTACTATGTAAATAATCTATCGTTTTCGTTGGATGTATATCGTAGTATTTCCTTTTGTTATGTAATTCTAATTCATTGTCGATTTCGTTGTTAGAGGAAGGTATTTCATCTATATTAATTGATCTTGATTCTCTGACTATCGGATCAGCAGATCTTGCTACTATGTAATGTTTATCGTCTTCTTCTTCTCTAATAATATCCTGTACTGCTGGTTCTTCTTCCGTTAGTACGCTAGGTTCTATGCTAAATGCTAGACTGTCGACTCGACTCGTCTGTAGGACTGTGTCTTCTGACAGCTGGTCGTAGGACACCGATTTGGGTGACAGCTGGGATATCGTGTACATTTCTTCATAACCTGTAAAGAAGAGAAAATACATATTAATCAAATTGTCTGAATCGTAAATTGCCCACTATTGTCCAATAAGTACTCATTAAAAAATGTGGCATCTGAAAAAGGATTAAACTTTTTACCAACTATGCTCCACTGCAAATTAGGTTAGGTTACTTAGTAGTATTAGTTAGTAGGTACTTGTGTTTGGGTATTTCTACCAATTGGCACATGTTTCTCGAATGGAGACCACGTGTGTGTACTCGTACTGACGATTACAGAGTACCCACAAGTGGACGTACGAATGAATTAGAACCTCACTGTTGCGCTGGATTAGCTGGTACAATAATACAACTAATTCTATTGATAATCATGATTATATTGGAGAACCCTATGTCAAACAGTGGACAACATACGACTGATAATTATGAGTACTCTTATCATCGCCAAACATTTACCTTTAGCATAGACTAAGCTACTCAAGCCTCCAGCTATTAATGTTGATAGCACTAAATTATAACAAAGACCCAAGTTCACCAATGCTTGATTAAGTTAAACGTGTGATTACTGTATTTAAACAACGATTAAACTCGGAGTTTAGACCCTAGTTCACCAACAGATGTTTAATTTATCAACTGTTGTTTCTTAAACAGCTTTTTAACGAAATTTTGCTGTTCAGCAAGCAAAAAACCAACCGGTCTTATTGGAGATCTTTAGGGGAGGCCTATGTCCAGCAGTAGACGTCTTATGGCTGAAAGGAAGGAAAGAAGCAAAAACCGTTGGTTAAATACAGTAATCACACGTTCCTTTAACTTAAACAAGCGTTGGTGAACTCGGGGCTAAGAGATACAAAGTTTTAAGTGAATTTTAAGTGAGGTTGACCCGGTCAAACCAGTGTACCATGGCATCAAGTCACCTGCCATCAAATTACACAACAAAGCTGTGACGTAAGCGAATCACGGATACAATAATACAACAATATTGCTATATATAGAGACGACAACAATAGGACAAGACGGTAAACTTTCACTGCGCTATTTAAGGGTCATTCTTTTGGTCAGAGTTTTCAAGCGGCTTTACTTAAAAATAGTAGAAATTTTAAAGTCAGCGAGCCAGTTTTTTTTTCGCGCAAAGCTTAAAACCTATCTAAACTGGGATACTGATTATTATTCAATTATATTTATAAATAAATATGAAAAAAAAATGAAATACCCCCATTCTTTGATTTTCGTGGAGTGTCCCAATCCCCGATCTGATCACTTAGTGAATTATATATTTTAAACTAAACGATACATCGTTACCAAAAAAAACACACTAAGTCCTAAAAAGTTTAAAATACTATAAAAAATTAGACCATAGGTCTGAAAGCACTACATTGCCTGAAAAAAAATTAAATGTAACTGTCCCAAGGTAGTTACTGATTTGCGTGGATTATTATAATTTCACTAGCACATCTCTAAATTCGCGACCTGATGTTGCATAATCCTACTTCAAGTTAACAACTAATTGCGCTCCGACTGCCGGGCAGAGTGCTTGTGTGATGGTGCGTCGAGTTTAAAAAAAATAGAGGTAAGAACATTGTTGCGTGGGCTTGGTTTCTCAAAACTTTAATTTGCGTGGTTAAATTATCTCCAGTGTCTGTGAATTTATTTATTTAGTAAAATATTGTAGCGAACAAATATAAAGTAACGTAACTTATAATCAAAACACTGTTTATTTGTTTAAAAGGTTTTTGTATATTTTTAGCATAAAGGATTTATTTTGATTTTCGTGGTCGTGATTTGCGTGGTTTACGTGGTAGTTTTGACCCACGCAAATCAATTTTTGCCCATGCAAATAAAACCACTTTGAGTTTTGTATTAGTTATGAATGATAATATTTTATATTACTTAAGTTAAATGTAACTTAGTTTAAATCAAACTTATAATGTCACGTTCTGTGAGTTTCAGACTTAACTGGCAGATAATTCCATATATCATTAAGTTCGCGTTGTCACATTAATCGTGCATAAATAAATAAATAAAACAATTGAAAATAGCTTTAGATTAGATACCTATATTTAAGTTTAGTAAAATTATAATGGATTATCAACATTTTGGACCAAAAATGCACCAAATAACAAGATAAGAAAAAATAGAAAGAAAAAAGTTATCCGAGTGAAGAAGAGAGAGGCTTAAACTTAATGAAGAGTTCAAAGCGAAAAACCGAACGAGATATTATGAAACGAAAACCGAAGGAAAAATACTTATATTCATGACTTAAACCGCCACGAGCAAAAAGCAAAACGAAAGAAATGTAGAATAAGTTTCCGAAAATATAACCTAAAGAAAAAAATCAAGCTAAACGTTGCCTTGTTGAGAAACTCATACAAGTACCAGAAACTCATTACAAAGAAAACCGTGATCCATTGGAAGAAACTTACTTCATTGCTATTGTCACGTGCTGATTCACCAGTACCATCAGCTTCTGACCGCATAGTTCGTTTAGCAGCGGGTCAGCTAGTAATAAATAATGTTGGACTGATACCACTAAAAACGTTATCTGCTTTAGAAACCAACTATTTTTGTTATTTTTAAGATGTTTCTTATAATTTTTCATTTTTGTAATTTCTTTAATAAATAATGTTGGACTGATACTACTAAATACGATTTTTGCCTTAGTAACCTACCTATTTTTTACCTTATCATAACATAATAACTTATTTTCAATATGAAGGAACAGTAAGTAACTCATCTGAGAAAGTCAATTTAAAATTATCATTTTCGTGGGGTGTTTTATGATTTGCGTGGCCTCCATTTTTTTTAACCTCGATTATCTCTGTAAGTATATCGCTCTATGAGGTGCCTCTTCTATATAACATATTACTTTTACATATATTTTAAGATTCTGACAAGGATTTGAAAAAAAAATTGAATTCGAAAATTGCCACGAAAATCACCAAAGAATGCCTTACTCGAAGAAGTACCCTTAATGACTTCACTCTGTGACTTTGGCTGAAGTTTATTTCTAACCGGTTCATAGAAAGGATATGAAAGTCCTTTTTAGGAACCGGTTATATATAAATGAAGTTTGTTTCGATTCGTCTGCCATTTTAAGAGCATAGTTTTCTTCATTCGTTGCACAGAAACCCAACAAAAAATCGGCCAAGTGCGAGTCGGTCTCGCGCACGTGCTGGAGCCCGCTCAGCCCCATTCTTCTTGCTATTGTTAATAGCGAGTAAAAAACTCCTAAAAATCACGTTTGTTGTGTGGGAGCCCCCTTCAATATTTTTTTTTTAGTATTTGTTGGCATCAGAAATACATCATCTGTGAAAATTTCAGCTGTCTAGCTATCACGGTTCATGAGATACAGCCTGGTGACAGACGGACATCAGAGTCTTAGTAATAGAGTCCGGTTTTTACCCTTTAGGTACGGAACCCTAAAAATGATATATTGTCATCATATCCTACTTATACATGTTATAAACGAAAAAGTTTGTGAGTTTATAATTATGGATTCTTATTATTATTTCACAAACAAAAGACTAAAACGATTTAGATGAAATTTGGTGTTGAGGTAGCTTAGACCTTAGATTAACACATAGGGTAGTAATTTTATATTTTCAAATAACGTTTCGTATAGTATTGCAAAAAAAGATAAGTGGTAAATAATTTTAACTTTTTTTAACATTTACTCGTTAGATTATGACCATCCGTCTATCAAATAAAAGACGTCCATTACTGGACATAGGTCTCCCCTAAACAGGATCTTCAACAAATCCGGCTGGAAGCGGCTTGCATCCAGCGCGATCCTTCTGCGACATTTACGTGCTTTTGAGCAGTTTTATTTCGCCTAGTGTATAACATTTTTTTTTTATTCCATATAGGTTTGCGTTTGACTACATACTGCCTGATGTTGAGCAGATATGCGGTCTAGGATGTAGCACGCTTACCTAGAAGATACCTATTTACTCGGGATTTGAAGACACCCACGTCGTACTTTAGCGGGAAGACAGACCCAGGCAAAGCAAACATCATAATTTAATTGTATTTTTTTATAAGTTAATACAAATAAAAATAATAAGTAGGTACATTCCTGAAAATTGAAAACTATGTAAGCAGTTAAAGATGTTGAAATAAAATAATAATTAATTAATCATTATAAGAACACATATAAATGACCTATAGTTAGAGTCTAATGATTTACTCTATAGGTACTGAAGTATGATTGAGTTTGATTTTCTGAGTTTGAAACGCAGTTGCGTACTATTTTTAACCGACTTACAAAAAGGAGGAGGTTCTATGTTCGTCTGTACGTATTTTATTGTGTATTTCGATTGATAATTTCGCCAATTGTCTACCGAATCGAAAAATTCTTTTTTAGTTCGAAAGGGTATACTCCCGAAGTGGTCTCATTTAAATTTTACAGAAATCAGCTGAGCCGTTTTTGAAAATATCAACATTAACATTAAGTAATTCGAGCGAAATATCCGAATTTTGTACACGATAAACATCGATAATTTCGCCAATTGCGAACCGAATCAAACAATTTTTTTTTAGTTCAAAAGATACTTCCGAAATGCTTCCATTTAAATTTTACAGAAATTGGCTGAGCCGTTTTTGAAAAATCAACAATAATGTAAACAATTCTTGCGAAATATCCGAATTTTGTGCATGATGGAAGGCAATTTTGCCAATTTTTTGTAAAATAATTATGCTCCGTCAAAACTTATTTTATTCAACATAATAAAGACAATTTTTACACAAAAATATTTTTTATTTCTCTATAATTTTAACCGGTATTCATTAAGCGGTTAATTTCTCGGAACATCACACACTGAGACTTTCTTTCCACTACAATTACCCACATGACCCCTATTCCCTGCGTCATACGGTGCAGATTGGCGTAACTTACGTCATGGGTATCGTGAAGTCATTGTACCATAACGTTACGGTTTGCAACTGTGACTTGGGTGTACGGTTTTTAACCGACAGCAGAATGAAGGTGGTGTTTATTTCACTGATATTACACAACTTTGTCCCACCCTCCCCCTTTTACAAGCTTTTATTTAGTTTCACCTGTCCCGTTGTCTGTCTATCTGTCTGTAATCAAATCTTGAAAGTTAAATTTGATCCACCTCCCGGTTACCGATTGAGCTGAAATTTTGCATACATGTGTGTGCGACAATTCAATATTATGATGACATGGTGCTGATCTGATGATGAAGCTGGAAGGTGGCCGAAGGAACTTAGCAATAAAACGACACCACCTCATCGAGTTTGGGTTCATTTGAATCATCTAGGCGAGTAGTTTGTCTTTCAATGGTAACCAGGGTCTGATGATGGAGCTGGAAAATGGTCATAGGAACTCTGTAATGAAACGACGCAACCCTATCGAGTTTCGGCTCATTTGATTCGTCTTGGCGAGTAATTGTACAGTAAAATCTGATTTAAAAAAAGGTTTTTTACTTGTTAGGGTTCCGTACCTCAAAAGGAAACAACGGAACCCTTATACCTAGTATCGCTTTGTTGTCCGTCTGTCTGTGTGTCCGTTCATGTGTCTTATTTTTATTTAGGTTGGCAAGACAGTCGCGTCTAAAGCAAAAAGGATGACCTTTTTGACCGACGAAAAAACGGAGGAGGTGCTCAAGTTGACACATAGGTATATAGAGGTAGAGGTAATTTTTTTTATATTTGACCACGCATAACTTTTTACAAAGTATGATTTCGATAATTATATTTTTATTGTAAACTAGACGACCCGCCCCGGCTTCGCACAGGTGTATTATACATATAAACCTTCCTCTTGAATCACTCTATCCATTAAAAAAACCGCATCAAAATCCGTTGCGTAGTTTTAAAGATTTAAGCATACAGACAAACAAACAGACAAAAATAGCGACTTAATTTAATACTATGTAAGGATGGTATACTTCGAAATTAGGGCTTATTCCACAAATCCCCTTAGATGATCCCCTGCGCAGGGGATAAGTGGAATTTTTGTCCATTTATCCCCTGCGGTTTTGCCTAAGGGGATTTTTGACCATTTTGTCCACAAATCCCCTTCCACAATGCCGCAGGGGATTTTTGGACTAAAGGTCTACAAATCCCCTTAATCAATATTTACACACTATTGAAATAAAATACCAGAACTTTGTAAGGTAAATAATCGATCTCTATTTTTTTGTACATAATATACGAGTGGTGAACAAAATAAAAAAAAACATCTTCGATAATTTTGTATCAGTGTTGATATAATATGTAATCTCGCATACAAATATTTTCAAATATAACATAATATTTGGAATAATTAAAATATCACAAGAAATCATATTTTCACATGAATCACAGATTGTTTGTACATTAATAATGAAGATTTTAAACCTAGATGAGTTACGTTGAAATGAATATAGGCACAATGGATATAGGGAAAACTCCCTATGGATATAGGGGAGGCCGATGTCCAGCAGCGAACCTCCTACGGCTGAAAAGACAAAGTGGCTCTAACAATATTTACTAGCTCATCAGTTAATTTGACTTTACTAGCTCATCGTGCCTCATGTTACCCAGATATGCGGTCTAGGGTGTAGCACACTTACCTATTACCTAGAAGATACCTATTTACTCAGGATATGACCTACGTTGTACTTTAGACAGAGATGCTCCACATTCTAGCGATCAAGAACGTTAGATTCGAAACGCTTAGTTTTGACCATAAAAGTGTAGTAAGTTTGTACATGACGAGTGGCTAGCCCTGGTGTCAGATTTTTAAGCCACTTAAGGGCTCTGACATGGATAAACGGTTAAAACAAGGTTCCTACAATTTAACGTGTCATCTGAGCCACGGTAGCGCTCAGTTGTAAATGCCACCCGCGTCACCCATCCGAAAACTGGCCGTGCTGAACGTTGCTTAACTTCGATGATCGCTAACGAAAACCTAGTCAAACTACGCTATGAGAGCTACGCCATAAAAGGGTAGTCTTTTGGCTATGGCCAAATTTTCCTCCGTGGGTAGGCATACGTTCAGCAGTAGGCTATTAAAAAAACAGTGTACAGTCAATGGCTTCCGTAGCGTAGCCGTGGTGGTCCAGTGGTAATGACACCTGCCTTACAATCATGAGGTCGTGGTTTCAAATCCCGGTCCCGTACCAACCAGTTCATTAGAATTTATGTACGGAATTTCACATCACTGGCATTTCGGTGAAGGTAAACATCGTGAGGCAACCTGCATACGTCCGTAGAAGAAATTCGATGACGTATTTGAATCCACCAATCGGAACTGAGCCAGCGTGGATAAAGGTCAATCACCCTTCGTGGGTAGGCCTACGTCCTGCAGTGGACTATTAAAAAAGGCTGGTACGAGTACAATGACTTTGCCTGCGTTGTTTCAGAGTTATAAAGATAATCCGAGATCAAAAAAGGAAAGTGCGCCGTACAGAGTGAAAGTGTTCACGAATTAATTCTATTATCGCTTTATTCGTATTCTCGTAACCGGGTGGTGATGATAATATGGAATGAATAAGACGTTTTTAAAATGAATATGTTTTTTTATTTAAATTAGGCTCGCTTTTGACCACATTCTGTGTTCTAAGCTGAGATGGGTCAAAAATAAACCACGCGGTACCAGTGAAAAAATAAAAAAACAGTTTACGTTTTAGAATTTTACATCGGATTTTAACATAGGCACTCATGGATTATCAAAAGTCTAATAATTGATCAACAACTATCTAAAATTTTCCTAATTTTTATTTATTTTTAGCGATATTATTACTAGCAGCGCCCCGCGGTTTTACCCGCGTTGTGGGAATTTCCCGTGGGA
This sequence comes from Hypomecis atomaria, assembly GCA_964007245.1. Classification (NCBI taxonomy): domain Eukaryota; kingdom Metazoa; phylum Arthropoda; class Insecta; order Lepidoptera; family Geometridae; genus Hypomecis; species Hypomecis atomaria. The sequence goes on along the minus strand of OZ023308.1, from coordinate 8,136,635 downwards.
ATTTCGGGAATTTTTATACATATAAACCTTCCTCTTGAATCACACTATCCATTAAAAAAACCGCATCAAAATCCGTTGCGTAGTTTTAAAAATTTAAGCATACAGACAAACAAACAAACAAACAAACAAACGAAAATAGCGACTTTATATTATACTATGTAAGGAAGTATAGAGATTGCACATTTTTATTGTATTTTTGTACTTCAGATTTCTCATTTTTTTCTTGAAATACAGGTCACACAAATTCTATTTTTAGGCCCCTTTTTTATCGGGAAGGAGTGCCTTTATTAACTACAACAAAATACAATAGGTACTATATGCTAAAACCACCTACACTACTACTACATAAAAAGCATTGGATCATCCACAGACCTTTGAAGGTCTAAAGATAATCCAAGTTCTCCTATGAGGTGGGTACATTTTTTAACCAACTTCCAATGAAAATTGAATTCTATGTTCGTCTGTATGTATTTATTTTGTGTAACTATGTGCATCGATAATTTCGCCTATTGTAAACCAACTCGAAAAAATCCTTTTCTGATTCAAAAGGGTATACTTTCGAGGTGGTCCCATTTAAATTTTACAGATATCGGCTGAGCCGTTTATGAAATATCAACAATGATATAATTGGAGCGAAATATTCGAATTATGTACATGATGAAAAGCGGTTTTACCAAAATACTAAAATTACAAAATTAATACTAAATAATACTAAAATTAAAAGATGGAGTGCAATGTACAAGTAAGTTTACGAAAATGATCTAATGATGTAAATTTGCGCCGGCAGTGAACCTCGGCCCGTCAAGGACTGCCGGTCGGCCGGTCATTTCCCTATGATGAGGCAAATTACGACGATAATGTACTAAGCTTTTAGATAACGTTGCTCTTGTAAGCTATAGACTAAAAGTTAGACTAAGGATAGGCCGAATCAGACCTCTTGACGTCTGTGAACACAGAACAGCAGATTTCTTTCTCTCTTCTGTGTCTGTGAAGTTATCTACAAGCTGCTCAAATCCTTGCGCAACTTACTATTTATTCGTACCTATGCTAGCAGCGCTAGCTAGCTAGTCGGCTTTGCCCGCGTTATTATTTTACTTTTGTGCTGTCCCATAGGAATCTTTTATTTTTTCGGGATGAAAAGCCTTGTTTTTCGACTTTTTAACTAGGTATATCCATGCCAAAATTCATAGTCCACTCCGCACTAGTCCATAAGGATAAGTACCCAAGTAACATTTAGGCGCTAAAGTAAGAGTTATAATAAGTCTATAAAAGCGCTAACTAGATTCTAAAGTAGTTTATGGGTGTTACAAATTGGTGTTAGAGCGCGCTCTAACCCTACTTTACCCCCGAATTAGGCACAATTTTTATATTACTTAAGGTTGTATAATGACGGTATACAAGAGTTATGGTAATTGGCTAAGAGGTACAATCATGCTATAAGAGAGTTATGATAGCGGTAACAGGATCTCTTAGCGATACAAGAGGGGTAAATAAGCGAAAATTAACTCTGTTAGCGGTAAAATGGCAAAAATGGTTTTATATTACCTCTATGGGTGCTAAGCGGGCTACAGGTAGGCGTCAACTGACTCCTTAAGCGATACAGTAGAGATACAAAGGCGTTAATTACATTTTCAAGTGCTAAAAGGGAGGTAAATAGGTGATTTGTAACGGTCTGAACGCTATTCAAGATCCACAAAGGCGATAAAATAGGTCTTTCCCGCAAGAGTTTTTGATACCTACCCGGAAAATATATTTTCTAATTTTGCGATCTAACAAAATAATATTATTTTCAATGGCTATATTAGTCGGTAACCTCAAGATGGTTTATATTAAACAAAAAAAGTGAACCATTAGTATATGTTTTATGGTGCGAAAGGAAGCGTATTTTTGCTGCGAAGGTAAGTACACTGTGAATTAGTTACATATTTATTGGTAAATAATTCGAGCGCCCGATGTATGTTGTCTATTTACTGAAACCAAATGTTTTGTCTAATATGGAGTGACACATTTTTCTTGTAAAAAAGTACAAAAAAATTGCCTTATTGATCTTAGAATACTGTTCTAGTAATATAAATACATACTAAAGCAAAATACTTCATGGAAACCTTGTAAATATTTGTTTTTATAACCATAATCTAATATTTTATTATCTCAACATGGCGAGCAAACGAATTTAGGGATCCGTAGTGCTCAAAACTTTAAACCATGTATTGATGTTATTTTTTACCTGTTAACTGTTTTGGACGAGTAGAATACAAAGAAGTAGGTAGATATAAATTATTATATATTATTTTAACAATTAATATTATATTATGATTTAAATAATATTAGGTTTATAAACCTGACTATAAGACTATTAAATACCTATCGTGTTTGTTTACAGATTAGACCAAAGTGCCATATTCTCAGCTAAGGCCCAGAACAATTCCGGTGAAGGTAACCATGAAAACAATAATAACGCCCAGAACAATTCCACTATTACCACCGCAGCAGCTAATAAGGCTCAGAACAATTCCACCAATGTGAAAGTTGTAACAGAAGATGTTATATCGTATTTCTCATAATAATGCTCAATTATTAAATTTTGTTGTTCAGGAAGTACTTCGACCAACTTAAAGAAAAGCTAGGTTGGGGAGTGACTTTCCAGATAAAATAATGTCCATTGTGAAAGAGTTACCGTTTGTGAACTTTAGAATATTGTAGTTTAATTTTTTTTTATTTGGAAGGAAGGCCCGTCTCTTTTTGTTTATCGAGGTACTTTCTGGCCACTACCATCTTTATTTGTATTTTCTAATTATTTACTCTATCATTGTGATTATCAACTTGATGTTGATAGGAAGAATATCATTAGATTGGTTTTTGTTATTTTTTTATTTTTATTTAAAATATGCCATACTATAAATTTATCATAAATCTACAGTTTGGCGTGTTCTTTCTAGGCGGAGAGCTCGCTATATTAGAAGGCTAAAAAAACCTCATTTTGGCGGCAAGAGTCAAATCTTATCGCCATCGATTAAAAAGTAAAAAAAAAACACTTTAGATTTGTATTTTATACATAATCAATTGCGATTAGTTTCAACTTTTGTTGCTAAAATGATGACTTTTTGTTTCAAGCAACTTATAAAATTACATTACTTTAAGATCGTAACGTTGGTTAATTATAAAGAAAAAGTTAGTTGTGAACTGTTATTTGACTAGTAGATTAGTAAAAGTGATTATTAAAGATATCTGTCAAAAATATGAGTAAAAAAAAGATCCTATTCTTTACCACCAAAAATTTGTTAAGTATTATTTTGTTATGTAACAAAATTATGTTCCTAGTATAGAAAAGTTAGTTAAATTATAATACTTCTATATAACTGTAACTGTTTTTGACTCTTAGATTAGTCAACGTGATTACTGAAGACATATTTTTTAATATTATAAGTAAAATAAGATCCTATAAGTGATAAAAACAAGTCATATTATATTATAATGAAACAAAATAATTTTCCTAACATAGACAAGATAATTATGTTAAAAATAAATAGGTTACCATAACCTATTCTTTGATTGTGATTATTGAAGACATATTTTCAACGTTATAAGTAAAATAAGGTAATTGTCAGTAGGTATTACTACCAAAAATTTGCTATTAGATATGTTTTATGTTCCTTATATAGGAGATAAGTATTTTGATAAAAATAAAAGATTTTGATTTATATTATATTTTGTTTAATTCCATAACTTTAAAGTGTGTGCAGTAAAGGAAAAAAATACAACTGTTTTTCATGCTCGATACACACTAGCTTACATTGTATATTTCGTGTTAAAATCAAATTTGTCTCAACAAAATTTTCGGAGCATAGAGAATTCTGATCTTCATTATCACTTGTAGTAATAGCACAATCATCATTTTGAAAAGCGTGTACGGAACCATCAGGCTCACAGGAAACTCGCGCTTCACTGCTTTCAATAGGAATAGAGGTATTTTCAATAGGAATAGAGGAGTTCAAAATGCGATTATATTCTCTGATTTCTGTTTATTTCCACCAGTCCTACATTGATTTTTCCAAGTATTTACAACAATTTTAGTTTTTTTTGGTGGCGACGCCATTATGTCAAAAACAAGTAGTCAATACAAGAAATACAGTAGTGACCTTAAGCACTATTACTTTACCTTTAGTCACAAAGAAGTAACAATAGACGCTAGGGGATCTGTTATAGCGAAAAATTATACTCCTATTTGACTTAAGGTAATGCAAGAGAGTTTTGTATAACTTCAAGCATTTGGTGCTATATAAGATTAAATAAACACCATTGTAAAGCTGGTAGCGCTTATTAACGCTACTGTGCAACTTTAGGTTCTTGTAAAGAGTTTAATATCACCTGCATAGCACTTTCGGAGGTAGTAGCTAATTCTTATTCTTATTTAGATCTTAGAGTTCTAAGATTCACTTAAAGCTATAACACAAAATGCTGTGCATGTACAACAGTGTTAAGATTTGCCATAATACGTCCATAACCTTTAAGCTCGCCTAATTGTCTCTCTTGTAACTCTGTATTATAAGTTGAAGTGATATACGTTACTTGCTTACGCCACTTTATCGCCAATAGTCAAAAGTGCTGCTACTGTAATGCCTTTGTAGTCCACTAAGTAACAAAACAAGCTCTAATCGTCGCCTAAATGTTTGTTGGGTAAGAACGCAATGAATAGAGATTATGACTGGGTAAAAAATATATTTGTAATTGGGTCCTAAATTTATTTAAAGAGTACAGTACCTTAAACTTATTACACAACTAATTTGCCACTAACTATAAGATGCATGTAACAGAAAACTTAAATTGTAATTGAAAAACACAATTTATTTTTTGCTATTTCAACATCACGACGACGCTGCTACACATGTTGTGTTACCAAGCCAAATATAAATGAAATAAATTGTATCCGCTACCGAATCATTCTAAAAGAAATTTCGCAATAACAACAACAAAAAAAGCAGCTAAAAAGTCGTCGAAAAACTCTCCCGAAGTCTCGCCGAGAGATTTGGACGATCAGTCACGCACGATCGTCGAACCGACGAACGTAGGTACTTCAGCCTCATCGTAGGGAAATGACCGGCAGTCCTTGACGACCGGGGTTATATCATTTAGATAATTTTAGTTACTTAGTTGGACCATAGGTCACGATTAGGTCAGCGCGAGAAATTCAAATTTGTTTGTATTTTTTGCAATTCGTTGTTCAAACTTTGGATTGTAAAACTAGCTTTTGAGCGTTTGTTCACGGCGATTTACTTCACCACACAACGGTTTTTCTCACCAGATTTGCGGTGGTGTATGGACTACAATGAAAGTGTGTTGACGTACCGGACATTCATCCGGCTAAAAATGTAGGTTTATAGACGGTTCGTTAGTCCGTTGAAAAAAACGGCCGTGAACAAGCACTCTTAGGGAGGGATTGACACATTGAAATTGCAGTGGGCTGAGTACATAGCACACAAAACGAATGTTTGGTAAGATCACATTTATAAGTTCTCTACTACGTGGAAACCACGTGCTGGTAAGCACAGCGTTAGATGTTCACACATAAGGTAAAGAGGAGAGGTAGGTAAGTACCTTCTTTTTTAAGACCACAGAATTAAGCTGGACTTAAGCTGCTCTTAACCGGTATTATTACACATCCATAGAAGAGCTCTATGTCCAGCAGTGGACGCCTTACAACTAAGACTGATTATGTATAATTTTATCAATCTTACCATTAACAACTTGTATAAATATCGCAAACAGCACCGCGCCGAGGCGCCTCGTCCGCCATTTTGCGACGGCCATCTTGTTTTGGCGAGAGCTGTCTGCGATCACATAGTGCTACGTCGCTCTGCTGTCACTGTCACTGTCAAGCTGCTAGTGCTGTCACCGTCACTATCACATTTGTTGCGTCTGGAAAGAGAGAAAAAACTAATTAACTTTGAACCAAAAAGACGGGTTTTACGAGTGTCGAATCAGAACTGAAAAGATCCGTAAAATAACCTAAGTTACTGTAGTATTGGCAAATTGAAATGACAAAGGACAGGGCACATAGCACGAACGCCTGACCGATGGGGTCAACATTTTTTGGAAACCATATAACGACGACACGACAAGTGTCGCGTAAGTAGTCCACCCACAAGATAGAGAGGTAACCTCATCATCACTATAGGCTGACCGCTTAACTCGCGTATCGCCTGCGGGTAAGAAGGGAGCGGGGGGTGATGTTACCGGGTGGGTGAGAGGGGTGAGATGTGAGCTCTTTGCTCCGCGTACCCCCGTCACCCACCCGGTAACATCTACCCCCACTCCCTTCTTACCGCGCGAGAATATAGTAACACATAACGCTGGATACAAGTTGCCTCCAACCGGTCTAAATGGAGATCTGTAAACGAGGCCTATGTCCAGCAGATGACGTACTACGGTTACAAAGAAGAAGAAGTAACTTTTTGTATAGTTTAAGTAATCTAAACTAAAATTAATCATAGGGTCCCTAATACATATTATATCGTGCGTAGCGCTTTGAACGCGTTGATGTCTTATATATTAGAGAAAATATTTCATGAAACCTTATGCAAAAATTTATCTTATTATTTCCAAGACGTAGGTATGTTAAACTGATTTATGAGTCTTTATTTCTCTGTAATTAGAAAATTATTTTAATATCAGCTGAGAAGAAAGTTTAAGTCATATAATTATTTCTATTTCGTATGTAAAGTTATTTTTGCATGGTAAATAACTGTGTTTTAAGAATGAATAATTATTTTTTTCGTCAAAAAAGGTATATCCGACTTCAACCGTGTACTAAATTGTAATAGTACGCACGAGTTAATGTTTCATCGATGCAGTAACTTTCACATTTTTGTTGATTTTTCAAAAACGACTCAGCCTATTTCGATTTAATTTAAATGGAACTAGTACGAGTATAAACATGATCTAACAAACCAAAAATTAAAATCGTTTTATAATTAGTGGAATAATCACACAACATACGTACAAAAAAAATACAATAAAGCCTCGGTGGCTCAGTGGTTAGTGACCCTGACTTCTGAGTCAAAGAGGCGTGGGTTCGATCCCCACCCAGGGCAAACATTTGTGTGTTGAACATAGGTGTTTGCTCTGTGTCTGGGTGTTATTTAGGTACTATCTATATCTGTATGTATTTAAAAATATTTATATGTAGTAAATCAGTCTCTGGCAGCCATATCACAAGCTTTGCTTAGTTTGGGGTCAGTGACCTTGTGTAAGATGTCCCCTAATATTTATTTATTAAAATGTTTAGATTTGTAAGTATATTTTTTCTCTATTAAAATTAGTTTTAAATTAATTTCTTCAGCCAACAAAAATATGGATTTAGATAGAAATTATTTAAATACATACATTATGTAAATTCTTACAGTGTGCGAGTTCTTTAACCTCAACGGTTTTTTTATCGTAAAATATGCAAAGGTTTGTTATCGGCAATTTAATGAGTTTGGCATAGATTTGGAATGGTTGTGTCGATGGTAGAATACCAAAGTTTCCACTATAAAAGTACAGTTTTGGGGTCTATTTTCAACTATCTTTATCCGTCTTCTGCTGGACATAGGCCTCTTCTATGGATTTTCCTATAAGCTCCGTTGGAAGCGGCTTGCATCCAGCGCTTTCCTGCGTTTTTAATAGTATCGTCGATCCAGCAAGTCGAGGATATCTTACACTAAGCCTGCCAGTACGTGATCTCCACTCGAGAACTTATCGACACTATCGAGCATCATCCTCTGTACTATGCGCCTTCTATTCATCAGGCATAGGAAGTCCACTGCTGATCCTATGATCCAGGATATCTCCCCTATGAATTTCCAATAAAACCGGTTTAAAGCGGCTTGCATCCACCGCGATCTCGCGGTCTTTATGAGGTCATCCGTCCACCTTGGGTAGACGTCCTACGCTGCGCTTGCCGGTACGTGGTCTACCTCGAGAACTTTTCGACCCCTTCGGCCTTCAGTCCTCCGCGGTATGTGCCCTGCTCACTGCCATTTCAACCTGCCAATCCGCTGGGCTATGTCGGTAACTTTGGTTCTTCTACGGATCTCCTCATTTCTGATTCGATCTCGCAGCGAAACTCCGAGCATAGCCCTCTTCATAGCTCGGTGGGCTACTTGGAGCTTACTAATATAGTGAAAGACCACGTAGGTACTATGCGCATTGCCCACGGCCATTTCAACATGCCAATCAGCCAGGCTACGTCAGTAAATTTGGTTACTTTTAAATCTTCTATGGATCTCCTCTATCCTGTTTTGATCTCACAGTAAGACTCCGAGCATGCCCTCTCCTTAGCTCCAACGGATGATATGACAATGATATTAGTTTAGCTCCGCTTTGAGCGCTAGCCTACAAGACAACACACATTGCGAAATAGAAATACCCGCAGTATATGACACATTGTCCGCAACGAGGTTTGCGAAACCTGAGGAGCGCGAAACTGTGCCACCGTCGCAAGACATCCTCCGTGACTCAGTCGTATCCGGCCACGGATTGGTGTTATGAAACGTTTCATTCTAGACGAGAATACCAATTAAATTGAACGCTTCTTACTAGCCACAACACTAGTAAGACACTAGGTGTTTATCCACATAAGAGAGTTCTGCTGTTCTATGGGTTTATCATTAGTACCGACCAATTGCTACGTTCGATAAAAATCTTCGATATCGGTATAGTATATGTTTTACTTTTATTCAAGCAATTCTTGCACATTTGCTTGTAAATAAAATCTAATTTCTAGGAATTTGTAAGATAATTCTTACTAATATTATAAATCCGAAAGTTTGTTTGTTGGTTTGTTACTCTTTCACGCAGCAATAGAACAAAAGATCGACTTGATTTTTGGCATCAACGTGATATAGTTTGGAAAATGAAAAGTGTCATGGGCTACTTTTTATTCCAGAAAATACTTAAATTAAAAAAACGCGGGTGAAGTCGTGGGAAAAGCTAGTGGTCAAATTATTTTACAAAATAAATAACGACAGTATTCAATTACGGTAGGTGTATAAGGAACAAGGTCATGGCCTAACCCCATAATGACATCTTGTAATGTCTAATTTTTTAGGGTAAAAACGGGACCCTATTACTAAGACTCCGCTGCCCGTCCGTTTTCTGTCCGTTTGTCTGTCACCAGGCTGTATCTCAAGAACCGTGATAGCTAGACAGTCAACATTTTCACTAATTATGTATTTCTGTTGCCGCTAGAACAACAAATACTAAAAACACAATAAAATAAACATTTAAGGGGGGCGCCCATACAACAAACGTGTTTTTTGCTCGATATTAGTAACGGCAATAGGTAGACGCTTGAAATGGGTTAAGGTTAAAGTCCCAAAATGGTACGGAACCCTTTGAGCATTTGGCCGATTTTTTATTAGCCTAAATGTCGTCTATAGGTATTCAGTACGGTGCAAAGCAAAGCGTTAATATCAAAGCCACATACCTACTTTTCATTTCTAGGCCAATCAGGTAAAAATTGTATCCAGGGCGGTACACTTCCAAAAGAACAATTTACTTGCAAATGTATCTGTCACGCGCGCCAAATACTAAAGCACTAAACAATCGGCAACTAACTGTTACGTATTTGCTATTCGGTACGCAACGCCATAAGTAGGTACGCTGTCTGACACACTTGGCTTTGTATGGGGTTGTATGGGTTGTGAGTATGTCTTGAGTCCATGTTTTCTCCGGAAGCTCTAGGGCTATAGTCATCGCGAAAACGCAAATAAAATTAAGTTAGTTCGTATAGGCCGTGTAGCTAGCCTAATAACGAGTAGTTTCTCTGTAAATGGGAAAAATAAAAATAATCTGCCACGTACGAGTCGGACTCGCGCACGAAGGGTTCCGTACTGTATGGGAAGCCCCCCTTGTATATTTATTTTATTTTAATTTAATTATTTATTGTTAAAGTAAGCATGCAGCTAAATATTCTGTGAATATTTCAAGCATCCACCTGTTACCATCATCACTACATAGTATAAAACAAAGTCGCTTCCGCTGTCCCCATGTCCCTATGTATGCTTACATCTCTAAAACTACGCAACGGATTTTGATGCGGTTTATTTTAATATATAGAGTAATTTAAGAGGAAGGTTTATATGTATAATAAACCTGTGCGAAGCCGGGGCGGGTCGCTAGTTATTAATATAGAGCGAAAAACCGCTAAAAATCAGGATTGTTGTATGGGACCCTCCCTAAAATATTATTTTTATTCTAATTTTAGTATTTTCACAGATGCGAATACAGAATACAGCCTGGAGAGACAAACAGACAGACGGACCGACGGACAGCGGAGTCTTTGTAATAGGGTCCCGTTTTTACCCTTTGGGTACGGAATCCTAAAAATGAATTTCGTTGGTCTTAAATCTACTGAATCTTATATACCAGCCACATCAGTACACAATATACAGTAGTGCCGTTGTCCACACGTTCCTCCGCATGCCACTATGTGGGTCACGCGGCCCCACCTGCCGACCGTTACTCGCGGATGCGTAGATACGACGATTTATTTGTTTGTTTATACTTAGTAACATGGTTTAGGACCACAGATTTTTATACCATAGGACTACCGTAGTGAAGTATAATATTAAGGACAAGAAACCAGTCCTGCCTGGTTTCTTGTCCTTTTGGCCGCTTCTTAATTATTCGTCTTCCAAATTATATTCTTATCTCTACATACCTTTCATATTCATATTCATATTATTTATTGGTATCAAAAATATAAAAGATACACGTCAAAAAATTATAAAAATTACATTTGTTATTATTAAAATAATAATATCACTTAAATAATATCATCTTTGCTTAGTAGCAAATAATTAAATTGTACTGAGTTGAAACATTACATTACAAAATAGTTGTGTTGTGTTTTTATAGACAACAACAAATAATAACAATTTCATAAACCAAAGCTACCTTTTTTGTGTGTCTGTCGGTGTATTTTCTTAGATTTTTTCTAAGTACACCATGGCAAGGGGAGAAAACCATATTTTTTAGAATAAATGTATTTTCTTCTGGAAAGTTTATAGCTAAAATCTCAGAAGAATGACAATTTTTATTCTATGGAAATATGGTGAAGCGAGAATGTTCAGATGGTTCATTAGTCCAATAAGAGAAAACCACAGTCAAGTACAATTCATGCTTCGATAAAGCAGTGGAGACTACTTTACTATACTTGCCCACACTAGCATCCGTAATTCTCTTCTTCTTGATCGTTGCGCTCTTGAGAGAGCGGTCGTGGTTAACACGCAGTATTATTATTGGTAGGGGTAGATGTAATCCGTAATTCAGTTCATGATAAATGACATTGCGCTATATTTCAATAATTATTATGTACTTATTATAATTATCAGCGATCAAACTTCTGAGACCTCAAAAATATTTGCACGCCCTGTAACTGGACTAAAGCCAAGGTTGTTTGAAAGCACCTTCTATCCTTATCCTTACTAATCCTTACTAATACTAATACTAATATTAATATTATAAATGCGAAAGTAACTCTGTCTGTCTGTCTGTCTGTCGCGCTTTCACGCTAAAACTACTGAACCGATTTGAATGAAATTTGGTACACAGATAGTCTAGAGCCTGAGAAAGGACATAGGGTACTTTTTGATTCGAAAAAATAGTTTTAAAGGGTTGAAAACGGGGGATGAAAACGCATTGGCTAGAATCTTAGAAGAAAAAACTTATATTCTACCATGACAAATGGTAATTTGCATCTTGACTTTCCAAATTACATTCTCTATGCCCAATGCCCATTCAAGGCTGCTCGAGTTGCAAATGTCAAAGTCAATCAATCTTTTCCTGTAAAATTTAGAGAAGGTTACATGTATTTTTTCAGTTTAATTACGTAGTTTTCATTCAAAAAGGTATGCCTACAAAACGCAAATCGAATCTAGCGCGTAGTTCTAGCAGAGCTCGCGTAAAGAAAATTGCTAGAAGCCAAGAGTCTGAAGAGCACACTTAAATGCGTTTGACATTAGATGCCGAGCGCCACGCATCTCAAAGAGCTGCTGAGACTCAAGAGCGAAACCAAGCGCGTCGAATTTTAGATGCTGAGCGTCACGCAGCTCAGAGAGCTGCTAAGACTGAAGTTGAAAGTCAAGCGCGGCGACTTTTAGATGCTGAGCATCACGCAGCGCAAAGAACTGCTGAGACTCAACAGCAAAAAACCAAGCACGTCGAATTTTAGATGCTGAGCGTCACGCAGCTCAGAGAGCTGCTGAGACTTAAGGAGAAAGTCAAGCGCAGCGACTTTTAGATGCCGAGCATCACGCAGCGCAAATAACTGCTGAGACTCAAGAGCAAAACCAAGCGCGTCGAATTTTAGATGCTAATCATTAGACGTTAAGCAAAAAATTGCATAGTTCCTGTAGGACAGGACAAAAACTATCGAAAGCAAAACTGTCGCCACTATCACAAAGACGCTAAGTGATTAATTCCTCTATGACACTTAACGAAACGTCACATCGAAACGTAATTAGATGACAGGAGACATTGTCTGCAGACTTTTATAAATCACAGGTAAAACATGACAAATTGTTTTTCCACCATTATATCACCTTGAAGAGGAAATAAAGTATGGATTGAAAATGACAACTGACATTAAAATTGGATAAAATGCTTTATTCCCTCTGCATGCTACATGTTACTATGACGTTTAATAACAGGCCGTCATTTTGTCTGACATTAAAAATATTTTTAAATCTTCTATCATTAGAGGTTTAACATGTTTCTTTATTCTACCTTTTGTGGTACAGAATCATCATACTTTAATATTATCAATCCGAAAAGTTTGTTGGTTTGTTCCTCTTTGACGCAGCAACGGAGCAAAATATTGAATTGATTTTTGGTATGGATACCTATGGTTTAAAAGACAGAAAGTGATAACAGGATACTTTTGTATCCCGAGAAAATTCGTGATTCCCATGGGATAGGACAATAACTGTTTCTCAGCAACGGAGCAACGGATTGACTTGATTTTTGGGGTGGGCATAGTTTGGAAGACAGAAAGTGACATAGGATACTTTCCTTTCCGAAAAAATTGCGGTTCCCGTAGGATAAGACAATAACTTTTTCTCAGCAACGGAGCAACGGATTGCCTTGACTTATTGCATGAATATAGTTTGAAAGACGAAAAGTGACAAAAGCCACTTTTTATCCCAAAAACTTTAACAGTTCCCGTAGGATAGGATGAAAAGTAAGCGAGCGGGCCGCGGTAGCAGCCGTCTAAGCGCCAGAAATAACCTGTCATTTCAAGTTTAGGACGTTCCTACATTTTTCGCACTCCTTCGCGGCACTCAACAGTTCTAGCCCAGACACGGGCTCCATAACGGAGCTTGCGCTCCCGCCATAATGACGGTGTGTTTCGGAGCACAAGACACATCGTCATCCACCACTCGGGAGTAACCAGCACTGAGCGTCGGACAGCATTCCAACGTCCTGATCCCAGTGCAACGGGTCAGTCATAGTAGCCCAGCGCCTGCCTCTTCAACTGCAGAGGGCAGTGAGAACGGCCATCGCGATACCGACACTTCTCTTCCCCTGCAGCCCCACTGCGTCTTCCAACAGGTTGACGGCCTAGCGGAAGGTAGGGTAGGTGGCGGCACCCACACAACCAGTTCCATCCCACCGCAGCCCCTAATCCTCGGTTGCAGCGTCGCAAGAGTGGCACTGCAGCCCGCCTCAGAAGCAACACTCCTCATAAGGCAGGCAACCTACCGGCCATCCTCTCAGCTGCTTTAGTTAAAAGCGGCTGAACAACGAGTGCCGGCCCCTAAGCTGCCTTGGGGGAAAGACCCAAAGAAGAGGGAGACTTCGAGCGCCGCCTTTTAAGCTGCCTTAGACCTCCCCTGCCACGACAAGGCGGGAATACACAGGGGGTTGTATATACACTCCAACCGTAACTTAACCAACAAAGGCATTCCTCTAAGGTATTTTGATGTTTGTCGCTTAGGTTAGGTTTCGCAGCCGACATAAACATTAGCCAAAATCAAAATATAACGCGGGCGAAGCCGCGGGTAAAAGCTAGTGGTTAATAAAGGGGTAAAACCACATGACATTAAACTGGGCCATTAAGCCGGACTTCCTTCGCCAAAGACGCTCGAGGTTGCGAAAATTGTTACTCATTCAAGTTTTATAATGATGACGTCAAGAGTATTATAACATAATGTGATTTATTGTTTACTAGCTGACCCGGCGAACTTCGTTTCACCAACTCAGAAATCTTATTTTGCTCAAGTACAACAACTTTGCTAAATCATCACATGATGAAATGCATAGTTTACGATTCTATAAAGGACATACAGACAAACATTCATTTTTAATCACTTACAAAAAGGAGGAGGTTCTATGTTCGTCTGTTAGGTTTTTTTTTTTTGTGTAATTATGTTCATCGACCATTCCGCCAATAGAGAACCGAGTCAAAAATATTTTTTAGTTTGAAAGAGTACCTATACACCCGAGGTGGTCGCATTTAAATTTTACATCGGCTGAGCCGTTTTTGAAAAATCAACAATAATGTAAACAATTCGAGCGAAATATTCGAATTTTGTACACGATGGAAGGCAGTTTTGTAATTTTTTGCGAAAAATAATTATTAATTATTTAGTATGAAATGCAGATAGGGCTGTCAGATTTTGGTTACTAAAATCAAAATCGATGCTACTTGATCGAAACGTCATCTCCCGATGACATTATGCCTAACGGGGTAGTTATCTATCTCGAGGTTTTATTGCGCGAACAGCGGGGCAATTCTGTCAACCGATCTTCTGTATTGGGAAGTCTGTGCAACCGATCTCGTCACCGAAGTGATACGCTCCCGAACCCCTCTCGCTTTTCTGACAGTTTTGATAGCTCAAAGCTGTCAAAAAAACGAGAGAAGCTCAAGAACGCGTCACCTCAGCAACGAGATCGGTTAACAGAATTGCCCCGCAGTTTATCAATAATGTGCCGAAAAGGTTCGAATAAAAATCGGCCAAGTGCGAGTCGGACTCGCGCACGAAGGGTTCCGTACCGTATGGGAGCTCCTGCCGTTATTATTAGCGAGCAAATAACTCCTAAAAAACGTTTGTTGTATGGGAGCCCCCCTTAAATATTTGTTTTATTCTATTTTTAGTATTTGTTGTTATAGCGGCAACAGAAATACATCATCTGTGAAAATTTCAGCTGCCTAGCTATCGTGGTTTATGAGAAACAGCCCGGTGGCAGACGGACAGACTGACAGACGGACATCGAAGTCTTAGTAATAGGGTCCCGTTTTTACCCTTTGGGTACGGAACCCTAAAAAATTACAGTAGGTACAGAAATTTTCTTTCTTCTAGCGCAGGCGTTAAAGGCTGTAGCAATTCTATCGTATGTAATTGACTCCATAAGAGTCCTGTAGCCGTTTTAGAACCACTTTATATAGTTTACAAAGGGGTAAGAGCATGTCATTAAACTAAGCCATTAAGCCGGATTTTTTTGTGCCAAAAACGCTCTAGGTTGCGAAAAATGTTACTCATGCAAGTTTTATAATATACATGACGTCAAAAGTTATGACATGCCTACTGTGCAGTAGATTGATGGTTTTACCCGATTGCATAAGAAGGAGAGTAGTATTATGGAAGATTTCATTTTAGAGCATTTAAGCACTGTTCCTGAAGATTTTAAAACAGTTTCTGGTTTTAAAATTAATTAAAAGTTGTTCAGTACTTACAATCTGCCAGTTTTATATCTAACGAGAAAATTGAAACATGCATAAGTGAGGCTAGTTCAGAAACTATCCATAATTCATTGACTACATATCAGTTAGAAACAAAAACCTATTAATATGGATTATTTCATATATGAACTGCAATGTTGAGAGGTTAATAAATTAATAGTTTAAAAGACACTAGATAAACACACTTTACGTGACATTTCTCACAAGTGCAAACACAACTATGATATTCCATCATGAAAAGCCAGTGCCTATCTTCCGGCTTCATCATCAGGCCTTGAAATCTAATCGTGGTCAAAGTCATTACAAGACTTTTCTAAGAAATCCAAAACAGCTATGATACGATTTTCCATCATGAAGTTCCAGTTCATATCTTCCAGCTCCATCATCAGATCAGTTCGACAGTACC
Organism: Hypomecis atomaria; assembly: GCA_964007245.1. Lineage (NCBI taxonomy): Eukaryota > Metazoa > Arthropoda > Insecta > Lepidoptera > Geometridae > Hypomecis > Hypomecis atomaria. Next base: position 8,120,505 of record OZ023308.1, on the reverse strand, counting down.
ATATTATTGTATTGTCATCAGAACTACATACAGCTGCCAATTTTCATTACGCTACGACCCTTGGAAGATGGTTAAATTAGTTACCTTAGATTCCATTACATAGGTTACATACAGGTCGACCAAATATAACTAATATAAATTAAAAATTTAAAAAACCCCCAACACATTGACAACCATTTTGGGCACATTTGTAGAATTTTGGTTCTTCCATCCCCACTTTAACCCACCATAACTCTTAAACTGCTCAATCGATTTTCATAAAACATAGCTAAGAACACTCTCGATTAAGTCTCCTTTCATCCAAAAAAAACTAAACTGAAATCGGTTCAGTGGTTCGGGCGCTATGATGCCACAGACAGACAGACAGACAAACAGACACGTCAAACTTATAACACCCCTCTTTTGCGTCGGGGGTTAAAAAGCGTATTAAAAACAGCCGATTTCCTTTCTTATCCACAGTTTGGCTCCATTGTGAAAGTTTGATGGTCTGAATCACCTCTTTTTGACTTAGTACACCAGTTGTAGATAGCCCTGTGTATACAGCTACATACTGCACTCATACTTCGGATGCCATGCATACCTAATATAATACTAAAATGTGAAACGTTTTGCAACCGGTTTCACTTTTAATCATAACGTGGTGTCAGATGCGGGCTGGTAACTACGAGTAGCACTTTATCATCCACCAGCAATGTCTAATACTGCTCTTTTATCTATAAGTATATTACATAGTGAATTATATAACTAGACAGGGTGCTAAATAATAATAATTACAAAAGTAAGAGAGGGTGAAATGTGCAATTATGAAAGTGTGAACAGGACGAAACTATTATCTTTTGTATCTATTTTCGTATACGTTTTTTTTTTGTCTGACTACGGCGCACGGCCGCCGTCGTCAGACAACAATTACTAAAAATATAATAAAATTAATATTTAAGGGGGGCTCCCCTACAACAAACGTAATACTTTTTGGCGTTTTTTGCTCCGTATTAATAACGGCAACAGGTAGACGCTGTAAATGGGGCTAAGGGGGTTCCGATAGGGTACGGAACCCTTCGTGCGCGAGCCCAACTTGCACTTTGCCAATTATTTTCTATTACCTCGTAAACTCATACTAAGGCTTGGGTAATTTTAGTCCTAGGTAAACGATTAAAGAGTAAATTAGGAGGAGGTAATTGTCTATAAAGTTTAAAAGTCGTTTTAAAGACGATAATTTTACGTGCTAACGTCAAGTAAACATTGTTGAATCAACAACTGAAACAAGCCGAACGCTTAGGCCGATCGCGCATCTCTATCGCTTGTTCCGCGGTCTCGCTTGCACGCTCGACTCAGGCAGAACGTGACACTTTTTCGTGCGTACAGCCGGCGTTCATCGATTTATAAGACGTTATCACGTCAAAAAATAATCACATGAGTTGGCACACAAATATCGAAGAAATTATAGCTAGATAACCTTTTCTTTTTTGTACATCGGTTGATAATGATAAATAAACACGATAACTGCGGTCTGGGAGCAAGCGAGAGTCCATTCTGACAACTCGTGCGCAGGTATATGCCGTGGAATGTTGTATGTTAAGGGCAAGCATGCAGCATGATAGATAGATAGATAAACTCTTTATTGCACACCAAGAAATAAACAAAAAGAAGAAACAAAGATACATAAACAGTGTAACAATGGGCGGCCTTATCGCTGATAGCGATCTCTGCCAGGCAACCTTAGGATGGAGAGGACAAAAAGCGTATAAATAATGGACGGGGTGCGCATTAGTTAAAATATAAGTTTGATTATATCATAAACATACATACTAATAAAATTGATATAAATACTTAACATACCTAAAAATAAAGAAAACCATACATATAAAATTATAAAAGAAACCTATGACTAAATAATAAACTATTACATAATACATTACAATATACCTACTACTTACATAAAACAACATAAATAACAACAACAACAACAGTTACATAGTTAAAGTATTGACAATTTCTGCAGGTAATGGTTTTTAACCTGATCTTTAAATACGTTCAGTGATTGAGCTTTTCTGACAGTAACGGGCAAGGCATTCCATAGCTGGACTGCCTGAAAGGCAAAAGACCGCCCGTAAAAAGTTTCACACCGTGCAGTAGGGGTCATAAGGGAAAGGTTTTCCTTGGATCGGAGGGGAAGGGAATGTGCATCTTGCCAGAAGGAAAAAGAGTCTTTAAGATAGCATGGAGTAGAAGGATTGAAGAAGATATTATAAAGGAGATTGAGGATATGAGCATTCCGACGAAGACGAATTGGAAGCCACTTGAGCTTAGTTCGAAAATGAGATACGTGGTCATATTTGCGTAGCCCAAATATAAACCTAATGCAATAATTTTGAAGACGCTCAAGCTTATCAAGTTGGACTTCAGTGAGATCTAAAAAGCTGGCGTCAGCGTAATCTAAAATAGGAAGAAGAAGGGACTGTGCGAGCGCAACTGTAGTAGCAGTAGTCAGGAAGTTTCGGAGCCGTCTAAGAGAGCTACCAGCAGCAAACAACAAAATTCTTAACAAGCCCTATAAAAATAAGATAAAATCGTGGTTAATCGATTATGCAGATCGATTTCTACGATTTTGTTTCGGTTTTATTATTTTTTAGCTTTTAAAAGCAAATTACTAAATAGTATAAAACAAAGTCGTTTCCCTGTCTATCTGTCCTTATGTATGCTTATATCTTTAAAACCACGTAAGGGATTTTGATGCGGTTTTTTTAATTGATAGAGTAATTCAAGAGTAAGGTTTATTATGTATAATACACTTGTGCGAAGCCGGGGCGGGTCGCTAGTATAATTGGCATTTAATATCCAGTTGTGGCGACGGCCATCTTGGATTTACGTTATTATTGAAAGAAAATCTGATTAAAACTAAAAGTGCGTACTAAATAAACATCAGAACTCTGTTAACAGGAAAAAGGGTATTTGAATAACTATGTTTGATCAAAAAAAAATCCACGGGCCATGTTAAATAAAACAGTTTAGTAAAATACAGTCTTACTTTGTTTTAAATTATGACAAAACTAGCTACTCCCTGCGGTGATACCTACGCTACCCGAGATAAAAACATGGTCATGTGTTAATCCAAGGTCTAAGCTACCTTCATACCGAATTTCATCCAAATCAGTTCAGCCGTTTGTGCGTGAAAGATTAACAAACATCCATACATACTCACAAACTTTCGCGTTTGTAATATTAGTAGGAAGTAGAATTAATTTAAATTACAACGTGATCTGATTACCTTCATAACCTAAATACCTAAATATTGTGCATTCATAATAGAGAACAATAATTATGATCATAACAATTGGTTATGGCCTGGGAGCCTACGACAGTCTGTTCTCACAGTCTGCTCACTACAAGGTGTAGGAAAGAATGTTGTCTGTTAAAGTCTTAACTTTTTCATTAAAAAAACTTGTTTTCTGACTTTTACGTATTGGTTCAAGATTTATAATTTATTTGTAGAAACATGCCAGTGTTTTTACAAAAGGAGCGCATACAGATCTTCAAGGGTAAAATTTTATTAAAAGATTTGTAGTGGTTTATGCACATTTTTTACATTCTACAGCGGGAAACTATATACAGAGTTATTTCTAATCAATTAGCATCCTTTCAGGGGCTTATTCTGTACATCAAAAGTAACAATTTTTGTCAAATCTCAAAAAAAAATTGTTGTTCCATAGAAAAATGTCATTCGCCCGCGACAAAACGTATGGGACAGCTGATTTTTTTTTTGAGTTCTGACAAAAGTCGTAGAACAAAAGTTGTTAGTTTTGAAGTACAGAATAAGCCCCTAAAAGGATGCTAATTGATTAGAAATAACCCTTTATAATGGCTGGTAAAAAAATAATCACAACTGATCTCGTCACCTCCAACAACGGAGTTGATTTAACTAAATCCAGGTTATTTCAACCGTTTAGCCACGTCAGAGGCCTTCAGGCGGCTTGAAACCTCTGACACCAGGGTTGGCCACTAGGCGTATACGAACTTACTTGCTAATAAATTACGTAAGTGAATTCCCGTAATAATTTAAAAATGTAGGTAAGTAAGGGTAACATCATAGATAGGTTCGTTTTTAGGGCTCCGTACCCAAAGGGAAAAACGGGACCCTTCGATGTCCGTCTGTCCGTCTGTCTGTCCGTCTGTCACCGTGCTGTATCTTATGAACCATGATAGCTAGGCAGCTGAATTTTTCACAGATGATGTATTTCTGTTGCCGCTATAACAACAAATACTAAAAAGACAATAAAATAAATATTTAAGGGGGGCTCCCATACAACAAACCTGATTTTTCAGACGTTTTTCGCTCTATATTAATAATGGTAACAGGTAGATGCTTGAAATTTTCACAGAATATTAAGTTTTATATTCACTTCAATAGTAAATAATAAAATAAATATTTAAGGGGGGCTCCCATACAGTACGGAACCCTCCGTGCGCGAGTCCGACTCGTACTTGGCCGATTATTTTGTATCTTTTTTGTTAAATTAAAACATGTATTTCACATTGTTTTATCTAGAATGTAGAGTGCGTCTTCGCCTTAACAATGTCCGAGTGACCGCGACCGGTTCCCTTGTGTGTCAGTGGAGCCCTCGGCCGCGCTTCATTTCGAACGAGCTTGTTTTTAGGGTTCCGTACCCAACGGGTAAAAACGGGACTCTATTTCTACGACTCCGATTTCCGTCTGTCTGTCACCAGGCTGTATCTCATGAACCGTGATAGCTAGAAAACTGACATTTTCACAGATAATGCATTTATGTTGCCGCTATAACAACAAATACTAAAAACAAATAAAAACAATTATTCAAGGGCCCTTACAACAAACGTGATTTTTGGGAGTTATTTGCTCGCTATTATAACGGCAACATGAATGGAGCTATGGGGGCTCCAAAACGGTACGGAACCCTTCGTGCGGGAGTCCGCCTTGCACTTGGCCGATTTTTACTCTACAGCCAAGGAAAGAGGGCTAAGCTTTTAGAGGGCTCTGCACCTTGAAGACACGACAAACATTTTTTTCCCAGTATCGAATAAAACATAGAAATATTTTCACGCTTTCCCCGCGAGGCTCAAATATAAGGCTTTAGATTACTCTCTTCTTATATCAAACTAGCGACCCGCCCCGGCTTTGCACTGGTGAACTATACATATAAACCTTCCTCTTTAAAAAAACCGCATCAAAATCCGTTGCGTAGTTTTAAAGATATAAGCATACATAGGGACAGACAGCGGGAAGCGACTTTCTTTTAAACGATGTAGTGATAAAGTCTACTTCTTTTGGAATAAATGTGGACAACATTTTTAAATCCATCTTTTAATGTTACCAGAGAGCTTCACAAAAAATAATTGTTACCCACAGGACGATATTTTGACCGTGGCGAACGTAGCTTGAAATTCGTTAATCGCTGACAAATACTTTGTAGAATAATACACAATTAATGTAATCACATGTGAGATTGTTTTATTAATTTTCTAAATCAATAGACTAATAATCCGTTTAGGTACGACTCGGATAGAAGTACAATTAGTCAGTAACTGTACCCACGCCAGGAAGACAAGTGGGTGAGGCATGCGAGCGGTACTCGACGCTACTCACGCGAAACGTTACTGTGTTAGCTAATTGTCTTTTTTATCGGGCAAAAGTGCCTTCATTAACTACAACAAAACTACACTACTACTACACAAAAAGCATTGGATCATCCTCAGACCTTTGAAGGTCTAAAGATAATCCAAATGCTCAAGCCCACTGCCAGTTGGCAGCGTGCCCAGCATGCTGGCTGCATTGCCACGCTGAATGGCAATGCTTATGCGTTGAGCCAAATAAACACCAGAAAATGTCTTGTCTTGCTAATTGTCTTGCTTATAAATCAAATAATGAGAAAATGATTGCTATAAATACCGACTTCAACATGTGGCGTTGGAGAAAGATAGTTATAATTATTTTTTGCAAAAAATGGCAAAACCGCCTTCCATCGTGTACAAAAATCCATAATTTCGCGCGAATTGTTTACATTATTGTTGATTAATCAAAAACGGCTCAGCCGATTTCTGTAAAATTTAAATGGGACTACCTTGGGAGTATACCCTTTCAAACTAAACTAGAATTTTTCGATTCGGTTTACAATTGGCGAAATTATCGATGTTCATCGTGTACAAAATTCGGAAATTTCGCTCGATTGCTTACATTATTGTTGGTTTTTCCAAGGTTCAGCCGATTTCCGTAAAATTTAAATGGGACCACCTCGGGCAGCACTACCCTTTCAAATTAAAAAAAATCGATTCGGTTTACAATTGGCAAAATTATCGATGAACATACACAAAAAAAAACATAGAACCTCCTTCTTTTTGTTTTTTGTGGTTAAAAATACCATGAACAGCTCACCGAACTAACGTATCGATACCTACTGAAACAGCTCAAGATCACGACTAGACTCTACTATTTATCTACCTCAAAAGTGTCATTGACTTTGGACTATGTCCTGGACTTTGGCTACATTGGAAGGGAAAAAGACGATGTAGTCTATAATAATCGGCCAAGTACGAATCGAACTCGCGCACGGAGGGTTCCGTACTGAATGGGAGCCTTTATTTTAATTTTATTATTTATTATTGAAGTGAATATACAACTAAATATTCTGTGAAAATTTCAAGCATCTACCTGCTACCATTATTAGTATAGAGCGAAAAACGGCTAAAAATCATGTTTGTTGTATGCCCCCCTTAATTTTTAATTTTATTCTGTTTTTAGTATTTGTTGTTATAACGGCAACAAAAATACATCATCCGTTATATACAAATTAGGCTGTTGAACTCTATCGAGCCAACAGTCAGAGGCCCTTTTTCATAAAATGTTATAAAATTTATCTGTTAAATACATAGAGTGGGATGATAATAACTATTGCTGGATGTGATTAACAGTATTTCGGGCTATGGTGATGTGCTGATACATGACTTACAAAGATGGGCTATAGGATGAGGTGCGGCACCAAATAATGCCTCATTTCACAATGTTTAGGCGGGTGGTGACTTGCCATCCACTAAATGGGCCTCCCATAAAGGCTACCGTAAGTTGGCGCCGGAGGGGCAACATTGGTGTGGATGGCTTAGGGTGTCGAGAGGTGTGCTGCGCTTTCATTAGACGCTACTCGCGGCGTTATTCCCTTTAACACTTCCACCATGGAGCTTAGGTTCTTAGCTCTTGCGATTTGCACTCCAAGCGGGCCAGTTAAGGTAAGAGAGGCGTCGGGGGGTCTCTTTTAGCCCCAGGAAATCAGGGTTTTCGGTGTCGCCACTCACTAATGACTCGCCACAAAGCCTGTTGTTATATTACTTATTATTATATTTTATCTTCATACAAAGTTTCGTCAGGATTTGTAGAAAAAAGTGTGATTGTACGTGCGAGGAAACATAAAAATTCGGACATTTCAGAAGAAAATATTGCCAACTCGAAGGAGGGAACCTTCGCTCGGTCATAAAAGCTAAAACGGTACAGCTTAGTGACATAAAAATACGTAAATTATCGATTTTACCAAACTCGATAGAGTTCAACAGCCTAATTTGAATATAACGGTCGAAAGTTATAAACACCAACTTAAATAACATGCTGCGTTAACTGAAGATAGCTGTGATATAGCAGTTATCGCATTTGCATAGTCATTACTTTCTTATTTGAAGAAGACACTAGACAGAATAGTTATTTTTCTCCAAAAATGACATAACCGACTACAACTGCGTATAGAATTCGAATAATTCTTTTTTTTTTCTAGTTTTTAAGAACAGCTGAGTCAATTTCGATACAATTTAAATAGGACCGCCTCGAAAGTATCCAAAAGTTTCGCAACAATTTTTTTTTTATCGTTTCACAAATGGCGAAAATATCGGTGAACATAAGTAGGTATATACAAAAAATACATAAAGACGGACATAGCACCTCATTTTTCGAAATCGGTAAAAATTGAAGCCACGTACTAGTACTACTACTAGTCACTAGTAAATTATGATTTTGGAATACATGTTCTTTTGTATGAAAATGTTACTGAGCGCGTTGATGTCTTTTCTTAGGCGAATGCTACACGCTCGATATTTATCTAGTAAATCTTTTGGTATACCTACTACACATATACGATATGAATCGTGTCAATATGACGGTAAATTTCAGCGAGTACACTCGTGCGTTTCGTATTACAATATAAAGCGCTTTGAGTGACAATATAAAAGCTGGCGTTGCTATTATATTAGCGATAGCATTGAAAAGACGAATAAAGCGAAAAAAATGAGCGAAATTTTGGTTTCAAGACAGAGAAAAATATACTTACTGAACGCGTTGATGTCTATTCTTAGTTAGGCGAATGCTACACGCTTGATATTTATGTGATATTTGGATCGCAATCACTATCACGATAATAAATAATTATCGTGGCTAAAAAAAAAGCTGGCGTTGCTATTATATTAGCGATAGAATTGAAAAAACGAAAAAAGCTAAAAAATGGGCAAAATATTGGTTTCAAGACAGAGAAAAATATGCACATTTGAATTTATTAAATCAGATTTGGGAATACCAAGAAATGGATGACTATGATGATTATTTTCGCATGCCCGATGCTCGCGTTGAACATCTGCTGGAGTGGGTCCATCGCTGACAGAATGATACTTGCTACAGATTGTGGATTTTTGGATTTCTAGAAATCCAGCAATCCGTGATACGCTATACTGCACACTACTAGTCACTAGTAAATTATCAATTTTGAAAACATGTCCGTTGTAGTCTTTACTATGAAAATGTTACTGAAGGCGTTGATGTCTTTTCTTAGTTAGGCGAATGCTACACGCTTGATATTTATGTGGTATTTGGATCGCAATCACTATCACGATAATAAATAATTATCGTGATCCTGACGATAATTATTTATTATCGTGATCGTATCGTATCACGATTAATATCAAGCGTGTAGCATTCGCCTTAGAGATTGTTTTTACCAATTTGTGTTGTGATCATGCATCAGCGGTAAATTACTTAACTGGTAGCAAAAGAAAGTAGTTTTTGACAGGATTATGTAACTGCGTTTTCATAATCATCAGATGCTTTTATTACAAAGAAGATAAAACTTTGCAATCTTGTGCTGTATTTTTTACCGACTTGCAAACATGAGGAGGTATGTTCGTCTGTATGTATTTTTTTGTTTATGGGTCATTCTCAGTTAAGAGGTAATGTGTTGTATGAAGTGACGGCATGGCATTTTTTTTTATATTTTTACTAAAGTTTATATCTTTTTTATGGAAACTTTTAAGTTGAAACCGTTTACAAAGTGGCCAGTCAATTTGTTGGTTTTATCTCGTTTTATAAGCGACCAGGGTAAATACTCCATACAGGGTAGAGACAAAATGCACAGGGGAGGATACTTTATAGACAGGGGAGAGAGAAAGACATATTAAAAACAGGGTTATTTTTAAGATTCAACTTTATTTGTTTATTTTTATTTTAATTATTAATTATTTATAATCAGACTTGTCATTTCTTAGCAGTCTTTAAATGTTTCTTAAGCGCTAGGTACAAAACTTAAAAAGGTTCTTACTTTTCCTTTCCATCAAAACAAAAATAACTATAACTTTACTATCAATAGTGAAATAAAAAGAAACAAAAACTTCTCTGAGTAACAGTATTAAATTTCTAACTAACTTTAACTCTAAAAACATTAAAACTAATAGGTAACTAAAAAAAATCTTTTACTAAAACCCGCGTTCAAAGATATCAATAGATTCATTAAATGCATAAAAAATACGCTGGCTTCTCATTTTTAAGTTAGGGGAGGGTAGTTTTTTTAAAACCTGATCCCAGGTGATGAAAGAAATATCGTCATCATTAATTCTAAACTTTTTTCCAGTTTCATCACAAATTTTACAAAATATAACTTGAAGTTCATCATCTTCTTCAAATCCTGTGCACACTGCAACACAACGATATTCTGTTTTTGTATCTTTAAGTTAAACCAGCACAAAGTCCCCGTTGTAGAATGTTTTCTTTCCAGATGTTGAGGGCTTTGAATCATCTTTGTGCAGTTTGGTTTTAATACTGGTAGGTACAGAATGCTGTAGTGTTTCTTGAGGCTTCTTCCTGTGTTCTTGAGATGTGATATTGATTAGTGGTTCATCTTCTGAATCGCTCACTCCGTATATATCATCAACACGTAGAGTAAATTTACGATGTGTTTGTGGATAATCCAAAGTACCCAATTGAAAATGACGACATAGCTCTGAGTCACAGAAGCAGCTCAAACTTTTCAAAGTCAGGCAATTAGGTATAAATACGCAACCGGTAACTTGGTGAACCTTTAGTGTGCCTGAAAAAGTCTTTATACCTTCAGTAGAACCTAATTTTGCTGCTTTTTCAGATATGTCTGCATCATCTATGATGAAAATTTTAATATTCGGGCAGGTTTTCTCAAGGGCTTTTGCTAAGTCATTTATTGATGAAATATCGGTGCCACTCGCATCTAATCTATCTGCAGTTCTCTTGCAAGTAGCACCCACTCCATCAGGAGCTCTCTTACCGTGACCTGCTTCATGAAAATTCCATGTGAAATTTTGATTCATTTTTTTTCTAGGTGCCTTTTTTTCTGTAAAAGTCATATTAAATTGTAAGACTAAGATATACATAATGCCAAGTAAAGGTTCAGAGAAAAATGTAGAAGTATTGATGAAAACGCATACAAATTTATCTCCCCTGGACATCAAGCATCTCCCCTGCCATCAAAAGAGCCAGGGGAAATACGCCAGGGGAGAGACATTTTCGGTAAATATCTAAAATAGCCGTAAAAGTGTTAATTGTACGCAATTCACAATCAAACATAACAATGTATGCACTATTCATAGTGAATATTTAAGTCTATATTAGTATTTTAACAGATAATTGCTAAATAAAACTTACCAGAGGAAAGACTGCATTCACTCAACATTTCTACACCCAGCGAGCGGCTTGACCGAAATGGCCGTTAAAATGGCTGCGCAGTCGGCATATGCACCGCTTGCTGCTAGCTTCACGTTACATTCTATGCACTCAAGGTCACAACTTACACAAATTAGCAAAACAACACTGATTTTTAAACGAAAACAAAAAGCCAGGGGACGAGACACGAAACACGGAGGACAAATTTCAGCGTTGATATTATTCATGAAAAATTGAAATATAAGTAATTTTACTTACACTACACTGTGACCAAGTTATTATTCTGTACAAAATTAACAATGATAAAGTAATTATTGAATTTTAATACATTCATAATAATTGGTTTACAAATAAAGTCGGTTTGGGGACAGACCAGGGGAGAGATTTTTTTCTTATATTAGAACTTATTGTGACTAAACTACGTACATTTCTGTAATAAATTTGAGTGAGCATGAAGAAAACATTTAGTTTTAAGTATAAAATAGGTTAATTAGGAAGTTAGTGTAAAAAAAATGCATTTTTTTGTCCTTGCCGTGGAAAGTACCTCTTAACTGAGAATGATCCTTATGTTCATCGATATTTTTGCCAATTACGAACTAATTTAAAAATACATTTTTCATTCAAAAGCGTATACTCTCGAGGTGGACCCTTTTAAAATTAATCGAAATCGGCTGAGCCGTTTTTGATACATCAACAATGATGTACATGGATGTCACATCGATTCGGGAAAGCGATTTGAATCATGTACGCGATGGAAGTCGCTGGTGCTATTTTTTGCGAAATTTTCTTTTTTACGTTTTGGTGGCATGAATTTATTGATTGTTATATCGTTTGTGACTTTTTTCATATGTAAATATTAAATTCAAAAATTCAAAAACGTTTATTGCAGTTTGCATGTTACATTGGTGGTATAAATATATAATCATGGCTCAATACAAACTTGCCTGTTCAAGGCGTGCAAAGTTACTGGCAGCTCTATTTATTATTATCAAATCGAATTTATGTCTAAAATTATGTTTAAATTGATTACAATGTCAAGATTAGTTAGTCAATTACAATGTCAAGGATTAGTGTCAATATTATGTTAGTAGATTACATGAATAATGAATAATTGTACGAAAAGATTACTTTACATAGTCAATACATCAGTTTACAATATCTAGTTTTTGCATTTATGTGAGAGTGTAATAAAATCCATTACTTAAAACATTTGTCATTTAAAAAATCATTGATTGAATAGTAACATTTGTGTGTAAGAAGAGTGTATTTGTGTTAAGTACCTAGGTATTGTTTTGTCCGTCGGTACCTACTTACCTACCTTTTTAAGTATATTAGGTACTAATGAAATTTTACAAGCACTTTCATTTGTATAAATTCACAATTAGGTACTCATGTTAGAACCGATTTTTTTAAATCTATACCTACGTAATCCTGTATCTTATTTAGAGAAAGCAAGTGCACTGGTTTCAGCAGAAAGTATTATGTAAATGGTAATAAAGATCAAGAATAGAGACCGAGGACTGTTTAACACAGCGTAGGACATCCACTTAAAAGATGGACCGATGGTCTAATCAAGACTGGCAGGCAGGGACATAGCAGTGTTGTTCCAAGTCAAATTTAGAGTACCGAATATTAAGGCAAAAGCCGCATTAGGGACATCACTGGCACATAGTACAGACAACTGATGCTGATTAAAATAATAATCAACCAAGTACGAGTAGACCTCGCGCACGAAGGGTTCCGTACTGTATGGGAGCCCCCTCATATATTTATTTTATTTTAATTTTATAATTTAGTATTAAATTGAATATAAAACTAAATGTTCTGTGAAAATTTCAAGCATCTACCTATTACCATTATTAATATAGAGCGAAAAACGTCTAAAAATTCAGGTTTGTTGTATGGGAGCCCCCCTTAAATATTTATTTTATTTTGTTTTTAGTATTTGTTGTTATAGCGGCAACAGAAACACATCATCTGTGAAAATTTCAGCTGCCTAGCTATCATGGTTCATGAGATACAGCCCGGTGACAGACGGACAGACAGACGGACAGACGGACATCGAAGTCTTAGTAATAGAGTCCCGTTTTTCCCTTTGGATACGGAACCCTAAAAAGATTGGGAGGTACAGGGCAGAGCAAAACCGAAAGATATTTTAAGGAAAAACAAAACCGGCTAGTCTAAAAAAACATTCAACACACACATATCGTGATGGCACTAGCGAAACCGGACCAGCCTAGCCCAGTAGGTATTTAGGTGATTCAAGGTATTTTCATAATAAGTTTTCGATACAGCCCAACGGATTAGCAAGTTGAAATGGCAGTGCGCAGGGCACATAGCACGGAGGACTGATGACCGATGGAGCAAAAAGTTCCCGATTGGAGTCCACGTAGGTATGCGCTTCATAAGATGCCCACCTACAAGGCGGACTGCCGACCTTTTTATGAACTCTAAATCGAGCTGAATGCAAGCCGCTTCCGCTTCCAACCGGTCTAATTGAAAATTCAGGCCTATATATAGCAGAGGACCTCCTACGGCTGATAATATCTAATGATGACGATAGTGAAAGCTTATTTCATCCATCCATCAGCCAAAGGACGTCCACTGCTGGACAAAGGCCTCCTCCACAGATCTCCAATAAGACCGGTTGGTAGCGGCTTGCATCTATCGCGATTCAGCTGTGCTTGCCTGTACGTGGTCTACACTCGAGAATTTTTGACCCCATCGGCCATCAGTCCTCCGCGCTATGTGCCCTGGGCACTGCCATTTCAACTTGCTAATCCGTTGAGCTGTATCGAAAACTTATTAAAGATCTTGAATCACATAAATACCTACTGGGCGTATGTCCGGTTTTGCTCGTGCCCTCACGATAAATTGTGTGAATGCCCATGTGTGTGTAAGAATGTTTCTGTAGAATAGCCGATTTTGTTTTTCCTAAAAAATATTTCGTTTATGCTCTTTACTGTACTAGTCGGTTTTTTAAAGTCCACTGTTGTAAGTAGGCCTACCCATGACGGGTGAAGGGTAATTTTTGCTCTGACTATTCTAAAATTGGACAGAGGACAAGACCGCAAGATCGCGCTGGATGCAAGCCGCTTCCAACTGGTCTTATTGGCGATTTATTGAGAAAGCCTATATCTGGCAGTGGACGTCCTATGGCTGATATTAAGGAGAGAAGATTCGTTTGAAATTAATCCACCTACCACTACCTACGCAATTTGAAACTAGCGTGAAGTCAAGAATAAAATAACAACATTCATGGAAGTGTAGAGAGAGTTGAAAAGACACCAATATCCTTTTTTCCTGATTCCTAAACAAAAATTGATATTTGATACATTTAGCTATTCAAAAAGTTTATTCATAGCGATAAATGAAATACCTACCTACATACTCGTATTATAGAATTTTACTCGTAAATCTAGCAGTAGGTACTGCAGTATGTTACGTAGGTATGAACAATGTCAACTTACCTATCTTAGATTCAAATTACAGATGATTTATATAAGCAACTTATAGTTAACTTGGCACTATATTTTCACAACAAAAAATAACAGAACTTTTCTAAAATTCGCTTCCTATATAATTTCTATTAACATTTCAAATTCCAACAAAGATCTTTGGACATCTCGTTGAAGAAACATGAAACATCTCTGTAAAATTTTCACCTTCACCACAAAACATGCAAAGCAACAGCATACTTACATTGGAAATAAGAAACCCAACAGCTGACTGCGTGATGTAGGATATTCTCGCAAAAACCCACTTCACTGACAAAACTTTCACATTTCTAGTGCACGATGTCACACACACTTATTTCCTTTGCCACTAATTAAAAACAAGTTAAAATAACTAGTTCGAAATGTCAACGTCACTGAATTTTCTTTTTTTATTTCAGCTTTCTATTGTTTTTTTCTTAATTGATAAATTATATTCTTAATTTAATTTTGCCGCCTTTTTCCGAGCATGCGCGCGTAACGTCCACACTAGACTGGCGTCAGTAGAGCGAGCCCACTTGATTTCATATGAAAGAGAGAGATGGTGCATGTGAATTGCGCAAGGAAGAGCGAGACGGATATAGGGTGTCATGTAGCGGTAATTTTTTCTCCTTTCGAGCGTCAACTTTCTAAAACGCCTTGAGGTGTTCTCTGTTCTCTCGTAGTTTTGGTAATAAAATGTTAAAATTTTATGGATATTTTACTGTTATTTTTTTTCATCGTTATTTGCATTTTTATGCAAAGCGTTAATTTATTAAATGGAACGCCACGTTGACAAATGTTTTGATTTTCTTTTTCAAAAAAATACCGTTAGTTCAAACGTCCATTCTTACTAAAAAATGTTAGACTAAAAGAATTTTGCTCAAAAAATGAAAATCGATTTTTCTTTTTTACGAAGTTGTGACCTTCAGTGGTAATACGTCATTGCACTATGAAAACGTAATGTAAATTCACTCCTTCCAAATGTGGCTCGTTGGTCTAGGGGTATGATTCTCGCTTCGGGTGCGAGAGGTCCCGGGTTCAAATCCCGGACGAGCCCGCGGTGTATACTTTTTGAAATAGTCGTCTGATTGAAATTTACATTATCCGACTACATTCATGAAAAGTTAGTTTAATATTTTTGTGATGTTATGTTATTATGAGTACACTTTCTGAGGTATAAAAAAAAAAAAATATTATACGGTCGAACCTCGATGCTATCGCCACAGGATCGAGACAGATGGCATGGCATTGTATAATATATTATACATGTTTGATTTGATCTAATAAGTAGGTACAATACCTTTATGTAGAAAAAAGAAGGCTGTGGATAATTATGATGATGAAGACTAGGACAATTTTAAAAGAGGCTAAGCTTCAACATACAATCAAAGTAGAAAAAATACAAGCAAAATAATAATATGTATGAGTGATCAATAATCATATTTTTTATCCCTAAGTACCTTTGACTTTGACTATTAATTATGTACTTACATAAATACTAAACTAAGGTCCATATAAGAAGGTCCATTTAACGCCACCTGTGAGCTATAGTCGTTAATTTGTAAATCTTTGAAAATGGTATTTTTTGCTCATGACTTCTTTCACACGTGTTTCACACACTTCTTTGCAGAAGAAATTTTAGCTTTTACATGTCTGAAAGCGCCATCTACTGAGTTAGTTTGAATTCATCTTCAAGGCTCTGTAATTCATTAGCTACCTGCCACAAGATGGCGCTATGAAGTTTAGTAGAGGTATAACTCAACTATATTAAAAATATCCGCTATCCTAGGAATTTTCCCCCATTTACATGTATTTAATATTTAGTAGTGTTCACAGCAGGTGTTCGAGTTCAATGCCCGCTGTCTGGCTCGAAAAGTTGACAAAACTTTACATTACACAAACTTAGTTTTTTGCTTGTTTCCTACAAAAAGTAGTTAATTTATGTGAACATTCATGTTTTTACTTCTTTGTTGATGGTGTCTGTTATCTCGTATGTTGATTTTAAAGTGTTTTAACGCGAGATTTGTATGAAAGGTGGTGAGAATTAAACAACATGTCGGCGGCAAGCACGTCTCAGACACCGCCGACTGTGGCTTCAATCAACGATGTTAGCGCTTTATTCCAAAATGCGAAGAAATATGAAGAGCTCAACGTTATTGGAACAGGTATTTGTCTTATTCTAAAGCCGTAAATAACCTAGTTTTCCCATGTGCCGGTTCTTTGTTTACGCGCAGTTTTTGAAATAATTAGCGTGTTTTTAAGTAATTTTCATTAATGTTAGCATTGTTTCTACATTTTTGTGCTGAATTATCTTGAAAAAAATAATGCTAAGCAATAAACGTGCGCGTAACATTTCCAGCTATCGATAATTTCATGTATTAGTAAGTACTGACCACCAAGGCATAGTAATTTTATATACCTGCTTAAAACCATAATTTTACATATTAAATATCCACTGATGGACATACCTAGGAGCTTACCGTAAACTAGAAGAAACTTTATCTCGCCACCTACTTAGATATTTTAACAAAAGCCCTTGGTAACATTATGCGCCGCGACGAAAGCTTTCAGCTTAATTTGTGCTTACAAAAAAGTTACTAGTAACGAATTCTTTTGTTTTTATTATTAGCCTGTTCCGTCCCACTGCTAGCAGTGGGACTAATAGTAATAACAACATAATAACATAATAATAACAGGGGAATAGAGAGGGCTTTGCCTAGGCAAAGCCCTCTCTATTCCCCTTCCACTCTTCACATTCTAAAGCTATTTTGGTCTAGTTGTTACAAAAGGAGTCCAGTTTGTCTTGCCATCTCCGCCTGGGCCTGCCAACTGGTCTGACAGCCTGGGGAACCCACTGTGTAGTGAGTTTGGCCCACAGATCGTCTGACATGTGGCAGATATGTCCAGCCCAATTTCATTTCAGTTCGGTGGCTTTCTGACCAACGTCAACAATTTGTGTCTTGGAGTGCAGTATATTGCACCACTGCACACCAATCCGCAGTAGGCAAGCGTGGTGGGTTAACTGTCTATACCTCTATTCTCATCATTATGAATTCTTTTGTACTTTTATAAAAACATATAAGATACTAAAGTCCCTAACAGATAGCATGACACCTGTGAAATATCAGCATTGTCATCCAATCTCAGACACTAACTGCATCACTGAAGCAGTTATGCCAGCAGCCCAAACCCTCGCTCCGTTATTGTAAAGAGCTGGGCTGGCTCCCGTGATGGACCTATCACCAGCTCACCTTACCAAATAACAATTAGAAGAATAAGTACTAATCTTTCAGTCACTAGCCAATCGCTTAAATACTATCCCCACATAGTCGACATACCACCTGCTCGTACTAAGCGATTCACTTCCTATCTGATAATGTGGACTGTATTGTTTTGTTTTAAAAGATCTTTATTTAATTTCAAAACATTAACAAACTATGTACCTACATCTCTAGTGTACATTAGATCCTAGAGCTGACAAAATAATTTATGTGGACTGCCAGGGACTGGAATGCCCTGCCTTCCGTCATTGTTTCCAGACCATTCTCCTTCTTCTTTTTGAAAGTTGGTTAAAAATTATAGTAATACTTGAAAGGCTCTATGTATGTTCATAGATATTATCGCCATTTGTGAACCAATTAAAAAAATCTTTTTTGTTTGAAATGGGAAATTAGCTGAAGCGTTTTGAAAAATCCAGTAAGGTAAAACACCTAATGCCAGACACTGAACTAAAGGATGACACCTTCGAAAAAAATCCTTCCTCCTAAGAATAATAAACCTTAAATCTATTTGACTACTGATCTTATAGACGCCTAGCATCATCTATGACACATGGTTAAAAACTTATAACACCTTTCCTAGCGAAATTTTAAAATGGCGTCACTTGCCAGCTAACAACGCGGAAAAGTAGACACATGCTCTGTGATTCTTGAACATTTTCGTAAGGAGGTTGACATTGGGCAGGTAAGATTTTGTTATACATATTTACGATTTTTGTGGATTTAGTGTTGATTTTAGAAATATGAAAGATTCATTAGTAAACAAGGGCTATTGTTTTCATGTTTAGTTTAGTTTTTATAACAATTGTTGCTGTGTCTACTATTAGGTACCAAAATATGTGAAAACCTAAAAGATGACACAAGTGTCATCTAGTAGGTTGCATCAAAATGTTCAAAATTTGTACAAAAATGGCTTCTATTCCAAGTGTATAAAATGCTGTATCAATTTTGTTACTTTTACTTTACTCTGCCCAATAGTAGACAGGATGTCAATTATTGGGTAAGGTATGTGTCAACTATTGGTTTCATCGATTTCAGATTTGGTCGAGCGTGATGCAGCTCATAAAAAGTCAGATGTTGAGATACAGTGAAGCTGATAATACAATATGGAAGCTGCCACAGCAGAATGCAGAAGAGGTGTCGCAACAGCTACTGTAGCAAGAAAATAAATAGAGCCGAGAAAAAAAAAATGAATTAGAAAAAGAAAAGAAGAATAGAAGAAATAAAAGAAACAGAAAGAGCAAATTGAAGAGGAACGTAAACTAAACTTATGTAAAGACTGCTAAGAAATTGGCTAATAATACCATAAAGACTGTAAAAAAAACTGTTAAGACTGGTGATTATAGTAGCGACTCAAGTTCTGAAGAAGAGTGGCAAGATTCTGGGGATAGTTTAGATGATATATCTGACGAAATTGAAAACTATGTATTAGAAATGGGAAATGCAGAAGAAAATAACTTTGAGAAAAGCAAGATCAAGTAGGGTGACTATGTGATTGTCAATTTTCCTGGTATAAAGAAATATCATAGGTATCTCTGTATTATCCAAAATATTAGCCAAGGTGGTGAAATCGAAGTAATGGCAATGGTAAGCTGTGATCAAACCAAGACTACAGTGAAGGAAAACGATAAACATATTATTATAAGAGAATGTCAAATCGCAGAAATCGTCGACGCACCAAAAATGATAATTGCTGGTGATAGAATTAAGTATAAATTTGATTTTGCGCTGCAGGTTGAAGGATAAGCAGAAGTACTGATTAATAACTTCAACATAATTATATAAATGACGATTGTATTACAATAGGTGATAAGTAAATATAGATAGAGAAGGCCCAAAGATAGATTCTCTGTTTAAAGACAGAGTGTTTCCTTAGTATTTTGATTTGAAAACCTACTTTAAATGTGATTTAAAGCCATGTCTAGTATTGGTGCTAAGTGCTGTATATTATTAGTGGTAACGATTTTTTGAGGTGTCATCTATTGGTTAATATGACAAAGTTTAAAAAAATACAAACTTATAATTAAAATATGTTAATAATTACAGTGTTTTATGTGAAATAATAGATCTAAGTATTGCTTTAGTAGATTAAAAAAGTTTTAACTACAATGTGGTAACAAAATATATTACTATTGAATACTGAAATTTGTGTTGTCCTTAATCCGGCGAGCGACTCCGGCGCGGGCGAGCAGCGAGTTGAAGTGACGTCACCCGCTCCTGTTGCATCGAGTGGGGACTGCGAGTCGCGGCAGTGCGCTGATAATGGAGTAGGTACTGAGGCGGGCGCCTCGGTGCGCCACAGCGTAATGAATACAGTAAGTCAAGTCGAACCACTGAACGAAAAACCTAAGGAAGGCTGGATTACAGTGTCCAGGCGTAATAAACCATTGTATCGATACCACGGTGTATCAGGAATTTCAAGAGATTTGGAGGGAAAGTTCAAAGCTGCGACTAAGAAAGTGCCTATTTTCATTACCAAAATACACAAAGATACGATGGAAAAAGATATAGTCGATTACGTCTACAAGAAAACAAAAGAAATGATAACTTTAGAGAAAATTTCTTTTAGACATGAAAAAGATCACATCGCTTTTAAATTTTTTGTAGCCGAGAATCAGTTGGATATGTTCTTAGATGACAAACTGTGGCCGCAAGGAGTGATTTTTAGAAAATTTGTGAGCTTCAAACGGAAAAATGTGAACGGCAATGGCGCTGTTTCGGATTTAGAAAGAGCTAATCATGGAAAGCGGTGACTTATACAACTTTGTTAGTTTTAATTGTAAGAACGTGAAGCGCTCAATAGAAGATGTACGACAGTTGTGTAAATCATCGCACATAGTCGCTCTGCAGGAACACTGGTTACTGCCGAATGAAATCGACTACTTGAGCTGTATCGACGATGATTTTGCCTACACGGGTGTATCGCCGATGGACCTATCAGACGGCATGATCGCGGGCAGATGCTGGGGCGGTGTTGCGCTGCTGTGGAATAAGAATGTGTTTCACAATGTGTCAGTAGTGAACTGCGATAACACACGAATGTGCGCGATAAAAATAGTAGTAGGTGAAAGGTCATTTTTAGTATTCAGTGTGTATATGCCGACTAACAAAACGGTTAACTTAGCGGAATTTACGGATTGTCTCGGGTCATTGACCGCTATCATTGCAAACGAAGACATTCAGTGTGCTTACATGATGGGCGACTACAATTCAAATCCCGGTGAGCAATTTTTCAATGAACTTACAAACTTTTGTGCTGAGTGCGAATGGACCTGTGCTGATGTAGAGAAAATAGGCTTGCTTTCGGACACGTACAGTTTTATCAGTGACGCAAATGGGTCGGTGAGCTGGTTGGACCACTGTGTCTGTACTGAGTCGGCTCTTCAGACTGTGGTTAATGCGAGCATTCGATATGATCCCGTGTGGTCCGACCATTTACCGCTCATAATCCAATGTAAGTTAAGTATAATCAAACCAAAACTTGTGCAAGATAATAATAATATTTGTAATAAAATACGATGGGGTGAGAAAACCCCTGAACAAATTGACATTTATAGTAATTTATGTAATGAAAGATTAAGACTAATAGATTTTCCGATTGAATTTACTGACTGTTGCGATAAAAATTGTAATATTTCTGACCATTATCTAATTATTGACAAATTGTATCAAAATATTGTTGACGTTTTATGTACGGCCGCCTCAGAATGTCACTCTATCCCTCCGCCGAGAAAGAAAAAACCTGTTGTTGGATGGAACAAGCACGTTCGTGAGGCTCACAGGGTGGCAAGGTGCAAATTCCATGTATGGCTTCTTTGGGGTAAACCTAAACAGGGTAGTGCGTGGGAAGAGATGCGTGAGAGTCGTAAAATCTTTAAATCGCGTCTAAAGTGGTGTCAAAATAATAGCGAACAATTAAAGATGGACATACTCGCATCTCAACATTCTAAGCATGATTTTCGTGGTTTTTGGAAAAGCACACAGAAAATGAAAAGTAAGCCGGGCCTACCTGTGAGCGTCAATGGACTAAATGACGCGAAGTGCATAGCTGACATGTTTAAAGAGCATTTTACTGTAAAATCACCATTGGGACCACCACAGTCTACGAAGGTGGGTGGACCTTGTGGGCACGAAACGAGTACGAGATTTCTGGCGAAAGATGTCAGAAAGGCTATTACATCGATGTCGCGCGGAAAGTCTCCTGGCCATGACAGCTTGAGCATAGAACATTTAAAGAATGCTGGCGTCCACCTGCCTAGAGTTCTCGCTATGTTTTACTCGTTGTGTCTGAGTCACTCATACTTACCGGCAGACATGATGAGGACAGTGGTGGTGCCAATAGTGAAAAGCAAGACTGGTGACATTGGTGATCACTGTAATTACAGGCCGATTTCTCTGGCTACGATAATGGCGAAGGTGCTTGATAGTTTGCTTAACACTGAGCTCGACAAGTACCTGAATATTCACAGCAATCAATTTGGTTTTAAGCCTGGGCTATCAACCGAAACAGCTATACTGTGTTTGAAGCAAACTGTCAAGTACTACACCGATCGTAGCACGCCTATATATGCGTGTTTCCTCGACCTCTCGAAAGCGTTTGACCTCGTTTCGTACGATATCTTGTGGCAGAAACTAGTCGACATTAAAATGCCCAAAGAGTTAGTGTACTTATTTAAGTACTGGTATTTGAATCAGGTCAACGTCGTTCGGTGGTCGAGCGCACTGTCGGAGCCATACAGGCTGCAGTGCGGTATGAGGCAGGGAGGGCTGACCTCACCAAGGCTCTTTAACCTTTATGTTAACGCATTGATAGAGGAGCTCAGCAGCACACGTGTCGGCTGTCATATTGACGGAGTCAGTGTCAATAATATTAGTTATGCAGATGACATGGTGCTTCTGAGTGCCTCTGTCTGTGGAATGTCGAAGCTTCTGGCCATTTGTGAAGCATATGCACGGAGTCATGGCTTGCTCTATAACACGAAAAAGAGTGAATGTATGGTCTTTCGGGCCAGAGGTAGGCATCTGGATACCATACCTAGCATTAAACTGAATGGAAGCGAGCTGAGGCGGGTAGATCAGTTTAAGTATCTGGGACATATGTTGACCTCTGACCTGAAAGACGATGCGGACTTAGAGAGGGAGCGAAGGGCGTTGTCTGTGAGGGCTAATATGATAGCCCGCAGGTTCGTGCGTTGTTCGAGGGGCGTCAAAATTACTCTGTTCAGAGCGTTTTGTACGTCCTTCTACACGAGCAGCCTGTGGGTCGCCTATACGCAGAAGCAGTACAGCGCCCTTCGTGTTCAATACAATAATGCGTTCAGGATGCTGATGGGGCTGCCCCGGCACTGCAGCGCGTCAGGGATGTTCGCCGAGTCACGCGTCGATTGTTTCTATACAACGATGCGGAAGCGGTGCACGTCCCTGGTGCGCAGGGTCCGGGCCAGTGACAACACCATCCTGAACGTTTTTGCGAACCGTTTTGACTGTCAGTACATGAATCATTGTTATATGATTCATGTGCTTACAAATAATCAAAATAGGACATGTAAATAACTAAAATTTTAAAGTATAATGTTTTGCTAATTATTATTGTAAACCTATGATCTTTTGGTCGAAATAAATGATTATTTATTTTATTTATTTATTTAATGTGTTTGGCATTAGGTGTTTTACCTTATAATATAAAAATTGTTAACATCGATTTGAGCAAACTATTTGAATATTGTGCTTGATGGAAGTCAATTATGCCATTTTTTGCAAAATATGTCAAAGACATTTGAACTCTATTCCAGGAGCATACGGCACAGTATACAAGGCCCGGGACCTCCACAACGGAGGTCAGATCGTGGCGATGAAGAAGGTGAAGGTGGCGCTGACTGAGGATGGAGTACCATTGTCCACCCTCCGGGAGATAGCGCTGCTGAGGCAGCTAGAGGCGTATAGGCACCCTAATATTGTCAGGTATCCTTACTAATATTATAAATCCGAAAAGTTTGTTGGTTTGTTGGTTTGTTACTCTTTCACGCACCAACGGAGCAACGGATTGACTTGATTTTTGGCATGGACATAGTTTGAAACGCGGAAGGAGCTTTAGGATACTTTTTATCCCGAAAAATTGCATAGTTCCTGTAGGACAGGACAAAAACCATCGAAAGCGAAACTGTCGCCACTATCACAAGGACGCTAAGTGATTAATTCCTCTATGACGCTAATATGGACTAACGAAACGTCACAGCCAAACGTAATTAGATGACAGGTGACATTGTCTGCAGACTTTTATAAATCACAAGTAGCATGGCAAGGGGACAAATTGTTTTTCCACCATTATATCCCCTTGAAGAGGAAATAAAGTATGGATTGAAAATGACAACTGACATTAAAATTGGACAAAATGTTATTTTCCCTCTGCATGCTACATGTTACTATGAACGTTTAATACCAGGCCATCATTTTGTCTGACATTAAAATATTTTTAAATCTTCTATCATTAGAGGTTTAACATGTTTCTTTATTCTACTTTTATGGTACAGAATCATCATACTTTAATATTATCAATCCAAAAAGTTTGTTGGTTTGTTCCTCTTTGACGCAGCAACGGAGCAAAAGATTGACCTGATTTTTGGTATGGATACCTATGGTTTAAAAGACAGAAAGTGATAATAGGATACTTTTTTATCTCGAGAAAATTCGTGATTCCCATGGGATAGGACAATAACTGTTTCTCAGCAATGGAGCAACGGATTGACTTGATATTTGGGGTGGGCATAGTTTGGAAGACGGAAAGTGTCATAGGATACTTTCCATTCCGAAAAAACTGTGGTTCCCGTAGGACTTAACAATATTTTTTTCTCAGCAACGGAGCAACTTGCCTTGGCTTATTGCATGAATATAGTTTGAAAGACGAAAAGTGACATAGGCCACTTTTTATCGCAAAAACTTTAACAGTAACACGTAGGATATGATAATAATCGGCCAAGTGCGAGTCGGACTCGCGCACGAAGGGTTCCGTGCCGTATGGGAGCCCCATTCCTGTTCCCGTTATTAACAGCGAGCAAAAAAACTCTTAAAAATCACGTTTGTTGTATGGGAGCCCCCCTTAAATATTTATTTTATTCTATTTTTAGTATTTGTTGTTATATCGGCAACAGAAATGCATCATCTGTGAAAATTTCAGCTGCCTAGCTATCACAGTTCATGAGATACAGCCCGGTGACAGACAGACAGATGGACATCGAAGTCTTCTAGCCGTCTAAGCGCCAGAAATAACCTGTCATGGCAAGTTTAGGACGTTCCTACATTTTTCGCACTCCTTCGCGGCACTCAACAGCGCTAGCCCAGACTCTGGCTCCATAACGGAGCTTGCGCTCTCGCCATAATGACGGAGTGTTTCGGATCACAAGACACATCGTCATCCACCACTCGCGACTAACCAGTACTGAATGTCAGACAGCATTCCAACGCCCTGGTCCCAGTGCAGCGGGTCAGTCATAGTAGCCCAGCGCCTGCCTCTTCAACTGCAGAGGGCAGTGAGAACGGCCATCGCGATACCGACACCTCTCTTCCCCTGCAGCCCCACTGCGTCTGCCAACACGTTGATGGCCTAGCGGAAGGTAGGGTAAGTGGTGGCACCCACACCACCAGTTCCATTTATCCCACCGCGGCCCCTAATCCTCGGCTATCATATCAGAGTCCATGAAGCAGCCTTGCTTTATGAAACTAAGAAAGGTTATTCCCAGCAAGTAACTGAAGATAGAGAGACAGAAAAGAAGCCACACCCAGCGCAGCAGGAGGAGCTAGAGTTCATATGCCTGGCAGACGGAGCAGCACTAAAGCAAAATCTTAACCGAGAAATTAACATATCCACAGACGGCAGCAAAATTAAAGGGAAAGTTGGGGCGGCATTATCCATTTGGGATGATGCCGCTGAGATCAGTACTCGCAAGCTGAAATTGGCCGATTGGTGTACCAGGCCGAGTTATTGGCACTTCTTGAGGCTACCGAAAAAGCAAAAATCTTTTGTGACTCCAGGTCTGCACTGGAAACGGTAGTTGGCGTATCTTACCTCCATCCCTTAGCTGTAAATTCAAAGCTAACATAAAGTTACTACATGCACAAAATAAAATAGTGAAACTTTATTGGATTAAAGCGCACGCGGGGATGAAGGAAAATGAGAGAGCGGACCAGCTAGCAAAGGAAGCAGCACTGCACTCGAAGTGCAGACCTATTTACGATAACTGCCCCGTTTCATTCGTCAAGCGAGAAATCCGAAAGGACTCTCTTGACGAGTGGAACCGGCAGTATCAGAATGGACACACAGCGGCGGTAACCAAAACATATTTTCCAGATGCAAGGGCGGCAAAAAAGATCGTAAGAGAAATAGCACCAGTGGGAATCATAACTCAAGTGCTGACGGGGCATGGTGAGTTTTCCCAATACTTACATCCATTTAAGTTGAGGGAAAGCCCATCGTGCATCTGTGAACCCACAAAAGAGGAGACTCCACTGCACATAATCTTGGAATGCCCAGTTTATGGAAAGCAGAGATTTGATTTAGAACAAAAAATTGGAATTAATCTTGGGGTTGTATATACACTCCAACCGTAACTTAACCAACAAAAGCATTCCTCTAAGGTATTTTGATATTTGTCGGTTAGGTTAGGTTTCGCAGCCAACATAAACATAAGGCAAAATCAACATATAACGCGGGCGAAGCCGCGGGTAAAAGCTAGTGTTTCTATAAATTTCTGCTCTTTTTTGCTAAAGTGGTAAAAGTTTCAGAATTTCCGAACTTTATTTATAAGTTTTCATTTTTTCTCATGATTCAAATATGTTCTATAAAGATACAAACTGCACTTCTGTGATTTTTCATTTTAATTTATACCTATATGATTTGGTTCATTACAAACCAACACTGCACACCACATCCTCTGCAATAGAGTTGTCTACAATTGGAATAGGTTGCCTGACGATGTAATCTCAGCAAGAACTATAAACACATTTAAGAATAGACTGTACCTTTGGATAAAGAAGGAAATAAAATATTTGACAGATAAATACTAATTTTATTCGAGTCTACTTCTTTTTACTCATAATTTTTAGAAGTACGTTTGGGATTTTATTGTATAATACGTAAAATTCATAAAAAAATACTACATTTAGTGTTTTTATTAATAATCATAACAAAATGAATTAATAACATTAACATTCTGCAGCTCCCACAGGATTTGATTTGGTAAGTAATCACACAATGTTCCATACATATTCTACCGTAGGTTCCATCCATCAGCCATAGGAAGACCACTGGACATAAGCTTCCCCGAAAGTAGATCTCCAATTTGGCTTACATCCAGCGCGATCCTGTGGTCTTTATGATCTCATCCACCATTACACCACACATTACACTGAGTTTGCCGGTACATGGCACACTCAGTGCAAGTATAATGTGCATGGGTGTCTTCAAATCCCGAGGGAATAGAATAGGTATCTTCTAGGTGAGCGTGCTACACCCTAGCCCTCATTTCTGCTTAACATCAGGCAATATGTAGTCAAACGCAAATCTATACGAAAAAAGAAATGGTCCCCACTCGAAGATGTTTCGACCCCGTCGGTCTTCAGTCCTTCGTTCTATATGTTCCCTGTCCTCTGCAATTTCAACTTGCCAATCCGCTGAGCTTTGTCAATAACTGGTGCACCTACGGATCTACCACTTCTGATTCTATCTCTCAGAGATACTCCGAGCATAAGCCTCTCCATAGCTTGTTGGGCTACTTGAAGCTTATTATTAAAGGCAGATAGTAAGAGACGTTTCACTCTCACACTGATCGAACACTTTAGACTTGACGCACTGAGGTATGTCGGACGAAAAGACGTAACGAAACACTATATAACGAAAGGAAACATTTTCCGAACGCTGCGCCGCCCAGCTGAGTTGGATTCGGCAATTGACCACTTTCTTGAAGGTTTTTTTTTTGTCATATAGTGCAAGTGCCTTTATTAACTATTAATTACACCAAAATACAATAAATAAATAAATAAATAAATATTAGAGGATATCTTACACACTGTCTCTGACCCCAAACTAAGCAAAGCTTGTGATATGGCTGCCAGAGACTGATATACTACATACACATATTTTTAAATACATACTTATATAGATAATACCTAATTACACCCAGACACAGAGCAAACACCTATGTCCATCACACAAATACTTGCCCTGGGTGGGGATCAAACCCACGCCTCTTTGACCAAGTAGTTAGGGTCACTAACCACAGAGCCACCGAGGCAGTCAATACTACTACATACATCTTGCAATAAGTTGAGGTTTCCATAATGAGACGTCAATATTGTAATTTCAGATTACTAGACGTGTGCCACGGGGGCCCTTCAGTGGAGAGGGAACAGCAGCTGGTCTTGTTCCTGGTCTTCGAACATGTGGATCAAGATTTAGAGTCCTACCTGAAAAGAGCTCCTGGACATCTGGCTCAAAATACCATCAGGGTAAGTTTGTATAGATCTTTACGATATTGAAAAAATATAGATAAGTTTAACAGGTAGTTTTTAAGAACAATATATTTTATAACTATTTCCGTAAATTCGTCGTGCCAAACGATTATTCTTTTTCCCAGAACATGTCGTATGACATCTTGTCAGGGATAGACTTCCTCCATTCCCACCGGATTGTCCACCGAGACCTGAAGCCCCATAACCTGCTGGTGACCACCACCGGCCGCGTCAAGCTGGCTGACTTCGGCCTGGCCAAGACTTACGATACTGAAATGAAGCTCACTAGTGTGGTATGTTGACTGGTTCATTCTACAAATTTCGTCCTTTTGAAGCGAAAAATATTGAAACATGTGTAAAATCTTGGGCAGATTTTGGAGGATGAAATTATTTTTTTGGGTATGACTGGTTTGCTCAATGGATATAGTCGGATTGAAGTCAAAATCATTGGAACAGGTGTAAAACCTTGGTCAGATTTTAGATGATGACTTTAATTAGTGTGGTATAACTAGCTTGTTCTACAAATATAGTCAACTTGAAATGAAAATTATTGGAACAGCTTTAAAACCCTGGGCATATTTTGGAGGATAAAGTTCATTTGTGTGTATGACTGGTTTGTTCTAAAAATATTGGCGTTATATATTCAAAATGCTGGCTCAGGCCCAGCTCTAAAAACCTGGGTAGATTTTAAAAGACATTGCTCAATATCCTAGTGTGACTAGTTTGTTCAACAAATATTGTACAATTCGAGTGAAAATAGTTGTAACAGGTGTAGAACCATGGCAAAATGTTGGACAACAAACCTCGGCATTGTAATAAGACTGGTTTCTTCTACGAAAACCATCTCACATAGCTAAAAACAACGTGAATACGTCTAAAACCCTGGACATCTTTTGGACCCAACACAAAACCAAAATCTTCAATATTTTTTTTTAAATTTCAGGTTGTAACCCTCTGGTACCGTCCACCGGAAGTCCTGTTGGGAGTATCGTACAACACAGCGGTGGATGTATGGTCGTGTGGGTGCGTGTTGGCACAACTACACACAAGAAGCGCTTTGTTGCCAGGAGCTTCGGACTCAGATCAACTGCATTGTATCTTCAGGTGACTTGGAATAACAAAGAAATTTAATAGTGTAGTGGATGCACCGGTTGCGGCCACTGCCCCGGTTTTGGCCATCTGATGTCAAAATTATTGCATAAATATATTATGAACAATGTGAAACCATACTGTTTGTCCGAATAACAAAGTTGGAAAATTTCTTTAATAATATTATTTTAACATTAAAATTGTCAAAGTCAAAGTTCCTTTATTCCGTAGACATTACAATTGCACTTGGAATCGTCAGATAACAATTTTTAAAATACAGTTTAAGTAATTTAAATCTAATCACAAATAGGTACTTACATACATTTCAAGAATTCACAAAATATATTTAATACAAGAAATAACATAGCTAGGTACAACTTAAAGAAAAAATATATATCACAATGTCTACACAATCATTAAAAATCAAAGGGGTCAAAAAGGACACTAAAGCTCCTGAATCGTACAAATCGACATCATCCTCTGATCGACAAAATAAAACCGCGGTTTTATTTTGTCGATCAGAGGCTTAAGATGGCCACAACCGGTGCAATCTACCCTAGACAGTAAGGAGTTTTGGAGATGGTATCTGTTTTTTTTTCTAAAAATGTTAGCTAATTTATTTACGAAAAGAGATAATGCAAAAATAGGCCATTACCTTGTACAGTATTCAAATATTTACTTTATTTGTTTTGAAAAATGATTTTTCTATTATTTTCTTTCATAATCTTCATTTAAAGGAATTTAATATTTTCGGATCTTATTACCTTTTGGCTTCTAAAACATGGCGACGTGATGGCGGCCTTGAACAAAAATCAAATAAGAAAATAGGAAATTCCATCGAAATTATGCATTCAATGCGGTTGTTTTACTCTGTGTATTTATTTGCCATATTTTAATGGATTCTTTGAGCTACTGTACACGTACTAGCCCCACTTACCAAGATCTTTAGGATGGAGACGATAGATGAAACTGTAATACCAAACTGTATCTCCCGATTTTCTTATTCGTTTATTTACTAGTCTCGCACTATGAAAATAATTTCAAAGACGTCAAAAATCGTCTAAAAAATAATTATTTTTCGCAAAAAATAGCATGACCGACTTCACCCGTGTGCAGAATTCGCGAATATTTCGCACGGATCGATGTTACATTTTTTACATTATTGTTGATTAGACGACCCGCCCCGGCTTCGCACAGGTGTATTATACATATAAACCTTCCTCTTGATTCACTATATCCATTAAAAAAAACCGCATCAAAATCCGTTGCGTAGTTTAAAGATTTAAGCATACAGACAAACAAACAGACAAAAATAGCGACTTTATTTTATACTATGTAAGGATATATCAAAAATGGCTGAGCCGATTTCAAAAAAAATTGAATGGGACCAAGTTCAAAGTAAACTCTTTCCAATAAAAAAATAATGCGAAAAAAGTTATGCGTGGTTACACATAAAAAAAAAATATATACGCGTCGAATTGAGTACCTCCTCCGGTTTGGTTCGTCGGTCAAAAACCAAAATGGGTGTTTTTATTACAGACTCATCGGTCGACCGCCGCGACACGAGTGGCCAGACAACGTATCAATCCTACTAGACAGCTTCCCCGACTACAAGCCACAAAACTTGGCCAATGTGTTGCCCAAGATACACCCGCAGGCTCTCGACCTTATCAAGGTGAGAATAGAGTTCATTTTACTACACTGTTTGCTGACAACACTTGGTCAGTGAAAAGCCACAAAACTTGGCCATTGTCTTGCCCAAGATACACCCGCAAACACTCGACCTTATCAAGGTAAGAATAGAGTTCATTTTACTACATTTGTTCGAATAAGTTTGGCCACAAAACTTGGCCAATGTGTTGCCTAAGAATCACCCGCAGGCTCTCGACCTTATTAAGGTGAGAACAGAGTTCATTTTGCTACATTTTTTCAAATAAAATTGGCTACAAAGCTTGGCCAATGTCCTGCCCAAGAAGCACCCCGCGGGTCTCAATCTTATTAAGGTGAATTAGTAATCATACTACAATTTGTCCACAAATGAACAACCACAAAACTTGGCCAATCTACACGCAGGCTCTCGGCTTTATCAAAGTGAGTATAGAATTCATTTTACTATATACTTAGTTTGTCCACAGAACTTAGTCAATGAACAGCTACAAATCTAGGCCAATGTGTTGCCCAAGATATGTACACCCGCAGGCTCGACCTAATGCAGGTGAGAATAAAGTTCATTTTACTACAGTTTTTCGACAAAACTTACAAGCTACAAAACTTGGCCAATGTCCTGCTCAAGATACACCCGCAGGCTCTCAACCTTATCCAAATGAAAATAGAGTTCATTATAGTACACAGTTTGTCCACCCAAGATACAGCAGTGATTTATGTAGGATTGCCAGTGTGGTGAAACTAAGAATCTACTAGGTACAGATGTCTAAAATATCTACTTCCATTATTTTATTGTTTCGAGACTTATTGCGTAACAGAATATAAAATAATAATTGGCTCATATCGCGAAAGCTTATAAAAGATCTATTTCCATGTGCTTAAATCGCGAAAGTTTAAAAACATCCATTTCCATTCCAGAACATGCTGGTATTCGATCCAGCCAAACGGCTCACAGCGCTAGACTGCCTCGACCACCCCTACTTCACCGACCAGCTCGTCACGTAGCCTTAAATTTAAGGTACCGCTCCATCCCACCTAACTCTTTTTGAGATATTTTTATATTGATAATTTTGAAATATGTACATTTTACATTTGTATGCATAGCACAAAATTTCACGCAAAGGTTTAATTATTTAGGCGAAATTATTATTTTTTTGGCATTAATAAATCGTCAAAAATTTTGTGTTAGACATACTGATATTATTCTATCATGGATGTGGTATACTAATTATACAATATAATAGTATAATATATCCATGTATTCTAACAACTTTGTTGTACCTTTTTTACAACGGGCAAGACTCTTATCTGAATAAGACAGCACACAATTCGACTAATTAAAAGGTTGAAATTACTAAATAAAACTATACTATGTACAATACAGATCACTGAACGTCTAAGATAATCTAAATGACGCGCCCACGCCCACTACTAGTCGGCAGAGCGCCCAGCATGCTGGCATCCCACGTGCCCAACATACTGGCATGACACATGCCTAAAATGCTGGCATCATAAGTACCCAACATGCTGGCATCACACGTGCCCAACATGCTCGCATCACACGTACCGAACATGCTGGCATCACACCCACCCAACATGCTGGCATCACACGTGCCCAGCATGTTGCCCAGTAAAATATACTGGATATAAACCGCTTCTATACAATTCTTTCGTAATCCAGTGAACCTACGCCTTTGAATAGATGAAATGAAAATATTTTTTTTACAAAACGTCTGTATTTTTATATGAAATCTAGCTACTTAAAAAGTATTTTTTTCTTATTTATACATTATTTTTTCAGCTAATACAGTATAAATATTGCTTTGCCAAGTGCAGGGATTTATACATACAGATATGTATATACCTACCTACTCATTATGAACCACTTTTACTAAGGGAGTAACCCTGAAATCTCGAAAAGAAATCTGCCCATACAATATGTGTGGAACAGCCTTCGAGCAAATATCTATAGAGACACAATCGTGTAAAAAAAGTGTCTGAGGGAAAACTCTGCCCAGCTATGTAGTGGGCAGGCTTTTTAGTTAGTCGTATGGAGATTGCAAGCCGACTACAACGCCGCGCGATGCCAAATTGCTCGGTTACAAGCACTAATTAAGTGACATAACGTCGAGATTCGAGGAAACGGGTCATTATGAATTATTTAATGTAAGTATCTAAGGCGCTATGTATGACGGCGCTCGGACATTTTTTTACTACTTTGACTAAGGAAGTGTGGCTCAGTAGATATTTGCTCGAAGAGAACAGCTATATTTTTTTTTTCCGATTTCCGATTGGTCTGAAGTTAAAATTGTTCACAATGTATAGTTAACATACCTATAAAAATCCTTGTACTTTGCAAAGTAACACTAACGGTCTCTGTCTACTATAACGTAGCATACATGACCGTGCTTAGGAACGTATCAGGCACGGAAAACAACACGATACGCTGTACTATGCCCACTAAAACGTATAGCCCGGGAGGTAAGCGCAAAAATAGCAACTACTTTTTAAAAGCTGAATTTTTGGTATAACTTTGTCGTCCATCTATCAGCCATAAGAAGTCCACTGCTGGACATAGGCCTTACCTATGGATCTCCAAAAAGACCGGTTGGAAGTGGCTTGCATCCAGCGCGATCCTGCGGTCTTAATGAGGTCATCCGTCCAGACCTCCACCTTTCGTTTTTACAAATGACAACGCGCATCTTTAATGGCTGACTGGCGGCCACTGTTACATAACTGTACTGACTGACTATATCTGTTGGATTGATAATAATATTCTTTTTTATTTATTTTTTGTTCTACCAATACAGAACATTTTATTTACACAGAAAAACTAAAAAAAACTTAAAAAACACTTTCCGCTATGACTAAACTAATACTAAAACTTAAACTAAAAAAAACAAAAACACAAAACAAAATAAAACCTAATCTAAAAGCCCCTCGGCAGAGGGTAACGTCACAGTATTACAGAATGTATGTGTGTATTTACTGTGGTAACGTGGCCAGAATGCTGGCAGCATTGCCTCGCTGAATAGCAATACTCAGCTTTTAGGCGAAATAGATACCAGCACTCTGGTCACGTGTCACCTCTACCAAAGCCTGGCCAGATCTTTTATTCTTTTTTTTCGGAATTTATAAAATAATCGCATTATGCATCACGGTCGCTAAACTTATTTTTAATTATTTCTCTAGCCGTACATCAATTTTTAGCTAGTAAAAAGTAGTTGCAAGATACTCATTATGTTTTTTTTTAAATTCAAACGGGTTCCCCGCACCAAACCCTAAGGAATCCGGCTGACTGGCTCCGTGGTATTGTTGTACGCTACTGAAAGCAAAAATTCAGCTTCTAGAAAACACTTGCATTTTTTTGCGCTTACATCCCAGGCTATACCTGCAACGATGGGTAGACCCTTAAACGATAAAAACGAAAGTTTCTAAAACAGCTGCTAAATAAATAATAACTGATAAGTACATTAATTTTAAGTAGAAATAAGTGAAAACTAAGTACATTCGTTCCTTTAAATGTACCAAATAAATGTATTTTTGATTTAAAAATGTGTTTTAGTTTACTAACATCATTCATACTAACACAAATGTAGCCCAGAGTCGGTGTCTCTTCGAGATCGAATCAGAAATCAGGAGATCCTCAGACGAACCAAAGTTACCGACATAGCCATTAGGTTAGCAAGTTGAAATAGCAGTGGGCAAGGCACGTAGTTCGAAGAACGGATGGCTGATGGGGATGTAATGGAGGCAATGGAGACCACGTACTAGCAAACGCAGCTTAGGACGTTTGATGCTTTAATGATGCTGATTTTTAGGGTTCCGTAGTAATACGAGGAAGCATTATAACTTCGTTGTGTCCATTAATACAAAGCCTTATAACTATAAACCAAATCCCATGGATTTTGATATTATGATAGTATAAATAAGATCTTAATTTTAAATACTTCAAAAGATCAAAACTGTATCATGTAGTGTGCTGATGAAACATATTTTACGTTTTTTATGGTTCCGTACCCAAAGGGTAAAAACGGGACCCTATTACTAAGACTTCGATGTCCGTCTGTCCGTCTGTCGGTCACCGGGCTTTATCTCATGAATCGTGATAGCTAGGCAACTGAAATTTTCACAGATGATGTATTTCTGTTGCCGCTATAACAACAAATAAATCCTAAAACTAGAATAAAATAGATATTTAAGGGGGGATCCCATACAATAAACCTGATTTTTTAGACGTTTTTCGATCTATATTAATAATGGTAACAGGTACATGCTTAAAATTTTCACAGAATATTTAGTTGTATATTCACTTCAATAGTAAAATTAAAATAAAATAAATATTTAAGGGGGGCTCCCATATAGTACGGAACTCTCCGTGCGCGAGTCCGACTCGCACTTGGCCGATATTTTTTTTTTGTCACATGTACCTTGGTGAGATATTAGGTCGACAAAGTTGAAAAAAGAGTGTCGTCGTCGTCGTCCCCCGTCAAGGGGGAGAGTATCAAAAACAATTATTTATATAGATAATTGGCCCAATTGTGAAGGCGCTATCGTAAATTTATAGCAATTAAATTCATAGCAACGTAAAAAGTACTCTCTATCGAATGCGTAGGTACAGTGAAAAAGAAACAGAAATAGTCTAATTAGCTAAATGTAACCTATTGTATGTGTATATTTTGGGATGTCGTCATTTTGGGAAATGCGGCATTTTGAAGAATGCCCTGTTATCAATAAATTATATTTTATTTAACTTTCTACTTTGATTATGTAAATTGAATGAGTAATAGTTTTGAGAAGTGCATAAATTGGGACTTAATGTACCTACACATATTAAACCTAATTTTTACATTTAATTTCAAACAGGAATTTTCTTTTCTTTTTAGTATTTGTTGTTATAGCGGCAACACAAATACATCATCTGTGAAAATTTCAGCTGCCTAGCTATCATGGTTCATGAGATACAGCCGGGTGACAGACAGACCGACAGACGGACATTGAAGTCTTAGGTCCCCTAAAAACAGCAAAATATGAATTCGCAAGTTTAAACTACACATAATTTAAAACCTAAAAACCCTTTCTTACGATTCATCGACTGCCTCGGTGGCTCAGTGGTTAGTGACCCTGACTTCTGGATCAAAGGGTTCGATCCCCACCTAGGGCAAACATTTATGTGGTGAACATTGGCGTTTGCTCTGTGTCTGGATGTTATTTAGGTACTATCTAAGTATGTATAAGTATGTATTTAAAATATGTATATGCAGTAATATCAGTCTCTGGCAGGCATATCACAAGCTCTGCTTATTATCATACTACTACACGGGACTTATCGCGCAATTAAACTTGAGATTTAAGCTAATTAAGTACCTCTTCTTAACCCCAAACTAAGCAGAGCTGCTTAGTTTGGGGTCAGAGACAGTGTGTAAGAATTCACGTAATATTTATTTATTTATTTATTTAAGGACAAAAGTAATGAAAAACAGCAGTTTATAAATTCGCAACTTTTTATTACATAGAAAATATAAAATATCAGTCTCTTATACTAGAAAATTTAAGAATTCATACAAATAGTGCGACATGGATTATAACAATGGTAGATAAAATAGGAACTACTACTATTGTCTTTCGTTTAATTCGAAACCTAATGTACACATTCGATTCAATATGTCAAATAAAAGAGATAATTCAAAAATGTATTAAGCTTAGGCTATTACTCGTACCATGTGTGCATGATTTTCCTATTATTTTCTTTCAAAACAATGTTTATTTAAAGAAATTTCAGATAAGCGGATCTTATTATCTTTTGACATTGCTTGTAAAATATGGCGGCGTGATGGCGGCCTGAACAAAAATCAAATTAGAAAATATTAAATTCCATTCGAAGCGGTTGTCTTACTCTGCGCATTTATTGACCATATTTTAATGAGTTTTTCGAGCTACTGTACACAGTCTGGTCCCACTTTGCAAGATCTTCTTCAATATAATAATTAATTAACGTTGGGTTTATTTTTATTTTTAACCCCCGACGAAAAAGAGGGGTGTTATAAGTTTGACGTGTCTGTTTGTCTGTGTGTCTGTCTGTCTGTCTGTGGCATCATAGCGCCCGAACCACTGAACCGATTTAAGTTTAATTTTTTTTTGGATGAAAGGAGACTTAATCGACAGTGTTCTTAGCTATGTTTTATAAAAATCGATTGAGCCGTTTAAGAGTTATGGTGGGTTAAAGTGGGGATGGAAGAACCAAAATTCTACAAATGTGCCCAAAATGGTTGTCAATTGAAAGTTTGTTGTCAAATATTTTTGTGTCGGGGGATTTTTAATTAGGTATATTATTACTAGAATAGCAAATTTAGCGCCTTATTTAAATTGTAACCCATGTCGCGTTGCATCTAATTTTTACTATACTAAAATAATGTCATGGGTTTCATAGGCATAATCCTTACATAGTATAAAATAAAGTCGCTATTTTTGTCTGTTTGTCTGTATGCTTAAATCTTTAAAACTACGCAACGGATTTTGATGCGGTTTTTTTTAATGGATAGAGTGATTCAAGAGGAAGTTTTATATGTATAATACACCTGTGCGAAGCCGGGGCGGGTCGTCTAGTATTTTTATAACACTTAAAAATACAGATATGAAGAGTACCACGAGAAATCTGCAGCATAAGCTTCGAGCAAATATCTACAGAGCCACAGTCCCTAAATAAAAGTAGTAAAAAAATGTCCGAGTGCCGACATGCCGACTTAGATATTTACATTAAATAATTCACAATGACCCGTTTTCTCGAATCTCGACGTTATGTCACCTAATTGCTTGTAACAGAGCATTTTTGCATCGTGCGGCGTTTAAATCGGGTTGCAATCGCCTAACGACTAACTAAAAAGCCTGTCCACTACGTAGCTTGGGCAGAGTTTTGCCTCAGACACTTTTTTTGCACGATTGTGACTCTATAGAAATTTGCTCGAAGAGCATAAGAGATCTAAATGCAATGCCATTTATTACACAGATTACCCTCACAATTATTACTCACAAATAACGCATGTGTTAGGTACTTGGGCTAAGTACGAGTAGCTGAACTGTGAAGTATTGTCATTGACTTACTAAGTACCACAAACACAACATAGAATGTTTATTTAAAACGTTACTGCCCACTATTAATACAAAAGGAGAACTTAACGCTAAATGGCATTATATATGCCAGTCAACCCTTAGGTGAAAAACAATAGGATGCAGGCGTGAACAAATTAACGAAAAAAAAATTGACTAAGATCTACACATAAATGGTAAGTACTTGAGTAATCTATTAGGGTAATCTGTGATATAGCGCATTCAAAAATCTTTTATCGTTGTCGTAGGATGAACACGAAACTCGTCATTTCACGTAACGTCCAGGAAGACATCAAGTAAGCATTATGTAAGTAACTATTACACTATTTACAGATGAATTAAATAACTTTGTTTTAGGTATACTTACCTACTACTTATTAGCTGCATTTTACGTCTCTCATAAACAGTGTATTCAACGGCGTCTATACATATAAATATAACCCAGGTTATTCAAAAAGGGAAATTGCAAGGCAACTCGAATTTACAGAAAAAAATATAGCTATCTCACCTGTCTCATAGATTTGATTTGATTCATAGTTGAATTTTTTTATAGGACAGCTGATTTTTTTCGGAATTCGATGATTCCGTGTTGTAAAAGTTTTTCAAATTTATGGTCTGAATCAGCCCATTTTGTATTAGGTCTCCCTTGCTGATTAACCATGTTACATATTATGTACAGGGTCATAGATAATAAACGCAAAACCTCTTAAGGGCGGGTCTAGTACATTTAGACAAACAACTTTTGTTCTAGGACTTTTGGCAAATCACGAAGAAAAAATCAGCTTGTTCATACAAAAAGTTCGTCACGCGCCGCAAAATGTATGGAGAAGCGAATTTATTTTTGCGAATTTTCAAAAGTCGTAGTACAAAAGTTGTTTGTGTAGATGTACTATACACGCCCTTAAAAAGTTATAGTTAAGTTATAAATGACTCAGTATAGAAAGTAACAATCGGTAACTATCCCGTAAGTATTATCGTTGAAATCGATCAACTTTTCTAATTTCGATATTTTGAACACACTCTTAAACTTGAATTTAAACATTCGTACCACAAATTTAGTTTCGTTTATACATCTCAATCGTAACACCAATTTAAAAATGTAATGAAAGTCTAACAAAAAGAACTCATTTTGAAAAGTAGCCGACGCTGAAATCTTTCAGTTTTTATACAGATGGTTTAATAAACGCAAGGCATTTGATTCCACTTTCTAAAATCTTACTGTCGTCACGCATTATTAACTACCTATATATTCTTTTAATTTCGCTTCGGCTTCATTTTCAAAATACTTTTTAATTTTTAACGGTGCTTCTGTAAAAGTATTTAGTTTAATAAATTTGATAAATATATTCGTATTGCTTGGGAATTATTTACATAATTCTCAGCTGCAGTATATGGTTCACTAGTGTAAATCATAAGGCAAGAGATGAAACGGAGTGAAGAAAAACAAAAAAAAATGTTTTCGTGATCAAGGCATCAGATCAAGATCAACAGATAAAACCGTTAAGGAATGAATAGGTTCGAACTGTCCCCTCGGTAATAAATAATCGGAAAGCAGATCATAATGTTTTTGTCCGATCTGTTGCCCAAGGGACAATATATCCGGGTGACAAATCGGGATAATCCATATTATCCAATTCTCCTATCCCATGGAGATGGAGATCTGTACAAGACTACACCAACGTTCAACACGCAGTGGCTAAATTTTGTAGGTATATTATAAAAAAACTATTGTCGAACCATTGATACAATGAGTAAGATAATTTTCAATTGAGGTTCTAGCTATAATTACAATTATGTCATGCTGGAAAAATTAAAAATAAATCAGCCTAGGCTATAATAGAGCACCTGATTCTTATTTTTTACATATTTTTTAAGACCTTATAAGTATCAAATATTACGTTTTTGATACTTTGACTCAAAGTAAAATCAAAAGTTAAAAGTACATGGAACGTTTTTGGCAACTTAATATATAGTATCCGAAACGTTTGTAATTTATATATACATATGTGTTTTTTTAATAGTAAACAGTTGTGAACTATGACTTTCTTTGAACAGATTTTATCACAAGTACCTAATTATTCTGATAAAAATCAGTTCCCGGGTCACCTAAGTTTGTACTTGTTTGATGAACTCGTAGAACTTATACGAAAATTACAAAAACGTTTCACTTTTAGAGGTCCGAACTTAGGTATCAGGTGGCCAAGTTATTGCGAGACATTTTTTCCGGTTATAAATTTAACAACTCTTCAAGGACATTTTCAGTTGTCTAGAGAAACTAGCCGCCACGTGACAAACAAGTATTAAACATAGTGGCATTACGTTTTAATTAACTAAATTGAATGGATATTTCCGCCAGACCATTCAACGCGAATACCTTGATTTACGATATGAAGATATGACACAATTAAATTGAAATTAATTTCTTGTCACATGTTTCCATATCACTTCACTAATTACTGTTTCACATTCTCGCATGTTCTGTCATCTTCGCATTCCGTAGTCATTATTTTTCTTTAGCTTCAACTTCGCCTATTTCTTTCTTGAAATTGAAGATTTTCTCCAAATTGAGCGTGTTTTGATTGTAGATTGTATGTTCTGGCGTGTCGCCCCAACTGACAGGAGTGGGGCTTCCCTTTTCCTTTACTTCTGGTTCTTTGTTAGCATCCTGCAGCTCTGTTATTGTAGCTTCAGGTATGGTATTAAGTACAGGCTCCGAATTAACGCTTGGCGTATTCAGTTCAGGGTTAGAAATGCCTTCTAAAGAAGCACATCTGTTGAGGAAACTCATCATCCGTTCTTTGTATATTTCCGAGCTGGTCTCTGTGTTCCTAGCTTTGTTATTTTGATTTTTTAAATAGAAGTCATTGTCTTCTGCTAGGAATATTCTTTTAATCTTTTTGCTGGGGTAGTGTTCGATTAAGTTTGGTTTCGGTGGTACGAGTTTGTTGCGTGGTATTTTTCTTGTATCGTTACCTTTTATTTTAGTCACGACGGATATGCAGTTTCCTCTACGCTCGTTATCCTCTTTGTAATTATTTCTCATGCCTTTATAAGAAATTTTGACGCTCAGAATCGACCAAAGCAGCTCCAAAAATGCAGCAATCAGTATATTAATACTCAACACTCTCTTCGTGAAAGTGTGCGAAGTCTCTTCATCGTTATCGCTTAAGGAAATAACCATATGAGAATCGTTTTTGTTGATCACATCTGTGTGTTTGACGACAATAAAATCTTTGAATGGCACTTTATCTTTGTAGAAATCTGTGATGTCCGTTTCTGATGTGGTGATAAACCAGGCGGCAATGAGGACGAACGAGACAAAGGATACTATGGTCGATAGGACAGACATAGCGAACAAAAACTTTATGTTCCTATCGATATACCATCTCACCGATGCGAGAATGCTAGCAATTCCTGTGGCTAATCCAAAAATCGTTATCAAAGTAGGTGCAAGCACTAAAATAACACTGTTTCCGTATTTTTCATCTCGAATATCTGTACCATTCGTAGTTTCGCTCGTATCGTTGTAGTTTTCATCGGCCGTTGAATTGTTTGTGTTTATCACTTCGGAATTCGGGTTGACTAAAGCTAAACAAGCTAGTAAGAACGATGTTGCGGCCAAAGCTATGTGAACCCACGCTAACCCAGACACAGTTGAAGCCGAATATCTCCTCTCGGAGGGATACAAATTCCGCGTATCAGGTTTTGTTTTAACTTTTATCGTGTACACGTCTTCCATGTTTGTTTAATGTTTTCATT
This sequence comes from Hypomecis atomaria, assembly GCA_964007245.1. Taxonomy (NCBI): domain Eukaryota; kingdom Metazoa; phylum Arthropoda; class Insecta; order Lepidoptera; family Geometridae; genus Hypomecis; species Hypomecis atomaria. The sequence continues at coordinate 8,078,665 of OZ023308.1, read as the reverse complement.
CAACATTTGTTTCGGTTGTGGCCTTGGGTTGTATCAGTTCGCTCACAAAAACACTTTCACTAGAAGACTGTAGTTGAAATGTCACTTTTGTTAAATCAGTTCGTATTGTCGGTTGAATTTTGAAATATAACGGTGTTTTTTATATCAAAAATGATAAAATCGCGAGAGATGTGCGCGCGACCCGTGCGCATGACATTTGTATTCAAACTGAAGTTGGCAACGGTTTCGCTGCATACTCTTGTATGACCAACTTAACTTGCGTTCCATAACAATCGCGTTATTCAATTTGAACCTTATTTGCTTAGTGTAGAGTTGAAATATACTCAGATCGTGTTTTTAGGACGCTCAAAGCAGATTTATAAGTTGGCAGTAAGATTATGGTCACGAATAGGTAGGCGTCAACCAAGGAGCATAAGTGGAGAAAGCGCGCGGGGCGGCCACCCTCACCGACGATAGGCGCTTTAGATAATCACCGACGGTATTTTCGTCAGTCGAAGTAATTTTGTGCCAATGTCAACACGTCATGCGCTTGCGTTTTAAATACGTAAATACGTTAAAATAATGCCGAATTGTGCCGTAAAATGCTGTGGAAAGAGTTCCAAATCTTTAAGTTACACTAAAGATGGAATATCATTTCACAGATAAGTGATTTTCTACTCAAATTTATCAATTTAACAATTTTGGCAAAAAATGTTTCGAATATTCAATTAGTCAACCGCACCCGTTGATGTCTTTCATGTTGTCTCTTTCTGATACACTGTAACATTCGTTAGCATTCCGTCTCTTTTGTTCTGATAGTGCTGTGCTGCTGCATCGCATCGATTTATATCGACAACGTTAAAGTCATAATATAATCATTTAAGTAAATATTTGATAACATGAATGTGTTCTATATTTTCAAGAATAGGTAAGTTAGAATATCATAATAATATAAGCATTATTATTTACGACATTTTATTTAAGAGTAATTGTTGTTTGAAATAATTTTCTCTGTTGATTGGTGTATGTTTTTTAGGCAAACAGACACGTTTTATTTCCATTGACATCTAGGAACCCTTATAATTTCATCATGTCTGTCTGGCTGTCCGTCTGTATGTCACGCCCCAATAACAATGTCAGTTTTTCACCTATTCATATGAAATTTAGTACAAAGATATAATAACGTTAATTTGGACATGTTAAAAAAAATCAATAGTTTTGCTTTTAGACCCCCTTCCCATATACGTGAAAGGGGGGCACAAAACAATTTTTTGTATTTTTGTTCCATATTGAGTGGGGTATCGTTAGACAGGTCTAAAGATGTTTCTTTGAAATAGCAGTGAGACATATTTATCGGAACAGATAAAAAGAACAGATAGTCACATGTAACAGAAAATACCTGTTACTCGTATACTATACCTGTTCTTTCAAAGATCTCAAATAACAGGAGCAGGCATTTATATGTTTCTCCTATATAACATTTATTAGAAATATTTATTAAAAACCGTTATACTGTGTTTGTCAAGGTGAAATGTTCCTTAAAGCTTTCGTATAAGGTTCAAAACGAATTTCTAAACAAAATGAAGTTGTTTAAGGCAAATACATAACTATGGAACCCCACATTTGAGCGTGTCCGACACACTCTTGGCCTTTAATATAATTTATATAGTATAATGAATGATGTAATGAGAAATCTTTTTTTCTTTTTTTTACACTTTATTTGTTTATTTTAAAATTGCACCCTTTACGTATGCAGTGCTTACCAACCCTTAGAAAACTGATAAGTCAAAAATATCGATATCGATATTTTGCTAGTAACATTTTTGGCACCACTACAAGAACTGTTGTCATTGCGTCATTTTGGCGTCAGCCAATTACAGCCAGCGGAGCTTACCTCTCGCCCCGCTTAAAATCGGTGACCTGTTGTTTCAAGAAAAAAGGGGCCCACGCGCTCTCCAATGGTTATCATGCTCCTTGGCGTCAACACATTGTACGGTTAGATCTTAGATAACTTTTGTAACAAAGTCTTGTAACGGCCATAAGCTAGTGATATCGATGTTAAATTTTATGTTATTAACTATCTATTTACATAGAAATATTTTATTTATGCATTTGGTTCAATTGTGCTCATTGTTCTACATAGCTAGTTTCCGTAACATTTAAGACAAAAAAAGATAACGTCTCAGGCATAATTATTGTGTGTCTAGCCTGGTATAATTCCTGCAATTGTACTATTGCAATGTTCACTATTTCGTAGTATTTACAAAGTTCAGGAACTTTCAGAGGTATATGTATACAGAGTTATTTCTAATCAATTAGCATCCTTTTAGGGGCTTAGTAAGCCCTATTACAGAGGCGCCATCGTAAATACTCGTATTATATTAGCTAAATAGCATAGTTCTGTTTCTTTTTCACTTTAGGCATTCGATAGAGATAACGCTTTTTACGTTGATAATAAATTCACGCTGGCGCCTCTGTAATCGGGCTTATTATGTAAGTACATCAAAACTAACAACTTTTGTTCTGCTACTTTTGTGAAATCTGAAAAAAAAACAGCTGTTCCACACATATTGTCGAGGGTGAACGATATTTTTCTATGGAACATCAACTTTTTTTTGAGAATTAATAAAAGTCGTAGAACATAAGTTGTTAGTCTTGATGTACCTACAGAACAAAACCCTAAAAGGATGTTATTATGCTTATAATCATCAACAAAATATATGATGAACTGCTGATTTCATTTTTCGCGATTTCGCAGTGAGTTCCATAGTAAAAGTGGATCATAAACCTTTGAAAGCCCCTGTAGTTTACAAAACAACACCTAGTATGTACGTAAGTACAATAATAGTTATTGCAAAATATAGCTTTTTGAATTAATTGGCTTGACCGATTTTGAATTGCGAAGCGTCGTTAAATTTGTATAGACGACCGTATTTGACATTACAAGCTTGCACAATATTTTTACCAACTTCCATAAAGGAGGAGTTAGGTACTATCTTCGTTTGTATGTTTTTTCGTTTTGTCGTTTGTTTTTTTTTAATGTATTTTCATCGATATATTCGCCAATTATGAACCGAATCGAAAAAAAAATTTTTTTTAGTTCAAAATGGTATAATCCCGAGGCGGTTTTATTTAAATTTTATCGAAATCGGCTTAGCCATTTTTGAAAAATCAACAATAATGTAAAAATTGTATACATCTATTCGAGCGAATTTTGTAGACAATGGAAGTCGGTTTTCCATTTTTGGCGAAAAATAATTATATTATGCAAAAAAAAAAATTATGTAAGGTAAATATTTTGATATTTTGCGTCTTTTTAACCTACTTCCAAAAAGACAGGATCATATCTCATAAATCTCCATTGTTTGTGGACTAACTTTCAAGTTTTGTTCTACAATCTGTAGAAATTGCGAGATAATCTCATATTTTTTTATGAGATTATCTCGCAATTTCTATTTTAATTTTGGTTCAGTAGTTTAAAGCAGTTTAGCTTTGTTAGCAGCAAAATAAAGATGAAAATTGCAGCCTACAGAAATCGAACAGCAAAATCGCTACTTATCTTGCTGTTTTTAACTTGAGTTCCATTGTAGGAATGAATGAATGGATTGCATGAATGAATAAAAAAAATTTTGTATTGTCGGTTGTTTTGTTACATTTTTGCCATTTTTTCTATGTTTGTGTCCACATCTTAATACCTGTTACACGATTGCCAATTCTATGTCATAGCTATAACAGATATTGTTCCCTACTCACATTTTATAACATCGTAATTTTACGATTTTTACATTTTATCGGGTTCTTGCATGTTTGTACTATATAACAATTAATTAACGTTACGTAACGTAGCTACCAATGTTAACTGTAATTTTTCTCACTATAACAGTTGTACATTTTCATTACAAATATGAAGCAAAAACTTAGAGTTTTCATTAAGAACGTAAGTACGATTTGGTCTATATTACTAATTACAGTTAATTTATTCGTATTTAAATATTAACTTAAGTCAATTAGTTCAAGTAATTAATAAATTATAAACGCACAAGTTACATTTATATCAAATGATTGAATTTTGCGAATTTCAGGGACTTTCAAAGTTACTAAGTTTTACAAAAGTTACTAGAGTCAATGAATTCACATTCACCCCGTAGTAGCGACATACTGTATTGAGCCGTTGAGTCAATCAAATTTGAAAGAGAGCACTACAGCAATCGCTACGTTGTCAAGTACAGTACTACTAGTACTATAGAACCAAACGGGAATTCCAGAAAAAAAATCTGCTGATTCATACTATTTGTCGATACCGAGTTGCAGTTTTGTATGCGTAAGCTGATTTTACCTTTTACCACCTTTTAAGAAAAAACCTGCTTTTATTTCTTTAGTTTTTTTTTTGCAAATTTTAAGTCCATTTAGACATTTTATGAAATGTCCAAGTTATACCTTATACCTTCAACTTGTAATCATACTAATCTGTACCAGCCTTTTTAAGAGTCCACTGCAGAACGTAGGCCTACCCACGAAGGGTGATTGGTCCATATCCACCACGCTGGCCCAGTGCGGGTTGATGGATTCACATACGCCATCGAATTTATTCTACGGACGTATGCAGGTTGCCTCACAATGTTTTCCTTCACCGAAAAGCTAGTGGTGTGAAATTCCGTACCTAAATTGCGAAGAACTCATTGGTGCGGGACCGGGATTCGAACCCACGACCTCACGATTGTTAAGCCGGTGTCATTACCACTACACCATCACGGCTTTTCAATCATACTAATAAACACCTATATTTTCAACCGATTTCAAAGAAGATCGTATGATCGTAGGCCTACGCACGAGGGGTGACTGACACAATCTACCACGCTGGCCCAGTGCAGGTTGGTGGATTCTTTGAATAATGACTCGATCGTGATTTAACTGACTAGGAACATCGGGTGTAGGTGTTAGTCTGTTAGTTGTCCTTGTTTTTGTGTGTCATGGCAGCAACAAAAGATAATCTTAGTTGAGCTAAAGGACTATAAATTTATAGCTGAATACGTTACCCGACTGTCTAAACAAGAGGGTGCCTAATGCTTCGAGAGAGTTGTAGGTACCTACGTGTGTGTAGATTATTCAGAAAAGTTGTAATAAGGCGAAAGGGAGCAATTCAGACCATTATTACGAACAAGTTTTATAACTGCCTCGGTGGCTCAGTGGTTAGTGACCCTGACTTCTGGGTCAAAGAGGCGTAAGTTCGATCCCCACCCAGGGCAAACATTTGTGTCATAAACATAGGTGTTTGCTCTGTGTCTGGGTGTTATTTAGGTACTATAATCTATATAAGTATGTATTTACAATATATATATTGTTACGCAGTAGGCCACGCCGTCAGTAACTATTTATTAATCTGTGGCCGCGCGCGGTACGACGGCTAGTTGTTTACACTTAACCGCGAGATTTATGGTTTTATGACTCAGGCGGCACCGGCCTTTGTGTCGCGTCTATTGTTTGTTGTTTGTTAGATTTTTTGTGGTGTTTTCGTAATAATTAGGAACAATAGGGTTTCTCGAACTTTACACTTGTTTACTTTGTCAGTCACAATGGCACCGAATATTCTACAGATTTCTAGAGAACCCTTATTCCGATATAAATAGGGCGATGGTTTTCGTTTGTGGCAGTTATCGCGTTTTATACCGGAGCGAAAACATCTCGTGTTCAAGTGCGGTACCAGTGATTGTGAAGTGACTAGTTGTGTGAATATCAGTGCCAGTGTGACGTGTTTGTGCGAACCAGTTGTGTCGTGTGTACTGTGATTTTGTGTAATAAAGTGCAAAGTGAACAATCGGCGTTTTAACTAATTATCCAAGAACCCATTTCGTAACATTTGGTGTCAGAAGGGTGGATAATTGAAAATGCCGGTAACACCATACGACGAAGAGACGCCGCGCACACGGAGTCAGCGCCGACAGGAGGAAGCGCGCCGACAAGAGGAGCAGGAGCGCCGCCGGGAGGAGGTCGACCAACGACGCTTCGGAAACGATTCGCTGTTAAGGGAAGCCAGCGAGTCCGAGGCAACCAACGACGACTCCAGGCACTCGGAAGCACCTGCTGTGGCACCTGCCACGGTACCAGCGGTTCCTGCGGCATTTGATATGGCGGCGTTGATGACAATGATGCAGTCTATGACTCGTCAGCTAGAAGACAAATTAGACCGCAACAGAGAAGAACAGGCCCGCAACAACGAGAACCATATTCGCCAACTGGAAGAAAAATTGGACCGCAACAGAGAAGAACAGGCTCGTCAAAAAGAAGAACTGCTTTCAAGCTTGCAGACGACTTTGGGCAAAGAGATAAAAGAGGTCAAGGACACGGTCAAGCAGCTTGATACCAGCGTAAAGGAGCACGAATCCCGTATTGTCGAGGCGGAAACTCAAATCGCCGATGTGAGGAGGACCTTGAACGTTATCAAGTCTGGAGGCGGAACCGTTGCACCTACAATCTTCTCGCCAGCCTCTCAGAAGCTTAAAGTGACGCCTTTCGACGGGACATCGTCATGGTCAGCCTACAAAATTCAATTTGACGCCGCCGTTCAAACCAATGGATGGAACAAGGACCAAGCCAAGAACGCCCTCATCATGAGCCTTCGCGATGAAGCCCTGAGTATTCTTGATGCTGTGGGCAAGGAAGTGACCTACGATAAATTAATGGAAATGTTGGAGAGCCGCTACGGTGATGAGCACCTAGAGCGTGTGTACAGAGCGCAGTTAAAGAACAGGGTGCAACGTCGCAACGAAAGTCTTCAGCAGTGGGCTGTCGAAGTGGAGAAACTGTTCCGGAAGGCTTATCAGTCAGCACCGTTACCCGACGACGAACATTTGGTGGAAGCATTTTCTAACGGCATAGCAGACTTCGAAGTTAGAACTGCAGTGAAACTCGGGCATCATAAAACCCTAAAGGAAGCTTTGGCCCAAGCCTTAGAAGTGGAAGCTGTACGAAATTCAGCGAGAGATGTTCAACACTTAAGGGAAGTTAAAGAAGCATCACATCGTACGAGGTTTGGCCCAAGATGCTACAACTGTGAAGAGAGAGGCCATTTATGGCGGAGTTGCCCGAAGCCACGCCGAACAAGGGACGATCGACCACTGCAGGAACAGACGAGCCGTGAAACCACACAGCAGCAGGGAAACGAGTAAGCGCCAGGACCAAGGGGCGGGTGCTGGCCGGTCTGGAAAAGGCCCCAAAGATATTAGTCTCACAAGCTCACGATGGGAACAGCCTGATCATCAATGGTGCCATCAATGGAACTTTTTGCAAGCTGACATTGGATACTGGAGCTTCTCGCACTGTCATAAGTTCCCGACTGGCTAAGCGCTTTCTTGCGAACTTCGAAAGCTGCAAAACTGTTCAACTTCTGACGGCGACCGGTCAGCACATATCCGTCCGAGGAGAGAAGCTGGTGGAGTTAAAGTTGGGTGAGAAAACTTTCCAACACAAAGTCATTGTGGCTGATATAGTCGACGATTGCATTCTGGGTCTTGACTTCATGCGGGAACATCATTGCGAGATAGACGTCAACCAAGGAATCTTGAAGTGTGGAAGAGAAGAAATCTTCATGTAAGGCGCCACATCAGGAAAGGTTTATTGTCTGCAGAGAACAGTTCTTCCACCTAGATCGGAGACCATTGTGGCAGTTAGATTACCGCCGAAGTTGGGACATCAACGACGATGTGTGCTAATAGAACAGTCGGAGGGTGATCAACCATGGTTATTGGCCCGAACTCTAGTGAGGACTACTAATACCGCTGTGGTGCGTGTTCTCAACACAAGTAACGAGGAACAACTCATCAAAGGAGGAACCCCAATGGGTACTTGTGAAGAAGTAGACTGGATGCGCAGATGCCAAGAACAACCAAAGGAGAAATACAACTGTGCTGGGAGTTACACCGTGTCAACGCTATTGGAAGATTCCCGTAAAGACCTGACCGAAAGAGAACTTCTGATGGCAAAGAAGATGCTGCAGCGCTACTCCGACATATTTGCTCTCGATGATGCTGTCAACGGGAAGACTGGGTTAGTGAAGCACACAATAAATACAGGAAGCGTGTCACCGATTCGACAGCGGCCAAGAAGGATACCAGTGGCTCGAGAAAAAGAAGTTGAGTCAATGATCGAAGACATGGCACGCAATGGTGTGATAGAACCTTCATCCAGTCCGTGGTGTTCGCCAGTGGTTCTAGTGAAAAAGAAGGATGGCAGTATGCGGTTCTGCGTTGATTATCGACGACTCAACGACGTAACGAAGAAAGACAGCTATCCTTTGCCGAGGATTGATGACACGTTAGATACACTGACAGGTATGAAGTGGTTCACTACGCTGGACTTGAAGAGCGGATACTGGCAAGTGGAAATAGATCCTAAAGATAAAGAGAAGACCGCATTTTCGACGGGAAAAGGCCTGTGGCAATTCAACGTGATGCCGTTTGGATTGTGCAACGCGCCCGCTACGTTCGAAAGACTAATGGAGTTAGTGCTCGCGGGGCTGATCGGAGATGCATGCCTAGTCTATTTGGACGACATCATAATCGTGGGAAAAACCTTCGAAGACCATCTGCAAAACCTGGAACGAGTTTTGACTAAGATTCGCGCAGCCAATCTCAAGCTGAGTCCGAAGAAATGTTCCTTCTTCAAGAGGCAAGTGAATTTCCTGGGACATGTGATTTCCGAAGCTGGCGTACAGACGGATTCAGGAAAAGTCAGTGCTGTCAAGGATTGGCCTGTGCCAAAAGACAAGACGGAAGTTAGAGCATTCTTGGGTTTATGCTCCTACTACAGGCGATTCGTGAAGAACTTTGCTGACATAGCCAAGCCGTTGCATAGACTGACTGAAGAAAAACGACCCTTCCTCTGGGATGAAAATTGCGACGCAGCTTTTCAAGAGCTAAAGAAGCGACTTTGTAATACGCCTATTCTTGGCTTCCCGGACACAGAGAACGAGTTCATCGTGGACACTGACGCCAGCAACACCGGCATTGGAGGAGTACTGTCACAAAAGAAAGGAGACCAAGAAGTGGTGATTGCGTATTTCAGCAAATCCCTGTCCAAGCCGGAAAGGAACTACTGTGTGACCAGAAAAGAGCTACTCGCAGTGGTGAAGACATTGCGACATTTTAGCAAGTACCTGCTCGGGCGAAAATTCCATCTGAGGACCGACCACGCTGCTCTTAAGTGGCTACTACAGTTTAAGGATCCCGAAGGCCAAGTGGCAAGATGGATTGAGCAACTACAAGAGTTTGACTTCACCACGGAGCATTGCAGTGGAAAATCTCATGGCAACGCGGACGCACTGTCAAGAAGGCCATGCTCAGAGGACTGCAAGCATTGCTCAAGACATGAGTCGAAAGATTTAGTGCCCGTCAGAATGCTCAAAACTGACATCGGTGACGAATGGAAAGAAACCCTTCAGGTTGCACAAGAAGAAGACGCCGACATCAAGCCGATTCTTGAATGGATGGAATCAGATGCCCCTAAGCCAGACTGGAGTGCTATTGCTTCAATGAGTGTTACGACAAAGAGCTATTGGGCGCAATGGGATAGTCTGGTGCTTCAGGAGGGAGTACTTTGTCGAAAATGGGAAAATGCTCGTGGCAATCAGTGCCATCTCCAAATGGTTGTACCCAGAGCAAAGATACCTGAAGTTTTGAAGCTGTACCACGAAGGGTTTTCGGGAGGACATCTGGGTGTGAAACGGACACTCTTGAAAATTCGAGAAAGGTTTTACTGGATCAACTGCAGAGATGACGTAGAAGACTGGGTACGGAAATGTACGAGCTGTGCATCAGTGAAAGGTCCGCATACCCGCAGCAGAGGAGCATTAAAGCTATATAATGTTGGAGCACCATGGGAGCGAATCGCACTGGATGTGGCCGGACCATTTCCTGTGAGTGAAAGTGGCAACAAGTACTTCCTTGTCGTCATGGATTACTTCACCAAGTGGCCGGAAGTCTTCGCAATTCCGAACCAAGAGGCATCGACGATAGCAGACAAATTGGTGCATGAAGTATTCTGTCGATTTGGAGTACCATTGGAAATCCACAGTGACCAAGGAAGAAATTTTGAATCTCAGCTGTTTCAAGAGACGTGCCGGTTAATGGGTGCACACAAAACAAGGACAACGTCTTACCACCTGCAATCAGATGGAATGGTGGAGCGATTCAACCAAACTCTGGAGAGGTACCTGGCAAAAGTGGTCGGAAGCAAACAACGGGATTGGGACAAGCATATCCAGCCATTTTTGTTGTCATACCGAAGTGCTGTTCATGAGAGCACAAATGTCACTTCCGCTTTTGCCAATTTTGGACGTGAATTACGGCTACCAGCCGACTTAATAACTGGCATTCCACCGGATTCTCCACAACCCATAACTGAGTACGCCAGTGACCTCCGGAACAAGATGAACGACATCTATGAGCACATTAGAGAGCATGGCCAGCAAGCATCTGAAAGAATGAAGACTCGATACGACAGAAGGGCTAACAATCCTGGGTTCGAGGAAGGCTCGATGGTATGGCTGCACAATCCCATACGCAGCAAAGGAAAGTCTCCAAAGCTACAAGCCAAATGGGATGGACCGTACCGAGTGGTGACCAAGATCAACGACGTGACGTTCCGCATACAGAAAGGACCTCGAGGTGCCCCCAAAATAGTTCACGTGGATCGATTGGCGCGATATCACGGATGCAACGATGCTCGGGACGAGCTTGTCTTGGGAGGAGGTGGTGTTACGCAGTAGGCCACGCCGTTAGTAACTATTTATTAATCTGTGGCCGCGCGCGGTACGACGGCTAGTTGTTTACACTTAACCGCGAGATTTATGGTTTTATGACTCAGGCGGCACCGGCCTTTGTGTCGCGTCTATTGTTTGTTGTTTGTTAGATTTTTTGTGGTGTTTTCGTAATAATTAGGAACAATAGGGTTTCTCGAACTTTACACTTGTTTACTTTGTCAGTCACAATGGCACCGAATATTCTACAGATTTCTAGAGAACCCTTATTCCGATATAAATAGGGCGATGGTTTTCGTTTGTGGCAGTTATCGCGTTTTATACCGGAGCGAAAACATCTCGTGTTCAAGTGCGGTACCAGTGATTGTGAAGTGACTAGTTGTGTGAATATCAGTGCCAGTGTGACGTGTTTGTGCGAACCAGTTGTGTCGTGTGTACTGTGATTTTGTGTAATAAAGTGCAAAGTGAACAATCGGCGTTTTAACTAATTATCCAAGAACCCATTTCGTAACAATATATATATATCTATATGTAGTAGGTATATCAGTCTCTGGCAGCCAAATCACAAGCTTTGCTTAGTTTGAGGTCAGAGACCGTGTGTAATGTGTGTGATGTCCCCTAATATTTATATTTATTTATTTTAATAACGGGTCCAACCCGTAATTTAAGAAAAAAACAACGGGTTGCGCTTCGTTCAAAGAATCGAACCCACGATCTGCAATAAGCCACCAACCTACTTGGCCATTAGAGGTCATTCTCCCACCTTGGCCTAGGCTAAAATAAAATGGGCACAAACAAAGAAATCAGATGAACTTAACCCCGACTTAATTTGCCTATTGTACCATGAGCGTAAATCTGCATTGTCTTTGACCGACTTCCGAAAAGAAGAGGTTCTCAATTGGACTTATACAGGGCTATCTGCTTGCGCTGTACTAAGCCGAAAGGGGTCTTTAAGACTATCATTGACTGCCTCGGTGGCTCAGTGGTTAGTGACCCTGACTTCTGGGTCAAAGAGGCGTGGGTTCGATCCCCACCCAGGGTAAACATTTGTGTGATGAACATAGGTGTTTGCTCTGTGTCTGGGTGTTATTTAGGCACTATCTATATAAGTATGTATTAAAAACATGTATATGTATACTAAAGCCAAACTCGATGTGAAATAAATGTAAACAAACAAAAAAAAATCAATTTTAGGGTTATCACTTAAAGACAGTGTTACGGATATTAGAATTTCTATAGTTTGTCATATAAATCGTCCAGACTTTTCGTAATTTCAATCGAAAAGTCATATTTACTATATTTATAGATCAATAGCAATAACAAATTGCCAAGAAGTGAGTTTTAAAAGAAATCAGAATATTCAGTAATTACTTACATTGAAATTTGCATCAACCCTAGCCATTTTTTCGTTCAGTCTCTGGCAGCCATATCACAAGCTTTGCTTAGTTTGGGGTCAGAGACCGTGTGTAAGATCATCCATCCATCAGCCATAAGAAGTCCACTGCTGGACATAGGCCTCCCCTATGGATCTCCAATAAGACCGGTTGGAAGCGGCTTGCATCCAGCGCGATCCTGCGGTCTTAATGAGCGTCCACCTTGTGGGTGGACGTCCTACGCTGCGCTTGCCGGTACGTGGTCTCCACTCGAGAACTTTTCGACCCCATCGGTTATCAGTCCTCCGCGCTATGTGCCCTGCCCATTGCCATTTCAACTTGCCAATCCGTTGGGCTATGTCGGTAACTTTGGTTCTTCTACGGATCTCCTCATTTCTGATTCGATCTCGCAGAGAGACTCCGAGCATAGCCCTCTCCATAGCTCGTTGGGCTACTTGGAGCTTACCAATAAGGCCCATAGTGAGAGACCACGTTTCTGTGTGTGTAAGATGTTGCCTAATATTTATTTATTTACTAGCTTCTACCCACGGCTTCGCCCGCGTTATGTTTTGATTTTGGCTAATGTTTATGTCGGCTGCGAAACCTAACCTAAGCGACAAACATCAAAATACCTTAGAGGAATGCTTTTGTTGGTTAAGTCACGGTTGGAGTGTATATACAACCCCCCTGTGTATTCCCGCCTTGTCGTGGCGGGAGAGGTCTAAGGCAGCTGAAAAGGCGGCGCTCGAAGTCTCCCTCTTCTTTGGGGCTTTCCCCCAAGGCAGCTTAGAGACCGGCACTCGTTGTTCAGCCGCTTTTAACTAAAGCAGCTGAGAGGATGGCCGGTAGGTTGCCTGCCTTATAAGGAGTGTTGCTTCTGAGGCGGGCTGCAGTGCCGCTCTTGCGACGCTGCAGCCGAGGATTAGGGGCTGCGGTGGGACGGAACTGGTTGTGTGGGTGCCGCCACCTACCCTACCTTCCGCTAGACCGTCAACCTGTTGGCAGACGCAGTGGGGCTGCAGGGGAAGAGAGGTGTCGGTATCGCGATGGCCGTTCTCACTGCCCTCTGCAGTTGAAGAGGCAGGCGCTGGGCTACTATGACTGACCCTTTGCACTGAGACCAGGGCGTTGGAATGCTGTCCGACGCTCAGTGCTGGTTAGTCCCAAGTGGTGGATGACGATGTGTCTTGTGCTCCGAAACACTCCGTCATTATGGCGGGAGCGCAAGCTCCGTTATGGAGCCCGAGTCTGGGCTAGCGCTGTTGAGTGCCGCGAAGGAGTGCGAAAAATGTAGGAACGTCCTAAACTTGAAATGACAGGTTATTTCTGGCGCTTAGACGGCTGCTACCGCGGCCCGCTCGCTTAGTTTTTATCCTATCCTACGGGAACTGTTAAAGTTTTTGGGATAAAAAGTGGCCTATGTCACTTTTCGTCTTTCAAACTATATTCATGCAATAAGCCAAGGCAATCCGTTGCTCCGTTGCTGAGAAAAAGTTATTGTCTTATCCTACGGGAACCGCAATTTTTTCGGAATGGAAAGTATCCTATGTCACTTTTCGTCTTCCAAACTATGCCCACCCCAAAACTCAAGTCAATCCGTTGCTCCATTGCTGAGAAACAGTTATTGTCCTATCCCATGGGAATCACCCGGCAATCCCCGGATAAAAAGGTATCCTATTATCACTTTCTGTCTTTTAAACCCATAGGTATCCATACCAAAAATCAAGTCAATCTTTTGCTCCGTTGCTGCGTCAAAGAGGAACAAACCAACAAACTTTTCGGATTGATAATATTAAAGTAGGTATGATGATTCTGTATCATAAAGGTAGAATAAAGAAACATGTTAAACCTCTAATGATAGTAGTAGGGCATGCAAACCGGTTAACCGAAAACCGAAAAAACCGAATAACCGACCGCATTAGAAACTCGGTTTTTTCTAGTTTTAAAACCGGTTTTTTCGGGTTTATCGGTGTTTTCTACAATTTTTTTAAATTCGCATATTAACTTTCCCCTTCGCAATAAAATACATTATTGTCATCTAGTTGTTCTAACCTACAGATAAATAATAAGCCAAGCGAACTAAGATACTTTTTTTCCATTTAAAAAATTACGTCTAATGTACCTATACGTGCTAAGGATGAAATTTAAGTGCGAAAGTTCTCACTCTCTCTCTGTCTTTACATAGCGAGTATCGTGATATAGGCAGAGCGCTGCGCTGTAGCGTTATAAGCCTAATGGGACGCGTTTTGTCTCATCTTCACCGAAACGCTATCGACCACAACCTTTTTGTTTCGTTACATTAGTCCGGCAGTCTCTGCTAAGCTACGTAGTAAAACTACGCGTGGTATATATTGCACGTTTGTCTAATATTTGTAAATTATACATAAAAGTAAGCTCGATTGTTGAAATTAAAAAAAAACAAAAGAAATATAAATAATGACTATTATTTCATCAAAATCATAGAACATCGCATATCAGGAAGACTAGACATGGAACAACCACCCGAACAAGCTGGTTTTTGTCGCGGGCTATATAAACTACAGACCATCTCCACGCAATCAACCAGATTATAGAACATACGTGTCGAATTGAGTACCTCTTCCGTTTCGTCGGTCAAAAAGCATTTGATAGCATCACTCACGTTAATCTTCTCCGCCTCGCCTATTCTCAAAGTACTGCTGCAATAAAATTACAATCTTCTGCTCCAGCATTTGCAAAAGAGAAATGTGTTAAACAGGGAGACCCACTGTCCCCGAAAATATTCACGGGCGTCCTCAAAGAAGTTTTCAGAAAGCTGGCGGCAAGCTAGGATGGATGGGGTGTTAATGTCGGTAAAAAATTCTATCTGTGAAGGTTAACTAACCTTCATTTTGCAGACAATATCGTCAGCTAGTATCTCTTCCTCAGTCAGAGAGCTATAATCAATGCTACAAAACCTAACCACTGCAAGCCTTGAGGTTTGATTGCGGATACGGAACATGTTAATTAAAGACCAAAGTGATGACCATGGCATCAAACATCGGGTAACTGTCGATGGCGAAGACATATACGTTCACGATTGCATCTATCTTGGCCAAATAGTAACCTTCCAGGCGAGACAAGACCAAGAAGAACAGAGAACGATTGGAAGAGCTGTTGGACCATGAAAGAACATATGAAGAAACGCCTTCCGATCACATTTTGACTTATGGTGTACAAACATGGTCATTGACTAAGGTCCAAAAGTCCAAGCTCAAGGTTTGCCAAAGAGCGATGGAGCGCAGTATTCTCGGTGACCGGCTAAAAGACCGAGTAGGTACTGCGAGTAAACACCGAACTGCGTTCCAGAACTCAAATCAAAGATGTAGCTTTCACAGCCGCTAAACTGAAGTGGCAGTGGGCCGGGTAAATCAGTCGAATGCCAGAAGACCTCTGGAAGACCTCTGGGCTAAAATCACCACCAAATGGAGTCCCAACTCGATGCGGCCTCGTGGCAGACCCTCTATTAGATAGTGCGATGAACTGAATACATTTAATCCAAATTGGCGGCACAAGACCGACAAAACTGGAAATCTCGAGAGGAGACCTTTGCCCAACAATGAGGCAGTACAGGCTCATAAACAAACAAACTGTTATATTTACTAGTATTTTCATTAATTTACTAGAAAAAAACCGAAAAACCCGAAAAACTCGATTTCCCCGGTTTTATAAATAAAAAACCGAAAAAACCGGTTTTCCAAAACCATCCGGTTTTTGCATGCCCTAGATAGTAGATTTAAAAATATTTTTAATGTCAGACAAAATGACGGCCTGGTAAGTAACATGTGGCATGCAGAGGGAAAAAACGTTTTTTTCCAATTTTAATGTCATTTGTCATTTTCAATCCATACTTTATTTCCTCTTCAAGGGGATATAATGGTGGAAAAACAATTTGTCCCCTTGCTATGCTACCTGTGATTTATAAAAGTCTGCAGACAATGTCACCTGTCATCTAATTACGTTTCGCTGTGACGTTTCGCGTTAATCCATATTAGCGTCATAGAGGAATTAATCAATTAGCGTCTTTGTGACAGTGGCGACAGTTTTGCTTTCGATAGTTTTTGTCCTGACCTACAGGAACTATGCAATTTTTGGCTTAACGTCTAACGCTTAGCATCTAAAATTCAACGCGCTTGGTTTTGCTCTTGAGTCTCACCAGTTCTTTGCGCTGCGTGATGCTCGGCATCTAAAAGTCGCCGCGCTTGACTTTCTCCTTAAGTCTCAGCAGCTCTCTGAGCTGCGTGACGCTCAGCATCTAAAATTCGACGCGCTTGGTTTTTTGCTCTTGAGTCTCAGCAGTTCTTTGCGCTGCGTGATGCTCAGCATCTAAAAGTCGCCGCGCTTGACTTTCAACTTCAGTCTCAGCAGCTCTCTGAGCTGCGTGACGCTCAGCATCTAAAATTCGATGCTCTTGGTTTTGATCTTGAGTCTCAGCAGCTCTTTGAGATGCGTGGCGCTCGGCATCTAATGTCAAACGCGTTTAAGTGTGCTCTGCAGACTCTTGGCTTCTAGTAATTTTCTTTACGCGAGCTCCGCTAGAACTACGCGCTAGATTCGATTTGCGTTTTGTAGGCATACCTATTAGAATGAAAACTACGTAATTGAACTGAAAAAATACATGTAACCTTCTCTAAATTTTACAGGAAAAGATTCATTGACTTTGACATTTGCAACTTGAGCAGCCTTAAATGGGCATTGGGCATAGAGAATGTAATTTGGAAAGTCAAGATGCAAATTACCATTAGTCATGGTAGAAAATAAGTTTTTTCTTCTAAGATTCTAGCCAATGCGTTCATTAAACTCCTCCAACTATGTATTCTGTGCTATGTATGATCTTTGACGTTAGGAACACACCTACATTGCTTAGACAACAGTGAGTGCTTGTAATTTAATATGAACTTTATACCATAGCAATAAAGCTCAAATTGACTACGTTTTAGTTAGAAATCATTTGTATGGGAAAAAGAAAAGGGCTATTTTTAGGGTTTTTCCAGCAATAATTCTAAATTTTCTCGCCTTAAAAACCATCCTTGAACTTCAACGAACATTTTAAAAAAAGATTTGGCCAAATTGGTCCAGGCGTTGTTGAGTTATGCGCTTACCAACACATTTTGCGATTCATTTTTATATTATAGATCATTTTGATCAACTTTTACTTAGGAGCTAATCCGAAATTCGAGAAAAAAATTCAGCCGTTCCATACAACATTGCCAACTTGGAATCAAGAAAATATATGAAACAGCTGACTTTTTGCTCAAATTCCGTAAAATGTGAAATGGCGTGAGCAAGATGTAATTTCGTTTATAAAATTAATTACCTATATTATTTACTAGCTACCCACCCCGGCTTTGCCCGGCTATGATTTGCTAAAGAAGACAGATTTTATAAATATTTTATATACCTACCACGTAATGTAGGTATGGGAGTTTTAGTAATGATCCCTAATTTAAAAAAAAAATAGCCGATATTATGTAGCTTTCCAATGGTATAAGAATTTTTCAAATTGGTTCTGTAGTTTTGGAACCTATTCAATGCAAACAAACAATCAAATCTTTCCTCTTTATATTATTGGTATAGATTATTGTAAAACCTATAGTGTAAATGAAATAGTGTGAGTAGAGTACAAGGTAAGCCACCGTACCGTATCTAGCTAAAGCTAAAGGTCGGGCGCTTCTCACGTTCTGTGTAATTAACTTTTCTACGGCATTAGGTATACTCTAAGACGTTCCTGCAATAGGCATAATGACCTCAGACCAAATAAAAAAATCAAGACATAATTATGTTTTGCAAAAAATAGCATGACCGACTTCACCTGTGTACAGAATTCGCGAATATTTCGCACAGATCGATGTAGCATTTTTCACATTATTGTTGATTTACCAAAAATGGGACCCATTTCTAAGTATATTCTTTTTAATAAAAAAAGAATTATCAAAATCGGACTAAGAAAAAAGTTATGCGAGGTTATACATAAAAAAAAATATACGCGTCGAATTGAGTACCTCCTCCGGTGGTTCGTCGGTCAAAAACAAGGAAGCCGGCAAAACTAAGCCTCGCCGTGTACCTACAGACACAATTACACACACATACACGTACAAAGAAACTACGCCTTGGCTCGTCAGTCGAACTATGGCGGCGCAACACCGACGCACTCTCCACATGTATAAATAATCCGCCAAGTGCGAGTCGGACTCAAGCACGAAGGGTTCTGTACTGCATAGGAGAGAAAAACATCTAAAATTCTGGTTTATTGTGTGGGAGCCCCCCTTAAATGTTTATTTTTAAGATTTGTTGTTATAGCGGCAATAGAAACACCTACATTCTAGCTATCACGATTCTTGAGATACAGCCTGGTGACAGACGGGCGGATAGCGGAGTCTCAGTAATCGAGTGCCGTTTTTACCCTTTGGGTACGGAACCGTAAAAAAGAGCCTCACTTGTCTGTTCACGACGTTCTGTCTTGATTTTTTATGTGGTCTGAGATTATGGACGACTGGCCTAAAAAATACTAGTAGTTATCCGAACAGTAGATCTCGCGATTCATCTCTTTAACTGAATCTTTATAAACCTATGTCTCGACTCGCTCTTGACCGGTTTGGTTCATACTCACAAATCTAGTTGGGGTTTAGGTACTAAACAATACTAACTGTACTGTACGTGATTTGAACCCACGACCTCACGATTGTAAGGCGGGTGTGTCACTACCTCTAGTCACCTACTCCTCACCACAAAAGTTTTACGCACGCTTTAGACAATGTTAAACAGTACAAATTGCACAGTTAAACAGTATGTTTAAATCTTTTGTGGTTGGGCGGAATATTTTTAGTTTACTGTTGATTTTTCAAAAACTGCTAAACCATTTCGATAAAATTTTAATGGGCAAGAAGATGATGATCTACCATCAAAATCAGTTCATAATTGGCGGGATACTTTATTTTTAAAGTCAGTTGAAGAATAGTTATTTGTTATACAAGAGTGCAAAGTTGCTTTTTAACCGCGTGCTCAATTTTGATGACCGAGCAAGCGAAGGATACTAATAATTGGAATCAGCTTTAGCGAGGGAATTAAAAGAGCACAATGTATAAAATCTTTGCACTCGAGTGCAACAAGTAACTTTTCATCCCACCTCAGCGAGGAAATGACTACAAGTCGTCTACATATCGTACGGTTTCAAATACTTCTCGCGTAATTGTTGAGGGAGAAAGCTCATTTGCGCATTTTTATGGTTCCGTACCCAAAGGGAAAAACGGGACCCTATTACTAAGACTTCGATGTCCGTCTGACCGTCTGTCTGTCTGTCCGTCTGTCACCGGGCTGTATCTCATGAACCATGATAGCTAGGCAGCTGAAATTTTCACAGATGATGTATTTCTGTTGCCGCTATAACAACAAATAACAAAATAAAATAAATATTTAAGGGGGGCTCCCATACAACAAACCTGAAATTTTAGACGTTTTTCGCTCTATATTAATAATGATAACAGGTAGATGCTTGAAATTAGTTTTATATTCACTTCAATAGTAAATGATAAAATTAAAATAAAATAAATATTTAAGGGGGGGTCCCATACAGTAGGTACGGAACCCTCCGTGCGCGAGTCCGACTCGTACTTGGCCGATTATTAACAGTTTCAGTCAATTCTGTTGGCGTCAAATAAACTTCCTCGTCGCTAGAATCACTGATTTTAGGGTTTTCACTTATTTTCAAGTTTCTTGTTTTCAACGTAAGGCAAAGAGTAAGTATAATAATATAACATATGGTATCAATACATAGTTTAAAATAAAGTCGCTTTATTTTGTCTGTTTGTTTGTCTGTATGCTTAAATCTTTAAAACTACGCAACGGATTTTGATGCGGTTTTTTTTAATGGATAGAGTGATTCAAGAGGAAGGTTTATATGTATAATACACCTGTGCGAAGCCGGGGCGGGTCGCTAGTATAAAATAAAGTCGCTATTTTTGTCTGTTTGTCTGTATGCTTAAATCTTTAAAACTACGCAACGGATTTTGATGCGGTTTTTTTTAATGGATAGAGTGATTCAAGAGGAAGGTTTATATGTATAATACACCTGTGCGAAGCCGGGGCGGGTCGTCTAGTTAACAATATGACACGAAAAGAAAATGGAGCGTGCAAAGCAAATTAAACAAAAAGTACACCAAGAAGGTTCTGTGTCTAAGTTTTCAAGAAATTAAAAAAAAGGTTTTATGATAAATTCGGCATCATGGAGAAAGAAGTACTTAAATAGGTTTAATGATGTTTTGAATCCACAAACTTAGTGCACACGATGTTCTAAATTAAATTTTACTTTCCCCTCTAGCGAATAAAAACGCCTTTTGCACTCAGTTATCGAAGAGCAAAAAAATTCTTTCTGAGATGGGAGATGAAAAATATCACACTTTTTTCTTTCATACGAGTACATCGTCTACCTAAGATAAGTAAAATAATTTTTCAATAAGTATATTCATAAATCTAATTTACTTATCTAGTTCTGAGCAGTCATCACCAGTCCATGGAACAATTACTTACACTTAAAACGATAGGTGATATATTACCTGAACTAAACATTTCTTACCAGAAACTGGTATTGCTGTTTAGAAAACACGATAGTGGCTCCCTAAATTGACTTAAAAGATAGTTAGTTTCACTCTAAGACCAAGGTAGTTATTTATAGAAGGTTTAATTGATTTGAAATGGTACACATTAAGAAATTACGGGACGATACAAATGTATTAGGAGTAAACATTTTCTTTGAGATTTTCTCGCGCTATATGTAAGCCGCTTCCAACCGGTTTGGAGATAGGAGAGGCGTATGTCCAGCAGTGGACGTCATACGGCTTTTTATCGTCTGAGTTTCAAGTTGATATAACACTTGAAACAGTGGTCAGCCCAACCTCTCTATTCGTTCTACAATCTATGTATCCTGTCCACTGCCATTTGAACTTGCTAATCCGCTGGGCTATGCTGGGGTATGTTTACAAAATTTAGGGCACGGCCGTACCATACCGTACCGATGCCGTACTGTATCGTACCACACCGTATGGTATACTTTTACAAACTTTTTTTAAAATAAGTTTCAAGCTTTCTAGCTCTAAAATTACGATATTTCCATACAACTTTTCTTCCTCCCTTTTTTTTTTAAATTAAAATGTATTAACCACAGACTCCAGGGTCTGTGCCCTTTGTTAACTAACATTTACAATTATTTGGTTATACTATACAAAGAGTGTTAGTAGGTACTTGAAATAGCCTAAGTTAGTCATTGCACTGCGTGAATGCCACGAGCAGACCGGCGACCCGCAAGCAGCACCCGATCACGAGTATGACACATGTGCCAGCCATCATTCTCCTCGACCATATTTGAGGGAGGAGAACGACCCGACACATGATGCCGCCGCAAGAAGGAGCCTTCGATGTCGAGCATGAATGCTTGGGGCATGCACACAGTGCTTATTTCTTATAAATTACAAATACACATTTTTTACGTCCTATGCCAATTTTGTTGCTTTCTCCTGGCCCAAAGCCTTCATCGCCGCCTCGTTCCGATCTCTGACGGCCATCTGCAGGTTGTATTCCTTGATGGTCTCCGATGACGCAGACGATGCGCGCCGCACGAATCGACTAATGGCATCATTTTCGATGTCGTCGGCGTAATAGATGAAGGTCCCAGTGTGCCGCGATAGTGCAACGACCGCGTGTGAGACGCTCTCGTGTAATCTCATTTTCGGCTTTGTTTTTATAACGATTACCGACTCGTACGTTAGTCCCTGAGCTTCGTGAATGGTAAGGGTGCGTGATCCTGAGCCTCCCCCATAACCTTGACTTACCTTCCTCCCCTTTCAACCCCTTAAAACACTATTTTCGCATTAAAAAGTAGCATATGTCCGTTCTCAGGCTTTAGACTTTAATATATATACCTAATTTAATTTAAATCGGTTCAGTAGTTTTGGCGTGAAAGGGTGACAGACAGACAGAGTTACTTTCGCTTTTATAATATTAAGTAACTAGCTGCCCGTCCCCAATTGCAGCCCCCGATTGGCTAAAGAAGACATATAGTAAGGATCTCATTTTTTTTTTAAATATAGTAAAACCTATGTTCACTTTGGGATAGTATAGCTTTCCAACAGTGAAAGAATTTTTCAAATCGGTTCATTTGAAACATTCGTTTCGGAGCCTATTCGATGCAAACAAATTTTTCCTCTTTATAATATTGGTATAGATAAGTAATATTATTAATTATATTATTTTAAAATACATACTCATGTAGATATTAACATCCAAACACAGAGCAAACACCGAATACTCTGGATGGGAATCGAATCCACGCTTCTGTGATGACAGTAAATTAATAAAATTGCAAAATAATTTTATTTAAGTATAACCATTTATAGTCTGACCGTTTAACTGAGTCGGGTCCCCGCCGCTCGCACCTGTCTCAGTCCCCTTTGTCGTCTACCCCCGCGCCTCTGTACCGCGCAGGCGAGGACTCAGTTAAACGGTCAGACTATAGTAGTAATAGCAAAGAATATATAATAATACTACGTAATAGTCAGAAATAACCCGTTGTATTTGATTCAGCTGGATTCAGCCAATGTATCATTCAAAACAATGGACGCGAGAAATTCGACCGTTGCTCGTCCGTTTATAAAAGTGATCTACATACGTGTAGATTTTAGAGTTCCGTGCTACGGAAAGAAAATGAAACGCTTAAAATATTCTTTCTCTATTTGATTCTCTGTGATGGTCTCAAGATTCTGTGAAATCTATACTATTTTAAAGTTACAAATGAGCAGAAGTGCCTTTATTAATTACTAGCTGCCCGTCCCGGCACCGCCCGGGTGCGATTGGCTAAAGAAGACAGATTTTATAAATATTGTGACTATCACGTATGTGTTTTCGAGTTCATTTATAGCCTATGACACTCACAAAGAATGTGGCTTGCTATTGGTAAAAGAATTTTCAAAATCGGTTCAGTAGATCCAGAGATTACCCCCTACAACCTCACAAACTCACAAACTTTACCTCTTTATAATATTAGTATAGAAGTATAGACAACAAAATACAATACTACTACTACATAAAACCTGTACTTGTACAGAGCTGACTATTACAATTTTGTGGCAAAGTATAGAAGAAAAAGTTGGAAAATAGCACTTTTATGATTTTGAAGTCATTTATACTATATCGGTAATCGAAATGGGTCTTAGCTAGATGTGAAAAAATATTTTTACTACCTTTATGACACTAAAACAAACCGCATAAAGCAGTCGACTAACAAACGCTTAACTAAGTAAATTATCTGATCTAAATTAGGTAGGTACATACCTATTAGGCCCAATTATGAAGGCGCCAACGTAATTATAATAGCTAATTAGCATATTTCTGTTTCTTTTTCACTTTAGGCATTCGACAGAGAGAACACTTTTTACGTTGCTATTAAATTTACGATAGCGCCTTCATTATTGGGCATATTGTCTGCCTGATTCTACGTGAGTAAAACTTACATTCTAGAAGAATTTTGAATTACTTAAATATTTTTAAAAAAACCTTTAATTTGTATGTCGCATGAAATACAATGGTCAAGCCATGCATGCTGTAGGTACGTACGGAACCACACCGCGTAAATGCGTCTCGCCCTTGACCGGTGTTTTATTAGTCTTCGAGGTCAGACAGAACGTTGCTAACCGTTGCCGCGATTGATAACTATTTAACAACGTGTTCTGATAACAAAGACTACAATGGACTTTAAATGGACTTTATTGCGAATAGTTTTATTGGAGCACATTGTTTTAGCTCCCGTTGGATAAAAACTAAGAGTAAAAAAAAGGCAAGTGCATGCCTTTTTTGACGAGGGGGAAATCTTCGAAAGATGCCCGACTGCTTTGGGGTGCAGTAGGGTTGTACCCACTAAAACCCACTCGGTGGCCAGCTTTTGTGCCCTCTTGGGAGCTCTGGGATCTCCAAGGGAACCCACCGGTGCCCCCAGCACTATTTACGACTACCTACTCGACTAATACTTATACTAGGCTTGTGCAGTCCTCTACGACAACGTTGCCACACACGCTGTCGTTCTCCCCGGGCCCGTTTGAGTGGATGCCAGAGCCCCATCTCTGACCTTTCACGGGCCCCTTCCCTTTATGAGTATGAGGTCCCTTTTAGTAGGTTCTTACTACAGGTAGGGGATACCGATGCCATATTCTAAATGCCCCGGCATCAGGACAAAACATGCGCTTGCCTACGGCGAGCGCAGCGTAGGACGTCCACCCACAAGGTGGACGGATGACCTTATTAGGGCTGCAGGAAAAGGCTGGATGCACTCCTTCTCCACTCGAGAACTTTTCGACTCATCAATCATCTATCCTCTGTGCTATGTACTCTGCCCATTGCCACTTCAACTTGCCAATCCGCTGTGCTAAGTTGCGCGCCGGCGGCAGCTTCTTATGTGAATCTCATTTTTGATTCGCTCTCTTTTTAGGCCGGGAGATAAAAATAACTACGAAATTTATTGTCTGTTAAGAAATAAATTTAAATCGATTAAGTATTGTTTCCTGCCTATAGTTGCGAAACAATGGCGATTGTTGCGCGATTGTATGCGGTTTGGCGGGAAAACGTGACTCTGTTACTTTCCTACAGGCTAGGCGGTTGACCACATCTTACTTGCCCTTTTGTCTGAGTAACTTCAAACACAGAAAATCCAGCAGGGTAACTATGTCAGTAGGTAAGTTCGTTTAGGCCGGGTGGGTAGCCCTGGTGTCAGTTTTGCCGCCTAAAGACCTCTGAGATGGCTAAACCGTTTGAAAACACCGGCACTCACAATTCAACGTGTCATTCGATCGCTAATCAATCAATCAATCAATCAAAAATTTATTTTCAGACACAAAAGATCCATATCACATTCAAATTCTAAGCTAAGAATAATGCTAAGAAACACTTAGTCAAACTACGCTATGAGCGTAGCGTAGAAGCGTAAATCATACAAGTCGGTAGATGTGAAGTTAGCTACAAGTTACGCAATATCCAATCAACGCGCAGCTATAGGTGAGTTCAGTCAGGATAGGATATTGCGCAGCTTATTGTAGCTAACTTCACATCTGCCGACTTGCATGATTCGGTCTATACCAGCCAGTGATTTTCAATGAAAACGTGCACGTTATGTGCTCTAAGATTGGTTTTAATAAATTCCCGTGAAAAATATTTACTTCTAAGTTTAACGGACTTCAAAATAGGGGGTTCGCAATTCAACTGTATGTTTTTTATTTATTTTTTTACTTCGCGATTATAAGTAGGTCATACTCCACCAATTAATTATTTGGATGACTATTTTTTGTTTGTACTTTACTATTTAAATTCTATCGAAATTGGCTGAGTCGCTTATGAAAAATAAAAATAATGTAAAAATTACTACATCGACACTACATCGATCCGTGCGAACTACATATTAGAATTCTGTGCACGATTGAAGTCGGTTATAACATTTTTGGCAAACAATACATTATTCCAATAATAAAATGAAGTAGGAATTGCAATAATATCATCAATATGGATACAGAAAAAATGCCAAGTTGATGAATAATACAGATTCTACAGTTATTCTCAGAGGCGCACAGAGATACCAGAGGGATAATGTGGTCGTTCGAGAAAAGAAAGAAAGAGATGCAATGATTTCGCCGCCCCCGGAGAACAAAATGACAATCGCTATTGTCTTGATTTTAATGTTATACCATATTCGACTTTAATGGAGCTTAATACATCTATACAATTTTTTTCATAATTTTTTTGTCGTTACTCATGAAGTTATAAAATAATGCAATAGTATTCGAAGTTTTTTATTACCTAAATAGTTTCGCGAATAAAATTGCCAGATAACAATAGTAAACATTTTCAACTAGTATCAAAATGATAATATCGATAGCCACAATATTCCCGTGCAAACGAGTCTATAAAAATAGTGCTATGGATGTTGTCATTTTATTCTAGTAAAAATATACCGTGTTTGGCAATATCGTGTTTACCAATAATTTGTTTCATTTTGAAGGCAAGAACAACAGTCCAAAGTTCTATTACCATACAAAAATGGAAAAATTATAACGAGGATACAATGGTAAGTGATATTAAATTTCGACAATTGAGCTGTTAATAATCATTGAATAAAATTATTATACAATATTGCAATATTTGTTTTCGCTTAGATGAACCGAGAATAAAAAGACAACGGACATAGAAAAAAAATGACGTTGATTAATTTTTATCAATATCTTATTTTGTTAATATCTATTTAATTATACTACTGTTAATTACAATACTTTTACAAAAAAAATATTTAAAAAAATATCTTTCATATGAGCTCATTCACTTACAATACTGTTCAATCATCAGCAATCATCAGCAATCAACGAAAAACGGTTTTTTATTTTTCCTGGAAAGTTGTGATTTTGCGATTGCCATTTTGTTCTCCGGGGGCGGCGATTTAATATGACGTGAGTTAGAAAGAGAGTTGAAAAATGTCTCGATTCAGTGGCTATTTGCTGTGATTTTCTCTCAGTAGTGTCAAATTTAAATTCATATTTGACAGCCATGGGCCCAGATTTTCCATACATTTATGTGGTCGAGAATTGCCTCAAGCGACAGCAGCCTTATCTCTCTAGTTGTAATAAGTAGTTCTATGTGTGGGTACTTTGATTTATTGAAATACTTGCCAAGCAACAAAAAGCTCAAACCAGCCACACAAAAACCTTTTTTCTGATAACTTTTCACTTCAAATCCTCTAGAAAAATGACAAAATTCTGTCACTTTCAAATGTGTTTATTATTTAGTTTCAGTTTATTTTAGTCAGGTTTAATATTGATTTTTTTATAGATTTATCTCAATGAGGATCAAATTCTGAATTGTTACTTTTACAACCTACTTTTGATAAATTATTGAAATTATTTTTTTAACATGTAAGTATATCGCAAGTCTTTGCGTCTCTCTGCGAGATCGTATCAGAAATTAGGAGATCCGTAGAAGATCTAAAGTTATCGACATAGTCCAACAGATAGGCAAGTTGAAAGGCAGTAGACAGGGCACATAGCACGGAGGACTGTTGACTGGTGGGGCCGAAAAGTTCTCGAGTGAAGACCACGTACCGGCAAGCGCAGCGTATGATGTCTACCTACGAGATGGACCTACGACCTCATCAAGACCGCAGGATCGCTCTGGATGCAAGGCGCTTCCAATTGTTCTTATTAGAGATCCATAGGGGAGGCCTCTGTCCAGCAGTAGACGTCCTATGTCTGATGGATGGATATCGCAAGTAGACTAGATTAGTAAAGGCAGTACATTGTGGAAATGACGTCCCGCATGGGGTGTTTTGTGCATTCCCCCCTCCTGCGTCTACCCGAGCCCAGTTCCAGTGTGGCTCTGGGCCGATGGCATAAGTTCCAGTGGTGCGGATGGTATATGAGATGATGGCGATGTGGGTTACGATGCTGATGATAATGTAAATCCACAGAAGACACTAGAATAGCTAAGGCGCTGTGCCCACCTGAGGAACGTGACACGTGATTTGGCACGTAACTTGCCATCATTCAAAGTAAATGTATGGACTACTCCATACATTTACTTCATTTACTCATTTACTCCATACAATTACTTCGTCCATTCGGGTGGCGTGACGTGACACGGCCAACGTGCCACTGGACGTGCTACTACTTAGTGACGCGCGACACGAAAGTGACTTAATTAGGGTTGATCTAGCTAGAATTTAAGAAGTATACAAAAATACATATGTTTCTTTCTTCATTCCATAAAATGTCTATACAATTCCTTTATAACGACGTATGTGCCACCAGTTTTTAACTTTTTTTCCACATGGGATGCTCCCAGAAGCGTCTTTGTCCGTTTTGAATAATTATAATTTGTAGATATGCAAGAGAATATTGGTTTTCATTAGACGCCGACATTTTCTCGAGTGCCTTTGTACTCTGACATGTCTCCTTGGTGGGTTCATTGAATTTCAAGCCAGAGTCATGCTACATGTGGATGGGATAATCACGTTTCTGTCACGTTAGGTGGTCACAGAGCTTAACGGATTGCATGACGCTTCTGCATTTTAGAGAGAGCTGAGGATTATGATGTGTTTTAGGCCCGGTACCCACAGCGAAGAGTGGCAGGTGTGTTACAGCCCCGACGTGTGCTACTCTCTGCTTCGGCTCATGAAAATGACTGTTAGTTCAACACCTAATTTATAAACATCCATAGGGCACATAGCATAGTTTCACTAGGTGATTGTCAGCGATCACCAAAATTAAGCAACGTTCCGAACGGTTAGTATTTGGATGGGTGACCGCGGGTGGCATTTTCCAACTGAGCGCTACCGTCGCTCTGATGACACGTTAAATTGTAGGTCCCTGTTGTTTTAACCGTTAAACCATGTCAGAGGCCTTCAGGCGGCCTAAAAACTGACACCAGGGATAGCCACCCGGCCTATACGAACTTGCTGACATCCAAATCCATTTCCACATTAAATTACCTAGATAAATTCATTCAGATAAATTCATTTATAGTACTTTATAATTTTTGCCTAAAATCTCACAATCAACTTCAATCGTATCCAAATTAGAATAAGTAATTCTAATTATTGTTCGTTCGAATCGATGTAAGTACCTATATTTAGATTATTGTTGATTTTGCAAAAACCGCTTAACCGATCTCGACACGTCTGAAGTATGATTTACCGTTTACAAACAAACAAAATCATCAAAATCGATTCATAATTGGCAGAATGGTCGTATTACGTACGCACAAAAAACATACAGTCGAATTGAGAGCCTTCTCCTTTTTTGAAGTCGGTCGGTCGGTTAAAATAAAACCATGGTGGTCTAGTGGTAATGACATCCGTCTTACAATCATGAGGTCGTGGGTTCAAATCCCGGTCTCGTATCAAGGAATTCCTTGGAATTTATGTACGGAATTCCACACCACTGGCTTTTCGATGTAGGAAAACATCGTGAGGCAACTTGCATACGTCCGTAGAAGAAATTTGATGGCGTATGTGAATTGTGTATCCATCAACCCGCACTGGGCCAGAGTTGTGGATATGACCCAATCACCCTTCGTGGGTAGGCCTTACGTCATGCAGTGGAGTATTAAAAAGGCTGGTACAGTACAGTAAAAACTCCTTATTTTCCAGCACATTCCTCTACCAAGAAATTGAGCACTATCCACGATGGAGGGCGGAGTCCAGGCTGTGGTGGCCATCATCCAGGGGCTCGAAGACTGCGGACTCGCTGTGACTTTGCTGAGCGAAAAACGGCTGCGGGACTGTCAAGGTTTTTTTTATTGTTACTTGCTGACTGTACCTAAACGGCCAGTACAGCCTAGACAGTGGTAGACATTGTAGAGTCAAAGAAAATTCATATCACAAGAAAGACAAATTGTAGTCGCACTTTTTTAGGGTTCCGTACCCAAAGGGTAAAAACGGGACCCTATTACTAAGACTTCGATGTCCGTCTGTCTGTCTGTCACCGGGCTGTATCTCATGAACCGTGATAGCTAGGTAGGTAGCTAAACTTTTCACAGATGATGTATTTCTGTTGCCGCTATAACAACAAATACTAGAAACATAATAAAATAAATATTTAAGGGTGGCTCCCATACAACAAACGTGATTTTTTTTTGCTCGCTAATAATAACGGCAAGAGGAATGGGGCTCCCATACCACGGTAATGTAGTTATCATTACCGTGCCCATACGGTATGGAACCCTTTGTGCGTGAGTCCGACTCGCACTTGGCCGATTTTTATTCATATTTTTTATAACTACACAGATTATATATCATTAACTAGCTGCCCGTTCTGGCTTCTTCCGGTTACGGATGGTTTTTAGCTATAAACCTTCCAGAAGAAAATAAATATTCTTAAAGATAGTAAAACCGTACTGCAATATGTCGTCTAGTTTAGAAGATATAAGCGGATACAGAGACTGACACACAAATATAGCGGTTTTTCTTAAATCGGAGACCTCTCTTACTTCGATAACTCGGTTAATAAGCATTTTTAGGGTTCCGTACCCATAGGGTAAAAACAGTATCATATTACTAAGACTCCGCTGTCCGTCCGTCTGTCTGTCTGTCACCGGGCTTTATCTCATGAACTGTGATAGCTAGGCAGCTGAAATTTTCACAGATGATGTATTTGTGTTGCCGCTATAACAACAAATACTAAAAAGAAAAGAAAATAAACATTTAAGGGGGGCTCCCATACTACAAATTTTTAGACGTTTTTTGCTCTAGCTCTAGCTCACAGATGATGTATTTCTGTTGCCGCTATAACAACAAATACTAAAAATAAAATAAAATTAATATTTAAGGGCCCCGGCTCCCAAACAAAAAACGTGACAAAAGGGTTTTTTGCTCGCTACTAATAACGGCAAGAAGAGCCCCCATTCCTCTTGCCGTTATTAATTAGCAATTAGCATTATTATTAATTAATTCTATATGCTACGGAACCCTTCGTGCGCGATTCCTACTCGCACTTGGCTGATTATTGTTTTTATTCCAGCCCAAAAGCCAGCTAAAGCGATAGTCAAGTCTTCAGTGGAGACCAGCACTGAGTCTCCGAAACGAACTGTGAAGTCGCAAATAAGCGATGACCAATATGCCAGTACTTATCAGGTATTTACTCCACCAATTTCTGCTTTTTGGGGTTCCGTACCCAAAGGGTAAAAACGGGACCCTATTACTAAGACTTCGATGTCCGTCTGTTCGTCTGTCCGTCTGTCTGTCTGTCACCGGGCTGTATCTCATGAACCATGATAGCTAGGCAGCTGAATTTTTTATAGATGATGTATTTTTGTTGCCGCTATAAAAACAAATACTAAAAACAGAATAAAATAAATATTTAAAGGGGGCTACCATACAACAAACGTGATTTTTAGGAGATTTTTGCTCGCTATTAATAACGGCAAGAGGAATGAGGCTCCCATACGGTACGGAACCCTTCGACTCGCGCTTGGCCGATTTTTATCATATGATAATTATCAATCATATCAATTATATTTACATTCATATTTTTTGAAAAAAAAAAAATAAGTTTCTTAATTTGCCTCTATATTTTTTTATTGTACCTGATTGCTCCTGTTTGTTGGCCGGTTCTAGTCTTTGTTTTTCAATCTACACAGGAACACGTACTATGCATGCGCGATGGTCCCACAAAAGTTTACTTTGCCATGGTTCAGTCAGTAGTTTCAAAACCAGGAAATTGATGAAAATTGTAGCGCCTACAGAAATCAAATAGCAAAATCGTTATAATCTAACTGATAATGGTACTAGGGGCGACGCAACTTAAACCCCTTCTACACGGTCGGAATGAACCGCCGACCGTCCTGTCAACGGTCGGATGGACAACAAAGTAAAAAAGAAAATGTATACAACATGATGCTTGAGTTTTTTGGTTCTTATCTTTGTATACATAGAATTCACTGTCCCAAAGACATTATTTTATTTATTTATTTTATTTTTATTTTCTTTGGGAACCTTACAGCTATGTTACGGAAATATATTAAAACATATGTGTTGACGGCCAATTACAGGGTTCCACAAATAAGTTGAAATGTAAGTTGATCGAGTAGACTGAAAAATAAATAAGTAAATAAGTAGCTGTGAATGCACAAGCTGCAATCACCAACCCAGCTCCGAGCGCGCTGCACGCGTCCAGAGACAGGCGATCGATCGATCGCCTGTCTATATATTGAATAAATATTTACTTTATATTGAATAAATAAATAAATAAATATTAGGGGACTTCTTACACACGGTCTCTGACCCCAAACTAAGCAAAGCTTGTGATATGGCTGCCAGAGACTGATATACTACATATACTTATTTTTAAATACATACTTATATAGATAGTAACTAAATAACACCCAGACACAGAGCAAACACTTATGTTCATCACATAAATATTTGCTCTGAGTGGGGATCGAACCTCTTTGACCCAGAAGCTAGGGTCACTAACCACTGAGCCACCGAGGCAGTCATAATAATATTTATAAAGATATAAATTCGGTCAAAACCTCTCATTCGCGGCGTTTGTTTTCCGTCCATGCGATAACGTCCGCCCGTGACGACTGACAGGCGCACACTGACGCGTTCGCGTCGTCCGACAGCGTTCCACACGGTCGGAACCGACCACGGACGCAGCCCGTCGGAATGTCGGAAGGGATGCGCTTCCGACCAAGGCCGTTGGCATCAACCATCATATTGGTCGGATGGACCGGCTTCTACACGGTCCATTTTTACACCAACCCGACCAAGGACGCGGTGGTCGGCGGTTGGTTCCGACCGTGTAGAAGGCCTTTGATTCAAGAAACCACTGAGCCACAGAAGCCGTCAACAAGTTGAGTCAACCACCGACCGTGTAGAACGAATACAACAATTGGTCCATCCGAGCGTTGACTGGACGGTCGGCGGTTCATTCCGACCGTGTAGGCGGCCTTATAGAAGGGAATTCATAGTCCTCGCCTATTCGTTACAGGAGCGCCGGGGGAGACGACAAAGGGACTGAGACAGGTACGGGCCCCGGGTACCCGCCGCCCGTCCCCCTTTGTCGTCTCCCCCGGCGCCCCTGTACCGCGCAGGCGAGGACTAAGTTAAGCGGAAGGATTATACTTTCGCTCGCTACTTTCTTTTAGGTCGATTATTATGAAGTCGTTTGTTTCGTTTTTGTCAAAAAAGAATTGAAGTTGATAAATAAGTTCGGATAGGCCGAGTAGATAGTCCTAGTCCTAGGGGTTTGTGCATTTGTGGCATATCCACTCGCCGCCACTGTGAGTTTTGTTCAAAGGAGATATTGCAAATATGCATAGAAATTGGGCCACTAAAGGGTACAGTATTTCATAATTTGCTTTGTTTCTTTCGGAAAATGATTTTCCCGTTATTTTTTACAATAACAGTGTCCATTAAAAGTAACTTCGTGTATTCGGGTATTAAGGTTTACATGTGACCAAAATGACAGTAATTCAATGACTGAACAAAAATCAAATTGGAAAGTGTGAAATTACTCATAAATTAAGCATTTGATGCGGTTGTTTTACACTGCGCATTTATTTATCATAGTTTGAGCTACTGTACCTAGTCTGAGCCCATTTTGCATTATCTCATTTCCGCGCACGATGTTAGTGGTACATATGAGTAGAGGACACTTATAAACACTAAATGTTTCGGACTATTATGGTACCCTAAAAGTGTCTCGAGATGTTTGGATGTAAAGATCGCAGTACGAGAACTTTGCGATCTTTACATCCAAATATCTCAAAAACGTGCCACTTTAGGGTATCATCGTACTGAACATCTATTGTTTGTATAAGTGTCCCCTACCCATATATGCTACTTTAATTGTGGGCGGAAACATAAAAAAAACATAATGGCGCCGGGAGGATTTGCCAGCTTCTATACAAAAATGCTCAAACCCCTTTTTCAAGCCCCCTGAAGACTTTAAACATGGCTAAAGGTTTGAAACAACCGTAAAATTAACGTGCCGTCAGCTTTTGGCTGTATTTAAGGAGTTTTACTGTATTGTACAGAAAGACCAGCCTTTTTTAATAGTTCACTGCAGGACGTAGGCCTACCCATGAAGGGTGATTGGGCCGTATCCACTACGCTGGCCCAGTGCGGGTTGGTGGATTCACGTATGCCATCGAATTTCTTCTACGGACGTATGCAGGTTGCCTCACGATGATGTTTTCCTTCACCGAAAAGCCAGTGATGTAAACTTCCGTACATAAATTCCAAGGAACTCATTGGTGCGGGACCGGGATTTGAACCCATGACCTCAACAACAGGCTGGTACAGAGGAAAATCAAAATCTGGACAGACGAAAGCGAAATTGATGAGTTGAAGCAGAGACCTTCGCTTCGCTTTGGTCTAAAAATATGATTGTGTGTTGTAGGTTGCCCACTGCCGCATCAACCCAACTTCTCCGTCGCCGAACCTTCCTGAGTTTCCCCTGCAAAGGAGA
Organism: Hypomecis atomaria; assembly: GCA_964007245.1. Lineage (NCBI taxonomy): Eukaryota > Metazoa > Arthropoda > Insecta > Lepidoptera > Geometridae > Hypomecis > Hypomecis atomaria. The sequence goes on along the minus strand of OZ023308.1, from coordinate 8,044,550 downwards.
ACGCCAAGTCGCAGTTAGTACAAACAATCGGCCAAGTACGAGTCGGACTTGCGCATGAAAGGTTCCGTACCTACTGTATCGGAGTCCGCCTTCATTAATTTCATCATTATTTTGATTTTTGAAGTGTTAATAAATGAAGGGGGGCTTCCATACTGTACGGAACCCTTCATGCGCAAGTCCGACTCGCACTTGGCTGATTTTTTTAGCTTACTTACCCCTTACATATTTGTCTTCTTTAGTGGCGTTGTGCACTTTTTGGGATGGGTAAAAATGTTAAACTCGCGTCAGGACAGACGCTTAAGCTGAAAACAAACTATCGGATGCGGCTGACGGTCGTGACTTAAGTCTCTCGGACGTGCGAACGCTCAAGGTCAGCCCAAGGTGACGTCCGCGACTGATGTTCGATAGTTTGCACGGCTCATCATCATCATCCGGGTTCTTCTCCCCCATGTTTGGCGGGAGTGAGGATTCCGACTCGAGCTTGCGCTCTTTTCGGAGGCTGGACGCCTCAGCTATCGAACTGAGGGGCAATGTTGGGAGGGTGCGAGTACCCTTCCCGTCCGCGAGGACGGGCGGCTTCTCTCAGCACCCTCGCTAGCCACTTGTATGGCCATCGCTGGCCACATCTTGGCTTGGTTGTACTGGGGTGGCCATTCTTTGGTTTGGTGTTACTCTCTTCATTTTTTGGGCCTCATCTATCTTCTGGATGCCGCTTGGTCCCTCAGAGTCCTGCTCCGTGTCCGAGCCAGCCAGGAGAAGATTCTAGGGAGAGCACGCCATGTACGTTCGTCAGGGGGGCAGCACGGCTCAGTGGACATTCATTATATAGATACCTAAGAGTCGCGTCCGATGGTATGTTTAGCGCGCCGGCGCGATGTAGAGAGGAAGTATATCCCCCTCTCTTTCTACCGCGCGGTGGAAATGTATGTAATGTATTTTACCGCATAAATGATTTATGTGTTCAAGTTTTCACATCTGCCGGCACTCCCGGAGTGCAACCCGTTGTTTTTATTTTATTCTGTTTTTTTTTTATTTATTTCTGTTAGAAACAATTGTCTAGGCTATCATAGTCCATGAGATACAGCCTGGTGACAGACAGACAGACGGACGGACAGCGGAGTCTTTATATGATCCCGTTTTTACCCTTTGGGGCCGTTCAAGTATTACGTAAGCACTATAGGAGGGCGGAGGGGTTTATCCTTTGCTTATTTTTGATGACATGGGGAGTGGGGGGTTCTAGATGGTGATTACGTCAGCAATAGTTATTTATATCTTTACCCATATGTGTGTTAAAGTCCTCTCTCATAAATCTATTTTCTTATTCTAGAATTAAATCCGCTGCTCATGAAATATTTTAAAAAAAGAAAAAGTCGCGCAGGTTCCAAATTTTGAGTAAGAATGGGGGAGGGGGGTAAGAGCTTTGCTTACTTTTGCTGACAAGGGGGGGAGGGGGGTAAAAAATTGTAATAAATCTGCTTACGTAATACTTAAACGGCCCCTTTGGGTACGGAACCCTAAAAAACCACATGAAAATGAGTTCAGGTGTTTTATCAAAGCTATAAAATCCATGGTGTATCAATGGTTTCGATTATGTTTAATGATGCACTGATCACGTATGTTTCAGCCAAAGGAAACTTCAAACAAGTTGGACGATTTGTATGTGAGAAAAATTCGCATCCAGGATTCAAAAATCGAAGAAGTATAGGTAATACTACTATGTATATTATTATAAAAGGGAAACTTTGTAAGTACTTATGTAGGTATGGATGTTTGTTACTCTTTCACGCAAAAACTACTGAACGGATTGAGATGAAACTTTGCAATAATAATGCTTAAGTATTTATCAGAATAACACATAGGCCATAATTTATAAATATATTGCGTGAAACGAAGTTCGCCGGGTCAGCTAGTTAACAATAGATTTACTAGTAATCCTACTAATATTATAAACGTGAAAGTTTGTAAGGATGGATGGAAGGATGTAGATATAATATGGATGTTTGTTACTCTTTCACGCAAAAACTACTGAACGGATTGAGATGAAACTTTGCAATTATATAGCTTATATATCAGATTAACACATAGGCTATAAATTATAATGATATTGCGTAAGTTTTCTATATTATAATAATAAGTGTTAAGTAAGTTGGAAAAATTCTGCCATCTGCGAGCTATTCTAGCGTGCGCTCCAAGAAATGTCAAAAAAGAACTGTCAAATCGTTTTTTTTTTGTTTTTCTTTATGATCCACCTCCTTTATCAAGGGTAGTAAGGGTGGAAATATCATGCGGGCGAAGCCGCGGGCAAAATCTAGTACATTATGTAAATGCCTATATATGTTTTATTTATTTGTAGGTATTTATATGTTAACTAGTTCAGGAGCCTTTGGGTAACAAGTCAACAAGTCAAGTTTGGGTAAATTATTCAGACTATTGTGAACTTATGCCCTAATAACAATTTTATTTTATATATATCTCCATATTATAGTCCGCGAGCCAACTGCAAATATTACTAGTGTGATTTGACGTTTATACTATACTTACTTAAGACCTAGGCATCGTGCTAATTTTTATTATATAATCTGTGGTCAAACGACTAATAATCTGTGAGCCCACTGTAGAAATGCGTCACATGACATCTATAGAACCCTGGCAGTATGGTTGGAAACGATCAATCAGTTACTGTACAGTTATTTGATTACAGAGTTATAGCACTATTATTTGAAAAGACAGAAGTGTGCGTTGGAATTCGTATCCTAGACCTTTCTAATTAAAAATATCATGAACTATATATTTTCTCGTAGGAAAGTATCTAAGCAAAAAAATAATTCTCCCTGTCTCTTTCTTTCCAGGCTCTTTCCACTACAGTCCGTCTCGCTCCAGCCCTTCGGACTCGTTCGTGGAATCACTCCGGAAGTACCCTCTGCCTCTCGAGAAAAGCGTATCTTCTGAACTTGTCCAGAGACTCATCAACTATACCCAAGCTAAAAACTGTACGTGTTATTTGTCATCATATCAGACGTAAGACTTTCACTGCCTGACATAGGCCACTATCACTACATAGTATAAAAGTAGCTTCCCGCTGTCTGTCCCCATGTAGGCTTATATCTTTAAACTTACGCAACGGATTTTGCGGTTTTTTTAATAGATAGAGTGTTTCAGGAGGAAGGTTTATATGTTTAATACACCTGTGCGAAGCCGGGGCGGGTCGCTAGTACCTGGATAAATACCTACACGTTTCTCTAAACTGTACCTACTGATCAATTTTACTGACAGCGAAAAACTCAACAGTTCTGTAAAACAAATGTATAGAATATCTTATTTGTTTTTCCGATTTCAGGGAAATCCATATTAGATCGATTTCCATATTAGAATTTTGTCATAATGATAAAAAATATTTCCTAGAATATATTCATCGTTTAAAGAATTGCTTGCATTCGGTGTGATCCTGTGTTCTTAATCGGGTTATCAAATCATTACTGAATATTCGTAGTATTTGCGTAACACAGTCAAATCATCATCATCCATATCCTTCTTTATCCCACTGCTCGGTATAGGCTGCGTTATGCAAATTACAATTCATAATTCCCCATGATACATGCATTGAGGTTAAGTTTACATATGTCTTAGTACTTTTGTCATAATAACGAAGTTTCTTAACTTAGATGTACCTAATTATACAGGGTTATTTCTAATCAATTAGCATCCTTTTAGGGGCTTACGAGTATTCTGTACATCAAAACTAACAACTTTTGTTTTGCGACTTTTGTCAAACCTCAAAAAAAAATTGATGTTCCATAGGAAAATATCGTTCACCCGCGACAAAATGTATGGAACAGCTGTTTTTTTTTAGTTCTGACCAAAGTCGCAGATCAAAAGTTGTTAGTTTGATGTACAGAATAAGCCCCTAAAAGGATGCTAATTGATTAGAAATAACCCTGAATATTTCCGTAAGTACCTACCCTATGTTAATGTTCCTTTTGTAAGGAACTCGTGCTCAGAACCCTGAAACACATGCCTTATCGACTGTCAGGGATCACTAAAATTGTAAAAGTTTGTACAAGTTTTATATTTTATTTTAGTTTTTAATTATGTGCCTACCTGGTTTCTCTGACAGCATCTTGCAAAAAGTCCTGTTCCATGCGCTCTCTTGCAACCCTCTCGTCCAAGATGAAACGCCAGAAAGCTAAGAAACAAGTGAAAAAACAAGCGAGCAGAGCCAGCAAAAACATACAGACGTATACGCGAATTGTCAACGAAACGCCTCTTGTAAAGGAACAGCCAAGGAAGAGAGATCAAGATATAAGGTAATTTTAAACCTGCCCTTAAATGACAATAGGCTTGCTATTGACATTATATTGAGCAAAGATGCAAAGATCGTAGGTATCTAAGATTTTGCTCGCTTAGCTAGAAATAAAATACACCTCTTGAATGTTGATTTTATATCTTTGCGTTGCACTTTAGCGAAAACAGCCATTGTGTCGGTAAAAAGACCTATTTTATTCAGATAAAATGGGTCGTTTTACCTATTTTATTTCGATAAAATAGGTAGCTAAGAGGGCTAAGTTGGAGTTGCTCGCTCGAACTCTATCGCGTTACTAACGTTTGATGTGATTTCTATGGAAATGGCACAGGGCCATCACGCGTTTTGTGTCACGTACAGAAAACTGAATAGCTAAGTGTGAGATTTTTTTACGGTAATGTAACGAGCGCCAAACCGATCCAACACAAGCGCGGCAACGTCAGTGATTGGCAAAGTCAAGCGTGTGTGTCAATGTGCTCGCGTGTGTGCTCGGCGCGCTCGGTTAACGCGACTTAAAAGTAATTTGATTTGATTTTCAAAACTCCCACTTGACACTCTGATCCTATATTTCGGTTCCAGCAGTACAAGAATTACTTTCTAGTATTCGTTATTTATTATATTTGAAACAGGTGTGCCTGATTATGTTCTAAAAAGTATCCAGTCAGTGTAGGTAGTTTAATATTAAAATGTATTTTGAGTAATTGCATTAAAATTTGCACCACGTCTTAAAAAACAAAACAAAAACACGAACTTATACAAAGTATCTACCTTCTTATGAAATATCCATGTTCCGAAAAAGTATCAACATTTAATTTTTTTTTTCTTTTCAATTTTTCTTTCTTACCTTTTAGACCCAACAATGACCAGCTAAGCGAGACCTACAACTACCTGAGAGCCCCAGTCAGCGGCAGACGCAGTTACACTGGCTACAAGGAAGTCAGATACCTGAATGACATAAAGCAATGCATTCAAAAAACGATGCGTGAGGTGCTCATGAATCGAACACCAGTTGTTAGTATTTTTTATATTTGATACAAGCTTTCTGTTTTTTTAAATAAATTAACCGATGCGAAGCGATTTTAGATTTTGCGAAAAGTTGTACTTTTGAAAATAAAACTAATTCAACGTGACAATTTTTACTGAAAATTAATCAGAAATGTTGAGTCAAACCGCTTCGTACGTATCGAAGGAAAATCGACAGTGTAGGGGTGGTAATGTGGCGTCTTCCTACTTGTCCTGTAGTGAAAAGGGGATGGTATTTAACGGCAAAATTATGTCATACATAATGATGGCAAAATGATTATGTCATATCATAGTTGTCTTCTCTGTCTACAATGTCAAAACTATCTCATAATAGCGACAAGATGATGTCATATGACGTAAAAAAAATATACTTATGTATGTTTGTTCCAGTATTGTCGAAACATTCAGAGTCGCTACGACGAGCATCGGAGGCTTCACCACAGGAGAGACAGCGCCACGGTAAGGTCTTAGCCCAAGTTGATATTTACTCTAGGGGGCGTTTGCTTATACCCATTCCAGAAAAATAGAATGTATTGACTTCTTAGAGCAAACATGTACAGAGCCACAGTCCCTAAATAGTGCTTGTAACCGAGCATTTTGGCATCGCGCGGTGTTGTAGTCGGCTTGCAATCGCCTTACGACTAACTAAAAGGCCTGCCCACTACAAAGCTTGGACAGAGTTTTGCTTCGGACACTTTTTTTGCACGATTGTGACTCAATAGATATTTGCTCAAAGATTGACTTTCAAGATTGTGTCTCATAGGACGCCCTCCTTCCACTTTCAACCTAGTTATGGACATTGAATTCCCAATAACTGTATTCCTTTTATTTCCTTTTCAGAGCCCAATAATAGATGAATACGAAGTCAATGATGAAGCAAACAAAGGTTTTGTAAATCAAAAACATTAAATTAAAAACGTCAAATTTTAGTTTTCACTGCGTTCGAACTGGGTATAGGTCGCAGCTTATAACGCTAGCGCTGAGCGAAGTGTGGAGGGGATGGCTGCGCATAGATTTAGTATGGCGGTCAGCATGCGCAGCCATCCCCTCCACACTACCTTCAGCGCTAGCACGGTACCTACCTAATGGTGACGCTAGACTTACGTGCCGCTAACTATAACTGGGTTGCTTACTATAATTTAAAAAAATGTGAATAATATACCCATAACATTTTGACAGCTAAAGTCACCTTGACCAGTATTTCCAAGCGCAAACTATGTCTAAAATCTTTAAAAAATCGGTCGATTTAAAATATGCGGTGTCCTATTCATTCGCCCAATATTGTTTGTCCTAAAGTTGTTCTGCATACATATCCTGTCATAAAATTGTGTAGTCATAATAATAGATGCGCATAATTTTTCATAGTCATACTTGTATCTTGTCATATCAGAATTCTAGGGTAAAGTCAAACCTTACCTAGGTCCAACGACGAGCGAAGCGAGGAGGAGGATTAGGTTACTTGCGACCACAACGCCAAAACCAAATCGGCCCCTATTCAGTAGTATTTATGCAAAAATATGGTTTTCGTATGCTATTATTATAAATTTTATGACATATGATACAAGGATTAGTGATTATTAGGAGCAACGAATATTAGTATGTAAATTTATATGATTTTCAATATTATAGCTACAACAATTATGCTAATCAATAGGGAACCAAAATATGCAATTTAAAACAAAATTGAGAGTGACAGTCAAAAGTAAATCCCGGAACTGAAATCTACATGACCTTATACCACAGACCACAGATCAGATGGGTTCGATCCCCACCCAGGGCAAATATTTATGTGATGAACGTAAGTGTTTGCTCTGTGTCTGGGTGTTATTTAGGTATTATCTATATAAGCATGTATTTAAAAAATGTATATGTAGTATATATTATGCAGTCTCTGGCAGCCATATCACAAGCTTTGCTTAGTTTGGGGTCAGAGGCCGTGTGTAAGATGTCCCCAAAATATTTATTTATTACTTATTTATTTAGGGCTATGTTCGGAGTTTGTCTGCGAGATCGAATGAGAAATGAGGTGATCCGTAGAAGAACCAAGGTTACCGACATAGCCCAGCGGATTGGCAAGTTGAAATGGCAATGGTCAGGGCACATAGCTTGGAGGACTAATGACCGATGGGGTCGTAAAGTTCTTGAGTGGAGACCACGTACCGGCAAGCGCAGCGTAGGACGTCCACCCACAAGGTGAAGGATTACCCTATTAAGACCGCAGGGTCGCACTGGATGCAAGCCGTTACCAACCGGTCTTATTGGAGATCTTTAGGGGAGGCCTATGTCCAGCAGTGGACGTCCTATGGCTGAAAGGAAGGAAGGAATTTAATATTACATTGTGTTGAAATTTTTAGATGACACTGCAATTGTGTATCTAGTATCATTATTAATAAAAATGTGAAAAAAAATGTTAAACCGGACGAGCGTGTTATTAAATCAATATTATGCAATTTTTTTTATAATATTAGGTTCTATAGTATCAATAAAGTTATTTTATCATATCTTATCTTAAGAAGAAGTAAAGTAGAAAAAACGTAGAAACGTAGAAACGAGAAGTAGAAATTTATCATTAAATACCTTTAGATATGACGTTAATTTTTTTTTTTTAATCTGTACAAATAATAATAATTTTGACTTCTCTCACAACAGGTGGGTCCGCCATAAAAGAGAAAAAGAAGAGCGACTCTTGCTTGGGGACCACCTCGTCTCTCATCGTGAGTACCTATTTATGTAGTTTCAACTCAGGAAAAAATAACTGTTCTAGTATAGGTATCGCCACACAAGTCGGCGGATGAGAAGTTAGCCGCAGCTTACACTTCGCCGCGATTCGCTTATTATTGCGCATGTGTGCACAATTCCTACACAAGTGGCAAAGTAGTGAGCACAGCGTATGGAGCGCACGGGAGGCATGTGGTTGACTTGTGTGGCGCGGATTATACTACCTACAGAGTACCGATAAAACTATACGTAAAGTCATACAAAATAGTCAGCTCCAAAATAGCCCAAAAAATATGCTATTGAGTAAAAGGTTTTATGTAGGCCTAGGCATGGTAATTAGATACCACATTACCGTGATGCAGGTATACAATTTCATTCTTTTATACTTTTCAGATTTGTCCAAAAATGTTGAGCCGCTATCGCAGGCACAGGCACCTTCATCACGAAGAACTCGACGAAATTGTACGTTTGAGTATCAATGCTTTTTAGGGTTCCGTACTCAAAGGGCAAAAACTAGAGACCCTATTACTAAGACTCCGCTGTCCGTCTGTCACCAGGCTTCCGCTTTTTACTGCAGGACAAGTAGGAAGACGCCACATTACCACCCCTACACTGTCGACTTTCCTACGATACGTACGAAGCGGTTTGACTCAACATTTCTGATTCGTACCGCCAGGGAATGGAACAGTCTTCCTGCTTTCCTGTTTCCTAAAATATGTAATCTAAAGCTTTTCAAGGTCAGAGTGAATAGGTATCTTCTAGGTCTGAGTGCTTCATCTTCGACCACAACGTCGCTTACCATCAGCCGAGTTGGTGGTCAAGCGCGGACTGATTCACGATAAAAAAAAAGAAAGGCTGTACCCCATGAACCGTAATAGCTAGAAAGATGAAATTTTCACAGATGATGTATTTCTGTTGCCGGTATAATAACAACAAATACTAAAAATAAATATTTAAGGGGGGCTCCCATACAATAACCCTGAATTTTTAGCCGTTTTTCGCTTCTTTGCATTACGGAACCCTTCGTGCGTGAGTGCGACTCGCACTTGGCCGATTATTATTATTTTATTGCTACTTTTTTCCAAAGATCCGTACATATTTTGCATACTAAGTTACGAACAAAAAAAATGCAGGTCGATGTTAGTTACATTTAACTGTCTGCACAGATCTGCTAAAACTGCGTCAGTTATGCTTTAACGTATTATTATATTATCTTCTTTGCTTTAGTTTAGCTCTTAGTCTGCAACTCGCATATTACCTATAGTCGCACCGTTTATCTATGACGTCGCCTGCGCGGTACAGGGGCGCCGGGGGAGACGACACAGGGGACTGAGACCGGTGCGGGCGGCGGGTCCCTGCCGCCCGCACCGGTCTCAGTCCCCCTTTGTCGTCTACCCGCGCGCCCCTGTACCCGCGCAGGCGACGTCTCAGATAAACGGTGCGACTATAGTCAATCAACGCTAAGGGATAGGTATATGCTTAAACAGGGTTATTTCTAATCAATTAGCATCCTTTTAGGGGCTTATTCTGTACATCAAAACTAACAAGTTTAGTTCTGCGACTTTTGTCAGAACTCAAAAAAGAACAGCTGTTCCATACATTTTGTCGCGGGTGAACGATATTTTTCTATGGAACAACAGTTTTTTTTTTAGTTTTGATAAAAGTTTCAGAACAACTGTTGTTAGTTTTGATGTACAGAATAAGCCCCTAAAAGGATGCTAATTGATTAGAAATAACCCTATGTATGTACTGCGTTTACTTTCCCCCATAGTAATCTAGTTTCCGTAAAACTTTTTTCGCACTTGTCCCATTTTTAAGCAACATCACCAACATGCCTTAATTTATTTTCAGGAACTTCATGATACAGACGAAGGTACTACAATTTTTTTTAATACTTATAATATTACTAGCGACCCACCCCGGCTTCGCACAGGTTTATTATACATATAAACCTTCCTCTTGAATCATCGATATTAAAAAAAAACCGCATCAAAATCCGTTGTGTAGTTTTAAAGATATAAGCACACATGGGGACAGCGGAAACGACTTTGTTTTATAATATGTAGTGAAACATTCGTTCTTGGCTTTTTACATGGACTTAGACTACTTCGACTAAGACTATCTTTTTACATAAATAAATATTTGGGGACAACTTACACACGGTCTCTGACCCCAAACTAAGCAAAGCTGTGATATGGCTGCCAGAGATAGATATACTACTTATACAAATTTTTAAATACATAAATAGATAGTTACTAAATAACACCCAGACACACAGCAAATACCTATGTTCATCACATAAATACTTGCCCTGGGTGGGGATCGAACCCACGACTCTTTGACCCAGAAGTTAGGGTCACTTACCACTGAGCCACCGAGTCTAAGACATCTGACTATGAAATGAATAAAAATAATATTTGTAAGACAAATAATATATAGTCTCCTACCGCTTCCGATTGAAGGACTCCGGTTCCATGCTGAAGAAAATATTATTATTAAAGCTTGTGTTACAAAAGTTTTATAAGATTAAAATAAAACCAAAATATTTTTGCTTGCAGCTAGTATTCCTGGGTACTGCAGACCACCCCTAAGAGTAAGTTGATTTCGTCAATTTGTTATTCGTTATAATTTCATTACCATTATCATCATAATTTACAACTCATCGCCCACTACCAAGCATAGGCCTAAGTATTATCTTGTTATCATATTTGCAATCAATCAAACTTACTTATTTTGCCCATTTTAGACCAAATGCTCCCGCTGCTTTTATCCCTCTGGTCCCTGCGTTTCATCCTACAAAGAACAAGCAAGATCAAGAGACTTTACTCCTGATGTAGATACTGAAGTGTTCAAATGGCTCAAGGAACTGCCAGTCTTCACCGACAATACACCTGAAAACCAAAAGTTGATTCTCAACATGACGCGAGATCTGAGTGATAAGCTGAAAAATTTGGTGGGCAGTGATGATTATGATGATATTGTAATAAAAGAAATAAAAACTTTCCTATCCAAGCTACCCATTGCTCTTGATGATGAAGATTATGAAGATAGCTCGGAAAATGAGGAATCGGACGAAGAAAGTAGCTCTGACAATGATGAACTAGATGAAATAAGAGACAATATTTCAGAGTGGCTCAAAAGTATAAATGTAGACTTAAAAACAAAGGAGGGGAATGTTATGCCCCAAGAAGAATTTTCGGAAAAACTTTTGAAACATTTGACACCATTTTTAAATAGGAATGCTACAGAAGAAGAACTAAAAACAGAAATCAGAGAAATACTTACTAAATCATTGGACAGCAATATTCAAGATGAAATTTATGACGATGCCGATATCTTGGTCGATAAACTGCACAATACTACCCTTCGCAAGAAAAGGAGAACACAGCAAAAGAAAAAAGATGATGAAGTGGAAGAAATAAAAAACGCCATCTCTACGTGGCTTCAGAATATAAATTTAGATTTTAAAACAAAAAACGGACAACTCATGCCGCAAGAAGAACTTTCAGAAAAGCTATTGAATCGTTTGGTACCATTGGTAAATAACAATGCTACAAAAGAAGAATTAAAAACAGAAATCAAAACACTGCTTCCTCAATCATTGAATAGTGGCATGCAAGATGAAATTTATGATGATGCCAATAGGTTGATCGACGAACTGCACAATACTTCACTTGGGAAAAAAAGACGAGCACAGCAAAAGAAAAAAGATGATGAAGTGGGACAAATAAAAGACACAATCTCTGCGTGGCTAAAGAGTAGAAATTTAGATTTCAAGAAAGAAGAAGGAGAACTCATGCCACAAGAAGAACTTTCAGAAAAGCTTTTAAAACATTTGGTACCATTGGTAAATAGCAATGCAACAAAAGACCAATTAAAAACAGAAATCAAGGGAATGCTTCCCAAATCACTGAACAATGACATTCAAGATAATATTTATAATAATGTCGATAGTTTGATCGACGAACTGCACAATACTTCACTTGGAAAAAAAAGACGAACACAGCAAAAGAAAAAAGATGATATAGTGAACGAAATCAACCACACTATCTCTGCGTGGTTTAAAAGTATAAATTTAGATTTAAATACAAAGGACGGAAAAATCATGCCGGAAGAAGAATTTACAGAAAAGCTCTCAAAAGATTTAGCACCATTGTTAAATAGAAATGCAACAAAAGATGAATTAATAACCAAAATAAAGGAAATGATTCCTAAATCTTTACGGATTGACGTTCAAGATAAAATTTGTGACAATGTCGATAATTTGGGCGACAATCTGTACAACACTACCTCATCCAAAATAAGTAGAGCACGAAAAAATATAAAAGACGATGTAGTGGAAGAAATAAAGGACACCATATCAGTGTGGCTTAAGAGTATAAATTTGGATTTAAAAACAAAAGAAGGAAGACTTATGCCGACAGAAAATCTATTGAAAACCCTCTTAAAAAATTTAGCACCATTAGTGAATAGAAATGCCACAAAAGACGAGTTAAAAAAAGAAATTAAGGCAATCCTTTCTAAATCATTGAATACTGACGTTCAAGACAAAATTTATGACAACTCCGATGCCTTAGTCGATAAACTATATGATGTTGCCATAAGAAAACCACAGCAAAGAAAAAAAGAAAAGCAACTATTAGAAGACTGGTTAAACAGTATTGAAAGCGTACCTGAACAAGTACAAAGACTAATGCGAGACAAAGCAAAAAAAGCAGATAGAAAAATAAATCAGTTGATATCTGAACAAGCATCCGTTGATGCTATAGCCAATGAAATTAATACATTTCTAGATACCTTATCTGTTGAAGAGATTCCTCTTACTCCTCAAGAAAAACAGAAGCTTACCGATAACCTCGTTAATGAATTAGAAGCTACAACAAATGTGCCTATTACAATGAATCCTGAAAAAATATCATCCCTGGCAAGAAAGCTTCTAAAAAATATTAAACCAAAATCAATCAGCAAAATAAAAACTCCATCTAAACCGGATAAATTACCGACCAATACAATTACAGACTTCTTAAATAATACCCCAAATATTTCTGAAAATACAAAAGATGATATTAGAAACTTTGAAGAAAGCCTACGTCAATTAAAGGATCAAGGTGTTGATAGTGACATCATGGAAGAAAAAGTAAAAGACTTTCTCGAAACACTTCAAAAGCAAGAAGTTCCACTCAGCTCCTCGCTATATAATCAATTGACTAAATACCTTTTGGGTAAGATTCCATTCCAAAAATATCAACTGGATAGCGAAGATTTTCAACCAGCTACAGACTTCCTAGAGAGTATTCCAAACGTTTCTCAAAAAGCAAAGAATATGGCCAGAAACTTTGAAGAACAGTTACGTCATTTAAAAAATCAAAATGGTAATGAAAACATCATTGAAAAGGAAGTAAAATACTCTATCGAATCGTTACAAAAGCAAGAAATTCCAATTAGCTCCTTGCAATATAATGAATTAGCTAAAAACCTTATGAGCCAAACTCCATCACAGGGAAATTGGCTGGATCATGCAGGAGACGTAAGTGTTAATCCCGCCACAGACCTACTAGACACCATTCCAAATGTTTCTCAAAAAGTTAAAGATAAAACTAAGAACTTTGAAGAAAAGCTTCATCAGTTAAGGAACCAAAACGTTGATAGCGACGTCATTGAAGATGAAGTCCAAGATTTTGTCGATTGGCTGCGAAAGCAAGGATTTTCAGTTAGTTCGTTACAATACAGAGAATTGACTAAAAAACTTTTGCGCTCAGCTCCGTCTCAGAGAAATCAATTTGATCTTAGCACTGAGAGTTCGCAACCAGCAACAGACTTGTTAGAAACAATTCCAAATGTTTCTCGAAAAGTTAAAAATAAAACTAAGAACTTTGAAGGAAAGTTACGACAGCTAAAAGACCAAAATGCTGATAGCGACATTATTGAAGATGAAGTCCAAGATTTTGTGGATTGGTTACGACAGCAAGGATTTTCCCTTAGTCCGTCAAAATATAGTGAATTGACTAGAAACCTTTTGCGCCCAGCTCCGTCTCAAAGAAATCGGTTCGATGTTGCAACTAAGAGTTCCCAACCAGCAAAAGACTTGTTAGAAAACATTCCAACTGTTTCTAAAAAAGTAAAAAATAAAACTAAGAACTTTGAAGAAAAGTTACAACAGTTAAAAGACCAGAATGCCGATAGAAATGAAATTGAAAGTGAAGTTAAGCAGTTCATCGATTCATTGAAACAGCAAGGAGTTCCACTTAGTTCTTCGCAATATAACCAACTGGCTAAAAACCTCATGAGCACACCTACGTCTCAAAGAAATCGGTTTGATCTTGCAACTGAGAGTTCCAAACCAGCAACAAACTTGTTAGAAAGCATTCCAAATGTCCCGCAAGAAGTAAAAAATAAAACTAAGAACTTTGAAGAAAAGTTGCGTCAGTTGAGAGGCCAAAATGCTGATAGCGACGTTATTGAAGATGAAGTCCAAGATTTTGTCGATTGGCTGCGTAAGCAAGGATTTTCAGTTACTTCGTCACAATACAGAGAATTGACTAAAAACCTTTTGCGCCCAGCTCCGTCTCAAAAATATCAGTTCGATAGTGCAATAAAAAGATCTCAAGCCGCTTCAGGCTTGTTAGAAAGTATACCAAATATTCCTCAGAAAGTAAAAAGTAAAACTAAGAACTTTGAACAAAAGTTACAACAATTAAATGACCAGAATGCCGATGGAAATGAAATTAAAAGTGAAGTGAAACCGTTCATCAATTCATTGAAACAGCAAGAAGTTCCACTTAGTTCTTCGCAATATAACCAACTGGCTAAAAACCTCATGAGCACACCTCCGTCTCAAAAAAAACGGTTTGATCTTGCAACTGAGAGTTCCAAACCAGCAACAAACTTGTTAGAAAGCATTCCAAATGTCCCGCAAGAAGTAAAAAATAAAACTAAGAACTTCGAAGAAAAGTTGCGTCAGTTGAAAGGCCAAAATGCAGATAGCGACGTTATTGAAGATGAAGTCCAAGATTTTGTCGATTGGCTGCGTAAGCAAGGATTTTCAGTTAGTTCGTCAAAATATAGTGAATTGACTAAAAACATTTTGCGCCCAGCTCCATCTCAAAGAAATCGGTTCGATGTTGCAACTAAGAGTTCCCAACCAGCAAAAGACATGTTAGAAAACATTCCAACTGTTTCTGAAAAAGTAAAAAATAAAACTAAGAACTTTGAAGAAAAGTTACAACAATTAAAAGACCAGAATGCTGATAGAAATGAAATTGAAAGTGAAGTTAAGCAGTTCATCGATTCATTAAAAAAGCAAGGAGTTCCACTTAGTTCCTCGCAATACAATCAATTGGCTAAAAACCTTATGAGCCAAACTCCACCACAGAAAAATCGGCTGGATCGTGCAGACGTAAATGCTCATCCCGCTACAGACCTGTTAGAAACCATTCCAAATGTTTCTCGAAAAGTTAAAAATAAAACTAAGAACTTTGAAGAAAAGCTTCGTCAGTTGAGGGACCAAAACGTTCATAGCGACGTCATTGAAAAGGAAGTTAAACAGTTTGTCGATTCATTGAAAAAGCAAAGTGTTCCAATTAGTTCCTCGCAATACAATCAGTTGGCTAAAAACCTCATGAGCACACCTCCGTCCCAAATAAATCGGTTTGATCCTGCAACGGAGAGTTCCAAACCAGCAACAGACTTGTTAGAAAGCATTCCAAATATCCCCCAAGAAGTAAAAAATAAAACTAAGAACTTTGAAAAAAAGTTGCATCAGTTGAAAGGCCAAAATGCAGATAGCGACGTTATTGAAGATGAAGTCCAAGATTTTGTCGATTGGCTGCGTAAGCAAGGATTTTCAGTTAGTTCTTCACAATACAGAGAATTGACTAAAAACCTTTTGCGACCAACTCCATATCAAAAAAATCGATACGATGGTGCGTTAGTAAGATCTCAAGCAGCTAGAGACTTGTTAGAAAGCATTCCAAATGCTCCTCAACAAGTAAAAAATAAAACTAGGATCTTTGAAGAAACATTAAATCAATTGAAAGACCAAAATGCTGAAAGTGATGTGATCGAAGATGAAGTTAATAATTTCATTGAGTCACTAAAAAAGATGCGAGTCCCAATTAGTCCTTTGCAATATATTCAATTATCAAAAAGCCTTAAGAGGCAAACTCCGTCTCAAAAAAAACGGTTGAATACTGCAAATACAAGTCGTCAACCAGTTACAGACTTGTTACAGAGCATGCCAAATGTTTCTCCAATAGTGAAAACTAAGACCAAAAACTTCGAAGAAAGGCTTTGCCAATTAAAGGATCAAAATGCAGATAGCGACGTCATTGAAGAGGAAGTTACAGAGTTCTTGGATTCTTTGCAAAAGCAGGGTGTTCCGCTTAGTACGTCACAATACAATCAATTGGCTAAAAACCTTATGAGTCCATCTCTATCACAGAAAAATCATCTAGATGGTACGATCAAAAATCTTCATCCAGCCACAGATTGGTTAGAAAAAATTCCAAATGTTTCACAAAAAGTAAAAAATAAAACAAGGATCTTTGAAGAAAAATTATGTCAGTTAAAAAATCTAAATGTTGACAGCGACGTCATTGAAAATGAAGTTGAAGAGTTTGTAGATTTATTAAAAAAGCAAGGAGTTCCACTTAGTTCTATACAATATAATCAATTGGCTAAGAAGCTTAAAAGCCAAACGCCATCCCATAAAGTTAAGGGAGATCGTCAATACGAAAGTCCTCAACCAGCTACAGACTTATTAGAAAGTGTTCCAAATGTTCCCCAAAAAGTAAAAAACAAAACTAGGAACTTTGAGGAAAAGTTACATCAGTTGAAAGACCGAAATGTTGAAAGTGATGTCATTGAAGATGAAGTCCTAGATTTCGTCGATTGGTTGCGAAAGCAAGGAGTTTCACTAAGTTCGCCACAATATGATGAATTAACTAAAAACCTGTTGCGCTCTGAACCGTTCCAAAAAAATTGTTTCAATCTTGCAATTGAAAGTTCCCTGCCAGCTACAGATTTGTTAGAAAGCATTCCAAATATTTCTCAAGAAGTAAAAAATAAAACTAGAGACTTTGAAAAAAAGTTACGCCAATTAAGGGACCAAAATGTTGACAGCGACGACCTTCAAGATGAAATCAACGATTTCTTGGATTTGCTACAAAAGCAAGGAATTCCTTTTAGCTCTTCACAATGTGATCATTTAGCTAAAAACTTTTTAACCCCCCGCTCTCAGGTGGCAAATTTAAAAGAAGCTTTGTTAGACTGGTTAAGACAACAAGAGTTTTATGACGATAAACCTCCTAATGATAAGCGCATTCAGGAAAATATAATGGAAAATCTAGGAGACAGGTTGAACTCACTAATAGACAAAAGTTTACCTCAAGTTAATAATAATCCTACTTTACTAGAAGAAATTAAAAAACATCTTAAACAAATGCCAATGGACGATGAATTTAAATCGGATACAAATTTCACAGATAAATTAGCTAATGACATTTTAAGAAATCTGATAGACTTAAAACTCCCTCAGAAGATTTCACAACCTCTCAATGCGACTTTCAGTGATGATGTCATCGATAATTGGGTTAGTAATTTACCATTGTCAAGAATTAATTCTTCCGAAATAAATGATTTCGAAAGTTTAAAAGAAAATTTCAAAGACAATATAAAATCCATTGGATTGCAAGATGAATTAAAACTGAGACTGAAGACTGAAACTTTTTTGCAAAATGCCCCTTTAGAATTAGATGATATCAATGAGAAAGAGATTTTAAATAATCTAGAAGAGCAGTTAATAAAAGCACTCAAAACATGTTCACAAAAATCACAATCACAACCATTACATAAAGTTGTTGAAATAGCAGTTGAGAAATGGGTGAATTCTTTAGACCTTCCAGACGCAGACGATGGAATTGTTAAAGACAGTATTAATATAGCTAAAGCAGATTTAATTACAACATTATTGAACAATGCTATCAACGTAGATAACATTCCACCAAAGAAAGTTGATAAAGTATTTCAAGATGCAACAATCAAATTTTTAGAAAAAGTTTCTCAGCTACCATACTGCACTGAAGATATAAACAGCTTGACCAAGTCCTTACGCGACACGCTAAATAAAAATCTTGAAAAACATTCACCAATACCAACCAAAAGAAAGGCTGCTGATGTTTTACTGGATGATATTGCAAAATGGGTTGACAATCTTCCGATAGAATCAGTTACTTCTGAAGACAAAACACAAACTGACAAGATTAAGCAACAGTTAGAAGCTAAACTATTGCATAAAATCGGTGAATTAAATATGAATCCTGAAATATTTGGTGATGAGTTTCTTTATGAAGATATGCTTGGAGATGAAATTGATAATTTACTTTCAAGTATACCTTATGAAAACGTTAAAAAGAAACACAAAAATATAAAAAAGAAATTAATAGATATTATCAGAAAAGCGAGGAAGAGTTTAGAAGAAGAAAACGCAGGACAATTTTACAAACAAAAACTTCGTGAAACTGTTGCAAAAACGTTGCCGCCTTTTGACTTGAATGCAGATGGGCAAGCATTATTCGAAGTGCTGAAAGATAATATAGCTGATGCTTTTATTAGCATGCATTATGTTGGTAACGATGAACAAGAGATAAGTAGATTGAAGAAAAAAATTGCCAATCATATTTATAAATTTTGTTATGATAATTTAAAGAGATGTCCTGCTTTACCTCTTGACACAACACAATTGAATGAAAACTTGTACAATGCTTTAGAAAATATAACAGAACCAGAAAGTAAAGCATTTGGAAGCGAAGTTGAAATCATAAAAATAAAAGATGAGATCTTCAATTGGGCAAAAGATTTGCCGTTCAAAAAGCAATCGGGACAAGATAAACTTCAAACAAATAAAATGATATCAGTTCTTGCTAAAAAACTTCATGAGGTTGAAAATGTGGGATTGATTCCTAGACAAAGTAATAAAGATAAAACTAAAAAAGAAATAACCAAATTTTTAAATAAGCTTCCATTGATCACCGATGACGACGAAGAAATAAACGAGCATTCAGAAATTCTAGAAAAAAATCTTAGAGACACGGAAAACTTGCGAAAATCAAACGCGTCTGCTCGACATCCTGTTCAATACAATGATTGTAGGTCATGCTGCAAATACTTATTTACGTTACCACCATGCACTTTAAGTAGAGAGGATCAAGATCATCTTGAACGTATTCGAAAAAGAACGCCCATCATAAGACAAAAAAAATCGTTGAATGACGCGTCACTTCGTCCAAGTCTTGTCAACGCTACCAGCCAAACGGAGATCAAACGTCGTAATTTCGGCATATGCCCTGTCCAAAATCGGTGCTTATCTCAAAGGAATTCAAGTGCTCAGACTATCAAAAGAATGCAAACCGCTGCAAGTCAAATAAACGAGTCACCAAATACAAGATTTTTGCAGCCACCCCAAAGTGTGTTGCGCTCGCCTCATCCGTCTTGTGCTAATATGGCACAACATTTTTCAAGACCACTGAGATCTGGTAGTTCTTGCGTTATTAGTGCACCGAATTCAAGTGTTACAAATCCACCAATCAAACCAAATTCACCTCAATTGCAATGTGTTAATCCTCAAGGTTCACAGACGAGACCATGGACTCAGCACCAAATCCGAGTGCCGTGCTCACGTCCTGAATATCAGCTATTTAATAAACCAGTACAATATAGACACGGAGAGTCACTTCAACCTCAAGCAAATCAATACTCGATACCTCATCAATCATCAAATCAGAGTACAAGTCATCGAGAGAGACCACCGCGTCCTTACCAGTTCCCAAAAACTGCCAGTCCACATACACCCTATCCTATTTCTAGCAGATGTAATCAGCATCAAAACAAAATAACCTATCAAAGTAACCAGTCGTGTCAGTGTTCTGCAAACCAATCGGAAACTAATAATCTAAAAACTCCAAGTGCATATAATTCATGCCCGAGGTCTGTGTCACAAACTCAAAGAGCACAAGACATGCGCTCGCAAGGTAAGCTTCCTTTTAGTACATATTTTTTCTTAATTCTGTAGTCCTCCTATAATCGTAGTGTATGAACATGTAGGTACGGTAGGTTAGTTCCTAAAATAATAGTTTTATGAAATCGTCTGCTTATAGCGTAGTGTTACTATATGTCTGTCAGTGATCACCAAAGTTAAGCAACTTTCGGCACGGTTTGTCTTCGGATCGGTGACGGCGGGTGGCAATTACAACTGAGCGCTACCGTGGTTCGGATGACTCGTTATATTGTAAGCCCCGTATATATTTACAGTTTAGCCATGTCAGAGGCCTTCAGAAAGCTTAAACACGCTTATGCTGGCCTATACGAACTTGCTTTTTATCTGCTTATCGGCTTGGGAACACTAGGGACTTTTAGCACCGATCGACAGTAAAAGACTTAGTCTCAAACTTAAAGATGAGATTTAGTCTCATATTGCGGAACGCCGGTAATACTAGTAGGTACGTACCTAGTAAATACAACTTGTCCAGCGTGGATATGGCTTAATTACCCTCAAGAAATATGCACCTTTATTCCAGGAGTTCCTATAGTATATAGTAGACTATAAAGGTCTTTATCTACACTAATGTTGTAACATTCTACTTATGTTTCCAATACTTGACTTATAATGACTACTGTTATAGCGCAGACAACAAAACACTCAATTTAAGCAATTTCACATGATGTTATAATATCCACATCGATATCGTAAAATCTCATTATAACATCGCGCGCTCGCTCCTGATTGGCCCTGCGCGAGATTTTAGAATGGCCTTAGTTTTTTTTTTTTTTTTATTAGTGAAGATAAAGTAGTGTATGCAACTGCATATAACACGGGTATTAAAACACTCGTTACTATTATGAAACTCGCTGCGCTCGTTTTATAAACTCACACTCGTGTTTTAATACCCTTCATTATATGACAGTTGCATAAACTACTATTATTAACTACTAGCGACCCGCCCCGGCTTCGCACAGGTTTTAAATACATAAAAACCTAACATATGCCTTCCTCTTGAATCACTCTATCTAAACTCTTGTTTTCAATAAATATTTAGTATGTTTATGTTTCCGCTCTGTCGTAGTAATATAAGTTAATATAGGTCATATATTAGTTTATTGAATCAATATTTAGTGTATTTCCGCTCTGTCGTAGTCATATAAGTTAAGGGTACCACTCAAAATCCAAATTAAATCACAAACAAAATTAGTAATTAATCATCAACCTGTATCATGGTTCGACTATGGTTAGGTTAAGGTTAGGTCAGGTTAGATCAGAAAAAAAAAAAAAAAAAAAAATGGTTAGGTTAGGCTTAGATTTACCCCCCCGAGTGGGTTCCCGCCTTGTCGTGGCGGGGGGGCTTAGTAGCCAGGTCTCGCCAGCCTGGTGAACGAAGAGGAACCCGAGGTGGGGCCGGCCTCTCCGGGTCTTGGGCCTCGACAAGCCCGTGCGGAGGCTGGCCAGTAGGTCGCTAGTCGACTGAGGTGGACTGCGGTGTCGCGCTCGTCGCGATACCGCGGCCGAGCCCATAGAGGCGGGGGCGGCGACGGGATGGACGGGCGGCGAGTGTGCCGCTGTCTATCCGTCCTGCCAGCGGCCCTAACGGGTGCCGCCAACGTGTTGGCGGAGGCGGTGGGGCTGCAGGTGAAGAGGAGTGTCGGTATCGCGACGGCCGTTCTCCCTATCCTCTGCAGCCGTAGTGGCAGGCGCGGGGCCACTTTAATTGACCCGTTGCATCGGGACCAGGGCTGTCGGACACGGGTGCTGTCTGACGCCCAGTGCTGGTTGGTCCTAGGTGGTGGATGACGATGTGTCTGGTGTTCGGCACATCGTTATTCTGGCGGGAGCCGAAGCTCCGTGGTGGGGCCCGAGTTGGGCCAGCGCTGTCGGGTGCCGCGGAGGAGTGCGCAAGCGTGCCCGTAGCCCCGACACCAGGCGCAGTGGTGGAACACCCAGGGGTTTTGGTGGGTATACTGTCCAGTCGGCAGGACTCCCACATAACCACCCGCCTGCCCTCGAGGTGCGGTGGTATCTATAAAAGATTTCCCCTGGTAAAAAAAAAAAAAAAAAAAAGGCTTAGATATGTTTACAAAATATTAATGAACCTGAAACAAAATTATAATTAATCCGTTAAAAATAATAAAAAAATAATTAAACCTGTAACAGAAATAGTGATTAGTGATCTCTTTAAAAAATCTAGTAAACCTGAAAATAATATTTAATTAATATGTTAAAAATAACAAATATTTTTTTTTTTTTTTAAATGGTATAAAATAGCTGAAAAAATACTTAGTCAATAAATAGCACCCCTATTCTTACTGTACTCTATTCGACACGTGTTTCGCCTCTAAACGAGGCATCTTCAGGACGTGTTGACTCTTCGAGCTCACTCGCAAGAAGTACGAGTATGCTCTTGCGACTATGACTACGACGACAGAGCGGAAATACACTAAATATTTTTTCGAAACAAGAGTTTGAGGATGGACTTCCGCAAAGTAACGCCTGATTCAATAAACTATCACTCTATCTATTAAAAAAAACGCATCAAAATCCGTTTTGTAGTTTTAATAAGCATAAATGGGGACAGCCGAAGTGACTTTGTTTGAAGCGACTATGTAGTGATAACAAAATATAATACAACTTTCTATGCCAAAACTACCTACACTACTACTACATAAAAAGCATTGGATTATCCACAGACCCTTGAGGGTCTAAAGATAATCCAAATGCTCAAGCCCACTGTCAGTTGGCAGCGTGCCCAGCATGCTGGCTGCATTACCACGCTGAATGGCAATACAATTAAGGCCTATAATTATATGATGCTCTTTTTTGCGGAACATATACAGCGACAGACATCATGAGATCCCAAGTCAACAGTTTCAATCTCATTTACAGATCAATCGAGTTCGACCCAGCAGAGCTCCACATCATATAAGCCTTCCCAACAACCTGCACCCTCGCAATACCAGCGACCAACTCATATACCACCTCCAATCTCATCTGGAGAATTCGGGACCAGACCCAGCTGTTCTTTTCAAAAACGTGTAACGCACCTCGGTTCCTTCGACCATATGAACTCACATACCTGCATGCCTCGACATCGCGAATGGAATAAAGGAAACTGTCAAAATTGGGCCAGAAACAGAAATAGACAATGTATGCCTTCTGATGATGAAGACGGAAAGAGATGCAGATGCAAATTTAAAGGTAGACAGAATGGGAGAAGAAACCCATTCCATTTACAAAATGACGCGACTATGAACAGATGTTTGAAATGTTGTGGAGTACATTGTCCTTATCCGTGTTATTTGTTCTTTAAATGAACGGTTTTAACAATTGTAGTGTTGTTTTGTGATATAATGTTCTTGTCAAAATCCAAATAAACCAAATTATATTCAAATAAAACAATTTATTGTTACACATTTGTACGTAGGGTGTGTAAAAATCATAAAATTCATAGGTACATTGCTGCATGATTTTTGTGAACTGCGTTCAAAAGAAAGGGAATGGAATACCACAGCAGAAAGGATTCATCATAATACGTCTGTCATTGAAAAATCGCATTGGAATCGGTACAATACAATAAGGCCTTAGTTTGCGACGACTTTTTTTCTTACACTCGCGTATTATTTTATTTTGTTCGTCTTGTAAAGTGCTTTCATCTTCGTCTAAAGCTGGTTCTTCATTCAAAATGTATTCTGTTTCAGTACAATTTTGTACATTCCAATTTTTCGGACCATTTTGTTTTATAGTTTTTTTCTTTCCAAAATTTACTGGAATATTGGGTAGATACTCTATGCTTCTTAAATATTGCTTTCTCGAAAGACATTCAACATTACAATCATTTTCATCAATTTCATTGGTTATTTTGTCTGACCCAAAAAGCGTTTGACGATCGTGTTCACTATTTTTCAATTTAGTCACAAATGCATCAATTTTCGTAGAGTTTTGCTCTTTTCCTAATTTTGTCAAGCATTTTATAATCTCTTGTTTCATTTTATTTTCATTCTCTGTATTGTAACCATTTATTTCTATATCGTGCAACTTTTTTGCAAGGTTTTGTTTTAAGCAGTTTACTTTAGCAACATCTTTGTCTGAAACACCCAGTTCGTTGAAAAAATCAGTTACTTCCTTTTTCATTCGTATTTCTTCCACCATATCATTTAGTATGTTATTACTCTTAGGTGTCAGTTTTGATAATTCAGAAATCAATTGGTTTGTTTTCATTAATGTATTTATTTGAGGCCTTGTCTTGCTACTTATGGAGTTGTCAGCATTTTCGGTAGAAAATATTAAAATTTCATCTTGTAAATTATCTTTATTGCCTTGTTTGGTTTCAGCATCGTCGTTGCTATATTTGTATTGAATGAAATCATCAATTATATCGTTTCTTATAGCGTCTAAATGAGCTTCTGTCTGTGGAGATACTTTTTCTCCTCGATCTAAAACTTTATCAACGGTTTTAATCATATTTTGTTGATATTCGTGCATGTTTTTCTCTTCTGTAATATGTGGTTTTACAGATATAATCTTTTTTAGTAGTTGATGCAAACCTGCTGCGTTGTTATTACAGTAGTCACAGATTGTCGGTATGGTTGCAATTATTTTTTCTAGTTCATCGCCAAGTAATTGATTGTAAAGGCTATGATTGTTAAATATGTCTGGAATTGAATTTAGTTCACTAATTTTAATTATTATTTTAGTTGTAAGGCTATCTTTTAGCATTTGTGCTTGCTCTTGATCGGTATCATTAATTAGGAGTTCTTGGCACCATGTATGCACAATTTCATAAATTTCATCAGCTGGGTTATTTCTTTTAGTCCTTCGTCCTGACCTATTATGTGTCCCGTTTATAGTTGGCATTATTTTACTACTACTAGAACTTGCCACTCGATTATTATTTTCGCTCTTCTTAGTTAATTCTTTCATCTTGGATTTAGACTTATTTTTTATACCTTTGGTCTTAGAATTTTTTACTACATATTTTCTTTGCTCTGCTGTAGATTTCAATTTTTGATGAAGATCCATAGCGTGTTTTTTAAGTTCACTTGCGTTACTTTTATGTAGAGGAAACTTCACTAGCGATTTCATAATTTCTTTGACAATGTGATCTTCATCTGGCTTGTGTTCTGTTTTTTCAATCTCGTGTATTCGTGTAGCCAACGAAGACAAAATTTTGTCCCAATCTAGTAATTCATTCAGATTATATGCTTCTCTCATAGGTAGTTCTTCAAACCAAGCATCTATTTCGCATCGCGTTTTTAATTTTTCTACTTCATCTTTGACGGAAACTTCACTAGGAATCGGTACTCTAAATAAAATGCTGTACAGCTCATTGTAAAGTTGATCTTCAGATAGTGGTGTAGCATTTCTTTTTCTGGCATGAATAAAATATTTGTCGATTTCCTTTTTAAGTAACGTTTCATATTTTGTTTTTACCGCATCAGAACCGTGATCAAAGTTTTCTAAAATAAATACTGTAGCCAAACGATCTTTATACATTTCGAAACCTGGGTCATAAACTTCACAACATTGGATCGGATTAGGAATGGAACTATCTATTGTTTTTTCAACTTTTGATTTGTAAATTTTACCAGCAGTATTTTCTTTGATATCATTTCTGATTTTCACCACTTTATTTACAATGTCTTCTTTCAGTTTCTCTTTCTCTTTCTGTAATTGGTTATTTTGAGGTACATTTTCTAATATAGTATTGATTTCATCTTCGAGCCTATCTTTGAATAGGATGTCATCATTATTAGTAGTAGGATTGATATTAAGCTCTTCAACTTCTTGAAATATTTTTCTGGAAACACGGTTTTTGATATCTAAAGTAGTATTTTCATTTTCAACTCTTATTGGTAACGCGTAAGACCACTTTTCAATAGCATCTGTTAAATTGTTTGCATCTAGGGTTTTCTTTTTATTAAAAAAATCAAATATTGAACTTCCACTTTTTTTAGATTCCTTGTTTTTTCTTGTAGTAGTATCTGAAGGTCTTGATCGTGAAACGTCGTTTTGTTTAATTTTATCCATTCTATTTATCAATTGTTGTGTAATGACCGGTATAACAATATCTTGCTTTTTATCTACTGGAAGTTTAAGTATCCATTTTTTTACGTAATCCTTGAAATCTATATCAATTTTTTCGTTTTTAGGTTCGACGAGTTTCTTTTTGTGTGTTTCAACCATTTTTTCAGCTAATTCACAAATATCATCGGTGATGTTTTCTTTTTGGCGCTGGTCCATTGGCAAAAGTGGCAGATTTTTTATCCAATTTGTTACTTCTTCAACATACACAAGTTCTAAATCAAAATACTTTGCTGTTTCGTCGGTAGGTACGGGGACATTAGCAAGTTTCTCATACATTTGAGCTTTAGATAAAGGTTTAGATATGTTCTGTATAATTTTTTTTATTTCTCTTATGAGCCTTATAGCCCATGCTTCCATTTTCACTTCATCTTGAGCTATATCATCACCGTTGACACGAATGAATTCTTCAATGAAATCTCCAATATTGTCAGAATTTAACCCGGAAGTGTTAATGGATTCATTTGCTTTGACAGTATCATAAACAGTTTGTCTATGAATGATAATTTTATCGTATAACTGAAACACCATAAAACTAACGTTTTCATGGTACTCTTTTGGTATCGGTAATAATACTATGTGCTCGAGAATCATATGGCATAAGTAAGTATCATAGTCCATTGCATCAGGTTTATTTTCTCGATCCTCTTCGACCTCACGAATAGTTAATGCCAAACTATTCACAAAATCTATACGCTCTCTATTGCCTAAAGTGTTATACGAGGCATCGATTGGAATATTTTTGAGCCAATCTGAAATATCTTTTACATATTCTAATTCTCTAAGTAGTCGGGGCGAGGGGAATTTATCATTGTTCTCGTAAACGTCTTTTAGAGTAGATGGGTTTAAGCTCTGTAAATGACTGGTTAACAATCTATTAAACGCACGTCTAGCTAGAGGATCATCAATATCATAATGATGATCTATAAATTTGGATATATAGATCGCCATTGTATTTTCTGGATCAACAATTTCATTTGGTTTACTGTTGCTGATATACGTATTTGGTGCATTTTGTTTTTGTAACAGTAACTGTTTCTTTTCTTCTCTTAATTTTGATCTTTTCTCCACTATATCGGCAAGAGTTGTATCTTGTGGTAAATTAATTACTCTACCTTTAAGATTTTCCGTCAGCTCTTTTATTTCATGTTTATTTTCCGGTTTTAATACTTGATTAAGCCACTTACTTATTTGTTTGGAAACTTCTTTTTGTGAACGCTCTTTTCCTAATTTATTTTCCAAATCTAGAGCAAGTTCGTGTATTTTGTCTTGTCTCAATTGTTGGTTGTTATTTTTAAATATAGAAAATGCTTGTTCGTGCATCCAAATCGAAATTTCGTCTTCTAAAACATCAGTACCTTTTGGAACAAAATTATCGTGCCAGTTTGAACGCTCGTTATATTTTATGTTTTCCATTGCTTGACGGTTACCATGCTGGGGTCGCGTCATCAGGGGTACAGGTATAACCTGTAGGTCGTCCAAAAAGGTTTCAATTTTGTCATCTACTTCATTTATTTCAAATGCATTAAGTTTAAATATCCATCTGCAAACAACATACTTTTGATTTTCTCTTATATTTGTAGTGCCAGGCACTAATTGTCCTAATTTAACCTCGACCATGATGTCACTGGCTAAATCATTTATCATAGCGTCCTTAAACCCTTGTTGATCGGAAGAATCAAAATCATATGGTAAAGTAGTCACCCAAGTTCGGATAAGGTTTGCTACATCTTTCATATATTGCATTTCTTGTGGGTTTAATTTTGGTACTTCTTTTTTCGGTCGTTTCTTTTTTGGCGTCGACGTTAAAAAATATGTTTCGTGACTGGGTTCTATTGATGTATATACTGATGTAGTATACGATTGTCGAAGTTGGCTGCAAGTTTGTGAACTTGCGCATAATATGTCCTTTTCATGAAAAACTTTTTGAACATTTTTAATTATCATTTTTGCTAAATTCCAAGCTTGTGTTTCAGAAAGATTAGTAGAAGTTACTAAAAGGTTTATAATTTCATTCCTAGCAAAATGACTTCCTTTGGAATCTGCCGTTTTATATCTTTTTATCATTATTGCGGCTGCTCCGTCTATTATCATCATATTATTGAAACGGAATTTAGAGTCTCTAATGCATTTTCTTATTTTGTCACGTATTAACATTTCTCTAAGAGTTTGAATAGAAGTGGTATTGCCACAAGAAACAGTTAAATTATTGGAATATTTACAGTGCTTATTGTATTTCGCTTGAATACATAGTAATTTGTTTGCTAGGTCTTCAGCAAGATTCTGGATGTGCAGATTGTTATTTATGGGACACTCTATAATAATAGGTAAATCATTAATTAAATTTAGTATCACTGTTTTTAAAATTAATTTGTCATTGCGTGCACTTGCTTGGTTCAACAACGGGTTAATGCGAAATGTAACAAAATCAGCTAATATAAATATTTTATTCTTTAACATGCCGCTATGCTGTGTTTTCGAGTATATTGACTTTAACCAATCTATAACACAAATTTTTATTTCAATGTCTCGTGGATCATTTGTGACCTGTGTGATGAAACTAGGATGACATGACGTCAAGGATGTGTGCACTGCTGTGACTGCATTTTTTCGTCTCGGCTTAGGATGGTTGGTGCCAACGTTTTTTCTGTTCACTTTTTTAATTCTTTGCGTCAAGCGATCGGCTAAGCTGCGCTTATATCCAATTTCTTCCGTTTTAGAACCTGAATACCAAATTGGTATTTTGTCAAGACATGAGTCTATTTCATGTTTTATTTTTTCGCCATAATCTGGACTTCCTATTTCTTCTGAGAGCTTGAATAAATTTTTGACCAAATCGTTTATGACGCTAGTACTTTTGTCTTTATCTTTTTTATCTAGACCTGGGTACATGGGTACTTCACGAATCCACTCGTTTACTTCCTTATAGATAGAGTTACTGTTGCTATACTGCCTTTGCTTTTGTTTATTACTATTTAGGGAAGCCTTACTTGATCTATCAACAGTTTTAGGAGATATTGTTTTATGAGAATCCGATGCAGTACTGTTGAAACTATTTTTATTTGCTGCATGTTTAGATGTATTTGGATTCTTATTTTTAAAATTTCTCTTTTTTGCAGCTAAACTAACGGCTGAAGATATATCAGAATCATCCCCTGCTGCACTATCAACAGATAAAACTTTGTTAGAGGGTGTACGATCGTTGGTTTGTTTTTCAATTGTAGTACCATTATCAACCACATTCGGCGCATTAGTTGTTATATCAGCCGATGATTTATCTTCGTTATTTTTTGATGTGCTTGGTCCGTTTTCTTCATCAAAAGTTTTGACTGATCGAACAATAGGGAATTTCGGAGCTTCAATATTACCAATATACGAATCACTACATGTATATCTATCAACACAATCTGGAAATGTCATGCTGTTATAACCGCCACTCGTACAGCTACTATTGTTTTTGTAGTAGGCATAGTTTGGACTGCTTTCTACGTACCCTTTAGTGTCATAATAGTCCTTGCACTTATTTCTATAGTCTGTGTATCCATTACAACTATCAATATATTCAGTACAACCGTCACTTGGTCCAGTACAGCTATCAACATATCGGCATGCACCATAACAACCGTTTGCATAATCGTTTCGTTTTTTGTTTTCCGGAATCATATTTGCGGGTGTAGTACAACCATCTACGTACTTTCCAGAGCGTATATATACATTTGAGCTACAACTTTCTCTACGTTTAGACGTATCAAAATTGTAACGGTTATTTTCATCAGCAATTTTGGCCTTTTTATCGTCACATGTAGCAGTATCAGTGCAACATTTGCCATCGTCAGCATTATTTTCAGTAATATGCATTTTACTACCTATTCCTTTACTTTGGCTGCAATCTGTTTTATTATGTCTACCTTTATCATCCCATTGTTTATCAGAAGACGTGTCTACGTTTTCTTCAAATCGGTTTTTACCATTGCTGCTTTGGTATCTATTTCTCCAAGAATCAGAAGTCGAAGTACAGCCGTCTACACATTTTTTCTCAGATGATACATAGTTGTTATCACTCTTTGTGTACTTTTTAAAGGATTTAATGAAATCATCTTGATGTTTGTCAGAGCGATTGAAGCTACGTTTGTTGTAACTACTAGAGGTGGGAAGATTCTGACAATCGGAGCATTTTTCTTCGTCATATTGGTCAAAATCGCGCCCAGCTCTGATGGAAACTCCGTTTTTCAATCTTGATGATACTAACTGAAATGAAACGCGTGGATATTTTAAGATAGCTATTTACAGCTGAGCGCTACCGTGGCTCGGGTGATACGTTACATGTAGGTATTGTAGGTCCCGGTTATTTAACCGTTTAGCCACGTCAGAAGCCTTAAGGTAGCTTAAAAACTGTCACCCAGGCTTAGCTGTTCGATCTATTTCGTCATAGACTTCCGAACAGCTGTATACGTACGTATACATGCGGAACTTTAAAAAATTCAATGGAGTAGTAGAGTTGTATTCTTAAAGTTCCGTATAGGTCCTATATAATTATAGGCCTCCAGGGCGAAGTCGCGACGGACAGCAGACAACTAGTTTTATTTATTTTGTTGCCCGACGAAAAAACGGAGGAGGTACTCAATTCGACGCGTATATATTTTTATGTATAACCACGCATAACTTTTTACGTAGTAGTCCGATTTCGATTAAAAAAAAGTATTGGAAAGAATATATGTACTTCGGAATTGGTCTCATTTAAATTTCGTCGAAATCGGCCGATCCATTTTTGATAAATCAACAATAATGTGAAAAATGCTGCATCGATCGGTGCGAAATATTCGCGAATTCTGCACACGGCTGAAGTCGGTCATGCTATTTTTTGCGAAAAAGACTGAGACTTACAGAGGTTTTTTTGTCGCATCGCCTTCCGCATTGCTTGGAGTGATTGTGAATTGTCATCCGCTCCTTGATCATCGGGCACTGGTTCTGATTGCAGGACTGAAAAAGAAAGATCGAGTAAAATAATCTATACGATGGATCCAAGGTTTTATTTTTGAATCGTCGCCATGTTTATACAGGGTTATCTGCTTGCTCTGTACTATGCTGAAAGGGGATGATTAAGACCATCATAATAAAAACTTTTTTAATATGGAGCGATCCTGGCTTTCGAAATTAATCGATAAAAGGTAAGCAGTTGACTTCCAACTGCTTATAATACTTATTACGTAACCAACTAACCAACGTAATGCTTACGATAAAAATAAGCATTTTAAGGATAGGCCCATGTTCAACAGTGCACTACTAAAATTAACCGGAACTTAAATAAATAAATTTTAACAAAATTGGTTGTCTTTAAAATCGGTTTACAGACGATAATTTTACGTGAAAACTTTATATGCGTTACAAGCCGAACGCTCAGGCCGATCGTGCCTCTCTATCTCTTGTTCAAGCTCTCACTTGCACGCT
This sequence comes from Hypomecis atomaria, assembly GCA_964007245.1. NCBI lineage: Eukaryota > Metazoa > Arthropoda > Insecta > Lepidoptera > Geometridae > Hypomecis > Hypomecis atomaria. Next base: position 8,012,937 of record OZ023308.1, on the reverse strand, counting down.
CGGCCCAGGCGGAACGTGACAATGAGTCACGCTTTTTCGTGCGTACAGCCGGCGTTCACCGAATTATAAGACTTTATCACGTAATAATTATTTTTCATAAAAAATCGCAACACTGACCTCCACCGTGTACAAAATTCGAATAATTTGCACGTTTCGATGTGACATCCATGTGTATTTCTGTTGACTTATCAAAAACGGCTCAGCTATTTCAATAAAATTTAAATGGGACCACTACGGAAGTATACCTACTCTTACGAAGTAAAAAAGTATTTTTTTAAATCAGTTTACAATTGGCGAAAATATCGATAAACAGACAAACACAGTACCTCCTCCTTTTTGGAAGTCGGTAAAAAAGGTCACTTTGGTTGGACTTACATATCCCGACAACAGTTTTTCTTTCAAACTCTTCCAGCTAATCATATATCGCACGTCGATATCCCTCGAGTGTCTCCGTCCCTGTCGCTCTCTCCCTCGGTCCCGCGTCGTGGCATCTCTGTCTATCTTCATAGTGCATCTCTCTGTCTGTTGGCTAGTTTCGTGGAATATGGGTGTCTGGATTTGAAGAGACCTGCAGGGTTCTGAGAAAACGGCTGGTTATAAGTAAGTAAGTTCGTATAGGCCGGGTGGCTAGACCTGGTGTCAGAGTTTTTAGGCTGCCTGAAGGCCTCTGACATGGCTAAACGGTTAAAACAACCGTGACCTACAATTTAACGTGTCATCCGAGCCACGGCTGGTTATTATATACAGGGTTAAGGGATGATTTATATTATTAGGATGGGGCGGGCGCGGGACGGGCCGGACAGGGCCCGTACGACGCCCGGTCGGGGCCCGTCCGGGCTTTTACACAAAATGTGTGGAACAAAATGTATGTACGTGTGTCGTACGGGCCCCGTCCGGCTCGTCCCGCGCCCGCCCTGTCCTAATATATAAATCATCTCTAAAGCCACGTTATCAAACTCTGACACCAGGTCTAGCCACCCGGCCTATACTAACAAACAGTACGAGTTGGCTGTCCTTGGCTCGGACCGGATGCACTCAGACGGCTAATCGGAAGCTATACCGCAGTCGCGGGGCAGGAAGAATTTCGTACAGTGACCTGTTATTACCTGTCTCTGTCACTCCCGCGTAAATATAAATAGTCTCGCTCGCACAGATGCAATGGCCGGCGCATCTGTGCGAGCGAGACTATTCACATTTACGCGGGAGTGACAGAGACAGGTAATAACAGGTCATTGTACGAAATTCTTCCTGATCCGCGACTGAGGTATAATCGTGTTGTGTAGTTGCCTGAACGTAATCTGAGCGCATTCGTGAGCGAGTTCGAGCAGCCTCTACTTGAGGCGGACTGAGGCAGCTTTTCTTCCTCTCTTTCGCTCAGGACTCAGGTGCATAAGGCTGAAGATCGTGTCTCCAGTTGCGCTGCCTCGGATGGAGGCAGCCGCTCGCTCCGAGGCTCTAGAGGCAGCCTGGATACTTAGCTTTAAGGTCGGTATGTATCCATCTGAGCAACCTCTACTTGAGGCGGACTGAGGCAACTTTTCTTCCTCTCTTTCGCTCAAGGCTCAGGTGCATAAGACTGAAGATCGTGTCTCCAGTTGCACTGCCTCGGATAAAGACAGCAGCTCGTCCCAAGGCTGCCTCTAGTGGATAATTAGCTTTAAGGTAGATATACTAAGCGCCAAACAAGTCGGCGGATGAGAAGTTAGCCGCAGATGACAATTCGCCGTGATTCACTAATTATTGCGCATGTGTGCACAATGTCGACGCCGCGTGGCGTAGGAAGCGCGCGGAAGGCATGAGGTTGGCGGGCGGGTGTGCCCCGGCGTCCCGTCTCTCTGCATACCTATATTTCGGCTTTTACGCAGCGTTTGCGCATAAATTCCCATCCGCTGACTTGTGTGGCGCTTAGTAGGTATATATGTATCCATTTGAGCAGCCCCAGTCTGAGCCTCAGTGCCCTGAGTGCGCTGCTCCGATAGAGGCAGCCGCTCCTCCCAAGGCTGCCTCTAGTGGATACTTTGGACTTACCTAAACTATAGTAGGTGTTAGCCATACCTTCATGCTGTCCTTCGCGCATATCTGAGAATAACTGATTATCAAACCCCATCGCATATTTTTTTATGTGTTTTGTAAATATTTTTGTACAAAAGTCACATTGTAAAATTGACAATGTTTGTCTATGTCAATGCTAGCCATTTCATAGCATGATGACAATGACAAGAACAAGAAAAAAATTGTACATTTACAGAGAAGAAATCGCGTGAACAATATGGATATAGGCACAGGATACAGGTAAGATTGGCACTGGACCGCGATGAGTGGCTTAAAAATCGGCCAAGTGCGATTCGGACTCGCGCACGACGGGTTCCGTACCGTGTTGGAGCCCCTTTGGCCCCATTTCTCTTGCCATTACTCTAATAGCGAGCAAAAAAAACTCCTAAATATCACGTTTGTTGTATGCGAGCCCCCCTTAAATATTAATTTTATTCTGTTTTTAGTATTTGTTGTTATAGCGGCAACAGAAATACATCATCTGTGAAAATGTCAGCTGTCTAGCTTCACGGTTCATGAGATACAGCCTGTCGACAGACAGACAGTCGGACATCGGAGTCATAGTAATAGGGTCCCGTTTTTACCCTTTGGGTAAGGAACCCTAAAAATGGCTTAAAAAATGGCCTGTGCGCAGGAGTGGGTGATTTCGGGTTGGAAATGATGATGATGAGAAAAGTCCATTGATTTCCATCTGTTGGAGCATCTAGGTTTCCCTAATGATATATGGGGTTATACGCTTAGGGTCAATAAGCGGAGAGGAGGTGATTCAAACCATTATTATGAACAACTTATGAACAACGATTGCGTGGAGACTTGATTGAGACCTTCAAAATTCTCGATGGCTTCTATAATCTTCCGAATATTCACGACATATACACCTTGAAGGAAAATATGCGCGATAGCAGACGCCATAAATTCCTCTTACAGCCTACACCATCACAAACCAACACTGCACACCACATCCTCTGCAACAGAGTGGTTTACAACTGGAACAGGTTGCCTGAGGATGTAATCTCAGCAAGAACTATAAACACATTTAAGAATAGACTGGACCTTTGGATAAAGAAGGAAAAAATTTCCTTGACAGATAAATACTAATATTATTCGACTCTGCTTGATATAGGCACATCAGTATACACTGCTCGCCTATAAACAAATACTTAAATAAACTTTTACTATGGGGCCAAATCGAAATTCGAGAAAAATAATCAACTGTTTCATTACATACATTTTGACAATTTAGAGAGAATTTTATATGGGGCAGCTGTTTTTCAACACTTCTTTACCGGCGTTGTGCACTTTTTGTGATGGGTAAAAAATGTCAAACTCGCGTCAGGACGTGACCTGATCGAAAATTCGTAAGACGGGTTGAGCAAGTTTTCACTTCTGCCGGCACTCGCGGAGTGCAACCCGTTGTTGTTTTTTTTTCGAATTTCAAGTTGGACCCGTAGTAAAAGTAGTTGTCGGACATGATTAATTACACTAATCTATAACACACGCAGCGTTAGATGAGGCGGACTGATGACGTCGTCAATTCAATTCAATTCGTTTATTTACAGAAAATGTAACTTACAGCACTTAATACTAGGCGTTACATTTTTTATGCTTAAAGACTACGAATAAAAATATTACAAAAAAATAGAATAGAATATACAAATATGAAATAAAATTAATAGGAATAATAACGTATTTATTTTAATTTTTATAATTTTTACGCTAACTATACTTACCTACCTATCAAGACTGCAGGATCGCGCTGGATGCAAGCCGCTTTCAACCTGTCTTGTTGGAGATCTATAGAGGGGAGGCCTATTTCCAGCAGTGGATGTCCTATGGCTGTCCATATGGAGTAGAATAAAACTTCACGGTAACAAATTAATCTTTATAACTTCTACCTTGATGCATGTCTAATTGACATTAGCTTTTCTCTTCTGACTTTGAAACGCGATGTGATTGTAAAATTCTAAATCTTCTTTTAATTTTGATTTTGAGTAATTTTCTGTAAATATTTTTGTTTTGAAATGAGATGAAAATTGATTTGTGAAATGTAAGTATCAAGATAAAGAAGTGGAGTCCCTCCGCGCGGAAGAAGTTAAACTTCGACGAAACAGTGCTTTCATACCCCCTCCATGGTAGCGTTGTTTAACGCAACCTTGTTGGAAGTCGCATTAGAAGTTTCACTTCAAAAAATCCGAATTGTGATATTCTGTGTATGTATGAATGGCGTACCTAACTAATACTGTACTTTGTTTTACTAGCTTTTTAATAATAATACACTTCTGAACATAGGCCTATCCACGAAAGGTAGTTGGGCATTATGCACCACGCTGGCCCAGTATAGGATGGTGGATTCACGTACCACGCCGTCGAATGTCTTTTAAGGATTTATGCAGGTTGCTTCTCAATGTTTCCCTGCACCAAAAAGCTAGTCCTACATAAGTACCATACTAGCAAATTCCAAAATATTATTGTACCTACCTAGTAAGTAAGTAAGTTCGTATAGGCCGGGTGGCTAGCCCTGGTGTCAAAGTTTTTAGGCCGCCTGAAGGCCTCTGACATGTCTAAACGGTTAAAACAACCGGGGCCTACAATTTAACGATTTAACCTACCCAGTCATAATTATACTAATACTCATACGTTCATTATAAGTTCCTCCATGGAGCCTACCATGAAAATAACATCCTGTTCCGTATAAAATTTTCAATCAATTACTTTCTAAGAACAAGTTATAAAACAGCTGTTTTGGTTTTTTGCTATTCCGGGGTTGGTCTCGAAAAAGTTGGTTATAATGATATCCTTTTGATTTTGATATCCTTTAGATATCTTCAAGTTAAGAGTGAATAGGTATCTTCTAGGTCTACATACTCTATAGGTATTCGGCTACTTACAACTTCGCTTTCCATCATTCCGATTCGAGTTCGTGGCTAGAAATAGCCCTATTTTGCATAATAAAACCTAGAACCTGTCTGTGGTCTATAGGTACACGCTACGAGTATGCTTAAAATACTGCCGTCTTACCAAAAAAGTTTTACGCACGCTTTAGGCAATGTTTAACAGTACAAATTGCACGATTAAACAGTGTAAAAACCGTGTTTAAATTTTTTGTGGTTAGGCGCCTGATGCGTGTCTCGTGTATTGCAGGCCAGGATCTGACGCAGATGACTGGCAGAGCTGTTACAAACCTGATGTCTGGTTCGCTGTCCTTAGATTCCTTAAAATGAAGGCAAAATGAATGTAAGTATTGTGCTTTTTTTAGATTAAGTAGAGCCCATACGTCTAGGGTTTTAGAGTTTTTAGTGCCGCGGATGAGTGCGAAAGCATGCTTGCAACCCCGGCACCAAGTGCTGTGGTGGAACCATGGAGCAAGTTTCCATAGAGTCACTATCGAGCAAAAAAGTGTCGTAAAAGTGATGTAGGTAAATATCTAAGTAAGTATGACGGCGCTCGGACATTTTTTTACTACTTTCACTTAGGGATTGTGGTTCTGTAGATTTGCTCGAAGGGTGGAACATTCCAGGGTTTTTAGCGGGTATACCGACGAGTCTGCGAGACTCACATAACCACCCACCCAATAGAAAATGCTTTATGTATGTACCTATCATTCACAGCGTCTCGGAGGCAGAAGACGCGGTGAATGATACATAAATGAATTTTCCCTGGACAAATAAGTCTTTACAGCCAAGTTTGCATGGTTATATGAGATCCGCTGTTTCTCTTCTGCTGGTGGGTAGATATTTTTATAGGTTTGGGTCATTTTGTGACAGTGACATGACCGTTAGCTATGAAGCTCAAATTGCACCCGGCATAGCGATCTTTATCCTGCCCCATTCAACTTGTCCTCTTCCCAGTCTTCATAACATGATGAAAAATAAGTTTATTCAAGCCGTGTGTCAGATTTTAAGCTGCCCGCAGATCTTTGCCTGAACCATACGGTTAAACAATGTACCACTTGAGCCACAGTAGTGCACAGTTCTAAATGCCAGCCGTGGTTACCCAACCGAAGGACCGTGCTGTCTGTTGCCAAACTTCGATTATAGGAATACCTATTCAAACGATGCTATGCGCGCTACTATATAGATAAATAAACCGTAGGTATTGTACATCATCATCATACGCAGCCTTCTTTATCCCATTACTGGCTCTGTTTTATGGTGCCACCTGCTTCGACCAAATCATACGCGTGAGCTCAAATACACAAAGAAAACTTATCCATATTTCCACAGCTTGTTCTCTTCGTTCGGTGAGCTCCATCTGCCGTGATCATGGACCCGGCCGAAGGTATGATGGCGGTGGTGCGAGCGTTGCCTCATGCTAGCCTCGCCATGTCACTGCTGGACGGAAACCGGCAGTACACGCTGATGTCAAAGTCAAAGTCAAAGTCAAAAGTATTTATTCGTGTAAATTGTGGTTACAAAGGTCTTATTTTATAAATATACAGTACAACACAATTAGCCAATGTGGCATACGAAAATTGAATTGAAATCAATTCCATTTTAAAGATAGTGTATTCTAGCAAAGATTACAAAGGTTAAGTACCTACTAAGATATTCCAACCTATATAATATATAAAAAAATTGTTTTTTCTTTTTCGATAGACTACGATGAATTAAGTATTAGGTACTTAAGAATTTACAAAGGCTAAATAAATACTATACAGATGCCCAAGGAACACGTCGCTACAGCTGCTTCTGGTGGTGAGAAATAGTATGATAGAACCTGAACTTGACTTAAATAAAGCTAGAATTACTGCCAACGTTAGTGGTGCAAGCGTTTATTACCTCAAGCTGGCTTCGCCGCATGTCGCTGCTGGCCGGCAACCGGCAGTTGGTACTCGCTGATGCCCAAGGAACACGTCGCTTCAGGTGGTGAGAAATACTTATTCCTATGAAGTTCCACCCGGTTCACTTGAAAGTATTTGAATCGATAGCAAAACCAATTGTGCTATAGGAAAAATAAATTAACCAAGTGGGGATATTGGGAGTATATATTATATACTACGTAGCTTGGGCACTTTTTTTGCACGATTGGGACTCTATAGATACCTATTTGCTCGAAGATTTAGGTATCTAAATACGGCAGAATCTATACCTTTGTGCACCGTGGGTTCCCGTACAGCATCTTTCTTCTACGGACATAATCAGGTTGCCCAACAATGTTTTCCTTCGCCGAAAAGCCAGTGGTGCATAAACCCGTACATAAATAATAATGCCAACGAACTCCTTGGTACGATATTGGGTTTAAACACACCTCACGCTTATAAGACGACAGTACGTCCACGGCTTACTCTGCCTACCACCCTTTTAACCGACTTTAAAAAAAGAAGGTTATCAATTCGACTGTATGTTTTTTTGTAAGTATGTTACGCGATTCCTCCGCCGATTATGAACATATTTTGACGATTTTTGTTTGTTTGGTAGATCATACTTCAGAGGTGGTGGTCCCATTTAAATTTTATCGCGATCGGCCGAACTATTTTTATCAACCATAATCAAAAAATGGTATACATCGGAATGAGCGAACTATTAAAAATTTTTACACGATTGAAGTCGGCTGTGCCATTTACGGCGAAAAATAAAATTACTAACTTCACTACAGATAGCAAATAATGGTGATTATTATTTTAGTCCAAACAGGGCGACCCGTGCGCACGGCTACGTACGTGCCAGCAGTCTCCGTGCAGCACGCGGGCACGGACGCGAGCTCGGACAGGATGAGCACCGCGCACAGCCACGGCACGCAGGCGGTGGACGGCAGATACGCCAGCGTCTACCAGGTATTTGGGAAAAGATGGAACATACTAAATAATATAGAGAAAGATACTTAGCACTTTGTAAGTATCAGGAACCGAGATGCATCACGCGTCGCAGTGCTGACAAAGGAAGATACATGGTTCAAACTGGGCAGGCCGTGCGCGCGGCTACCTTCGTGCCTTCCGTGGATTGTGTGGATTCCGTGCATCAATGACACTGACTCAAAACTCAGGTCAAAGAAAACCCTGGGCTCTTAGTATCAGACGTCAAGATACATCACGGGTCGCGGTGCTAACAAAGGTAGATATGGTTCAAACAGGGCGACCCGTGCGCACGGCTACGTACGTGCCAGCAGTCTCCGTGCAGCACGCGGGCACGGACGCTAGCTCGGACAGGATGAGCACCGCGCACAGCCACGGCACGCAGGCGGTGGACGGCAGATACGCCAGCGTCTACCAGGTACTGGAGAATAAGATTGAACATACTCAGTATAGAGAAAGATAGTACTTATAGTTCGGCCGTTCAGAGAATGCGTTCCTGACACGTCATCTTGAAAAGTTTTTGGTATCATCTTGAAAAGATATCTCGGAAACTATGAAATTTCATTAAATGGACCTTAAAACATTAAATTGTAAACGGTAAGTTTTACAAAAAAGTTTAATGGAAACAAAAGATGCGAAATTTTATTTTCTACAATACAATTGCCCTTAAGTACATAGTTTCCGAGATATCGGCCAAAAACATTTTTTCAAGATGACGTGTCAGGAACGCATTCTCTGAACGGCCGAACTATAGTTTCATGAACCAAGGTACATAACGCGTCGCGGTGTTAACAAAGGTAGATACATGGTTCAAACAGTAGTGTTCCGATCCGATTTCGGTGCAAGTAAAATGTATGAAATATTTATTCACTAAAGAGGTTTCTACGTGCATGTGATCTTCATACACCGTTAGCCATTAGGTATATTTGGTTGCAGATGGCGCATTGCCACGTGCATCCGACTTCTCCTCCCGTGCAGCTGACGGAGTTCCCTCCCCAGCGCGCTGAACTCAGCAGAGGTTTGATACAATCATCCTCATCATACAAGTGTAGTCCGAATCTAATTATTGGCGTGTGTGAAGTTAGCTACAAACTGCGAAAATCTCCACTCCTAACCGCTGCTGATAAATTAATCACCATACAGGGTGACTGGTAAATAATTTTCATCCTTTTAGGGGCTTATTCTGTACATCAAAACTAACAACTTTTGTTCTGCGGCTTTTGCCAAAACTCAAACAAAAAATTTGTTGTTCCATAGTAAAATATCGTTCACCCAAAAAGTCCATAGTAAATATCGTTCACGACAACAGTCGCAGAACAAGAGTTGTTAGTTTTGATGTACAGAATAAGCCCCTAAAAGGATGCTAATTATTTACCAGTCACCCTGTATAGTATAAAGCAAAACCGCTATTTTTGTGTGTCTGTCTGTGTATCCGCTTACATTTTCCCACAGATCAGGAAACTTATCTGTGCATTTTCCAAACTAGACAAGAGATTGCAATGCGGTTTTCATTATCTTTTAGAATATTTCTTCTGGAAGGTTTATAAAAAAATATCAAAATCAAAAATCATTTATTTCGACCAATCACTGAGTCACAATTTAGCGTAGAAATACAAGTCATTTAAAAGATGTCAGACAAAATCAAATAATATTACATACCTTCTTACACTTTACACAAATCTTAAAATACGCCTCTCGACATATCCTTGTTAGTCAATACATGAACCATCAGACAATGGTTCATGTATTGACAGTCAAAGCGATTCGCAAAAACGCTTAGGACTCTGTTGGGGCTGGCCCGGATCCTGCGCGCCAAGGATGTATATAAGTACACCTCTTCCGCAATGAAAAAGTAACAATTACTCGAATTTCTGATCTCATATGTTGTAAATATATTTTATAAATTATTAGTTTAATAAGATCTCTATTTTGCTAGGCTTGGCTAGATGAAGCCAAAAATTGCATGTCCGCTAGGACAGACTGTTGATACTAAGAAAATTGTACCCACCATCATTCTACACAGTTTGAGCAATAAATTTTACTTTTACTTTTACTTGCATCGTCGTGTAAAAGCAATCGACACGCCCTTCAGCAAACATCCCTGACGCACTACAATATCGTGGTAGCCCCATCAGAATCCTAAACGCATTATTGTACTGGACACGAAGAGCGCCATACTGTAATATTTCATTGATAGTTAAAACTCCTCCCGTAACCGGGGGAAGCCACGGGCAGCTAGTTTGCTTATAAAATTGCTAGACGGCACCTAGCTAACTTCACAGTCTTCAAAAAATTTGATTCGACATAAGTAAGTATAATTAAAGTACCTATAAGTTAAATAGGTCTAATTTTCTGTTATTGACCGAAACATAAAAGTCGGCAACGTGAAGTTAACAAGTAAGTAAGCTAAGTACAAGCTGCGCAAAACCCAATCAACTCAAAAAGCTTTATGTGAGCTTCAGTCAAGTTCAAGTTAGCTACACTAAGCTAACTGAAGCTCACATAATAGCCTAGCTGTGGTTGCGCTTAGCGCAGCTTGTAGCTAACTTCACATCCGCCGACTTGTATGATTCGGCCTATACTTATTTATTTTCCATTGATTCTAGGGCAGGGAAACTTCGAAGTGGGGGGGATCGGCAGCGGCGAAACCAACGCGAGCCCCACCCGGCTCACGCAGTCCTTCCGGGGAGGGATGAACTGGCCGGACAGATGTAACTTATTTACTTTTATATAGATTCTAATGCTAATGCTCCACCTGCGCCATTGGCGCTCTAACGTAACGCTTACCAGTAGTCTAGTGGTACTTATACCCGCCTTACAATCCTGAGGTCTTGGGTTCAAATCCCGGTCCCGTACCAAAGAATTATTCGGAATTTACGTACGGAATTTCACACCACTGGCTTCTCGGTGAAAGAAAACTCGGTAAGCCTACATCCTGCAGTGGACTATTAATAAAAATAGGTAAAAAAACTTTTTAAGTTAAACGGTTTTATGTTAAACATACATTGCAATGTTTAAGATAAATGTACTAAAAACCAAAAAATAATAAAATATATACAGTCGTGGGAATTATAAACATATGCATAAACTAGACTAAAATAAAACCGTGGGGCACGTCAATTGTCCGTGAATGTCCAACGATGAACTAGTTGAAACATCTCTTTTATTTACATTGAGTTTATAACTATTGGAATTTCCGTGCCCCACGGTTTTATTTTAGTCTAGTCTATGCATATGTTTATAATTCCCACGACTGTATCTATTTTATTATTTTTTGGTTTTTAGTACATTTATCTTAAACATTGCAATGTATGTTTAACATAAAACCGTTTAACTTAAAAAGTTTTTTTACCTATTTTTATTTTCTAGTTTTTAGTTATATTTAATCAGATACCTAAATTACATATTCAATTTCTAAATTTAAATCTTATTATACGCCATTTGGTGGCTGCGCCCATCTTAAATATTGAGGTTGTATCCATCCATCCATCAGCCATAAGAAGTCCACTGCTGGACATAGGCCTCCCCTATGGATCTCCAATAAGACCGGTTGGAAGCGGCTTGCATCCAGCGCGATCCTGCGGTCTTAATGAGGTCATCCGTCCACCTTGTGGGTGGACGTCCTACGCTGCGCTTGCCGGTACGTGGTCTCCACTCGAGAACTTTTCGACCCCATCGGTCATCAGTCCTCCGCGCTATGTGCCCTGCCCATTGCCATTTCAACTTGCCAATCCGTTGGGCTATGTCGGTAACTTTGGTTCTTCTACGGATCGCCTCATTTCTGATTCGATCTCGCAGAGAGACTCCGAGCATAGCCCTCTCCATAGCTCGTTGGGCTACTTGGAGCTTACTAATAAGGCCCATAGTGAGAGACCACGTTTCTGTGCCATAAGTCATCACTGGCAACACACACTGGTCGAAAACTTTCGACTTGAGGCACTGAGGTATGTCGGACGAGAAGACGCTACGCAATTTTCCGAACGCTGCCCAGCCGAGTTGGATTCGGCGATTGGCCTCTTTCTTGAAGTCGGACCTACCTAACTGGACTACTTGTCCTAGGTAGACGTACGAGTCAACGACTTCAAGAACCGAGTTCCCAACAGAGATCGGGGTGGGTACAACATGGGAATTACACATGACTTTCGTCTTGTCCATGTTCATCTTAAGACCCACCTGTTGAGAAACCCGATTGAGGCCTTCGAGCATCGTGCTGAGCTCTTCCATCGATTTTGCCATGACTACTATATCGTCGGCAAACCGAAGGTGAGTGAGGTATTCGCCATTGACATTGATGCCGAATCCTTTCCATTCCAGGAGCTTGAAGGCGTTCTCCAAAGTAGCCGTAAACAGTTTCGGAGAAATTACGTCTCCCTGTCTTACGCCTCTTTTTAAAGGGATCGCCTTGGAGCTCTCTTCCTGTACTCGGACCGACATAGTGGCGTTATTATACAAGCACTTCAACACTCCGATGTACCGATAGTCAATACGGCATCGTTGGAGAGACTCGAGCACAGCCCAAGTCTCGAGGTTGTATAGTGCACTGTATTCTTCTTGTCAATCCCTTTTATTTGATATCCATATATTTGGAATTGATAAAAAATTGTTATCAGCCATTTGGTAGCGGCGGCCGTCTTAGATTTCAATTTTGCATAGTGAATTGTATTTTACTTGTTGAGACCTTTCATTTGATACCCATGTTGATGGGATTGATAAAACCTAAGTTATCCGCCATTTTGTAGAGGCCGCCATCTTGGATTTTAATTTTATATAGTACATTGTATTATAATGGTTGAGCACTTTCATTTGATACCCATATTGATGGGATCGATAAAACCTACGTTATCCGCCATTTTGTAGCGGCCGCCATCTTGTATTTTAATTTTTTATAGTATATTGTATTCTCCTTTTTGAGCCCTTTCATTTGATACCCATATTGATGGGATTGATAAAACCTACGTTATCCGCCATTTTGTAGCGGCCGCCATCTTGGATTTTAATTTTTTATAGTATATTGTATTCTGCTTGTTGAGCCCTTTCATTTGATACCCATATTGATGGGATTAATAAAACATAAATTATCCGCCATTTTGTAGCGGCGGCCATCTTGAATTTATAATGATAATGAATAAACATAATTGTATTGTCACCAAAATCCAAAGTGTATACAAAATTTCAGATTAATCGGTTGACAGGAAGAGGGTGAAATTTTAATTACTAAATTTGACCCAAGAATAAAGAATAAATAAAACAAACGGGGTGAGCTAAATAAAACCGTTTAAAAAGGCTAGTACAGTAACGCTTCACGCTGCTAGTTTTAACACGATAAAACGTTGGTAATTTCTACGTACGCGCGTTCCTGCGTGTGATTTAGATTTATTGATGGTCATTGTTTCCACAACATTAGAAGTCATTTTACCCTTGAATTCCAAAAATAACCTGTTCCAATACAAAAGCCCTAATTAGTACGTGACATATGCACTTTCGCCCTAAAATAGGTTCAAACTGAATGTTCCAAATTTGACGTAGGCGGCGTAGCCTAAATGGCACAGGCTATAGTGCTCGGGCAACAGCGCCGCTGGTGAAAGGAGTCCTGCGATCGCCACTAGTAGTCTAATCTGATACACTCTACAACCTCTCTGATTGGAAAAGCTCCAAGATAATGTACGTGGGCTAACATTGCAACCTACCCTCTTTCAGCTGTATACACACCGCGTCAATCTTTCCACTACGAGCCGGACTCGTTCGCCGACTCGCTCCGCAAGTACCCCAACTTGTCGTCTGACCGGTCGACCGAGGTCGTCGAGCGACTCGTCAACTACACGCAGATGAAGACTAGTTAGTACATTTCCTTCCGACCGTATACACGCCGCACCAGCTGTAGGTACCACTACGAGCCAGACTCGTTCGCCGACTCGCTCCGCAACTTGTCGCCCGATCGATCGGCCGAGGTCGTCGAGCGACTCATCAACTACACACAGATGAAGACTAGTTAATAGTACCATTACCCATCCATCAGCCGTAGGACGTTCAATGCTGGACCTTAGGCGTTACCTATGGATCTCCAATAAAACCAGTTGGAAGAACTTTTTGTGCCGAATGCGTCTGTTTACCTCGTGGGTGGATACGTGGTCACCATTCGATAACTTTTCCACTCCAATGGTCATCACTCCTCTAGGTCAATCTGGTTGAACGGGGATTGCTGTTCAGCGCTCATTTCCCTTTTTAGCAGAGGTGATTGTAAAATTAACCGTTGGTACTTATGTTCCCAAAGAAAGAAATAAATCGTTTATTCACAGAGAAGAAATTGGGTACAAATTGTGAATGAAACAGATTTTTCCTTACATTAACTGATATGGAGCTAATTGAATTAACTAAATGTCTCATGTTATTTTTTATCAGCATGTTCGAAGCAATCTGGCAAATACGCGGTATCTCCAACGCGGTCCGAAGCCTGTTCCGGTCAGGCTGAGGATCGACGGAGCTACGCGGCCACTTCGTTCAGAACTGCAAGGGTGTACGAGCCAGAAGTCTGCATCAGATCAAAGGTATAGAAGACGGGTTATTTTTGACTCGTAGCAATCTGGCAAATGCGCGGTATCCCCAACGCGGTCCGAAGTCTATCCCGGTCAGGGCGTGGCCCAGGAAGCTACATGTCTACTTATCTCAGAACTGCGAGGATCTACGATCCAGACGTCTGCATCAGATCAAATGTATAGAATATAGATAACAGAAAGAAAACATCGGGTTATTTTTGGCAGTAGTTCGTAACAGTCTGGCAAATGCTCCATATCCTCGATGCAAAGCTCGTAGCCTGTTCTGGGCAGGGCTTGGCCCAGGAAGTTACATGTCTACTTAGCTCAGAACTGCTAGAGTCTAGGAGTCAGAAGTCTGCATCAGATCAAAGGTCATATAAAAAACACTAGGTTGTGGAACCAAGAAGACAACATGTGAGTATATACCCTTATAAAGTACCTATTGAGTTTAGCTTCTGTTGATTTTATTTAAAAAAACACTAGCTTTTGTCCGCGGCTTCAACTGTGTGATATTTTGTTCTATCCAACGGGAATCTCTTTTTTCTTGGTCACAGATATAAAAGTCGCTTATGTCACTTTCCAACCTTTGAAGTCAAGTCTATTCGTAGCTCTATTGCTACTTGAAAGAGTAACAAACCAAAAAACACGCTTTCGAATTAATAACATTAAAACGTAAGGAATAAGGATTACTTTAAAATTTTATTTTCCTTTTTTTTTGAGGTACTCGACGAGTCTCCCACAAGGGATACGTGCCAGAATGTGGACTACGAGACCATGGAGTACAAACGATCGCTCTACGAGAGGGACTATGATGTGAGGTACCTCAGGTGAGCAGTTAATTTCTTTACTTTATGATTAATCTCCCTCTAAAACCTCAAAAAGTGCGTAAAATCAGCTTCACTGTTTTTTTTAGCCTATACGCATACGAGTATACTACCTAATGCGCATAGGCGAAATAAATATCAGAGGACATCTTACACACGGCCTCTGACCCCAAACTAAGCAAGGCTTGTGATATGGCTGCCAGAAACTGATATACTACATAGGTATACATATTTTTAAATACATACTTATATGTATAGAACGTAGACCTAAATAACACCCAGACACCGAGCAAACACCAATATGCCCTGGGTGGGATCGAACCCACGCCTCTTTTATCCAGAAGTCAGGTTCACTAACCACCGAGCCACCGAGGCAGTCAAATCCAACTTAGCGTGAGTGAATACAAGGTACTGAGTCATTGCATAGAAGCCTAGCAAATTCATTATGTCAGTTGCGAAAGCAGAGGATATCTGGCGCAGCTTTTAGCTAACTGTGAAGTTAGCTGCAAGCTGTGCAGATCCGCCAAGGAGTTTGAATCGCCTATACAGGTCGCGGCATATAAGTCTAGCGCTGAGCGAAGTGTGGAGTGGGTGGCTGCACATGAGCTTTTTTTTTAACGCAAATAAGTCCGCTTTTGACCACCAAGTCACCTGTTGCTCAGCGGTAAGTTTAGTATAGCGGTCAACATGCGCAGCCATCCCCTCCAGAGTACCGTCAGCGCTAGACTTACGTGCCGCTACTAATTGTACCTACCTGTTTTGTTTCAGAGAGGTCAACCGACGAGCAAAAGAGAGCGTCCGCAACTGTTCCACCTATGTAAATACAGACTATTATTTCATCGCTGAGTTATCACACTTTTTTTTTCGTGAAAAGTCCGCGCTTGATCTACGTTGTGGTCAAAGCTATGGGCACGCTAGAAGATATCTATTCATTATCATCATCATCATCATCAGCCTGTATCGACCCACTGCTGGGTGTAGGCCTCCTCTCCCTTGTGCCAGTTTTTCCTGTCTCGGGCTGATCTTATCCACGCGTGTCCCGCGATATCTATTCACTCGACTGATTTTTTTATTATGGGACGGGATGACGGGATTAAAAAGCTGTCACGAAGGCTGTTCATATTCAATCTTCTTCTTCGTCGAGTCAATGGTTCAAAAATGATTAGGTATTTATATAATTTTCTCCCAGTATTTTGCCACTGCGACCACGCAGGGTGTAGCCTTGTAGGTATAGATCTTCCATCGTACCGGGGCTCGGCTCGAAAGTAGGTGATCCATACTCTGCTCAGAGGCACCGCAGTCACATTCTACCCTATTAGCATCCGAAAATCCCCACTTGGCTAAGTTTACCCTGCAACGACCCAATTGAGTCCGGAGTCGGTTTATCGACTTCCACGTGGGTCGCGGGAGGTTGCTGCCTGCTGGGAGTGATTCTGCTGGCTTTGGAAATTCAGGAGGTGGTGTTAGCAAAAATTCCCACAACTTAAACGGGCTGTTCATATTCAACACAATCAGTTCATTTGGTTCATACAACCTTTTCTTTAACAAATTATACATTCATTATAGTCAATTTTAAAAGGCAATCGTAAAAAAAAGCAACTTAAAATATTGCTGTTTCTTTTTCACTGAATGCATTTGAAAGAGAGAACAATATTTTAAGTTGCCATTAAATTTACGAAGACGCCTTCAAAATAAAATTGGCCACATTGACTTCTATTCCTAGATCTAGAGCATTAATTACAATACCTACTTCTTGATATTTTAACAAGCTAGACCCTTCACAATTGACCTATCTTTATGTTTTTATTCGTTTCAGCCATACAGTCACACAATATGTCCTCCCATCAAAGAGAGATATGACCACCTACCGCCGAAAAACAATGTGTTAGAAGAAATAAATATTGTAAGTTATAATTTTCAAAGACAATAAAATAACCTTTTATTTCTTTTTTAGGGTTCCGTACCCAAAGGGTAAAAACGGAACCCTATTACTAAGACTCCGCTGTCCGTCTGTCTGTCTGTCACCAGGCTGTATCCCATAAACCGCTATAGCTAGAAAGCTGAAATTTTCACAGTGATGTATTTCTGTTGCCGCTTTAACAACAAATACTAAAAACAGAATACAATTTATATTTAAGGGAGGCTCCCATACAACAAACCTGAATTTTAACCGTTTTTCCGGGGGGGGCTCCCATACAGTACGGAACCCTGCGTGCGCGAGTCCTACTCGTACTTGGCCGATTATTTTTAAATGTAGAAGGAAAGAGAGGAAGTGGAAGACCACGGATAGCATTTTAGATCAGATAAAAGAGAAGGTAGATGTCATGTCGTACGGGGAGGTGAAGACACTGGCGGAAGACCACGAGACGTGGAAGTTGCTCCACCGACAAGAGCCTCGTCTTGTACTGTGCCAGCCTTTTTAATAGTCCACTGCAGGACGAAGGCCTACCCACGAAGGGTGATTGGGCCATATCCACCACGCTGGCCCAGTGCGGGTTGGTGTATTCATATACGCCATCGAATTTCTTCCACGGACATAATTATGCAGGTTGCCTCACGATGTTTTCCTTCACCGAAAAACCAGTGGTGTGAAATTCCGTACATAAGTTCCTCAGAAACTCATTGGTACGGGACCGGAATTTGACCCTACTCAACCTCAAGAATATCAGGTCAGCGTTCCAACCACTAGACCACCACGGCACCACGGCCACGTTTGAATGAATTTTTCTTTCACCATATGAAAGTCCTAAATGCCCATTGAAATCCACAATGAAAACCTCACTTTAAGTGCTGAGTCCTTAGTCCAGGTTTAGATGTTTACTTAAAATTTCGCGTTCGCGTGTGGCCCCATACATTTTGGTTAGTTCTTCCTAGTTTCCGCCAGGGGCGCTGTACAAAAATCCATAGAGACATACGTAGCTGTAGTTTCAATTTACGTGTAAACCTGGACTAACCCCTCTGAATAGTTAACGTACCTTTAAAATGTAACCTATTGTTTCAGATCAACTCCGTTCACATGGAGACACAAGGTATCTATAGTTCAAGTGTTTGTACACTCACAGATTTTACAGATTCCAACCCAGGGCATCCGGATTACAAATCTATTGATCTCTGTGTTGTGTTTCATTAGCGTTCTAAAATGCATATTGCCTAATCACTTAGCGATGTCAGAGGCCTTCAGCTGGTAGACAAATTCATAGGACGTTCACTGCTGGACATAGGCCTCCCCTAAACAATTCCAATAAGACCGGTTGGTAGCGGTTTGCATCCAGCGCGACCCTGCGGTCTTAATAAGGTCACCGTCCACCTTGTGGGTGCACGTCCTACGCTGCACTTGACGGTACGTGGTCTCTACTCGAGAACTTATCGACCCCATCGGTCATCAGTCCTCCGCGTTATGTGACCTGCCCACTGCCATTTCAACCTGCCAATCCGCTGGGCTATGTCGGTAACTTTGGTTCTTCTACGGATCTCCTTATTTCTCGATCTCGCAGAGAAATTCCGAGCATAGCCCTCTCCTTTGCTCGTTGGGCTACTTGGACTAATAAGGCCCATAGTGAGAGACCACGTTTCTGTGCTATAAGTAATCACTGGCAACACACACTGGTCGAAAAATTTCGACTTGAGGCACTGAGTTATGTCAGGCGAGAAGACGGTACAAAACAAATTGATTACGCGTTACGTAGGCAAATTGATTTCTGGCAATAAAAATAAATCGTGCCGGGGGCACTAACATTCTGACTCTGGTACCTACCTTACCACCTGGTCTTGTCTGATACCAGTTGTCTTGTCTGTACCAGTCACCTCTGTCATTCACCCGGGAATGCGCTGGATGCAAGCCACTTCCAACCAGATTCTTGGGAATCCTTGGGGGAAGCCTATATCCGGTAGTGAACGTCCTACGGCTGAAACCCCTTCGGTGGCCTGCCTTTGTACTGTCCTGGAAGCTCCGGGATCTCCAGGAGAACGCACCGTAGCTCCCGGCACTTTTCTAATAACATCCTGTAATAAATAAATAAATATTAGGGGACATCTTACACACGGTCTCTGACCCCAAACTAAGCATAGCTTGTGATCTGGCTGCCAGAGACTGACCTAAATAACACCCATACACAGAGCAAACATCTATGTTCATCACACAAATGTTTGCCCTAGGTGGGGATCGAACCCACGCCTCTTCGACCCAGAAGTCAGCGTCACTAACCACTGAGCCACCGAGGCAGTCAAATCAGTAATCAACGACAACTTGTCGTCCGGGACTTGTTTTTTTTTCTAATGTTCCCCTGAGCGGTTATCAGAGTACTTTTGTATCTGGTTTATTTTCTAAGTTGCCAAAATTCTAATACAGTTTTTTCATATTCAATTTAGACATATACATTTATAAACATATAACATATAAACATATTTATTATCCATATAACACACGAGCAGAACATTGTTACAATAATCATTTTAACAAAACAGGTAAAGTTAATGTACTTCAATGTAAATTTTATGCACCCTGGATTTCGCACTAGGCTAGCCTGTGTCGCGAAATCCAGTGTCTTTCGTTTTTTTTAATTTAGGTTTGCACTTTGGATAGATGTGATTGTTATAAATACAGTAGGTACACATATACAATACTTTCACGTATTAATCTTATTTTCTCTATTTTCTTAGCAATGGTGGGGTAGCAAATATAATTCAATATATGCTTCCCATCATTAATTATGTATCATTATTTCTCATTATATCTTTACTTGCAATATCCAAACAGTTTTCTACAAATTTTTCAGATTTTTTTACTACATAACAATTCATTTGCATTTTCCTTATATTACCTATCTTTACTTTTAACCATATCTATTTAAGTCTGTTTGAGTGGATGGCTAGATCCCCATTTCCAACCACCCGCGAGCCCAGAGGCCCCCTTTTATAGTCTGACCGTTTAACTGAGTCCTCGCCTGCGCGGTACAGAGGCGCGGGGGTAGACGACAAAGGGGACTGAGACAGGTGCGAGCGGCGGGGACCCGCCGCTCGCGGTTAAACGGTCAGACTATAGATAGTCATCCACCTACAAAGATCGACGATCTGATCACTACAGCAGGATGAAGCTGGATGAAAAAGGCACACAACCTTGAATAGGCCCATTTCCAACAGCGGAACTCTTATGGCTTTTTTTATCGCGAATAAGACCGCGCTTGACCATCAACTCGCCTGATGGTAAGCGACTTTGTGGTCGAAGATGATGCACGCACTTAGAAGATACCTATTCACTCTGATCTTGAAAAACTAGACTATTTCTCTTAGGAAACAGGAATACTGTTCAGCCAGCGTAAAATAGCAACGTAATAAACGTTCTCTCTATCGAATGCCTAAAGTGAAAAAGAAACAGAACTACCTATGCTATTTAGCTAATATAATTACGCTGGCGCCTGTAATCGGGCTTACGGTATTCACTGTTAATGCTAATTTATCCAGATTTGGTAACAATTTATAAGTGTTCTATTTCGCAGCTGAAATCCCGATGGTGTCCAGAGAAGTCACCGCCGTGCCCAGGGTGCAGCCTTCGATGAGAAATGTAAGCGGTTTATTTTCTACTTAATAGCGATAGAAAAACCGGATCATTAAATGGGCTATAAATCGTAAACGGTAAGTTTTACAAAAAAGTTTACTAAAAAAAAATTTTATTCTCTACTATAATGGTCTCTATGACTTTTGCCCTAAAAGTGCGTAGTTTTCGAGATATCGGCCAAAACGTTTTTTTTTCAAGATGTTCAAGCGCCACCTGGATCTCAGTATTTTGTGATTTCATCATCATAGTACCTAAGTGAGCCTAAACCTTATGAAAAAAAATTGGATCGGAAATTTAGTGCAAAGTTGAATTCTATTTGTTTTGAGGTAGAATATACCTACTGATTGTTATGAAAAACTTTACTATGGGTTCAACCTTAAAATTGATTTGTATACAAGACCTTGAATTTGTATAGAAGAAGGCCTAATAAGTATTGAAGGTCCCAGGCTGAAATGATGATGAGTCTACAAATAGTACATTTGTTCCAGGTAGCAGTCCCCTTATCCCCGTCGTCGTCACAGTGTGACTTCTGCAAGCTCTGCGACTTCGAAGACCACGACCAGAACCAGTTCCAAGCCAAACTGTCGAACAAGTCCATTCAAACGATCAAGCTAACCGACTTCACCACAAAACCACAAAGATCAGTCTACACCTGCATGAGTTCCATCGACATAGCACAGGAAAAGAAAGTCAAAACCTGCAGAAAAACTAAGTCTCAAGAAGAAATCAAAATAAAAGATGATCTGGAAGAAGAATTGTTTGAAGTTATCAAAGATTTGAGCATCTATACCGATTTAAATACTAGCTTCAATGTAAGAAATGATCTGTTGAGGAAATTGCTGAGGATATACAGAACGGAACGGAGTGACAGCGTCAAAGTTAAACTAGGAAGATGTATGAGAGACCAGTTCTACTCTCATATAGATTCGAAGAACTTTACAAAAGAACTATCTGAGGATTTTACGGCCAAAATTCAGGCTCAAAACGTTGTTCTTAAATGTTACAATTCTATGAATGCACAACAGACAGATGCGGCATCTGGCAAAAATAATAGTGATAAGTGCATAGAGGAGATTGTAAAAGAATGGCTAAATTGTATACCTGTTAAATCGGTAGATTACTTAGAAAGACCAGTGACGAAAGAAAGAGTACTACACACTGTTGCATCCAAAATTAAATTTTTGATTAATAATAAAATGCACCACGAACGAAGCGAATCTCTGAAACCTGAAATCCTAGATATACTTGAAGGTTTACCTTTAGACGTAAACTTTCCAAACAGAAATCGTTTTTTGAATAGAATAGCAAGTAATCTAGTCAGAAAAATTCAAGATGTCATCTCAATTAATGTGGCAAATAGAAAGCTATGGGAAAAAGCTAAAAAAGGCGATGGGACACAAAGTAAAGACAGGTATGCGTACGCTTACGTTTTACCTGATGACAATGAACTGGAAAAAATTGTCAAAGAAGAACTTAAAGAATTCACTACAAAATTTCAAGTTAAAATTTGTCCAAGTACAGAAAAAGACATTTTAATTGAACTCATTGATTTGTTGGCCGATTCTTTAGATGCTATCCGATACGGTGAAGATGAAAAAGTAAAAGAAGAAATCTTAATACTGCTCTCAGACTTTATAAACCTTTCCAAGAATGAAGGCACATATTTTGTGAACAGTTTGGTTTACAATTTTAAGGGTTTGTTGAAAAAACAATGTACAGAAAATATTAAGCCACGTAAATTCGTTGTTTTACAAGACACTGTAGACGCAGTGAACACACAAACTATAGACACTTCTATTGAAAGAAAGACAAATCGAAATTTGAAAAGTAAACAAAGCGAGTACACTCAGCTTCTAGTTGAACGGATAGTTGAATGGATGAAAAATATACAAGAACTAAGAGGATTAAGTGCAGAATTGAAAAAGGTTGTTGCTCATGACTTAGCCGAAGACATAGTTCATAGACAAAAATACTTAGAATTGAACGCTGGCAAAAATAACTCAAACTATGATGAAGTAGAAGTATTAAAATATCAAATATTTAAATGGATTAGTAAACTAGTAGAAGAAAAAAGCTTGGTGACAACTGAGCACGCATATCAGCTTATGCAAAGAATACAGAATATACCAGTTACAATGGTGACTAAACCTGCAGTCACTGTTATGAATATAGAAACCAGAGTTCTCAAATGCTCTAAAAAAGATGTGGAATCGCTCGCAAGCGAACAAGGTAGTTCTGATTGTCATTATGAGATAACTTGCCAAGATTCTGAAATGAATAGTGAACAAAGAAAACAAAATTGTATCTGCACAACTTCATATGACATAATAGGTAAAAAATGTAATCAATATTGTGTTGCTGAAGTTTATACCAAAAATCTTGGCATCATGACTGATCAGGATCAAATGAAAACTGATAGTAGTTGTTGTCCTATTGATTTTCCAACAAAAAAGACAACACACACAGAAACTGATATGTTTCAAATGACTAAGACTTGTTCCACAGGCACTATGATGAATATGGCGGAGTATATGAAAGCAGAACATATTACAGATAAAAGAAACCGTTTTCCATCAAAAATAAGTGCTAATTCTAATCCTGCAGAACGAATAGCATTAGTCGTTTCTACATGTAGCATAGGGCAACAAAATACTCCGAAACCTCAGAGCCCACACAAACCGCTTTGTTGTGTTGTTGGTAATAAAGATCTTAACCAAACATCCACAGTTAAAAATTTAAATGATGAGTATGATCAATATCTACAAAACTGGGTATCGCAGATTCCCATAATTACTTCGAAGCCTGAAGAGCAAGCACTAATAGAAACTATGAGAAAAGGTATCTACAATGGCGTCTGGAAAGCCAGAACCAAAATACAAATGAATCCAAATGCTATGGAGAATCGTTATTATTACCAAGATCTTTTTGACGATGAACTTGAAGAGTTATTAGACTTACTCCCAAAATCATCTGAGCTAATAAAAAATAAGCAAATATTAAAGAACCAACTTATTGAGAAAACTATTAACGTAAATGAGCAAATCAATACCATTTCTGCACATCCATCTTATAAGCAACAATTAGTTGATAATATTGGTAATCACATTCCGAGAAAGAAGGTGGGTTTTACAGATACTGACATAGCTAAAACTTGTGAAGATATTCACAAACTAAACATCGCAGAAACGTTCATCATGCTTACCATGTATAGAGATAGAGATAATGTTAAAGCTAACGTGTATAAAAAGAAACTGATGAAAAATATTCAAGAGTTTTTTGAAAATTTGAAGAAAACTCGCGGAACGGATGTCAAAAATGTGGACTACAAGTTATACAAAGATGAAATTTTATATGCTCTCCACGGAGTCTCTCAGCCTAGTGACGAAACGATTATGGAAGAAGCAGATGAAGTTCTGGTTGGCTTAGAAATTGAACAGTGGTTTTCAGACCTTCCCCTTTACCCGACTGACAGCAGTTTTGAGATTCTATGCAGAAAACGATACAGAGACACACTAGCAAAAAAAGTTCATGAAATGGAAAAGCAACATCATAACTTGGCTAACTGTGAAGAAGAGCTCAGACATGATATTACTAGATTCATGGGAAAATTACCAATAAGAGAAAATGAATTACAAAATATGCCTTTCATGGTAGAAGAACTAGTAAATAGGCTGAAAAATAGGTCGAATGATCTTGTTTTGGGATCAGAAAACAGAAGATTATTGCCATTGACAAATCCTTCTGATTATGATGAGTTTAGTCGACATATGCAGCTTTGTTCCAGTTTTTCTGATGATCCGGACGCGAAGAAGCCACAAATGAATGAAAGCTCTTACATCATTAGGGGCGGAGAACGAGTCACAGATGAGAACAATCAGTTAGCAGGTGAATATGGTTTTGTCCATTTTCGTGGTGATACTCCGAATTCTACCCAGAACTGGGTTTCTATGCACGGTGACGAAGACCTTCCACCCATGCAGGATTCTAACATCAGGCAGCAGCAGCAGGAGCAAGAACCACATACTTCAGTTCAGAACCCTCCAGACTGCTGTAAACTGCAAAACGGAACTGCAAAAAATCAAACAATACCTCAAAATAATAGCTACAGGCAGTCACAGAGAGAAAATACAATGAGAGGGGAGCAAATTCCTTACACATCCCAACTACAACATACTCGCTTTTCTGGGTCTTGTGCACAACAGGCTGCGTCTCCTGAGAGAAGATCTTCAAGACCATTACAAGACACTTCGATGCCAGGTACATGTGTAGGACCAACATGTCCAGGACAAAGGCAAATGACGCCACGAGAACCCAGTCTTTATATATCGCGACCACAAGAAACTCAAAAGCCTGAGACATTTGCAAGACCACTTTCTCCGCAACAGAGGCCTTCAATGATGCCGCGGGGAGCAACTCCTTATATATCTCTCCAGGACACTCAAATGCCTGGGACTTTTCCAGGACGATCCTATCGAGAAGAAAGACCTGTTGACACCTCCAGATTACAAGAAACTCATTTTTCTGGTATATGCGCTGGACCGACTGCTCCCGATCGAAGATCTCCTGAACGCAGCGGCTTCCAGGAACATTTAGCTCCTGGCAGATTATCGAGAAACATCTGCCCAAGAGGTGAAGAAGGTCGAACACGGGCTATGGATTATCCAGAGGCACCAGGTCCCTCATACGGGCCTGAAGTTTCCACAAGGCCCTGCGACGTTCTATGCCCTGGTTCTTCTCAGGAACATTTCAGTTCAAGACAGACTCCGAGTGGGTTCTCTAGACAGCCGGTATGTAATTCAACGCCTCGGCAGTCTGTGCCTCCGCCCCATATTTCAAGACCTAAGAAAAGGACAGTTAAAATGGACAGATCGAAGAGAGACGCTGTGAGGAAGAGACTGGAAATGTCTGACTCTGATGACAGTGACTCTGAAGAAATATGTCGTTGCATGGAACGCTTCTGGAAAATGTGCAGGAAGAGGAGACCCATTTGCGAAGATTGTGACATGGATTATCCGCCATGCTTTCCTTTGAGGTTCGCGTATCCTTACTATTTCTGATTTTAATATTTCGTTTCGATCATTCACACAGTTCTAAGACTTCTAAGGATAGGATCTTTTTCAGATTGGACTGTACTGTAGGTATTGTACTTACTGGTATTGTGGTGTTATGTTCTAATCTATAATATGTAATAGTTTCACCTACTGACGGAAATTCTTTTATAAATAAATCGTCTGTTTTTGTACCTTCTGTTGTTTTTTTACTCTATGGTGAAAGCGTACCCGTGCGCTCCGAACGAACCGAACCGCGCCGGAAACTTCGAACGCCTAAATAGTATTTGATAGCAAGCGTGCGTATCGTGACTTGTACGGCCCGGACAGGTGCCGCCACGAAGTTCTAGGTAGTACTTCGTGGGTGCCGCAATATTGCATAGAGAGAGATAATAAGATTTCAGAAATATAGTGATCTAACTAAGGGTTGTGGACTTACCTAGATTGGTCTCGCTCGTCAAGCGGAGCGAGACCGATATTAATCTAAGGTTGTGGGCTTTATTCTAGTATGCTTACCTATTTAAAATAATTACGGATATTTGAGCATTTGGATTATCTTTAGACCTTCAAGGGTCTGTGGATGATCCAATGATTTTTATTGACCGAGCGTTAGTGAGGTCTCTGAGTCTAGTGGGACGAGCCGGCACTTGAGCTGTCAAATGTATGTTTGTATGTTTCTTTGTTCGACGATAACTCAAGTACTGCTCAGCTGATCTCCATGAAATTTAGCATGCACGTAGTTTATAAATATAGAATTTTTAAGTTCGAATATGAGCATCTTCTGTTCAGTGGTTGGGAAGATACGAGGCTAAAAGAGGCAAAACGGCGCCACTTTCTGCGGGAGTTGCGTGGGTCAAATCTAGTAATTAAAATTCGACCCTCTTCCCGTTGACTGATTGAGCTGATATTTGGTACACACACACCTTTAGTTCCAATGACAATACAATATTATTAATTATTATATAACTTTGTATAACTTTATATATTTAGACAATTTTATATATTTTTCAACATTAAATATTTTGGAGCGCTCTACGCAAAGTTACCTTTTGAACCATTCATATAATTAGTTACTAAGCACATTAGTTCAATCTTAAAAATCATAGATGGCTCCGTTCATCGAGCGACAAAATCCCGCAAATGACTTTTGTAATGAATTTAGTGAGCTATTTGATGTATTTTGTTTTCTGTGCGTTTTCGGTACGGTAGTACTCAAACTCATTCTTAACGAACATTTATTTAAAATCTTAATTTAAATTTTACAGTACCTATGTCAAGAATCCAAATTTTTATGGTCTTGTGAAAGTTTTTGAATATTTTGTTTAAATAAAACAGGACATTAAAAAAGTGATGACGAGAATTTTGCCTCATTGGCGTCATACGAGTATGAGTAAACTGTTGAATATTGGCACTACTTTAGGCTGTGGCTACTTAATCTGAACATCGCGTTCAATAAGCCTCCTACTGCCTGCACCGACGCGACGTGTCTCCTTTTGTCAGCTCTCCGTGACACTTACTACCACTAGAGCCGTCTGCGATGGCCTTTCCATTCCACCTCCCTCCCTCGACTGCTACGGGGCATTCTCCGTCGGCTCTCCTGTTATCAACGGGATAACTCTTCGCAAGGCCTACTACTGCAGAGCTGGCTGCAACGGATTTTCCAACTCGCTGTGGTATCTACTGCTATGGAGCGTTCTCCAGAGGCTCTCTCCTGTGACCGACTGGCCAGCTCTCCGTGACCTCTACTACTGCGGGGCCGTCTGTAACGACTTTTTCCGGTTTGTGGTATCTACTGCTATGGGATGTTTTCCTACGGCAGTCTTGTGATCGAAACCTAGCTATCCCTGACACCTACGACCACTGGGGCTTTTTGCAACGGCCTTTACAACTTTCTGTTGTATCTACTACTACGGGATGTATTCCAGAGGCTCTCCTGTGATCGACTGGCCAGCTCTCCATGGCACCTACAACAGGGTCTATTTCAATGGCCTTTGCAAAAACGTCGTGGACTTTCTTAGAGTAGCTCGCAGAGTGTGTACGCTTAGGTTTGATGATAGCTAGAGGACTGTAACGATTACTTATCTTTTAAATAAAATTGTATAATGATGCTGAATTTTATTGGTTTAAATCATTTACGCTCGAACTATGTAAAGAATCCCAAAGTAGGTTTCTAACTAATATTTTTTCATAATAGACTTTCTAACAGTGCATAGGTAGGTACTAACATTGTAACGTTCACGCTGAACGCCCCACGATTTTATTTTTGAGTCTGATTAATGCTCGAGTGATAAGAAAAGTAATGCGTTGAATGCAGTACCTATATGACCTAGGACAAGGTGATGATGTTTAATACCGTGCCTAGGACTACCAAAATTATTTTTTATCTTTTAGTACATTCTAACAGTAACTTCTCAATAAAACCGTTTAATTTAAAATGACTTTTATATATTTTATATGGTAAATGAATAACCGCTCTCTTTGTTCTTTGAAACTATGCGACTTCTGCTAGTGTTAGATTCCATTCAGTATGATCAGATTTAGCATAATTCAAACGTTTTAGCATAACAATATTAATTTTCGGCAAAAACTCATATATTTGAAACATTTTACCGAATGATATATAGGTTTATTTACTTCACTCATTATTGCAAAACTTTCATACCAATATTATTATTTTTTTAAATCACAGTTTTTATGATATGAAATAGGAATAGCGCGAGGTCTAAGTCCGGGGCGGACTACTAGTTGTATTATAAGTAGGTAAGTACCTATGTATAGCACATCTTTTTTCACACCCTATACCTTCTCCAAAGCTCCACCTATCGTCGTTCCACGGTACCGTGCTTCAGTCAATAGATAGGGATGATCATAGATGTATTATAAATAAAAACATTACATAAATATTAGGTAAATTCCTTGGGGATGATTTATATTGGGACCGGCTTGTCCCGGACCGGACTCCAATTATACTACGTCGTCTTGTCGTGCATGTCTCCTAATAGAAGTCCTATCTATTTAGTTTGTATAAAAGCCTAATAGTATAGCTACCTACCACGAAGTTTTATTACCTAAAACTTCATGGTACCTACTTCCTCTATGCGTGCAAGTGCATGCCTCTGTCTGCCTTCTTTGTTGCAGCGCCATCTTGTGTTGAGTAAAACATTTATTCTAAATTTGCTTGCTCTCGCCAAGTCTCTACGTTCTTTCTGATTTGCGAACTTTGGGTAAATGATAAATAATATTATCGAAATATCTTCCCGTTAATTTCAATTAAAAAAAAAACTATTTTGCATTTTGCCGTTTTTCCGATTGACATATTAATATTATT
Organism: Hypomecis atomaria; assembly: GCA_964007245.1. Classification (NCBI taxonomy): domain Eukaryota; kingdom Metazoa; phylum Arthropoda; class Insecta; order Lepidoptera; family Geometridae; genus Hypomecis; species Hypomecis atomaria. The sequence goes on along the minus strand of OZ023308.1, from coordinate 7,983,807 downwards.
TTGTTATCTGTGCCGGTTAAAATTTAAAAAGTTAACACGACGCCATGACAGGTCACGTGATGTAAATTTTTGTACGACATGCGCGTAATCGCTGAATTTTTCAAGTGATTTTGAAACGGTGAGACTCTTTTTCTTTCGAAAATAGTTAGTTAAATCTTTAAAAGTGAACTATATTATCTTTCTCGGGCAGTGAATATTTTACCAATAGCTGAAAGTGAGAGTTTGTGAATAATTTGTGCAAGGAAGTTGGTGTTGCTAAAGGTCGTTTTCTTTACATGGTAATGTCTCCTCCCGTTTATATTTACGTCGAAATACTCATCTTGTTCTTTGTTTTATTTGTGTTGAGTGTCTCCGCATTGCGCGGACGGTATTTCTGACCTATTTTCGTATAAATAAAACTTTCTTTACGGTTGCTATCTTAGCAAATGACAGGTCTGTTGCGAGAAGCAAAAACAGATTTCATTTGCAAACCTCGAGATTATTACTGTTTTTGCATGTTACATCTATCTTAAGCGAGAAAAAGGACCTATAGTCCGTATAGAAGCGTATCCTGCGTTCGAAATACTAAATGAGAGTTAGAATGCTAAGCCAAAATTTGCAAATAAAATGAAGGTGAACAAGCTCACAGGCTCAATTTTATAAAGCAGTATCAATTGAACTAACTGGCGATGACATCATAAAGACACACATAGCGTGTACATGAAGGAAAAGTTAGCTTACAAACAAGCCTACATAACTCATTCATTTTCTTCTAAATGCTGTTAGTTTTTGGTGAATCATAATATACATACACCCAATAAAACAATAATTAGTAAGCTTGTAGCTTTAGTCTTAGGTGGTATAACTTCATTTGGGTTTAAAAGTAATTCATTGGATCATGAAAGTAACAGGTCTGCTATTTATTTATTTACTTGTTATTTTTGTTAACTTTCTCTTTATGATTTAATGTAATTAATTTTATGACACAAATTATAAAGTTAGAAGTCAAAGCAAAGCAGGGCTATGGTGTACATTATGACCGTTGACAAAAACGGGGGGGAGGGGGGCGGGGGGGAGGGGGGGTGGTGGGGTAGCACCCCCTGGGGGTGGGGGGTTTCGAAACCCCCCCCTTTCGGAGATATGAATTTTTTAATTTATTAGTTTGTACCATTGCTAAAAAGGGTTTAGGAGGTGGTGGGGGAAGGTGCATTATGCCCAAGAGAGAGGGGGGGGGGGGTGTACGGAAGAACCCCCCACCCTCCAGCCCCAAATTCGGAGATAAAATATTTAAAATTAATATTTTACTATTGTAAAAACAAGTACCGTAGGAAAAATGGAAAGAATAACATTATACCTTCAAAAAAGGGAGAAAGAGTGTAGGACTTCTCCCAAAATAGCATCAGTGTTGCCAGCCATGTTAAGCTAAATAGTCCATGTTGGATCTGTGACTCATTTCGAACCTAAATGATCCATGTCTGACTTCCGAGTGGGCTCCCGCCAGAAACTCTGCAGTCAGCCCTGAGTGTCGCTACGCCAGCCTCGGCCTTCGTTGCGCTACGGAGGTCGCCGGCTCGCTTCGCTCGCCACCTCCCCCCTTCGCTCCATTCGGCCTCGACTTGGCTTGCTCCACTCAGGACCTCCTTTGAGTTTCTGGCTCCCGCATTTTTAAAAAACACTCTAGAGTCGTAGCCACAAGACTACGTGGGGTCGGGGTGCCCCGATTCGGATTTGTGACTCATTTCGAACCTAAATGATCCGCGTCGGATCTGTGACTCATTTCGAACCTAAATGATCCATGTCCGACTTCCGAGTGGGCTCCCGCATTTTTAAAAAACACTCTAGAGTCGTAGCAACAAGACTACGTGGGGTCGGGGTGCCCCGACTCGGATTTGTGACTCATTTCGAACCTAAATGATCCGCGTCGGATCTGTGACTAGTAAAATATTAATTTTAAATATTTATCTCCGAATTTGGGGCTGGGGGGGTGGGGGGTTCTTTCGTACACCCCCCCTCCCTCTCTTGGGCATAATGCACCTTCCCCCACCCCCTCCTAAACCCTTTTTAGCAATGGTACACGTGTTTTTGCCAATGTAAAATAATAAATTAAAAAATTCATATCTCCGAAAGGGGGGGGTTTCGAAACCCCCCACCCCCAGGGGGTGCTACCCCACCACCACCCCTCTCCCCCCCAACCCCTCCCCCCCCTTTTTGTCAACGGTCATAATGTACACCTGAGCCCAAAGCAGATGATTCACCAACGCTTGGTTAAAAAAGTAAACAATAGCAAGAATTTGCATAACATCTGCAGTAAATAGTGACAACAAAGTCAGTAGGACAGGAAAGGTAACCAAGAGGTTTGAAAAGCAAACAAAAGAAGTTATAACACCATAAGTAAGTTTGTATAGGCCAGGTGGCTATCCCTGGTGTCAGAGGTTTTAGGCTGCCTGAAGGCCTCTGTCATGGCTATACGGTTCAAATTACCGGGACATACAATATAACGTGTCATCCAAGCCACGGTAGCGCTCAGTTGGAAAATGCCACCTGCGGTCACCCATCCGAATACTAACCATGTGGACCATTTCTTAATTTCGGTGATCACTGACAAACACCTAGTCCAACTATACAACGAGTGCTATGATATATAATATAACACCATAAAGTCATGGTTGCATACTGTGCACTAAACCCTGGACACAGGTAAAGTCATGCCAGTAGGTATAGGTGGAATCGTTCACTTTGGTGGCTGTGATGTTAGCTACAAGCTGCACAACAGCCAATCCACATGCAGCTTCATGTGAGCTTCAGTCAGGATTGGATATTGCTCAACTTGTAGCTAACTTCACATCCACCGACTTGTGTGGTGCGGCCTATACCTTTGTATAAAAGGCAGAAATACTATCAATTACACCAAGAAGTCAACAATAATACCCTTTAGTGTCCAAAGCTGTAAACAATGCCATGGTGAATAGCAAATATAGCAAACCATCAGAGCCACAGAAAGAAAACTGAAATCTAATAGACAAGGTGCCTCAATGTCTTATTTACTTAATTCTTAGTGTCCGTAATACTTAGTTCTCGAATTCTGCCATTGGCCTTCAGTGTTGGAGTCTATTGTGTAGATCTGTCAGTTTGACAAATCTTCATATTTTCAAACATAAGTATCACTGCAGGGCAAAGGCCTCCCTTCCCTCTTCCATTTTTCTCAGTCTTAGCTTTAAAAATATATAAATATTTTTTGGGCCTGCAGAGAGGTCTCTTTATGTTAGGTGTCTACATTGAGGGAGAATAGCAGCAAAATAATAATAATGTGTAGTCTGCTTGTATTTCACTATTAACATTTCATAGCCTAACCATTCTTGTAATGAAAAGATGCCAGTGGGAGTAAGTACATGAATGAAAGAAAAAAATATCAACCTCAATTTATTTATTACCATAAAGGTTCGCGCACATTATGTCGGGCCGCAGCGGGGCGGAGCATATAAAATACAAGCGATTTGAGCCGATTTTTACGCTGCAATGCGGCCCGACATAATGTGCGCGAACCTTAATAAGTAATATTAGAGTTTTAACCAATATGTCACTCACTTTACACTTTATATATAAACTATCACAAATGTACCTACAAAACACATATGTAATAGGTAGAAATAAGGTTTAACAATGCTAATATATAAGTAAGCTGTGCAAAACATCATTCAAAAACCTGCAACCACAGATACTACTACTGAAGTATAACTAAAAGCATCTTGATTACAATATCATTTTTCAAAAAGAAACCTACACCAACATCAGTACATTCAAATTATGGTGCCACAAATATACATACAAATCAAACACACATCAAACTAATATCAATACATAGTATAAAATAAAGTCGCTATTTTGTCTGTTTGTTTGTCTGTATGCTTAAATCTTTAAAACTATGCAACGGATTTTGATGCGGTTTTTTTAAATGGATAGAGTGATTCAAGAGGAAGGTTTATATGTATAATACACCTGTGCGAAGCCGGGGCGGGTCGCTAGTTAGGTATATAGGCCAAATTAAACTTGGAGGTTGTGAAGTTAACTACCAGCTAGGTACACAAAACCCAGTCTTAACTGAAGCTCGCACACAGCTGCACAGGGGTTTTGCTTAGTTTTAAGCTAGTTTCATAGCCACTAAAAAGTATGATATGGCTTATATGCTTTTTATTAGGGTTCCGTACCCAAAGGGAAAAACGGGACCCTATTACTAAGACTTCGTTGTCCGTCTGTCCGTCTGTCACCGGGCTGTATCTCATGAACCATGATAGCTAGGAAGCTGAAATTTTCACAGATGATGTATTTCGGTTGCCTCTATAACAACAAATACTAAAAACAAAATAAAATAAATATTTAAGAGAGGCTCCCATACAACAAACCTGAATTTTTAGACGTTTTTCGCTCTATATTAATAATGGTACCAGGTAGATGCTTCAAATTTTCACAGAATATTTAGTTTTATATTCCCTTCAATAATAAATAATAAAATAAATATTTAAGGGGGGCTCCGTAAGTACGGAACCCTCCGTGCGCGAGTCCGACTCGTACTTGGCCGATTATTTATCCTACAAATTTATTTTACTAGGTGACCCGGCGAACTTCGTTTCACGCAATATCTTTATAAATTATAGCCTATGTGTTATTCTGATGTATAAGCATTACTATTGCAAAGTTTCGTCTCAATGCGTTCAGCACTTTTTGCGTGAAAGAGGAAAACATGCATATATACACACTTTCACGTTTCTAGTATTAGTAGGATTAGGCCTCCATCAAAATTGTAAACAAAAAGAATGTCTAATTCACCTTAGTCATAGTCATGCTGTTTTTCATCTGTCATAAATATTTTGCTTATCACAACCTTTTATCTAACTCATTAAAATGGTCAATCACATTAGAGATTAAATGATTATGTACAAAAGATTATCTACCTATTAAAAAAATAAATAAAATAATCAGCTAAGTGCGAGCTGGACTCGCGTACGAAGGTTTCCGTACAGTATGGAAGCCCCCCCTTAATATATTTTAATTTAATAATTTATTTTTGTAGGGAATATACAACTTAATATTCTGTGCATTTTTTAAGCATCTTCCTGTTGTCGTTATTAATATCAAGCAAAATAATGTTTCTTGTATGGGAGCCCCCCTTGAATATTTATTTTATTCTTATTTAATTATTTATTTTTGAAGTGATTATTTAACTAAATATTTCAAGCATCTACCTGTCACCGTTATTAATATCAATCGGCTAAAAATTCAGGTTTGTTGTATGGGAGCCCCCCTTAAATATTTATTTATTTCTATTTTTAGTATTTGTTGTTATAGCGGCAACTGAAATACACCATCAACAATTTCAACATTCTAGCTATAACCGTTCATGAGATACAGCCTGGTGACAGACAGACGGACAGGGGAGTCTTAGTAATAGGGTCCCGTTTTTACCCTTTGGGTACGGAACCCTAAAAAACATTTGAATTGAGAACCTCCGTTTTTTAAGTTGGTTAAAAAACTCACGTGTACTTAATGCATCCTATGTGAAGAGAAGTAGGTATAGAGTAACATAATGGCTGGCCCACATATTTTTTCACACACTTTCATTAAAGCTCACGCAATATCTTTATAAATTATAGCCTATGTGTTATTCTGATGTATAAGCATTACTATTGCAAAGTTTCGTCTCAATGCGTTCAGCACTTTTTGCGTGAAAGAGGAAAACATGCATATATACACACTTTCACGTTTCTAGTATTAGTAGGATTAGGCCTCCATCAAAATTGTAAACAAAAAGAATGTCTAATTCACCTTAGTCATAGTCATGCTGTTTTTCATCTGTCATAAATATTTTGCTTATCACAACCTTTTATCTAACTCATTAAAATGGTCAATCACATTAGAGATTAAATGATTATGTACAAAAGATTATCTACCTATTAAAAAAATAAATAAAATAATCAGCTAAGTGCGAGCTGGACTCGCGTACGAAGGTTTCCGTACAGTATGGAAGCCCCCCCTTAATATATTTTAATTTAATAATTTATTTTTGTAGGGAATATACAACTTAATATTCTGTGCATTTTTTAAGCATCTTCCTGTTGTCGTTATTAATATCAAGCAAAATAATGTTTCTTGTATGGGAGCCCCCCTTGAATATTTATTTTATTCTTATTTAATTATTTATTTTTGAAGTGATTATTTAACTAAATATTTCAAGCATCTACCTGTCACCGTTATTAATATCAATCGGCTAAAAATTCAGGTTTGTTGTATGGGAGCCCCCCTTAAATATTTATTTATTTCTATTTTTAGTATTTGTTGTTATAGCGGCAACTGAAATACACCATCAACAATTTCAACATTCTAGCTATAACCGTTCATGAGATACAGCCTGGTGACAGACAGACGGACAGGGGAGTCTTAGTAATAGGGTCCCGTTTTTACCCTTTGGGTACGGAACCCTAAAAAACATTTGAATTGAGAACCTCCGTTTTTTAAGTTGGTTAAAAAACTCACGTGTACTTAATGCATCCTATGTGAAGAGAAGTAGGTATAGAGTAACATAATGGCTGGCCCACATATTTTTTCACACACTTTCATTAAAGCTCAGATGCTAACGTGGGATTCCAAATGCCATTTCTTAGTAAGTACATTGTTATTGTTATAGACAAGTTATAACAGTTTAGGTAAAATTAACGCTTTTATTTAATTGCTTCATAAGGTTTTATAGCGCTCATAGCGTAGTTTGACTAGATGATTGTCAACAATCACTGAAATTAAGCAACATTCTGCACGGTCAGTATTTAGATGGGTGACCCCCGGTGGCATTTTCCAACTGAGCGCTACCGTGGCTCGGATGCACGTTAAATTGTAGGTCCCGGTTGTTTTGACCTATGCAAGGATAAATGATAAACTATAAAAAATGCGCACTTATAATTAGGTCATTACTAGTATCTTTACAGTCATTACTAGTATCTTTAGGTCATTACTATAGTCAAACCGCTAAACTCAGACTTCGCCTGCGCGGGTACGGGGGCGCGGGGGTAGACGACAAAGAGGACTGAGACAGGTGCGGGCGCCGGGGACCCGCTGCCCGCGCCTGTCTCAGTCCCCTGTGTCGTCTCCCCCGGCGCCCCTGTACCGCGCAGGCGAAGTCTGAGTTTAGCGGTTTGACTATAGTATCTTTACAGACTTGCTAATGTAAAATATGATCAATATTTACAAACAATGCACTTTCACACATTTACACAGATGTGCGCATGCTATCAATTCTGACATTATGCTGACCTAGTGAGGGTTATCTCTTCATATAAATAGATGTAAACAAGTATGTATAGTACAATAAAATAAAAAATATATAGGTTGAATCATACAAGTCGGCATATGTCAAGTTATCTACAACCAGCGCTTAACCCAATCAACGCGCAGCACATAAAGTGAGCTTCAGTCGGGATTGGATACTGCGCAACTTGTAGCTATCTTCAAATCCGCCGACTTGTATGGGTTGCCCCATTTTTCAGTTTTTATAATGCTTGTTTTTTGTGTACTCTTTGTTGTCATTGTTGTTATCTTCAATAACCAATATCACTTTCATTAGGTTTATTTAATGTGATTTCCTAAGCTAAGTTTTTGAACCATTTTTTTTTTGGACATCTTACACATGGTCTCTGACCCCAAACTAAGCATAGCTTGTGATATGGCTGCCAGAGACTGATATACTACATATACATATTTTAAATACATACTTATATAGATAGTTCCTAAATAACACCCAGACACAGAGCAAACACCTACATATGTTCACCACACAAATGTTTGCCCTGGGTGGGGATCGAACCCACGCCTCTCAGACCCAGAAGTCAGGGTCACTAACCACTGAGCCACCGAGGCAGTCAAATAAACGCACCGAGGCAGTAAATTTATATTTATTATCTAAGGTTTAGACGTTATATACGGGTTGGGGAGCTGACGCCGACAGTAATTTAACCCACAAGTAGCGCTAGTACTCGTAACCATATAAAAGCTATAAGAAAAAAAACATAATCTGAAAAAAACTAAATAAGTGATTTCGAATATCGGCGTCAGCGAAACACAACAAACTTATCTACATCTCTTTTTGGCTTGGCACTTAAAAAAAGAACAGCAACTCGTTTTGTGCTGTCATGTAAAAAAACATTCTTAGATCAGATTGAATAGGATGGTTTGTTGTAAATGTATATACCTCTGAATACTTTTAGATTTATGTTCTAAATTGTATCTTTTCATGTGTATGATATAAACACAAAGTAAATCACTTCATTATCATCACTACATAGTATAAAACAAAGTCGCTTCCCGCTGTCTGTCCCCATGTAGGTATGCTTACATCTTTAAAACTACGCAATGGATTTTGATGCGGTTTTTTTTAATAGATAGAGTGATTCAAGAGGAAGGTTTATATGTAAAATATGTACACCTGTGCGAAGCCGGGGCGGGTCGCCAGTAAATAATAAATGGAAGATAAATCCCTGGCAGAGGACCGTGAGGCATGGAAGTAGCTGCACTGACAAGAGCCTCGCTCTTTAGTTTTGAAAATTATAAAAAACAATGCCCTTTCACACACGCACATTTCACACATCAATCAATGATGACGTCACGGCGACCTCGCGAGGTTATCTCCTTATATTGGCGTCAATGTCAGCCCAGCTGATAATGTGGCATTACGACCTAGCCTAGGATCACGGATGTAAGAGAGAGGATCGGGCGTAAGGTCGCAAAGGAATATAAGAAAGATTACTTTTCTGTTTGTGTGAGCATGACCTTACCCTTGTCATTTGCAGGTTATAGGCCGAATCATACCAGTTAGCAGATGTGAAGTTAGCTACAAGCTGCGCGAAACCTAATCAATGTGTAGCTTTGTGTGAGCTTCAGTCAGGATTGGATATTGCGCAGCTTGTAGCTAACTTCACATCCGCCGACTTATATGATCCTGCCTATACCTACATGTTATAAAGAATATACATGTTGCTTTGCAAAGTGATGACTTTCAGAGGTGTTGCACACTTTTATTTTTAACGCGAATAAGTCCGCGCTTTACCTCCAACTCGCCTGATGATAAGCGACGTTGTGGTCGAAGATGAAGCACGCAGACTTAGAAGATACCTATTCACTCTGATCTTGAAAAGCTTTAGATTATATCTCTTAGAAAACAGGAAAGCAGGAAGACTGTTTCATTCCCTGGCGGTTCGAATAAGAAATGTTGAGTCAAACAGCTTCGTACGTATCGAAAGAAAATCGACAGTGTAGGGGTGGTAGTGAGGCATTCAGCATTATGAACAACCTTTACTTTGGAACCACCTGGGGAATCTCGAAAATAATTCAGCTATAAAAAAAGCCGCAAAATGCGGTTGGTATACTAGACAAAAAAAAATAGGAAATCATAAATGTAAGATTTTGAGAAAATATCATCATGTAAAATTATAGAAGTAAATTTGGAGAGTAGTTTAAATGTTACAATAGCGATATTCATAGTGTTTTGTGTTCTGTTCGCAGTGAACAAAGCTGACGTAATTTTAAGAAAAATGTCTGATTCAGATCGCGGACCGTGTATGCCCGATCCCTCGCTATCTTACATCCATGTTTAGGACGTGTAGGTTTCTTTATATGGGCCGAGGAAGGCGGTAAATGAGTTTTAAATTTTTTATTGCTCTGATATGGGGCGAGATGATAGTGATAAAGGTCGTGCTGCATGTGATCAATTCAAACCATTTTTGTACCATTGGCACCACGAAGATTTGATCGGCACTGCTAGCGTCGTATAGGCCCAGCTAGTCAAGCATGCGACCACAAAAAGAACTCATTTCGACGTGTGAAAAAGTGAGATATATACCTACTTTGCCATAACGCTGTCTCGTTCTGACACGTCGAAAGAAATATTACTTCGTGCGCATCCTAGCCCGGCTGGTGTCAGAGTTATAAACAGCCAGAAGTCCCTGGCGTGAACTGTTCGAAAACTATTTAGAGTTTAGATAATATACCTAATTAATAAACCCCCGACACAAAAATATTTGACAACAAACTTTCAATTGACAACCATTTTGGGCACATTTGTAGAATTTTGGTTCTTCCATCCCCACTTTAACCCACCATAACTCTTAAACGGCTCAATCGATTTTTATAAAACATAGCTAAGAACACTCTCGATTAAGTCTCCTTTCATGTAAAAAAAACTAAACTGAAATCGGTTCAGTGGTTCGGGCGCTATGATGCCACAGACAGACAGACAGACAGACACACAGACAAACAGACACGTCAAACTTATAACACCCCTCTTTTTCCTCGGGGGTTAATAATAACATTAATTATCTTTTAAGTTAATTGGAAATTAAAAAAATTAAATTATTTTAAATTTTTGGAAAATAAAATAATACTTTCGTTAAGCCAGCATCAACCGAATTACTATCATTACGTAAAATAATTATCAAAAACAAAGACATATTTTAGTCTATTTGCCTGTGCTTCCGCTTCTTTTGAACTACACAAAATATAGAATTACGTATACAATACATAAGTAATTCTAATGCGGTTTTTTATCTCATTTAGAATATTTATTCCGAAAAGTTTATAGCTTTAATTCATTCGTAGCCGGGCGAAGCCGAGACGTGCAGCTAGTTAATGAAATTACAACTGCCGATCTCTTTCAGTTATGGTCTACGAAAATAGAAATCCCTTCAATCAACTAATAACGTTAGTAATAGACATATCGTACTTAGTCCAAAATATCCATCGTCAAAGAAGGATATTTATAGCCGTTTGATGTCTTGCCTGCATTTCGGTTGCACTACTTGCACTTACGCTATAGACGAGCGTTATAAACGCTAGCCGCCTTACCACAAAAGATTTAAACACTGTTTAACTGTGCTGTTAAACATTGTCTAAAGCGTGCGTAAAACTTTTGTGGTAAGACCGTAAATTTTTATTAAAGCAAGAATAAGAACCGGTTAAAAAGATTAAAAAAAAACAATCTTTTGTTCAAAGTGTAAATGTCAAAAGCCCCTTAATTTTAACCGGTTTTTACATGAGACTCGCGTTAGGCCAAAAATCGTTATAACCGGTCTAGCCGCTCAACCAACCGTTTTCCGTAAAAACAGTACTTATGTGTTATTTTAACCAAACGGAAAAGTAAATGTTTCCACCGGAAAGTTTTTCTTTCTGCCTATTTCAACTTTAGAATTTTTCATACTTTTTAAATGGTTAAATTTTTAGAACGTGTGTTTTAGATTTGTTTTTAGGGTTCCGTACCCAAAGGGTAAAAACGGGACCCTATTACTAAGACTCCGATGTCATGAACGATCTCATGAACCGTAATAGCTAGACAGATGAAATTTTCACAGATTATGTAATTCTGACGCCGCTATAACAACAAATACTAAAAACTGAATAAAATAAATATTTAAGGGCTCCCATACAACAAACGTGATAGGAGTTTTTTTGAGCGCTATTAATAATGACAAGCGGAATGGGGCTAAAGGGGCTCCAACACGGTACGGAACACTTCGTGCGCGAGTCCTACTCGCACTTGGCCGATTTGATTTGTTTAAGATTTTAATCTGGTTTCCAAGACCTTGTAAAAAGTTCCAGTCGCGTTTTTTATCTGAAACCCCACAAATATGGTGTGCAACTGAACTAAGATTAAAAACTCACGCCCACTATACTTTCTCAAAACTGATTTGTCTAACAAATGAAACATTGGAATGAACCTTGAAGTTCTCTAGAAAAGGTCAGACTAAAGTTCAAAGTTCGTTTAGGCCGCGTGGCTAGCCCTGTCAGAGTTTAAGCCGCCTCGAGGCCTCTGACATGGCAAAATGGTTAAAACAATAACAAATGCCACCCGCGGTCACCCATCCGAAGGCTGACCGTGTCGAACGTTCATTAACTTCGGTGGTCGCTAAGAAACACTAGTCATACTATGCTGTGAGCTCTATACTCTATAGTAATATAATTAGTTTAAAGTAACACTGGTAACAGAGTAAGTTACGAGTAGGTGCGCGATGTGTAGGTCGCAATAGTTGAGATAGGCATGCTATTTGTTGATTTTATTACTAGTCGTAAGATTTTCGATTCTGATTGGATTTGGAGGCGATAAGCCCTGCACTGACGTCACGCATCGGGTGTTTTGTGCATTTCCCCCTCCAGCGTCTACCCGAGCCAGCCCAGCTCCTTAAAGTAACGGAGCGTGGCTCTGGGCCGCTGGCGTAACTGCTCCAGTGGCTTGGATGTTATACTGGAGCGTGGCTCTGGGCCGCTGGCGTAACTGCTCCAGTGGCTTGGATGTTATACTGGAGCGTGGCTCTGGGCCGCTGGCGTAACTGCTCCAGTGGCTTGGATGTTATACTAGACAGCGATGAGGACGATGTCGATGTTTATGCCATAGCAATAGTAGCGTCATGTAACCCGCAAGCGATTCTAGTTTCTACTGTGCCTTTGCAACCACGACAGAGTGGGCTATCGGTGGCACCCAGCTTATACATGTGACTATTTAAGTTGTAGTGACCAGTAATGAGCCCTACCATAAGTCGGAGGTCTTGTCGCTGCAACCTCAAAAGATCGTTGGTGGTGTTTCTGTTCAGAGAAAAGAACATAAGTACAGAGTTTGGGAAAGCACCTTACCAATGCCTGTAATCCTCCCTCTTGTCCTAAATATATTGTTTTTTTTTGTCATGACGGCGCAGCAAATCACGCACTTCCACTGCTGTCGGCTTACAGGACGTCGTCTCGTGCCCTCCTTGGCAAGGGTGTCTGATATGTTGTTGACCGAACATAGGCCTATAAGCAATTCGAGCGAAATATCCGAATTTTGTTTGATAATTTCGCCAATTGTGAACCGAATCGAAAAATTCTTTTTTAGTTCGAAAGGGTATACTCCCATACTTCCATTACAATTTTACAGAAATCGGCTGAGCCGTTTTTGATAAATCAACAAAAATGTGGACAATTCGAGCGAAATATTCGAATTTTGTACACGACGGAAGGCGATTTTGCCATTTTTTGCGAAATTTCATTCATCTACACATATTCGATTTTACTGACAGCAGCCAGCCCGAATATATCACTTGTCTTCCTTGGTGCAGTTGGGTAGTACAGTTGACCGGACCACGTTTAAACAAAACTAACAGTCGTACAGTTAGCTGGACTAGGCAAGCCAATGTACTTGATGACACTATAATCATTTAATCATTCTGCCACTTACTATACCCCAAAACTCCGTCGTAAACGATTCTAAAAGCCACGATTTCTTACTATACTCCAAAACTCCACCGTAAACGATTCTCTATTGTAAAAATTCTTTGCACACAATAATTAAACTAATCCCCATCCGAACTCTAGTCTATAGAGGACAGGCCACTAATCGACTTATGTGATGTAAGAGCACTCTATCTTGTTAGCTAACACACTGATGCCGGCTAGTTAGGAAATTTATCGACGTATTTACACTTTTTGGGGCTATTTCGTACGCTATTGCCTGTAGCATGACTTGCAGGGTAAAGCGGCCTTTTTTGGCTTTATGTGGGCCTGAAAGTCGACGACAGGCCATGATTTGAATTTGTTACGATCACAGAGTCACCAGAGGGGATAATGTATTGTGGTCGATCGAGAAATGAAAGAAAGAGATGCATTGATTTAATATGGCATGAGTTAGAAAGTCATGAAAAATATATCAATTCAGTGGCTAATTGCCGTGTTTGAATGCTGATGGTGTCAAATTCCAATACATATATTTGACAATTGATAACTAGTGATCGTGATTGTCCATACATTTTTGCGGTTGAGAATTGCCTCAAGCGACAAAAGCGCTATCTCTCTTTTTGTAATAGCTCTGTGGTTACGATGATTGAGTTAGGTGACATTTTCTTTTTAGTTTCTTGATCAATCTGATCAAATTTGTAGAGTGAGTGTTGACCATCTAGCCAAAATATTAGTTAGTAGTTTGCTCGCTGCTCTTATCGCTTATCAAGGGATATTATTTTGTGAAATCCTTCCACCGTTAGTACTATGGTTGAGTAAATCGTTCATGAAATGTTAGTTTCAAGTTATTTGCCGCCAGGATAATATATAAATGGATAATTCGGATAATTTTAATGATTTGTGCTATAAGCCCAAGAAATCCCAAAAATGATCATCATGATGTCCATCATTAAAACACCGGTTATAGACCGAATATAACTTCTTAGCAATTGTGATGTTAGGCACAAGCTGCGGATAACCCAATCCTAACTCACTTAATAGCTGCGAGAGGATTGCATCTTGTAGCTAACTTCTTGGAAGAAGTTTGATTCAGCTTATACCATTAACAATATTCACTGCCCGAACAAAAGGACACCCAAAAACAACCCTATCGTTTTATTACTAAGACTCATTTCTCCTTGCAGCTTACCAGTGGTTAGAAGACTAGTAGCCACAGTGATATTCCGAGTCAGTTCGTGAGATGGTATACACTCGCGCCGGCTGCCCGTCGATCGAGCGGGACTCTGATCTGAGCTGAGACTCACTGATACAAGGTGAGATCATCTACTTACGTGTGGACATATCTCCTTGCAGTTTACCAATGACATCTACGAAGATTAGGGGCTACAATGATATCCAGAGTTAGTTCGTGAGATGGTATACACGCGCCGGCTGCCCGGTCATCGAGCGGGACTGATCTTAGCTGAGACTCAACGAGTACATACAATGGCAGTTGCCCACTTTTAGGCACCCCATAACAATATTAAGTGGAAATAAAAAGTATTTCTAGGGTCGTCAAAGAAGTAAGGCATATGTGACTGGCTATACCGATTCAACATCTGCGGCAGTATTGTGTACGCGTTCTGACGTTCGACTTCGCTTTTCCTCCCGTTCGCTCTCGTGGCGCGAGTAACTGACGTGAGCAGGAGAAAAAACGAAGCCGAATGTCAGAACGCGTACACAATACGGTCCCTGTTTCGCCAATTGTTTCTCCCATACGTTTATAAAAGACATCTATTGATCTTTCCCTTTGTTCCGGCAGATGTCGCACTACCCGCAGCCTGCCTCGCTGGAGGCGGCGCTGCCCCTCCTCATCAGGCCCGACTTACGCCTGCGCCAGCAGCTGGGCGACCAACTCGTCGCGTTAGTCAAGAAGGAGCCAGAGATCACGCAGGACATAGCCGCGCAGTTACTGGACGCGCTCATCGCTTGGCTCAATGGGGGGAACTTTAAGGTTAGTGTGTAACTGTAGTAGCTTGTGCCAGTAACTGGATATGCAAGTAGTGGTGTAATTCAAGAAAGAACCAGAGATCATGCAGGATCTAGCCGCGCAGTTACTGGACGCGCTCATCGCTTGGCTCAATGGAGGGAACTTTAAGGTTAGTGTGTAACTGTAGTAGCTTGCGCCAGTGATTGGATATGCAAGTAGTGGTGTAATTCAAGAAAGAACCAGAGATCATGCAGGATCTAGCCGCGCAGTTACTGGACGCGCTCATCGCTTGGCTCAATGGAGGGAACTTTAAGGTTAGTGTGTAACTGTAGTAGCTTGTGCCAGTAACTGGATATGCAAGTAGTGGTGTAATTCAAGAAAGAACCAGAGATCATGCAGGATCTAGCCGCGCAGTTACTGGACGCGCTCATCGCTTGGCTCAATGGAGGGAACTTTAAGGTTAGTGTGTAACTGTAGTAGCTTGCGCCAGTGATTGGATATGCAAGTAGTGGTGTAATTCAAGAAAGAACCAGAGATCATGCAGGATCTAGCCGCGCAGTTACTGGACGCGCTCATCGCTTGGCTCAATGGGGGGAACTTGAAGGTTAGTGTGTAACTGTAGTAACTTGCGCCAGTAACTGGATATGCAAGTAGTGGCGTATTAAGTCAAGAAGGGACCAGAGATCATGAAGGACATAGCCGCGCAGCTAGTCCACTCGCTCATCGCTTAGCTCAACGGGGGAGAACTTGGAGTTTAGTGTATAACTTAGCTTGCGCTAGCTACTGGAGAGTAGGCAACTTAGGGATGATTTGTATTAGACCGGGCCGGACCCGAACGGGGCACGGATGAGGCACGGCCCGGGCCCGGCACGGTCTAATATAAATCATCCCTAACTCGTCGCACTGGAGAAAACCTGATGGTCAGAGCGTTTTTCATGTTCCTCGTGTTCTCAAATACAATGTGAAGTTAGCCAGCCTGAATCCTGAAATTATTGGCCAAGCATGAAATTATTTTGTCCAGTGTTTGACCAATTATTACAATTTAGAGTAACACGAAAACGGCGCGGATATCCGTGGAGACAATCATCGATGTATCATGCACAGTCTGATTGCGTCTGTCGTGCTTCATTGCACACGTCGGTATTCTGTTATCTTTGCTCTAAAGAAAACATGACGTCGTTCCCGTTTCGAATTTGCACTCTTTTCATACCTAGTGAGATAATCAATCCATAGCCCAGTGGATTGGCAAGTTTAAACGGCAGTGAACAAGTCACAGCACGGAGGATTGATGACCGATGGGGTTATCTTGCACATACAGGGCTACCTGTTTAACCTGTGCTAAGCAGAAAGGGGATTCAGAGCATCATAATGTACAACTTTTACAATGGGACCAACTTAAAATTCTAAAAAAAACAGCTGTTCCATAGAAAATTGCTACTTGGAATATATTTTTGTCTGTGGTCATTGAAGTATGAAACAGCTGACTTATTTTCTCTAATTGCGTGTTGGCCCTATAGTACAAGTTGTGATTGTAATGATGGTTTGGATCACCTCCTTTCTGCTTAGTTTAGTATGTGTATAGAATAAGTCCGTCACGGCTCTTAGTCAACTGAGATGGAAGTCAGTCGGCGCCGAGGCGCGCTCCGGTGCGTCATTTGTGTTGTTTCTAACAGATTATTGTGTTTAAAATGGGTAAGATTTCAATTTTTATCCTCGAAGAGTGTACTGAACATTATCATTTACTGACTGAGCGAGCGAAGCGTCTTAGCTTCGAGATTGGCAAAATTTTATTTCATCTGTCCGCATGTTAGTTCTCTACTGGTCCCATTTTTCAACTAATCTTGGCAAAACTTGGTACAATGGTTCTGTATTTTGTCATCGGCAATTTTTGAATGGGAAAATCAGTGCATGCACTTTTGCATATAGGCTGACCACTAATTGTGGTTATTCATTGGGGTGGTTCTTAACAATCAAATTTAATTATGCTGTTCAAAAATTTTACTATTCCGCATTTGAAACATATTACCGCGCTAAGTGAATTTGCTTGATTCCATTCCATGTGAGAATTTGCTAATATGTATATTTTTGTGTTACAGGTGGCCCAAAACGGGCTAGAAGTGCTTGCGGCGCTGGCCGAGCGCATGGGGCCAGAGTTCTCACACTATGTGCCCACCGTGCTGCCTCATATCATTGACAGGTGAGGCCTCTAATCAACCTCATAGGTTTCAAAACGGGCTGGAATAGTTAACATAGCGCATGGGGCCAGAGTACTCACACTATGTGCCCACCGTGCTGCCTCATATCATTGACAGGTGAGGCCTCTAATCAACCTCATAGGTTTCAAAACGGGCTGGAATAGTTAACATAGCGCATGGGTCCAGAGTTCTCACACTATGTGCCCACCGTGCTGCCTCATATCATTGACAGGTGAGGCCTCTAATCAACCTCATAGGTTTCAAAACGGGCTGGAATAGTTAACATAGCGCATGGGGCCAGAGTACTCACACTATGTGCCCACCGTGCTGCCTCATATCATTGACAGGTGAGGCCTCTAATCAACCTCATAGGTTTCAAAACGGGCTGGAATAGTTAACATAGCGCATGGGTCCAGAGTTCTCACACTATGTGCCCACCGTGCTGCCTCATATCATTGACAGGTGAGGCCTCTAATCAACCTCATAGGTTTCAAAACGGGCTGGAATAGTTAACATAGCGCATGGGGCCAGAGTACTCACACTATGTGCCCACCGTGCTGCCTCATATCATTGACAGGTGAGGCCTCTAATCAACCTCATAGGTTTCAAAACGGGCTGGAATAGTTAACATAGCGCATGGGGCCAGAGTACTCACACTATGTGCCCACCGTGTTGCCTCATGTAATTGATAGGTGAGGCGTCCAAACGTTCTCATAGGTTTGAGGAAACGGGCTGAAAGTACTAGCAGAGTAAATGAGGCCCGATTTCTCACACTAATAGCCCACAGTGCTCTTTTTGACAGGTTTTAGTCGTTCAATTGACCCCATAGGTTCGAAAAGAAATTGCTGCGAACTGCTTGCATCCAGGCCGATCTTGTAATATAGTCTAGATGATTAAAAATATAATTAGTCGGAACGCATTAAAGACACCAGGAATTTACTGGATGTAAGCCGCTTCCCACCATCTAATCTTACTGAAAATTGTTAAGAAAAGACAGTCCTACACCAGACGCCTTAAAGCTGCTATGACACCAACCTTTATTGTATCCCCATATGGTAGTAGAATATTCGCATAGTTAATTTTAACGACAAACTAATAGTCCATTGTGATTATATGGTTCAGTGGCCCGACCGCGGGTGCTGAGGCGGGACGGGGTTTGTGCTATTGTTTTTATCGTGACGTGATGTCATGCGTCTTTAATTTTGATGTGAGCACACCCTGGATGTTGTATAAATGTTTTTGACTCGATACGTCTTTATATTTATTTTTTGCAAAAAATAGCATGACCGACTTCACCCGTGTACAGAATTCGCGAATATTTCGCACGGATCGATGTAGCATTTTTCACATTATTGTTGATTTATCAAAAATGGCTCAGCCGATTTCTATAAAATTTGAATGGCACCAATTTCGAAGTATACTCTTTCCAATAAAAGAATTTATTAAATCGGACTACTATGAAAAAAGTAGTGTGGTTATGTATAACCACACTACTTTTTTAAAAAAAAATATACCCGTTGAATTGAGTACCTCCTCCGGTTCGGTCCTTCGGTCAAAAATCACATCCGATGAGACGGTGCCATGTCTGAAAAGTGAGGCGAAGCCACAATATACCAGAGGGATAATGAGATCGATCGAGGAAATCTGAAAGAGATGCATTGATTTAATTTATGAGTTAGAAAAATATCTACATTTGGTGGCTTTTGTCGAATTTTTCGCTGCGGTACGTCAAATTTCAATACATATTTCACAGAACTCGCGTCAAGATTTTTGTAACATTTTTGTGGTTAGGAATTGCCTCATGTGACAACAGCGTTGTCCTTCTGGTATATCTGTGGATGAAGCCACAGACTTTTTCACTATTCTTAGAGTAAATAAATGAGTACCTTCGTATTTTATTTGTGACACAATATATTATGTTATATGAACTTATTATTTATTTTACTTGATGTTAAAAAAAATATTGTGCCTTTTTATAACAACATTTTTGGACTAATTTGATGCTCTTTTTTATTCGAAACTAAAATATTTTTTTTTAGTTATTTATGTAGACCATGGTTAGTTTTTTTTTTAAATTTGTACTTATTTTCTTTGCACCAATTCCTTTTGTATTTTTATTTATATTTGTGTCTAATAATTTCAGACTAGCGGACACGAAAGAGGCGGTCCGCCACTCGGCGCGCATTTGCCTCGCGGCGCTGGGCGAGTCCCGTGCCGCCCCACCAAGGGCTTTACTAGCGCGCCTCACGCCGGCCCTGTCGCATAAGGCGCCGCACACTAGGGAAGAGGCTCTCCGCTGTATACAGACATTGCTCGACACGTGAGTATTGTAATAGTATTACTCTAAAAATTGTCCAAGTGCGAGTCAGACTCGCGTACGAAGGGTTTCGTACCATATGGGAGCCTCCGTAGCTCCATTTCAAGCGTTTACCTATTGCCGTTTTTAATATTGAGCAAAAACGGTAAAATATCACGTTAGTTTTATGGGAAAGCCCTTAAAACCCATAAACTAGAAGCTCTCAAAAAGCCCTTAACTATTTATTTTATTATGTTTTTAAACAACAATTCGGCAACAGAAATACATCATCTGTGAAAAGTGTCTAGCTATCACGGTTCATGAAATACAGCCTGGTGACAGATAGACAGACAGACGGACGGACAACGAAGTCTCATTAACAGGGACCTATTTTTACCCTTTGGGTACGAAACCCTAAAAAGGAATTGTTTTATGTTTAGAAAGTAGTAATTTACTTCTGGAAATCGAAATATTTATGCTCGCTACGCTCACGCAAGTATTCTACTAAAAAGAGTTGTGTATAGAGTTTTACTAGGCGAATATGTACATTATACAGGGTTAATTGCTTGCCATGTACTAAGCCGAAAGGCAATGATTCAGAACATAATTATGAACAAATTTTACTCTGAGGTTACTCCGGAATTAGAGTAAACAATCAGCTGTTCCATACAAAATTGCAACTCTAAACCGAAAAAAATGAATGAAACAGCTGACCTTTTTTATCGTATTTTGAATGGACCCCATAGTAGAATTTGTTAATACTGATGGTCTGAATAACCTCCTTTCGGCTGAAAACACCAGTTCTCGATAACCTTGTATACTCGCCTAGTAAAACCCGGTCCTGTTTTGCTTAAGGCTCCGTATGCCAGGGAGCAGAAAAGAGATGAAATCCCCAATATTTGTTGTAGTTGCGAATCGGTACAAGAACTCGATTTGAAACATTCATGTTCGCTTACAAAAGAAGGATTTCGGCACCTCATACATTCGAATACCTGTTGTTTACGAATATACTCATTTTCTCCCAAGTTTATTTCTAAAAATGTTATGTTCGTCAGAGTAATTTATGACGCTTCTAAAACTGTTCTGATATGTACAAGTTCGTTTTTAATGAAGTTTTAAAATATTTGGCCATTGGCAGGGGATTTAGATGGTAAAAACAACAAAAAATCATTGTAATTTTTCTGGTGGTCTAATTTTAATTTTAACTAGTGATATGAAAACAGCAAAAAATCACTATATTTTTGAAGAACATATCATTATTAGAAAAGATGTTTTGTTCCAAGATTGCAAAAAAATAAAATAAAAATGTTTTGACAGGTCGAGTCTCTGCACCCTTCTTTACCGTGGTTTCCGTACTACATCGATTAATTTTTTTTTTAAATTTCGATTTCAGGCACGGTGCGCAAGAGTTGCAATTGCGCGCGGCCGTACCCAACCTTGCCGCTTTGGTAGGAGACCCGAGCAGCGCTGTACGGGATACAGCTATGCTACTGTTGGTCGACGTCTACAGACACGTTGGTAAGTTACAATTGCGCGCGACAATTAGGCATGATGACTAAAATATATAATAAATCTGTCAGATAGACTATCAATAATTATTTTTCGCAAAAAATGGCAAAACCGCCTTCCATCGTGTACAAAATTCGAATATTTCGTGCGAATTGTTTACATTATTGTTGATTATTCAAAAACGGCTCAGCCGATTTCTGTAAAATTAAATGGGACCACCTTGGGCGTATACCCTTTCAAACTAAAAAAGGATTTTTCGATTCGGCTCACAATTGGCGAAATTATCGATGTTCATCGTGTACAAAATTCGGATATTTCGCTCGACTGCTTACATTATTGTTGTTTTTTTCAAACACGGCACAGCCGATTTGCGTAAAATTTAAATGGGACCACCTCGGGAGTACCTATACCTTTTCGAACTAAGAAAGAATTTTTAGATTCGGTTCACAATTGGCGAAATTATCGATGAACATACACAAAAAAAAATACATACACACGAACATAGAACCTCCTCCTTTTTGGAAGTCGGTTAAAAATATTAGACACGTATTTTTCTTTTGTCAATTAAACAAATATTGATGAAGATATAGTCCATCAAAGTTCCGCGTGACGTCACAAGTGCCATACAAATGTATAGTTGTGTGAGCGAGGTGACGTCACGACCCACTCCCAAACTTAGACAAGATTTATCTTTGTCATTTGTTGTTTGATTGTCAAAAGAAAAAATACGTGTCTAATATTTTTAATAATCAAACTCACGGACTAATTAATATAATGTTTTTTTTTTACCTAGTCATCGTGTCTATTATAAATGGTGCAGCCGGTAGGATATGAGTGAACTTACGCTCCCTAAATCCCTTTATGGGGATTGATTGATTTTATTTGTTTGACGAATAAAAACTGTCGTTTATAGACACGGTAAGTTACAATAGGCAAGATGACTACGTAAAAAAACATCATTATAATTAATCCATGAGTAAGATTATCAAAAATATTCGACACGTATTTTTTCTTTTGTCAATCAAATGACAAAGATAAATGTTGCCAAAGTTTGGGAGTGGGGGTCGTGACGTCACCTTTCTCACAGAAGTCTATACATTTCTATGGCTCTTGTTACGTCACGCGGAACTTGATAGTCTATCTGACTGACTATTTATATTTTTTAATCATCATGCCTATTGCTCGTGTCAATTTTAAATGGTGCAGCCGGTAGGATACGACCGAACGTACGGTCCCAAAATCCCTTTATGGGTCTGGCCCTAGAATGGGATTTTGGGAGCGTTTTGATGGTTCCTAACTGGTTATAGGAATAATTAATAATTGAATGTTATAAGAATTATAGTTTAGAATTGGTATAATTTGGCATCGTTTGTTTCAGGTGAAAGGCTAAGATCTGATTTAAAGAAGAAAGAGCTGCTGCCGGCCCAGAAGTTCGCTCTTCTTGAACAAAAATTTGACGAGGCGAGGGAAGCCGGACTCATGTTACCTACTGGTAAGTAAAGTTATATTTTATTGAGATAGCTTATACAGGGTTATCCAGAACTGATGTAATAAGCCGAAAGGAGGTGATACGGACCATCATTATGAAACTTATACTATGGGGCCAACCCCAAGAAATGGTCGTCTTAATCACACAATTTTGGCTTATACATACAGGGTAAGCAGATTGACCTGTATAAGTATGTACCTATTTAAAAATATTTATATGTCTATAACTAGCTGATGGCACTATAAGAGAGAGGCTAGTATATTTTGTAGAGGTTTCCGTACCCAAAGGCTAAAAACGGGACCCTATTACTAAGACTCCGCTGTTCGTCTGTCTGTCTGTCACCAGGCCGTATCTCATGAACCCTAATAGCTAGAGAGTTGAAATTTTCACAGATGTATTTCGATTGCCGCTATAACAACAAACAAAATAAAATAAGTTTTTAAGGGTTCCCGTACAACAAACGTGATTTTTTTGCCGAGGGGCTCCCATACGGCACGGAACCCTTCATGCGCGAGTCTTGGCAAATTTTTATTATCTAGATAGATTTATATCAATCTCTGGCAGCCATATCAAAAACTTTGCTAGTATTAGGGTTAGAAACTGTGTATAAGAAGTACCCTAATATTTATTTATTTATGTAATTGATAAAGACTGGAAATGTCATCGTGTGTTATGTTGTTTCCAGCGAGCCAGGGCGTGGACGAGGCGGATTTCATATCTCGCACCGTGAAGCGCACCATGACCATACCTACCTCGGGGCGGACGAGAGACGGCGACAGCAGCGGGGCTTCTACGCCAGGTCAGTTATTACAGGAATCATACAAGTCGGCGGATGTGAGGTTAGCTGCAAGCTGGCGCAATCAACGCGCAGCTTTATGTGAGCAATATCATATCCAATCCTGACTGTACGAGTAGCTCACATCCCTCTTACAAGCTCTGCTCTCCTGGTACAGCGGCCGTAATGTTACTCACGTTATTAGCTCTCTCTCTCACTCTAGCGATCTTCCAAGTCAAGCAACGTTCGGCACAGACAGTCTTCGGATGGGTGACCCCGAGTGGCATTTACAACTGAGCGCTACCGTGACTCGGGCTCACTTACAGCTGCGCGCTGGTTGGATTTCACGCAGCTTGCAGCTAACTTCGCATCCACCATTGCGCGTGTGCAAAAAGGCGCGTCTATACGCGCCTACATGCGCTTTCAGAAACAAACGCTAGTCTGAAACCGCCCTATAGTCAAAGGAGTATATAATAATACTACGTATAGAACGGCCACTCGTTACCCCCCACCCGTTTGAGTCTTCCTCACTTCCACCCCGCGTCCACGGACGAGGCTTGTACACCGCGTGTGGGCTGCACTGGCCGGTGGATTTTCTAATAAAAACTACCTAGACTGTGACAATAGGGAAGATTTATACTGTGTATGGTTGAATATCAATGATACGTAACATAACAAGAAATTTTAATGTTTCACTAAGGATAACTAAAAGAAACTTATTTTACATTATTCGGTAACTTCCTCTTGATATTTTCTTTCAAATGAATTACATCGGTTAATTTTTGCTAAAATACTTCCAAATTAAGTAATTGATAAACTTTTTTAAGCACTAGATTTATATTCATTTTTTAAATTGAATACGCAACTGTCTCACTCACGCGGCGCATGTCGTCACGTTGTGATCGCTGACAGCCATAGACGTTCCGCACACAAATGCACGTGTAGCGACCGTGCGTATGTGTGTTGTCTGTGAGTGAGTACTGTGTAGTGTGCGTAAGACAGCAGATTTTGTATGAAAAATCGCGGAGTGTCCGGGCTGTCTATAGTATAGGTCACGCGCAAAAAATTTTTTTTACTATATATTTTTATTGGGTTTTTATGCAATGTCATTTTTTTGACAAAATCTACACAGCTGCATCTTCACACAAAAAATGTGCCATGCTAGGCTGCAAATTGTCTTTCCGTCTATTTACTAAGTATATATCCCGTCTAAGTGGAAACAAAGTATGCGCGGATGTGAAGTTAGCTACAAGCTGCGCTATATCAAATCCCGACTTAAGCTCACATAAAGCTGCGCGCTGATTGAGTTTAGCGCAGTTTGTAGCTAACTTTACATCCGCAGACTTGTATGATTTGGCCTATACTGACATTAAAAGTGGATAAAATAGTTATCCCTGTGCCGTGCTAGGGTTGCTGAATGCTATAATTAATCTTCTCAATCTACAACGGTCACTACATTGATTCTATCTTATTAAATTAATCTACAGCGCTATTCTGAAAGAGTGTACTAAATCGCTAGGGGTTGTATGAGACATTTGTTATGACCAACTTGAACTGTGTTACCAACCACTATATCAAGAAAAAAAACAACTGTTTTATAAATTTCGGCGATTCCTAATTACAATTTTGTATGAGACAGCTTAATTTTTTTCTCTAATTCTGCTGTAGCCCCACATTAAAGGTGTTTCATAATCGTTAGTACACCTTTCTGAATAGCCCTGTATAACAGTCACTTCATTGAATCTATTATTAATTTAATCTATAACAATCTAACCAAGTAATATTTTCTTCTTCCCGCCATGTACCATCGCCGGACCTGGACCATCGTAACCCATCACCGATTCAACACTTAACACGGTGACTTGACCATTCTTCACTCCACACTCGAATTTGGTGACATCATTTAACACCAAAACCAAATATCACCATCAATCTGGCCAAATCTCACCACCAATCTGACCTAAACCCACCACCAATCTGACTAAAACCCACCACTAATCTGACCGAAAATCACCACGAATCTGACCAAAATCCATCACCAATGTGACCAAAACCCACCACCAATCTGAGTAAATCCCACCACTAATCTGACCGAAAACCACCACGAATCTGACCAAAATCCATCACCAATGTGACCAAAACCCACCACCAATCTGACTAAAACCCACCACTGATCTGACCGAATTCCACCACCAATCTGTCCAAAACCTACCAAATTTGACCAAAACACACCCCCTAATTTGACCAACGTGATCAAATCGCCAACAACAGCATGCGAAGCGCCCAAGCGGCCTATAGCGGGACTATACGGGCTGCCCAAACCTGTGCGGGGCATGCCACCACCTTCCAAAATGAATAGCGCCACTAGCGGTAAGTCCATTGCATTTATTTAACCTTATGCTCATCACTAAAATGTACTTTTGATATCTTTACGTCATCATATAACCTCATCTGCTGAAAGATTTGTTAGAATCGCATACTCGATTAATATGTTTTTCTAGTGTCAATTCGATTATTATAACAATATTATTATGCCATTTGTCAAAATTAAATGCCGGTTGCAATTTGATGGATGCTTGATACGACGCCATAATGATAAACATACTGTTATATTAAGCGCCACACAAATCGGCGGATGGGAAGTTTAGCGCAGAACGCTGCGCAAAAGCCGAAATATAGGTATGCGCGGGAGCCAGAGACTCGCGCCGGGGCACACCCGCCCGCCAACCTCATGCCTCCCGCGCGCTCCCTACGCATTGTGCACACATGCGCAATAATTAGCGAATCACGGCGAAGTGTCATCTGCGGCTAACTTCTCATCCGCCGACTTGTGTGGCGCTTAGTATAGAAATAGAAATGTTTGCCTGTGACCATAGAGGTCCCAGAACGCTGTTGTCACTTTAGGCTACCATATTGCCTTGACTGGTATTGAATTAATTAAAAGTATTAGGATTAGTGAATTCTGCAATAAATAATGATTCATAAACTGAAAAAAATAATAGAAAATTGGAAAGTTCAGAGATATAAGCTTGTAAAGATTTTGGTAGGGATAAAGAGGGGATGCGTCGTCCCTTTCCCACAAAGCATAACATAGTATGGCGAATGTATGACTCTTATGGGCAGTGTCGTCATAGTCTGCCATAGTGCGCTCTTTGTCTAGCAAGAAATAAATATGCTTGTAACTTTTTTATTTCTAAATTGATTTTATTTTTGTTTTCGTTAATCGGCTCAGTATATGACTAGCTGTTACAAGAGGACATCAAAAAATATGGTCAACTATCCTATTCTCAGTGTGAGTGTGAGAGAGCCCACTCTAAAGAGTTGTTTCATCCCACAGTGTCATCGGGCATGCAGTCTTTAGGTGGCGAAGCGGGGGCGGTGTCTTGTGAGGCGTTCGAGGCCGCTTTTGCCGCAACCGCGCCCGCGGCGGTGTACGGCGTGAGAGGCCTCGACGACTTGTGTCGACACGCGGCGGCCTTGCTGGGAGACAAGGGGGCGGATTGGGAGAAACGCGTCGACGCGGTAACACTTACTATTACACTGTTTTAAAGTGTGTTTAACTTGTGATCTTTTGCTCATTTAGATTGATAATATTGGGTCGATTATCTATTAGCTCTTTGAAGTATTTTACTTGTGATATTTTGCTCCTTTAGTTCGAAAGAAACGCGTCGAAGCAGTAAGACTGTCTGTTTGAAGTGTTTTATTTGTTATCTTTTGCTCGTTTAGTTTAAGAGAGACACGTCTATCCAAACTGTCTTTTTTGCGATCTCTTGTCTACTTTGATAGAAAGGTACTGGTCAACGTGACGAATCTTAAAGCGGTTTTACATCTGGCAGTGTCGTTAGTGTTGTGTTTAGGAGGTGATTTAATTCATCACCTAAATGACTGGGAATCGAACCTGGGACCCCAACAGAAGGCAGAGATTTACTTCTAACTGCACCATTGTTCATCGAAACCATCGAAAAATCGTCATCAAGAAATTACTTTTTCTATACCACCAGCTTTTATAGTTAGATTATAACTAGAGGTTTAGCTAGATATTCTCTTAGTAGGCGCAACTGCCTACTTTTGCCCATTTATCCATCATGAGCTGCTTTCGTCCACCCCAGAAAAATAGTATTGATTGTAGTTTTATTGTGGTGGGCAAACAAGTTTCTAAAATGGGTGAGGTCCACCTGTCCATAACGTTTTTACCAATTATAAGACAAGGACTGCAAACTAAGCAAAAACAAATTTTGAGCTAAATATTCCTCTTCCACAGCTAAAGAAGATCCGTTCCCTACTAACGGCGAACGCCCACCAAAACTTCCCTGTGGAATTCGCCGCGCATATGAAGGAAATGTCCGTGCCTTTCCTAGTCGTTATCAAGGATTTGAGGAGTCAGGTATGTGCGATTATGGTTATCTTTCTGTCTTGGGTTTCAATGAAATGAAATGATATTTCGGCTATTCTCCAATTTGGCGCTTTTTTCCTTATACCGTACCCTCTATTATTTTTATTGCTTTGAATTAACAGCCATTCTTCGATAAGCAAGTTTTTAGGGTTCTGTACCCAAAGGGTAAAAACTGGACCCTATTAAATAACTTGACCGTTACTGGAAGCTTTTATAATGAGAGAGCGTATCCCTTTCCGTCGAACAGCTAACGTTTTCAGTCCCTTTAAGCGTTGTAACCGGAAGCCTCCAGGTGGCGCCTCTGTAGCGATGCGCGCCATTTTATTTTCTAGGAAAAATGGCGTGCCTTTTGGCCTCATTGGCGTTGAATTTTTCGTCGAAGCAACAGCTCCGGGCAGCTCTAGCTAGCTCCCGGCCTGTTGCACAGTTTATTTTTTATAAAATTAGTATCTATAACTAATATACCGATTAACCTCAGTGAATATGTGGTGGTGCTCATCATCGAAATGAACACGTTGTTTCCAAGAAATAACGGAGCTAAGTATAAGTACCTGCGCAGTAAGTTCCCACATATTATTATATCTATTTCTCTAAAAATGGATTTTTTAAAGAAATTTACTGTGCCCAAGGTTGGAAAACCAGTGTGGCATAGCATTTTCTCAATAAATAAAATTTTAACGGTTTTTACCGTTCGTTTACAAAATTTTCAGCAAAGCCTAATGGGTTTTAACCAAAAGTGCTTCAAATAGGGCAATCGGTCGCCCTATACAATTGTTTTCATCCCTGTTTAATAAATTTCCTTTAAAAAATAGATGAACGCGACTGCTTCAAGCGGTCAAAGACGTGTGATGTCAGCTAAGCAGAGCATCGGCAGCGGGTAAGCGTGCTGAACGTTTCCAACCAGATGGACAAATCTATCGATGAAAATGGGTGAGCGAAATTTGGATTCTTAGTAGAACTTCTTTAAGCTTATATTGCAGCAGAATTTTATTTATACGGCAGTTTAACACTGCAGTGTTCAATATTCGGCACCGTAAGATATACCTAGGTTTCCTTAACCTAGTATCAAGCAACCTGGGAAAAATATACGGCAACGATAGCCGATAAATAGCACCTACCTTACGATTTTTAATCTTATTTTACCTAAGAGTTTCTAAAGTGATCAGAACTTTATCTCAGTTGATAAAATTTTGTGCAAAGTTATATTTGATGCGTTTAGATTTCATTTTATTCGTTAGAAAATGAGCAAATACTTTCAACACGTGTTGGAAAATAACGAGTTAATGAATGGTTGTCTCGCTGTTTTCTATTGAGCTTACTGAGTACCTAAGCGCCTATTTGCGAGCAACTTATTTGTTCTTTCGACTCGAAATATACGTGATATTACAAATACCGCCGTTTTAGGGTAAATGTATTTTTCAGAAACTACCTTCTGATTATTTTTAGCAAATTGTTTGACAAAACCATGTATAACAGTATGGAAGAAGCAACGTTACCATGCTTCAATGCACGTGAACCACCCTCGTGGGGTCGGTATTTCTAATACCTTCTTATGAACGGATCAAGCTACCTGATATCAGTGGCGTGTGCTTGATATGAACATGTTGTTACCGATCATATAATGATAAAATCGATAAAATTATAAACGAACAGGTTAGCGCACCTACCGGATTTATGCACATCATCAATTAACTACCCTCATGGAGTCAGTGCTTTTTGTGAAATTCACTACTTGGAAAGTGAGTGATACAGTGTACAATGCACTTTTACATCATATTAATTAACTATCCTCATGGGGTCAGTGCTTATTGTGATACGAGTACATGCCACTCTCGCGGAGTGAATTTTACATCATTTATGCAAAGAATTTAAAAACTGAGTGTAAATGTACTTCCACAAATCGTAACAAACATTTGTCTAGTTTCGGCCACTACCTTGTACAGTATTCAATTATTTGCGTTATTAGTATTGGAAAATGAAATTCCTATTATTTTCTTTCATAGAAAATATGAAATTCTATTCAAATTAAGCATTCAATGCGGTTGACCTTATTTTAATGGATGATTTGAGCTACTGTACATAGTCGGGTCTTTGCATACTATCGTCGCAGGAATGTGTTTTTTACATAATTATAATATGCTATCATCGCAGAACATAATCATAATGTGCTACCCTCGCCTCCTCCCTATGTAAAATTACGATGTATATGCCATTACGATGTAGATACCCTTTTTGTACATTTTTAAGATATTCACGATGTTCAACTTAATAAGCTAAGAGTATGATTTTTACTAAAACCCTCGCCGGTTTTCCATACTAGTAGCTACAATACCAGTGGCTTCTATTCAGTTAGCTTCATTGGGAAAAATTGAATAAACATAATTCATGCGATTCCAACTCCAATAATTGCAATCCTAATAATGAATTATATCACTATCAAGCATTCGCAAGCTTGTAATAAATCACTGAAAAACGTAGTGATTTTCTTCCGAGTATTCCAGGAGTATTCTCAAACTAAAGCAGTAAGTAATTTGTAGCATACCCAAAAAATAATAAAATATGTAAGGGTTTGTGTAAAATGGGGCTTATATCATTAAAATACATTAATTAAATATACCATAAGAAAAATCAGACTGTTCTTTGTAGGAAGTCTGTAAATGGTAACAACATAATAATATTAAAGAAACATGTACACAGCTCGCATCTATTTAAATTCTATTAAATCTCTTCACATTTTCGGGAAAGAAAACCATTCAAGGTGCAATTATGCAAGTACCCTGTTAAGGAGATAGCAAGACTTGCTTGAGCAGTACTATGTTGTGTATCTACTAAAATCGAAACTATTTGGAGAAAATTAGCATGTCTTATCCGCAAGGATAGCAATCGTGAACATGTTTGCTCATACCGATATAGGAAAAACATAAATTAATAGATAAACGTCACTAGGAAAGTTAGTTACCCACATACTCTTTGTTTTTCGCATATAACAAAAACCGTGTAAGACTAAAGGTTCGCGCACATTTTGTCGGGCCGCATCGCAGCGCAAAAATCCGCTCAAATCGCTCATATGTATTTTATATGAACTAACGCACACTGTGCCGGGGCGCAGCGGGCCGCATTTTCCGCATTTCCATACTAATATTGCGCTGCGGCCCGCTCCGCCCCGCTGCGGCCCGACATAATGTGCGCGAACCTTAATAGATATTTAAACTGTCGATGCGATATTTATTTTTTACTTAATCCATACCCCCTATTTCTACTATGTTAGCAGTGTTTAAGTTCACTATTTTAAAATGAATGTGATTTTATATAATGTAGATATTATTTGAGTACATTACATATCGGCATACCAGAATGCAAAGCTACTAAAGGCCCAACAACATATCTACCTACCTACTTTATATTGTGTAATATAATGTCTTTCTATTTTAAGAAAATAGAGAATAAGGTGCATCCTTTCTGGTTGCATTATTTTGACATTACTTAACAGAACCACTTAACAAACGCAGTGCCTACCTAACAATTGTGTCTGCGACTACAAACGTGTTGTAAAGTTCGTATAGTGAAATAAAATGACAAACAGATGCGATACCATAATCGCATGACTAATCTGTCAGGTTTAGTTTATAACCGCAGGATTTTTATATTTCATGAAATGGCGTACTTAGTTGTAATTAAGGAGAAAACAGTGAAATTATGAAGAATATTAAATATAATCGTGAGTTGTATCCGGTTTTCATATAAAATTTAATAATGAATCCTCACGCTAGTTTCAATGAAGTGATTATAAATAATGTTGATGTTAATACATGCAGTAATGTATGTTGCATTTGTGGCCAGATACTACTGCTGCTAGATTGTGTGATCTTCCGTCGCACGGAAGAAAACGTGAAGACGAGTTTGTTTACCATCTTGGCTCAGGCTAATACCCCTTTTAATGTTTTATTTTGTATTAATGACCATTTATCATAATTATATTTTATTTTGAAACTTTTTAATTTACTTAAATACAAACAAAATAAGAAGGTAGTGTTAGTAAAAATAGATTGAAACAAAAATGCGCGTCTGATAACCCTAGCTTTTTATGGTGTGGAGGGTAGCTCAGGTCTTACTACCTTCTTTTTTCCACAATACAGCACAGTGTTGGATAGATCAACTCAAATATTAGCTAAAAGAGAATAGTAGTCAACACAAAAGTTAATGTATCTTGTTTAGCTAAGTATTTATAAAATATTATAAATATTTCTGGCAAGTACATAGGTTACGGTGCACTTTACGGCGGCGGCGCCTACGCAATGTATAAAATTAATGAGATTACTTAATGTTTGAGAATGTTGTAATCCAACATAATAATATCATTGTAAAAAGCAGCCTAACTAATTTGCTTTACATAAAACTAATCGTTAAGTACAGATCAATCCTACATTCGCAACTTGACGATCGAGCCGGGAGTTATTAAAAATTCAAGGGGCTATTTTTGCCAGTGGTGTTTTTTGTGAGTTCTTTCTTAGTTTTTGTTTTCTTTTGCGAGTCATTAATCAAGTGAGTTTGTCAAAACTAGTATTAGAACGAACTTAGCTACCTATTTCTCACACATTGTTAGTCGCAGCTAAAACAACTTTTATTAAAAGTCGCGTTATTGCTTCGCATGACAATTGGAAATCTTCAGGCGCAACTCCAACTGATAGCTTTAAGCTAAAGACCATTAAATATATAGAGATTTACTAACAGGTACACATGTATCCTGTACGTATAAGTACGAGACCACTAACTGTACCGTGACATTTAATTGCATAATTAATTTGATTTTATTTTAGCTGCCATTGTTTGACCATTGTTTTTAGTGGGTCAGTGACATTTTTATATTATATTTTTTTATAAATATTCTTTCAATTATATATTGACTGAATTGGCTTCTACATAACTACTATGAAGTCAAAATCTGAAGTAAATCAACTTTCGAGATTTATTGCCAAATTATCGACTCGTGTCGAACGGCACAGGCTAAGCAAGCCACCTACCGCCCCTCGCGGGGGAGAGGTACACTAAATGCAACAGTTCCATCGCGTGGAACTCCCTGCTTTAGTAATGTCGCAAAATATGAATGCATAACGCATCCTTGCAATAATGGCACAGGCTAAGTAAGCCAACAACCGCCCATTACGAGGGAGAGGTACTTGAAAAGTAACAGTTCCATCCAGTGGGACTCCCTGCTTTAGCAATGATGCAAAATATGAATGCATAACGCATCCTTGCAATAATGGCACAGGCTAAGTAAGCCATCCACCCCCATCACGAGGGAGAGGTACTTGAAAAGTAACAGTTCCATCGAGTGGGACTCCCTGCTTTAGCAATGATGCAAAATATGAATGCATAACGCATTCTTGCAATAATGGCACAGTCTAAGCTAGCCATCCACTGCTCCTCACGATGGAGAGGTACTCTAAAAGTAACAATTCTATTGCGTGGGACTCTCTGCTTAGTAATGACGCAAAATACGAATGCATATCGCATTCCTGCAATAATGTAATGTAAATATCATTACCGAACAAATCCTTCTCAATAGGACCTGTTTACGAGGTCAGATTCTTTCAGGTGGCTTAGAAACTCGGACACTTGGGTTAGCCACCCAGCCTAACCGTAAGTACAAGTATGCATGTAGATATGCGATGAATACAACGAAAACGCGTTGTTATAAAATCCTCATGGTTTTATGTACATATTAAAGCTTTACGTATGTTGTTAATTATTTATAAGTTAACACTTTGTTGTTGTTTATTGTTTTTATTTAATTTTGCAAATTAAAAGTACTCTTGCTAAATAGGTCATGTTTATTGAAGATAATGGCCTAAGTGACCGGAAGATTCTTGATGTCCATTTTCTTATGGGATTTAAGTTATATTTTATATTTTCTGGACATTATTCACTATAAAGTAACTTAATGTATTTGAAATCATTAGTAATTAAATTGTCACCCGAGCTATAGATCTCACATTGGCGTAATCACATTGGCGTACCTAATACATAATCATAAGTTATAATTTAAAGCCCCACTCCAGGTGACGCCACCAGGCGATAACAAACAGAATCTCATTATAAAAGCTTCCAGTAACGGTCAAGTTATTTAATAGCAGCGTTTTACCTGAAATAAAACGCATATTAAAATACTTACCTTACTGGAAGCTTTACTTTTAATTTCTGCCTGGTGGAAATTACAAAAATTAACGCAATGAGGCCAAAAGGCACGCCATTTTTCCTAGAAAATAAAATGGCGCGCATCGCTACAGAGGCGCCACCTGGAGGCTTCCGGTTACAACGCTTAAAGGGACTGAAAACGTTAGCTGTTCGACGGAAAGGGATACGCTCTCTCATTATAAAAGCTTCCAGTAAGGTAAGTATTTTAATATGCGTTTTATTTCAGGTAAAACGCTGCTATTACTAAGACTTCGATGTCCGTCTGTCTGTCTGTCACCGGGCTGTATATCATGAACCATGAAAGCTAGGCAGCTGAAATTTTCACAGATGATGTATTTATTTTGCCGCTATAACAACAAATATTAAAAACATAATAAAATAAATATGGGGGGCTCCCATACAACGAACGTGATTTTAGGAGTTTTATGCTCGCTATTAACAACGGCAAGAGGAATTGGGCTCCCATACGGTACGGAACCCTTCGTGCGCGAGTCCGACTCGCACTTGGCTGATTTTTTATGTATCCCGGTCTTGCATAATCAGTAATACTGTCAAATTAAAATTTTCAGTTTGCGTCAAATAACGAAAAAAAAAAATGGTTTAAGGGGATAAAATAGCTAAATTGACGAACACTTGAAGAATGTCCGATTGATTTATTCCACCAAAAATAAAGTACAATGCAGGTGTTATTTGTATGATAATTATGTCAAATCTATTTTGCTAGTCTTTGGCAAGAGGAAATGTTCAATAATGTCATAATAATTGTAAATAATAAATGTACAACATGTCTAGCTGTCTTTTTGATCGACTTCCAAAAAGGAAGAGATCCTGTGTTCGTCTGTGTGTATTTTTTGTGTATGTTCATCGATATTTTCGCCAATTGTGAACCGATTTCAAAGATTATCATTTAGTTTGGTAGATAATACTCCAGAGTCGAGCAAATTTAAATTAAATCAAAATCAGCCGAGCCGTTTTTGAAAAATAAACAACAATCAACAACATTGTACATCGATGACACATTGGTTCGTGCGTACTATTCGAATTCTTTACACGGTTGAAATCGGCATACTAGCTTTATGCCCTCGGCTCCTCCCGCGTGGTATTTTAATTGTTGTGCTATCCCATGGAAACATTTTATTTTCTGGGATAAAAAGTAGTAATGTCACTTTTCATATTTCTATTACAAAATGTCCATGCCAAAAATCAAGTCAATCTGTTGCTGCGTAAAAAGAGAACAAACCAATGAAACAACACACTTTTGGATTTATATTATTAGTTAGGATAAGGATAACAAAAGCTTGTTTCTAATGTTTTGTTTTGGATTTGAATAATTTTATTTACATGTTGTTATTTTAATTAAGTAAAACACAGGTGTTACTCACGTTAGATTTTTAGTAGGATACTACTATAGTTTCGATCTGTTAGAACCAACACATTGCTGACTATGCAGCCCCCACTTGCCTACCGATTTACGTCAACCAATATTGGAGACTCTGCAATATTTTCCGTATATAAACTCATATTTTCAATCTAAATCTTCCAGTTAGTTCTCCGAAGGTTACTCTACCTCTCAGGCTACGGACCTGGTTCCTGCCCGCCGGTCCTGAGAAAGAAGTCTCCCAAAAGGAATCGCGCGCGCGGAATATTCTCCACCAAGTCTATTGGTCTAGGAAAGGTGCCTAGTGAAAGTGTAAAGTTTTAATGTGTTTAAAGTTAGACTATTAAAGTCATCATTTCGAGTAACTGAGTTGTTTTTTTTAAAGAACTCTAAAGCTCAGTCTAACATTTGGTGTCAGAAGTGGGAGAAGTGGCCCTGCAACAGGATTCTCATGAGCGAGTTTTATTTCGTCAAAATGATATTTGATATATCTACGGTTAACCTGAAGGGTGACGTTGTTATTAGAATGGACTTTAATGACACGATAGGGACCTTTACAAACTGAGGATAGCGCCTTACGTAGCCTACTATAATAAATGATTGTAATAACGTCCTTAGTCCTTTAGAAAGTCTCTATAATAACGTAAATTCTAATTACTTAGCCTTATCTCATCTCACTGATGCTTCTAATACTAGATCTAAACGATATGCTTGGTTCGGCGTAGGAGGTCCAGTACTAAAACAGTTATTTGGAACTTTAGACGAAGACGATGCTAAAGCTTTTACTGACGCTATTAATGCAGTACAAGATGACCAGCGTCACATAGCTTCACTAATGAAGCAAAATATTCATATAGTCACCTCAACAATTTCTTCATTCAATAATACAATTCAACGACTAAATCATAATGAGGTAGCTTTGAACGAAAATATGCTTAAACTTGACTCCATTTTAGAAACGGTTTCAATGAAAACCAATAAGCTGGAAGCTAGTGCCCATCTCGCAATGACATTTAGTGCATTAGAAAGCTCGCTCATGACCCTTAACTTTAACCTCAAAGACCTTATAGATGCTATACTCTTCGGTAAACAGAACATTGTTCATCCTTCTATCTTGAGCCCACTGCAGCTCTATCACGAATTAACCAACAATAACAATGATATAATGAGGAATTTTCCAATTCCTTTAAACTTTAACAATGTTCATATCCTATTAGATGTATGTGATGTTTCTTCTTTCATAAGTGATTCTAAGCTAGTATTTGTAATAAAAATCCCCTTAGTCATGCCGTCAGAGTATAATCTTTATCACGTGTACCCTCTGCCTACAGCTCATAATATTCACGAACCTAATTCATTTGCTCTGATAAGTCCGTCTACAAAATACATAGCAATAACAGGTGACAAATTGACATATTCAACAATGAACGACTTAAGTGAGTGCAAATCTTTAAACAAGTATAATTTTTTGTGCAAGTTCGGTAATATCCAATCAAGTGTGTCCAATCCTATTTGTGAAGTGCAAATTTTCAGTGAACATATAACAAACATTCCAGACTCTTGTAGTTTTAAGATAATATTAGGTACTGTTGATATTTGGCAAAAGATTTCTAACAACAGATGGATATATGTACAGTCAGAGATAGCTAAATTATCCTTAAATTGTAACGGTAAAATAGCCGACTACGACCTAATTGGAACAGGGATACTTAATGTCCCACAAAACTGTAAAGGTTATCATAAATTACTAGAATTCCTACCAGAAGGTAGATATGAGACCAGCGTCTATATTCCATCTCCAAATTTCAACATTATTGATGATGATTGTTGTTCAAAGTCAAGGATAAATGATAGTCTTCCATATTTAACTCCGATAAAGCTTTCTAATATTAACTTAGATTCCTTGCAGTATGCTACACATAAACTTAATCAATTTAATGATGAACTAACCAAAATAGAGAACCAGCCTTATCATATTAAGTATGGATACTATTTCAGCATTTTAACTACCTTGGCGTCACTCTCTATGTTTTCATTTATGTTCTATAAATTGTATAATTGTTTGTGTTCAAAACATAGAGCCAAAAATTCAAACTGTTGTGTCCAAATATTTAACAAATGTTATTCTAGCCCTAATGCTCGAATTCATTCTAGGTCTAATATTGAGCTCACGGAACGTAATATTTCTAACTCTGTTATTTCTGATACCGATTCAGATTCAACCCCTGTATCAACTCCTAGACGTAATCTCGAATTTTAATGTATTCATGTGTGAAATTAAAAATATCCTTACCTTAGGTAATTGTGTTAGTTAAATCTTAATCCTGAATTATCCTTTATTTAGCTTAATTAAAGTTTTTCGTATGACAATTCATTCTATATCCTATATGTTTCTGTAAGTACTATATCTAGAATTTGTGTTTATAAAGTCCTACTTCTATTTCTATATTTTGTCTAAACATTTCAATGTCTTGTGAATTATTTCAATTGTCTAATATCTAATTCTTCTTCTTTTGTTTCTAGATCCTTTGTAACACCTCTACTAGACCAATTTCTACTCACATACTATCCGATTAGTATGTTCCGTCTTGATGGGGGAGGTGTTAGAACCAACACATTGCTGACTATGCAGCCCCCACTTGCCTACCGATTTACGTCAACCAATATTGGAGACTCTGCAATATTTTCCGTATATAAACTCATATTTTCAATCTAAATCTTCCAGTTAGTTCTCCGAAGGTTACTCTACCTCTCAGGCTACGGACCTGGTTCCTGCCCGCCGGTCCTGAGAAAGAA
Organism: Hypomecis atomaria; assembly: GCA_964007245.1. Lineage (NCBI taxonomy): Eukaryota > Metazoa > Arthropoda > Insecta > Lepidoptera > Geometridae > Hypomecis > Hypomecis atomaria. The sequence goes on along the minus strand of OZ023308.1, from coordinate 7,945,597 downwards.
GTCTCCCAAAGGGAATCTCGCACGCGGAATATTCTCCACCAAGTCTATTGGTCTAGGAAAGGTGCCTAGTGAAAGTGTAAAGTTTTAATGTGTTAAAGTTAGACTATTAAAATCATCATTTTGAGTAACTGAGTTGTTTTTTTTAAAGAACTCTAGAGCTCAGTCTAACAGATCGCATTTGGCGATCTTTCTCAAGGTCGGAGTACTAGCACGCGGGCTCGTCTCGCATAGCACTGCGAGCCGCGGCGCGCAGCGCTCGCGATGACAGCGGTTGCGGTGCGGGGGCAGGGGCGGCAGCGGGCAGAGTATGTTGTAACGTCGGCGCGCACTGAAGATCTTCCTCGTCGGTATCCTGGCATCCCTCGGGAATACTCCAGCACGCCGAACTCACTACGTCACCACCAGCCCAGCGGTCAAGTTCCTTGGTTACTGGCAAACACGGCTTCCAAATCGGTGGTGGTGGTGGAAAACCACGTTAGTTTCCATAGTGAAATGTTGTTATTTTTTACAGGTGGTGCGTGAAGCGTGTATAACGATAGCACACATGGCGAAAGTACTCAAGAACAAGTTGGATCAGTTTACCCTGTACATACTCCAGGAGCTTATCAATCTCATACAAAATTCCGCCAAGGTAAGGACCATTTGCCATATTTTTACATCAATGACGTTTATTTTTTTTTAAGCGAAAACATCTTTAGCTGTGTTGGTGCACTTTTTGGGATGGGTAAAAAATGTTAAACTCGCGTCAGATCACGTGATCTGAACGAACATTTGTAAGACGGCGCAGGGTATTTTACCAAATAAATGATAGTACTTTATATGTTCAAGTTTTCACTTCTGCCGTCACTGCCGGAGTGCTACCAGTTTTTATTTAATTTCGTATAGGTTTTCGATTGATTCCATACTGCCTGATGTTAAGCAGATATTTGGGCTAGGGTGTAACGCGCTTACCTAGAAGATATCTATTTATTCGGGATTTGAAGACACCCACGTTGTACTTTAGCGGGAAGACAGACCCAGGCAAAGCGTTCCACATTCTGGTAGTTCGTATGAGGAATGAGGATTCGAAACGCTTGGTTCTAACGCACGGAATGTCCACCATAAAAGGGTGGCGCTTTGGTCGCGTCTGTCTAGCCGTACGATAGAAGAAAGGGGCAGGTGGGACCAGAATGTGCAACTCCTACGTGTTAACGTTTTATAAATCGATGAACGCCGGCTGTACACACGAAAAATCATCACTCATTGTCACGTTCCGCCTGAGCCGAGCGTGCAAGCGAGAGCGCGGAACAAGCGATAGAGAGGCACGTTCGGTCTAAGCGTTCGGCTTGTTTCAGTTGTTGATTCAACAATGTTTCATTATGAAGTTATCACGATTATTTTTTAAATTTATTTTTTTATTGAGCCACTTTTAATTTGCGGAGAAAAGATCAGCTTTTACCTCTTTCTTACACACATTTTGTCAAGATTCGATGAACTTTTTGTAAGGAATAGCCAATTTTTGTATTGTTTTTTTTTTGTCCCATAGTGAAACCTAGTCTTGAAACCGCGCACAAATACATCCTAGAGTATTGCTGATGAATTCGCAGTTACCCCATAGAATCACACTGCCTCAGTGACTCACAACTGAGCGCTACTGTGACTCGGATGACACGTTAAATTGTACATCCCGCTTGTTTTAACCGTTTAGCTATGTCCGAGTCATTCAGGCGGCTTAAAAACTCTGACACAGGGCTAGCCACCCGGCCTATACGAACTTATTTAAGTGACCCACTGGTTAGTGACCCTGACTTCTGGGCCAAAGAAGCGTGGGTTTGATTCCCACCAAGGGCATAGATGTTTGTTTTGTCTTGGTTTTGTGTATGTATTTAAAAATATGTAATAAGTACTATAATTATATCAGTCTTTGGCAGCCATATCACAATCTTTGCTTAATTTGGGGTCAGAGGCCATGTGTAATATGTCCTCTAATATTTATTTCTTTTTAATAAAGAACATATTTCAATATTTTTCAACCAATATTGTGTATTTCCAGGTGATTTCAAGTGCGGGAACAGTGTGCGTTCGCTTTATAGTGACGTACGTACACTCGCCGCGGCTCATACCGGTTATAGTGACCAATCTCACTTCGCACAAGTCGAAGGAAATACGCTCTACGCTCAGGTATGTTATAATGCAGGTTTTTTTCACTGACATTTTAAACGAGCAGTTGTATACAGGGTTATTCCTAATTAATTAGCATCCTTTAAGGGGCTTATTCTGTACATCAAAACTAACAACTTTTGTTTTGCGACTTTTGTCATAACACAAAAAATAAATTGTTGTTCCATAGAAAAATATCGTTCACCCGCGACAAAATGTATGGAACAGCTGATTTGTTTTTTGAGTTTTGACAAAAAAGTCGCAGAACAAAAGTTGTTAGTTTTGATGTACAGAATAAGCCCCTAAAAGGATGCCAATTGACTAGGACTAACCCTGTATTGTAGTAACAATTCTAAAAGCTGTACTTTTTTTTTACTAAATCACAATAAATAATCGGCCAAGTACGAGCCGGACTCGCGCACGGAGGCCCCCTTAAATATTTTATTTTAATTTTATTATTGAAGGGAATATAAAACTAAATATTCTGTGAAAATTTCAAGCATCTACCTGGTACCATTATTAATATAGAGCGAAACACGTCTAAAAATTCCGGTAAGTTGTATGGGAGCCCTTAAATATTTATTTTATTTTGTTTTTAGTATTTGTTGTTATAGCGGCAACAGAAATACATCATCTGTGAAAATTTCAGCTGCCTAGCTATCATGGTTCATGAGATACAGCCCGGTGACAGACAGACAGACGGACATCGAAGTCTTAGTAATAGGGTCCCGTTTTTCCCTTTGGGTACGGAACCCTAAAAAGGGCCTGAATGCTAAATTCCATTTAGGTCTCATTTTTAAAACTTCGTTATAGATTTGTTTGTTTTTTGTCCTTTTTGTATGTACTTCTTACTAGAGTCTGTCTAATAAAAGTTAGTACTGAAAAAGCGCGGCAAATTAAAAAAAAATCAGTATGACAGCCCCAAGCTGAGAGGGAAACACTTTCTTTCACTCACACGATGTAGCATTGTTACCATACTGCGATTGTAATTCTTACAAATATTTCGGGGAATCGCAAAAAATGTTTTTTAACCCATTTCCAAAATGGAGGAGGTTCTATGTTCGTGTGTATGTATTTTTTTTTGTGTATGTTCATCGATAATTTCGCCAATTGTGAACCGAATCGAAAAATTCTTTTTTAGTTCGAAAGGGTACACTCCCGAGGTGCTCCCATTTACATTTTACAGAAATCGGCTGAGCCGTTTTTGATAAATTAAGAATAATGTAAACAATTCGAGCGAAATATTCGAATTTTGTACACGATGGAAGGCGGTTTTGCCATTTTTTGTGAAAAATAATTATCTTTTCATGCTTTAACTTGTGATGTTGGTGTTTTAATTACGTTAATTATTTTCTGTTTTTTTGACGTAATTATTATACCAAACTGGGGTTTTGCATTACCCTCCAAATGATCCAAGTGATTTCAACGGTTTCTTTCTACTTCATTACTATGAAGACTATAATATTATTAATCACTAGTTTTTACCCGCGGCTTCGTCCGCATGATATTTTGATTTTTGTGCTATCCCATGGGAGCCCTTTATTTATCCGGGATAAAATGTAGACTATGTCACTTTCCGTCTTTTAAACGCGAGGCCCTACCTTACCACCTATAAGTTGTAACTCGACATATTAATAAATTATTTCATTTTATTATTTCATTCATTTCATAGTAAAGCAGGTGGAAAATAAAATAAAAAAGGTTTTAACGGTTGTTCGATTCGACAGTTATTTTTTTGACATTTAATTTTCTTGATGCGCACTCTAGAATAGCTCGCAGATAGCAGAATTTTTCCTACTTACTTAACACTTATCGTTATATTATGGAAAAACGCAACATCATTATAATGTATAGCCTATGTGTTATTCTGATATATAAGCTATATTATTGCAAAGTTTCATCTCAATCCGTTCAGTAGTTTTTGCGTGAAAGAGTAACAAACATCCATCCATCCATCCTTACAAACTTTCGCGTTTGTAATATTAGTAGGATTTTGTTCAGTTAAGTACATGACGTATGTTTAAAAAATGTTTTAAATACAAGGTTTAATACCCCAATTTAAAAGGTAAACCCGCGATGGTGGTAGCACCGTGTGTAATTTTTCTGCGAGAAATGCAAGTATCAACTTTCGTTAGACTCTAGGTATTATTTCCCCAATTATTATTACTATTTCACTATGGAAACTAACGTGGTTTTCGTACATTTTAATTAAGTAAAACACAGGTGTAACTCACGTTTGATTTTAGTAGGATACTAAATATATAATAAATAAATATTAAGGGACATCTTACACACGGTCACTGACCCCAAACTAAGCATAGCTTGTGATATGGCTGCCAGAGACTGATATACTACATATACATATTTTAAATACATACTAATATAGATAGTACCTAAATAACACCCAGACACAGAGCAAACACCTATGTTCAATTGTTCATCACACAAAATTTTTGCCCTGGGTGGGGATCGAACCCACGCCTCTTTAACCCAGAAGTCAGGATCACTAACCACTGAGCCACCGAGCAGTCAATATATAATGTGCTATACGAGACGAGCCTAGTATCCTACTAAAATCAAACGTTACACCTGTGTTTTACTTAATTAAAATATTATTACTATGAACGAATTTTGTTGATTTTTTCTTTGTTTTGGGTTCGCGCGCGCTTTTTACATACAGTTAATTATGTTTAGACCGGTCAAATTGTTTGTTTTCTTTTCTTTTTTTAAATATTGTATGTAAGAATATAATACGAATTTTTAGAAGTCGTAGTTCAAAAAGTGTTTGTTTTGATGTACAGAATGTATGCCCTCATAAAGATGCTAATTGATCGCCAGTAACTCTGTGTCATGTATTGTTTTTGTTTTGTTCCAGTGAGATTCTAGTAGTGATAATGGAGCGTTGGCCGCCTCACGTGTTAGAGAAACAACAAGCCGCAGTGAGAGACGCTATCAGGCGAGCCTGCGCCGACGCGGACGCTAACGCCAGAACACATGGGAGAAAGTAAGTCGTATGTTACAGGGAATACGTGGGAGAGAGTAAGTCGTATGATATAGGGAACACATGGGAGAAAGTAAGTCGTATGTTACAGGGAACACATGGGAGAAAGTAAGTCGTATGTTACAGGGAACACATGGGAGAAAGTAAGTCGTATGTTACAGGGAACACATGGGAGAAAGTAAGTCGTATGTTACAGGGAACACATGGGAGAAAGTAAGTCGTATGTTACAGGGAACACATGGGAGAAAGTAAGTCGTATGTTACAGGGAACACATGGGTGAAAGTAAGTTGTATGTTACAGGGAACACATGGGAGAAAGTAAGTCGTATGTTACAGGGAACACATGGGAGAAAGTAAGTCGTATGTTACAGGGAACACATGGGAGAAAGTAAGTCGTATGTTACAGGGAACACATGGGAGAAAGTAAGTCGTATGTTACAGGGAACACATGGGAGAGAGTAAGTCCTATGTCACAAGGAACACATGGGAGAGTGTGTCGTATGTTATAGGAAACATATGGTAGATAGTAAGTCGTATGTTATAGGGAACACATGGGAGAAAGTAAGTCGTATGTTACAGGGAACACATGGGAGAGAGTAAGTCCTATGTCGCAGGGAACACATGGGAGAGTGTGTCGTATGTTATAGGAAACACATGGGAGAGAGTAAGTCGTATGTTATAGAGAACACATGGGAGAAAGTAAGTCGTATGTTACAGGGAACACGTGGGAGAAAGTAAGTCGTATGTTACAGGGAACACATGGGAGAAAGTAAGTCGTATGTTACAGGGAACACGTGGGAGACAGTAAGTCGTATGTTACAGGGAACACATGGGAGAGAGTAAGTCGTATGTTATAGGGAACACATGGGAGAGATTAAGTCGTATGTTATAGGGAACACATGGGAGAGATTAAGTCGTATGTTATAGGGAACACATGGGAGAGAGTTAGTCTTATATTACAGGGAACACATGGGAGAGAGTAAGTCGTATGATACAGGGAACACATGGGAGAGAGTAAGTCGATTGTTCCAGAGAACACATGGGAAAAAGTAAGTCGATTGTCCCAGAGAACACATGGGAGAAAGTAGCTTTGTTCCAGAAAACACATGGGAGAAAGTAAGTCGTTAGTTCCAGAGAACACACGGGAGAAAGTATAAATCGTTTGAGTACAAATCGTTTGTGCCAGAGAACACATGGGAGAAAGTCGTTTGTTCCAGAGAACTTAATTAGTTTCGTATCAGGATTATACCTATAATTGACTCTCAAATGACTAGGATATATACGACTTACTATAACTTTTACTGATACTCAGTGTTACTATCAGAAAATATTTTACAGTTCCATAACCATTTGTTCAAAAAAAAATTCGTTGCTTGTAAAGTCGGTTTACGGACGACAATTTGACGTGACAACATCAGAAGAAAACATTGTAAAGCGCACTACACACTGAGCCCGCCGGGCCGCCGACATATGTCGGCAACTTTTTGTCGGCGGTCTAGTTGGCGGCTTCACTTATTACAAGTCGAAAAATTTGGTCGGCAGCAAAAATAAAAATACAAGCAAGTCACTACAGGGCGAGCGTCGCCGGGCAACTGAGCGCAGGCGTACCCAACCAAGCCGCCAACATGTCGGCGGGTAACACGCGCAGGCGCATGTTGCCGACATGATTCTTTTCAAACAGGCCGCCGGGTTGTGTCGCCGGCTTTGTCGGCGGCCCGGCGGGCGCAGTGTGTAGTGCGCTTTAAATCAACAACTGTAACAAACCGAACGCTTAGACCGATTGTGCCTCTCTATCACTTGTTCCGCGCTCTCGTTTGCATGCTCGCTGAAAAACACTCGCTTTTTACACGAAAAGAGGCTACAAGAACTACAAGAAAAAATGCTACAAGAAAAATACAAGTCGACACTCATATTTTTTACGTATAACTTTTTATAGAGTAGCCCTATTTCAGTCATTCTTTTTTTGTTTAATAGATCATACTCCACAGGTTGCCTTGTTTAAATTTTATCGAAATCGGCTGAGCCATTTGATTTTGATATTTATCAAAAATGGCTTATTACGTCGATCCGTGTAAACTATTCGAATTCTGTACACGGCTGAAGTAGCTTATCCTTTTTTTTGCGAAATAAATTATTCCTAGTATACATGATTATATATCATATAAACTAAGTTTACGATGTTGTTTCGACAGGGCATACAACGCGTATACTCGTCAGTTCCCGTCGGACGCAGAGGGACTGTTCCAGCGACTGGACTCGGCCGCCCAGAAACAAATCGAAAGGGAGAGGAACCTGGGCAGCGTCGACTCATTACACCGACTCGGCACAGGTAACCGGGGCAAATCTGTCTATAAATACAACACTCTAGGGATGTGTTACGATCTGTTTGTACTGAGGCTGCACAGAAACAGATTAAAAGGGTGAGGAACCTGGATAGCGTCGACTCATTACACCGACTCGGCACAGGTAACCGGGGCAAATCTGTCTATATATACAACACTCGGATGTGTTACGATCTGTTTGTACTGAGGCTGCACAGAAACAGATTAAAAGGGTGAGGAACCTGGGTAGCGTCGACTCATTACACCGACTCGGCACAGGTAACCGGGGCAAATCTGTCTAAATATACAACACTCTAGGGATGTGTTACGATCTCTTTGTACTGAGGCTGCACAGAAACAGATTAAAAGGGAGAGGAACCTGGGCAGCGTCGACTCATTACACCGACTCGGCACAGGTAACCGGGGCAAATCTGTCTATATATACAACACCCTAGGGATGTGTTACGATCTGTTTGTACTGAGGCTGCACAGCAACAGATCGAAAGGAAGAGGAACCTGGGGAGCGTCGACTCAAAATAATATTACCTCGTACTTACATACAGCTATCATAGTTCATGTGACAAAACCCCTGTAGACCAGTGTAATTAGACCATAAACATAGATAATGACATGGAATAGATGGAAATTTGCGGACTAAATAGAGCCCCTGTAGCCCAAATTTTCATGACTAAGATATCTGACCATGTAACATTTTTATTTTTACAGAAAGAAGATCCATCACGAGCCCTCGGAGTCCATCTTCCAGCGTCTCTGGTGAGCACAATTGACTCATTTATGACGTTATGCACTTTTTTTATGTACAATATTATAGACATTCCGAGTCGAATACAGGGTTATATGCTTGCCTTGTACTAAGCCGAAAAAGAGTGCTTAAGACTATCATTATGAACAACTTTTACTATGGGGCAAACTCAAAATTAGATTAAATAATCAGCCAAGTGCGAGTCGGACTCGCGCACGAAGGGTTCCGTGCCGTATGGGAGCCCCATTCCTCTTGCCGTTATTAATAGCGAGCAAAAAACTCCTAAAAATCACGTTTGTTGGAGGGTAGCCCCCCTTAATATTTATTTTATTATATTTTTAGTATTTGTTGTTATAGCGGCAACAGAAATACGTCATCTGTGAAAATTTCAGCTGCCTAGCTATCACGGTTCATGAGATACAGCCCGGTGACAGACAGATAGACGGACATCGAAGTCTTAGTAATAGGGTCCCGTTTTTACCCTTTGGGTACGGAACCCTAAAAATACAAAACTGCAACTCGGAATCGACAAAATGTATGAAACAGCTGTTTTGTTCCCGAGTTTCGGGTTGGTTCCATAAAAAAAATTGTTCACAATGATGTTCTGAATAAACTCCTTTCGGCTTACTACACCAGTTCTAGATAACCCTGTATACAATATTATAGACATTGCCAGTCGAATATATTGATGAAATATTAATTTTAACCTTAGAAATTATATCAGTTTTAAAATATGCATTCTAATCCAAGTCGAATAAATTGACGAAATATTAGTTTTAACCTTTGAATTTATATTATATATTTAAGACAGACATTCCAAGTCGAATAAATTGATGAAATTTTAGTTATAAAACTTTATAAATTATACCAATGTTATAAAAATCTAAATAATTTTATTTTAAATCTCTGTCATTTCGCAATACTCATTCTCATTTACTAATACAATACAAATATACAGCGTTATTCAGAAAGGGTATACTAAGCAGAAAAGGGTGATTCATACCATCATTATGAGCATCTTCTAATACAGGGTAAACCCGGAATTAAAGAAATAAAAGTTGGCGGATTCTGAAATTGCATCTCGAAGTCGACACAATGTATAATATAGCTGTTTTTTTTGCCTCGAACTTCAGGTTAACCATATATTAAAAGTTGGTAATAATGATGGTCTGCATCACCCCCTTTTGACTTAATACAGCCTTTAAAAATAACCCTATATAAAAATAAAACAAATATGCGCGATAATTTTAGCCATAATCATTTCCTATTGTAGTTTTAAGTTGTTTTCTACTACAGGGTTATCTGCTCACCCTGAACTAAGCCAAAAGAGGGTTATTAAGACCATTATTATGAACAACTTTTACTATGGGACCAACCAGAAATTCGTGAAAAATAAATCTGCTTTTCCGTACTAAACTACAAACTCGGAATGAACAAAATGTATGAAAGCAGTTTTTTGTCTCTTGATCTTTGTAAAAGTTGTTCATAATTATGATTTGAATCACCTCTTTTCGGCTTAGTACACCAGTCTGGATAACCCTGTATAGATAGTTAAGTTTCTAAATATAACTTGTAAATTCCTCTATTACACGCTGCGATGGATTTCTAAATACTATCCAAATGATTGTAATATAAAGCTTCGACTGAAAACTTGGTATCGGGTTTGAGTCGCACGAATTCTTTACGACGACGAAGAGCCAGTCAGGAAAGACCGCCGATATCGCATATACCTGTTGCTATGAGAGGTAAGAACTGAAGTAATTTATATTTATACTAGCGACCCGCCCTGGCTTCGCACAGGTGTATTATAAATGTCGCGGATTCAAACGGATTAGAATCCAAAGGTAGTCGTCGTTATCCGCCATTGCCGATTTTATCAGTTGTCAGTGCGCACATGCAGCGCAGGCGCTGTCTCGAGAAAGTTTGAAGTGAATTCAAGTCAAATCTCGAATGAACGTACTACTGACCGATAAAAGACAACTTCATTCGATCATCCATTCAATCAACACAGAAAACAAACTCTTGCGTTCACACTGTGTTGCCATTGGAATTGATTGAAATACTACTAGAATAAACCAAAATAAAACATTCCTCTAACATACATATAAACCTTTCTCTTGAATCACTCTATCTATTCAAAAAAACCGCATCAAAATCCGTTGCGTAGTTTTAAAGATATAAGCATACACGGTGACAGACAGCGTGAAGCGACTTAATTTTATACTATGTAGTGATAGTGATACGTATAGGCCGGGTGGCTAGCCCTTGTGTCAGAGTTTTTAAGCTGTCTGAAGGTCTCTGACACGACTAAACGGTTAAAACAACCGGGAACTGTAATTTAATGTGTTATCAGAGCCATGGCAGTGCTCAGTTGTAAATGCCACCCCCGGTCACCCATTCGAAGACTGATCGTCCCGAATGTTGCTTAACTTTGGTGATTGATGACAAACACCAAGATAGATATCGTAGGAACGATCGCCGATATCGTATATACCTGTTGCTGAAAGCTTGCCACACACAAAAGCGGACCTACTCGTATATGTATCGGCACTTCCAGGCGGTAAAATCGATATGTCAATTTCTATGTTCGAGAATGCCGTAACAGAGACGTTTGACGGCCGAATGAAGACCGAATTGTGTCGATTGGATCTGAAGTAAATATTCGATAAGTGCCGATCGGCACATGCCTATTGATGCCGAACGTATTATGTAGTAGTTTCTTCGGGTCGGCTTTTTCGTTCAACAAATACTTCGGAATCGAACTAGCTGAACGACATAAAATGATTTAAACCGAACAAGTGTAGTAATATAAAGTTTCGAATCAGCTTTGTCGTTCGACAATTTTTGCCGAGCCGACTGAGCCGGCCCGCTTATGTGTAGCAACTCTATCGCATTGGAAGCGACCGAAACGAATCCAATTCGAATACATTAATAGAATCGTCATTAGAAATAGGAAAAAATTGAAAATAGATGATGGAAATCCTTATCTATGGTGTAACTGCACTGTACCAGCCAGTACAGTATAATAGTCCACTGCAAGACGTAAGTAAGGCCTACTCACGAAGGGTGATTGGACCATATCCACCACTGGCCCAGTGCGGGTTGGTGGATTCACATACGCCATCAAATTTCTTCTACGGGCATAATGCAGGTTTCCTCACGATGTTTTCCTTCACCGAAAAGCCAGTGGTGTAAAAATCCGTACCTAAATTCCAAAGAACTCATTGGTACGGGACCGGGATTTGAAATTACGACCTCACGATTGCTAGGTGGGTGTCACTACCACTAGACCACCACGGCTTCCTATCCTTTTATGCTTCCTATTGCGTAAAATACTATAAAAATAGTTCTGCAACTACTTCGGACCAGACCCCGGATGGGGTTCACAACTGAGCACTGCCGTGGTTCGGATAACACGTTAATTTGCAGATCCTGGTTGTTTTTACCCTTCAGCCATATCAGGAGCCTCCAGGTGGCTTAAAAATTGACACCAGGGCTAGCCACCCGGCCCGACTTCACGGATTCGGATTGGATTCGTTTCGAACGTACTGTAAAGCTACTCTAAGAAGTCAGATAGGAACCTAACTCTGTATTAAGAGATTTATTACTTAGATATAGAGCTCAAGATTAAGACAGCGAATAAATAATATAGATAAAGAAAAGAATGACTCTTTTCGACACGTTTCGCCTGTAAACGAAACACGCCAAGAAGATGCCTAGTTTAGGGCAAAACACTTGTCGATAGGAGCATTGAGTTTAACCAGGGGCCTTATTGTGTATGCGCTCTGACGTTCGGCTTCGCTTTTCCTTCCGCTCGCTCTCGTGGCGTGAGTAATTGGAGCGAGCAGGAGAAAAAGCGAAGCCGAACGTCGAAGCGCTTACACAATAAGGTCCCAGTTTCTAATTATTTCAGTCGCAATCCAGCGTTAGATTTCATCTGTACTGTATTAGCATCTTTTAAATAGTCCACTGCAGGACGTAGGCCTACCCACGAAAGGTGATTGGTCCATATTCACCACGCTGGCCCAGTGCGGGTTGGCGGACTCACATACGAGTACGCCATCGAATTTCTTCTACGGACGTATGCAGGTTGTCTCACGATGTTTTCCTTCACCGAAAAGCCAGTGGTGTGAAATTCCGCACATGAATTCCAAAGAGCCATTAGTACGGGACCGGGATTTGAAACCTCAACCTCACGATTGTAAGGCGGGTGTCATTACCACTAGACCACTACAGCTCGGGTGATCGCTGGGTTGGAATTATGTAAACCGGCTATAAGAACTTAAGAACTTTAGGCTCTGCGCAGACGGGCCACTTACCACAGCTACCGGTGGCGGGCGCGCGCTACATCGGTATGTATCGTGGGCACTACTGTAGCGAGTCGCCGCCACCGGCCACACGTTTGCGCCGCGTTTTAGCAAAATTTATCAAAAATCGGGTGAACTGCTCAGCTGTCCAAAATTAAAACCTATAGGACGAATCATAGATGTCGGCGGATGTGAAATTAGCTTCAATTTGCGCAATATCCAATCCTGACTGAAGCTCACATAAAGCTGCGCGTCGAAGTCAATTTGTCAATTTGTCGAAACCGAGTGGCAATTTTTAACCGACTTCCTAAAAAGAGAAGGTTCTACGTTCGTCTGTATCAATTTTTTTGTTCATCGTTATTTTCGCTAATTCTGAACCGAACCACAAAAATCTTTTTTGTTCGAAGGGGTTTACTCCCGTTTAAATTTTATCGAAATCGGTTGAGCTGTTTTTGAAAAATCAATACTGTAAAATTTGTATACATCAATTCGAGCAAGCTATTTGAATTTTGTACACGATGGAAGTCGGAATTGCCATTTTTTGCGAAAAAGAATTTCTTTTTTGCTCGAATTCCGGGTGGGCTCCATAGCAAAAGTTTTTCATGATGTTGGTCTGAATCACCACCTTTTGGCTTAGTACAGGGTAAGCAAATAACCCGTGTTAATGATTTATTCAAAACAATGGTTTCAAAATCGTAATATGATTTGTCTGTAGAGCGTTCGCCGAGTTCTGCGCGATCGGTTTCTGCGGTCGACGCGGCGGCGGCTCAACGTGCCAAAGCGAGGGCGCTGTATTCGCACATGAGCCGCGCCAAAATGGCCGCCGGCACCGCCAGCTTGCGTGAGTATCTCTCGTTTTATTTCACATCAAAGGGGTTAGTACAGGCCGAATCAAACAAATCTTGACGAATGTGAAGTTAGCTACGAGCAGCGCGAAACCCAATCCTGACTGAAGCTCATAGTTATTCTTCTGAATGTACTAAACTTACCCCTAAGAGGTTGCTACCGTTAGCTACCGGTCACTCTGTATGTAAAAATTACGTTTGTTATTTAAAATTCTTAATATAATTTATTTTGCCATTTTGAGAATTAGGCAGTCCCAGAATTAGCCATTGTCAGAATTGGGCATTCTCGGACTACTTGGGCATTTCTCGTCTAGACCCACATAACAAATGCGCAAGGGGTGAGTTTAGCGCAGCTTGTAGCTAGCTTCGCAGCCGCTCAGAAGTTTGATTCAGCCTATACTATGCTATCCCATTTACACTAACTTAAATGTTACTAAAAATAATTTCCATCATTCCAAAACGATTCATTTTGTAGGGCTGGAAATTCAAAAACTATACCATGGCCTCATTTGTTGTCAACTTTCTATATGAAATATTATACCTAACGCTGTCTTTTAAATACTCTTAATAATAACTAGTAGTCGACTACATGCTACAGCAGCAGACTACAGCGTCACGTAAAGTCAGTGTGAAACAAAATCTTTAATTGATAAATAAGAAGAATTTATTAAAGGCACCGTGCTATTACAACAGAGGGATAATTTGGTCGATCCAGAAAATCTGAAGGAGAGGCATTGATTTAAAATGGCATGAGTTAGAAAGAGACATAAAAATATCTTGATTCAGTGGTTGTTGCCGTCAGCGACCTTAAAGATAGACACCTAATCATACAAAATGAAATGTCGCCGACCAATATCAACCAATCATAGAGAAATCCACCAATCCATACTTAGTCTTCAATAAACTGGCGTTGCGGTCGCGTCTCAAAGCAACGAGGTAAATATGGTGAACTGCGCCATTTTATCTTGCCGAAATTACACGGTTTCAAAAGAAATAACGAAAGGCACTGTCACATATCACCGTTAAGTAATAAATATCTTTGTGATTTACAAGCAAAATAAATAAAATGAAATCATTTGAAAATGTAAACAGAGTGGAAAATTTCTCTATGGTCAGTTAGGAATGTCGGATAATGTCTGTATGAGATCGAATAATGACTCGTCAAATCGATTAACTTTAAGGTCAAAATTGATTTTGACCCGGGCGGCCGGCGATGTAAGACAATTCTTAAACACAACGCAGCGGATCGATTTGTGTTTCACGTGATGTGTTCATATTTTAACCGATTTACAAAAAGGAGAAGGTTCTTTGGTTAAAGCTTGATGATTTTAGCGGTACTTAAGGCTGCCAGCTGTTATTTAATACTAGTGTTATTGACTTTTTGTCGATAACTTAATCTGGAATTAACGATAAAACGTATTTATAATTACATAAGTCCATCGATTAAAAGACTCAAGATGTGAATAGATTAATCGAAATTTCATTGCCAGTCCAACTTAACATCTGATATGACATGACGTCATGCTAGACTCGAATACATTTAGGAATCGATTCTTTTCATCATGTATTTTGAAATCTCTATTTCAAAGTTATTTCAGTGTTGCCACAAGATATTTTTGTAATTTCCCTATACATTTTGTTTTGATTTCCTAGAGATCCAGTTTGGGCCGATCGGTGGATAAAAGTAGTTCGCCAAACTAAAATAAATTATTTTTGGAAACCAAGTCCCTACACTAGATAAACTAGCATATTCCATTTGTCCTAGCATGTAATGACAAGCAGCTGTCAATTTTATTAAATTGTTTTTAATTATATTATATCCCGAATACTGCTTTAGTAACAACTTAATGCCGGACACAATAACTTAAGGCAACTTATTGTAATAAGTCATTACGTAACTATTTATCAATATGTAAATATGTGAAATTGATCAAAAATTTACATTAACATGAAAGTAGCCATTTTATTTTGAACCAATCAAGCTAAAAAGATCCAACCAACACTTTTTTTCGAAAATGTCGTTCCGTTCTTTAATTATTGCTAAGATTCGACATAGCATTGTTACAGTTGTTAACATACGCTTTGTTTAAAGTCATGTGATTTCTCTTTGATAATTCTGTTTGTAAATATTTCCCCTATAAAATTGGGTAATCACTTTTGAAGTTGCAAGTTCACTCAAAAGTTGTCTATGGTACAAAATGTATTTTTCACATTTCCAAGTCTTGGATTGTATGAAGATGCTCCTTCTGTGCCCTGTGTAATAGGGCCTATTCTGTGGTTGCCGTGTTTTTCTGCCGATAGTGTCAAATTCCAATTCATATTTGACAGTTTGGACAACTCTGGCCAAGATTTTCCACACATTTTTATGGTTGAGAACTGCCTCGAGCGACAACAACGCTATTTCTCTGATTGTATTAGCGCTGTGATTATAGGTATTTATTTTATCTTTAGAAAGTTGAAATTAGTATTGAGGCTATTTACGATATTTTGGCTCTGATTTTTAATACATACATACATTTTTGATATTTTTATATAGACATAGTTACAGACATTCAAAAAACTAAGTAAAGTTTTTGAATTTCAGCCTGCACGTCGTTCGAGAGAAGTTTTTAGAACAAATATAATTTAAAAAAAAACTAATGAAGACATGTGTAAATATAATTTAAATTTAACTATCAAATTGGTTTCTTTACGCTGTACAGAAGGGGAGATGGCACAGCAAGGTACAATCGCATAGAAAAGTGTTTAGCATATTTTATTTTTGAATATTACATAAGTAATCACGCAAGTCTTTCATGTCTTCAAAGTGCTATTTCATTAAAGGAAGAACAAATTCTGGAATATCATTGTATTCATCATTAAGAACTTTTTTTGGATCAACTCTGAAATCGCGAAACCAAACCAGAGGTCCCTACATTAAAAAGTAAGTAAGTTCGTATAGGTGGGCAAGCCATATGTTCAGAAATAAGAAAGAAAAATGGGCTAAAGACGTAACGGAATGGTGTCCAAGGCGATATAAAAGAAGGAAAGGAAGACAACGTCTTAGATGGGAAGACGATATCCGGAAAAAGGCAGGAGTTACGTGGAGAAGGGCGACTCAAAATCGGAGTGAATGGCAAGCTCTAGGGGAGGCCTTTGCGAATTCGCAAGACAATCACAGTACCGGTGACACATAATCAAAATTTATTTACCATATACCTATGTTTATAAGATTGTTAAATAAAGGCTATAATAATAAGTTCGTATAGGCCGGGTGGCTAGTCCTGGTGTCAGAGTTTTTAAGCCGCCTGAAGGCCATGGCTAAACGGTTAATACAACGCCGTAGCATTCCCTACATTTTATTTTAGCAAGTCGATAGATGTTGGTCTCTTGGTGTTCAAGCGCGGACATATTCGCGTTAAAAACATTATGTATAAGAATATCTCAGAAAATATCTGTTGCTTAAAAATCCTGTAGTCGACATTATTTGAAGACTTTAAGAGCTTAAACAGGTGTGTGAAATACTTATGTTATATTCAAAATAAAAAATGCAAAAACCACATTAGGTTCCATAACATTTTACCGTTTTGTTTCTCACTGTACCTTCATTTTGGCACTTTTGCTTGTTATAAAACACTATTTTCGCCACCAGTTGACTTTAAAATACGTATATTATGTTGTTATTGTAGCTTCATAAATATATTCGTTAGTTTTTATTTCAGTCTAGTCTAGTTATTTATATGCTTGGTGTATATTGTACTTTTTTTTAAGGTCGTATTTCGGTCAAGGGGCCGTTCAAGTATTACGTAAGCAGATTTATTACAATTATTTACCCCCTCTCCCCCCTTGTCAGCAAAAGTAAGCAAAGCTCTTACCCCTCCCCCACATTATTACGTAAACATTGGTACCTGTATGCATTTAACTTTTCTTAATGACTCATAAGCAGCAGATTTAATTCTAGAAATAAGAAAATATATTTGAGATAGTGGACTTTAACACACATATGCGTAAAAAAATAAACAACTATTGCTGACGTAATCTACCCCCTCCCCCCATGTCATCAAAAAGAAGCAAAGTATAAACCCCCCCGCCCCCCTTTAGTACTTACGTAATACATACTTAAACGGCCCCAACGCGCTAAATCCTTTTTTGCATTTTAATGTCTGGTTTTCGTCATTGGTTGAAAATCTCAAGCTACGATAATGTAAAATCTCCAAAAAAATTTGAATTTCGCGCGCTGACTGTTTATAGGCCGAAATATACAATTTGGCAAGCCCCTGATTTTTAAACTTCGCACGGTTTGGTCGTATACGGAACTTGTATGGAGCATTTGCAACTTCTATAGACAACATAGAAATTCTCCATACAATCTATCAAAGTTCCATACACGAAGATACCCAGGCGTTCGAAGTTGAAAAATAGATCCCCTGATTTTTAAACTTCGCACGGTTTTGTCGTATACGGAACTTGTATTGAGCATTCGTAACTTCCATAGACAACATAGAGTGTTTCCATACAGTCTGCCAAAGTTCCGTATACGTTCCCAGGCGTGCGGAGTTGGAAAATCAGGCACCGGTACGTGGATTGTGTTTCTCTAAGCTTGGATAGACCGCGCCACGCAAGTTGATGGATGTGAAGTTACAAGCTATGCAATAGCCAATCAACGAGCGGCTTTATGTGAGCTTCAGTAAGGATTGGATATTGCGCAGCTTGTAGCTAACTTCACATCCGCCGACTTGTGTGGCGCGCCCTATAGCTAACATTACAAGATGTATGATTCGGCCTATAACTTCGCTAAGACATACATAGTCAAACTACGCTATGAGTTGAGATGAAAGTATGGTGAAACATTACAGCACGCGCAAAACGATCACCAGCGGCGGGTGGTGGTGTGCCACCGAGTCCCGAGCGGGTGGTGGGCCGGTCGCGTGCCAGGCCCGGCGTGTCGCAGTCACAGCGTAAGTATACCTTTATAGAGTTCCGTACCCAAAGGGTAAAAACGGGAACCTATTACTAAGACTTAGATGTCCGTCTGTCTGTCTGTCTGTCTGTCACCGGGCTGTATGTCATGAACCATGATAGCAAGGCAGCTGAAATTTTGATGTATTTCTATACTATATACTAAGCGCCACACACACAAGTCGGTGGATGAGAAGTTAGCCGCAGATGACACTTCGCCGTGATTCGTTAATTATATTCGCATGTGTGCACAATGCCGACGCTGCGTGGCGTAGTGGTGAGCACGGGCATAGGGAACGCGCGGGAGGCATGATGTTGGCGGGCGGGTGTGCCCCGACGTCGTCTCTCTGGCTCCCGCGCATACCTATATTTCGGCTTTTGCGCAGCGTTCTGCGCATAACTTCCCATTCGCCGATTTGTGTGGCGCTTAGTATACAGTACAATCATCATTCCATAGTATAAAACAAAGTCGTTTCACGTTGTCTGTCCCCATATATGCTTATATCTCTAAAACTACGCAACGGATTTTGATGCAGTTTTTTTTTATGAGATAGAGTAATTCACAATACAACAGATACAATCTATTTTAGGTTATGTAACGGGGCCACCTACTTAAATGAAAATAAAAGAGGGTGGTCCGATTAACAAATTTATTTACGGGTTTCTACAATTGCCCGGATCATCAAGGGGTAAGGATTAAGGCCGGGGCATATTGGGCACGCTGAACCCGTCACATAAAGTATTTTTTAAAATGTGACGATACATCGTTACAGTTAGGATAATTTAAATATTGTAATTTGACTGAATTATGTTTTAATTTTATTTCCTTTTGAACTTTTTATGACGATGCTATTGCAGATACCTACTATATTGTTTTAAATTTTTTAGATTGTTTTAAGTTAGGGTGTTTGAATTTGTAGTAAATTATTTTATGTAATTAATTGAATTGTTAGATATTCATAATTTGGTGAATATGTAAATTTGCACCTATTATAATTATATTATGTTTGTAATAAGACGATTCTAAGCGCATTTCTAATTAATGTCTAAAGAATAAAGCATATTTTGATTTTGATTTTTTTTTATTTCAAGAGGAAGGTTTATATGTATAATACACCTGAGCAAATCCGGGGCGGGTCGCTAGTCCAGTATAAATGTAATTGTATGTAATTCCAGCGACGTCCCGGTCATCGTCCCCGTCCTCCCGTAGCGGGCCAGTTTCGCTTTCCAGCGCGCGCCGTCGGCCTTCTGGTATCCCGCGCTCGCTGGCGGGCTCAAGGGAAACTAGCCCCACCAGGTAACATAATAGATTATTAAACATAGTGTTAATTTTTTGATATTGGGTTCATTAATTTTATGTCCTACAAGTCAAGGTTAGATTACAGAAATGAAATGAAATGAAATAATTTATTGTCATAATAGTTACACCGATAACAAATAATTAACTATTCGCATCGATGTTCCTATCCATGGACTCGTCCAACATGATATTAAAATAAAACAAAACATAACAATTAATAACATCAAATAAAATAAAAAATAAATAAGACCATGCTCAAAAACCTATTTTGTGTCTCCGTCAGAAAGCGACAAATATAATCTACCCGCAAATTGTCTACTGCACTAAAAACGTCGCGTCGATCAGTCAGTCGTAGAACAGTATCAGTACAAATCTTATTTTAAACATGCTTTGAAATTTGAACATTATTTTGACAACTTTCTTCGAGTTCAGTACTGGCCAAATATAAATGTGCGAGCAGCGGCCAGCAAAGGTTATATGATGATTAATCCATAAGTGTCGTTTTTAGCGGCCAAATTGACTAATTACTATGTAAACTCATATCTGTCGTGTATTTTAAAAATGAACAATATTTTAGTCCGAAACATTAATTATATTCAAGGAGCATAAGTGGAGAAAGCGCGCGGGGCGGCCACCCTCACCAACGATAGGCGCTTTAGATAATCACCGACGGTATTTTCGTCAGTCGAAGTAATTTTGTGCCAATGTCAACACGTCACGCGCTTGCGTTTTAAATACGTAAATACGTTAAAATAATGCCGAATTGTGCCGTAAAATGGTGTGGAGAGTTCCAAATCTTCAAGTTACACTAAAGATGGGATATCATTTCACAGATAAGTGATTTTCTACTCAAATTATCAATTTAACAATTTCGGCAAAAAATGTTTCGAATATTCAATTAGTCAACCGCACCCGTTGATGTCTTTCATGTTGTCTCTTTCTGATACACTGTAACATTCGTTAGCATTCCGTCTCTTTTGTTCTGATAGTGCTGTGCTGCTGCATCGCATCGATTTATATCGACAACGTTAAAGTCATAATATAATAAGTATATTTAAGTAAATATTTGATAACATGAATGTGTTCTATATTTTCAAGAATAGGTAAGTTAGAATATCATAATCATATAAGCATTATTATTTACGACATTTTATTTAAGAGTACTTGTTGTTTAAAATAATTTTCTCTGTTGATTGGTGTATGTTTTGTAGGCAAACAGACACGTTTTATTTCCATAGACATCTAGGAACCCTTATAATTTCATCATGTCTGTCTGGCTGTCCGTCTGTATGTCACGTCACTCACGCCCCAATAACAATGTCAGTTTTTCACCGATTCATATGACATTTAGTACAAAGATATAATAACGTGAATTTGGAAATGTTAAAAAAATCAATAGTTTTGTTTTTAGACCCCCTTCCCATATACGTGAAAGGGGGGCACAAAACAATTTTTTTTATTTTTGTTCCATATTGAGTGGAGGTATCGTTAGACAGGTCTAAAGATGTTTCTTTGAAATAGCAGTGAGACATATTTATCGGAACAGATAAAAAGAACAGATATTCGCATGTAACAGAAAATACCTGTTACTCGTATACTATACCTGTTCTTTCAAAGATCTTAAATAACAGGAACTGGCATTTATGTTTCTCCTATATAATATTCATTAGAAATATTTATTAAAAACCGTTATACTGTATTTGTCAAGGTGAAATGTTCCTTAAAGCTTTCGTATAAGGTTCAAAACGAATTTCTAAACAAAATGAAGTTGTTTAAGGCAAATACATAACTATGGAACCCCACATTTGAGCGTGTCCGACACACTCTTGGCCGTATTTTTTTTAATGTAGTTACTTTGAAATTATTGATGTAATGAATAATCTTTTTTTCTTTTTTTTACACTTTATTTGTTTATTTTAAAATTGCACCCGTTACGTACGCAGTGCTTACCAATCCTTAGAAAACTGATAAGTCAAAAATATCGCTATCGATATTTTGCTAGTAACATTTTTGTCACCACTACAAGAACTGTTGTCATTGCGTCATTTTGGCGTCAGCCAATTACAGCCAGCGGAGCTTACCTCTCGCCCCGCTTAAAATCGGTGACTTAAAGTTTCAAGAAAAAAGGGGCCCACGCGCTCTCCAATGGTTATCATGCTCCTTGATTATATTAATAATATAATATAATAAATAATAAAATTACATTAGTTATAGAGCTCTTAAATATTTTACTAACTATGAAGACTCTTGCAAGTGCCACCTCCTAACTAGTCTTGAAAATAGACGCACCGCTTTGGATATGACCTTTTTACATGGTCTGTGTAATGGATATATAGATAATCCGGACCTATCCAAGAACATCCTGAGCTTTTGTACCCCAATGACTCGCACTAGACATACTAAATTATTTGCTGTATCACATTCTCGCACAAACTATGCACAGAATTCAATTGTCAATCGCTTACATAGAACATAATATAACATGAAATTTAATAATTTGTCATTTTTCATACCAAAAAAGAGAGATTTAAAAAAGAGGTGTATCACGTATTATATGACACACAATGCATAAATTTATAGTATATTTAAGTATATGTTTAAATAAATATATAATTATGTACATATCACACACACACAGACACACACTATGTAATAAATACTCGTATTAAGTATGCTGTGAAACTGCAAAAAATAAATTGTTTGGTAACATAGTATAAATCAGTTATTGGCCTTAAGTTTAGTTTTTAAGTTAATTTATGTTTTTTAAGGGCTGTTGATTTTAATAAATAAATAAAAAAAACATAGCAACCAATGAGGCAACTAATCACAGGTTTTATTTTGATGTTGAAATTTGGATTTGGATTTATTTAGTTAGTAATTTCTGCGCATTATTTGAGAAATGTACTACATATATACAAGCCTTAGCCACAACTAGGCATTGATGAATTCGCGTATGTGTGCCTCGGCGTCGCTTTGGTTTACACCACTCAAATAATAAAGATGAACTAAAATTAGATTAAGTTGAATTAGATCTGCTTGAAAAAATGCAAACAAATACTTCAAGTAATGAATAGACTGACACCCGTTGTAAGAGATCGACGCGCGTGACTGATCTTAACCGACTGTAAAAAGAGTGTGTAATTCTTAAGTTTGTTTTGTCAAAGGTAACAGGCGAGGTGCGCGTGGAGACGAATTTGCAAGCCCATAGGTGGGAGTACATCAGTCGTCGCTGCGCTCCTCCACGCGCACGACGCGCGTTGCCTGCGTAATATTTTTTGCTACTGTAACTTAACGGATCGCGAATAAAGCCCAAGTTTAGTGTTTTCGTATTTTAAAGTTTTATTCCGAAGTAATCATCATCCCAGCAGCTACATCCGCTGGTCTTCGAGCCCGATAATGTTCAGCACACCGCCGCCGCGAAAGCCGGTCATGATGACTACCCGCAGTACAAAAAAGCTGAAAGGAAAACAGGCAAAGCCACAATCGGTTGGAGAACCTTCACCACAGGAATTACCTTCGCCAAAAGTGATTGATGACAGCAAGATGGCAAAGTCATGCACAACCAGTGTGATGAGGCTAATGAAGGCGGAACTAACGGTACCTAATCCGCCATGAACGTGCCTCTCTGACGCTGACACAAAGAAAACGTCTTCATCAAAAAATGCTTCTCGTCGTCGTAAACTTGAATTAGAAGCAGCAAAGGCGAAGGCGCTCATCGAGAAGGACCTGATTGACAAACAATTAGCGGCGGACCTTGCCGACCTCGACGATGAATATTACAGTCCACCATCAGTTTTATCGAACGAAAGTCGCGGTAGTGAAATTGAAAAGTGGGTAGAGCGAAGTCAACACGAGCTGGAATTGCAGCATGCCACTATGATTGGAAACCACAACGACATGCCGCAATCGTCAGGTCACACTGACACAGATGGTCCAGTTCAGCAGCTCGCCAGCGCACTTCAGAACTTGGTCACTTCCTCGACTCTTCAGCAAAATACTCACCTGCTCAGTCGTCTCAGCACGCCTAAAGAGCTCCCATTATACCACGGGAACCCACTGGAATGGCTGCAGTTCAAACATGCTTACCAGGATTCCACTGAAGCGTGCATGTTCACCGATAAGGAAAACCTGTGGCGGCTAAGAAAGTGTCTCCGTGGTGCAGCTCAGGAAGCAGTGTCAGCGCTGCTGATAAGTGGGACCTCACCTGCAGCTGTGATGTCTACATTAGAGCTACAATTTGGAAACGCTGACGTCATTCTGTCTCACATTAAGACAGACATACAAAAGATTAATAATTTATCAGCTGACTACCTGCGAGAATTAGTACCATTTTCAGTCAAAATACAAAACTACGTAGCAGCGGTACGTGCCCTTGGCCGTGAAGAGTACCTACGAGGCGTCGAAGTAGCTACAGTCGTGTTATCGAAGCTACCTACTACTCTGCTATCCAAGTGGACCGACTACAGTTATCCGCTAATCACCGCAAGCTCGCCTAAGTCTAGACTGGAGATGATATCTGAATTTCTCACTGAAGAATCTGTGAAGATATCTACGTGTAGTGCCACATTAATTCAGCCTACGTACAAACGTAAACAGTTTAACGAAAAAGTGAACAATGTATCAGTGCTAAATACAAATAAACAAAATGAACAAAGTGAACTAAAGTGCCGTTATTGTCGTACGCAAATTCATAAACTAACCGAGTGTAAAAAGTTTAAAAAATCGTTACTAAAGGACAGATGGGCGCACGTGAAACGTTACGGCATTTGTTACAAGTGTTTAATAACGCATCATAACCGGGAAACGTGTCCCGCTGCTGCTTGCGACGTGAACAATTGTGGTGCATCTCATCACCGCTTGTTGCACTATTAACCGCGAAAAGACAATAGTGAATCTGCGCCAGCGCAAGTGTTAGAAACTGAAAGTGTGAACCACAACATAAACATTAATAGTTCGGCATTCTTAAAAGTGCTACCTGTAAATATTCACGGACCTAATGGCATAGTAACAACCGCTGCATTACTCGACGATGGTTCTACAGTGTCCTTGATAAGCGCCTCCCTCGCTAAGCGGGTGGGGATGACCGGCCGCCGGGAACGTCTACGTGTACGTGGCGCCTGGGAAAATACTGAGCTAGAGTGCGACGCTCAGCTGACTAACCTGTCGTTGTCCGGTGCTGATAACAAACTATTTACAATTAGTGCGCGCATTGTTGATGAACTTAATTTACCTAAACAGAACTTAACTACAGTGAATGTGAAAAACTATGAACACTTACGTACTGTGAGTCGTGAATTATGTACAGAGCGACTCGAACCGCAAGTTTTAAACGGCCAGGATAATTATCACTTACTTTTACCTCTCGAGACGAAGATGGGTCGACCGAACCAGCCCTGTGCCACCCGGACGCCTCTGGGATGGTGCCTGCATGGAAGGGTACCTACTGACTTACCTGGTCCTGCGCGTCACTCCACGTTTTTCGTCACCAGTGAAGGAGATGATGACGCCACGAAGACTGAATATATTTTACGAGAGATCCAGGAAGAAGTACGAAGGTCGTACTCCATCGACTCCATGGGCATCTCTTCTAAGCCTAGTCAAAACTCAGAAGATTTACGCACCGAGAAAATTCTGAAAGAAACATTCAAAACAAAGATCAGCTGGGATGAACCTGTTCCCGACGCAATATTTGATAAATGGGTCAAATGGATAACAATATTGCAAGCGATACGTCACATAAGCCTGCCCAGGTATTTTCAGGATGCAACAGCCTACGCGAGCGTGAGCGAGACGGAAACAAAACCTGTTCCCAGTCAGCCGGCACTCGGGCAAGCGCATGCAGCTCCGCCGTCGGCCAGCTATACATGCCTACAGCTGCACATGTTTTGCGACGCCAGCACTCAAGCGATGTCTGCCGTCGGTTATTTTCGCTGGAAAAATTATGATGATAACGTACACGTTGCGTTTATAACTAGTCGCTGCCGTGTTGCGCCTATCAAACCAGTTACCGTACCGCGCCTAGAACTACAGGCGGCACTGATGGCTGCTAGACTCGCTGAAACAATAATTAAAGAACATAGAATGAAACCGGAAAGAAAATTCTTTTGGAGTGATTCTAGTACGGTACTCAGTTGGATAAGAAATACTGCGCGTAACTGTAATCAATACGTCGCGCACCGACTCGGTGAAATAGACGAGTTAACAGATATAAATGAATGGAAATACATCAATACAAAATTGAACGTAGCTGACGCTGCCACCAGGCCATGCTATGATAGTTCAATCCTAGAAAAAGAATGGATGCACGGACCTACCTTTCTCCGCAGTGAGGAAGACCAATGGCCTCGCGACTTTTCGCTTTTGGAACCTAAAAGAAAAGAAACGAGATTAGATCCGGAATGCATAAATGTTCTACTGAAAGAAAACGAGGAAATGAACTTACCTGCGCCCGAAGCGACGCGATTCTCTTCATGGCTGCGTTTGCAACGAGCTACTGCTATAATCCTGAAATTTATAAATAAATTTAAAAATGTACCTACTTACCATTTGATGATTTCATGGAACGAGCTGAAGTACTGTTTCTGAAACAATCTCAAGCGCAAATATTTTGAAAAGGAAATAAATAGAAATTAAAAACAATAGATGTACCTAAGACAAATAAACTACTTACTCTGACGCCAATGAGTCGCCGCCACGTGTTGGCGGCCGCATTAATTCTGCTCCTGGAATTTTGTCTGAAACGAAAGATTCTACAATATTGGACGGGCACAGTCACGTGACTGAATTGAATCATTATCATCATCGTTTCACTCATGGGAACCAAGAAACGGTGATGAACGAAGTGAAACAAACAACCAGAAGTACCCAGAATGAGTGAACTGCCCATTGCCATGACGGCTCATCATCAGCTTCCATTAACCAAAAGAAGCACCTTTTTAAGATCAGCCACTCGCGTCGCACGGATACCTTTTGTAAATGAGTGATGCCGACACATCACTAAGGTGGGAGAATGTAAGAGATCGACGCGCGTGACTGATCTTAACCGACTGTAAAAAGAGTGTGTAATTCTTAAGTTTGTTTTGTCAAAGGTAACAGGCGAGGTGCGCGTGGAGACGAATTTGCAAGCCCATAGGTGGGAGTACATCAGTCGTCGCTGCGCTCCTCCACGCGCACGACGCGCGTTGCCTGCGTAATATTTTTTGCTACTGTAACTTAACGGATCGCGAATAAAGCCCAAGTTTAGTGTTTTCGTATTTTAAAGTTTTATTCCGAAGTAATCATCATCCCAGCAGCTACACCCGTATTCACAAACGTTACTGTGAGATCTCATGGTAGGCATGGACGCACAGGGGTAGCAAAATTCATAAACAATACTAAGTGGTGAAGCGCACTATGCGTTTGTTAACTGAACGCATAGCTAAGCAAACTCGTTAGCTACTTTAGACAACGCATAGTAGACTTGCTTTTTTAATTCAATATTTTTAGAATTAGTACGCTTGTCTTTAATAATGGTTCGGTCTCGTACTAGAGCCAAGATCAGTTCCCTTGCCGATGTGGTGAATGGTATTTTCTTAGAACTGGAATACAATTGACAAGTTTTCATATTTTATAAGGCTATGAAATTCCAAAACCATTTCGAGATATCGGGATGCTCATCATTATGCTTATTTTTCCAAATTTTTTAGTGCAGTAACTGCCAAGATATTAGATAAAAACCATCACCCAAGCCGTTTCGGGATTTATACTAAAAGTTCAGTTGCCTATGATAAAAAAAAACACTAGCAATATAAAATGACAGTTAACACTGACCGTTGACTGCCGTTGACACATAAAATGTAGTTTAAAAAAAAATGTCAGTGTCATTTTCAAATGACATATTTTGCTTTGGCCCGGGAGGTAAGCGCAAAAAACGCAAGTACTTTCCTAATGACGAATTTTTGGTATTAAGTTACCAAAGTGGTGTACATCAATACCCGGAGTCAGTCAGCTGGGTTCCTTAGCATTTGGTGGAGGAATCCGTTTGAATTTTAAAAGTTATTTGCTACTTAATAAGTAGTAGTTATTCTTTTTCTTTAAAGTGGTGCTAATTTAAAGCATGTATGGCAGGCCCTGTTACATATTTCAGGTGATTGGCAGTCGTCAAACTATTTGTCATATTTTTCTTCCCATAGTACACCAATTTTCAGCTTTTAGAGGTAGTTGCATGATATTTTTTTTTTTTTTATATATTGGCACACCCGACAAACGCTAAGAAACCTCAGGAGCTCACTGACTCCGGGGTTTTGTTATACACCACCATGATAATGTAATACCAAAAATGCAGTTGTCAGAAAGTATTTGCATTTTTTGCCCTGACCTCCCGGCCTATTTTGTGAATTGTGAATGTTGTGATGGATTGATTGTCATTGACAGTGACATCAACGCTAGCTCTTTTCTTTTTTTCATAATGTGGCTTCAGTAAAATTGTTTAGGATTCCTTAGTTTTGCAGTTACGTTCTTTTAGAATAAGCTACTTTTCAAAACTTAATTTTACGGAAGATATAAGTCGTATTGGAAAAATAAAAAATACGTATATGTTATTTTGCTAAATTCTTTCAGAAAATAAATAAATTAAATTATGTTAAAAATTTGAAATGTTGTCAATTACTTAGGTGTATTGTTTTATTTATAAATCACTCTGCCGGGGCTTATGCTACCCTAGTACATAGTATAAAACTAAGTAAAATCATATAGCCCTCGTGTCCCAAGTTTTAAGCCGCCTGAAGGACTCTGACATGGCTAAACGGTGAAAACCACCGGGACCTACAATTTAACGTGTCGTCCGAGCCACGGTAGCGCTCAGTTTGAAAATGCCACTCGCGGTCACCCATCCAAAGACTGACCGTGCAGAAGTTGCTTAACTTTGGTGATAGCTTTCGTTAATATTCTTGAGTTTTCCTTAGTTTGCCAGTCAATATGCCATATTAAACCAAGTTAAAAGTAAATACTTAATAGCAAAGTAATAACAAAACAATGTATATAATTTGTGAAGATTATAAACACTAAAATTTCACTTACCACATCGCGTCCATAATGTTATTTTTTATTTGTTGTTTCTAAATGCTGCGACATTTTTAAAATAAACAAGTGGTAGCTTATAATTCAATTAAAATTAACACAAAAAATCAACAAAGTTTCTACGCAAAGAATGAGACGGCTAACGGTTTGAGGTTGTCGAACTCGACCATGAAGTTAGCAATATAAATGAACCAATGACATGTCGCTATTTCACGCAGTGCGTTTGCTTTGCCAAGCATTATTTAAGTTTTGTCTATGAATACAAAGGCTCGATGAATGGAACGCACTGAGAAGCGTTACCCTTTGCACAGTGTTGATGCTTTACTTAAGGAAATACCGTTTGTGAATACGGGTGTAAGAAGTGTTGCCATTTGCACAGTGTTGATGCTTTACTTAAGGAAATACCGTTTGTGAATACGGGTGTAAGATATTGTTGGCTTGTTTATCAGGAGTGGGCGGTCTAGCAGCGTGATCGGTTCGTCGCTGAGGCGTAGGGAGAGCGTGGAGCGCACGCCTGCTTCACGCGCCCCGTCCGCCACTTTACGACTACTGCAGCAAAGTCGCGACGCAGAAGGTACCCTCAGGGTAAGTCTCTAATCAATATAGAACGAAGTGGGAGTCTTGGCGGGAACGCGGAAAAATCATGTCGCCTCATATGTATTTTGTATTATTTTGTTAAACTTTTGTTTTTATCAGTGATAATTCATGAAAAATTATGTTATTTCGTTGTTATGAGCTGATATAAGTGCATGAGTGTAGGCAAGTGAAAAAAATGTGACGTATCATGTTGTTCCGTGTTGTTACCAAAACTCCATAGACGCCTTTAGTAAAGTCTCCACTGCTTCACTGAGGTATGACTTGGACTATGTTTGGACTTGACTACAACTTTATTAGACTATGACGTGACTACGACTGACTATTTTGATATAACAATGATTAATATCAACAATGATTAAAAATACTTGACACTGGCAAATGCACAATAATGCGACGCCAAAACACAAAAGAAGAAGAACGAAGTGCTAATGAAAATCAGCTGTTTTTTTATCGTAAGGTACGTCGTTTGCCCCATATGATACAATCTACTATTTATCCCTCTCTTTGCTCTGGATTCAAATAAGCGCCCTCACCGTAAAAAAAATATTTAGCTCCCATATGATACAATCTACTATTGTTGATTACTGTCATGCCTATTCACTTTTAAAAATAGTTTCTACTTTGTTTTAATGGCAGAGTCCAGAAGACACGTCTGCTTACGAGGGCGGTCGACGGGACGATGACTCTGAAGCTTCCAGCGTCTGTTCGGAGAGAAGTCTCGACTCCTACAGGAGGCATGATGTGAGTTTATTTGTTCATTCATTTTTAAACGACTCCAAAAAAGGAGCTTTTCAATTAGACTGTATCTATAATTCGACTATATTACGTGATCAATGTTAACCGATTTTAATGATGATTTTTTGTCTGGTAGATGATACTTCAGAGACCCATTTAGGTTTGATCGAAATCGGCTGAGTCGTTTTTGAAAAATGATAAATAATGTGAACAATTACTACATCGATTATATATCGGAACTTGCAAACTATTCCAATTCTATACACGGTTGAAGTAGGTTATGCCATATTTGGCAAAAAATTATTATGTTTTTGATCGATTGAGCCATTGATTTATTAAATAAGTGTTTAATTGTTTATGCATTGGGGTGGCAAAAATTTCTTTCACCTGAAATAATTTTAATTTTACAGTGCATCCCACACTAGGTTTATCTCAAAGAGTTACTTTTTATGATAAACATTTCAAAAATTCGTCGCGGATGCAGGATTCGAACCCGGCGTCTTCGGATCACTAGCCCGACGCTCTGGACCACTGAGCTAACCCGCTGTACAGCGGGTTAGCTCATCAAATGTTATCATAAAAAGTAACTCTTTTCTTTCACCTGTCTCTAGATGTTTGTAAGTTTTGATGCTGCTTTTCATGTACAGGTCTCATTTTCTGAAGCTTCTAGGGTTTACTCAGATAAATTTTGTTGAAATAAGTTTAGAGTGGAAAAATAAGAATGATCTACTCGTACAAAAAGCATTCATAGATTCGAGTGAACTTTTCGAATTTTGTACGATTAAACTCGGTTGTGCCATTTTTTGGTGAATATCAATTATTTAGGGGTACCATTTTCACCGCTGCACTAGAACGCATTGAGCCGCTTCCAACCGGGCTTATTGGAAACAATAGGGGAAGCTTATGTTCAGCAGTGGACGTCCTACGGCTGATGGGTGGATGGGTTACCCGTTATCTCCACTATTACGATTTGTCTCCACAGAGTATATCATGGTCGGGGTCCGGAGCTCGTTTGGGGTGGGAGTGCGGCTCCCCCCCGCCGCCGCCCCCCGCGGACGACATTATAGCACTCTGCGCGTGCACACATTGGACCGAGAGGAAAGATGGCCTCACACATTTGGTGAGTCCTTTTCTTTGTTATAATCGCTTGCTACAGATTCTACAGAAA
This sequence comes from Hypomecis atomaria, assembly GCA_964007245.1. Taxonomy (NCBI): domain Eukaryota; kingdom Metazoa; phylum Arthropoda; class Insecta; order Lepidoptera; family Geometridae; genus Hypomecis; species Hypomecis atomaria. The sequence goes on along the minus strand of OZ023308.1, from coordinate 7,914,426 downwards.
ATGTTATGGTAAGGGGTAATGAGGCATTTCTGTTGCCGCTACAAACACAAATATGTATTAAAAACAGAATAAAATTAATATTAAAGGGGAGCTCCCATACAACAAACTTAATTTTTTAGGAGTATTTTGCTCACTATTAATAATGGCAAAAGGGAGGGTTAAGGGGGCTCCAACACGGTACGGAATCCTTCGTGCGCGAGTCAACTCGCACTTGGCCTATTTTTTGAACACCAGATTCAATCAAATACAATAAATCGGAGATTTTGTTAGAACTCACATCTATAATGTAGTGAACAAACACTGTAACTTAAAAGAAAAAACTCTGTATGAAGCTAAAAAGGCTATTTATAAATTTTTATCTTCAATGAGTTATACAGAGACTGAGAATTTGTTAAAAATTATGTCATAATTAAGAAATAATATTCTATCATAGTGTGATTTAATATATGCATATATCTTACATAATTATACATATCAATATATATATTTATTGTTATATTTTTTTTTACTTATAATATGTACAATTTATTTTTATTCTCAAAATATAAGCATTCGTAACCATATCATATCTATTAGTAACTATTATTCATTTTTCGGAATTTATTACTCAGAAATTTAAACGCAAAGAAAAAATTGTCAACTTATAGAGGTTTCAAATCACATGGATAATTCGTATTAGATTTCCGCGACACAGGCTTAGCCTAGTGCGGAAATCACGGTACCACGTTTTGTTTGGATACAACTGTCATAAACATAAGTAATATTGTTTTTTTCATTTGTAGCATGTGTGTAATTTTTTTCCTATGTTTGTGTTAAATAAAATATTTTCATTTTTTTTTTTTTCATTTTAAATAAATAGAACTTGTTTCAATAAAGAAAACATCTGAAATGTTATTTCCTCTTGCTCATTTCGTTTTATGCTAGTATAAGAGGACACGAACCCTCAAATATTTAAATGTGGTATTTTACAAGCTTTTATTTAACTTGCAATGGACGTACCTATGCATATAAATGTTTAGGTGGAATCTTGTAAGTTAAATATGACCAACTTCCCGGTTTACGATAGTGCTGAAATTTTGCACGCATACAATGCAATAATATGGTACCATGGAGCTGATCTGATGATGGAGTCGGAAGGTGGCCATAGGAACTCCTGTACTAAACAAGATAGACCCGTCGTGTTTGGGCTCGTTTTACTTGTCTCAGCTAGCACTCTGCTGCTACATGATATCAAGGATATCAAAAGTTAAGAGTTATATTTTTATAATAGGTATTTTTAGGGTTCCGTACCCAAAGGGTAAAAACGGGACCCTATTACTAAGACTCCGATGTCCGTCTGTCTGTCTGTCACCGGGCTGTATCTCATGAACCATGATAGCTAGGCAGCTGAAATTTTTACAGATGATGTATTTCCGTTGCTGCTATAACAACAAAAACTAAAAACAGAACAAAATAAATATTTAAGGGGGCTCCCATACAACAAACGTGATTTTTAGAGTTTTTTGCTCGCTATTTACAACGGCACACGTACACGAGTCCGACTCGCACTTAGCCGATTATTTTTCTTTGCAGGCCAACTACCTAAACAGCGGGCGCTTACTATCGGAGCAGCAGCTGCGGCGTCTGACGGAGCTGCTGAACAAAATGTTCGTGGACGCGCACACTAAGGTGTTCTCGCTGCTATTGGACGCCGTCTGCGAGCTGCTATTGGTGCACTGGATGCAGCTCAAGGATTGGCTCTACCAACTCATGTATAGGTAACTCATTTGAGGCTCGAAGGACGGTTTTTTTTTTCTTTTTTTTCATCTAATTTGTTTTTTTCTCATTTTTTTGTTTCCTTTTTTAGTTCATTTTTTAGGGTTCCGTACCCAAAGGGAAAAACGGGACCCTATTACTAAGACTTCGATGTCCGTCTGTCCGTCTGTCTGTCTGTCCGTCTGTCACCGGGCTGTATCTCATAAACCGTAGTAGCTAGGCAGCTGAAATTTTCACAGATAATGTATTTCGGTTGCCGCTATAACAACAAATACTAAAAGCAAACTAAAATAAATATTTAAGGGGGGCTCCCATACAACAAACCTGAATTTTTAGACGTTTTTCGCTCTATATTAATAATGGTACCAGGTAGATGCTTGAAATTTTCACAGAATATTTAATTTTATATTCCCTTCAATAATAAATAATAAAATTAAAATAAAATAGATAATTAAGAGGGGCTCCCATACAGTACGGAACCCTCCGTGCGCGAGTCCGACTCGTACTTGGCCGATAATTACTTTTTCTTTTTTTACAATGGCTATATCTCTGGACAAATCTCGAAATCTAAAAAAAAACAACTTTTCAATCCAAATACAAGGTAGGTAAGTTCCAAGCGCGAAGGACCACATATTTTTTATATTAGACATATCGATCTCTAGACTACGGATATCTTCTAAAATATTATGATACTCAACATTATGACCAACATTTACTACGGGACCAATCTCGTAATCGCAAAAAAAAAACCATCCAAAGTATATGGCATTGATGTATAATTACTGGACAAAATGTTCGTGGACGCGCACACTAAAGTATTCTCGCTGCTATTGGTCCATTGGATGCAGCTCAAGATTGGCTGTACCAACTCGTGTATAGGATAGGTAAGTAATTTATACAGGGTTATCCAGAGCTGGTATACTAAGTCGAAAGGAGGGCATTCAAACCATCATTATGAAACAACATTTTCTATGAGGCCAAACCGGAATTCGAGAAAAAAAATCAGCTGTTGTTTTGTCGATTCTGAGTTGCAATTTTATATGGATATGAAACAGCTGATTTTGTTTCTCATTCGAGTTGGCCCCATAGTAAAAGTTGTTCATGACGTTGGCATTACCCAACCAGCAAAAAAGTCTTAGATTACGCCTTTTACAAGAGTGGTAGGCTTATAACGCTCTTATAATTGTTTTGGAACATGTTATTGCTCTTATATTAGCATTTGACAAGCTAGTACGGACTCAAGAGCTCTATCTCTTATTACCTTGTCTCATATATGTATATAAGCGCATTTTATAATACCATTATAAGCCTCTTACTCCTACAATAACATTTACGAAGACTCATTGCACTTGAGAATAACTGCTCTTATATCCCCATTCTCTAAGTTCATTTGATTTCATAATGGTCTTGATAAATGCTTTTGTAAGAACGTCAGACTAATATCAGCATAACATAAAACCACTACAAGTGCGTGCTTTTCTGATCTTATTTAAAACTGTTATAAGATCAATTACACAAGTTTAGTAAGATATTAGAGTGATATTGGATTAACATACTTACAATACAAAAAACAAGATCAATATAAGTTGATTTGAGCTTAAATCGATTTTGTGAAAACAATTGTAAGAATAACATTTAGTTGGCCATTTTGTGAGTAAAAGTTAAATGTTTCCTTTTTAGGAAACGGTCTATATCCATATATACAACCATTTCAAATCACCAACGTTATCACTTAAATAAAAGTAAAAACATTTAGTACATTTATATTTAAAGGATCAAAAAGAAAAAGTTTAAAAAATTAAGGTTTTATGTAGGTCAATCAACGAACCCTAAATTAATTCAACATGGCCATACCCTTTGCATTTTAGAATGCTAATATTAGCACAAATGATCTTACAATGGTCTAATAGTGCGCTGGCAAAATGCAACTAAAACAATGACATCAAATCCATACAATAAAGAAATAAAACATTAAAATGAGGATTTAATATATCATTTAAAATGCTTATTTGATTGAGCGCATGAAGTTTGAAGCGTAAAACAGGGTCTATTTAACAGTAAATAATATATTCCAAAGGGAATACTTACCGTACAACACAAACACGGTGTGTGTTTGATAACTAACACGTCGTTATTATATTTTTACACAACTCACAGTTTTTCACAATAATATTTTTACATATAATGTAGGAATACCGTGCTGTCAAATAAAAAAATCAAAGTAATAAGGTTTCAAGGTTATCATTCTAACGTTAGACTTATATAAGCTTACATAGGCTTATACTATACTTACGCGAAAGCGATATTAGCCTAAGGCAGCTTAAAATAGTTTTGGCAAGATTACTATAAGTGCAAACAGCATTCATTACGACTGATATTAAGACGATATTAAATTAAATACGCTTATAATTTGTGCCCAAATCCAGGCTTATACGATGATATAGGATCAATATAAGAGCGAAAATTTCTAGTCTTGAGACTGTTGTAAGAGGGATTTTTGCTGGTTGGGTAATCACCCTGTTATCGCTTAGTACAGGATAGTCTGATAACCCTGTATGTTTGTTTCGAAAGGTTTGGCTGTGAAGTATTAAATAATAATAATAATTTAGCAAGTACCTTGACTTGGCTCACGAGGTTACCGCCATGTGGGATGTTGACTCGACGATCATTGTCCCGATAGTCGTGTCGGTGAACGGTTTAATAGCGAAGAGTCTCGACCAACACCTCAAGAGGCTCTCGCTAGACGGTTGGGTCAAGGGTCAGATTCAAAAGGCAGTGATCCTGGACACGGCGCGCATTGTCAGGCGGTTCCTCAGCCTGTAGCCCCAACCACCGGTAGCTTGGGCCCTGCCCCGCTGCCGGCGGCACTCTAGGTTTAAGTTTTTTATAGCATTTTGTTCTTTTTTATAAATATTGTAAAAAAACTTAAATTTAAGACAATAAATGCATATGTGAAATAATTTTATTGAGACTAATAATTATAATATGCTGAACAGTATTCGCGGCGAAAAGCGGCAAAGCCGGGACAGACAACGAGTAGTAACGAATTCTACATGTTTATTTTGTTTTAACCGATTTCCAAAAAGGAGGAGGTTCTGTGTTCGTCTGTATGTACATTTTTTTATTGGTTTTTATTGGTATGTTCAATTATAATTTCGCCAATTGTGAACCGGATCGAAAAATTCTTTTTTAGTTCGAAAGGGTATACCCCCGAGGTATGGTCCCATTTAAATTTTACAGAAATCGTCAAAGCTGTTTTTAAAAAAAATCAACAATAATGTAAGCAATTCGAGCGAAATATCCAAATTTTGTACACGATGAACATCGATAATTTCGCCAATTGTGAACCGAATCGAAAAATTATTTTATAGTTGGAAAGGGTATCCTCCCGAGATGGTTCAATTTAAATTTAACAGATATCGGCTGAGCCGTTTTTGAAAAATCAACAATAAACAATTCTAACGAAAAATTCGAATTTTGTACACGATGGAAGGCGGTTTTGCCATTTTTTGCGAAAAATAATTATGGATTATTCATGTTTCCAGGTTACTAATGAAGCTAGGCACGGACATACTCGGCTCAGTTCAGACCAAAATCATGAAGACGTTGGATGTGGTGCACGAGTGTTTTCCGGCCGAATTGCAACTGCATAATATATTTAGGTAAGCTCGAATAGGCCGGGTGGCTGGCCCTGGTGTCACAGTTTTTAAGCTGCCTGAAGGCCTCTGACGTGGAATACGTTTTTTTTTCAGCAATCATTGCATTTTGTAAAGAAGGATGTAGAGATTCAACCTGTCAAAAGATTTTTCTTTTATTTTTTTCAATTATGGAACAAAACATCTTTTCTAATAATGATACGAGTATGTTCTTCAAAAATATAGTGATTTTTTGCTAAAGTAAGTAAGTTCGTATAGGCCGGGTGGCTAGCCCTAGTGTCAGAGTTTTTAGGCCGCCTGAAGGCCTCTGACATGGCTAAGCGGTTAAAACAACCGGGACCTACAATTTAACGTGTCATCCGAGCCACGGTAGCGCTCAGTTAGAAAATGCCATCCGCGGTCACCCATCCAAATACTGACCGTTCGGAACGTTGCTTAATTTCGGTGATCGCTGACAAACACCTAGTCAAACTACGCTACGAGAGCTACGATTTTTTGCTGTTTTCATATCACTAGTTAAAATTAAAATTAGACCACCAGAAAAAAATACAATGATTTTTTATTGTTTTTACCATCTAAATCCCCTACCAATGATTGTGTGGCCAAATATTTTAAAACTTCATTAAAAACGAACTTGTACATATCAGAACAGTTTTAGAAGCGTCATAAATTACTCTGACGAACATAACATTATTAGAAATAAACTTGGGAGAAAACCAGTATATTCGTATACAACAGGTATTCGTATGTATGAGCTGACGACACCCTTATTTGAAGTTCCACTAAACTCGTCTGATCAAAATTATTATAATTTTCGCAATTGACTTAGAATATATTTTATTAAAGTCTTTTTCAAATAGCAAGTCACTTATGACAGGTCCATAAAACGTAAAATATTACGTAAATACATCATGTGACGTCACACCACTAGTTGAATATTTCTATTTATCAGTGAAAACATTAAGCAAACTTACAAGAAAAACTACTAAAATAAACGACAAAGGACGCAAGAAATAGAATAAAGGTTATTGATTCGCGTAAAAATATTCGCATTCACTTTTCAATTTAATAAAATATTAAATTCTTTAAATTGTTATGTTACGTGCTATTGCCGATCGTGACGTCATGATAAGAGGGCTGGGAAATCGACTATTGTTGAAATCGAAGAATATCAAAAACAAAACATATTAATCGACTTGATTTAAGCAATGGTTAACGTTAATCTGTACCCCTAGTACAAAAATTATAAAATATGTAGTGCGTATTCGATACAAAAATGTATGAAAAACTTAGTTTCCATTTACCTCCGATGTTCACATAGACAATTTAACGGATAATCAAATGATTATAAATCTGGAAGATTCGTCAAATGATGATAATGATGATAGCTCCGATGACGAAATGCCGAGGACATTATTTCTCAAATAAATCTTTTTTTTCCCTGTCACTTTTTTATTTCTTATGATTCCTCTAAACCTATCGTCTACGTAAGTCCTACTGACTTGTAGATAAATTCACCAAAACAGTTTTAGGTATATTGTTCGATAACTTCGATAAGTACGTAAAATCGATAATAATCGGTAATGACAAATCGAATATAGGTGCGTTACATCATTAAAATTGACAATGTATGTTTGACAGCTGACATTTCGGAAGTGTCATAAGTGACTAGCTATTTGAAAAAGACTATACCTCTAAGGCAAACTTTTAGTAACATATAATTTTTTTTAACTACTCTTAAAAAAACCGGGGCTACAATTTAACGTGTCATCCGAGACACTGTAGCGGCCAGCTGTAAATGCTACCTGCGGTCACCCGTCTGAAGACTGACCGTGCCGAACTTTGCTAACTGCGGTGATCGCTGACAAACACATATTCAAAAACTAATAGCCAAATAATAAAATATAAAATAATTTATTTTTGTTAGTCATCATCATCATTATCAGCAAAGGGACTCGTCCACTGCTGGACATAGGCTTCCCGTATGGATCTCCAATAAGTCATAAAGACATTTTTCATTTCATTTATTTATCACACATAACACACTCAACCTATTTACATACACAATATAAAGATTCATAAACTTAAAGATGTGGGTACTTAGAAATGTTATCTTAAGGTAGGTATGCATGATAAATATTGGCAATAAACATAATTAAAAACATTAGACGTGGTACACGAATGTTGTATGATACTCATTTATTTAAAAAAAGTTGGAACTGGTATCCCCACCAAGCGCTAAGCATCCCAGCTGACTGAATCCAGGGTATTGTTGTACACCACCATGACAACGTAATACCAAAAATTCAGCTTTTAGAAAGTAGTTGCATTTTTTGCGCTGACCTCCCGGGCTAAAAGGCTAACGTTTCGTTTGGCGCGCGAAATTTAAATTTTCTCTGCTTTTTTTGTTAGTATTTCTTAATAACGTTATTTTGTTTGTCAGGTTTCTAGCGGACAGTGCCACAGCGCCGACGCCGAAGACGAAAGCGGCCGCGTTACGGTTTTTGGCGGATTTAGCGCACGACTACTGCCCGCCCGCGAGTCTGGCCGTCACTTTACACGGTAACTTATAGTGATAGCAAAGAATATATAATAATACTACGTATAGAACGGCCACTCGTTACCCCCCACCCGTTTGAGTCTTCCTCACTTCCACCCCGCGTCACACGGACGAGGCTTGTACACCGCGTGTGGGCTGCACTGGCCAGTGGATTTTCTAATAAAAACTACCTAGACTGTGACTATTGTCACAGTGGAAGCTTTATATTGTGTATGGTTGAATATCAATGATACGTAACATAACAAGAAATTTAAATGGTTCCCTAAGGATAACTAAAAGAAACTTATTTTACATTATTCGGTAACTTCCTCTTGATATTTTCTTTCAAATGAATTACATCGGTTAATTTTTGCTAAAATACTTCCAAAATTAAGTAATTGATATACTTTTTTAAGCACTAGATTTATATTCATTTTTGCAAATTGAATACGCAACTGTCTCACTCACGCGGCATGTCGTCACGTTGTGATCGCTGACAGCCATAGACGTTCCGCATACAAATGCACGTGTAGCGACCGTGCGTATGTGTGTTGTCTGTGAGTAAGTACTGTGTAGTGTGCGTAAGACAGCATATTTAGTATGAAAAATCGCGGAGTGTCCGGGCTGTGGTGATAGGTCGAATCAAAGTTCCTGGCGGGTGTGAACTTAGTAGCAACAAGCTGCTCGAAACCTGGACCCTTATTGTGTAAGCGCTCTGACGTTCGGCTTCGCTTTTCATCCCGCTCGCTCTCGTGACGTGAGTAACTGGCGCGAGTAGGAGAAAAAGCGAAGCCGAACGTTAGAGCGCTTGCACAATAGACAATATTTTATTGACGAAAACAAAACACAGGAAATACAGCAACAAAGATTAGAAATACACTAAAGACTAAACTACTAGTGTTTTATTTTCGTCACCAGCCGGTCCCGTCTCAGCATAGTGCCGGTTATATACAACCGGCGCTGGTCTTCCGTCGAGACCGGCAGGTTATGTCGCGTACAATTCGCGGTTCGCTTCTAACAAAGCTGAAAGTAAAACTAACATGAAATCAAAGTTTGTAAAATGAATATCATACCACAGACAAACATAAAAAAAAAACAATTTATAAATATTCAATAAGTAAACTAAAATAAAACGGTAAGTAAATTTTTATCAATTTTAACAGCTCTATGTCCTATATAATACTTACAATAAGGCCCCTGATCCCCGTGCAGCTGAAGTGAGCTTCAATCAGGATTGGGCTTGCAGCTAACAGAAGTTTGATTTGGCCTGTAGTATTCTTTTACCACGCAAGTGAAATGTCTGTGATTTTAATCGCTAAATTTCTTTTTGACATAACAATTTATTTTCAAAAAATACCGTGCATTCTACATTAGCTAAACGTAACACTAAACAACGCTATTGGTCAGAACCACGGTAATTATTATCTAACAGTATCAGTATTCCGGCTTCATACAAACCACAGAGCAATTACAACTAGATAGATAGCGCTGTTGTCGCTTGAGGCAATTCTCAACCACAAAAATGTATGGAAAATCTGAAATCTCTCAAAACTGTCAAATATGTATTTGAATTTGACACTACAGAGAGAAAAACACGGCAACTAGCCAATCAATAGAGATATTTTCATGTCTCTTTCTAACTCATGCCATATTAAATCATTGCATCTCTTTCTTTCTTTTCTCGATCGACCACATTATCCCTCTGGTATCTCTGTGATACAAACGCTCGGAACGCGAATCATACCAACGAGCCTCGGAGCGGGGTATATCTTGGTATGCTAGTCAGCCTCGTTTTACTACGGAACTCTAAAAACATCAAAAAACCCAATATGTATTTTTATTGAATGTTTCCTTGTTCATTCCATTAACAAATTATTATTTTGTAATAAATATAATAATTTTATATCATAATAGATTGAAACTAGAAAGAAACTCAAGCAGGTAAAGAGTACCTAAGTAGATTAAATTTAAAAACTAAATTCGAGCAGCCCTAGCACGTTAGACATTCTGCGTGGCCTCGTGGCGCTGTAGGTATACAGGGTTATTTCTAATCAATTGGCATCCTTTTAGGGGCTTATTCTGTACATCAAAACTAACAACTTTTGTTCTGTGACTTTTGTCAAAACTCGAAAAAAATTTGTTGTTCCGTAGAAAAATATCGTTCACCCGCGACAAAATGTATGGAACAGCTGATTATTTTTTCGAGTTTTGACAAAAGTCGCAGAACAAAAGTTGTTAGATTTGATGTACAGAATAAGCGCCTCAAATGATGCTAATCGATTAGAAATAACCTTGTATATTTTAAGGTCTGTGCCGAGTCAGAGTACTGTTAGATATCATTACTGTGTCAGAACGATCTGACTGTTTTTTTTTTAACCCCCGACCCAAAAGAGGGGTGTTATAAGTTTGACGTGTCTGTTTGTCTGTCTGGCTGTCTGTCTGTCTGTGTGTCTGTCTGTGGCATCATAGCGCCCGAACCACTGAACCGATTTCAGTTTAGTTTTTTTTTGGATGAAAGGAGACTTAGTCGAGAGTGTTCTTAGCTATGTTTTATAAAAATCGATTGAGCCGTTTAAGAGTTATGGTGGGTTAAAGTTTCGTACTTTTTAGGTAGGTTTTTGTGTCGGGGGTTTTTTAAATTTTTAATTTAAGTTTTTATTTTCAGGTGGTGCGAACGGCGTGGCAGGACGCGCCTTTATCAAGATATCGGCTTTGGCTGGAGACACGCGCGCCGCGGATGTTAGAGTTTGTGCCAAACGCGCTCTCGCCTGCTTATATGACTGTAACCCCGCTGCAGTTAGTATTGTTTATCTTCCTACATACATCAATAGCAATATGCCTGACTGCCTCGGTGGCTCAGTGGTTAGTGACCCTGACTTCTGGGTCTAAGAGGCGTGGGTTCGATCCCCACCCAGGGCAAACATTTGTGTGGTGAACATATGTAGGTGTTTGCTCTGTGTCTGGGTGTTATTTAGGTACTATCTATATAAGTATGTATTTAAAATATGTATATGTAGTATATCAGTCTCTGGCAGCCATATCACAAGCTATGCTAGTTTGGGGTCAGAGACCGTGTGTAAGATGTCCCTAATATTTATTTATTTATTTTATTTTTTAATATAAATGGAACAAAACTAAAACGCTAGTTAAATATGTGAACGTAGTTTAGATAATTTATTACCATAGTATAAAGGCGCTGTTTGTCGACACTGTCATGTCATAGGCCAAACATCTTGGACAATTCAATTCATTTATTCTCAAATATAGGTCCAGCACTGTGCACTTATGAATGTCAACATTTACAAAAAATAGTCAAATAAATAACAAAACACAAAACAATTTAAAATTATACTACAGCATTTCACGCGCTGACAGAGCATCATTCGGCCTATATTTCACGCGCTGACAGAGCATCATTCGGCCTATATTTCACGCGCTGACAGAGCATCATTCGGCATATATGTCGCGCGCTGACCGAGCATCATTCGGCCTATAATGTCGCGCGCTGACCGAGTATCATTCGGCCTATATGTCGCGCGCTGACAGAGCATCATTCGGCCTATATGTCGCGCGCTGACCGAGCATCATTCGGCCTATATGTCGCGCGCTGACCGAGCATCATTCGGCCTATAATGTCGCGCGCTGACCGAGCATCATTCGGCCTATATGTCGCGCGCTGACCGAGGCGTAGGGTTTTAACTGTGGTTCGAGCTCTACATGTTTTTATTGTAACGTTTCAGTTTACGGCGTTAATGAGCGAGCTGCCTGTGGAGACGCAAACACTAGTCAATGGCGTCGTACAACAGCACGTACGGAACACTACACACTGTGAGTTTCGGAATATTTTGTTTTTAACGGGATCTCATGACCCATTTTTGGCTTTCAGCAAAGTTTTAGCATCATTAGATCCTAAATACCATCTGAAGACAAAGCATTCGTCAAGATGAAACAAACGAGCCCAAATTTAATGGGGCCGTAGTTTCATTACAGAGTTCCTATGACCTTCTGTTTGTTTGTTTTATTTTATTTATTAATGATCTTTTTATGACGATGCTATTGCAGATACCTACTATGTTGATTTTAATTTTTTAGATTATTTTATGTTAGGGTGTTTTTCTAATTTGTAATAAATTATTTTATGTAATTAATTAATTTGTAATTAGTCATTTGGTGAATACGTCAATTTGCACCTGGCAGAGAGCTATCAGCGATAAGGCCGCCCATTGTTACATTGTTTATGTATCTTTGTTTCTTCTTTTTGTTTATTTATTGGTTTGCAATATAGAGTTTATCTATCTATCTATCTATCTATCACGGTTCATGAGATACAGCCTGGTGACAGACAGACAGACAGACAGACGGACATCGAAGTCTTAGTAATAGGGTCCCGTTTTTACATTTTGGGTACGGAATTTTAAAATAATATTCTTTTATAATTTCAAGCCGGCAACGACGACAGCCCTGTCCGCTCCACCGGGAATACCCTGGCGAGCGCGGAGGACGTCCACTCTCGCATCCGTAGGACGACCTCCGAGATACACTCCTACACCAAACAACATTCTAATGGTAATTATTACTTACATTTATTATATCCGTTCGACCGGGAACACTGGCGAATGCGGAGAACGTCCACTGTATCATCCGAAGGACGTCATCCGAAATACACTCTTACAATAAACAACATTCTAATGGCAAGTTTGTATGGGCTGGGTCCGTAGCTCTGGTATAGGTCGAATTAAACTACATTCAATGGTAAGTTTGTATGGGCTGGGTCCGAAGCTCTGGTATAGGTCAAATGAAACAACATTCAATGGTATGTTTGTATGGGCTGGGTCCGTAGCTCTGGTATAGGTCGAATGAAACAACATTCAATGGTAAGTTTGTATGGGCTGGGTCCGTAGCTCTGGTATAGGTCGAATGAAACAACATTCAATGGTAAGTTTGTATGGGCTGGGTCCGTAGCTCTGGTATAGGTCGAATGAAACAACATTCAATGGTAAGTTTGTATGGGCTGGGTCCGTAGCTCTGGTATAGTTCGAATGAAACAACATTCAATGGTAAGTTTGTATGGGCTGGGTCCGTAGCTCTGGTATAGTTCGAATGAAACAACATTCAATGGTAAGTTTGTATGGGCTGGGTCCGTAGCTCTGGTATAGTTCGAATGAAACAACATTCAATGGTAAGTTTGTATGGGCTGGGTCCGTAGCTCTGGTATAGTTCGAATGAAACAACATTCAATGGTAAGTTTGTATGGGCTGGGTCCGTAGCTCTGGTATAGTTCGAATGAAACAACATTCAATGGTAAGTTTGTATGGGCTGGGTCCGTAGCTCTGGTATAGTTCGAATGAAACAACATTCAATGGTAAGTTTGTATGGGCTGGGTCCGTAGCTCTGATATAGCTCGAATGAAACTTATTGGCGGATGTGAAGTTAGCTACAAGCTGCACGAAACCCAATCCTGACTGAAGCTCACCTAATATACTTATGAACCATATGTAAATACTGTGTACTATGGTGTACTAAATGATGTTGAATTTTTTTGACGTGACAACGTCTTATAAATTGGTTTGCCGGGTGACACTTCAAGAAACTGCGTTACGCTCCGCTCACACTTCATGCGCTCACAATGAGAGCATCGTCATTCGTCTCAAAGTCGTTGTCACGTAAAACTTTCGCCCGTATACCGACTTTACAGGCAACCAATTTTTGACGTGAAAACGTTTTATAAATCTATGAATACCGGCTGCACGCACGAAAATGTGTCACGTTCAGCCTGGGGGGCGTTTTTTGAACTTCACACGGTTTGGGTGTATCCGTAACTTTGACAAATTTGTATGGGGAATACAAATGTTGTCTATGGAAGTTGCGAGTACTCCATAGAAGTTCCGTGTACGACCAAATAATGCAAAGTTCAAAAAACGCCCCCCTGATCCGAGCGTGCAAGCGAGAGCGCGGATCAAGCGATAGAGAGGCACGATTGGCCCAAGCGTTCGGTTTGTTTCAGTTGTTGATTCACCATTGTTTTCTTATAACGTTATCACGTAAACGCCCGTCAACTAAAGAAGGATGCAGAGATTCGATCTGTCAAAACATTTTTATTTTATTTTTTTACAGTCATGGAACAAAACATCTTATCTGATAATGATATTTGCTTCAAAAATATAGTGTTTTTTTGCTGTTTTCATATCACTGGTTAAAATTTATGTTAGACCATCAGAAAAATTACAATGTTTTTTTATTGTTTTTACCATCTAAATCCCCTACCAATGCTTGTGTGGCCAAATATTTTATAAATACACTAGCAGCGCCCCGCGGTTTTACCCGCGTTGTGCCCGTTCCCGTGGGAATTTCGGGAATTTTTATACATATAAACCTTCCTCTTGAATCACTCTATCCATTAAAAAAAACTGCATCAAAATCCGTTGCGTAGTTTTAAAGATTTAAGCATACAGACAAACAAACGAAAATAGCTACTTTATTTTATACTATGTAAGGATTAAAAACAAACTTGTACATATCGGAACAGTTTTAGAAGCGTCATAAATTACTCTGACGAACATTTTTAGAAATGTACTTGGGAGAAAATGAGTGTATTCGTATACAACAGGTATTCGTATGTATGAGCTGCCGACATCCTTGTTTACAGACAAGCAATGTTGTTTTTCCAGCAGAATGCGGCAACCACATGTCGAGCAAAGATTCCGGTATCAGCCAGATGTCTGACGTCACCGTGCGACCCAACGGCGTGCCCAACGGACACCATCACGCGTGAGTCTTATACTGTTACGAGATGGCTTCTTGGATAGTCAGAGTGTCGAATGGGAGTTTTGCAAATCAAAGCCTAATAAATAGAACCGCATCTATTCTACAGCCTGGTGACAGACAGACAGACAGCGGAGTCTTAGTAATAGGGCCCCGTTTTTACCTTTTGGTTGCGGAACCCTAAAAATTATGTTTCGTTTGATTGAGTATAATGTTGATATTATATCCCGCAGAGAGGCGCTGGGTCGCGCCGCGTCGGCGGACAGTTCTGAGGAAGCGAACAGCACTAAGGAATCCTCGCCCATCCCGCACAATCGGGTGGATTTCCCGCACCATGGGTAAGCCTATGTCGATATGTCCCGCACAATCGGCTGGATTTCCCGCACCATGGGTAAGCCTATGTCGATATGTCCCGCGCAATCGGCTGGATTTCCCGCACCATGGGTAAGCCTATGTTGATATGTCCCGCACAATCAGCTGGATTTCCCGCACCATGGGTAAGCCTATGTCGATATGTCCCGCACAATCGGCTGGATTTCCCGCACCATGGGTAAGGGCTTGAATTGAGAGAGTTCATATACTCATATATACTCATATACTCTTTATTTATAACTATTAGTTACAAGTTTGACAATTTTGACAGGGTCTGGCACGAGAGCCTTATTGGCAAGCTCCCATCTTACGGCCTGCCTGCTGATTTCTGCGCATGGATATCTGATTTCTTGAGGAATCGGTCGATACGAGTGGTTGTAGATGGCTGCTCATCAGACCAAATGGCTATCAATGCCGGTGTTCCTCAGGGATCAGTACTCTCTGCGACCCTCTTCCTACTGCATATCAACGATCTGCTAAAGCCCGGGATCTTTGGGTACGCAGACGACAGTACAGTCGTGGAGAGCTACACATCCGATGCAAGAACCAGCGGGCAACAGATCGAGTCTCACAGAGAGGCTATGGTTGAACGGCTCAACTTGAGTCTGGAGGCGGTATCTGACTGGGGCGATGCTAACCTGGTCAAGTTTAATGCCACGAAGACTCAAGGCTGTTTGTTCTCGGCCAAAAAGAGACCCTTTCAATTGTCTCCCGCTTTCCGCGGTGTCTCCGTTCCGGTAACTGACAGCTTGGAACTACTGGGCGTTTCACTCTCATCGACTCTTAACTTTGGCTCTTATATAGAGTCAAAAGCTAAATTAGCCTCCAAAAAACTTGGTGTTCTCGCTAAGGTGAGACGGTATTTCACACCTGAGCAACTGCTTAGTCTTTATAAAGCACAAGTCAGGTCTTGTATGGAATACTGCTCTCACCTTTGGGATGGCTCTGCCAAATATCAACTGGAGGCTCTGGAGTCGATTGAGAGGCGAGCCAGGAGGCTGATTGACAACGACACCTTGACTAAGTCGCAGCTGCAAAGTCTCGAGCATCGACGTAAGGTGGCGTGTTTGTCGGCCTTTTATCGTATACACTTCGGGGAGTGCGCTCAGGAGTTGCACAATCTGGTCTCACCTGCCCCTTTCTTCTATCGTACGGCTAGACAGACGCGACCAAAGCGCCACCCTTTTATGGTGGACATTCCGCGCGTTAGAACCAAGCGTTTCGAGTCCTCATTCCTCATACGAACAGCCAGAATGTGGAACGCTTTGCCTGGGTCTGTCTTCCCGCTAAAGTACGACGTGGGTGTCTTCAAATCCCGAGTAAATAGGTATCTTCTAGGTAAGCGTGCTACATCCTAGACCGCATATCTGCTCAACATCAGGCAGTATGTAGTCAAACGCAAACCTATATAGAATAAAAAAAAAATAAAAAAAGTTCTCGAGTGGAAATCACGTACCGGCAAGCGCAGCGTAGAACGTCTACCCACAATGTGGACGAATGACCTTATTAACACAACAGATCGAGCTGGATCTAAGCCGCTTCCAACCGGTTTTATTGGATGATCTGTAGAGGAGACCTACGTCGAGCAGTGGACGTCCAATGGTTGAAACGACGAAAACCAATAAAAGCTATGAGAACAATGATAATTATGATTAAAAGAACCACTCGAAATAGTATTATCTATATACAGGGTTCAAAGAGTTTTTTATGATAAATATTTCAGAGATATACCTAGTGTGGGATGCACTATAAAATTAAAATCATTTCATTGATTTAGCAGTGCGCCATCTCTCGTCAATATTCAGAAGTTCTTATAACTTCAGTTGAGTGATAACCTGTCTGATACGGGTATCTCAGGTGGCGCCGCCAACGCTATAAGTTGGTTAAAATGATAAACACTTCACAAAATTCGGCGCGGAGTCAGTACTGCGGATTAGCTCAGTGGGCAGAGCGTCGGGCTAGTGATCCGAAGACGCAAGGTTAGAGTCCTGCATCCGTGGCGAATTTATGAAATATTTATTATAAAAAAACAACTCTTTGAGATAAACCTAGTGTGGGATGCACTATAAAATTAAAATCATTTTATATACAGGGTTAGTTATAATCAATTAGAATCCTTTTAGGAGCTTGTTCTGTACATCAAAACAAACTACTTTTGTTCAACCGCAGAACAAAATTTGTTAGTTTTGATGTACAGGATAAGCCCCTAAAAGGATGCTAATCGATTACCAATAATAACCCTGAATATAAAAATGAATGTCTGTCTGCATGTTCTTTATAGAATCGTGAACTATGTATTTTGATCATGTGATGATGAGTATGATGATTGATAGCAAAGTTATTGTGCGTTATCCAATGATGGTTTCTTTTACAAAAAACGAAGTTCGCCGGGTCAGCTAGTATATTATAAAATATACATTTGGGGAGATGTTTCACACGGGCCCTGACCCCAAACCAAGCAAAGCTCGTGTAATGGCTGCCAGAGACTGATACTACACTAGCGACCCGCCCCGGCTTCGGACAGGTGTATCACTACATAGTATATAACAAAGTCGCTTTCCGCTGTCTGTCCCCATGTATATTATTATACATATAAACCTTCATCTTGAATCACTCTATCTATTAAAAAAACCGCATCAAAATCCGTTGCGTAGTTTTAAAGATATAAGCATACATGGGGACAGACAGTGGGAAGCGACTTTGTTTTATACTATGTAGTTATGACATATACATATTATTTTTAAATATTAAGGAATAGATAGTACCTAAATAACACCCAGACACAGAACAAACACCTATATTCATCACGTAAATACTTGCCCTGGGTGGGGATCGTATCCACGCCTCTTTGATCCAAAAGTTAGGGTCACTATATAACACGAATATTTTGTGAGTGTGAGTGTGTGTAGTGTGAGTGTGATGGGGTCAATGTCGACAATCAGGGGCGGGCTTTTCGACTAATTTATTCATAAGCTAGTTTTAAGTTGACATTTAATTATTTGTTTTTGAATATTCTGTGAATATTTCAAGCCTATTCCTGTTGTCGTTATTAATATCGAGCAAAAATTACGTTCTTTATATTTTGTTATTTCAATAATGTTTCTTTTTTTTTAGGGATTACAACTCGGGTCATATAGGCCGCGACAGGATGAGGCCGTACGAGACTGACGAGAATGGATTTATCATTACTAAATGTAAGTTATGTTATGTAGCATAATCTAAGAGTAACATTCATAAAGATTGTATAGAAAACAATGGGTTCCGTTTTAACCTCGTAAGTACCCTCGTAACCATTATAAAAGCGCATGGTAACTCAGACCCGACATTTTTTTTCCTACTGCATAGTTTGGCTTATGTTCTTTTTAGGTTATTTTTTTCCTTGCGCATAATTTGGTTCATTTTCTTTTTAGGTAAGTAAAATCTTTTTCCTAGTGCAT
Source organism: Hypomecis atomaria (assembly GCA_964007245.1). NCBI lineage: Eukaryota > Metazoa > Arthropoda > Insecta > Lepidoptera > Geometridae > Hypomecis > Hypomecis atomaria. The sequence goes on along the minus strand of OZ023308.1, from coordinate 7,895,905 downwards.
AATTTGGTTCATTTTCCTTTTAGGCAATTTTTTTCCTGATGCAAAATTTCATTAATTTTCCTTATCGTTCATTTTTATTTCCTATTACATAATTTGATTTATTTTTATTTTGGGTTCCTCTTTTCTTAATGCTTAGTTTGATATATGTTTCTTTTACGTTAATTTGTATTTCTCAGTGCATACATATAGTTCATTTTCTTTTCAGGCTCAATTATTATTAGTGCGTAATTTAATTCATATTTTCCTTTTAGATTATTTTTTTCCTAGTCTTATTTTTTTAGTACCTAATGGATATTTTGGTTCATTTTCCTTTCAGGTTCATTTTCGTCATTATACATTGTGTGGTTCATTTATTTTTCTAAGCGTATAATTTGTTAATTTTTGTCTAGGTTATTTTTTCTACTTCATAATTTGTTAACTTTTGTCTAGGTTATTTTTTTCCACTTCATAATTTGTTAACTTTTGTCTAGTTTATTTTTCTAGTTCATAATTTGGTTCATTATCTTTTTTTTCCAGCCGGTTTGCGCGAGCCCGACGTATTAGAGGCGTTAGGCAAGTTGGACGTTTCCCACGCGCCGCCCGAGCAATGGGAGCGATTATTGCTCGCCACACACGAGATACTCAAGTACGGGGACTGTAGGAAACCTGCTGAAAACTTCAAGTGAGTTTCAACCTTATTGACATTGTTATGGAACTATATAGGTTTATAGGCGGTTGTTTGAGCAATAGGAGCGATTATTGCTCGCAACTCACGAGATACTCAAGTACGGGGACTGTAGGAAACCTGCTGAAAACTTCAAGTGAGTTTCAACCTTATTGACATTGTAATGGAACTATATAGGTTTATAGGCGGTCGTTTGAGCAATAGGAGCGATTATTGCTCGCAACTCACGAGATACTCAAGTACGGGGACTGTAGGAAACCTGCTGAAAACTTCAAGTGAGTTTCAACCTTATTGACATTGTAATGGAACTATATAGGTTTATAGGCGGTCGTTTGAGCAATAGGAGCGATTATTGCTCGCAACTCACTAGATACTCAAGTATGGGGACTGTAGGAAACCTGCTGAAAACTTCAAGTGAGTTTCAACTTTATTGACATTATTTTTATCTACCTATATACATGATTACTCCTAATCAATCAGCATCCTTTTGGGGGCTTATTCTGTACATCAAAACTAACAACTTCTGTTCTGCGAATTTTGTAAAAAAAAAAAATGTTCCATAGAAAAATATCGTTCACCCGCGACAAAATGTATAGAATAGCTGATTTTTTTTGAGTTTTGGGGGTAATTTTTTCAAAGCTATCCTGCTATACCCTTTACAAGTTGTTATATTATTGTTTTCAGACACATCGTCCGAGTGGCTCTAGCTGCGTTGTCGATGGATGAAAGTACTGGTGATAAAGAGAACTCGGATAACGCTACCAACGCACAGCAGACTACGGGTAGGTTCCTTCATTGACTTGACTTGATTCATTGACTGCCTCGGTGGCTCAGTGGTTAGTGGCCCTAACTTCTGGCTCAAAGAGGCGTGGGTTCGATTCGATCCCCACCCAGGGCAAGTATTTATGTGATGGACATGGGTGTTTGCTCTGTGTCTGGGTGTTATTTAGTTAATATCTATATGTCGGGGACTGAGACTAATCGTGTAAATCAAACGCAATCGTTATTTGTGGGTCATCCATTAGTACGGCTCGCCGGCGGTGTCCAGTTGTCCATATCACCAAAATAAACACTCTGTACTTGTACAACGGGTGGTTTTATTGACCTAGTATCACTTGATATTCAATTTAACAAGAATTTTCGATGATGAAAACAGATTTTAAAGTCAATAGGTTGGCACGGGTGCAATGCCGCCTTGCGCTCGGAATGGAATGAAGTTTCTCGCCCATCTGTCATTTCATTCTGACACAAGCATGCAGTGTTGTCACGTGCGACCCCATTCGGGTGATACCCACTTTAAAATCATCACTATTGCTATCAACTAAATGCAACTACGCTGTCTCGCTCCGTCATATATAAATAAGTATGTATTTAAAAATATGTATACCTATAGGTACGTATACAGGGTTATTTCTTATCAATTATCATCCTTTTAGGGGCTTATTCTGTACAACAAAACTAAGAACTTTTGTTCTGCGACTTTTGTTAAAACTCACAAAAAAAATCAGCTGTTCCATAAATTTTGTCGCAGGTAAACGATATTTTTCTGTGGAACAACATTTTTTTTTTAGTTTTGACAAAGGCGCAGAACAAAAGTTGTTAGTTTGATGTACAGAATAAGCCCTTAAGGATGCTAATTGATTAGGAATAACCCTGTATATGTAGTATACCAGTCTCTGGCAGCCATATCACAAGCGTTGCTTAGTTTGAGGTCAGAAAACGTGTGGAAGATGTCCCTTTATATTATTTATTGATTTTTGCAACAGTAACTGATTTTTGACCGACGAGCCGAACCGGAGGAGGTACTCAATTCGACGCGTATGTACATATATATAAATGCGTGTAAATATATTTTTTCTGTATAACCACGCATAACTTTTTTCATAGTAGTCCGATTTCAATAATTATTTTTTTATTGAAAAGAGTATACTTCGAAATTGGTCCCATTAAAATTTTATTGAAATCGGCTCAGCCATTTTTGATAAATCAACAATAATGTGAAAAATGCTACATCGATCCGTTCGAAATATTCGCGAATTCTGTACAAGGGTGAAGTCGGTCATGCTATTTTTTTACAAAAAATATTTATGGTTAGTTAATTTGTTAACGTTTTTTTTTGTGTAGGCGGTTGGAGTACAGCGAACGAGCGCGCGGCGGCAGAAGCTGTGAAGGTGCTCGTGTGGCTCTGTCGGCGCGACGAGACGCGCGCGCAGTGGCGGGACTACTTCGACCTCATCCTGCTGAAGCTCATACATGCGTACGAGAGCCTCAACAAGGAGGTCATGAGGGCCGTGGAGGCTGGCATGCCGCATATTGCACAAGCCTTGCCCGCCACACAGGTTAGTACCACTAGTTTCAGATATATATCTAGCTGAAAGATAAAAAACGCCGGTAAAATGCACAATATCTCGAAACCAGCGACAAAACGCCGACACAATACCGACTAGCGACACAACGCCTAAACTAACCACTAAACGCCATAACCAGCGATGAAAAGTCGACGATATTCACAAAACGCCGGAACCAGTGACAAAACGCCGATAATAGCAACAAAACGACGACTCCAGCCACAAAATTAAATTGCAAAAGCCCACACAGGTCAGTAACTATACTTTAAATAGACTATCGTAAACAGAATTAAATGCAGTCAAAGCATTCAGAATGTTCGTCTAGCGACGAGACGCGCGCGCAGTGGCGGGACTACTTCGACCTCATACTGCTCAAGCTCATACATGCTTATGAGAGCCTCAATAAAGAAGTTATGGGGGCTGTAGAGGCATGCCTCTTATTGCACAAGCCTTGCCCGCCACACAAGTTAGTAATTATTTCGAAGATGGTTCTAGCTAAGGAAACGCCGGAACCAGTCACAAAACCCCGGGACCAGGAAAAAACAGCCACGAAACCACTAAACTAGGGGCAAAATGCCGATTCTACCGACAAGACGAGTTGTTAGCGATAAAACGCTGACTTTAGTTACAAAACGCCGTTTCTAGAGACTAAACGCCGTTTCTAGCGATCTGGCGCCGAAAGCGCTAAGTTGTCAACACTTGCTCGCGCGCGGCTTGTTTTGACGTGTTTAGATCACCCTCTCACTCGCACATTGCTAATTTCCAGCGAGTAAGAGAGACCAGAGAATTACCGAGTTGCTCTCCGCCGTTTTACCTACGCCCGCGCCGCCTAGCAATGAATGGGTTTCCAAATCATTTTTATTGTATTTGTAATGTGACTGATAATGTATTACTTATGTTTTTTTTTTTTTTTATTCTTTAATGTTGAGTCTCTGATACTTGAGTAAATGAATATTTAATTAAATTAAAAAATGACCTTAGAGCGCTAGAGCAAAAATTTAATGACCACTTCAGTAGGATGCACACATACGTCTTCGTTTTTTCGGGTAAATACACCCGAACGTATGAAAAAAAATTGATAAAAAAATCTTTTAGCGAAATATGTTCTATTAATGATGCCTATTGCGTGATAAAAATTTGTGCTCTCTTTTTTTCCATTTATGTTGCAAAATACTACGTTTTTTTTTCACCAGGTGCTAGCGCTACTACGGCCCGTGATCAGAACACGCGGCTACCCGACTTCGCTCTGCGCCCTCAAATTGGCCGGCGAAGTGGCCAAAGCTCGTCCTAATGAGCTCACTGACGACATCGTGCCGCAACTTATGGAGGGAGTGGGACAGGTATACTGCACTTCTCTATTTCTCTTTAAACAAATCCCACTTCGCTCTGCGCCCTCAAATTGGCGGGCGAAGTGGCTAAAGCTCGTCCTAATGAGCTCACTGACGACATCGTGCCGCAACTTATGGAGGGAGTGGGACAGGTATACTGCACTTCTCTATTTCTCTTTAAACAAATCCCACTTCGCTCTGCGCCCTCAAATTGGCCGGCGAAGTGGCTAAAGCTCGGCCTAATGAGCTCACTGACGACATCGTGCCGCAACTTATGGAGGGAGTGGGACAGGTATACTGCACTTCTCTCTTTCTCTTCAAACTAATCCCACTTCGCTCTGCGCCCTCAAATTGGCCGGCGAAGTGGCTAAAGCTCGTCCTAATGAGCTCACTGACGACATCGTGCCGCAACTTATGGAGGGAGTGGGACAGGTATACTGCACTTCTCTATTTCTCTTTAAACAAATCCCACTTCGCTCTGCGCCCTCAAATTGGCCGGCGAAGTGGCTAAAGCTCGGCCTAATGAGCTCACTGACGACATCGTGCCGCAACTTATGGAGGGAGTGGGACAGGTATACTGCACTTTTATCTCTCACTGTACCTATCCATCCATCCATCAGCCATAAGAAGTCCACTGCTGGACATAGGCCTCCCCTATGGATTTCTAATAAGACCGGTTGGTAGCGGCTTGCATCCAGCGCGATCCTGCTGTCTTAATGAGGTCATCTGTCCACCTTGTGAGTGGACGTCCTACGCTGCGCTTGCCGGTACGTGGCCTCCACTCGAGAACTTTTCGACCCCATCGGTCATCAGTCCTCCGCGCTATGTGCCCTGCCCATTGCCATTTCAATTTGCCAATCTGTTGGGCTATGTCGGTAACTTTGGTTCTTCTACGGATCTCCTCATTTCTGATTCGATCTCGTAGAGAGACTCCGAGCATAGCCCTCTCCATAGCTCGTTGGGCTACTTGGAGCTTACTAATAAGGCCCATAGTGAGAGACCACGTTTCTGTGCCACACTGGTACCTATACCAGACTTTTTTAATAGTCCACTGCGGAATGTAATCCTACGCACGAAAAGTGATTAGGCCATATCCACTACCCTGGCCCAGTGCGGGTTGGTGGATTCACACACGCTATCGAATTTCTTCAACGGATGGCAGGTTGCGTCACGATGTTTTCCTTCACCGAAAATCAACTTCAGTGGTGGGAAATTTACGTTCCAATTTCTGTACAATTCCAAAGAACTCGTTGGTACGGGACCGGGATTTGAACCCTTATCCTCACGATTGAAAGGCGAGTGTCATTACCACGGCTTTGGTAGATCTTATTTCCTATAATAAACTAGCTGACCCGCCAAACGTTGTTTTGGCATAATAGTATTACATAATATCACCAGTAAAAAATACGATTATAAATTGAGATATAAACTATCCTATCTCCCAAGTTGGATAAAACTAAACAGAGTGTACACAATTTGGTTAAAATCAGTTCAGCAGTTGAGAAGTTCGTCGCGGACAAACAACGTGACACGAATTTTTTATATAAAGATATGATAATGTATTTATTTTACAGCTGGCAGACCACCAAAACTCGGCGGTGCGCAAGGCGGCAGTTTTCTGCATGGTCGCGTTTACCCTAGCGCTAGGGGAGGAACGTATGCAGCCGCATCTCAAGCATCTGTCGGTCAGCAAGTCGCGGCTATTGCAGGTCAGTGCTGTAATAGTAGTTTATGCAACTGTCATATAATGAAGGGTATTAAAACACGAGTGTGAGTTTATGAAACGAGCGCAGCGAGTTTCATAATAGTAACGAGTGTTTTAATACCCGTGTTATATGCAGTTTCATACACTACTTTATCTTCACTAATAAAAATAAAAATAAAAAACATATTGCGAAACATTAAATTCACGCGTACGTGTATTGTCACAGTGAACTTGGCGCCATTAAAATCTAACCAATGAGAGCGCAGCTGCGCGCGCAGGGCCAATCAGGAGCGAGAGCGCGATGTTATAATGAGATTTTACGATATCGATGTGGATATTATAACATTATGTGAAATTGCTTAAATGTTGTCTGCGCTATAACAGTAGTCATTATAAGTCAAGTATTGGAAACATAAATAGAATGTTACAACATTAGTGTAGATAAAAAATAATATAAAATATAACTTTTTTGACCGACGAACCGGAGGAGGTACTCAATTCGACGCGTATATTTTTTTTTATCTATAACCACGCATAACTTTTTACATAGTGGTTCGATTTTGATAATTCTTTTTTATCGTAATTGGTCCCATTTAAATTTTATCGAAATCGGCTGAGCCATTTTTGATAAATCAACAATAATGTGAAAAATGCTACATTGATCCGTGCGAACTTTTCACGAATACTGTACACGGTTGAAGTCGGTCATGCTATTTTTTGCGAAAAATAATTATTAAAATACAAGCTTTTGAGACCCTGCTGGATATCGTGTAACAGCAGAGTGCTAGCCGAGACAAGTAAAACGAGCCCAAATACGACGGGTCTGTCTTGTTTAGTAATTAACTACGACCATAATATAGCCTACAGCTACATTATTGAAAAGGTATGTATAGTCAAACCGCTAAACTCAGACATCGCCTGCGCGGTACAGGGGCGCCGGGGGAGACGACACAGGGGACTGAGACCGGTGCGGGCGGCGGGTCCCTGCCGCCCGCACCGGTCTCAGTCCCCCTTTGTCGTCTACCCCCGCGCCCCCGTACCCGCGCAGGCGATGTCTGAGTTTAGCGGTTTGACTATAGATAAACTCTGTTTTGTTCTTGGCGCCTGGTACTTTTATCCTATATTTCTTCTTTTATTTTTAGGGTTCCGTAACCAAAGGGTATAAACGGGGCCCCTATTACTAAGTCCGCCTGTCTGTCTGTCTGTCTGTCTGTTCGTCTCCAGGCTGTATCTCATGAACCGTTATAGCTAGAAAGCTGAAATTTTCACAGATGTTGTATTTCTGTTGCTGCTATAAAAACAAATACTAAAAACAGAATAAAACAAATAATTAAGTAGGGCTCCCAAACAGCAAACCAGATTTTTGCCGTTTTTCACTCTATATTAATAAGGTATATGCTTGAAATTTTCACAGAATATTTGTTGTATATATACTATAATAATAAATAATAAAATTAAAAAAAAAAAAATTAAGGGGGGCTCCCATACAGTACGGAACCTTGCGTGCGCGAGTCCTACTCGTACTTGTCCGATTATTCTGCAATATTTAGATAGAATGTTGTTGTTGTGTAGGTGTATATCGACAAGCAGCGCGAGGAGACGAACCGCAGCGGCGGCGGGGGCTCCCCCGGGTCGGGCGGCACGTAGCGCCGCCGCCGCCGCGCGCGCACCACCACGCGCGCCACGCAGACCCCACTCTAACCGGGTGAGTCATTTCTTTTATTTATTTATTTAGTAGCTCAGTAAAAATACAATTTAACTTTGCACTAAATTTCTGATCCATTTTTTACCCACGACGGAACGGAGCAGGTGCGTTTAGGGTGAGAGATGTTTGTGTGTGCGTTTGTGCCAATCTTCTAAACTTATGATCCGATTTTGATGCGGTTTTCAACAACGGGTTTGTGTTTGATGAGTTCATGTTCTTAGACAGGTGTCATGGCTGTAACTCACTAGGGGGCGCTACAATATTAGTGCAAAACAATGTTGCAATATAGTCAAAACGAAATGTCCGATTACAATTCTGTTTTCAGCAATGTGTACGTGGTAGCTTAATGCATGTTCCCAAATAATAAAAATTACGTCTTTTATTCTTTTTCGATGAGATTTTTACTGTCGTGGGTTTTTTCAAATTTTTTAATTTTGCTTAATCTTTTGTCCATGAGATTACGCTGTGTTTAGCTTCGCTCCGTTTCAGTGGAATTAGGGTCAAAATATGCTGGAATGCGAATCAACTTGTTTCATTAAGGTTTGGATCACTTGTGCTGTACTGTACTGTCAGTACAGTACAGTACAGCACAAGTGAGCAGCAGTGGACTATTAAAAAGGCTGCTACAGTTAGCAGCCTTTTTAATAGTCCACTGTAGGACGTAGTCTAAATTTACCTATTTAGTTGTCAAACGCAACTACATGTAAAGCACTAGTACGACCGATCCGCCATACTTTGGCGCGTGATTTGACTTTCAATTTTTTCTCAGGGTATAATATATTTTATAACATATTTGCTCGTAAAGTGGCTGTAATTACACCAATTTCAATATCGTAATGTATTTCATTACGCACTTGTGTTTTATTGTAATGTAAAACGCACGCCGCCACCGACTGCAGAACTCTGTGGTCTCGTTTTTCCTACTTTCACTCAAGAGAGTGAATACGACACGAAAACATTACGGCACTTGTGCGGTAATGTAATGTAAAACGCACGATGCTTCGACTGATCACGACACGACTTTCACTCAAAGTCAGAGTTTTATTAATTTCCTCGCAAATATGTTATAAAACGTCGTATGACATACGTGCGCTTTGAAAATTACAGCCTCTGCTTCCTTATAGTCCTCGCCTACGGCTCGAGCAATATCGCCTCGGCTGTAATTTTCAACTTACCGCACTTATATCATAATGTAATATTATGGAACTATTTTGTTTTTCAGGTAAACGTGCGATCACCGCGTACCCTAGCCATATCGGCCAATGAAGGATTATTAACATATAATTTAACCAATTATACAATAGTTATACAATGTTTGCTTCCACTGAACGAATAGTTTGAATGTGTTTGTACGCTCCTAGGATGCTACAAGAGTTGGATATTTTTTGTAATAAAAAAAAAACATGACAAAATGAAAAAAAGATACCAGGTGAGACAGAAAAATTGAAATTGATAAACATCATTAGGTATACTGATCGATAAATTTTATTTTTAATTAAAAGTATTTTCCTATTCATTATGTATGACACAATGAAAAAAAATATAAACTAACGACGAAAAAAATAAATTGTTGATATTGTATGAAAGTAAAAGTTATTTGATGATGAGGTATTGGTCATGTCAAAGGATAATGCAACTTACTGGGCTCAATATTTGCCCAAACATGAAACATACGTTCAGTTATAGAGCCTATTCATACAATCACTTTTTACTAAAGTGTCATAAAAATCTAACCTAGGGGAAAAAAGATATGTACTGCTAAAAACATAGCTTTTTGAACCTTGAACCTCATGGTATTTTTATTGTATTTTAAGGTATTATGCTTGTGAAGGTTACTTAATGTGAAGGAAGAATAATGTAAATACATACCAACATATGTATACATGACAAGTTTTCTATAAACATGTTAGAAATCTACTTTTATGCTATTGACTATTTTGCCAGACTATTTTTTTGTCAAGAGTTGCATACCTTATAAATAAATAAAAATGTACCTCCTTTTTACTGTGTCTCAAGGGCCAAATATAAGTAGGTATTTAACATGATAAAAACACTCGGGGTTTGAATTGAGCACACATTTATTTATTTAAAATACAATTACAGTGAAAATATCTATTAATCATCATCATTTATTATAACACTGTCTAAAAAAATTGCGGGACGGTGGATTGACTCTTGGTGCCTGGCCCAACCAAGATACCACACTGCAGCCATTACATGAGCGCAGACACCAATCGTCCGCCTTCCCGTCAAGCAATTACAACAGTAATTATTTATGCATTGAATGCCTTCAGAGCTCTCGTCCACTAGAATGTAGCAAAAATATTTTTTGCTGCTGCTGTGCCGACTTTTGATTCGCACTCTTAGTAAAGATACATTTGAAAATGGTAAGTCGTAGTTTTCTAATCTGCACATATCTCGTTCCACGCTTAACTCTATTGAGTAGTTCCCGCCACGGATGTGCTCGCTGTAATAGCTTGCAGCCAGTTTAATATGGTATGTTCCCACTGCGTATAATATTAAATCATCTTTGGTTAATTGTGGAAACTGTGGGAGATTTGGAATATCGCCTACAATATCTTGAAAAGTTACTCTTTGTCTATTTAAGTTATTCTCATCCACGTAATTGGCCAACTGGTTAGGCATATCCCGCCTATTTTCTATTATATTAAGGAATTCCGCGGCATGCCTGTTATCTTCAAGTGGAATATGAAATGCATTAGTTAATGCTGCAGCGATCCTAAAATCTTCGAACATATGCAACATTGATTTATTAAAGTAATTGTGACGAAAGATTCGGAAATCGCGCTTAAATCTTCCGTTTACCACTTCAACAGGCCACCGACAAATTGTACAGAGTCTTGATTTGTTGGCCTGTTCAGTAGTTAGCTGATGTGCTGGCCCTTTGTTAGAAATTGGCATTACGACCCGATAACCAAATTCTTCCAATTCCCTTACTACGTCCCGAAATCCTCTATCCAAAACAAATACATCCCCAGTATTAAAATACCAGGGAAGAACACTATCTTCACTCCATAGTAATTCCTTTAAAATGGTCGCGTCATTTTTTGTAGCTGCGTATGGACCCAACACGTCTAAAATATATCCATCGCAACTAACTATCATGAATGGCTTTAGAAGATTTCTATACTTATGAAGGCTGTATGTATCCTTTTGGAATGCGAAGTTGGCACTTTTTTGTATATATATGTAAGTAGCATCGCAAATCACAATTGCTTTTTCATTGTTTGGACTGCCAAATAATGTGTTGGGTATCAAAAGGTTCCTGTTTGCAACTTCTTCATGACTGATATGATTGAACCCCAAATGAAGTGGAACGAAGTCTGCGGTCAAGCATTGCCTTGCTATATTTAATTTTTTCTCCAGATTTTGCCTGGTCATCTTAAAAATTGACGCTAGCCTATCGTCGGCTTCTCCTGTTCTTAGCTTAGCTAGGTAAATGCCAAGCGTTGTCCTTGGTTTTCTGGTACTGCGCAGCAAAGATGGTGTCTCTTGCAGTATTTGCTGAAACTCATCGAAAGTACGTCCGGTCCAATAGTGTAGTTCTGCTTCATCAAAATCTTCGATTTTTTCAAAATCCAGAAGTCGGTTGTTATAATTCTTCAGTAAATGAATTATATTTAGTGTATATTGAGGATTAAAATCAAATCTTCTATTTGGAGAACCCAATAAAATCTGCCAACTATTTGTCATCGAATGTTCATGACAAACACGTGCCTCCGGGGGAATATAAAAGTTATTTTCCATTAACAGTTTCATTTTTACACTCTCTGCAATTCTTTGTCGAGATGTATTTTCGCATCCGTAGAAAATGCAGGACCTTGCCACATTTGGTGCTCTTGAAAATCCAGACAAGTTGAAGGATACATTGTTGTTCAACAGCTCAGGGTTAATTTCTACTTCTGATGAAGGTTGTTCCTCCGATGAAGGTTGTTCCTCATCTGGTTGTTGAATAGGTTGAGGATCAGTAGGAACAGGGTGGCTTGATGCTCTTTCCTGGTCAACCAGTTGGGGATCAATAGACATAACATTAACGGGGCTGCTTTGTAGTTGTTCCTCCAATTCTATTTCACGGTCTTGGTCAGATTGTTGAACCGGTTCGGGGTTGTTATCATGGCGCGCTAGACGACCACGTCTAGCTCGAGTCCAACAACGGTGGCATACGTATTCTTCGTTGTTATACGTAATCTGAAAATAAATGATGATCGATAAGAGCAGGGGCAAATACGCGCGTCCTCGCGTTAAATGCAGGTGTAGAAACTTATGTTATGCAATGTCATTATTATTTATTTTGCTCTACTGTGTGATCTTCCTGCAGGGTAAATACTGGATCACGAAAATAGTAAACCAATTTTAGAATCCTTCGCTTGCTCGGTCATCAAAATTGAGCACGCGGTTAAAAAGCAACTTAGTACTCTTGTATAACAAATAACTATTATTAACCGGCTATTTAGATTTCAGGTGGTAATATATGTATAAAGCACTTATTACTGATTCCCAAATACATATATAAAGGTTGTCAATTGACTTGTGATCAAATCTAGAGTAAACAGATACCTTTTAGGTAAGTGTGCTCCCTACACCGTATCGTTGCTTAACATCAGGAGAATGTGGTCAAATGCAAGCTTATCTCGAATAAAAAAAATCCCCAAAACGAAAACATCAAAATATAACTATAGGGTGCGTCACTTACCTCGCGCTGGCACGCTGCTTGGATGTTTTCGATCGTGCGTGAATGCAAGTTACGAAGTTCTGCGGTCAAGGTGTGTCTCCGACTCCGTAACACAGAACAATTGCACAGCAAGCACACGAATTGCGATTGTGGTTCAAACATCGTTAGGATAAATCGAGTCCAGTAAGCACAGCCAAAGTAAACATTCAAAGAATCACACAAGTCCGTAAGAAATAACCAAGTCATAAAAAATACGATAGAGCACACAGTAACGTTCCGAATAACAAGCAACGGGCGACTGCGCGAGTGCAACAAAACACGGGGACTAGGGGAGGTAAAAAGAACAGGTTTAGACGAGAAAGAGAGAGAAAGCATTATTGTCTAGGTGCAGGCTCTGCTACCTGCTCTATATTTGCGCTACCTGGAATCTATTGTATTTTCCCAATCACAACGGAATTTGCGAATTATTATGTTGTCTCAGTTGATTTTTTTTTAACATTAATGTATACCTCCAAAAAAAAAACCCGTGGTGCGATTTATGTGACGCCATATTGAAAGTTACTCGCGGCAATAATATCCACTATTTGGTATAGGTTTCATGTGTGGGCAGTATGTAACAAAAAATGAGCCCAAAACACAAGGGGAAAGTTGCATTATCCTTTAATTGTTATTGATAATTTTTTTTTAAATAAATATTTAAGCATTTTTAATGTGTTGTTGCCAAATTCTTCTTCAGTTGTTCTTGTGTAATGTATGTGAATGTAGCCGGTATGTAATTTGATAATAATAACTACACTAGATAGAAAATAAAATCTATCGCGCAATAGAAAAGCAGCAATCATTTCATCAACCAATAGGAAGTGATGAATCAATTTGTCGACCAATATTAATTCAGTGATGCATTTATCGACCAATAAGAAGTCAGATTTTTTTTTAATTACCAAAAATATTCAACTCTGCTATCCAAAGTTTGTTTTATAAACTTACGTTTTGTAAATTTTATTTGTAAGTGAAACGAAATGAGATTGGCAAAGCGCGCGGCGGCTGAAGCGATGTGAAAGCAAATAGGAACTTAGGCGGCGGACGTAAGGTTCAAATTTGAATGTACGGAACCAACAATTATTGAGAAAATATTGTTATAGGCTGATAATAGGCCCAAATATGAAGGCGCTATCGTAAATTTGATAGCAACGTAAAAAGTGTTCTCTCTATCGAATGCCTAAAGTGAAAAAGAAAAAAAATATTCTAACTAGCTATTATAATTACGATGGCGCTTTCATGAGCTTAAAGTTACTAGGATTCCTTGAATTTAGAATTTAGGAAATGTGTGAAAGACTAGGGGATCGGGAAATTTTAGAACCGCTGTCGGGAATTTTTATGAACAATTTAATTATACGGACGAATAACTTTATATCAATATATTTTATAGGCTATTTTGATGGCTTTTTTAACATTTATAAATTTGGTTTCATAATGATGCCCTCTTCGTCTAACAGAAAGAAATAAAAGAGACAGCTTTACTAAAAAATAGTAAATTTAGATCTCTAAAGTAGTGCCGTCAAAATTGAGCCCATTGAAGTCGTAAAAATATTTATTGTTTGTTATTAAACAAAATTTGGGAATTCAAATACCTAAATAAATAAATAAACTTTAAAGCAAATATACTCCACGCGTGTCAAAATTTCCCGTTCCATTAGTATGTGAATAATAAAAGTTGTACAAATTTCAACCTTACGACCTTAAGTTAAAATCAAGCCTCGTACGGCGTATAAATACGGCTCTAGGTATGTACAGATTAGAATTTTTGTATATGTATGGCTTTGTATGACGGAGATGGTATTTTGGTTGTATTCGTTCAAATGTTGAATTTGATTGACATGCATTAATTGTGACTGTACGAAAAAATAACATAACAATTGCAAATTTGTAATAAAAATTAACCATAAATCGATACAGGATTACGATTAAAATTTAAATTGACTATGCTTCAATGGCGTAATAACGACGATAGTCTTTTACAAATGACTGAATAAAACCATTGATATGTATCTGAATATGAAACTTCTTGTGTAAAGTTAGCTCCAAGCTGCGGGAAACCCAATCCTCACGCAGCTGTTAAGCGAGCTACAGTCAGGATTGGGTGTTAGAGTGCGTTTCAGGAAAGAAGTCCCACGGCAAGAAGTGAAACTAATTTTAACAGATCGCCCAGGCGACACGTCTGAAGGACTTCTTTCTTAAAAATAACTCTAGTACTTACCTATATCTGTCTGAGTAAAACTAGAGACCGTAGGTACCACGAAAGGAGTTCCCCGAAATAAGTGAAACTAATTTTAACGGATCGGCCATGCGATTGTGGAGACGTGTCTGTGGGACTTCTTTCGTGAAACGCACTCTACGCAGCTTGTAGCTAACATTACAGTGTCGTCAAAAAGTTTGATTCGGCATGTACACAAAAAATCGTATAATGAATCGCGCCAACATTTTAACGAATACAATCAATTGAACGCAAAAATTTTGCAACACAAATAGCTCTAATTCTGCTTAAAATTCTAACTTTTTAAAAACTGGATAATAGGGTAAGAGAGAGAGGGAAGATTTCTTTGTGAGATTAGAGTGTGAGCGCGCGAGTTAATATCTATTTTATTCTTTAACATACAATAATAAAGCATTTACTAATACATGTTCTCGAAATTTCGTTTTTTTCCCGACGGAATTTTCCCGACAGCGAGAAATTTTCCCGATGCTGGGAATTTTGTTGTTATAACATGGAAATTAAATTATGTAAGTATGTTTTGTGAATTTACTGAGTTTCGGTAAATATTACAGTTTCCTAATACAGGAAATTTTCCTAATACTGGGTTTTTTCAGGCAAGAGAAAAGTAAATCATGTACGTATTTTCTTATTGGGAAAAGAACTATGAACATTCCTTACCGAAATCTGTATTATGTTTTGGGATCAGTCATGAAAAAAAAGTATTTTTAGAAAAAAATCGAAATAATGTCATTGTATTTGAATTGAAGCCTTTTTTTTGATAGGCAAAAAGTTGTGCTGGTTTTAATGCAGATTCAACAAAATATTATGTGTTAAGTTTTGTATTGAAATACAGAAGCGCTCGACTCGCTCGCGCTTTATATCGTTTTAAACGTTTAAAAACGTCTTTATAGTAGTGTGATATGAATTAATTTTAACAAAATATTGTTGCATAATGACGGCGAGAACAGAGTACTTTCATAGCCATGTTTTTTAATGTATTTTCCAAGAAATTATATTTAATGATATATTTCGAAAGAAATTAAATTCAAGTGTTGAAATGCGTGAGCGAAACGAGCGCTCAAATATTTCATCTTTAAAAAACACGAACGAAGTCTGATCAAAAAAAAACAATTCCACAACTTTTTGTCTCCTTCTGTCGTTTAGACAGTTTATTCGTCTGGTACCCATAGTGTGAGTTGTTCAAGTTTTTACGCACTCGGTAGAGAATATTGTATTGAAATTAAACTGCGCCCTTTCGATCAAATTAAAATGTTAATTACATGAAATAAATTATTAATATCGAAACGGTTGCAATGCAAATGTTAAGTGTAAAGAAGACCTAACACTTTTTTGTTCACACTCGGTTTTCCTGGTGTTAACAATACCACAATATAGTGCTAAAATCTTAGAACAAATATCTATAGTGTCACAATCGTGCAAAAAAGTATCCGAGGCAAAACTCTGCCGAAGCTACGAAGTGTGCAGGCTTTTTAGTTAGTCGTAAGGCGATTGCAAGCCGACTACAAAGCCTCACGATACCAAAGTGCTCGGTTACGAGCACTAATTAGGTGAAATAACGTCGAGATTCGAAAAACGGATAATTGTGAATTATTTAATGTATCATATATACATTAAATAAGTCGGTATGTATGACGCCGCTCGGACATTTTTTCACTACTTTCATTTCGTGACTGTGGCTCTGTAGATATTTGCTCGAAGGCTAAAAGGCCATAGAAAATTATTGTTAATTTTGGGGCTTGGGATGATTGGGCTTTTAATGTCCTCACTAACCCATTTTTTCAGTGGGGCGCTGTAATTAAAATTTTGCAGTTAATTTGGGACTCGTCATGGCACAATTAATTTAATTCAAAATACACGACACCCGGTGGGGTAGATTCCACCGGACTAATATGCGGGTGTAATCTGTCCCACCAAGGTGAGACGAATGGGGCAGATTCCACTCCAAAAAACCAGAACTCCATCAGTAGGGTGGATTGGTGGGGCAAAGTAGAATTCGCCAGTTCTCTATCGTGTGCGTAAATAGCTTAACATACTCATATTAGTGGTTACATCGAATCAAACAATGGCGTCTGTGAACTGATATGTCAGCGGGAGTGGGGATTCTCGCAGCTTCTAGCTTCACAGGTGCAATTTATTTTGAGCGTTAATATCATTATAGATATTTATAAAGCACTGGTCTCGATGTTTTTTGACTTGTAAGGCTTGGCACAGCTTGCGCGGCTAGGTACTATGAAAGGACACATCGCTTTTTTTTACTTTTACCTACTTTTACACCGGGTGTATACATCTCTAGACTTTGGGAATATTCTAGGATATCGTTGTACATATTATTATGACTGACTTTTAATATGGAACCGACCCGACTGTGATTAAGTTTTTTTAAAGTCCATCGACTTTCTACTTCTTCTTCCTAGCGTCTGTCCCAGCTTATGCCAGGGTCCGCTTTCCTGCTGTTTCCTCCACTTCGCAGGATCTTTTGCATCTGACATGGCCAGTTGATTGACACTCATGTCGTCTTTAACGACATCCAGCCATCGCCGCTTAGGTCGGCCACGGGGTCTCGACCCAGGAAGCACGAGATCCATAATTTGTCGCCCCACGTACTCCGCCGGTTTGCGAGTACATGGCCCATCCACTTCATCGACTTTCTACTGTATAGGACGAATCATACAAGTCGGCGGATGTGAAGTTAGCTACAAGCTGCGTGAAACCCAATAGACGCGCAGCTTTATGTGAGCTTCAGTCTAGATTGGATATCCCGCAGCTTGTAGCTAACTTCACATCCGCCGATATGTATGATTGGGGCTGTATTGAACAGCTGATGTTTTACGCAATTTCGGGGTCGGTCCCATAGTAAAAGTTGGTTAGTAAAGGTATACTTACACCACTACTTTTTATGAACATCTAAAAAAAATTTGGGGGTATCAGTGCACGATACTAAACATATATATGCAATAAAAAGTTAATAAATCAATATCCTAAAATTATCCCTTAAAAATTGAAATAATTGGTTATTCTAATCCATTAGACTCCAACTACAGCTGTTTTGCGTAAACAAGACCGTAGGTACTTAATAATGAATGCAATAGCGATACATGAATGAAATTGACATTATGTGCATAATTTTAGTCTAATTTTCGGATAAAATAAAACCTAAATAAATAGGCTACCTAAGATCTTTTTTAAATTTTAACTGTACACATATGTTTTACATCGTGTACTGATACCTACATTTTTTTTAGATGTTCATAAAAAGTAGTGGTGTATATTATCAGTACAATAATATCTTAGGATTTTTTTGTGTCGACTAGGGAGACGCCCGGTTTGTTTTGAAAGGTTTTAAACAGAAGTTCAGTTCAGTAGATTTTGACCTAGTGATAATATTTTTCTAGTGGTTATATTCGAAGCTGCTGCCCATAAACTAAAAAGCCGCTAACTACAAATATCAACGTTTTTAAATTATGGTCAAGAAATCGGGGATTGTTTTTTAAAAAGTGTGCCTACTTGATAACGAAGAAATATGTCCATTTGATGAAAATACCACAAATGGATAGCTTCAGAAAGTACTTGGTAACATTTTTTTTTTTTAGAAAAAAATAGTGAACGTGTCGTAGGTGCCGTATGCGCCCGCCCCGTCCTAATATAAATCATCCTATAAAGTCAAATTGGTCTAAATGTCAGATAGCGGCTTTTTAGCTTGCGAATGGCAGCGTGAAAACGTGACGCTGCGGTGTACAATAACAAAACAAATAAATAATTATTGTTCAATAAATAAATGTAAAAATATACTAAATTTCTGTTTAAAACCTATTAAAATCCAAAGTCCCGTGTTTTAGTGGTCGCTTTGAATGAATCTCATAATTTCTATAAGCTACACATGTAATAGCAGAATTATAGTCAAACCGCTAAACTCAGACTTCGCCTGCGCGGTACAGGGGCGCCGGGGGAGACGACACAGGGGACTGAGACAGGCGCGGGCAGCGGGTCCCCGGCGCCCGCACCTGTCTCAGTCCTCTTTGTCGTCTACCCCCGCGCCCCCGTACCCGCGCAGGCGAAGTCTGAGTTTAGCGGTTTGACTATAACTGTATTTGGAAATTAAATTCTTTTTAAAATACAACACATTCATTTGATGCCCTTTTTTTTCGACCAAGTAGGTACTTTTTATTTTACAAGATAGCTAAAAGATATTTAAACGTACTTACGTATTACACACATCTTAAAAACAGCCCTCCTTTTTACATAGTCGAGTAAAGTTCACAGCGGCCACAAGAACAAATCTCGATTGGTCTTAAAAGTAAATGCACAGATATTTTTGGAGAAGTCAGTGTTTTGTGTTCTTTATAAACCATTTGTTAACCTTTTGACCTAAATGCTTCGAACAAATAGCTACAGAGTCCCTAAGTGAAAGTAGTAAAAAAATGTCCGAGCTCCTTCATACATACCAACTTAGATATTTACATTAAATAATTAACAATGACCCGTTTTTTCGAATCTCGATGTTACGTCACCTAATTAGTGCTTGTAACCAAGCACTTTGGCATCGCGCGGCGTTGTAGTCGGCTTGCAATCGCCTAACGATTAACTAAAAAGCCTGCCCACTACATAGCTTGGGCATAGTTTTGCCTCGGACACTTTTTTTGCACGATTGTTTCTCTATAGATATTTGCTCGAAGCCTAAATGTCTTATTTTTTTTAATTGATATTGTTGGGCCCGTCTTTTGTCGACTATAGACATGATTTGCTCATAGAAGTGCTGGTCAAGTAATGGTTACTTTGGTGGTCAAAAGTTAAATACACACACTAACTTCTTCAAGGTAAATGTGCGTTTATAATGCTACTGCTCTAACTGCGATTAACGGGTAAATTAGCGCGCTTATTAAGCCGTACGTATTCGGCTAACCTTTTAACGCATTAAAAAGTACGGTACGTTACGTGATAGATTAATGGATGCGCCAATCTACGCGTTAATACGCAGTTAGCGTAGTAGCATTAAGAGCATAAAAAGTGGTCATTTTTCACCATTGTTTCGACTTTTTTAATTTTAAAAGTTCAATATCTGAAAATGGTCGAGTCAAAGTTAGATTTACAAGTTTCGTAAAAAACAATCTGTATATAATATGTTAAGTCGAATGTAAAAGTGAAAAAGCTATTGAAGTTGAACTTTTTTTTTTATTTCGTATAGGTTTTCGTTTGACTACATACTACGGTCTCCCTAGACCGGGACTCTAGGGTGTAGCACACTCACCTAGAAGATACTTACCTCTTTACTCGGGGTTCTTGATAAGGTCAGAAATTCGTTGAAAATTGTCTACTTTTTATGCTCTGACCAAGGCTTGAAATGTTTATAAAGGTTAGCGCGCACTCTCCTGTCGCCACTTGGGCCGGCTAGCGGCTGGTCTGGTCGTTTCGTGCCTTCATGCCAAATATGTGGGATGTACGTTACGTGTTGTAGGATAATACTCGAAAGTTGCGGGGTGAACGGCCACTGCGTGGACGATATTTTTCACTATGATGATGTTATTTATTCCACCAAAAATAGAGTACAATCAACGTGATATTTGTATATTACTAGCGACCCGCCCCGGCTTCGCAACGGTGTATTATACATATAAATCTTCCTCTTGAATCACTCTATTAAAAAAAACACATCAAAATCCGTTGCCTAGTTTTAAAGATATAAGCATACATGGGGACAGACAGCGGGAAGCGACTTTGTTTTATTCTATGTAGTGATATCCAATCCTTGGCTCTATACTCTCTTGGATTTACGGGCTTACTTTTGCTCTCTGTAGAAAAATAGAAAGTATCGAATTTCCCAGAATTTTTTTGGTGTTCGGTTTGGTTTAGCGGCTGTATAGTGCACCCGTTGACGTTCGTCTTTGCTTTTCCTCCCGCTTAAACTCACACAGAGGCGGGTGCCGCGAGAAAGCGATCCGATAGCGGTCCAGTGCAAAGGATCGCGCCCGCTTGTTATGTGTCAGGTTGCATAAAAATTCGAATATTACAAAAAAATCCCGTCCCGGATCGCGATCGCTTTCCCGCACTTCCCGCCTCTGTGTGACGAGAACTTTAATGTCGTAAAGCGAAAAATCAAAAATTTTTAACTCTGAAGAAATAGTATATAAATTACGCCAGGCTTTATTGACGATTTTCGACCTCTATTCTCTTGGAATAACCAGTCGTGAGATATAACTTCACTCCACTTTATCAGAGAAAATGTACGGTACGTACATATTGTACGGTTTTTTTTACTATTATTTGACTATGTAAGCTATTTATTAAAGATAAAAAAAACGTGCATATTCTGTATTGGCCAGTGGGGGTTTAACCCTAAGGCAAATAAATTAGGCGCGCATGATCGTGTAGAATTTTACAAAACTGTGTCGTCATGTATTCCACTGTCGAACCATTAAAGTACGGCAACAATAGTCGAGAATGTTTTGTCGGTGCATGGCACGCGACGGTGCTGAACGGTTCCGGTGACGGAACGGTCTAGTGGGCGATATTTCTATAGTATAATCATTAACTACCTGCAATGCAATAGGGGGATTTATAGTTTTATCGAAGTGGATACATAGTTGTTTCAAAGTTAGAGGTAGTAAAAAAAATTGGTAGTCTGTAACGTTAATTTTTTTGACGATAATTTTTCGTGATAACTTCATAATAAAACATTGTTGAATCAACAACTGAAACAAGCCGAACGCTTAGACCGATCGTGCCTCTCTATCGCTTGTCCCGCGCTCTCGCTTGCACGCTCGGCTCAGGCGGAACGTGACACTTTTTCGTGCGTTCAGCTGGCGTTAATATCACGTCTAAAATTAATATTAGTTAGAGAGACGCCTATAAGGTACTTAAGGCGTTCTCAAAATTTTACCCTCTTTTGGCTAAATCTATAACCTGTGGTTAGTCCCATAGTGAAGAATTCGTCCCCGCAACTGGCCCTTATGTGTTGTGTTTGTAAATTAGCTAAGGTTGACCCATTTGTGATGTTTTGTATATTACATGATATTTGTTCCATTTTTTACACTGTTTGCAATGTTTGGGGTCTACACACAGCTATGTATATGTAATAATCAAATTATTCATAAACGTTTGTTAAATACAATAAATTAATCTTTTTTTTAATAATGAGAAAGAAAGAGAAACATCTAGTGTCTCTTTCTAGACGATGTACATATTCTAGTATTTCTTTGTAATTATCATTGTGATAAACTTTTTTTTGTATGGGATAGGTCCTTCAGGATGGGCTAGAAATTGCGAAAAAGCACAGTTGCGACCTGGTGTTCAACCAATCACCCGTACAATTATAAAAAACAAGATCTTTGATTGGTGGATGGCTAGGTCGCAGCTAATTATCTGGGCGAAATTGAATTAAACAAATTGAGCTGTTCAGTGCACAATGACCTTCACATAATGTATTCCCGATACTGGAACGTAATCGGTGGCGTTTGTGTTAATTTGTATAGTAAACGAAAATTATTACAGTTTTTGTGAGACTCCATACATTTTTGTTTGTACTTCTTTGTT
Source organism: Hypomecis atomaria (assembly GCA_964007245.1). Taxonomy (NCBI): domain Eukaryota; kingdom Metazoa; phylum Arthropoda; class Insecta; order Lepidoptera; family Geometridae; genus Hypomecis; species Hypomecis atomaria. The sequence goes on along the minus strand of OZ023308.1, from coordinate 7,873,660 downwards.
TCTCTTAACAAAGATTTATAGAGCCACACGAATACTGTAGGCCGAATCATACAAGTCGGCGGATGTGAAGTTAGCTACTATCAGCACAATATCCAATCCTGGCTAAAGCTCGTATAAAGCTGCGCGTTGATTGGATTTTGCACAGCTTTTAGCTAACTTCACATCCGCCGTATTGTATGATTTGGCCTGTTATGTAGTTTTCTTTTACTTTATAATTATTCCATACCAAAAAAAAAAGATCATAAATAAGACTCGTAAACAACCAATCACCGTGTCTGAAATTTGAATACAGGGCTGTGATTGGTCGATCACTGAACACCACCGGTGGCTATGTGTGGGTAAATTACAAGCTGTGTGTAGAAAAAATGTTTGTTTGAATTGTTTCATCTATTGGTCGTAAATGTTTTCGAAAAGCCAAATGTTGGTTCTAAACCGCCCGTGATTCTTATCAATTTGAAATGTTATTTTGTTTTTAATGCAGATTTAGTGTCAAACAAAATATAAGGGATGACTACGAATTCTAGCAAACACCTACTGTAGGATGTAGTTGTGTGTATTTTGACCTATTTTCACTATGGGACCAACCCGAAAAATATACTCTGCTATGGGGAAAACCCGACAGCAAAAAAAAATCGGCCATTCCACCTTCGACCAAATATCTACAGAGCCACAGTCCCTAAGTGAAAGTGGGAAGAAAATTTCCGAGTGTCGTAATACATACCTACTTAGATATTTACATTAAATAATTCACAATGACCCGTTTTCTCGAATCTCGACGTTATGTCACCTAATTAGTGCTTGTAACCGAGCACTTTGGCATCGCGCGGCGTTGTAGTCGGCTTGCAATCGCTTTACGACTAACTAAAAAGTCTGCCCACTACGTAGCTTGGGCAGAGTTTTACCTCGGACACTTTTTTTCTCGAAGCATTCCACACAAAAATGTATGGAACGCTAATTTTTTCTACGCGATTTCACAATTGGCCCCATAGTAAAAGTCCATCATGACGACGTGCACAATTACTTGTTTTTTTTCTGTAAAGGGTCGGTCCCTTAGTAAATATTGTCTATGGGAATGAGCCCAATAATGTCCACGGTTATCAGTCACTCGATAAAATAAAAATAAAAAATTGATAAGAATTACCGGTATAGTATTAATATTAATTTTGTTATAAACTATTAAAATAGTAGTACGTTCTCGGAAATATAATGATAATAATAAATTATGGATATATTTTCACAGATAGATGTATGATTGTAATTAAAAAAATGGTTTTATGAAATTGACGAAATTGAGAAAACTGATAGGTAAGTAATTTTCCGGAAAAAAAATTGTTTGATTTGCAAAGTTAATTTTTGTTTTGATTTTCAGATGTCAGATTTATAATAACCAAACAGTAATAAACAATAATAAACAACAATAAACAAACTAACAATAATAACCAAAATAAAATCGGCCAAGTGCGAGTCGGACTCACGCACGAAGGGTTCCGTACCGTATGGAAGCCCCATTCCTCTTGCCGTTATTAATAGCGAGCAAAAAACTCCTAAAAATGACGTTGGTTATATGGGAGCCCCCCTTAAATATTTATTTTTTCTATGTTTAGTATTTGTTTTTATAGCGGCAACAGAAATACATCATCTGTGAAAATTTCAGCTGCCTAGCTATCACTGTTCCTAAGATACAGCCCGGACAGACAGACAGACGGACATCGAAGTCTTAGTAATAGGGTCTCGTTTTTACCCTTTGGGTACGGAACCCTAATAAAAAAGGTGCCAGCTATAAGATATTTTATAGGGAAGATACTTTTTTCAGAGTCTGTAGATTTTCTTCGATCAAACTGTTATAAAATGTCAAACAATATTGTTACATATTACCTACTAGCTGGCCTGAAAACCGTAGTTTTGTCATAATTAAAAAAATATTGCCAGCCTTTGAGTACGAGTTTTTAGATCTACCAAAACCCAAGAACTCGTAAAAAATCGGTCAAGCCGTTTTGGAGTAGTTGGATAACAAACACAGTGACACGAGATTTTTATATATTAGATTAATAATTATAATATATGCTGACCCGGCGAATTCGTTTCACGCCACATCTTTATAAATTATATTCTACGTGTTATTCTTATGTATAAGCATTACTATTGCAAAAATCATCTCAATCCGTTCAGTAGTTTTTGGATGAAAAAGGAACAAACATACAAACTTTCGCGTTTATAATATTAGTAAGATATTTCGTCAATTTCATATTATGTCTCACTTTCAAACTCTCATCAATATTTTTCTCATTTTTTTTAATTATTTTTTAACGCTTTAACAATTCATTTAGCGACTAAAATTACACTGTATATTTTTTTTTGTGTTAACATGTTTCGTGGGTCTTACAGTAAAACCGTATAAGTGAGAAAATGGAATATTTAATTCATTCTAAAATGTTGTAGGTGCACATTTTGGGATATGGTTTATTTTACGAAGTAAACCTATCAGTGATGTATCTAACAAAAAATAGCATAAAAACACTGTACGATGTTGTCATACAATTAAATAGGTAGTTTAACGTGTTATCAATTGTCGTTCTGGATTTTTTTTGTCATTAATTTTTTTTGAGCCATGAAAACTGATTACTAACGTGTACTGTACAGTAGGTATCAGTTTTATTAACAATATGAAAGACAAATCTTTCAAAAGCTATACGATTTTTTTCACATAGACAATTATTATGACTGTTATGACATAGTGTATATTTTACGCTGTTTGCGATATATTTTAATTCCATTTTGTCACTTATTAGGTTTTGATCGAAAGCGCTCGATGTCTGGTTGTATGCTAGTTTCAATGTTTTAATATACTAAGAATCTCATCGTTTGTACATTGCTATAAATTGGAGTTAAAATTATGTATTATATTTCAGAATTTATACAGAAAAGTCTAAAAACCTATATTAATCTACAGGGTTATTCAGTAACGGTGTACTAAGCCGAAAGAATGTGATCCAGATACAGAATTCCAGAAAAAAAAAACAGCTGTTAATAAAATATCTTACGTCGATTCTGAGTAGCAATTTTGTATGGTACACTTGTTTTTTTTTTTGACGAATTTCGGGTTAGTCTCATAGTAAAAGTAGTTCATAATGAAAACTTTAATCACCTCCCTTCGGCTTAATACAGGGCAAGCAGATAACCCTGTACACCTATACTCGTCTTAAAAATATGTTTTAATCCCTTAGGTACGTTTCCTTTTGCACCGTCGACGTAAGATTTTTAAACTTTTCTGTGTAAAGAATTTTATGAATATTTTTTTACTACTTTTGTATTTTATAATCTTGTGTGTAATTCCAAGCTTGTCTCTCGATTTTTTTGTGTCGTAATAATGTAACTATGTATTTTTTGTATTTCCTACCAAATTTAATTTTATTATTAGTTTCTAATTTTTATGTTAATCTATACACTTTAATTTATAGTGGTTAATTAATTTTAATATTGAAACTGGCATAATTGTTAACAGTTTTGTTTGGAATTTCGTCACTATTGAAATTTTAGTTGATGAAATACTTTGAATATGTATACGGGGAAGTATTATAAACTAGCTGACCCGGTGAACTTCATATCACCTTTATCTATCACACTAATTTGGTCGATTCTAATATAATGGCGTTCAGCGCCACCAACGGCCAAATAACATTCACAGGAACATTTTCTGTGGAAAAATTACATTAGTGTATTTTTTCTCGCAACTTTTTTGTATTTTCTCACCCTATAAACCTTTTCCGGATGTTTACTTCTTCCTTCTTTATCAGCCGTAGGACGTCCACTGCTGGACATATATGCCTCCCCTATGGATTTTTAATAGCCCGGTTAGTAGCGGTCTGCATCTAGCTCGATCCTGTAATCTTGATGAGGTCACTCGTTCAACTCGTGGGTGGACGTTCTACGCTGCGCTTTCTAGTAGGTAGTCTCCACTCGAGAATTTTTCGATCCAGCAGTCATCCGATGTACTAATGATAGTTTGATAAAGTTTTGAAATTAAGATCTTTAAAAGAAAAACAAATCAAAATCTTCCGTATTATGTGCCCTGCCTACTGCCATTTCAACTACACAGGATTAAGATTATCATTATGAACATCACAACACAATGATCACAATAGTTTTTAATAAAATAATGAAAATGTTTTTTTTTACTACTCCGTCACATGGAGATAACAAGAAGACTAAAAAAACAGCGAAATTGCATTTTACTTTCAGTACTTTAGTTTTAATTTCTTATGTACTAGATATAGAAATATTTGATCCTGATCTAATAAAAAAAATTTGATTGTAACGAAATTCCGAACAAAACTACTTATTCAAATCTAATTGAACAATTTAAATATTTTTCTCCCAATTCAAAGATATAAAAGACAAAAATGCTCAGAATATTGTAAAACGACTGAAAATTGGACTAAAATATTTGATTTGTTTGTTTATTTTTGAAAGTTGTATGTATGTGTTATAGAAAAGTGCATTTATATCAAAAATAACGCTTGTGTGCGTGTGCCGCTGTGTCAAATACCCGTAATCCAACAATTGTATTTAAATTAATATTATTATTATTAATGTATGATAGTTATGAATAAAAATGATTTTTAAGCCTCATTCTAGTTTTATTCCAGAAAAAAGCTTAATATGTATCCTTGACTGTAGCCTGTAGTCTATATATATTATGTAGGTACAAGTGACAACTCACTTGTAACGGGCGGCGGGTCCCCACCGCCCGCACCTGTCTCAGTCCCCCTTTGTCGTCTACCCCCGCGCCCCTGTACCCGCGCAGGCGAGGACTCAGTTAAACGGTCAGACTATACCTACTTATATAGATCGAATCAAACTTTTTGGCGGATGTGAAGTTATCCATAGACCACACGCGGTTTACTAGAAAGCGGCAAATGACACCGTAAAATGAGAGAATATTTTAACGTCTGTAATATTGCGGCCGCTATATGACGGCACCGCTATCTTCGTGTATTCATATTCATATTATTTATTGGTATCAAAACTATAAAAATACACGTAAATAAATTATAATAGTTACATTCGTTATTATTAAAATAATAATATAATCTTTGCTTAGTAGCAAATAATTAAATTGTACTGAATTGAAACAGTATTACAAAATAGTTGTGTTGTATTCCCAGTAGCACCAGTGGAGTAGTCCCATGATGGGAGTACTGGTATTTTTTGAAGTGAAAAACTAAATAATTAAATACTTTAAATTCTTTACCGGCGTTGTGCACTTTTAGGGATGGGTAAAAAATGTTAAACTCGCGTCAGGACACGTAACCTGATCGAAAATTCGTAAGACGGAGGAAGAGTAGACCGCCGGCGCGCCGTAGGAGAGGAAGTAATATCCCCCTCTTTCTACGAAAGGCGAAATACGTATGCCTGCTCTAGGCGGCGCTTGCGCGATTGCGTGTGTGATATTGTATTTTACCACATAAATGATAGTACTGATAGATGAAGCAATTCGTGTGAAATTATTCCCCAACCATTCTAAGATATTCATAAATGCACACGTTAATGTTCAAGTTTTCACTTCTGCCGGCACTACCCGTGCAACCCGTTGTTTTTTCCCAGAGGAGTTCCATGGAGGAGGAACAATTTGGCCTAATGTAGGCCAAATTGTTCTTCCGGCTTTGTTTTTTTCATTCCATTCAATATTATGAATCCAGGGGGTTTAAGTGTTCGATTTCGTTTTGCACAAACTCTACCGATACCTCTAAACATAATCACTACATAGTATAAAACTAAAACTAAGCTTATTAAGTAGGCACAATTAGGTCATGTTACCTATTTTTTTGAATTTATGTTATGACATGAACTCGATGTTGTGTTTATTTGTTGTTTTTCATTAATATACATAATAATAATCTACGTACTAGATAACTACTTACCTAGATATTTTTTACACGAAATGTCTTTAAAATCACATGCAGGTCAGAAAAGCTGAGTGTAACGAAATGGTTTATATGAGCGTTTCTTAAATTGCACGATTTTTTAAAATAGGTACAGCTTTTTTTTTTACAGAATTGATGTATTGCCGATACCTGTTTCAGTCCACAAATATAACTGACAGATCCTGAGAGTCCTCGACCTCGCCGGCGAGGTCGGTGTGCCTTTGGTAATCGGCGCCTAAACCAAATACGGAGCACTTCCTGTTGCAGGGAGCTGTCGGATCGGGGGAGAACTACTAGCTTATACCTACAGGCTATAGGTACCTACCTCATAATTATTTTATGGCGCGACAAGTCTCGTAAAATAAGAATCCAACAAAAAACATTTTCATGTAAAATGGGGCCAAGACGAGACTACAGTTCACACTACCAAAAAGTTATCAGATCTCATGTAGAGCCAAGCTTCTAACTCTACAGGACTTAACTCAACAAGCCTACTACTACTATCTACTACTTCACAAACTTTACGCCTTAGTCTTAGAATCCACCAACCTGCACTGGGCCAGCGTGGTGGATATGGCCCAATCACCCTACGTCCTGCAGAGAACTATTAAAAAGGCTGGTACAGTACAGTACATCCTTGCCAATATATGCGGTGTGGCTGTTTCAAATGTTTTTGTTGGATTTCACTTCTTTTTGTAGATTATTAAAAGTACCTACTTTTTTCAATTTCCAGACTTCTACCACCTAAATTTGCGGAAGTCGCATATAAACTTCCATCCTCCAGTTTAAGGGGATGGGGGGTGATTAATTAAAATCATTCAATAGGTAGGTACGTGTTTCATAATTTATAACAAGAAATCATTGTATCAATTTTAACACTTCTAGCGGAAAAAAATGTCAAAAGCTCACAATCATTTTCATCCCCCAGATCTAGGGGTTAAGGTATCTTCCGTTAAGGGTGATTTACTAAAAATCCTAAAATACGTGTTTCATAATTTATAACAGGGCTGTTCAAACTACACACCTTTGCGGGCCAAAAATTTACTTACTACAAAAGCTGAAACGCCGCAGAAAAAATATTTTCAGTTTTCAAGTAAAAAAATGCAATAGACATTTTTGGATGAAAATTTATGTTGTTTTTATATCCCGTCAGCCGTTAGAAAGTTTTTTAATCATTTTTCCGGAAATTCATTTAATCACATATAACATTGCCTTCGTGCAATATCGAGCCAAAAAATTCCTGCTCGTATAACATGAAACTGTGTTTAGCGCTGGCCTCGCCGCTCGAGCTTGGAAATACGAAGCACGCCTTTGCAAAAGCTCGATAATCGATCTATTTCCACTAAATGCTGTCAAAATTAACTGCACTGACTCCATATTCGGATGTATTTTCAAAGTCAATTTTGATTCAACATAATGTTGATAGCTTGTTAAACCCCGCCAATCGACCGGTTTATGACATTGCTGTGGCTCTAATATATTTATGAGCCTACTTGAAATCTTTTTGAAAAGCTCTTCCGTTTTTATATTATGCTCGTCTATTTTTATGCCTTGTTCTATTTTTATATCTATACTATGAGTACCTGATATGTACATGAAATTAACCACGCTCTGCAAAAGGCTATAAATATATGTTAGCTCGGCTCTTTCGAAAAGCTCACTTGCGCGAGTTAAATAAGGTGATTCATTCGGTAGCAACGACCACTTCTGTATTCTGTCCAGCGCAAACAACGAAATAAAATCAGAAATATTTCCGTTCTTATAATAAATCTTATTTTCAGAAACTAGTTCGTTTATTTCGTCTTTAAAAATACGTTCCACTCCGTCTTCTTTTACTTGAATAGGATAAATCCAAAATTTGTTTAAAAATTCTCTCGCTTGTCTCTTATCGTTTTCATCATCGTACAATGAACTTTTTGGAAAGTTTTTTATGTTAATTTTAATTTTGTATATGCCTAAATCTTTTTTAATATCATTATATCTCTTATTATCTATCATATGATTTAAAAATAAATTGGCTTTATATTGCAAGGACTTTGTATTTAAGTTAAACTTTAGTGTTTTTGTAGCTGTGTCAAAAATAAGGAGGTTTCCAACTGCACTACCGATGCCACCGTTGATATCTATAATTCCCTGTTGTAGCATCTTGCCTGGTCCAACATCATCATCGTTTATTTCTATCATTTTCGAGTCCTTATTTAGTTCCAGTAGATACATGAGTTTATCGGCGACCACTTTTATCCTGTCTGTTTGGTTGTCGTTATTTCTGAATGTCATATCTACATTTCCGAATGCTAGAGGTAATTTTAAATTTAATGATTGCAACGTTTCCTTTTTTTCATTAAAACATTTAGATGGCAACTTTTTTAAAAAAGATTCTTTTAGAGTATTTAAGTGCTCGAGGTTGCTATCGAAAAACTCAGAACGAAACCTCCACATACGATATTCATTGATCGATGGCTGCTCTTTACACGGCTGTAAGACTTCCTGTGCCAACACGACGTGATATTTCGCTATTAGTTTATTCGACAATAAATCTGAATTGTATTTTTCGAGGAAACCAAATCTAAAGAAAACATTTCCTAGCTTTTCAATTTCACTTTCAGTTGCAACTTTTACTAAGCCATCTATAATTTGGTCATGATCAAATTTGAATACTGTTGTGTTCTCCCCTGTATTTATGAGATCCAAAATATGTCTATTAATTTGTTGGTTATCTTTTTTCTCAAAAAGTTTTTGTTCGGCTGTTGTACACAGAAAGAAATTGCAATCAGCATTACGGTACTCTCCCTCGAATATACTATCTTCATTGTTTTTCCTAAATCGTTCCTTAATCTCAAGATAGCTCAAAAAATACTTGAGCAAACTAAAATTTCCAGAGTCTTTCCAAAGCTCATCTACGGTGAGTCTTCCTTTTTCTGGGTTTTCTCTATACATGAATTGCATAAAAAGCACTATCGGTCTCTGTTGATCCTTCAGTAAAAACCGCAGACAGATGTCAGTCATACTGATGCCCGGTATGTTGGCTTTGAGCAGAATAGTATTATGATCTATTTCATCATGATTCAGTGCTCTCCGAAATATCACACTCGACATTTTCATCTTAAATAGTGCACCGCCTACTTCAGATGTTGCACATCTCTTTGAATACAGAAATTCGTTACTAGTTGGTAAATTATTGTTTGAAATTACGTTTATATTTAATAAATTGTTTACTTTTTCAGATTCATCGTTAATTAGCGACGTGATTTCACTTTTTACACTATTTTCAGTTATCGAGAATTCTTTAATATGAGTTTTAGAGTCCATATCAATATCGTTTAGTTTAAGTGAGTGAACAGCTGTTAAAAATTGAGAAAGGATTACATTTAGATCCTTAAGTGTAGAAGTGGTGAAGTGCAAACAATTGTTGAATTGTATTCGAACATCAATAATTCTTAAATAATTTATAGCATTGCAAAAAATCAGCAAAACGTCAGCAAGGCAAATAAGCTTTGCTAGCTTGAACAAATCATTCGATCGAGTCAAGTAAGGAACGTTGTTTTTCGATTTCCACCATTCTTGAATATACTTGTGAACAATTAAGAAGATTGCATCGGAATGTTGTTCTAGTATAACATTACAAACATCTATCTGTTCGTTCGAATATTTGTGTATTTCCTTCTTTACTATACTTTCTACAGTGCTTTCATTAGCTTGATTCGAATAAAACCATAATCGACTAAAAAAAATATTTGCTTCTTCTGTATAATATTTTACTGAATTTTGATTCTCGGCAAATTCCTTTTCAAATGCTGCTTTAATTATTCGATCTATATCAGCGTCATCGTAGCTATATTGAAAAGGTTCTGTATTTGGATTTGTGTTTATTAGATCGTGTACTATTTTACTTATTTTATTTTCAGATTTCTTTTTTGTACCCAGGCATTCTTGGGCTGGTGTGTACAAAATAAAGTAGCAGTCAATATCGTCAAACTTTCCCTGAAGCATGGGGTCCGTGTTGTTAACCTGGAACTTCTCTTTTATTTTAAGATAGCTGTTAAAGTACTTTCTCAAGTCAAAGTTACTCCACAAGTCTTTATTGGTAAGCTTACTTTTCGAACTTTTTTTATGTTTTCCTTGAATGAACAGAACAATTGGTCTCTGTTGGTCCCTCACCTGGCACCGTAGGCAGATGTCATCCATGTCACCGATATCATCGATGTTGACTCCGAGAAATATATCATGTCCAAGTAGCTCACAATTTAACATTCTTAGGTAAAACAAGGTAATCATTTTGGTCTCGTACAGCTGTCCAGATAAACCGAAATCGTCAGTTGATTTCAGATTATTCGGCTTGCATTTTTTATGCTGATTGTTTGATCGAGTATCTGGTTCGATGCTTTGGACCACATCCCGGGGCTTCTGAGAATCTTTCTCCGCAATTTGCAATACCCGGATAATATCCTGGTTGTCGCGTAATAAAAATAGCTGAGTATAGGAAAGGGGAGTATGACCCGTATTATTTTGTAGCATGACGTCAGCGCCTCGACTTACAAGCAAGACAGCAATGTCAAACTTCGAACGGCGCCCTGCTATATGCAGAGGCGTATTGCCGTCTGAGTCTTTTGCATTTATTTTAGATCCGTTATTCAACAGTAGCTCCACTGCAGACTTATTTCCGGAACGCACTGCGCAGTGCAGCGACGTGTATTTTTCTTGTGTAACCGCGTTAACATCAAGTTTCGCCGACAGCAGCAGTTCAATTACTGACGTCAACCCAAACTCCGCTGCAAGATGCAGTGCTGTACGTCCGTATTTATTGTGCAAGTGTACGTTAACACCGTATTTCAGCAATAGCTGTACAAGATCCTTCTTTCCATAAGGTGTTACCATGTGCAGCACTGTATCTTCGTCTTTGTCGCGTAAGTTTATGTCAGCCCCATTTTTCAGCAACAACTCTACAAGAGACGCCATTTGATGAAATGGACAAGGTGTTTTCAGCGAAACGAAATGTAAAATATGTCTTGTAAACCAATTCTGAATCTTGATTGGATATTCGGGGTCGTTCATGTAAAACGTTTTAAGGTTTTTGTCAAGCGTCATTTTAAAACGTGTATTCTCTCCAAACATTGCCGCTTCATGCAGAGGCGTAAATCCATATCTACTTCTCGCATTTACATCAATATTTTTGTCCAAAAGCATCTTTGCTATAATCTTTGATCTAGAACGCGCCGCCAGATGCAACAGCGTGACTCCATCGCTATCCGTCGTGTTTACGTCAGCGTTTTTGCTAAGCAACAGTTTTACTACTTTCACCTGATTGCGTTTTACCGCTTCGTACAGTGGTGAAATTCCAAATTTGTTTCTCGCATTTACTTCAGCATTTTTGTTTAGCAGCAGCTCCACGATGATTTTTACTCCACAACACACCGCCAGGTGCAACGCCGTGATTCCTTCGCTATCCGCTATGTTTACATCAGCGTTTTTGTTAAGCAACAGTTTTACTATATTTGTTTGTTTGAGTTTTACCGCTTCGTGAAGTGGTGTAATTCCGATTTTGGTTCCCACATTTACGTCAACATTTTTGTTAAGCATCATCTCTACCATAATTTCCAGTCTAGAACGCACCGCCAGGTGTAGCAGTGTGATTCCATCGTTATCCGCCGTGTTCACGTCAGCATTTTTATTAAGCAACAGTTTTAATATCTTTGTCTGTTTGAATTTCACAGCTTCATGAAGTGGTGTAATTCCAGATTTGTTTCTGGCATTCACATCAGAGTTTTTGTTCAGCAGTAGCTCCACGATATTCCCTAGTTTATAGCACACCGCTATGTGCAACGGCGTGTCACCATCTTGATCCGCGGTATTAACCTCAACGATTTTGGTGAGCAACAGTTTTACTATTTTCATCTGTTTGAACTTCAGCGCTTCGTACAGTGGTGTAGCTGTTGTTCTAAATCTGTTTCTCGCTTTAACATTCGTGTTTTTGTTCAGCAGCAGTTCCACGATGTCTCCTAGTAAATAACCCACTGCCATGTGCAACGACGTATCTCCATCTCCGAGTCTATTACCCGCCGTATTGACATTATCAGCGTTTTTTGTAAGCACCAGTTTCACTACTATGTTCACTATATTTGAGTTTCTAAGGCGTATAGCTTCGTGCAGTGGAGTCCTTTTGGATCGTAGTCTGGCATTCACATAACCGTAAAACAGCAGCTCTTCAAAGGCTTTTAGTTTGTAAAGTTTATAACGTTCTACCGCGTGCAGCAGTTTGTTCTTACTGCTATTTGTCGTGATTTTTTTACGTGGCGTACCTAAAACAAAAATAAGGAATTTTATAACACATTTTTGAGTAGAGGCAGTAATCGTGCACTGAATATTTGTAAGGTTGTGATAATTACGTGTGGTTTATTTGAATATGGTTATCCTTATTATATTTTCTAAGAAATATTTCTTGTTTCCTGGCTCATCATGAGAGTCCCTATCCGTACATGCAAGGTTATTACTCATTATTTTCGCCATGCAATTTAGTAATATACCTACTATACTTAATCTTAATCACGTTTGAATTGAACTTTAAACCCAAAAATAAACAAACATAGTTATTCTTATTTATTTGTTTACCATTGTATTGTATACAATGGGACCTACCAAGAAATTAAATACCTAATTATTATTTATTCTGTGAAAAATATCAAAGTGGCCCACCTTTGAGTAAGCGAGGCATGCTGGCAATGGCTTATCTGCTGTTTTCTGACTTCTAAAGTGTTTTTGCCTTAGATTTGGCAGCTGGAGCGCATGACGCCTTGTCCAAAAGCTGGCAGGGACAGGCTGCACCGGCTGCGGTGTCAGGTGGACTGGGCCACCGCTGTCGTAAACTGATTTCTGTCTTACTGGCCTCTGGAATGTACAATGTCAATAGAGTGAGCTTTGGAACCAGATTATACAAGTTACAAGCCTGCCGTCCAAAAACAGAAAAAAATACGCAGAGTAGAAGGATCACTTCGAGACAACAATAATAAATAACAATACATAGCAAGCCTTACTGTATTGTATCAGCTTTTTTTAGTCCATTGCAGGATGTAGGCCTACCCAAGGAGGGCGATTGGGCCATATCCACCACGCTGGTCCAGTGCGGGTTGGTGAATTCACATACGTCATCAAATAAATGTCTTCTACGGACGTATGCAGGTTACCTCATTACGTTTTCCTTCATGAACCCTTGCGGTGATGCAATAATGAGTAGGTACCTAGGTAATAATTAATTAAGAGTACTAAATAGACCACAGGGTTAGACCTACTTTGTTTGTTGTCCCTACATTATTTAAACCTAATTCAAATTATCACAAATAAAATGGTGAACAAACCTGTCCTCGCTATTTTCTTATCGAAAAACACACTCACAATTCATCTCACAATAAAGCGCACTAGTCTCACATCACAAAACGTATCTTTTAAATGAAATTCATCGTTATTTTGTTATTTTTTTCTTAGATAAATACAAAACTAAGAACGCCGTTTCAGCCAAAAAGTTGAATTTTGATGCCAGAACCTGGAAAATTTAGCGTTCGAATGTTGACGAGAATAAGTTCACAATAAATAAACACAATACCACACATCTAGGTCAGTATGCCGATTGCCGGTCTAAGACAAAGTGTGTATAAAAATATGAATCCCCGCCCTCCCGCGACGTGATTCAACGCGACTATTTTTATTTCTGATTACAACGGAGCTTACCGATATTAGAGGTGACGTGAGAGTTAACAAAATGACACACATGTTTTTTAAGCAGATAACTACATATTTACAGAGGCGCCATCCTAATTATATAAACTAAATAGCATAGGTAGTTCAGTTTCTTTTTCACTGTAGGCATTCGATAGAGAGAACGCTTTACGCTAGCGCCTCTGTAATCGGGCTTATTATTTATTTATAGTCATGCCCGCGATAGCTTGCCTATCGGAAAGTATTTATGGCTATATAACTCATTTAATTTTAGTCAATGTGTCTTCACTCTTTTGATTACCAGTTATTATTTTTGACAATAGATATTTGCTGGAAGTTCAAGGGTAACTATATAAATGGGCACAGTTTACAAAAACTCAAAACAAAACAGTAATTACTTAATAAGTCATACATTTGTACGATAGATGATAAATATGTGCGATAGCAATGAAATGTCGTCTCTTGCTATGGGCCTTATTCAGCTCCAAGTAGCCCAACCCAACGAACTATGGAGAGAGCTATGCTCGGAACATGCTCGGAATATCTCTGCGAGATCAAAGCAGAAATGAGGAGATTGGCAAGTTGAAATGACATTGATGAAAGATGACCGATGAAGTCGAAAAGCTCTCGAGTAGAGACCACATACTTACCGGCAAGCGCAGCGTGGGATGTCTACATCGTCGAGGTGGACAGATGACTTTTTCAAGATCGCAGGATCGCGCTGGATGCAAGCCGCTTCCAACTGGTCCTATTGGAGATCCATAGGGTATTTTTTTTTCTCCTGACCTAACCTAACCATAGTGGAACAATGATACCGTTTGACAAGATGATTAATTACTAATTTTGTTTGAGATTTAATTTGTTTTTTTTAATAGTACCCTTAACTTATATATTAATGCCTACGACAGAGCGGAAATACACTAAATATATATTCAAAACAAGGATTTGAAGATAAACTTCCGCAAAGTAACGCCTGATTTAAAAAAATATTTAAAAAAAATTGTAAGTTACCTATGCTGTTGCTTTATAAATTACAAATACTTTCAACCAGAGCTTGGTAAGTACATAATTGTGGCTTTGTAAAGTGCACGGGCAAAGGTGGGTACAGATTAGGTAACATGTTATATAACTAACTTAACTTAACATTGACATTATTATTTTTTCAGACTGCTAAGATTTATAAAATTATGATTTTCTTTTGTTTGTAAATTTGACGTACCTAATGTAACATACGTAGTTATAAGGTCAATAAAAAAATTAATTCTAATTTTAACTTGTGTTTTATGACATGTCCACATTATGTGACACTGTTTTTCAACATTGCAACGTATAATAATTCTGTATACATTATAATAATAATTTTATATGACATTTTCATTGCTCGTTGTGTTCACAATGTCGACACAAGAGAAAGTTTTGTTAGCTGCTGCGGAGACTGTTGTACTTTTATATCTATACCATATATACTAATATTTTAATGAGGAAAAATTTGATTGTTTGTTTGTTTGCACCGAATAGGGTCCGAAACTACGGAACCAATTTGAAAAATTCTTTCACTGTTGGAAAGCTACGCTATCCCGGGTGAACATAGGCTACATTTCATATTCAAAAAAATTAGGGAACCTAACTATTGGTTTTCTTTAGTCAATCGAAAAAAACTCATTTCGACGGGTGAAAAAGTGACAGTTAAATACTTTGTCTTAGCGCTGTCTCGTTCTGACACTACGAGCGAAGTAATTCGTGGCGTGCAAAGGTACTAGCCCGGCAGGGCTACGATCAAGAATCCTTACATATTATAAAATAAAGTCGCTATTTTCGTTTGTTTATTTGTTTGTTTATTTGTTTGTCTGTATGCTTAAATCTTTAAAACTACCCAACGGATTTTGATGCAGTTTTTTTAATGGATAGAGTGATTCAAGAGGAAGGTTTATATATATAAAAATTCCCGAAATTCCCACGGGAACGGGCACAACGCGGGTAAAACCGCGGGGCGCTGCTAGTACTCTAATAAGATTGTGTGAATAAGGTGTATTCTTGATCGAAGTAGGTACCCGGGCGAAGCCGGGACCGGTAGGTAGTACCTAATAAAAAAACGTAGATCCTGGGTTCGTTCTAGTTTATTGCCTAGAGAAAAAAATAACATTGCAGTAAATATTAATGACATTTTAAATAAATTATCATAATAACACATTGTAGGTCTATATGTATAAGTAACACGTTTTATAACATTCAATGTTATGGAAATTGAATGTTATAAAAAAGTTATTTAAAATGGTTATGGTTATTTATTTATGCAATACACTTGTACATAAAAACACAAACAGTACCTACCTAAAAACTAAGGACTACGTATAGTGGGTGTACCGGTTGTGGCCATTTGGTGTCAAAATTATTGCATTAACGATCATTATAAACAATGTAATACCATAAATATTGTTTGTGTGAATCTAAATATTTGAAAATTTCTTTAAAAATATTGTTTTTACATAAAATTGACTTGTTAATCCTTAAAATTCAAAGTGGCTACAAATGGTATTAAGATGGCCACAACCGATGTATCTACCCTACATGTTTGTAGTTCTGATGATTTTAAATCTACTAATTGTTTACGAGACTTAAATGTTACATCACAATTTGAGATATTCACGATATGGCAAAAAAAAGAATTTATTCCTCGCCAGAATGTTTATATTATTTATATAAATATTGTGTAATTGGCGAAAAGAGTGCCTAGTTCCGAATTTTGTGCGAAATTATACCACTGCGAATCTCGCTTTATCTGTGCTCAAAACATAACTTTCTTTTCAGAAAAGATCGGGCTTACATCTTTTAAACAATCTCTGGACGACATACAACTTGACTCAAAGAAAGCTTGTTCGTAAATCATAAAACCATCTTTCGCGTGTCCGCTCTCGCTTATCCGACTAGCTTTTACAACTATGCGGTGCTTGAAATTATCTTCACATTCTGTTATCAATGTTAATGCCACCCAATCAATATCCGGATCAATCCTTAAAGTTAGAGTGAATGTGTCAAAGAATTTTGAATCTGAATGAGGCAACCGAAAATAAAACGATTCGTCAAATTGTGGGTCAAATAAGTTCAGCAGTTTACCGGAAATTTTCTTGAAAAGTTGCTGCAATTCTACGGACTTCTCTGTACGAACTCGTTTTAATTTGAAATCTATTCTGTGAGTATTGGAAATGTACATAAAGTTTATGGTAGTCTGTAAAAGGTTGTAGATATCTGCTAGCTCTGCTCGTTCGAAGAGCTCGCCCGCTCGACTTAGATATGGTGATGTTTTTGTCTGCAACCACCATTTCTGTATGTCATTTAGAGAATGCAATGCCATAATATCTGACACATGCCTGTATACTGTGTTTCCAGAATAGGCTTTCTTCATATCACTTTTCAGAATGACATTTAGTTCTTCTTCCTTGGATTGATTACAATAAAACCAAAACTTGTTCAAAAAAATTCTAGCTTGTTTTTTATCGTATTCGTTTTCTTTAAACGAATATCTACAGAAATCAATACTAAACTTAAATCGAATGTTTTCCAAATCTTCGTTAAAAGGTTTATATCTATCGTTTTTTAACTCTGCCAATAGTATAGCAGCATTGTGTGGCAATGCTTCATTTTCTAAATCAAACATGAGCATATTTGAATCTGTATCTAAAACAAGTAGATTTCCGACTGCGCCACCAATACCACCGTTGATGTCAATCATGCCCTGTTCTATATTTTTTCCTGGTCCTACATCGTCGTCGTTGATTTCGATATTTTTTTTATCTTTAGACAATTGTAGTAAATGTATGATTTTATCCGCTAAAAATTTCATCCGCTTGTGTACTTTAAATTCGTTTCCACGGAATGTCATATCGGAATTTCCAAATAGTAGAGGCAGCTTGATTTCAAGAGATTCCAATTTTTGTCGTAAATGATTATTTTTAATATTTTGTTCCCATTCATTTAAGATTTTTTTGTTTTCATTTCTTGAAGACATCATTTTAAAAAATGTATCCTTAAGAGTAACTAAATATTCAAGTTCGCTATCGAAAAACTCAGAACGGAACCGCCACACGCAATGTTCATTGATTAATGGTTGTACATCACTCTGCCGTAAGACTTCTCGTGCGATGGCCACGTGGTATCTCGCTATCAGTTTATTTGCTAAAATATTTGGATTATATAGCTTTGACAAAATATATTCTAGCAACACTACTCCTAATTTATTAATTTGATCCATGGCTCTTTTTTTTGCTAACTTTTCTATATCAGCATCATTATAGTCATATTGAAAAGGATCTGTACTCATTTTAGTGCCGATAAGATCTTGTATTGATTTTTTAAGTTTGTTTTGAGTTTTTTTCTTTGTAATGGTTTCCTTAGCTGACGTATAAAACACAAAATAACAGTCAGTGTCTAGGAAATTTCCTTTGAACATAACATCATTGTTATCGACATGAAATCGTTTGTTGATTTCTACATAGCCTTCGAAAAACTTCCATAAGCTAAAGTCCCCGGTATTACTCCACAAGGCATCTTCGTTAACTTTACCTTTCTCCGGATCCTCTCTGTGAACTATCTGAAGAAACAAAACGGTCGGTTTCTGTTGACTTTTCTCTCTATAACGCAAGCAGATGTCATTCATATAACTAATTCCTTGAATTTTAGTTCCAAGTAAGGGATCATCATTCATTTGCTTGCAGTTTAAGACCCGCAGTAAGATTAGACACAGCATTTTCATTCTAAATAGTATACCGGTAACTTCGGATGTTCCTGTTCTCTTTGAGTACTCAAATTGTTTATTTCTGAGCAAAAAAATATCTGAATTGCTAAATTGATAAGTCTGTCTTACACTTTCGTTCAAATTTTGCGATTGTTCACTGTTTTGTAATACCTTGTGGAATTTGTTGAAAAAGTTGAATTTGTCATCAGTTACCATTAAGTTTATAATTTTATTTTTAATTGTGGTATTCATGGTTACTAATATATTTTGGTCGTCTATTATTCTAAACATTTTATATAGGACTTCATTGAAGGTTTCGAGTGTTCCAAGAGAA
This sequence comes from Hypomecis atomaria, assembly GCA_964007245.1. Classification (NCBI taxonomy): domain Eukaryota; kingdom Metazoa; phylum Arthropoda; class Insecta; order Lepidoptera; family Geometridae; genus Hypomecis; species Hypomecis atomaria. Next base: position 7,854,963 of record OZ023308.1, on the reverse strand, counting down.
GTGTCACGTTGTTCAAAATGGTTGTGAAATTCCAAGTCAAAGTTACATTTGAAATAATTCGCAGCTTGCACAACAATAGTCGAAGCATCTGCAAGGCATAATAATTTTGCACGACTGAAAAAATCTGTAGACCTGTTTAAGTAAGGAGCTTTTTCTTTCAATTTCCACCATTCCTGTATGTCGTTGTGAACTTTTGAGAATATTGCTTTGGAGTGTATGTCAAATCTCAAATTATTTTCACACTTGTTGTTGTTGTAATATTTGTTGATTTCATATTTTACTATGTTTTCTACTTTATCTTGCTTAGCTTGACTCGTATAGAACCATAAACAATTTAAAAAATCTATTGCTGCTTTCTCTCTTTCATCATAGCTTTTACTTGAGTTCAGATATTGATTGTCAACTGCAGCTAAACGATTTACATCACTATCGTCGTAGCTGTACTGAAATGGTTCTTCGTTTTCTTTTGTAATTATAAGATTGTGAACAATTTCGTTTATTTTATTTTTTGTTACTTTTTTAATAATGCTTTCCTTCGCTGACGTTAATAATACAAAACAACAGTTAACATCGCAAAAGTCTCCTTCAAACATGGGGCTATCTTTGCAAACCCGAAACTGTTCCCTGATCATAAGATAGCTCTCAAAGTATTTCCGCAAGCTGAAGTCTCCAGAGTCACTCCATAAAGCTCTGTGTGTGAGTTTTCCATTCTCAGGATCTTCTCTATGTTTAAGTTGTACAAAAAGTACAACTGGCTTGTGTTGACTGTTTACTTGATATCGCAAGCAAATATCATCCATGCCACCAATGCCGTTGATGTTGGTTCCCAGCAATATATCATGTTCTATTTGATGATTGTTAAGCGCTCGTATGTAAACCAAACTCAACATATTTATTTCATACAGCTGTCCGGGCAAGCCGGATGTATCAGATGATTTTGAATACTTTGCGTTGCCATTACCAAGGCTGCAGTTTGACTTCATGTGCCGATCGCATCTTTGAAAGATATGAAGAGGATCACGTGATCGATATTTTTTCAACAAATAATTGTCTCTGGCTTTTTTCTCTGCATTTTGTAATAAACTTACAATTTTGTCGTCATCTTTGCAAGAGAATAACAGCGAATAACAGAGGGGTTTGTCTCCTGTTTTATTTTTACGCATGACATTAGCGCTGTGTTTTACCAGTAATTTGATAATAGCGCTGTCTTCTTTGCGCACCGCCAAGTGTAGCGGTGTGTCGCCGGTTATAGTTTGCGCATTTACATTAGCACCATTGTTCAATAGCAGCTCTACTTTAGATATCTCCCCAGATTTCACCGCCTCGTGGAGCGGTGTGACTTTACACTTATTCTGCTGATTAACTCTAGCACCCCGCTTCAAAAGCAGCTCTACAATGAACGTATCTTCAACCAACGCTGCTAGGTGCAATGGCGTATCTCCATTAATTGCCACTGCGTTCACGTTTGCCCCTTCATTCAGCAGCAATTCTCCAACTGTCCAACTTCCAGGTTTATCTTTTAATGTAAGCTGATCAGTATCGTAGTATGTATTGGTTGTTACTCTTCTATTGCATGTTGCAATGTGAAGGGGTGTGTAACCGCTTGCATCGCGATGATTTACGTTCGCGCCATTGCTTAGTATTAGTGCCACTACAGATATTTTCTTCGAACCTACAGCTGCGTGAAGAGGTAAGTATCCGTTAGCCGATACGTTCACGTCAGCGCCTGATTTCAATAGTAAATCAACCATCAACGCATTTCCTGTAGCGGCCGCTTCATGCAGCGCAGTACGTCCATTTGTTTTCTTAGCGTTTACGTATGCTCCATTTTTGAGCAGTAATCTTACGATAGATATTTCCTTGTGACGCACTGACTCGTGCAGTGGAGTGCTCTTATCTATAGCTTGCGCATTCACATCAGCACCTTTATTTAGTAAAAGTTCTACTACCGACGTGACCCCGGATCGCGCCGCCTCGTGCAGCGGTGTGTCGCTATTTGTTGTGTACGAATTCACTTCAGCACCGTTGTTCAGGAGTAGGTCCACGATAGATGTCGCTCCTGAACGCGCCGCCAAATGTAGCGCCGTGCAACATTCTTTTGTAAGCGCATTTACGTCAACGCCTTTGTTTAGTAACAGTTCAGAAGCTATCGCCTCATTTCTAATTGCCGCTAAGTGTAAAGGTGTGTACCTGTCTGTTGTTAGCGCGTTGACATCAGCTTCTTTCTTCAGCAACGTCTCTACAATATCTATCATGCCATGTTTCACTGCGATGTGCAGCGGTGTGTCGTCATTTAGTACCTGTGAATTGACGTCAGCGCCTTTGTTTAAAAGTAACTCTACGATAGATTTATCCCTAGAAAACACAGCGTTGTGAAGTGGAGTATTTCCGAATACATTTTGTGCGTTGGCATTAGCGCCATATTCTAGTAGTAATTTTGATAGAGTATTTTCTGGTTTATTTGTAGCAAGATGCAGCGGTGTGTTCCCATAATCATCTGTAGTGTTTGTATCCGCTCCTTGATCCAAGTACTGTTTCACGTCTATTAATTTCTCTTCGATAGGCTTCTTACTCTTCACGCACTCTAAAAGCAACCAATTTTTGTGGTATAATTTATCTATTCTAGAAGCCATACCGACTTTCTCAAACAACTTACTGGAATCAAAGCCTCTCACAGCGTACCACAGCGCTGAAGCACCTACAACGTCGTGTTACGAATTATAACAGCGTTTTTAATCTGTTAGCCACACCTCTAGATTAGCTACCTACCGTTTTACCAACAATAAGAAACAACTGAAACCAAACACACAAACTGAAAATGCCGAGTTAATTTTGCATATTGCCTTCATGCCGAAATCGTTTTGAAAAAGACAACATTTGCTGAAAAGCAAAGAAAACAATATGATAAATTATGTTTTGAGATAACTTTCTATTATAGACTTTTTTATAGCTGGTCAAGAGATTTTATTCTAACTATTGCCGGTCTTTGCCAAAATTGTATCAAACTTGGCATTATGTCTCTATATCAAGGAGCATAATAATAGGCTCCGTATAGGCGGTCCACATCGTCCTGGCAGTCGTTACAGCAGCTGATAACACCATGAGCAGTACTCGTATACAGCTTCCAAATCCTGACTTCGGATGTTGAGCCTTCAACGTGGATCCTGAAATGTGCCATGTGAAGTGAGTTAGTGACAAGAAGTTAAAACATTCAAGTAAATTACTTGACTGTTTTAATAGTCCTCTGCTGGACGTAGGCCTGGGTAGAAAAAAATCGATGATGTATGACATACATCATAAATACACCAACCCACACTAGGCCAGCGTGGTGGATGTGGCCCAATCATTCTTTGAGGGTTCAAAGAATGATTGGGCCACATCCACCACGCTGGCCTAGTGTGGGTTGGTGTATTTATGATGTATGTCATACATCATCGATTTTTTTCTATAAACGTAAGCAGGTTGCTTTACGATGTTTTCTTTCACCGAAAAGACAGTGGTGTAAGTAAGTACTAAGGTTCGAAAGAAATCATTGATACTGAACCGGGACGCACCCTTGACTTTAAGCTTGTAAGGCGTGTGTTATCACCACCTAAAGACTTTGACTTAATAACCTAAACTTAAATCCATTTTAACATTAAAAATCCTAAAGGGTGTTGTTTTGATACTCTTTCATTCTCTATTGCTATAGAGCAAATATCTAAACGGTTAAAACACCCAGGGCCCACGATTTAACATGTAATATGAGCCACGGCAGCGCTCAGTTGTAAATGGGACTCCGCGGTCACCCATCCGTATTTATACACTGAACTGAACTTGTGAACACTTATTATAAGTAGAGTATGCGCAAAAAGAGAACCGTCGCCGTCGTGGCGTACGGTACGGTGAACTAGCAATAAGATTTTAATCAGCACCCAAGGTACCAGTAGTGTTAACTCCTTTTGTTAAAAACGCGCTATCAGCACGTCAAAAACGCGCTATCAGCACGTCAAAAACGCGCTATCAGCACGTCAAAAACGCGCTATCAGCACGTATAAAACGCGACAGAACGTCAAAAACGCGCGCTAAATGGCACCTACGACGACTGGTACTACGAAAAAAATGCTCTTATTGGCTCCAATCAATGGGTGATTTATGTCATATATTCCCCTCAAAACGTGATCCAGAACTTTATGAATGGTAGTGACTTTTTAAGTTAATTTTTATTGAAAATGCATCTATGATGTCCAAGCTCAAAATATTTCGTTACTTATTTTTAACCACAATCATGGCACAAACACTCTATGTCAGCGTCAGAGTCACTCAGAGTATGATAATAAACACAATTTTGTTGCTACGATACATACTTATAAGAGCATTTCAGTGGATTTGTTTATAAAAAACAAAAATAAAAAAATTCTGTTTTACGCTACTCTAATATTATAACATGAACGCGCCAGATTTAGCGCTGGGCGCTAAAACGCGCTTTAGACCGAAAAAAGCGTCAGATCTGGCGCCGAAAGCGCTAAGTTGTTAGCACTGCAAGGTACCGATTGATCGACGCAAGTACTGATGAAAACAGAATTGGTGTCTACCAAGACAAGTATCAAACACTTTTTGTTGTACCAGCTATGAAAGAGCAGTGTTGTCAACGTAACAAAATTAGTATAATGGCACACGGGCGACCTCACCACGACGCTTCTCGTTTTTCACAAACTCAAGTAATTAATTTTCTCAAAAAATGGCATCACTGATTTCCGCCGTGTACATAATTCATGTATAGGCTATGTACATGAGTAGGTACATCATTGTTAATTTATAAAAACGGCTCAGCCGATTTCGATTAAATTTAAATGGGACCACCTCGGGAGCATACCATTTCGTAATTTTTTTTGTCATTGGTTCGCAATTGGCGAAAATATCGATGAACATACTTACACCAAAAATACATAGGTAAAGTACAGACAAACGTAGTAGGCAGACCTCCTAAGTTAGTAAAAAATAAGTATCTACTTACATTCCACAGTTTATAATGCGTTTCTTTATAATGCATTTCTAAATTCTATCCTTAGTAGTATAGGTATAATGACCACAAATCCTGGAGCAAGGCTTTAACCCAAAAGTGTTATTTCAAATTGTATTATCAGATCACACACAGCAATTCGATGCCACAAAATATCACGTTTTATTTACAAAACAAAGTAAATATAACCATTGAATAGAGTTACCGTGACAAAATGAGTAATCGATTTATAGTTGGGTCTCCTTATCTAGCGTATAATGTTTTATCTCTAAGCGATTTGATATATTTTAGGTATCTCTGTTATTATCATGTACCTAAGTCTTATCAAATGTCTGCCGTCTGTGCACAAATTACGCAAATAGGCTTGTTAAGAGCGTCTCCTAGTGACGAAGAAATTGAGAAATAGGTATTTGGACTAAACTATTGCCGTCGCGAGGCGCCCAAACCAGGGAGCTTCAATGTGTGTGTGATGCAATTGCATTTGTGTGCGTACTGCGCACGAACTGTCCCCGCACCCCGCCCGCGCCTCAAAGAACCAGCGGGGCTGACCGATACTTTATTTTGAATTGTAGCAAACTATGATATTACGTAGAGGCGCACAAGATAACTCTGCGCGCGAGTCGTGGCGCCACGTACGTTATATCACTAGCATTCTAAATTTCCTGGCAGCATAGAATTTGTTCCTGATTAAGGCCGTACGTAGAGCTATCTTACGCGTATCCTACGTATAATCTGGTTTTCTAGTAGGTATGGCAGAAAGCAAACAAAAATAATCCTGCCAATGATTATTTATTTTTCTGCCATTAGGAAGCTATATTATTTGTGATATAGGTTATTTTTTCTTTATAGGCTTATTTATTTTCTTTCAAATTATTTTATTATTGTTTGACAAAAACATAATATGTACCCAACTAACATCATATCATATACATTGATCTTGAACCCAAAGCAGGGAGTAAAAGTAGCAATTTGGCTATTTAATTTCTGTAGGCGTTGCAGTTTACATTATATATCTTGACTGAAATTACTTCTCTCTAATTTTAAGTTAATTATTTTTTATGGGAATATCTTACATAGTTCTTCTACAGACTAAAATAAATATGGACTCGCGCTTGAAAGGGTTCGTACCGTATGGTAGCCAATTATGTATTTCAATTCAATCATTTGTTTTTTTAAATTGAAATATTATATTACTAAATACTCTGAGAATATTTCAAGCGTCTACCTGTTGTGATTATTAATAACTATCGCGCAAAAACTCACATCCGTTGTATAGTATGAATAAATATTTATTTTATTCTATTTTTTGACCGATGAAACAGAGGAGGTACGCAATTTGACGCGTAAATTTTTTTTTATTGGAAAGGGTATACGTCGAAGTTGGTCCCATTTAAATTTTATTGAAATCGGCTGAGCCATTTTTCATAAATCAACAATAATGTGAAAATGCTACATCGATCCGCGCGAATTTTGTACACAGTTGAAGTCGATATTTATTTCATTCTATTTTTAGTAAGTATTTGTTGTTATAATGGAAACAGAAAAACATCATCTGTGCAAATTTTAACTGTTTAGCTGTTACGGTTCATGAGATAGGTACAGCCTAGTGACCAACAGACAGACGGACAGAGGAGTCTTAGTAATAGGGTTTCGTTATATTACTGTATACCTGCACATTTAAAACTTCTTGCCTTTTAAATGGTACCTACCATATTTTCATTCCGCTATTAGTCCCATAATATAGAAAATAATAGAGGATTCAATAAAACAGATGCGAGGTTTACTGTTTGGAGAACTGCTTGTCACACCTTGGTTCTACTTTGAACACATTAAAAAAAAATTTAAACAATTAGCAAATTAAAGCAGCAGTGGGTAGGACACACACCATAGTAGGTAATACAGGATAGAACATCTACAAAGTAGGTAGATATGAAGTGATTAAAGCATTTAAAGCACTTCTAATTGAACTTTTCAGCTCTCTCCAAACTCAGTGGATTGGCAAGTTAAAATGACAGAGGGCAAGGCACTTAGTTCAATGAACGGATAGCCAATGGGGCTGTTTTCTCTCGAATGAATCTCACGTATAATCCGCGCCACACAAGTCGGCGGATGGAAAGTTAGGCGCAGAACGCTGCGCAAAAGGCAAAATATAGGTATCCGCGGGAGCCAGAAAGGGGCACACCCGACCGCCAAACTCATGCCTCCCGCGCGATCCCTGCGCCCGTGAACTCCACTAGGCCACGCGGCGTTGTCATGGTGCACATAATATGCACAATAATTAGCGCATCACAGCGAAGTGTGCCTCGCATCTGTTTAATTGAATTGAGAATTCAATTAAACAGATCAGATGGTATGCTTACTGTTTGGAAAACTGCTTGTCATACTTTGGTTCTACTTTAAATACTTACGTTTAAAATAAGTTAAAACAATTAGCAAAATAAAGCAGCAGTGGGTAGGGCACACACCATAGAAATACAGGACAGAATATTCACAAAATAGGTAGAGAGTGGAGACAAACTGATTGAAACACTTTTAAGTATTTGAACTTTTCAGCAATACTCAGTGGATTGGCAAGTTAAAATGACAGAGGGCAAGGCACATAGTTCAATGGACGGATAGCCGATGGGGCTGTTTTCTCGAATGGATCTCACCTACAATCCGCGCCACACAAGTCGGCGGATGAAAAGTTAGGCAAATGCTGTGCAAAAGGCAAAATATAGGTATGCGCAGGGGCCAGAGAGAACCATGCACAGTTCTAGCCCAAATTCTATGGCTATAAAAATATTTAATAAATTGCCAAATAATTTAAAAGATATCGAAAGAGAAAACTGTTTCATAAAACAATTAAAATTTATCCTATTATCGAAATACATTAGACGTTTTTTTAACGATAATCTAGAAAACGTAATAATAAATCGTTCCAACACAAAAAATAAAATTGTCATACCCTTATAGGGTCATGAGTATAACTATACAAAACATGTTAACTAAGAACCGCATGTAAATTTCATATGTTGCAATAAATGAATTGAGTTTGAGAGACAAGACGCCGAGACACACCCGCCCGCCAACCTCATGCCTCCCGCGTGCACGCCTGTGCTTACCACTACGCCACGCAGCGTCGGCATTGTGCACACATGCGCAATAATTAACGAATTACGGCGAAGTGTCATCTGCGGCTAACATCTCATCCGCTGACTTGTGTGGCGCTACCTATACTGGAGAGCGCAGCATAGAACTTATTTATTTTATTAGATCTAGATTTATTTATTTTTTTGTGTTTGTAATGTGACTGATTATGTGTTTTTTAACTATTTAATGTTGAGTCTTTGAAACTTGAATAATTTAATAGAACGTTTTTCGCTTAGGTAGGTGGACTAAGGATAATTAAATATTTATACGTTAGGTACAGTTATTACACGATTTTAGAGAGCACGTGATTTTCCTGATTAGAACCATTATTTCGCTTTAGGCGCAGAATTCTAATAATGGCACATAGTTCTAAGAAAGCTCAATTTTAAGAATGCCCAATTCTCACAATGGCCAGCGGGGCAATTCTGTTGCCGATCTCTTTACGAAAGTGATACGTTCTTGAACCTCTCTCGTTTTTCTGACAGTTCCGATTGCTCAAAACTGTCAGAAAAACGAGACAAGTCCAAGAAAGTGTCACCTTAGTAACGAAATCGGTTGTCAGAATTGCCCCGCAGGTCTAAGAATGCTCAATTCTCAAAATGGCAAAATAATTAATAATAAGGTGATTTTTGAAAATGAAAATGTGTGTATTCTATTTGAAATTATTTTGCCATATTGAGAATTGAGCATTCTGTGCTTTAGTTAAAGCACCACCTCTTTAGGGCAAAGTTAATAGGTTTAAAAAGAACAACTTTTACTATGGGAGCAACTCACTCCGGATTGGCGATAAAAACCAGCTGTTCTATACACTTTGTCCATTATCAACGGACTTTTTCTATGGTATAGTTGATATTTCTCGCAGATTCGGCTCTGGTCGGTCCCATAGTAAAAGTTATGATGTACTTAACTCGCCGAAGGAGGTTGTTTTAGGTACCGGTGAGCCCGTAGTTATTTAAAATGTGTGTTTTTTTTAGATAATTCATCAAAATTATGTTGCCATTTTGAGAATTGGGCCTTCATAGAATTATGCTTTCGTACAATTGAGCATTCCCGGATTACTTGGGCATTATGCGAATTGGTTATTCTGCGCCTAACTCATTTAGTTGTATGCGGATACAACACGTTATTCTGTATAATCGCTGTAATATGTTGCAGCAACTAAACGCCTATATTCTATAGATTGGAAAAAATAACTAATATTTTTAATAAACATCGATATCGATGGACATCACTAGAGCATCGACAAAAATGTCGACTATTACATCCCTAGTGCTTGTGTACGTATAGGATTGAACCTCCCTTACCTCGACCCTACCCCCGCATCGTGCGATAGGGACAATTGCAGCTCAGAGCGATTTATACCTACAAAAAACTTGGCGAGACAACGTTTCGTATTACGCTGTTTTCTTCTTTAAAAACTATTTCAATCAAGTATTTTTAAAAAAATAATGTAAATGTCAAAATTTAAAAAAAATATGTGTTCATGATTCTGTCATTTTATATTTTGTTAGATATTATTTAGTCTCTTGTGGTAGGTCTCTAAAGACGTCGGTAATAATGGTGAATTTTTTTGTGATTTTGAAGGGTTATATTTTGCCTGATAATTAATTTATCAAGAAAAAGAAAAGACAGAGTAGTCTGTTTAGCTAAATTTAATTTTATGACAAAGATTTGAAGCTCTATAAGTATTTTCAAGGAAGAAAACAGCGTAATACGTTTGTATGGAAAATTACAGATCACCGGGGCTCTTAACTAAAAAATGTAATTAGTCCGTCAAATAGATTATCAAAAAACATTAGACACGTATTTTTTCTTTTGACTATTTAACAATAATTGATGAAGATATAGCCCGTTAAAGTTCCGCGTGACGTCACCAACCGCTATCAAATGTACCGGCTAGTGCCGTCACGAGCCCCCACTCGCAAACTTTGACAAGGTTTATCTTTGTCATTAATTGTTTGATTGACGAAAGAAAAAATATGTGTCTAATATTATTTAATAATGTAACTGACGGACTAATTATAATAATGATTTTTATACCTAGTAAACATCCCTATTCTTGTCCACCACCGCCGCCGCTGTCATATGAATATAATATAATTATTGACCAAAATTAACAAATATTCAGAAAAAATGTGGCACAAAAGAGTTACGCCGCGTATGAGGAAGGGTCATATTGACCCTGTGCGACGTTTGAACTTGCCTACCTCCCAAACTAGGAAACTAACTATCAAATGGTGTTTTCTTACATGAATATAGGTTCATTAGCTACAGCTACTATAATTTTTAGCAACATTTGACCACGGGATTAAAAACTGTGCACGAAACCAAATGAACAGGATCATACACTCAACACTAACCACTGAGCCACCGACTGCCTCGGCGGCTCAGTGGTTAGTGACCCTAACTTCTGGGTCAAAGAGGCGTGGGTTCGATCCCCACCCAGGGCAAGTATTTATGTGATGAACATAGGTGTTTGCTCTGTGCCTGGGTGTTATTTAGTAACTATCTATATAAGTATGTATTTATTATTTATTTATTTATTTATTAAAATATACAGTTGCTATATAATATGTCTAGTATAATACATCAAGTATAATACTGTCGTACATATTATACCCTGTCTAAGGGTGTTGCAAATCGTATATAATTATTAAGCCTAATTAAAATTATGCAAATTAAAAATTATTTATCTTAATTCTAAGTTTCACGAGCTTGAAAAGTTTTCTTCTAGGTAATCGTTTATTGTGTAATAACATTTTTGAATTAGCAGCTTTTTAAGTTTATTGTGGAATTTTTTGATATTGTTCTCTTCTCTTAGGTCTTTAATTATGTATATGTAGTATATCAGTCTGACAAGTTCAATATGCCTACTAATATACTTATACTGACTCGCGTTGAGAGTGTCGAGGCTTGAAGTTCATAGTTACGAGTATAACCTATTATGTATTAATTTAATAGTGAATTTATCCGTCTGCGACGTATATTTGCAATGTAAGTAGAAACTTCCATCCGTCCATCAGCCATAAGAAGTCCACTGCTGCACATAGGCCTCCCCTCCAATAAGACCGGTTGGAAGCGGCTTGCATCCAGCGTGATCCTGCGGTCTTAATGAGATCGTGCAGTCTTGTACATGATACGCTGCGCTTGCCGGTACGTGGTCTCCACTCGAGAAATTTTAGACCCCATCGGTCATCAGTCCTCCGCGCTATGTGCCCTGCCAACTGTCACTTCAACTTGCCAATCCGTTGGGCAGTAGAAACTTAATTATTACAACATTATCAAATTTGTTACTACGTCGAGAAAAGTTGCATTTAAGCCATTTGGGTAAGAGAGGTCTTCAATCCTCTGTACAGTTTTCAGATTTTTTCCTATGGACTATATTATACTTAGATAGAATATGCGGTTTACCTTTCATAGTTCTATGTCAACGGGAAATAGGTATGTTGAAAAGAACGTCGTCATCTCAACCATGAATAGTTAAAGACTTTATTCGTCGCCCATAGGACGTTCATTACTAGGCATAAGCCTCCCCTATAGATAGATCTCCATTAAATCCAGTACGATCCTGAGGTCATATTATTTTATTTATTACAATTGTTTTCTGCACATGCCATGTTACAATACTTACTATAAATATTCGATACTAGGATAAACAACAAAATATTATAAACAAAATAATCGGCCAAGTACGAGACGGGCTCGCGCACGAAGGGTTCCGAACTATATAGGATCCCCCCTGAAATATTTATTTTATTTTAATTTAATTATTTATTGACATTGAATTATTTACAACTACCTACCTACAAAATTAAAAAAGAAAGAAAACTGATACTAAAATCACTAAAACTTAAACTAAAATCAAAATAAAACTATTCTGCCCTGTCAATCAAATTCACTGAAGCTCCCAGCCCAGCTTCTTCCCTCAAAATCTCACCACAGTCACATTACGCCCGATTACAGAGGCGCCAGCGTAATAGCAACGTAACAAGCGTTCTCTCTATCGAATGCCTAAAGTGAAAAAGAAACAGAACTATGCTATTTAGCTAATATAATTACGATGGCGCCTCTGTAATCGGGCCTAGTGTCGATCCAAATTTTCCTGAGCTCAAATACTCTTGTTGGTATTTCCTTCAGTGTGGCGTGATTGCGACGTAACCGCACGTACCTACTTACTGGGCTACTACGATGGAGTCATGGATGAATAAGGATCATCCTTAAGGACAAACATCTGTTGCATCGACAGGACAAAATACCACTCTTTCTTTTCATATGATTACAATGTCCACCACCGCATATTTTTTTAGACAAGTTTGTGCGTCATGACTAGGGTTGCCAACTATACTGTTTTAAACAGTACCTATTACACTGTTTTTCACTAAATTATACTTTTTACTGTTGAACAAAAATAAAGTATACAAAATACTGTTTTCAGCATCAAAATGCAAACACATTATCTTTGATTGTGTATCTGTCTAGATACCGAATTAGCTGAGCAAAACTTTTCGTATGAAAATATCGAAAACTTACGAAAGTCAGAAATGTTAAAAAAAGATTGTAAATTAGTAAGTTGTGCAAGAAGCTCTAAAAATATGTATTTAAAACAATAAATAAATAAAATACTGTTCATTTTTCTCAAAAACTGTTTAATATTCTTCACAGACCTGAATATACTTTATTTCTTGTAAAAAAAGTTGGCAACCTAGTCATAGAATAATATTCTATGACCCTAGTCATGACCTAGAGACCAAAGATGTAAACAAACCCGCGTTCAAGTGCAAAACTGGTAATAAAATGACTAAGTGTTACCAGTTTAGTAGAAAAATAATTTTTACCCCCACTATAGGTATAAAACAAAATTTTCAAACTAAGTAAAATTAATTAGTTTCATTATAAAACGCTCTGGCAACTAATTTGATTTCAATGTAATTAATATTTATTACTACTATTTCCAGATGATATGATTATGAAGCTTTCTAACATCCCTATTCCCCATGTTATACCGTCCCCACAGCCGAACGGACAGACAGAAAGACGGAAAGACAGACAACAAAGTGATTCTTAGTGGATCTAGTTTTTTTTTACTTATGAGGTACTTACCTAATAAACTCACGATAACTACTTACGTTAGCCATTGATAAGCACGTTACACAATTTGTATCCCTTGCAACTGAAACCTACGCCATGTCACGAATAACCTTTACGTTTAGCATTACGTCCATGGTCCTTTATTGTAGACACAATGACATAAACAAATGACTATACATGTGGGAATGACCAATAATTGGAAACTGATTCACGTACAGTGAAGCTCTAAGTATTTTATTTGAGACGAACCGTGAAACAAATATGACCTATTAAGTTTCAATTGTCAAATAGTAATAATACTTTTTATACTGAGAGTATTAGTAAAATTTACATTTATTTATCGCTATCCTTACTAATATTATAAATGCGAAAGTAACTCTGTCTGTCTGTCTGTCTGTCTGTCTGTCGCGCTTTCACGCTGAAACTACTGAACCGATTTGAATGAAATTTGGCACACAGATAGTCTAGAGCCTGAGAAAGGACATAGGCTACTTTTTGATTCGAAAAAATAGTTTTAAAGGGTTGAAAAGGGGGGATGAAAACGCATTGGCTAGAATCTTAGAAGGAAAAACTTATTTTGTACAATGACAAATGGTAATTTGCATCTTGACTTTCCAAAATACATTCTCTATGCCCAATGCCCATTCAAGGCTGCTCAAGTTGCAAATGTCAAAGTCAATCAATCTTTTCATGTAAAATTTAGAGCAGGTTACATGTATTTATTCAGTTTAATTACGTAGTTTTCATTCTAATAGGTATGCATAGAAAACGCAAATCGAATCTAGCGCGGAGTTCTAGCGGAGCTCGCGTAAAGAAAATTGCTAGAAGCCAAGAGTCTGAATAGCACACTTAAACGCGTTTGACATTAGATGCCGAGCGCCACGCATCTCAAAGAGCTGCTGAGACTCAAGAGCAAAACCCATCGCGTCGAATTTTACATACTGAGCGTCACGCAGCTCCGAGAGCTGCTGAGACTGAAGTTGAAAGTCAAGCGCGGCAACTTTTAGATGCTGAGCGTCAAGCAGCACAGAGAGCTGCTGAGACTGAAGGAGAAAGTCAAGCGCAGCGACTTTTAGATGCCGAGCATCACGCAGCGCAAAGAACTGAGCTGAGAGTCAAGAGCAAAACCAAGGGCGTCGAATTTTAGATGCTAAGCGTTAAACGTTAAGCGAAAAAGTGCATAGTTCCTGTAGGACAGAACAAAAACTATCGAAAGCGAAACTGTCGCCACTATCACAAAGACGCTAAGTGATGAATTTCTCTATGACACTAATATGGATTAACGAAACGTCACAGCGAAACGTAATTAGATGACAGGTGACATTGTCTGCAGACTTTTATAAATCACAGGTAGCAGGCTAGGGTACAAATTGTTTTTCCACCATTATATCCCCTTGAAGAGGCAATAAAGTATGGATTGAAAATGAAAACTGACATTAAACTTGGATAAAATGTTTTTTTCTCTCTGCATGCTACATGTTACTATGACGTTTAATACCAGGCCGTCATTTTGTCTGACATTAAAAATATTTTTAAAAATCTTCTATCATTAGAGGTTTAACATGTTTCTTTATTCTACCTTTATGGTACAGAATCATCATACCTACTTTAATATTATCAATCCGAAAAGTTTGTTGGTTTGTTCCTCTTTGACGCAGCAACGGAGCAAAAGATTGACTTGATTTTTGGTATGGATACCTATGGTTTAAAAGACAGAAAGTGATAATAGGATACTTTTCTATCCCGAGAAAATTCGTGTTTCCCATGGGATAGGACAATAACTTTTTCTCAGCAATGGAGCAACGGATTGACTTGATTTTTGGGGTAGGCATAGTTTGGAAGACGGAAAGTGACATAGGACACTTTTCATCCCGAAAAAATTGTAGTTCCCGTAGGATAAGACAATAATTTTTTCTCAGCAACGGAGCAACGGATTGCCTTGGCTTATTGCATGAATATAGTTTGAAAGACCAAAAGTGACATAGGCCACTTTTTATCCCAATAACTTTAACAGCTCCCGTAGGATAGGATAAAAACTAAGTGAGCGGGCCGCGGTAGCAGCCGTCTAAGCGCCAGAAATAACCTGTCATTTCAAGTTTATGACGTTCCTACATTTTTCGCACTCCTTCGCGTCACTCAACAGCGCTAGCCCAGACTCGGGCTCCATAACGGATCTTGCGCTCCCGCCATATTGACGGAGTGTTTCGGAGCACAAGACACATCGTCATCCACCACTCGGAACTAACCAGCACTGAGTGCGACCCACCGGCCATCCTCTCAGCTGCTTTAGTTAAAAGCGGCTGAACCTCGAGTGCCGGCCTCTAAGCTGCCTTGGGGGAAAAGACCCAAAGAAGAGGGAGACTTCGAGCTCCGCTTTTTTAGCTGCCTTAGACCTCCCCCGCCACGACAAGGCACTATACACATACTTCAACCGTAACTTAACCAACAAAAGCATTCCTCTAAGGTATTTTGATGTTTGTCGGTTAGGTTAGGTTTCGCAGCCGACATAAACATAAGCCAAAATCAAAATATAACGCGGGCAAAGCCGCGGGTAAAAGCTAGTTTCTTATATAGGTCGGTGTTAATCAATTACAAATTTTGAGAACCGTAAAACTAACACTAGTTGGTCTTGTGCTGTGATGATTCAGTTTCTTCCGATAGTTACCTATTAATTTTGAATTTATCTGTCTGCCACAAATATTCGCAGTGTAAGTACTTACTTAATATTACTTATCTACTACTTGCGTCTATGAACTAGTCTAGAAAATATGCAATGAAGCCATCCAGATATTTTTCAACTCCCCTGTCCAGATTTTGGTTAATTTCCTATATGTGGACTACAAGAAAATGCTTGTCCACTTGCTTACAGAGAGACTGTGAGCGTAGCCCTCTCCACAGCTCGTTTGGCTGCTTGAAGCCTACTAATAAGGCCCATAGTGAGAGACCACGTTTCTGTATCGTTAAAGTCTAAGTACCTATATAGAGACTACTAATATGGCCATAAGAAATTGTAGCCTTTCACTTTAGGCATTTCGATAGAGAGAACATTTTAACGTTTCTATTAAATTTACGATGGCGCCTTCAGAATCGGGCCTAATGTGGGTGTCGCTCGTCTTATTTAAATGCCTACACAAATATCAATAAAATTCATTTCCAGGCCAAATCTAACTTCATTAACATTGCATATTTCAGGATCCAGATGAGGATTCAGGATCCAGATTCCGACCACTCCACCTGCCGCTGCCGTCACGCTCTCCTGCTGCAAATACCGAAGCAGGAACACTTCCGACCATAGCAGACCATTGATTGCCACTATGCGTCGATTTATAAGAGGTGAGTTCGAACTTATGACTTTCAGATTAGAAATATCATGCTCCCCGTATCGGGTTGCCAGGACTCGACAGCAAATCTGTGCAATCACGCGTGTTTGGGTTGATCCATTTCGATGGTTTCAATTTACATAATAAGATGTACCTACTTTATGATCAAAACTAGATACTTGTACGTACAGCATACGTACCTACATGCTTACGTGAAATTCTTTATTTGATTGTTCTTATGACATTCTTTCATGATATTATACTGACAACAATGAAATTTTTTTTTTTGTATTTTTAGGCTTTCTCATGAAACATGAGTTACAAGTTGATGAAGAATATAATAAAGACAATAAGGTTAATTTAATAAATAAGAACCTGATACAGTGTATTAAGCGTGGCAAGAATACCAAATACATACTAGATGACGTTAATTGTTGCTTGGAGCGGAAAGCTGACGTGAACACAACGGATGAGGATGGAAACACGCCGTTGCACGTGGCCGCGTACTGTGGACTAGATACTATCGTGGAGCTGCTGCTGAACAACAATGCTGATGTGAAAGCGAAAAACGGAAACGGATTAACGCCGCTAGATGTAGCGATGTATTGGGGAGAAACCAATATAGCGACACTGATATTAAATAAATACGCTGACATGAACGCGATCAACATTGATGGAGATACACTGTACGTGGCGGCACGAGCAGGACATGAAGATATTGTAAAACTTTTGCTTAATAAACATGTCAATATTAAAGCGAGAGATAAATTTGGAAGAACGCCGTTACATCAAGCGGTAATTCATGGACAGAAGAATATAGTGACACTGTTGCTGAGTAAGAACGCTGACGCGAACGCGACGGATGAGAGTGGAGGTACGCCATTGCATGATGCGGCGGGCTATGGACAAAATGATATTGTGGAACTGCTGCTGAACAAAAATGCTGATGTAAATGCGAAAAAGAGATGCGGACTGACGCCACTACATGTCGCGATTAGTGGTGGAGAAATAATAATAGCGACACTGTTGCTGAGTAAAAACGCCGACGTAAACGCAACAGACGAGAATGGCGATACGCCACTGCACATAGCGGTATGTGCAGGATATAAAGACATTGTAAAACTTTTGCTCATCAAAAATGTTAATATCAATGCGAGAGGAAAATTTGGAAAGACGCCATTGCATCAAGCGGCGATTCATAGAGAGACATATATCGTGACATTGTTGCTGAGTAAAAACGCTGACGTGAACATGACAGATGAGAGTGGAGGTACGCCATTACATGACGCTGCGGGCGATGGACAATATGACATTGTGAAGTTGCTACTGAACAAAAATGCTGATGTAAATGCGAAAGACAGATGTGGACGGACGCCACTACATGTCGCGATTTGTGGTGGAGAGATAATAATAGCGACACTGTTGCTGAGTAAAAACGCCGACGTAAACGCAACAGACGAGAATGGCGATACGCCACTGCACATAGCGGTATGTGCAGGATATAAAGACATTGTAAAACTTTTGCTCATCAAAAATGTTAATATCAATGCGAGAGGAAAATTTGGAAAGACGCCATTGCATCAAGCGGCGATTCATAGAGAGACATATATCGTGACATTGTTGCTGAGTAAAAACGCTGACGTGAATGCGACAGATGAGGGTAAAAGTACCCCATTGCATGACGCGGCGGACGATGGACAAGAGGACATTGTGAAGCTGCTACTGAACAAAAATGCTGATGTAAATGCGAAAGATAGCTGTGGACGGACGCCACTACACGCAGCGATGAGCGGACATGAAAATATAGTGAAATTGATGCTGCGTCAAAACGCTGACGTAAATGCGATGGATGGGTTTGGAGACAAGCCATTACACCTTGCGTTGCGAAGTGGACAAAAAAATATATCAAAATTATTGCTGGATAGAAATGACAATATATTCACATCGAGGGGGAAATTTGGACAGACACTGTTGCATATTGCAGCGGAATCTGGAATGACAAACATTGTGAAACTATTGCTAAGCAAACACGCTGACATAAACGCGACGGATGAGTTTGGAGACAAGCCATTACACGCGGCGTTGTGGAAAGGACAAGAAAATATTGCAAAACTATTGCTGGACAAAAATGTCGATGTGAATGTGAGGGGAAAATTTGAACAGTCACCGTTGCATATTGCAGCGACGTGTGGAATGATAAAATTTGCGACACTGTTGATTAGCAAACACGCTGACTTAAACGCAACTGATATGTTTGGAGACACGCCACTGCACCAGGCGTTGCGGGAAGGACACAAAAATATCGCGAAACTATTGCTCGACAAAAACGTCGATGTGAATGCGAGGGGGAAATTCGAACAATCACCGTTGCATATTACAGCGACATGTGGAATGATAGATTTTGCGACACTGTTGATTAGCAAACACGCTGACGTAAACTCAACCGATAAGTTTGGAGACACGCCATTGCACCAGGCATTGCGGGAAGGACACAAAAATATCGCAAAACTTTTTCTCGACAAAAACGTCGATGTGAATGCGAGGGGGAAATTCGAACAGTCACCGTTGCATATTACAGCGTCATGTGGAATGATAGATTTTGCGTCACTGTTGATTAGCAAACACGCTGACGTAAACGCAACCGATAAGTTTGGAGACACGCCATTGCACCAGGCATTGCGGGAAGGACACAAAAATATCGCAAAACTTTTTCTCGACAAAAACGTCGATGTGAATGCGAGGGGGAAATTCGAACAGTCACCGTTGCATATTACAGCGACATGTGGAATGATAGATTTTGCGACACTGTTGATTAGCAAACACGCTGACGTAAACGCAACCGATAAGTTTGGAGATACGCCACTACACCAGGCGATACGGAAAGGACAAAAAAATATCGTAAAATTATTGCTGGACCTAAATGTCGATGTGAATAGGAGGGGAAAATTTGAAGAGACGCCGTTGCATATTGCAGCAAAATTTGGAATGACAGATATAATGAAACTGTTGTTTAGCAAACACGCTGACGTTCACGCGACGGATATAAATGGAGATACGCCATTGCACATGGTGGCAAGAAATAGACAAGAAGATATGGTAGTATCGCTGATGAAAGAAAATGCTAATGTTAATTTGAGAAACAAACTCGGGAAGTTACCACTGCATGAGGCGATTCGGTATAAAAATATAAATACTATAAAACTGCTGATGGGCATAGCTGACGTGAATACAAAAAAAGACAACTCAACATTACAAATGGGAGTAAATGTAAATGCAAAAGACTCAGCCGGGGACACGCCTTTGCACGAGGCAGCGCGCCTTTTAGATGCCGAAATCGCTGCCCTGCTTGTGCGTTACGGTGCTGATGTCACACTGAAGAATAACACTGGGGATACTCCGCTTTTCTTATGTCAGATATTCTCGTTTGCAGATAACGCGGACATCGTGCGGTTATTGCAAATTGCTGAAATGGAAGCTCAAAAGCATTGTACTGAACTCCAAAGCAATGATCCAGATACTAAATTATATAATAATTCGCATAAAATATTGAAGTCTGGTTTGAAGACAATCGATGATTTTGGTTTCTCTGGACAGCTGTATGAAACCAAAATGATTTCTCTATTTTACCTACGAATGTTAAATACTGAGCAGCTTGACCAGGATTTGCTCCTTGGCGTCAACATCAACGATATCGGTGACATGGATGACATCTGCCTGCGGTACCGGGTGAAAGACCAGCAGAGACCGGTGGTACTGTTCATTCAAGGAAAACATAAAAAATGTCCCAAGAGTAAGCTAACGAATAATGACTTCTGGAGTGACTGCGGTGATTTTGACTTGAGAAATTACTTTAAGAGCTATCTTAAAATTAAAGAGAGGTTCCAGGTTGACAAGGAGGATCCTTTGTTCCAAGGAGACTTTGAAGATATCGATTGCTACTTTATCTTGTACACGTCAGCCCAAGAAAGCCTTGGAACAAAAAAGAAAACGGAAAATAAAGTTAACAAAATAATACACGATCTTATAAATACGAGTGAAATTGCAAAACCTTTCCAATATACTTACGATTATGATGATATAAATCATTTAATGAGAGCAGCAGACGTAAATAATTCTGAATATTACACAGCACATGCAAAGAATTTTTTCAGCAAATTATGGATTTACACGAATCAAGCGCATGAAACCAAAGTAGAAAACATTGTAAAAAAGGAAATAAACAAATATTACAATGGTGATGCAAATAATGTAATGCTAGAACAATATTCAGATGCAATCTTCTTAATTATTCACCGCAATATACAAGAATGGTGGAGATTGAAGAACAAAGCTCCTTATTTGACTCGATCGAATGATTTTTTTAAGCTTGCAAAGCTTATTTTTCTTGCTGATGTTTTGTTGATCTTTTGTAACGCAGTGAATTATTTCAAAAACAATGTTCAGTTACAATTTAATAATTTTTTACATTTTACGACTGCAACAGTTGAAGACCTTCATTTATTCTTACGTGAATTATTAATCATCATAAACACTTCAAAGTTAAACAAAGATGACACGGACTTTAACACGCTTAGTTTGGATTTTTTTATAGCTGATAAGAGATTTGAACATGAAACTACGATGCTAGAGAGCGATAAATCTCAAAATTTACCTATTTTTTTAAATCTCAGTCAAGGTATGATTTTAAATAATAATTTGTATAATTATAATGAATTTAAGTATGCAAAGAGACATGGAACATCTGAGGTGGGTGGCGTACTGCTAAAAATACAAATGTCGAGTTTGATCTTTCTGAGAGCGTTGAACCATGCGCAAATAGATCATAATACTGTCCTGCTCAGAGCCAAAATACCGGGCATTAGTATGACTGATATTTGCTTACGGTTTCAACTGAAAAATCAACAAAAACCTGTGATGCTCTTTATGCAGTTAATATATAGTGAAAATCCCGATAAAAAAAAGCTAACTGCAGAAACGCTTTGGAGAGATTCTGAGAATTGCAGCTTATTTAAGCACTTTTCGAGCTATCTTAAGATCAAAGAACGGTTCCGAAAGAGCAACAAAGACGACATGTTTAAAGGAGGGTACCGAAATGCTGACAGTCATTTTTTTCTGTGCACATCAATCGAAGAAAGCCTTACTAAAAAAGAAAACAATCAACACGTGAGCAAAGAGGTTATGGATCTCATTAATACAGGAAATGACACAAAAGTTTTTCAACTTGACGTTGAAATAGACCGCTTAGTCAAAGTGACAGCCAAAGAGCAACTCAACAAACTCGGAAATTATTTTCTTAAATCTGTGTTGCATGAAAAATATAGTCAACATTTGTTGTCGAATAATTTAATAGGAAAATACCACGTTGTTATGGCACAGGAAGTCCTACAGCCGTGTGAAGAGCAGCCGTCAATTAATGAATATCGTATGTGGAGGTTCCGTTCTGAGTTTTTCAATAACAACCTCGACTACCTAAATACTCTTAAAGCATCTTTTTTTATTTATTTATTTTATTTTATTTTATTTTATTCTATTACAACATTCAAAAACTTACAGTTATAAAACCAAAACGTTTTTGAGCTTAAAAATTACTTATCTCTAATCACTTATGAATAATTACAAATATCAGGCAAGCAAATTATACAATTTTGAACTATTTCATTGATTTTTGAAAAGAACAAATCGGTATCCGTTTGTCGTGCAATCAGTTCGTTGAGCAGTGTGAGTGCGTGGTGCGTGGGCGCATACCGCGCGGTGTCAGTGCGGGGGGCCGCGAGCGGCGCCAGCAGCGCCGGCAGCCGCGCGCGCCGCCGCCACCGCGCGCGGGACTCTACCTCAGGGACAAACAACCCTAACCGGGATAACGCCGTCGGATTGTCTATTCTACCATTAAGAAGTAGGTAGTAATGGACGACTAGCGCACACTTCCGTCTCAACTCTAGCGTGTTCAGCCCTACCATCCCACTCACAAACAGGGAAGGATATGACCAGGTAGGGTAGTAACCATAAGTTTTCTTATAGAGAAAACGTGCGAATTTTCTTTGAATTCGCTCAAGCAAAAGGGCATATTTCTTTTCGTGAGGGTCCCATATTAAAGAATTAAATTCTAGTTTGCTCCGCACTAGAGCATAGAAAAGAGACAGTATGGCATCCTTGTCATTGAACCTGGCCGACTGCCTCATCACAAATCCCAGAGATTTATACGCTCTTTTGCACAACTCCACAATGTGAGTATTAAATGTGAGCTGTGTGTCGAGCGTGAGGCCTAGGTCTCGCACCTCTGTGACGCGCTCAAGCGGAACCCGATTCATATTATAGTTATAATCATAAGGCGAGCGAGCTCTGGTAAAAGTCATTATTTTACATTTGGAAATGTTAAATTCCAACTTATTCCGCTCGCCCCACCTAACGACACTATCAATGTCACGCTGTAACGCTTCACAGTCCGAAAGACCACCTATACCCAAGAACAACTTGAGATCGTCTGCGAACATCAAGCATTCAGCCGTTCTCACAACTTTCGGCAAATCGTTTATCATAATCGTGAACTGGGTCGGTCCGGTCGTACTTCCTTGACTTACTCCAGAAAGAGTCATGTAGGGAACTGATCGATATCCAAGATGATAAACATATTGTACGCGATTGGAAAAAGAGTTGGAAAAAATTTTTAGCAATTTAGGACAGAATCCTATCTCAGCGAATTTCTTTAGTAAAATATCGGAATCGACGCGGTCGAACGCTTTTTTAAAATCGAAGTACGCGGCATCCACTTGCTCTCCCTGGTCCATACTAGCCGTTGCATAATCCACAAAATTAGCGAGATTAGTAGCTGTGGACCTTCCTGCGCGGAAGCCGTGCTGGCATTCGCTCAACAGAGGCCGGACTTGCAAGGAGATGCGGCGATTCAGGATTGACTCGAAAACTTTACCGAATGCCGAGAGAACGGCTATAGGCCTGTAATTTTCGATTTTCGATTTCACCTCAGTCTTAGGTATAAAAAAAAATAAATAAATGTTTAAATGTTTTAAAATGTTGTCATCTAAATGCTATAATCAAAATAAAGAAAAGTTGCAATCATTACGTTTAAAACTACCTCTAGCATTCGGAAATGTGGATATGACATTCAGAAATAACGACGACCAAACAGACAGGATAAAAGTTGTAGCAAGTAAACTCATGCATCTACTGGAACTAAATAAAGACACAAAAATTATAGAATTAAATGATGATGATGTCGGACCAGGCAAAATGTTACAACAGGGAATTGTAGATATCAACGGTGGCATTGGTAGTGCAGTCGGAAACCTTCTAATTTTTGACACAAATACAAAATCATTGAAGTTTGACCTGAAAAAAAAGTCTCTGCCACATAATGCTAATTTATTTTTAAAAGAGTTGAAAGATGACAGATATAACCCTATTAACGAAGATTTAAGTGTATACAGATTTAAAATCAACGTAGAAAACTTTCCCAAAAGTTCATTTTACGATGACGAAAACGATAAGAGACAAGCGAGAGATTTCTTAAGCAAATTTTGGATATATCCTATTCAAGCAAAAGAAGTCGAAATAGAACATAGTTTTAAATACGAAATAAACAAACTAGTTTCTGAAAATAAGGGAGCTATTGATTATAAGAATGGAAATATTTCAGATCTTATTTCGTTGATTTATCTTAATGAAATTCAGAAATGGTGGTTACTACCGAATGAATCACCTTACTTAAAACGAGCGAGTGAGCTTTTTGAACATGCAGAGCTAGCATATATCTATAGCCTTTTGCAGAGTGTCGTTAATTTTATGTACATGTCAGGTACACACAGTATAGATATCAAAGTAGAACAAGCCTGGGATGAACACGAAAAGTACAATAAAACAAAAATACTTTTTGAGAAAATTGCAAGTAAGTTGTTGAGCATATTAGGCTCACAACAATCAGATCAATCAATCGAATTGTATTATCTAAGCAGTTTGCAATATAAGGTGTCAAAGTTGACTTTAAAAATACATCCGAAGATGGAGTCGTTACTATTGATTTTTCAAGCAGAACTTGCAGATAACTTCGTACATCGTGCCTTTGCAAAGGCTGGTTTCGTTCACCGGGGCTCAGGCGGCAAGATCAATCAGGCTGAAGGCAAATTAATCATATATCAACAAAGATTTTTCAACATTCATGCGAAAAATTCGAATGTCATTTCGGATAGATTACACTGGTCAGCAAATAAATAACAAAAGTCGGAAACAAAACATTATTTAAATGAAGATAAATGTGTCGCAAGATCTACTTATTATTGTTCGGAGAAGTACTAATTTTATATTTACTTACTAACTAGCTAACAATATTTCCCCAAATACTGTAATTTGAAAGTGAAATAAACGATTTTTTTGCTAAAACACTGTATATATACGCAGACCATGCAAACCTATATAAAACTTTTTCCTTTTTATTTAAATTCAGTCGTAAAGCACCGAATGATTTTGTTTTTATTTATTATTGAAGTGAATATACAACTAAATATTCTGTGAAAATTTCAAGCATCTACCTGTTACCATTATTAATACAGAGCGAAAAACAGCTAAAAATCAGGTTTATTGTATGGGAGCCCCCCTTAATTATTAATTTTATTCCGTTTTTAGTATTTGTTGTTATAGCGGCAACAGAAATACATCATTTGTGAAAATTTCAGCATTCTAGCTACATTAGTTCATGAGATACAGCCTGGAGACAGACAGACAGACGGACAGGCGGACAGCGGAGTCTTAGTAATAGGGTCCCGTTTTTACCGTAGAACCCTAAATAAGACTTTCGCAAGACTTACGACGTAAGACAGGACCTAGGACTTAAGAAATTGGACTCGCGTAGAAATGTATTTAATGACCTAGGAATTATGACAATGACTGGAGAAATAGTGTACCAAAACGTATTATATGTGATTGAAAATTTGGAAAAGATGGATAAAATTAGTGTTAATGGCCGTAATAGCAGAAATAAAAATAATATTGTACATCCTCGTCGACGTCTAACAAAAACATCGAATTGTTTCTATTGCTTAGGAATTGATTTCTCAAAATCACAGAATGTATTAGTCCAAAATATGACATTTTAAGTTTTGTAAAAAAACATCTGTTACAGAAGAGTTATTATAAATTAGCAGATGCTAAGTGTATCTGATAAATTGTTTAAGATTGTAAAATAATTATATTATAGTTCACTTCATAAGTTAGATATTATTACTCTTGACGATGCTATTGCTGATACCGATTGTATTTTTAATGTTTTGATTAATTGTGTTCAACTTATTCCTTAATTATAAAATTTTCTTTGCATTGTATTGACGATTCTAAGAACATGTTATGTGTCAATGGAATAAACATATTTTGAATTTGAATTTGAATTTGACATGACTTAAGTACGACGACTGACATAGGCCTCCCATATCAGTAACGGATTTACCAGCTCGAAAAAATTCAACAGCTTACTGGCAGCATAAACGTAATACCGTACTGTGCGCTATAGAATGCCAATAAGTACTCGTGAAAGAATGGCTAGTACTTGCTTAAAAAAGGGGCTAGTACTTGCTTGGAAAACTACATACCTATTTACATTTAGCTTTAGTTACATCTATTATTCTTGTTTGTGGTCACAATGACATTAACAGATATGAACTGTGTCGAGAGTGTCGCGGCTTTAAGTAATTCATCAGAAACGAACCGTTCTACAATAAATTATGACCTATTCAGTATTAACTACTTCATTGTGAATTTATCCGTAAGTACCTACTTTTCATAACTTTATTTTAATTATAAGTTTATTCTTTTCTATCAGAAAATGTGTATTTAAACCATTCAGATCATTTTCTGTAAGAAAATGCTGTTTGCCTTTTATAATTTATACCTATCATATTTTTTTTTTATTTCATTCCGTATAACCTCCTGAGCCCTTGCGGTCATTTTTTGGAACAAAATAAAACATGTCACCGAGTCCGGCTTCTAGAAAACACGACCTTTTGTAGAGGACGGATGTTCCAAAAACTGACCTTAATTTTTGTTTGCTTGTCCATCAAAGTCTTGTCTTTTAGCACTGCTGCATTCTGTGTTATTTGAAACGTAATATACCTGTCCCTGTCTCGCGAATAATTTTTTTACTATAGCTTAAACGCACAGCACAGTGTTTCGCCGTTCATCCACCAAGATGGCAGACCGCACCGGCAGGGGTATGTAAATTCTTAATTTTTTCACAATTATCTGCTACTAATGAGTTAAATTTTGTTAGTTTGAGTTCATGTTGAATGTTAAAATGGTTTTACGATAATTATTTTAACACACTATTTGATTCTTGCACCATAAAATGGAATCGTAAAAGTTTGTTCCAAAAAAGTCCACTTCGTCTTCTATTGAAGTTTTAAGTCGTTCTATTTTGTTCTGAAAAAGGTACCTTCGTATCCAATTATAAATATAGGTATCGATTTTTTGTTCCATAATAGGTAACTCCGTACTTAGTCGAAGCCAAATTCTTCATGTCTACTTGTTCATCAATTCGACATAAATACCTAATACCTACTAATAGAAGACCTTGCTTTAAAAAATATTTATTCAATAAAATTATTGTTTTAGTTTTGACCGATGCCGAAGTGAGTGCCTACTGAACAACTCAGAATATGAAGATGATTCTGATACTGGAGAACCAACTTACAATGAGCCAGAATATTTTCCAGAGAGTTCTTCTGCTTCGGAAAATAGCCTCGGTGAAATTGATGAAGGTAATCATTTCGAACAAACGAATGGACGAGGCCGCACTCGTGCTAGAGCTACAAATCGTACTCGTACTCGTCTTCGTGCTCGCACCCGTGGTGGTATACGTCGTATCGGTCGCTGTCGCACACGTGCACCCAATGGTGAAAGAAGATCTAGGTCTCCAAGTCCTCGTTCTTATTGGAGTAGAACCTCCTTTAGCAAACCTGCTCCTGTTCTTACAGAACCATCCTACCGCCCATCACATATCGGTGCAAGTGATGTTTACGAGTACTTCAAAGAGTACATAGATGAAGATATTTTCGAGTTGATAGTTCAAAAATCAAACCAGAGCGCCGTAGAAAGAACTGGAAGAAGTTTGGGGTTAACCAAAGAAGAATGCAAAATTTTCTTTGGGATAACCATGCTCATGGCTTGTATAAATTACCCTCACATCAAAATGTACTGGAACCAACGTTGGGCAGTTCCTCTTATAACTGAAGCTATGTCCCGTGATCGATTCTGCTGTCTGAGGAATTCTATTAAATTAGTTTATGATGACGACATAACCCCTGAAATGAGGACCAATGACAAACTGTGGAAGATTCGCCCATTATTAGACAGGGTTATACAGGGATGCCGCAATCAAATACCAAGCCTCAAAATAAGTATCGATGAGATGATCATTCCCTTTACTGGAGCCTGTCATATAAAACAATATTGCCCTGGTAAACCCCATCCGACTGGTATTAAAGCTTTCGTTTTAGCGAACCCTAATGGGCTTGTTTGTGATCTTGTAGTATACCAAGGCAAAAATACAATGACTGATAACAACGATTCACTGGGCGAAGGGATTATTCTTAAACTAACAGAAACACTTGCTCCCGGTCATGTTATTTTCTTCGACCGCTATTTTACGACATTTAAGCTGGCAGAAAAACTAAACATCAGGGGTTTTAAGTGCGCTGGAACCATTATGCGAAACCGTATACCCGCTTACATAAAAGATCAATTAGAAAGTGATAAGATATTAGGAAGATCAGGAAGAGGAAGCCACGATGTCCTCGTGAGTCCAGATGGCAAGATTGCTCTCACAAAATGGTTTGACAATAAACCTGTTATGTTTTTGTCCACCATTTATGCAGCTGACGAACCTGATTATTGTCGTAGGTATGACAGAAGTCTACGTCAGTATATTCAGGTACCAAGACCAGAGGTAGTCAAAGAGTACAACGCAAGCATGGGTGGTGTTGACCTAACTGATAGACTGCTAGCTGTATGTCCAGCACGAGGGCGCACTAAGAAATGGACAGTCAGATTTGTTTCACATTGCTTCGATCTGTCAATCACAAATGCGTGGATCAAGTATAAAGAAGAACAAAAAGAAGACGGTATACGTTTACATAAAATTATGCAGCTTCGAGAATTTAAAAGAGTAATTGCAGAAAAATTAATAGAAGAAAATATGTACAACGAAAATGTAGATCCAAATTCTATTGACCAACTTGAAGCATCTGAAGAACAGCAAGGACGTCGAAGCAGAGGCAGACCTGCTATAGTAGCCCTGCCTTCCGAAGCAAAACGTCATCATGGTGCATACCATTTACCAGAATACTGTAAACCAAGTCGTTGCAGGAACAAAGACTGTAGTAAAAAAACAACAGTTCTGTGCATGAGCTGCAACATTCCGCTATGTTTTACTCAAAAGAGAAATTGTTTCAAGCTTTTCCACACATCTTGATCTCGTCAATGACAGCTATAGTTTACCCTATAGCCTAGGTTAAGAAGTAAGCTCACATTATGTTCCTATTATAAAGTCATTCGTTAGTTTAAGCATTAGTAACCATTCGAGGATACCTAGTTTATGTTTTTTTTAGCATTTAAAACCAAAGTTAGCAGTTAAGTTAACTCGAGCTAAGTTTTTATTTTGTAGGTATTGTTCCTAAATTGTTTACTCCATGGAGACTGTATCTAGACTATAATTTTAACTAATTAATGAGAAAAGTTACGATTAACCGAATTTTAAATAAAGATTGATAATGTTGTTACATATTTCATACCGAAGCAATTGTGATTTTTATCTTAAACTTAATTATGTTATGAATCTCTATCAATATTTCGTGTTTATTTTTGAAATAAATACCTTAAAAAAACCTTAATTGTGTATTCTGTTTACCCATTAGTTTTGTAAAAATACTCAAAAGTACGGACGAATGTCCCAAAAAACGAACAAATTATAGGTTGTTCAAAATGAACTCTATGTATTCCTTACGAATACCCAAATCAACTTTGTTCTGGCGAAAATGCAGTAAATATAATCTAAGCCTTATTACAAGCAAAATAAGGTTCAGGTCTTAGGGGTATCAATCAATTTGTTCCAAAAATTGGACATCCGTTCTCAAAGACGAAATGCTATTTTCAAATTCAGGGCTTAGGAGGATAGATTTGCGTTTGACTACATGCTGCCTGATGTTGAGCATATTATATGCGGTCTAGGGTGTAGTAGGTACGCTTACCTAGAAGATACCTATTTACTCGAGATTTGAAGACACCCACGTTGTACTTTAGCAGGAAGACAGACCCAGGCAAAGCGTTCCACATTCTGGCTGTTCGTATGAGGAATGAGGATTCGTAACGCTTGGTTCTAACGCGCGGAATGTCCACCATAAAATGGCGGCGCTTTGGTCGCGTCTGTCTAGCCGTAAGATAGAAGAAAAGGGCTGTGGGACAAGATTGTGAAACTCCTGGGCGTACTCTCCGAAGTGTATCCGATAAAAGGCCGATAAATAAGATACCTTACGTCAATGCTCGAGACTTTGCAGCTGCGACTTAGTTAAGGTGTCGTTGTCAATCAGCCTCCTGGCTCGCCTCTCAATCGACTCCAGAGCCTCCAGTTAATATTTGGTAGAGCCATCCACCACCTTTGGGTGTTATCTCAACCATTAATAGTTCGACTTAGGTACCCCCTACGCACACGAGGCGTAGGCGTAGTCGTATCGTAATACCTAATCATGTTCTAATAATAGGTAATTACAATACAATAACAAGCAATTGAAATAGAGCAAAAGTTGTAATATTACCTACGATGTAGTCACCACATGTGGGCAAATATTGACACGACTAAAAGACGCAAGTATTTGGCCGGAGAACAATATTATTTTTGCGGTAACTTTGTTACTGGATTACATAAAACGGTAGTGTTGTACCTAAGTTGGAGTTGCACAATCTTGTCCCACCTGCCCCTTTCCTCTATCGTACGGCTAGACAGACGCGACCAAAGCGCCACCCTTTTATGGTGGACATCCCACGCGTTAGAACCTAGCGTTTCGAGTCCACATTCCTCATACGAACTGCCAGAATATGGAACACTTTGCCTGAGTCTGTCTTCGCGCTAAAGTATAATGTAGGTGTCTTCAAATCCCGAGTAAATAGGTATCATCTAGGTAAGCGTGTTACATCCTAGACCGCATATCTGCTTAACATCAGGCAGTGTGTAGTCAAACGCAAACCTATACGAAATTTAAAAAAAAAGTACTGTGGGCCTTATGAGTAAGCTCAAGATAGCCCAACGCGCTACGGAGAGGGCTATGCTCGATGTCTCTCTGAGAGATCGAATAAGGAATGAGATTCGCACACACGAACCAAAGTTACCGACATAGCCTAGCGGATTAGTAAGTTGAAATGGCAATGGGCAGGGCACATAGCTCGGAGAACTAATGACCGATGGGGTAGTAAAGTTCTCGAACGGAGACCACGTCCTGGCAAGCGCAGTGTAGGACGTCCACCGACTAGGACCTAACACAAAACAAAAAAACACAAAACACCCCATGCGGGACGTCATTGCAGGATTTTTCGTCCCCATATGGAATTAAAATACCTACCTACTACGAGTAAGTACTTACCTCAAGTCGAAGGTTTTCGACCAGTGAGGGTTGCCATAGAGATGCTATAAAAATAAATACTTAAAATAAGTTTTTATTTCTGTAACCAATTATTGATGATAATTTATGATAGGTAATTTATCAATTTACTTACTGTAGATTGGGGCATTCTATTAAGTATAAAAATACCTGTGTCAGAAGACCCCGCTCTTCGATATCCATACTATGGTAACAATCTTGGTAAATTTAACATTTTTAACAAAAAGAAACCTTTTAAATTTACTCTCTAACATGCAAAAATTTTCCAAAATTTTTTTTTATTTTAATTTTTAACATTTGTGTGTGTGTGTGTGTGTGTGTTGTGCGTGTGTGTGTCCGCGCATGTGTGTGTATATTGAGTCCAAATACTCTACCAAATACATATATTTTTAAGTTGATTTATTTATTATTTCTTGATTTGTAACAGTTGTTCTGTTTACTTATAGTTTTTAGTAAGTATCCAACTGGTTAGATGTTTTACATTCATGACAATTCATAGGATTAATGTTCAAAATTTTGTTAAGTTGTGCTAGCCAGTTAGAAACCTATAAATTGTATTGTTTTATCTCGGTAATTAGTTTTTTATGTAATGTGGTTGTCTAAAAAAGAGTTTATCTACACTAATGTTGTAACATTCTACTTATGTTTCCAATACTTGACTTATAATGACTACTGTTATAGCGCAGACAACAAAACACTCAATTTAAGCAATTTCACATGATGTTATAATATCCACATCGATATCGTAAAATCTCATTATAACATCGCGCGCTCGCTCCTGATTGGCCCTGAGCGCGCAGCTGCGCTCTCATTGGTTAGATTTTAATGGCGCCAAGTTCACTGTGACAATACACGTACGCGTGAATTTAATGTTTCGCAATTTGTTTTTTTTTATTTTTATTAGTGAAGATAAAGTAGTGTATGCAACTGCATATAACACGGGTATTAAAACACTCGTTACCATTATGAAACTCGCTGCGCTCGTTTCATAAACTCACACTCGTGTTTTAATACCCTTCATTATATGACAGTTGCATAAACTACTATTATAGTTTGTTTGATGCCTTATGGCACAGAAACGTGGTATCTCGAATGGGCTTTATTAGTAAGCTCCAAGCTCCAAGTTGCGCAACCAGCTATGGAGAGCGCTATGCTTCGCGTCTCTCTGTGAGATCGCATCAGGAATGAGGAAATCCGTAGAAAAACTAAAGTTACCGACATAGCCCAGCTGATTGGTAAGTTGGATACTTTTTCTTTTCAACAGCATATTGTAAAT
This sequence comes from Hypomecis atomaria, assembly GCA_964007245.1. Taxonomy (NCBI): domain Eukaryota; kingdom Metazoa; phylum Arthropoda; class Insecta; order Lepidoptera; family Geometridae; genus Hypomecis; species Hypomecis atomaria. Next base: position 7,822,497 of record OZ023308.1, on the reverse strand, counting down.
TTGAAAGGTAGAATAAGGAAACTAATACCTATATTTAAAGCTCTTCGACATATAGCAGACCCAGATCTGTTAAGGAATATATATTATTCTCTCTGTCAGTCATTGCTGACTTACTGTATTCTAAGCTGGGGGGGAATTTGTAAAACGACCATCAAACCTATAGAATGTGCACAAAGAGCTATACTAAAAGTAGCTCATCTAAAACCGCGCCTTTATCCCACTACTGATCTATACAAAGAATGTAATGTACTTACCGTTCGTCAACTTTATATACTACAACTATTTTTACACCAACACTCTATAACACCGATACTATTAGATAATAATCTGCCCAAAAAACGTAATAATAGAAACAAATCAAATATTTACAGCGTACCGCTAACCAAAACAGTATTTGCGATGCACTTTGGCTATTATTTAGGTCCAGCATTATACAATAAACTTAGTAAAGATTCAACATTACGGACCCTAAACTCAAACAAACTTAAAAAATTCATGATATATTTCTTAAAGGGCATGGACTATCAGAACACTGAACGTTTTATCTCTGGTAGGTGACATGCTTTTCCTTTTCGGCTTATTTATTCTTAATTATTTCTGATTTAATTTAGCATTTCAATCTCCTAACTATGTTTATCATAGTTTCAGATGATAGTGTCTCCGATGATTTTTAGAAATGTATGTATGTATGTATAAATATCTTGCAAAAATAAATAAAGTATAAAGTAAAGTATAAATGTACCATTTTAATTTAATTTAAAATTACCTATGCAAGATTGTATATGATTTTAATAATTATTTTTGTATAAATTAACAATAATCTATATGATCACCTGTTTGATCTAATTTATGTATAAATTTTGGGAGAAGCCACCGGTTTCCGAAACACAGTTTCTAACTAGTTCGGAATTGGTGGATTCAATCAATTTGCATGTAAATCTTGTGCACGAATAAACATTTTTGATTTTTTGATTTTGATTTTGAAGTGGCAGTGGGCAGGGCACATAGCTCGAAGAACTGATGGATGAGGTCGAAAAGTTCTCGAATGGAGACCACATCGTACCTGCAAGCGCAGGTAGGACGTTCTCACCAAGGCCAAAGGATCACACTGGATGCAAGCTTCTTCCAACTGGTCTTAATGGAGATCCACAAAGAAGGCCTTGTCCACCAGTGGACGTTGGATGGATGGATTACCGCTACGCTACTTTTATAAAGTAAGTAAAAGTAAAAAAAGCCTTTAGTTCAACTACATACATTTACATACCTACAATACCTACATCATTACAATTAACATAAAATATTCTAATTTAAATTTTACTAAACATTATTTCAATTCTTACATATTTAATTCTTATTCTTCATATCACGTTTTGTACTCGTCAATTTATTTCTTTAGTCCGAACTAGTCCGAAGGAAGGTAGTATGTTTGTCAATTTTACTTCCTTTATGATATTAAGCCCGATTACAGAGGTGCCATCGTAATTTTATCTAAATACCTAGCATAGTTCTGTTTCTTTTTCACTTTAGGCATGCGATAGAGAGAACGATTTTCCGTTGCTTTTAAATTTACGCTGTCGCCTCTGTAATCGGGCTTATTATATCAATAAAAGATGCAGTTGTCGCCTCTCTGGCGTAGGCCTCCCCCAGTCGTGCCCAAACTTTCCTGTCTCTTGCTATTTTCATCCACTGAACTCCGTGTCTTTGAGTGAAAATGTCTTCCCATCGTCTATTCGGCCTTCCTCTATTTCTTTTTTCTCCTCTTGGGACCCATTCTATGTCCATCTGTCGTTATTCATCCTGCATATAAATAAACAAAAAAATATTAGGGGACATCTTACACAAGGTCTCTGACCCCAAACTAAGCAAAGCTTGTGATTTGGATGCCGGAGACTGATATGCTACATATACATATTTTAAATACATACTTCTATAGATAGTACCTAAATAACACCCAGACACAGAGCAAACACCTATGTTCATCACACAAATGCTTGCTCTGGGTGGGGATCGAACCCACGCCTCTTTGTTCCAGAATGACCAATTTCATTTTAAAGTCTCCTGAATATCTCTTACATTGGTCGTGTTTCTTATTATTTATCTGATCTTATTCCTAGCATTCTTTCCATTTTCCTCTGGCACACAACTAATCTATTTTCATCTCCATTTCTTAGGGCCCATGTCTGACAGCCGTATATAAGGGACGGTAGGATAGCGACATTGTAAACCTTTTTTTTTATGTCTATGTCAATATCTTTGTTCTTCATTACTTCCTTCATTCCCCTTTCCTTTGTTCTTCATGATTTATAAAGAAGGTATACTTTTTACAGGTAGATCCAAAACGTGGAAATCCAAAAAAAAAGGGTTACTGCGGCGTTTCGCTCGGCGACCGCTTGCGGGGCATAACGCCGTTGTACATGCCCTTTTTTTGGGACGTCTAATCCACTGTCATGAAACTTAAGTAGAGTTAGGCAGGACAAGTGATGGCAGATAGAGCAGGGCAGTGACAGAGCGGTGGTTGAGGCAAGGCAGGCGGAGCACTGGTTGATTACGCAGTAAGTCGTCAAATACTTGTTTGTCCATACACTTGTTTGTCGATTTTCCTTCGAAGCGGTTTGACTCAACATTTCTGATTCGTACCGCCAGGGAATGGAACAGTCTTCCTGCTTTTCTGTTTCCTGAGAGATATAATCTAAAGCTTTTTAAGGTCAGAGTGAATAGGTATCTTCTAGGTCTGCGTGCTTCATCTTCGACCACAACGTCGCTTACCATCAGGCGAGATGGTAGTCAAACGCGGACTTATTTGCGTTAAAAAAAAATACCTACCCTAAAAGAGTCATAAGCTTAGTCTGCCACTTTCGCAATTCGTCAAATCCTTTATACGCCAATCGTCCGGCGGCAAGATGGCCAGACGATATTGTGAAAGTTGCAGGTCAAACCTGGTCACGACTAGCACAGGACTATTCAGTCTTCACACAAACGGTCGGAACGCGAATCATATACCTATTTCCTTCCTTGCTACAAATAAAGTTGCGTACTAGGATATTTAACTCCTATTACGTATGTAATACGAGTTAAATTTCCTTGTGCGCAGTTTGAAGCTCCAGCGTTCTTTTTAGGTGACGCGAGGTTATACCTATGCGCCTCGGAGTGCGGTATGCTCTCGGTATGCTAGTCAGTCGCGGCACGCCGTAGTGACGAACGAGCGTGTGGATTTGTAACTAATAAGCGTTCGATTTAATTGTTCTTAGGGTTCCTCGTTTTACTACGGAACCTTGAAAACATAAAAACAACAGTAAGTATGTATTTTTATTTAACGTTAATTTTTCATTCACAAAAAAAATATTTTTTGTAATAAATATAATAATTTTACATCATAATTGATAGAAACTCAAGTAGTAAACAGTAAGTAGATGAAATTAAAATACTGAAGGCAGGCAGCCCTAGCTCGTGATACGTTCTGCGTGGCCACGTGGCGCTGTAGATATGTTTCAAGGAGAGGGCCGAGTCAGATACCATTTACTGTTAGATAACAATACCGTGGTAATAGAGTGAGTGACCTATACAGCAGTGGGATAAAGAAGGCTGGGGATGATGATACTTTTTAGGGTTCCGTACTCAAAGGGAAAAACGGGACTCTATTACTAAGACTTCGATGTCCGTCTGTCCGTCTGTCTGTCTGTCTGTATGTCTGTCACCGGGCTGTATCTCATGAACCATGATAGCTAGGCAGCTAAAATTTTCGCAGATGATGTATTTCGGTTGCCGCTATAACAACAAATAATGCCGCTAAAAACAAAATAATACATAAATATTTAAGGGGGGCTCCCATACAACAAACCTGATTTTTTAGACGTTTTTCGCTCTATATTAAGAATGGTATCAGGTAGATACTTGAAATTTTCACAGAATATTTAGTTTTATATTCCCTTCAATAATAAATAATAAAATTAAAATAAAATAAATATTTAAGGGGGGCTCCCATACAGTACGGAACCCTCCGTGCGCGAGTCCGACGCGTACTTAGCCGATTATTATAATAGGTACTGATATCCTCAACTGCAAATACAAGTTTGCCGACCATCAATACACTTTCATCACACTTGTGTACATAATTAAATCAACTTAATTGTTATATTATCTGCTGTTTCTCGAAGGAAACAAAGTCTGTCGTTCCGAATGTAGTGTTCAGACGTTATTGAAGATTACACGCAGACAGACAAAATGATTCTCCAAGCTGTTGTTTTAACGTTTTGCGCTACTCTTTGTTCTGCGAGTAAGTTTTAGTACCTAATTAATGTGATTACTGTACCGTATCGGCATTTTTGATAGTCTACTGCATAACATAGCCCTATCCATGAATGGTATCCACCACGCTGGCCCAATGCGGTATAACATGCAAATATAACATAGGTACCTATACTGTATACGAGTGCAATAGGTACAGAGTAATGTCTTGGCCGAGAGAGCGAAGCGTGCTATGCTTTTAGATTGGCAATATTTCCTTCTTCATCGGTTTGGATGTCTGTTATAAGCCGGGAGGCGAGTGACAAAAAAATGCAAGCATTTGTCTCCCGGGCATTTATCGTGAATGTTAGTTACCTTCTATAGGTCGCATTTTTCAACGAATTTTTACGAAACTGACACCGTTATAGTAGGTACTGTAGTACACCGTAGGTATAACACCTAGATATTTGTAGATTCTTGATGGGGGGAGGGGTATTTTCTGATAATTAATATTGTCCACAGTAATAAACGAGCCGAACATATACCGTCCCTGCGATGTAAGAGATATCAGATGCATTCAAAACGACTTGCGGGCCAATGCCCGCTGCCAGCCCCCGTCAGGTGCAGCCCCCGCGGTGGTAGCGGTACCGCGCTCGCGCTTCGACGCTCCGGCCTTTAATTCTAGCTACGAAGACCACAACATGCTGGTCCGAGGCCTAGACCGGTGCTACGTGTCGGAATACTAGTAAGTTTGATATCGAACAAATGTTGAACCAATGACTGGTTAGGTATTAACAACTTGCGGGCCAAAGCCTGCTGCTGGCCCCCGCTGGGCGTGGCCCCCGCGGTGGTAGTGGTGTCGTGCTCGCGTTTCATCGCCCTGGCCTTTAACTCTAGCTACGAAGACAACAACATGCTGGTCCGAGGCCTAGACCGGTGCTACGTGTCGGAATACTAGTAAGTTCATTATCGACTTTAACCTAAGACTGGTTACTAACGATTTGCGGTCTAACGCCCACTGCCAGCCCCTGCCATGCGCCAGTCGTGGCCCCTGCGGTAGTAGCGGTGCCGCGCTCACGCTTCGATGCCCCGGTGCTTAGCTCTAGCAACGAAGTCACTTACATATCCGAGGGCGCGGGCTAAATCGGTGGTACATCTCGATATACTAGTAAGTCCATTATCGAAGTATGTTTGAACCTATAACTGTTTACCAACGACTTGCGGGCTAACGCCCACTGCTATCCCTCGCTGGTTGTGGTCCCCGCAGTGGTAGCGGTGCCGCGCTCACGCTTAGACGCCCCGGCCTATTAGCTCTAGCAAAGAAGTCACCAACATACTGATCCGAGGGCGAGGGCTAAACCGGTGGTACGTCTTGGTATACTGGTAAGTCTATTATCGAAATTTCAAAATAACACATTTAAAACGATTAGAATATTTCAGAAAATAACCCGTAAAACGGCTAAGTCCCAACTGGAATTTCAATACAAATGTAAAAATTATGGTAAGCGTACTAGACAGTGAGATCACACCTAAATTATGTAATAACTTACCTACCGGAAAATTTTGAGAAATCATTTCAAACAAAATTTGGCTTTAAAAAAATGTTAAAGAAACTGATGTTAGATAAATTAAACGATGAAGATTAACTCATTAGAAAGCAAAGATTTGTATAAAATTATAGATTATAAAAACTAAATGTGTTAATGGTTAATTGATACTGACATTGCATTGTCCACATGTACCTATGTACACGGGAATGTTTTTCTATCTGCTTGTACATAGTTACTAAGTTATGTATCTAATGTGAGAGCTATCCTGCCTACAAACCGCTTCGCTGTTTGGCAGTACTTTTTAATTGTACCTATGTATGTTATATTAAGGACAAATAAATTTAAAAAAAAACCATCGGCCATAGGATGGCCACTGCTGAACACCGGCCTCCCCTGTGGATTTCCGGTGCCTATATCCAGCGCGCTCCTGCGGTCTTAATCAAAATATCTTCAGTCCACCTTTGGTCCCCTAGTAAGTGATACGACTATCTAGGTAGGTATCTAGGTAGGAAATTGCCGTGTATTAGTATTAGCTAAGCCACTAGCCGTCTATAGTCTGACCGTTTAACTGAGTCCTCGCCTGCGCGGTACAGAGGCGCGGGGGTAGACGACAAAGGGGACTGAGACAGGTGCGAGCGGCGGCAGGTGCGAGCGGCGGGCCCGCCGCTCGCACCTGTCTCAGTCCCCTTTGTCGTCTACCCCCGCGCCTCTGTACCGCGCAGGCGAGGACTCAGTTAAACGGTCAGACTATAGTGGTTGTAACGCTGGCCTGTCATTCTCGAGGTTGTGGGTTCAAATCCCGGTAAGCGAATCCACCAACCCGCCCTAGGCCAGCGTGGTGGATATGGCCCAATCACTCTTTGTGGATAGGCCTACGTCCTGCAGTGGACTATTAAAAAGACTGGTACAGTACAATACAGTATGGTATAAATTTGCCGAGTTTTCCAGAAACACCACCCAAATTGTCGTATTAATATATTAACACTAGGTAGGTACTCCTTTATATGACTTCGTATAATTGTCCCCAGTGCGAAGCGAGGCGACAGAGGGCGTTTCGTGGCGGTGGACTGTCCGTGGGTGACCTTCGAATCTAACCGCGTCATGTACCAGCACTACCTTCGCAGAGAAGATGGAATCTTCCGATACGCTATCAATGGCTCCTACCGTAAGTTAACCAAATAAAACATCTTACACACGGTTGAAGACGTGGTGGTCTAGAGGTAGTAACACATCCCTTACAATCTTGAGGTTCAAATCCCGGTCCGGTACCAATGAGTTTTTTAGAATTTATGTACGGAATTTCACACCACTAGCTTTTCGGTGAAGGAAAACATCGTGAATCGTGATGCAACTTGCATATAATATGTCCAGCAGTGAATATCATATGGCTAATGGTTGGATAGATAATAACATCCAAAAACAGGATCAAACGCTTATGCCCTGAATGGGAAGTTCTCTTTGGTCCAGGAGTCAGGGTCACTAAATACTGGACCACCGAGGCAGTTATGGGCATAGGTGTAGCTAGAGAAGCAACGGCTAGAAACGTAATATGATTATTGAAGTCGACAAGGTTTATACAAGTCGCTAGCGTAGCGAGCACTTGTACTGAGCGAGAGAGAGATGAGAAACTATGTGGCGTTGCGTGTCTCTCTTGCCTATGTACGCGCTGGTGTACTCGCCCCTTAAGACGCTCTCTGTGTGAAGTGCAAGGATTTGCTACTCAAAGATGCCTGAAGTAGCTGATCTGCCGCCGACGTGCAGGGGTCTCGAAGTAAAACTCCGGAATCTTATTTATCCTTGGCTTTAAGTAGCCCTTTTATTCACAAAACAATCCTGTACAATTCAACCGTTAACTGTACACTCACTTTTCACTACTAGTTAACTTGCCGAGATCGAATTGTCGATTGTAACTGTTCGCTTTGCAAATTAATACTGACTATCGGGCGATCCGCGTGCCCTTATATACTAATTTAACTACTTGGCTGTTCGTTTCTCCGAATGTTCGAGAACCTTCCCTTCTTTCCTCGGGGCCTGAGTAGGTTGCGATGTAACGGGAAGGTTCTAGAATACATTTCTGGAAAGTTCTATGAAACGAACTTGATAGAACTCGAATGTTCGAGAACCTTCCCTTTTTTCTAAGTAAGTAACAATGTATCGGGAAGGTTCTAGAAAACCTTTCTATAATTTTCTAGGAATCGAATTCGATAGAGCTCTCGAATGTTCGAGAACCTTCCCTTCTTTCCTCTGGGTCTAACTAGGCTACGATATATCGGGAAGGTTCTAGAACACCTTTCCAGAATGTTCTATGAATCGAATTCGATCGAACGGCAAAAAATAGGTAAAAATCTAATCTGAACTAATTCGAAACTGTAACTTAAACTATTTTATGTCCGAATTAGTGTTGATCGCCGACATCCTCCCCCTCGTGCTTTGCACAAACATCTGGACGGCGATCCTGTGTCTGAGGCTCGTAGTCTGCTGCCTTTTTCTTGAATCTTCTCCAGTCAGACTTTTTCCACTTCCTTGGTAGGTTGACTGGGTGATTCTGCTCGCACAAATCAATAAACTGCATCACTCTCGTAGCTCGACCTAGCCGGTTCCAACTTAAGAATCGCGCTGAACCCGGAGACGAGTACTTGTCAGAGAGCCTCGTCGCGACTGAGTGCATGTCTTCCTTTGCCTTTGTAGGTTCCACTTTGAAGCTTCTTGGTTCTGGCCTAGATTTCACCCTTTCTGCCAAATGCTCAGAGATGTCTCTCCTCGCGTCGCCTGCAGAGTTTTCTCGCATCTGTTCATCGTCTTTTTCCAATGCAAGGCCAACTTTGGTCGTTCCATTTCCATTTCTTTGATTGGTCTTTACGATCTCTAATGCCCTTTCTTTGTTGTCTGTGTTGGGTTGGACCCCCTGGGGTCTTACAGCGAAGTGCTCCTCGATCGTATTTTCCTGTTCTTCTTCTCGGACAGAGACGTGTGCGCATGTCACAAAGTTAACAGCATTTGATGCCTCCGAGTCGCATCCATGTAGCACCCATCCTAGGTGCGTAAGTGATGCGACGGGCTGATTCTTCTTGCCTTTGCGCGTTCCTCTGGAGACTATCAGCTCCCAGTTGTCTTGCCCGATGAGCAACTTTGGCCGTCCCTCTTCATAACACAATTGTTCAGCCATCTTAATCAGGTGAGGGTATTCTTCCACCTTCTTTTTGTCCATCGATTGAGGTGTCAGGCGCAGCTCATCGATTGTCCGCGCCCCGGTGATTGACCTCTTTCTTCTCTGATGGACTCCCTTTATCTTCATGTTGATCTTCATAGAATCCTTCTTCGTGATGAGCTTTCCGCCAACCGTCTTAATCTTCAAGACTTCTCTTGGTCCTCGTAGCCCCAGCTGGTTGGCTATGGATGCGTCCATCAATGTCACCGTTGAACCTTCATCCAGTAGTGCCAAGACCTTAGTGGATCCTTTGGGACCATAGACTTCTACTGGTACCATCTTCAGGTATGACCTCACTGCCCTTACAGTGTTAACCTGAAGTACGTTGTTGGTGACTTCTGTCTTCGGTGCTTCTGGTTGCCGGTTCTCATGTAAGAGGGTGTGATGCCATCTCTTGCACATATTGCAAACGGGTCTGTTGCAGTTCTCTTTTCGATGTCGACCCTGCAGGCATTTGAAGCACAGCTTTCTTTTCATTGCGATAACCCAACGTTCCTTAATTGATGCTGCTAAGAACTTATTGCATTCGGAAATACGATGCCTTCCTTCACAGAGGGGGCATTCTTCAGCTTTTAGTTCCATTGCTACGTGAGTGGCTTCTCTTCTTATTCCAGCCGAAATCTTTCTGTTCACAGCTTCCAACATGGCGTATGGTCCGCACCGATCCGCTTCTCTGTCGAGGAACTTTCCCAAAAGCGCCAAGTCAGGGTCTTCAGTGCTGGATGAGTAATCATACCACCGAAAACGAAGCACCGCCGGCATCTTGTCAATGATGGTTTTCAACATTTCTGGCGAGTGCAGATATTGCGGTTTCTTCAGGCCTCTGATCGTAGCCACAGTATTTTTTACTTGACTCGCAAACACACAAACATCCTCTGCACTATCGCTCATTTTCGGCAGGTTCCTCAGCTTGTCCATCTCGGCCAGCACCATAGCATCTGGTCTTCCAAAGCGACGACGAAGTGCTTCCATGACCTCGTCGGGTGCGCAGTCTGAATACAAGAGACTCTTGACTGCTTCTCTTGCTGCTCCCTTGATGGATTTTCGTAATCTCGTCATGTTCTGGATTGAAGAGAAATTCATTGCTGTATCTTCATATACGGTCTTGAAAGCCAACCACTCGTTGCTGGATCCATCGTAGAAAGGTAGCTCGTCTATGTAGTTGGGTACCATTGCACTTTTCGATGATGCGCTTATCGCTTTGATAATGGCTTCAGCTAATTCCTTTGTCCCACCAACGACCGGTGTAGACTCTTCAGGTTCAGGCCTGACGCGGTCCTCAAAGGCTTCCTCGCCTTGTTTGTCTGGTGGTGAACCCTCTCCAGACACCCTCTCGACTGTGTCGCTGACCCACTTGTCCACACTTTTCTCTAGGTCGATTGGTTCGCTGATCACTGATTCATCTTCTTCTTCAAGTTGAAGCATCTCCAAGCGTGCCTTAGCTAGGGCAGATGCGGCTTGTACCTCTTCCAGTTTGAGGCGAGCTAACTCGACGCAAGCTTCCGCCACTTTTATTTTTCTGGAAGTTGAAGCTTTCGACATAGCCTTGGAGATCTTCGGGCAATCGCCCCCGGTCGGAGTTGTTTCTCCCTTCACAGTGTCAGGGACGGTTACGTACGACGCCCTTGACGGGAAGGTACCTTCTGTGATACCCGATGTTGTCGCACAAAATCCCGCGGCAGCCTTAGCAGCGTCCTTCCTGACGCAACCCGTGACTTCCCTCACGACGGCCTCCGCAGTTCTCTCCGCGATGACACTCCCCTCGGTGTTATCGGCAGCGGTCGATGTCTTCCGTTGACCGCTTCCCTTGTTGCTTCTCGTTACAGGCATCTTGATCCTCAATTTCACACGTTGATCGCGATGATGTCTTCCACGCAGATCTGCGTCAATCCGGCTCGAAGGACCAGCTGAAGTCGACAAGGTTTATACAAGTCGCTTGTACTGAGCGAGAGAGAGATGAGAAACTATGTGGCGTTGCGTGTCTCTCTTGCCTATGTACGCGCTGGTGTACTCGCCCCTTAAGACGCTCTCTGTGTGAAGTGCAAGGATTTGCTACTCAAAGATGCCTGAAGTAGCTGATCTGCCGCCGACGTGCAGGGGTCTCGAAGTAAAACTCCGGAATCTTATTTATCCTTGGCTTTAAGTAGCCCTTTTATTCACAAAACAATCCTGTACAATTCAACAGTTAACTGTACACTCACTTTTCACTACTAGTTAACTTGCCGAGATCGAATTGTCGATTGTAACTGTTCGCTTTGCAAATTAATACTGACTATCGGGCGATCCGCGTGCCCTTATATACTAATTTAACTACTTGGCTGTTCGTTTCTCCGAATGTTCGAGAACCTTCCCTTCTTTCCTCGGGGCCTGAGTAGGTTGCGATGTAACGGGAAGGTTCTAGAACACATTTCTGGAAAGTTCTATGAAACGAACTTGATAGAACTCGAATGTTCGAGAACCTTCCCTTTTTTCTAAGTAAGTAACAATGTATCGGGAAGGTTCTAGAAAGCCTTTCTATAATTTTCTAGGAATCGAATTCGATAGAGCTCTCGAATGTTCGAGAACCTTCCCTTCTTTCCTCTGGGTCTAACTAGGCTACGATGTATCGGGAAGGTTCTAGAACACCTTTCCAGAATGTTCTATGAATCGAATTCGATCGAACGGCAAAAAATAGGTAAAAATCTAATCTGAACTAATTCGAAACTGTAACTTAAACTATTTTATGTCCGAATTAGTGTTGATCGCCGACAATTATGATAAGCAATGTTTCCTTCCAGCTCTGATCACCGTGAACGTGCCGCTGATGACACCTGACCTGAACCTCTGCAAGGTGTTTCCAAGCGTCTACGTCCATGCACTGCCGAAATTCAACATCAATCCGCTTGGTATAGTATAAGATTCAAACTTTTTTTTTTTTTTTGATAGGACAAGTGCCCTTATTAAATACCAGTAATACAAGACATAATGTAAAACTACATAAACTACTACTGCATAATAAGCAAGTAGATCATCCACAGACCCTTGAAAGTCTAAAGATAATCCAAATGCTGGCGCCCACTGCCAGTTGGCAGCGTGCCCAGCATGCTGGCTGCATTGCCACGCTGAATGGCAATGCTTATGCGTTGAGCCAAATAAACACCAGCATTTTGGTCACGCGTCGAGTCCACCAGACACTCAGAAAGACTTTTGAAAACAAGATGAGCTCCGGCCCCCACGGACCCAATCAATGTCCTAACTCCAAACGGCACTAATATCGACTACGGAAATATGAATTAATGTAAGGGACAAATGGCCATTTTTCAGGAGAGCCAAAAAACGATCGCAATTTTTTTTATTTCTTTATATCTTTTTTGTTTCTTGCCTGATTTAAATGACTTCTAGGGCGAAATTGCATAAAATTTTGAACTGTTTATGTTAAAGATATCATTATTTGAGATATCCCTGTAGTTTAGGAATTGACATGTCCCTTACATTATTTTTTTCTGTTAAAATGACCGATTTTTTTAAAAAAAGTTAAGGTAACGTACATCTCATAATCAAATACGAGGTAAAATTGCAGTGAAGGACATCGCTTCAATAGGTTTTTTTAAATAAATAGCCCCAAAAGTTTCTCATAATCATTTATTTTCAATGTAATTATATTTAAAAATGTGTCACTGACGCTAAGTTAAAAAAAAAACACAACATAAACAACTTCTTATGTAATTAAAAGTCTTAAGCAATACTTTTAAGTAAGTAATATCACAATAAAATGCGTTAGAAAGCTTTTTAAATAATGAAAAACTAACATTCATTATCATAAAAAGACCGTGTAGGAACTTTTATATTCAGTCTTCCATAATATAACAATAAAAGCTTCCAAAAAAAGTTAAACTACGTATAAATATTTGCAAATTAAACAAAATCATAATATAGTTCTGAACCATGTAACAAGAATAGTACTTATAAAAATTAAATTGGTTTCTTTTATGGCAACAGTTGTTTTAATTATTTGTGGAACTATGATTAAGTTTATCCTATTCGTTTGACAAAACAAGGAAAGGCACGATCATTATTTCAATTCACAGATGACTGCAACGTACTAGGCTTGTATAGGTATAATATGACTTTTCAAGACTTTCCTTGTGTTGTCATATTAAATTTACAATATTATATTAACTTATGTATTTATGTAACACTACTATGTAGGAACCTCCTATTGCAATCAGGCACATAAAAGGCGTAAGGCAATAAGGCAAGGCTGATTGCAATAGTTCCTACATAGTAGTGTTACGTAAATACATAAGTTAATATAATCTTGTCAATTTAATATGACAACACAAGGAAAGTCTTGAAAAGTCATATTATACCTATTAGTTAGTTACTATTAGTCTTCCATAAAGAAACAATAAAATCTATTAAAATAGATGATAAAATACTTATGCCTAGAAACATGTTCAGTCAAAATTAAACAAAAACAAATAGGGCACCTAAATATCCATGGTTTACCTATAACAAGCTATTAAAAAATAACAAGACAATAACCTCGATTTTAGCAAGTAAATTATTTGTAAGATGAATCTTATCCAGTAAATTTCTTTTATTTTACAACAAAGGAAAGACGTGAAAAACCGGATTCAAACGCTTTTAAGTGACAGTTACAAATTGGCTATATGTTTTCAAGACTTTCCTCGTATTGTCCAATGAAAGTCATAGAATTATCTTAACTGTGATAATAACTTGTTAATAATGTTTACCAGAATTAACATAAATACGAGTATCAAAACAATGAGAAAATCTTAGTCAACATTTCTGTAGCAATGCTTTCATGATTAAATTATAGTGAAGAAAAAATAAATGCTTATTCATCATCATCTATTCATGATTTATTATTTAAATGATTATTCATTCATTTGAGGTTAATCCTAAAATTTACTGTGCGTCTTCATCTTCATCGTCTGTTTCCAATGAAGTGTCTAAAACTGCACCATCATGCGGAAGATTTAGGTAATCCGCGTGAAATCTTCTGGGAATGTTGTTTTTATTATTTATTGAATGTTGTTTTTATTAGTTATTATCCTTACTAATATTATAAATGCGAAAGTAACTCTGTCTGTCTGTCTGTCTGTCTGTCGCGCTTTCACGCTAAAACTACTGAACCGATTTGAATGAAATTTGGTACACAGATAGTCTAGAGCCTGAGAAAGGACATAGGCTACTTTTTGATTCGAAAAAGTAGTTTTGAAGGGTTGAAAAGGGGGGATGAAAACGCATTGGCTAGAATCTTAGAAGAAAAAACTTTATTTCTACCATGACAAGTGGTAATTTGCATCTTGACTTTCCAAATTACATTCTCTATGCCCAATGCCCATTCAAGGCTGCTCAAGTTGCAAATGTCAACGTCAATCAATCTTTTCCTGTAAAATTTAGAGAAGGTTACATGTATTTTATCAGTTTAATTACGTAGTTTTCATTCTAATACGTATGCCTACAAAACGCAAACCGAATCTAGCGCGTAGTTCTAGCGGAGCTCGCGTAAATAAAATTGCTAGAAGCCAAGAGTCTGAAGAGCACACTTAAACGCGCTTGACATTAGATGCCGAGCGCCACGCAGCGCAAAGAACTGCTGAGACTCAAGAGCAAAACCAAGCGCGTTGAATTTTAGGTGCTGAGCGTCACGCAGCTCAGAGAGTTGCTGAGACTGAAGTTAAAAGTCAAGCGCGGCGACTTTTAGATGCTGAGCATCACGCAGCGCAAAGAACTGCTGAGACTCAAGAGCAAAAAACCAAGCGCGTCGAATTTTAGATGCTGAGCGTCACGCAGCTCAGAGAGCTGCTGAGACTTAAGGAGAAAGTCAAGCGCGGCGACTTTTAGATGCCGAGCATCACGCAGCACAAAGAACTGCTGAGACTCAAGAGCAAAACCAAGCGCGTCGAATTTTAGATGCTAAGCGTTAGACGTTAAGCAAAAAAATGCATAGTTCCTGTAGGACAGGACAAAAACTATCGAAAGCAAAACTGTCGCCACTATCACAAAGACGCTAAGTGATTAATTCCTCTATGTATGGATTAACGAAACGTCACAGCGAAACGTGACAGATGACAGGTAACATTGTCTGCAGACTTTTATAAATCACAGGTAGCATGTCAAGGGGACAAATTGTTTTTCCACCATTATATCCCCTTGAAGAGGAAATAAAGTATGGATTGAAAATGACAACTGACATTAAAATTGGATAAAATGTTTTTTTCCCTCTGCATGCCACATGTTACTATGACGTTTAATACCATGCCGTCATTTTGTCTGACATTAAAAATATTTTTAAATCCACTATCATTAGAGGTTTAACATGTTTCTTTATTCTACCTTTATGGTACAGAATCATCATACCTACTTTAATATTATCAATCCGAAAAGTTTGTTGGTTTGTTCCTCTTTGACGCAGCAACGGAGCAAAAGATTGACTTGATTTTTGGTATGGATACCTATGGTTTAAAAGACAGAAAATGATAATAGGATACTTTTTTATCCCGAGAAAATTCGTGATTCCCATGGGATAGGACAATAACTGTTTCTCAGCAATGGAGCAACGGATTGACTTGATTTTTGGGGTGGGCATAGTTTGGAAGACGGAAAGTGACATAGGATACTTTCCATTCCGAAAAAATTGCGGTTCCCGTAGGATAAGACAATAACTTTTTCTCAGCGACGGAGCAACGGATTGCCTCGGCTTATTGCATGAATATAGTTTGACGAAAAGACGAAAAGTGACATGGGCCACTTTTTTTCCAAAAACTTTTAACAGTTCCCGTAGGATAGGATAAAAACTAAGCGACCGGGCTGCGGTAGCAGCCATCTAAGCGCCAGAAATAACCTGTTATTTCAAGTTTAGGACGTTCCTACATTTTTCGCTCTCCTTCGCGGCACTCAAGAGCGCTAGCCCAGACTCGGGTTCCATAACGGAGCTTGCGCTCCCGTCATACTGACGGAGTGTTTCGGAGCACAAGACACATCGTCATCCACCACTCGGGACTAACCAGCACTGAGCGTCGGACAGCATTCCAACGCCCTGGTCCCAGTGCAACGGGTCAGTCATAGTAGCCCAGCGCCTGCCTCTTCAACTGCAGAGGGCAGTGAGAACGGCCATCGCGATACCGACACTTCTCTTCCCCTGCAGCCCAGCTGCGTCTGCCAACAGGTTGACGGCCTAGCGGAAGGTAGGGTAGGTGGCGGCACCCACACAACCAGTTCCATCCCACCGCAGCCCCTAATCCTCGGCTGCAGCGTTGCAAGAGCGGCACTGCAGCCCGCCTCAGAAGCAACACTCCTCATAAGGCAGGCAACCTACCGGCCATACTCTCAGCTGCTTTAGTTAAAAGCGGCTGAACAACGAGTGCCGGCCTCTAAGCTGCCTTGGGGGGAAAGACCCAAATAAGAGGGAGACTTCGAGCGCCGCCTTTTCAGCTGCCTTAGACCTCCCCCGCCACGACAAGGCGGGAATACACAGGAGGGTTGTATATACACTCCAACCGTAACTAAACCAACAAAAGCATTCCTCTAAGGTATTTTGATGTCTGTCGCTTAGGTTAGGTTTCGCAGCCGACATAAACATTAGCCAAAATCAATATATAACGCGGGCGAAGCCGCGGGTAAAAGCTAGTACGTACATAAGTTAATATAATCTTGTAAATTTAATATGACAACACAAGGAAAGTCTTGAAAAGTCATATTATACCTATACAAGCCTAGTACGTTGCAGTCATCTTTAGTGAATTGAAATAATGATCATGCCTTTCCTTGTTTTGTCAAACGAATAGGATAAACTTATTCATAGTTCCACAAATAATTAAAACAACTGTAGCCATAAAAGAAACCAATTTATTTTTTATAAGTACTATTCTTGTTCCATGGTTCAGAACTATATTATGATTTTGTTTAATTTACAAAGATTTATACGTAGTTTAACTTTTTTAGAAGCTTTTTTTGTTATATTATTATGGAAGACTGAATATAAAAGTTCCTACACGGTCTTTTTATGATAATGAACGTTAGTTTTTCATTATTTAAAAAGTTTTCTAATGGGCTAGCTCCGCTGGGAGCTGCACCATAAACGCCAAAAAGAACAGAACTCATCTGCTTATAGTCTTAAAGACTGATTGCAAGATCAATATACACACAAAAAAAAAAAGTTTTCTAACGCATCTTATTGTGATATTACTTACTTAAAAGTATTGCTTAAGACTTTTAATTACATAAGAAGTTGTTTATGTTGTTTTTTTTTTAACTTAGCGTCAGTGACACATTTTTAAATATAATTACATTGAAAATAAATGATTATGATAAACTTTTGGGACTATTTATTTAAAAAAAACCTATTGAAGCGATGTCCTTCACTGCAATTTTACCTCGTATTTGATTATGTTATTATGTTACGTTACCTTAGCTTTTTTTTAAAAATTCCGTCATTTTGACAGAAAAAAATAATGTAAGGGACATGTCAATTCCTAAACTACATGGATATCTCAAATAGTTCAAAATTTTATGCAATTTCGCCCTAGAAGTCATTTAAATCAGACAAGAAACAAAAAAGATATAAAGAAATAAAAAAAAATGCGATCGTTTTTTGGCTCTCCTGAAAAATGGCCTTTTGTCCCTTACATTAATTCATATTTCCGTAGTCGAATATTAATGTAAGAGGCCAACTATTATAGGACATGTCCCGTAGAGGCTGCAAAAATTATAAATCTGTAATCAAACCACTTTCCTATAAAAACCTCTGCCTGTTTAAGTTTGTTTGATGTTCAATTAATATTTGTTTGTCTGCGTAAGGGCCAGTGCATATTTTTGTAAATTGATGTAAGAGGCACATCGGACTTGAAAAACGTAACTTGTAATAGCGTAAGTGAAATCAATTGGTTAATAAAATGAGAAACTTAACGTATGAGGCATATTGCATTTTTTATGTCTGTTAACGTACTTTTTACCCCTTATTTTTGATATTTTTGCTCACTTTTTTTTGTGGTAAGCGACATTTTTTTCAAGATATTAAAAAGTTATATATACCATTCGATAGAGCTCGGAATTCTGAATCCAACGATGTATATAACTCAAAATCACCAAAATGTCCCTTACATTAATTCATATTTCCGTAGTCGAATTATGTAACCACTGCCGAGGTTAGCATACTCGTATTTGTGCCGTTTGTGCTGCTCTGCCGAATCGGCCGCCGCTCCAGCCCTACTCTGAGTCTCAGAAAGATGTGACGGCGCCAAAGTATCAACGCAAGTCGCGTCCTATACTAATGGCCGTCCACACTTCCATGGGAGCAGAGTCATACCGTCAGGCCTTTGACATCATCACGCGCGAGCCCACTCGGTTCGAGTGCGGCTGCGATATTATTAATTCATAGATACGGAACCCTGAAAACGCGTCCAATGAGGTCAGACGTAACGCGCGACCGTGCAATCGGTAGCATAGGCGGCCACGAAGGTTCGTCATGAAACTGGCCTAAAATATTTAGGCAGACAGACGCACAGATAGACGTACAGACAGACAAACGGACAGACAGAAGGACAGACAGACGGACAGCGGATTCTGAGTAATAAGATTCCGTTTTTACCCTTTGGGTACGGAACCCTAAAAACGCTCGCGCACGGTCCGACAAGGTCGGACAACAATTAATTCGGCAGGTCGGTACCGTAAGCACAGTGGCGGCGCTAGACCAAAATTTCTTGTGGGCAAGTTACGTTTTGTGAGGCTCTATTTTGGTGGACACAGGCTCTACTAGGGGACCCCCCTGACTTCGAGGTGCGAGGCCCCCTAGAGCGCGAGGCTGTGGGCGGTCGCCCACGTCGCCCACGCCTTCCGCCGCCTCTGCGTAGACGGCCACAAAGGTTCGCCACAAAACAAATATAATAATTATATCCTTTTATTTCCAGACCGTCCCACCCAGAAACATCTAACCCATGACCTGGCAGCCCTGGGTGTTTACGAACAAGAAACGTTCGCTGCGCGCGCACCGTTCCTCGCGCGGTCTGTGGTCAACAACCTGCTCTGCAACTTCGGTTGTAACTGAAGCTGCTCGACGCTATGACGCCTATTCGAACAGATATTTACCTGGATAGGTCCCACATGAACCATATTTTCTTGCAGTAGCGTAGCCAGGCGTGGCCAAAATGGACCCATGCCCTTTGCAATTTCTCGTCTCCGTCTCGACTTCGTCTATGGCCGTACTAGGCGTACCTTAAATTAATACTTTCGGCCGCGTTTGTAACCGTGTTTTGTAACCCGTTACAAAAGAAGAAATTTTTGTCTTTTTTCGTTACCCAGTTACAAACTAAAATATATTAGATCGCCATTGTAACTACGTTTAGTAACCGCTACGATGTAACAAAAGAACAAAGTTTTTAACCGACTTCCAAAAAGGAGGAGGTTCTATGTTCGTGTGTATGTATTTTTTTTGTGTATGTTCATATACCTACTACCTAATTCTTATTTTTATGTTTTGGCGTCGCATTGTTGTGCATTTGCCAGTGCCAATAAGTTTTAATAATTTTTGATAATATTTTATCAAAATAGTCACTGTCGTAGATAGAATATAGATTTAGGTCCTAAATCTAACTTACCAAACATATTATTTTGATCTTAGGTACCTACATTTTAGGTAGTTAGGTACCTAAGATCTTGGGAACGAAAGAAAAGGGGCCTCGCTGATGGGATTATTCCCCCGCGTCTACATACCTAATTATATTTTACTAGCGACCCGCCCTGGCTTCGCACAGGTGTATAAAATTTATAAAACTTCCTCTTGAATCACTTTATCTATTTAAAAAACCGCATCAAAATCCGTTGGGTAATTTTAAAGATATAAGCATACATGGGTACATGGGGACAGCGGAAGCGACTTTGTTTTATACTATGTAGTGATGATATAGTGATAGTGATTTTTCACGCCACGCCACTGTTTTCTAGCAATCAAAATCTATCCTAGTAAATGTCTGTGTAACCAATTAAAAAAAGAGATAGGAACTCAATAGTGAAATAAAACGCCGAATATTCAGAATAACCGTTTAATATAATTTTTACACTAACAAATTGGTAACAAGCACTTAATTTTTAATAACATCACAAAATGTATCTTCGATTGAAGTTAAAAATATTATAACGACATAGACCTCAAAAATAAAGATATGTTGAAAAAATAGCGATTTTTTTGTAGTAAAAAATTCAAAAAAAATACACCTGAGTTAAATTTGAACCTGCATAGCTGCCATGTAATGTTACCAAATTTTTTTGAGATCTACGTATAAAAATTTAAGATTAATTCTTTCTAACGTTATTCTAACCAACTTGATTGCATTTTTTTTTTGTTATTAATAAAGCTAAATTATTACAGATATGTAATTATTTTGGATTTGGATTCTACTTGTTAGCATATTTCTGCTAACAAGCAAAAATACCTATGCGAAACATTTAGAATTTAGTCATTTTTTGTTTTTTGTTTGTTTTTCTGTATGCTATAATTATAGGTTTATGTTTCACTACATACTGCCTGATGTTAAGCAGATATACAGTCTAGGTCTAGGGTATAGCACGCTTACCTATTAAAAGAAACCCATTGACTCTATATTTGAAGCATACATTTTGTATGACGCTATCCGTACTAAACAGTATAGATATCACTGAACGTCACTGTCACTGACGAGTACGGATAGCGTCATACAAAATGTATACTACAATAATATTATTTTTCACTGGCACTGATGGTTAAGTTACTGATCGGCACGTGCCGGCCAAAGAGTACTGTATATACGGAGATAGAGACGTCGCTTGCGATTTCGTTGACAGTAGCGCCGTCCGCTGTTAAAATTAATCAACTTTTCATTTCTAAGTATAACTATATCTATATGAAACATTCAATTTAGCTAGCTATAATGTAGCTAGGTATCTACATATATCTACCTATATGCCTATATATCGTAGGTTGTTTCAACTTATTTTTTGTATATTTCAGTTATAAAAATGAAACTACATCTTCGCATTAACTTTTTATTTCTTTATTGTACATTTATAAACACTTGTAGCAGAGATTTTATTAAGATCACTTTTTCCATCCAACATTTTGTTTGTCTTTACTCGGTGTCGGTGTCCTTATAGTCGCAAGTCAGGTCAAACGGGTGAGATGAGAGATGATCAGTGTCCTTATTCAAAAGCAAAGTTGTATTATATTCACAATTTATCACTTCCACACACATTGAAACCGAAGAAAATTAAATCAAACAGTATCTCCACAGAAAAGAACAACTTTTTTTGCAGCCGAAGCAATGTTGCCAGTTATAGTTTTCAAAGAGCCGTAGGCCGGTATTCTTAGACATCACATTAGGGAAGACTTTCATGTCATAATTTTGCTCTTCAAATGAGAAGTCACGTATATTGTAACTTACAAACAACTTCAAGAATAATGAATAACTTTTATTATGGGACCAACCCCGAATTCACAAAAAAACTGTTGTTACAAATTACAAACATTTTGTCGAAACTCAATGAACTTTTAGTATGGAATAGCTGATTTTTTTCGCGCTTTCGAGAATAGTCCTATAGTAAAAGTTGTTCATCTTGCTGTACAATAGTCACCTTTTTGAGGTTGTGCATGAATTACCAGTAACCTTGTATAAATCGACTAGCTATAAAAATATTTTTACTTCCGGGTAGTTATCGCTATATTTCAGTGATAATAATTTCCGCTAATATACTCTAGAAGTGGGACATATTCTAGGATATTGTTGCACTCGTCATTATATGCAACTTTTACTATGAGGCCAATCTCGAAATTACATCAAAAATAGATTATCTGCATAGTCGGCTCACGGACGATATTTTTATGTGATAACGTCATGTGCGTCACAAGCCGAACGCTTAAGTAGATCGTGCCCCTCTATCGCTTGTTTCACGCTCTCACCTGCACGCTCGGCTCAGGCACAACGTGACATTTTTTTGGTGCGTGTAGCCGGCTTCTATCGATTTATAAGACACTAGACGACCCGCCCGGCTTCGCACAGGTGTATTATACATATAAACCTTCCTCTTGAATCACTCTATCCATTAAAAAAAACCGCATCAAAATCCGTTGCGTAGTTTTAAAGATTTAAGCATACAGACAAACAAACAGACAAAAATTTTATTTTATACTATGTAAGGATTATCACGTCAAAAAATCATCTTCGCACGTTTTAATTTTCCGTACATTGAAATCGAAAATATTATATTTTAGTGAAGTGAGTTGTGAAAGGGCTCCAATATAATTTTAATTACGCATCACGTAACGAAAAAGGCTGAAAAGCACTGTTCTAGATGTGTTCTAGATCAATGACAAAATAGGTACGAATGTCTGAATTCCGTAGATAAATGGTGTAGCATGCTGATGCTGGTATCAATTAGCTGAATCAGTGTTGACATCCTATATTACCAAAAAATGCTTAAAACTTAGGTGCCACCACAGAAATAACTTTGATAACGTTATTTATTGGCACCTAGCAATGTCATAATAATATGAATAAAACTAATGAATGAATGAAAGTAAGAGACTAATTTAAGATACATGTTAACCTGATTAAAAGTAGCAAATACAATAATTAATTGTTCTCATATAATTTCGTTTTAGTTCATTATTATTATATGGTTTGCGTGTATTTTACTACGCACTCAACTTTTATTGCAATAATGCATGGAATTAAGAAACATTTAACCACAATTCAGTTTTTTACCACAAATTAAGGAAAACCATTTCTTGCTGAAAACACCGTTGTTACAGTACCAGTTACGTTCTGATCCACGAAGAATAGTATCTTAAGAAAAATACATTTAGGTGTTTCCTAATTTTTAAGTTTTTAAAAATATATTTTGATCGATAACTATTAGATATTTTTTTTTATCTTATAATATTGTGATTAGATCGATTTTGGTAGAATCAAGATGTGATAGAATACCATCTAACGATGAATGCAAACAACTTCCGACGTATAATTCGACTAAATTATATATTGTTCAAATCACTCCGTTAGCTCCTAATGAAGTAACGTTCTTAATCTAGTCGACTTATACAAGGTACATTTTGTTCTAAGCTTTACGACCATGGTGCCGGCACTGTTGTGTGCGGATAGGCCTTAAAAGGGTTGGTTTTTTTGTACGAGTAAGTACAATGTCTCCGCTTGCTATGCAACTGCTTCGCATGGCAAAGAGACAAATTGTCTTCCGCAAATGTATTCCCTTCGGACTGCTTCGGAGTGGAAACAAAGCACAAAGATAATAGCTGTGAAACAAAGAATGAATTGACAACTGACATCAAAAGTGAATGAAATAGCCTAAGAGCACAGAGATACCAGAGGGATAATGTGGTCGATCGAGAAAAGATAGAAAGAGATGCAATGATCTAAAATGGCATGAGTTAGAAAGAGACATGAAAAATATCTCGATTGAGTGGCTAGTTGCCGTGTTTTTCTCTCAGTAGTGTCAAATTCCAGTACATATTTGACAGTTTTGACAGCTGTGAGCTCTGGCTTACATTTTTTTGCTAACCTCCCAGGCACAGAGCTATTACAACTAGAGAGATAGCGCTGTTGTCGCTTGAGACAATTCTCAACCACAAAAATGTATGGAATATATATCTGTATTCCATACATTTTTGTGGTTGAGAATTGTCTCAAGCGACAACAGCGCTATCTCTCTAGTTGTAATAGCTCTGTGCCTGGGAGGTTAGCAAAAAAATGTAACTAGGGCAGGTGTCCCGGTTGTGACCACTTAAGAAATTATCAGTTTTTAAAAAATCGTCAAAAATACAAGAAAATAATAACTTAAGATTTTAAAGCTGCTTGTGATAGAGTAGACATTTGTCTATTATTTTAAATAGAGGTACATAAACACTATGAGAGTAAAATATCAATTTTCAGGGTTCCGTAAAAACGGGGTAAAAACGGGACCCTATTACTAAGACTTCGATGTCCGTCTGTCTGTCTGTCACCGGGCTGTATCTCATGAACCATGATAGCAAGCCCGCTGAAATTTTCATAAATGATGTATTTCTGTTGCCGCTATAACAACAAATACTAAAAACAGAATAAAATATATATTTAAGGGGGGCTCCCATACAAAAACAAAAAACGTGATTTTTAGGAGCTTTTGCTCGCTATTAATAACGGCAAGAGGAATAGGGCTTCCAAACGGTACAGAACCCTTCGTGCGCAAGTCCGATTTGCACTTGGCCGATTATTTTTCTACAAGTATTTTAATGAAAGTGAGACATGGTAACTAGTCAAAATTGGTATCATAATTTAACTACAACATTAATCGTCTAGGCTTGCGTGCAAAAAACCGCTGATAAAATAATAGGCCCAATCATGAAGACGCCATCGTAAATTTGATAGCAACGTAAAAAGTGTTCTCTCTATCGAATGCATAAAGTAAAAAAGAAACAGAAATAATCTAATTATTAGCCATTATAATTACGATGGTGCCTTCATGGCCATGAACACTTTTCTATAGGCAATAAGCTATCAATGGCGTGTTTATAAATAAATACTAAGTAATAAGTGACCGCCGTCACTGTAGCTATACAGGGTTATTTCTAATCAATAAGCATCCTTTTAGGGGCTTATTCTATACATCAAAACTAACAACTTTTGTTCTGCGACTTTTGTCAAAACTCAAAAAAAGTTTTTGTTGTTTCATAGAAAAATATTGTTCACCCGCGACAAAATGTATGGAACAGCTGATTTTTTTTTGAGTTCTGACAAAAGTCGCAGAACAAAAATTGCTAGTATTGATGAACAGAATAAGCCCCTAAAAGGATGCTAATTGATTAGAAATAGCCCTGTATAAAACCCGAACCCTACCCTGTCTATGTAGAGCGTTCATGGACTTCATATTTATAAATGTAAGTATAGATATAGGTAATAGATGGATAGTAATAGATGGATAATAGGTGAGATGATGATGATAATCTGAAAAGACGACGTGATGTACAAAACCTTGAACTCAGAAAAAGGCTAAGAGAACGTTTTCAGAAAAACGCACATTACAAAATGGCGGATATGGCTGAAAAGTTTGAAAACAAGACCCGTTGTTATGGGTTAGATACGAAGTACCGTCGCCGAATCAAGTGCTTCTAGTCATGCACTGACGTCCCGCTTGGGGTGTTTTGTGCATTTCCCCCTCCAGCGTCTACCCGATCCAGCCCAGCTCCTTAAAGTAACGGAGCGTGGCTCTGGGCCCCTGGCATAACTGCTCCAGTGGCTTATCAGATGATAGATCTAATCTAAAATAGACTGTCAGAAATCATTACTGTGCCTATATGGTTAGGAGACGTATCTACCTACTCTTACTCGTGTGTAGGAACATGATCCGTCTTTTGCAATTTCTATCTGGCCCGTTTCGGCTTTGCATGCCCAAGATTACTCTGATGATGGCTCTGGCGATCCACTCAAACAGGCCCGGGGAGAACAACTATGTGGCACCGTTGTCGTAGAAGACAGTACATGCCTAGTTATCAGGCGAGTAGTCATATAAAGTACTGGGATCACCGGTGTGTCCCTCTGGAGATCCCGGAGCTCCCAAGAGCGCACAGAGGCTGCCACCGAGGGGGTTTTAGTGGGTACAATCCCACATAGCCAGACTGCACTCCAAAGCCATCGGGTATCATTCGAAGATTTCCTCCTCGTAAAAAAGGGATCATGATGAACCTTTCGGAAATAATACCCATAAAGATGACGAAATCCACATTACAATCTATTGCGTAGTTTACATAATAATTTTTCGTAAAAAATGGCATGACCGACTTCAACCGTTTACCTACAGAATTCGCGAATATTTAGCACGGATCGATATAGCATTTTTCACATTATTTTTGATTTATCAAAAATTGCTTAGCCGATTTCGATAAAATTTCAATGGGACCAATTTCGAAGTACCAATACTCTTACCAATAAAATAATTATAGAAATCGGACTATTGTACTATGTAAAAAGTTATGCATGGATATACATTAAAAAAATATAGGTACCCGTCGACTTGAGTACCTCCTCCGTTTCGTCGGTCAAAAATCTAAACGTATAAATACAGACTGTCATATAAAACAATAATCGGCCAAGTACGAGTCAGACTCGCGCACGGAGGGTTCCGTACTGTATGGGAATGGCCCCCCTTAAATATTTATTTTACTTTAATTTTATTATTTATTATTGAAGGGAATATAAAATTAAATATTCTGTGAAAATTTCAAGCATCTACCTGGTACCATTATTAATATAGAGCGAAAAACGTCTAAAAATTCAGGTTTGTTGTATAGGAGACCCCCTTAAATATTTATTTTATTTTGTTTTTAGTATTTGTTGTTATAGCGGCAACCGAAATACATCATCTGTGAAAATTTCAGCTGCCTAGCTATCATGGTTCATGAGATACAGCCCGGTGACAGACGGACAGACAGACAGACAGACGGACATCGAAGTCTTAGTAAAAGGGTCCCGTTTTTCCCTTTGGGTACGGAACCCTAAAAAGTGACTTTGCCTTGTATCTAATATACGTAGGTATAGGCCAAATCAATGGCGATAACTTCACAGCTAACTAGGTTCTGCGAAGTTAGCTCTAAGCTGCTCTAATTCCCTCTCCTTGCGCCGCTGCGGCGTATGAATATTTTTCAATTTCAATTTCAATTTTTCAATTTATTTATGTTCTTAATAAGTAACTTTACAGTCAATACTAAAACGTTACTTATTATATTACGAATATATTGCTACTGCGCGAACAACTCGCCTCGCGTTCGTGTTCATAGCTGCTGTTAAGTTTGGGTGATTTTAATATTTGCTTTACCGCTCACCTGTACCTACCATTCAAGAGTGGTTTTCTTTTCGAAAACACAATTGCAGTAGTCAACAATCTCTCTTCTTAGTGCTGGGACATGTATTGGCCATCTTCGATCAGATCTTGTGTTTATATCTAGGTAGTGTGATATGTTAACACCTTTTGTTAACAGGAGTAGGTAAGTCCGCGTTTGACCACCAACCCGCCTGATGGTAAGCGACGTTGTGGCCGAAGATGAAGCACGCAGACTTAGAAGACAAAGACTTTGAAAGACTTCAGATTATACAGGGTTATTTGCTTTCCGTGCAATAAGCCGAAAGGGAGTGATTAAAACCATCATTACGAACAACTTTTACTATGGGGCCAACAAAAATTCGAGAGAAAAAAACAGCTGTTTCATACATTTTGTCGATTCCGAGTTGCTATTTTGTATGAAACAGCTGATTTTTTTTAGGGTTCCGTACGCAAAGGGTAAAAACGGGACCCTATTACTAAGGCTTCGATGTCCGTCTGTCTGTCTGTCACCGGGCTGTATCTCATGAACCATGATAACTAGGCAGCTGAAATTTTTCACAGATGATGTATTTCTGATGCCGCTATAACAACAAATACTAAAAACAGAATAAAATAAATTGTTCAGGGGGCTCCCATACAACAAACGTGATTTTTAGGAGTTTTTTGCTCGCTATTAATAACGGCAAGAGGAATGGGGCTCCCATACGGTACGGAACCCTCCGTGCACGAGTCTGACTCGCACTTGGCTGATTTTTTTATTCTCTCGTATTTTGGGTTGGCTCCATTGTAAAAGTTATTTGTAATGATGGTCTGAATCACCCTCTTTCGGCTTTAAGCAAATAACCCTGTATATTTTATCAGGAAACAGGAAAGCCGGCAGACTATACCATTCCCCGGCCATACAAATCAGAAATGTTGAGTCAAACTGCTTCGTACCTACATATCAAAGGAAAATAGTGTAGGGGAGGCAGTGAGGCGGCTTTCTATCTTATAAACGTGCCACAGTTGTTTCACTTGCACACTTATATAGTCAACTAGACGACCCGCCCCGGCTTCGCACAGGTGTATTATACATATAAACCTTCCTCTTGAATCACTCTATCCATTAAAAAAACCGCATCAAAATCCGTTGCGTAGTTTTAAAGATTTAAGCAAACAGACAAACAAACAAACAAACGAAAATAGCGACTTTATTTTATACTATGTAAGGATTTAAAGATTTAAGCATACAGACAAACAAACAAACGAAAATAGCGACTTTATTTTATACTATGTAAGGATAAGGAAGCTGGCAGATTTGCAAGTTAGAATACTTATGCCATACATAGTAGGTACATTAAATTTCTTAAATTCCCAATTTGCATTTATCTACAATAATACGTAGGTAAACCTAATGAACCTTATGAAAAGTTGGTTTGAATATAATAATTTTTACTAACGAAGAGATTGAAAACGGACAAAACGTCTTTTTATAAGGCTGAAGCTGTCCGATCAGTCAGCGAATTTTTTTTATTAAATGAGCAGTTTATAATACAAACTGCTTTAGAAAAACTGAATTTCGCGCACTGGCGTAGTGAAACCACTTCAAGCATTCTTTTTTCATACTACCCACAGAGCGGTCTGCATCATGATAGTGTTAATGCTGATACAGTTCCTAGCTCTGGCAAACGGTGAAGCAGTTACGGAAAGCTACAAAAACCAACGTAAGTTTACACGTGTAGTTTTTAGGGTTCCGTACCCAAAGGGAAAAACGGGACCCTATTACTAAGACTTCGATGTCCGTCTGTCCGTCTGTCACCGGGCTGTATCTCATGAACCATGATAGCTAGGCAGCTGAAATTTTCACAGATGATGCATTTCTGTTGCCGCTATAACAACAAATAATAAAATTAAAATAAAATCATTATTTAAGGGGGCCTCCCATACAGTACGGAACCCTCCGTGCGCGAGTCCGACTCGTACTTGGCCGATTATTTCATAAGACGAAACTTTACAGCGTCTACGAGGTTATCTAGAAGCTAAGGGCTCTGAACTGACTTTTTGTGTTAGCCCATAGCCAAAGTTACATTCATATTGATGTTCCTCCACCTCTGAAAGTAAGTATTTTCTCTTTGTTACATTACATTATGTATACTTTGTCAATGAAATGATGAAATCTTTTAAATGACACTGCATTTGTGTATCTAGTCTATCATCATTAGTAAAATGTAAAAAAAATGTAATATTAGGTTCCATTAATATCAATAAAGTTATCTCATCTTATGTTTCTTCTCGTCTTCAGTCATCTGAAGCCTGAAAAATCTTTTGTGTGAACATTGTTTTCTACCTATGACTGAATAAACAACTTCTTTTTTTTTAATTCCATGTAGGTTACAACTATACTCGGAATTTTAATTCGATTCCAGATTTGACATTAGCTACTGTCATTTTTGACAGTTTTTGACAGTACATACTGTTAAAAATGACAGTAGCTAATGTCAAATCTGGAATCGAATTAAAATTCCGAGTATAGGCGCTAACGTACTGTATTGGCTTTTTAATAATCCAATAAGCCCGATTACAGAGGCGCCAGCGTAATTATATTAGCTAAATAGCATAGATCTGTTTCAGTCTGGCGCCTCTGTAATCGGCCTTACTGCAAGACGTTGGCCTACCCACTAAGGAAGATTGGGCCATATCCACCACCCTGGCACAGTGGGTGTTGGTGGGTTCACAGTTCACACACGTCATCGAATTTCTTCTACGGACGTACACAGGTTGCCTCACGATATTTTTCTTCACCGTAACGCCAGTGGCGTGTAATTCCGTACATAAGATCCAAAGAAGTTGAAGAAGAAAACATTGGTACGGGACCGCGATTTGAACCTACGAGGTGACGATTATAATGGTAGTAACTTATATCATTTTACAGACTGCACTGATCCCAGAACAATGGCCAAGCACGCAGCCTATACAGAATGGGCAGACGCATACTCCTGCACCAGGCATCGCTGTCAGCCGGGAGGGCGAAACCTCGCTATTTATACAGTCGGGTAAGTATATCGCAAAAAATGTCATCACTTATATCATTTCCGCTATAACGCTTTTTCAGTGCCGCTTTGTAAGTACCCCTCTGCAAGCTCGCTACAGGAGGATACTTTCAAAGTATTCGTCTACTTTTAGTTTTCCTGTATACACATACCTTGGACGACAATCCAGTGTAAAATTTAGCTACTAAGTATAGAATAAGAATTTGATTGTTATCTGTTTTGTGTATCAAATAAAATAAAATAAAATAAAACGCGGCTTGCGTTTTCACAGTATGAGTAGGCTCGGACCGAGCGCACTGAGATGGCGACTCGTATAGTGTAAAGACGTAATTTTGCGCACTCGGATGCTGATATCGTGTTTACGCAATACGAGTAGCGTCCAAGTAGCCATCTGAGCCAACTAGCTCAGACCGAGTGTACTCAGATGGCTCGTACTAAAAAAAACAGCTTAATACTCGTAGCTTAGTTAACCTCCAAAATCGACGACCAATCGTTTTTAACATCGAATTTTGAATAAATATACCCTTGATACCTTGCATGAGACAATTAAGGAAATATTTACCGAAGGGTACCTTTTGGTAAGACACAGATATATTTGTTCAAAATTCATAAAATTCAAGTTGCTTTCTAAAAAATAGATCAGAATCGTGTTATCAATATGCACATTGTTAATTGTATTTAACAGATGCAAAAGAGTCGAAGCTCCAGAGTCAGCTATAGAATGCGAGGAGGTGGTGGAAGATACCAACATGCAGTTCCCGTTCTGCTGTACAAGGCTCAGGTATATTCCGGTTTTCAAATTTTTAAGCGCTGCGTTCAACAATTCCTGTAGTGGAATCGTTGAGTAAATTTTGATTCATTTTTTGGTCACTAAATAATTATTTATTTACTTCATCAGATGTTTGGTGGTGGTGAGAGGAGAAGTGTGGACTAGAGTGCTGGGTCAGCCATGGGAAACGCTGCCAGCGGCACCTTGGAGTCACATGTACAAGATGAAAAAACCACCTCCTGCTGATGGAACTTTCGCACCTAAGTACGTAATCATTATTCATCATCATTTGCCTGTCTCAGTGTCCCAGTGGTTAATGACCCTAACTACTGTGTCAAAGAGTACCTTTTGCATAAGAGTAATATCACCTGCAACAGCCCTGTCTCTCGAATGTGCCGCTCCTACAATGATGTATGCCGCTCTAGCGCCCGAGACAGCGACGGCGTTGATGAGCTGGATTTCGATTTGTTCGGACTTAGTCTCAGACAATTTAGAAGTAATATGTATAAATTTTTCGCCAGCAAACCATAATGCAGTGCAATACAGTAATTATTTAAGTATTGTATTGTACTGTAATATGCATTTCATTTTATTAATTTTATAAATTTTATAAATTATCAAGTTAAGTAATAGTATATTAATTGCGTGGATTAATTTCTATTTTTACTTTTCCTATAAAGTGAAAATAATGTTGTTAATGGGTTTTTTTAATTTAATGTTTCTTTCATTCTCTTTATTTTAAGTATCAAATTTTGTAATAATTATGGATACAACTGTTCACCATGCTGTGTACTCATTCTTTTGGACCACAGAATCGGTCAAAAATTGTAAAAAATTTATATAATGTATTTTCTGTAGTCTGTTATGAGTGCCTAATAAATAAAATAAAATAAAATAAATAAAATAAAAGAAGCGTGGGTTCTATCCCCATCCAGGGCAAGTATTTATGTGATGAACATAGGTGTTTGCTCTGTGTCTGGGTGTTATTTTGTTACTATCTATATAAGTATGTATTAAAAATATGTTAAGTAGTTTATCAGTCTCTGGCAGCCATATCACAAGCTTAGCTTAGTTTGGGGTCAGAGACCGTGTGTAAGATGTCCCCAAATATTTATTTATTTATTTTTATCATCATCATTATTATCAGCCGTAGGACATCTACTGCTAGATATAGGCCATCCCTTTGAATTTCAGTTCCAGTTATTTTAATTATATGAGCTATATTTATGCTATGTTATGTGCCCTGCTCACTGCAATTTCAACCTGTTAATCCACCAAGCTGTGTCTATGTTGTTTTTAGGGTTCGGTACCCAAAGGAAAAAACGGGACCCTATTACTAAGACTTCGATGTCCGTCTGTCTGTCTGTCTGTCACCGGGCTGTATCTCATGAACCATGATAGCTAGGCAGCTGAAATTTTCACAGATGATGTATTTGTGTTGCCGCTATAACAACAAATACTAAAAACAAAATAAAATAAATATTTAAGGGGGGCTCCCATACAACAAACCTGAATATTTAGACGTTTTTCGCTCTATATTAATAATGGTACCAGGTAGCTTAGGCTTGAAAATTTTCACAGAATATTTAGTTTTATATTCCCTTCAATAATAAATAATAAAAATAAAATAAAATAAATATTTAAGGGGGGCTCCCATACAGTATGGAACCCTCCGTGCGCGAGTCCGACTCGTACTTGGCCGATTATTTTTTTACACACATATACTTTTGTGACGCCTTTTTGCTGGTTATTCTAGATCTGCAGACCAAGGTCCCATATACGAGCTGACCGACTCTGACAACGACGGACCTCAAGAAAAAGTGCTCCGAGCATCGAAACAGGGAACCACTGACACCCCAGATTGCAACAAGCCGGTAGCTAGGGCTGCCGCATCGCCCGATATTGTGGTATGTATTGTATTGTTATTTCTTAGTATATTTAGTTGATTTAGATTGGCCAAATGTTTTTAAATCTATTCGGATCCTTGTTATGTTAGATCTTGTTAGGTATAAATGTTAGTAGAAATTTGGCTGTAGCACTATTTGTTTACAGATTTTGATATTATTTGGCAAGATCGTTAAATATCCAAATCCTAACAATATCTCGCACCTTTAGAATTACAGGGACCTAATTCAAAATTTATCAAAATTGAGTTATGGTCATAAAATAACTTAAAAAACATCTTCCATCGAGTGGTCATTCGAACACAGACTTTTTAATGGCAGAAGAGTACAACATCATAATTCGGCCTATAATGTTCTTTCATTTTCTTGCACTCGGTTCAGTCTGAGAAAGTCTTTATCAGTATAGTGTCACGAGTATCATAAGCAAGTCGTTGCGTGTTTGTTATTTTATAGACCTAAAGCTTATTAAGTCGTTATAGGACTGATCCTGAGGTAACTTGAATGCAATATTTTTAATAGAACAGAGGCATTTTTAGTGTTTAGGTCTATTTAAAACTAAAATATTTTCACAGATTTGACTTAATATTTGTTATTGAGTATAATAAAGATTCAAAATGATACCTACTTAAAAAAATTAAATAGAATTAACGATCTGTTTTTTTTTTCAAAATGAGTAGGCAACAAACCTAATCCTACAAATATTATAAACGTGAAAGTTTGTAAGGATGGATGTTTGTTACTCTTTCACGCAAAAACTACTGAACGGATTGAGATGAAACTTTGCAATTATATAGCTTATACATTAGAATAACACATAGGCTATAAATTATAATGACATTGCGTAAATTTTCCACATTATAACAATATAAGTAAGTGTTAAGTAAGTAGGAAAAATTCTGCCATCTGCGAGCTATTCTAGCGTGCACTCCAAGAAATGTCAAAAAAGAACTGTAGAATCGAACAAATGTCAAATCGAATTTTTTGATTTTTTTACTTTAAGGTAGGGCCTCGAAATATCATGCGGGCCCAGCCGCGGGCAAAATCTAGTAATTATATAATTTCAAAATAACTATCTATCAACTATCTTATTAAGTAAACATTTATAGATTTATTTCCTTTTGATACAAAACTAGCGGACATTAGAACTTTATTCAACGATTCCCAAAAAAATACTTTTTGCAATGAGTCACTATAATTCTAAAGGTGCGATTTGTGAGTGTGTATCAAATCGGTCAAGAACGAGAGCTTATAAAGATACAGTTAAACAGATGCGAAGTTTATCGGGGAAATGATACTTTCATTACGAACAAATGAGAACAAAAAACGTCTAAAGTTGCTAAGTGAATTTTAATAACATAAAATCCATTTGACACTTGCACAAAACATTTTCTCTAATTTTTCAGATCGCTTTGTCAACGAATTCAGACCCCAAATTGAATATGATCAGCGGTGGAGGCAACAGCAGGTATTTTAGTATATCTCACCCCTTTAGACTACCACCTTAACCTTTTACCGAATACACTTTCTGCGGAGGACTGCCTCGGTGGCTCAGTGCGGTTAGTGACCCTAACTTCTGGGTCAAAGAGGCGTATGGGTTCGATCCCAACCCAGGGCAAGTTTTTATGTGATGAACATAGGTGTTTGCTTTGTGTCTGGGTGTTATTTAGTTACTATCTATATAAGTATGTATTTTAAAATATGTATATGTAGTATATCAGTCTCTGGCAGCCATATGACAAGCTTTGCTTAGTTTGGGCACAACCCGGACACTCCGCGATTTTTCATACAAAATTTGGTTTTTGCAAAGAATATATAATAATACTACGGTTTGGGGTCAGAGACCGTATGTAAGATGTCCAAAAAAAAAACAATAAAAGAAACAAAAACAAAAACTTTTTGCCACCTTGAAATTGCCATTGAAATTGATACCCGATCGGCAACACCCGAAATTACACGCAGATTTTTTCATACGATAATATTCCTATGTATCATAGACGCAAACAGAATGAATTGAAACACAAACTCACACATTTCATGTATTTTTATACCTATTAGTAACGCTAAAAACTTGCATAAAACATCAAACACACTGCTCGATATGTTTCAATATTGTCAAAAAATGTGCTTTGAATTACCTGAGAGTAACGTTTCTCGAGGAGTGAGCGTAGAACGTAGAAGAACCAAAGTTGCCGACATAGCCCATCTGATTGGCAAGTTGAAGTGGCAATGAGCAGGGCACATAGCGCGGAGGACTGATGACCAATGGAGTCGAGAAGTTCTCGAGTGTACACCACGCACCGGCAAGCGCAGCGTAGGACGTCCGCCCACAAGGTGGACGGATGATTTCATTAAGACCGCAGGGTCGCGCTGGATGCAAGGCGATACCACCCGGTCTTATTAGAGATCTATAGGGGAGGCCTATGTCCAGCAGTGGACGTCCTATGGCTGATGGATAGATGGATGAACATTTCTATTCGCAAAATTTCGCCTCACCCATTTAGACGTGAAACCATGACCATACTTTATGTAGTACTTACTTAGTTTATGTAAGTGGATCGGGTAAAAATAAAAGCTCCACGTAGAACGGCTTTTCGTTTATTTTGAGGAGTTTGTCCGCCATATTGCTGAGAGTACAATGTGACATTTGATCAGTAGTTCAAATGTCACTTGTGTCAACTCATATTGTTGATTCCATAACGATTTCTATGCATTTTCGACGCCATCGTTCTGTGATCAAGTCTTATGATTTTTCTACTTTCGGGCTTTTCTACTTGTTTCATTATTCTAAGATTTCTAAGCGTGAAACCAACTGCGTTACCACTTTGGTATATCTTTAGTTTTTTTTAATAGATGGTGGTTTCATCTGTTTGTGTTCCGATTGCATTCTGCACTGTACTGTATCAGCCTTTTTCTTTTAGTAGTCTACTGCAGGACGTAGGCCTACCCACGAAGGGTGATTGGGCCATATCCATCACGCTGGCCCTGTGCGGGTTGAATCACGATGTTTTCCTTTACCGAAAAGCCAGTGGTGTGAAATTCCGAACATAAATTCCAAAGAACTCATTGCTACAGAACCGGAATTTGAACCCACGACCGCACGATTGTGAGACGGATGTTACTACCTCTAGACCACCATGGCTTCATCACGGTTTCACGGCTTCCGTACTGGTCTAAACTCTAGAGGTAGTGACACCCGCCTTACAATTGCATTCATTGCATTGCAATTGCAATCAAAACGGCTTTGATAAATCATTGTTATACAAAATATTAGTGGATTTAGTCAAATGTCGTTATTTTTCAGATATAAAAGAGTGCACAAGGAGCTACCCAGAGCCAACAGTTTCTTTGAAGACGATAAAGAGCATTCTGACACCGATGGCGGTGACATAGACGAACTAACAACACAGAAGGTAAAAAATTATGCAATTCAATTTGAATAGTGATAAAATACAGAATTAGACATACCTACCCCTTTTTACTACAGGACAAGTAAAAAGACGCCTCACTCCCACCCCTACACTGTCGATTTTCCTTCGATACGTGCGAAGCAGTTTGACTCAACATTTCTGATTCGTATCACTACGGAATGGAACAGTATTCCTGCTTTCCTGTTTCCTAAGAGATATAAGCTAAAGCTTTTGAAGATCAGAGTGAATAGGTATCTTCTGAGTCTGCGTGCTTCATCTTTGGCCACAACGTTACTTACCATCAGGCGAATTGGTTCAAGCGCGGACTTATTCGCGTCAAAAATAAGACATTCAGAATTTAAGAGCGCGGCTTTGTCGGAGGAGCAACTTCCACGTCTTGCGGTCCTCGGCCAGTGTCTTCACCTCCCTGTACGACGTGACACTGAGAAACTAAATAATTGAACATACTCGTATATTATACAGTTTTCAATGTTTTCACGGTTTATTACCAGTGTTACTACCAGGAGTAAGATTTGTAAATTAAATTGTAGTATTGTACCAGTAGTATCCATAGTAATACTACTAAGCAGTCTAGTAGTAGATTTTTCAGGTCAAATTATAGATGTCAAAGTGGCAGCTGTCATATTATAGAATTCATGCTAGCTTTGTATGACAGGTGTCAAAGTGACAGCTGTCAAACTTAAACAATAGTGTTATTAACAAAATTGTATTGCACCCATTAGTAATGAAACATATTTTCCAGCCCATGGACTCTGATGAAAAAATCTACGGCGGCATCGCCGGCGTTACGCAAAGGGTAACGTTATTCAATAATGATATTTTCAACAGGCTTCTTAAAAGTTGATGTCTTAAAATGTGTTGTTAATGTTGCAGGCGGAGCGCCACCATTCCTGGACGGATATACCTCAGAACCAGTGGAATGAGCACGAACCTGGAGCAGAAACCGATAGCAACAGGGTAAAGCACTTTTCTATTAAATTCTCTTCCCACTTCTTCTTCTTTTACGGTTTGGCGTCGTATTGTTGTGCATTTGCCAGTGTCAAGTATAAAGTTTCAATTATTTAAATAATATTTTGTCAAAATAGTCAGTCGTAGTCACGCCATAGTCCAAAAAAGTCACGGTCAAGTCCAAACATAGTCCAAGTCATACCTCAGTAAAGCAGTGGAGACTTTACTGGAGGCGTCTATGGAGTTTTGGTAACATCACGGAACAGCATGGTACGATATTGTATCACTTGCCTACATTATTTTTCCGCGTTCCCGCCAAAACTCCCCACTTCCTCTGCATCACTTAAAAAAAAAAACTTTATTTCACATAAATTTACAAAAGTATGTAAAACTTTATATGAAGTGAGAAGGGAGGAGGGGGTAAAATAATCCATCAGGACAGAGATGATACTTCTATTGATGTAATGTAACGTGCTACGGAGAGGGCTGTACTCGGAGTCTTCTTGTGAGATCGAATCGGGAATGAGGAGTTTCGCAGACAAAACAAAGTTATCGACATAGTCCAGCGGAATAGTAAGTTCAAGGCAGAGCACATATCGCGGAGAGCTGATGGTCGGAGGGGCTGTAAAGTTCTCGAATGGAGATCACGCATCAGCTAGCACAGCGTAGGACATCCACCAACTAGGTGGACCTACGATATAATCAAGACCACGATGGATAGAAGCCGCTTCTAACGAGTCTTATAAGAAATCTATATTGGAGGTCTATGTCCAGCAGTGGATGTCTTACGACTGATGCAATATAACTTGGTATTTCAGGACAATCCTTACAACCAGCAAGACTTCCCCGACCACAACTCAGAATCAGAGAAGCCTTCCAACCTGCAGGCCCTGGTGGATGCTATCGGAAGCCGGATGAGGGATATCGAGAACGTGGTGCAACGCATGAGTGAGAAGGTTCAACAGCCAGTCGAGGAGAACAGAGAGAAAGGGTAAGAGGGTTTTTTTTTCTATCGCGAATAAGTCCGCGCTTGACCAGCAACTCGCCAGATGGTAAGCGACGTTGTGGTCGAAGATGAAGCTCGCAGACCTAGAAGATACCTATTCACTCTGACCTTGAAAAGCTTTAGGTTATATCTCTCAGGAAACAGGAAAGCAGGAAGACTGTTCCATACCCTGGCGGTACGAATCAGAAATGCAATTGGTTCTTAGCATTGACGTTGTCATTGTCGACAAAAACTTTTTCTGGAAATACCTAAAGATTTTTTTTAAAAAGGGTTGCATACCGGGAGTGCCGGAAGAAGTGAAAACTTGAACAATTAAAGTACTATCAGTGGTAAAATACAATATCGCACACTCGCGCAAACGCCCTGCGCCGCTTAAACGAAACAGCAGGAGTAGGAATACATTTTCGCAGCGCGGTAGAAAAAGAGGGGGGTATTATTTCCTCTCCTACGCCGCGCCGGTCTACTCTCCCTCCATCTTATATAATATCCATCCATCCATATATATATAGCGGGGAATTCGCTATGTCCAGCAGTAGAGGTCCTATGATGAATGGATGGATAATAAGTTGACCACTAACTCGTTTGATGCATTAATGTTCCTTTTGTAATCAGAGACTAACTGCTACTGCTAAATTGTGATATGTCTATGAGAAAATATGGAAGACAGGTTTAAAAGATTCTTTGGTTCAGGAAAGGGGCAGAAGATGAGGCATCCCAGATGCAACACAAGGCCGAAGATATGAAGGAAACCGGGAAGGCGAAAAAACCGACCACCGACGAGCATTACAAACGGTAACACTTAAAGGATGATTTATATACCTACTAGACGACCCGCCCCGGCTTCGCACAGGTGTATTATACATATGAGGGGTCCAAAAGCAAACCTGCCACTGTCCAATTAGGCCAAAATTTTACTATTAATGCCATCTTGTAGATTTTTTAAACACTAATATTGTCGTTACTTCGGTTTAGTTTCAATGTAGGCACTGTCCCATAGAAAAACACGTATTTCTATCGAAATAAGATTCAAAATCGACACTGTCCTATGTAACATTAGATTCAAAGCTGTCACTGTCCTATTTGGCCAATCAACGGGCTCCATTCTTACACCGGCAATATGGCCGTGCCGTTGTTTTCCTAAGCGTTTATGACACTGTCCAGTGTTTTAGATTCAAATGTGTCTTTGTCCCTGAGTAAGAAACAAAAACGCTACTGTCCTTATTAATAACTAGCTTTTACCCGCGGCTTCGCCCGCGTTATATATTGATTTTGGCTAATGTTTATGTCGGCTGCGAAACCTAACCTAAGCGACAGACATCAAAATACCTTAGAGGAATGCTTTTGTTGGTTTAGTTACGGTTGGAGTGTATATACAACCCTCCTGTGTATTCCCGCCTTGTCGTGGCGGGGGAGGTCTAAGGCAGCTGAAAAGGCGGCGCTCGAAGTCTCCCTCTTATTTGGGTCTTTCCCCCCAAGGCAGCTTAGAGGCCGGCACTCGTTGTTCAGCCGCTTTTAACTAAAGCAGCTGAGAGTATGGCCGGTAGGTTGCCTGCCTTATGAGGAGTGTTGCTTCTGAGGCGGGCTGCAGTGCCGCTCTTGCAACGCTGCAGCCGAGGATTAGGGGCTGCGGTGGGATGGAACTGGTTGTGTGGGTGCCGCCACCTACCCTACCTTCCGCTAGGCCGTCAACCTATTGGCAGACACAGCTGGGCTGCAGGGGAAGAGAAGTGTCGGTATCGCGATGGCCGTTCTCACTGCCCTCTGCAGTTGAAGAGGCAGGCGCTGGGCTACTATGACTGACCCGTTGCACTGGGACCAGGGCGTTGGAATGCTGTCCGACGCTCAGTGCTGGTTAGTCCCGAGTGGTGGATGACGATGTGTCTTGTGCTCCGAAACACTCCGTCAGTATGACGGGAGCGCAAGCTCCGTTATGGAACCCGAGTCTGGGCTAGCGCTCTTGAGTGCCGCGAAGGAGAGCGAAAAATGTAGGAACGTCCTAAACTTGAAATAACAGGTTATTTCTGGCGCTTAGATGGCTGCTACCGCAGCCCGGTCGCTTAGTTTTTATCCTATCCTACGGGAACTGTTAAAAGTTTTTGGAAAAAAAGTGGCCCATGTCACTTTTCGTCTTTTCGTCAAACTATATTCATGCAATAAGCCGAGGCAATCCGTTGCTCCGTCGCTGAGAAAAAGTTATTGTCTTATCCTACGGGAACCGCAATTTTTTCGGAATGGAAAGTATCCTATGTCACTTTCCGTCTTCCAAACTATGCCCACCCCAAAAATCAAGTCAATCCGTTGCTCCATTGCTGAGAAACAGTTATTGTCCTATCCCATGGGAATCACGAATTTTCTCGGGATAAAAAAGTATCCTATTATCATTTTCTGTCTTTTAAACCATAGGTATCCATACCAAAAATCAAGTCAATCTTTTGCTCCGTTGCTGCGTCAAAGAGGAACAAACCAACAAACTTTTCGGATTGATAATATTAAAGTAGGTATGATGATTCTGTACCATAAAGGTAGAATAAAGAAACATGTTAAACCTCTAATGATAGTGGATTTAAAAATATTTTTAATGTCAGACAAAATGACGGCATGGTATTAAACGTCATAGTAACATGTGGCATGCAGAGGGAAAAAAACATTTTATCCAATTTTAATGTCAGTTGTCATTTTCAATCCATACTTTATTTCCTCTTCAAGGGGATATAATGGTGGAAAAACAATTTGTCCCCTTGACATGCTACCTGTGATTTATAAAAGTCTGCAGACAATGTCACCTGTCATCTGTCACGTTTCGCTGTGACGTTTCGTTAATCCATACATAGAGGAATTAATCACTTAGCGTCTTTGTGATAGTGGCGACAGTTTTGCTTTCGATAGTTTTTGTCCTGTCCTACAGGAACTATGCATTTTTTTGCTTAACGTCTAACGCTTAGCATCTAAAATTCGACGCGCTTGGTTTTGCTCTTGAGTCTCAGCAGTTCTTTGTGCTGCGTGATGCTCGGCATCTAAAAGTCGCCGCGCTTGACTTTCTCCTTAAGTCTCAGCAGCTCTCTGAGCTGCGTGACGCTCAGCATCTAAAATTCGACGCGCTTGGTTTTTTGCTCTTGAGTCTCAGCAGTTCTTTGCGCTGCGTGATGCTCAGCATCTAAAAGTCGCCGCGCTTGACTTTTAACTTCAGTCTCAGCAACTCTCTGAGCTGCGTGACGCTCAGCACCTAAAATTCAACGCGCTTGGTTTTGCTCTTGAGTCTCAGCAGTTCTTTGCGCTGCGTGGCGCTCGGCATCTAATGTCAAGCGCGTTTAAGTGTGCTCTTCAGACTCTTGGCTTCTAGCAATTTTATTTACGCGAGCTCCGCTAGAACTACGCGCTAGATTCGGTTTGCGTTTTGTAGGCATACGTATTAGAATGAAAACTACGTAATTAAACTGATAAAATACATGTAACCTTCTCTAAATTTTACAGGAAAAGATTGATTGACGTTGACATTTGCAACTTGAGCAGCCTTGAATGGGCATTGGGCATAGAGAATGTAATTTGGAAAGTCAAGATGCAAATTACCACTTGTCATGGTAGAAATAAAGTTTTTTCTTCTAAGATTCTAGCCAATGCGTTTTCATCCCCCCTTTTCAACCCTTCAAAACTACTTTTTCGAATCAAAAAGTAGCCTATGTCCTTTCTCAGGCTCTAGACTATCTGTGTACCAAATTTCATTCAAATCGGTTCAGTAGTTTTAGCGTGAAAGCGCGACAGACAGACAGACAGACAGACAGAGTTACTTTCGCATTTATAATATTAGTAAGGATGGTAAAAATTTAAACATTTTTGTAATAATAATTACACCTAGATGTGTTACATAAAAGTTAAAAATTAAAACATGTGACAAATAATTATAACACTGAAAATATATGAGAAATCGAGCATTTGATCACATTTTCGGTGTTTTGACAAATTTAGGAAGCATGGACAGTGTCATGTTTGCTTTTGGACCCCTCATATAAACCTTCCTCTTGAATCACTCTATCCATTAAAAAAAACCGCATCAAAATCCGTTGCGTAGTTTTAAAGATTTAAGCATACAGACAAACAAACAGACAAAAATAGCGACTTTATTTTATACTAGCAGCGCCCCGCGGTTTTACCCGCGTTGTGCCCGTTCCCGTGGGAATTTCGGGAATTTTTATACATATAAACCTTCCTCTTGAATCACTCTATCCATTAAAAAAAACCGCATCAAAATCCGTTGCGTAGTTTTAAAGATTTAAGCATACAGACAAACAAACAGACAAAAATAGCGACTTTATTTTATACTTACTATGTAATAAGGAAGGATATTAGGACGGGACCGGGCGCGGGACGGGCCGGACGGGACCCGTACGACGCACGTTCTATACATTTTAGGGGTGGCCTGCGTACGACCCACGTCCGACGCCCGGACGGGGCCCATCCGGGCTTTTACACAAATTGTATGGAACATGAATCGTACGTGCGTCGTACGGGCGTCATACGGGCCCCGTCCGGGCCAGTCCCGCGCCCGCCACGTCCTAAATTTAAATCATCCCTAAAGCCGACTTCACACACTTGGCAAACAACAGCAAAAAATTTAACAATTGTTTGAATTACCATTTTTTAAATCGATAGATAACGTTGAACCCTCTTAAAACGCACCATCGATTTCCGAGTAAACTTTTTCGTGTAGGTATAATTAGTTTTCGCAAAAAATGGCGAAACCGCCTTCCATCGTGTACAAAATTCAACTTAACTTAATAAAACCATATACTCGTACCTAACTTAACTATTAATTTTTAAAAATTCAAACTGGTATCTTCACCAAACGCTAAGCATCCCAGCTGACTGAATCCGGGTATTGTTGTACACCGACATGACAACGTAATACCAAAAATTCAGCTTTTAGAAAGTACCTAGTTGCATTTTTTGCGCTTATCCTCGGGCTATATCTACTAGTTTGAATTTAATTTATACTTTATTTATCCTAGTATGGTGCACAGGTTCTCAATACGCAACCGCGGCAGCAAGTACCTCCACGGACTGGAGTCGACCACGGACAAGCCCCTGTTCCTCGAAGAAAGCAACAGCAACGGCTACTTCAGCGACGCCAGCAACAGCGTGCTGCGCCGGTCGAACGGACCCAAGGTAGTCTGAATCCCTTGAGCAAATATCTATACAGGGTTATTTCTAATCAATTAGCATCCTTTTAGGGGCTTATTCTGTACATCAAAACTAACAACTTTTGTTCAAGCCCCTAGAAGGATGCTAATTGATTAGAAATAACCCTGTATATAATACGTAGCGGGCAGGCTTTTTAGTTAATCGTAAGGCGATTGCAAGCCAACTACAACGCCGCGCGATGCCAAAGTGCTCGGTTACGAGCACTATAATTAGGTGACATATAGTCGAGATTCGAAAAAACGGGTCATGGAGCAGATCTGATGATGGAGTCGGAAGTTGTCCATAGCTCCATAGGTCCTGTAGGTACTAAACAAGATAGACCCGTCGTGATTGGGCTCGTTTTACTTAATTGTCTTAGCTACATGATATCCAGGTTCTCAAAAGCTTGTATTTTTTAAAAGTTATAATTTCATAATTATTTATTTCATAATATTTTCAGTGCGTGATTAGACATAGACAGCTTTTTAGTCCCGTAGTACATAATAGTAGTTTATGCAACTGTCATATAATGAAGGGTATTAAAACACGAGTATGGGTTTCATAATAGTAACGAGTGTTTTAATACCCGTGTTATATGCAGTTGCATACACTACTTTATCTTCACTAATAAAAAAATAATAAAAAAAACATATTGCGAAACATTAAATTCACGCGTACGTGTATTGTCACAGTGAACTTGGAGCTGCGCGCGCAGGGCCAATCAGGAGCGAGCGCGCGATGTTATAATGAGA
Source organism: Hypomecis atomaria (assembly GCA_964007245.1). Taxonomy (NCBI): domain Eukaryota; kingdom Metazoa; phylum Arthropoda; class Insecta; order Lepidoptera; family Geometridae; genus Hypomecis; species Hypomecis atomaria. The sequence goes on along the minus strand of OZ023308.1, from coordinate 7,778,657 downwards.
TAATATTTTACGATATCGATGTGGGTATTATAACATCATGTGAAATTGCTTAAATTGAGTGTTTTGTTGTCTGCGCTATAACAGTAGTCATTATAAGTCAAGTATTGGAAACATAAGAAGAATGTTACAACATTAGTGTAGATAAAAACAATTATGAACCAAATTGCATGAAATACTATACAGGGTTATTTGCTTAGCCGAAACGGGGTGATTCAGACCATTATTACAAACAATTTTTACAATGGGCCAACCCAAAAGTAGAGAATAAAATTCAGCTGTTTCAGACAAAATCGCAACTCATAATCGACAAAATGTAAGCATTTCGGCTTAGTACAGGGTAAGCAAATAACCCTGTATAATATTTTTTATCAACAGGAGCCCGTTCAAACCTACATGGCGCCGGTGGAGACTCAGCGCAGGTCAGACAAGGTCGACGTGGACGAGGACAAGAAGCGGAAGAAGCACCAACACAAAAAGAAGAAGGGCAAACACCACAAAAAACGCCACCCCAAGAAAAGGTATCCATCCATCAGCCATAAGAAGTCCACTGCTGGACATAGGCCTCCCCTATGGATCTCCAGTAAGACCGGTTGGTAGCGGCTTGCATCCAGTGCGATCCTGCGGTCTTAAAGAGGTCATCCGTCCACCTTGTGGGTGGACGTCCTACGCTGCGCTTGCCGGTACGTGGTCTCCACTCGAGAACTTTTCGACCACATCGGTCATCAGTCCTCCGCGCTATGTGCCCTGCCCATTGCCATTTCAACTTGCCAATCCGTTGGGCTATGTCGGTAACTTTGTTTCTTCTACGGATCTCCTCATTTCAGACTCGATCTCGCAGAGAGACTGCGAGCATAGCTCTCTCCATAGCTCGTTGGGCTACTTGGAACTTACTAATAAGGCCCATACTGATTCAGATAGAGTGATTCAAGAGGAAGGTTTATATGCATAATAAACCTGTGTGAAGTCGGGGCGGGTCTCTAGTTTATTATAAGTATATTCGGCTTACAACAGGTAGGTATAAGGCGAATTAACTTATTATAACACACTAGCGACCCGCCCCGGCTTCACACATATTGTGTATTATACATATAAACCTTACTCTTGAATCGCTCTCCGCTGTTCGTCTGTCTGTCTGTCACCAGGCTGTATCTCATGAACCGTGACAGCTAGAACGTTGAAATTTCACAGATGACGTACTTCTGTTGCCGCTATAACAACTAGCAATTAGCAACTAGCTAGCAACAGGTATCTACTAAAAACTGAAAAAAAAAACCGGCCAAGTGCGAGTCGGACTCGCGCACCGAGGGTTCCGTACAAACCTTAGGTTTACAAAGTTCGTTCATTACGACAAAAAAAGTAATAAGTTTATATTTATTAAAAAATATATATTTTGTAATGTAACTAAAAATTTAACGTTTTCGGAATTTTTCCTTTATGTGTGCTATAAAACGTTGCTTCATGCCAAATTTCAAGATTCTAGGTCGACTGGAAGTACCCTTTAGGTTTTGATTCCCTTGCGAGTACTTGTGAGTTTCAAAATTTGCGGCTTAAACGGCTGTATCTTTTGATTGCGTTGGCTTAGAAGTTTGATTTTTTCACAGCTTCAAGGGACAGTAGACCTGAGTAATTGATATAAATTTCAGCTTCATACCTCCACGCGTTCCTGAGAAAAAGGGTCTTGACAGACGGACAACAAAGTGATCCTATAAGGGTTCCGTTTTTTTCCTTTTGAGGTACGGAACCCTAAAAATATATGAGGGGCTCCCATACAAGAAACTAGAATTTTTAGCCGTTTTTCGCTCGATATTAATAACGGTTACAGGTAGATGCTTGAAATATTTACAGAATATTTAGTTAAATATTCGCTTTAAAAATAAAAAAATAAACTAAATATTTAAGGGGGCTCCCATACAAGAAACATGTTTTTCGCTCGATATTAATAACGGTAACAGGTAGTAGACGCTTGAAATATTCACAGAATATTTAGTTAAATATTCGCTTTAAAATAAATAAATTAATGAAAATCCTTACATAGTATAAAATAAAGTCACTATTTTCGTTTGTTTGTTTGTATGTACCTACCTATGCTTAAATCTTTAAAACTACGCAACGGATTTTGATGCGGTTTTTTTTTAATGGATAGAGTGATTCAAGAGGAAGGTTTATATGTATAATACACCTGTGCGAAGCCGGGGCGGGTCGTCTAGTAGTATATAAAATAAAGTCGCTATTTTCGTTTGTTTGTTTGTTTGTCTGTATGCTTAAATCTTTAAAACTACGCAACGGATTTTGATGCGGTTTTTTTTAATGGATAGAGTGATTCAAGAGGAAGGTTTATATGTATAATACACCTGTGCGAAGCCGGGGCGGGTCGTCTAGTAAAATATAAAGGAGTCTTCCATACCTACTGTACGGAACCCGTTGTGCGCGAGTCCGACTCGCACTTGGCCGACTCCAATTTTTACAAAGATATTTTCATTTCAGGTTCAACAGACTATCTTCAGTGGAAGTGGACAAAAACGTAGTCTCACTAGAAGACAGCAGTGCGACGGCTCAATAACTTAAGATGTATTTTAGAGGTCGAATCATACAACTTGGCGGCTGTTATGTTAGCTACAACCTGCGGATAACCCAATCCGCACGCAGCAGTTACAATACAACAACACTTTATTGACACCAACAAATAAGAAAAACATAACAAAATACACAAAGACAGAAAAGGCACAAAAGGCGGTCTTATCGCTAAAAGCGATCTCTTCCAGACAACCTCTCTTGGATGCCGGGAAACGTATAGACGACAAGTACGGTGTAAACGTAAAAAATTAAAGATACTAACTAAAAATTTTTAATAAACAATAAAATAAACTACGAGTACATAATAATAGCCATACGAGTACATACGTCTAATAATACGTACAATAAAAATAAACATACTTAGATACATAAATATCACTACATAGTATAAAACAAAGTCGCTTCCCGCTGTCTGTCCCCATGTATGCTTAAAACTACGCAACTCATTTTGATGCGGTTTTTTTAATAGATAGAGTAATTCAAGAGGAAGATTTGTATGCATTATACACCTGTGCAAAGCCGGGGCGGGTCGCTAGTAATAAGTACAAATAAATTAATAACGAAGAGTGATATGAGTATCAGTCAGAGAGAGCTTTGTGAGATAATGTTGCTGAACATGGGCCTTGAAAGATTCAACGCTCTGTGCAGGTCTGATGGTCACAGGAAGGTTATTCCAGAGAAACTGTTAAGTGAACTTCAGTCAGGATTGGGCTATCCGCAGCTTGTAGGCCTCGTAGCTAACATCACAGCGGCCAACTTGTATGATTCGACTTATACTTACCGTGCATACCAATCACAGTTTTAGGCCTCGTATAGGCATTTGAAGGATCTAGCCACGGGAGAAGCCTTTAACAATATTAAACTAAGCGCCACCAAATTGGCGGATGAGAAGTTATGCGCAGAACGCTGCGCAAAATCCGAAATGTAGGTATGCGCGGGAGCCAGAGAGACTCGCACCGGGGCACACCCGCCCGCCAACCTCATGCCTCCCGCGCGCTCCCTACGCATTGTGCACACATGCGAATAATTAGCGAATCACGGCGAAGTGTCATCTGCGGCTAACTTCTCATCCGCCGACTTGTGTGGCGTTTAGTATACCGCAAGATTGTGAGTGTTCTAAACGTAACCCTGTATAGAAAAATCACTGAAAGTGGGAAATTTTATTAAGAGGGAACTTATTTGATAAATGGCTAAGTCTTTCACAGTTATTAATTTTCTAAATATTCAATTGTAAATTTAAAAGTTATGAACAAAAAAGACTTAGCCATTTTTCGATGTTAGAATTAAAACAATTTATTCATATCATTGTGTTTTATTTGCATACGAATTCAACTTAAATTTAAGACACTAAAGAAATGCAATACTTGAATACTTGAACGAAACTTACATTAAAATAGTTTTCTAGTAACTTCACGTTCACGTAGATACAATTAAAGAATAAAAATTATATATTTTTGTTAAATAAAACAGATTCACAGAAAGTTTCAAACATTTCTGTTACCAAACAATATACAGGGTTATTCAGACATACCATACTAAACCCTAAAGGAGTAATTCAGACTATTTTTATGAGCAATTTTTAATACGGAGCCAAACCGGAATTCGAGAAAAAAAACCAGCTGTTCAATACAAAATCGCAACGCAGTATAGACAAAAGCTAAGAAAAAACGTATTTTTTTTTCGAATTTCGGGTAGGCCCCATAGTAAAAGTTCTTCAAAGTGATCATCTGAATCACCCCTTTTTCAGCTCAGTATATTAAATCTGAATATATCAGAAAATTTTACGATAACATTGTTGTTCTTGTACATCCTGTATAAGAAAAACAATGTTATCGTAAACTTTTCTGATATATTCAGATTTAATAGAATTATATATTTCTAAACAATTAGCATCCTTTTAGGGGCTTATTCTGTACATCAATACCAACTTTAGTTCTGCGACTTTTGACAAAACTAAAAAAAAATCAGCTGTTCCATACATTTTGTCGAGTTTTTGTTCAAAAGTTTTTAGTTTTGATGTACAGAATAAGCCCCTAAAAGGATGTTAATTGATTAGAAATAACCCTGTTTAGTGAGTAACATAAAAGAACATTGTCCATATAATTATTTTATAGTTTTTTACATTTCATAAATAATTACTATAAAATACAGTTAATGTACGCTTTAAACATGTACGCTTCCAACTATTCAAATCTTTGTAGACCATTTTTACTAAGGGCTTTTTCTCGTATAATTTGTAACTGCGTAGCGTACCGTACGCTTCATGTCATTCAAAACTCGTCTTTTTGGTAATTTTCAATAATCTCTCAATCAGTTTTTATTCAAACGTAGTATAGTTTTCATTCGTGTACGTGTTAGCCAACCGTACGGTTTCGCATGTTACTGCCGCTATCCACCAATCAAACTTGAAACTAAACAGACCAGCGATACAGTTCATGTACGCTTCGCACAACTTTACGTTTTCGACATTCAAGGCAATTTCAAACTCGCCCCAACGAGACAATATGAGGTACCTCAAATCCTCTTCCCACCTTTTTCACTTTTATCACAAAAGTATATCCACGGTACAGAAAATTAGATAATCCATTGTCCCATGGCACAAAACCGTCAACAGCCGAGCAGTACAACGCGTAAGCCGGCGATGTCAAAAAGAAATCTGTTTTCAAAGCTTTTATTCTACTCCTATGTACTACCGATTCTGTCCCCCAATCGAGTAGCTTGACTTTCGCTTGGTTTTCCATAACATTCAAAATAATAGCTCGCTCGTAGAATGGACTAGAATCATCCTCGACCCCAGCAAGCGTACCCGAACTGAAATCTTTGTCTGTAATACTCGGTACAGATTTGCAGAAGTTAGTAAAGTCAGCACGATTTCGTAAGTACTTCTTGTACGCTGACGTAGGAGTGACATAAAAAGAGTTGAGGGAAGTACCGGACTGTACCCTGACCTTTAGAATTTCGCCTTTACTTAATTCTATATGTTGATAGCTTAGTTTCGGTTGGCTAGGATAGTCTACAGTCATAGCGTTCCACCCTTCGCGAAAATTGCCAGATAGAAACGTGTAATGCGTAAGCGCTAGTAACGTAGCTATATCATCAGGATTACTATTATAAACTACAATTCTTAATTTGTCGACAGACTTTCCACGAATGACAATACTAAGCTTTTCATTCCCCATGTAAAATGTGAATGCATCTATAGCTTCTTTGGTGAAATTTGGTCCGATCGGTGCGCAAGAATCGAGTTCACAATGTTGTACTAAACTTGGAGTATGAATTGCTTCATCACTAGCTGGATAGAAAATTCTGTCTATTGACACGTCCTTTTCTATAAAACCGCGATCAAGCGCATATATAACACTTTTTTTGTCTTCGTCTACGTTTTGAATTACACCTCTGATATGTTCGTCTAAATTAGTCTCGAAATATTTGTTTACGTCAGGATTTTCGCTTTTGAATATGACAACACTGTTCTCTTTCAGATGTTCGGTTTGTATGGGGTTGCCAGGTTTGCTTAATGTTGCCAGGTGGTAGATAAAAGGTGACGGTATGATGTAAAAACTGTGAGGATCTATTAAGTAGGTTGGCTTTGCGTAAAAATGATCTCCGATCTCGAAATACAGTAGAGACATTTCGTTGAAAAGATCTTCGAACGTTTTGTCTTTCCGTGTTGCCATTTTAGAAATTTGTGGAATCATTTTAATCATTTTACTGTTTGAAACTTTCGTAATATCAAAAAAGTTTTCTGACATTTTTTGTTAAGATATTGTACTTTTTTTGAGATTATTTTAAACAATGCTACAATCACTCCACATAGAAATCTTTAATTAGAATATCTGACTGTCTTTTTCTCTTTTTTATTATTATGCTGTACTAAGCAAGTTTACAGAAAACTTTATACAATTTAAATATTTTTTTGTATCTAAAGCTGCTGCTTCCTTAAGATCTATAACTTAAAACTTACAAGAGTGTAGGTATAGTTTATACCACATTTTCTATGACCAGCTTCTCGGTTTTGTACATGTCTCCAATCGCAGCCTGAAATTAAAGAAATAATCCTTGTTTAATTGAAATTATAAGAATAATTATTTTTCGCAAAATATCGCAACAGCGACTACCACCGAGTACAGAATTCGAATATTTTGCACGAATCGATGTGACATCCATGGACATTATTGTTGATTTATCAGAAACGGCTTAGGTGATTTCGATAAAATTTAAATGGGATCACCTCGGAAGTATTTTCTTTCAAACAAAAAAAAAATTAAATCGTTCCACAATTGGCGAAAATATTGATGAACATAAGGTGAAATAGCCAGTTCACGACCACTTAGTGGACTAGTAATCATTGAAGTGACATTATTCACTATAATGATATTGTTTTAACTAAAAATATATAAATTATGTTGTGTTATCCAGTGCGGGTTGGTGGATTCACATACGCCATAGAATTTCTTCTACGGACGTATGCAGGTATGCCACACGATGTTTTCCTTCACCAAAAAGCCAGTGGTGTGAAATTCCGTACATCAATTTTAAAGAACTCATTGGTACGGGACCGGGATTTGAACCCACAACCTCACGATAGTAAGGGCGGTGTCATTACCGCTAGACCACCACGGCTTTACTACTCCAGTAGCTTAGCTTAATAAGTGTTATATTAGGCTATTACCTGTCGCCTCACAATAAGGAGATTTTCTTTGGCGAAAGCAAATTCTTTCTTTACCAGTTTTGGGTCCGTCAACACTTTGTTTTCTTTGAATGCATCCCGAACGCGCCTCAGGGCGTACTCTCTAAAAAGAAAAGAAGAAACTGACCTTTGGAATTTTAAAATAATACCTTAATAAAGGGAACTTAGCCTATTTGTTATTTAGGGTTAGACTGTATCTATATTGTTCACAGAAATACTAGAGGGATAAAGTAGTTAATCGAGAAAATCTAAAAGAGATGCATTGTTTAAATAAAATAATAACATAAGGTCAATTACACATCAGCAATATGTCAAAGGAAATCATAATAATCGGCCAAGTACGAGTAGGACTCGCGCACGAAGGGTTCCGTACTGTATGGGAAAAACCCTTAAATATTTATTTTATTTTAATTGAATTATTTATTATTGAATTGAATAACGAAATATTCTGAGAATATTTCAAGCATATACCTGTTACCGTTATTAATATCGAGCGAAAAACGGTTAAAAGTTCAGGTTTGTTGTATGGGAGAACTTAAATATTAAATATTAATTTTATTCGGTTTTTAGTATTTGTTGTTCTTTCGGCAACAGAAATACTTCATGTGTTAAAATTTCAGCTTTCTAGCTATAACGGTTCATGAGACACAGCTTGAAGACAGACAGACAGACGGACGACGGAGTCTTAGTAATAGGGTCCCGTTTTTACTCTTTGGGTACGGAAAAAAAAAATTATATATTAGTCATAAAAAAGCCCTAAAAATTATATATTAGTCATAAAATTTGTTTTGTAGTTGAACCTTTCTAGATGAGTTGCATTCAATTGCTATGCCATCGCCAAATGATTATGAAGCAGCTGGTTTATTTTTCTTGTTTTCCGAGTTAACCCCATAGTAAAAGTTATTTATAATAATGACCTAAATCATCCCTTTTGGTTTAGAACACTGTTTCTGAATAACCCTATATGTAGGTTTTTTTTCAACCTACAGTGTACCACTCCTGGGCAAAGGAGCCCCATTTCCTTCCATGAGTCATGATACATCGCAATCTCTTGCCGCCCCCTCTCGAATGAGTCAAAATCGTCACGCCAGCGTTTCTTGGGTCTTTCTTCTTTTTAAGTAGATTATTGCATTTAATTTTCTAACTCGTAAAGTGAAGTGTACAGAAAATGTTGGGTATTGTGCAGCTTGCAGCTAACATCACAGTCACCAAGAAGTTTCATGCGGGCTCTCAGGTGTTACTCCCTGACCTAGCATCCATAGCATGATAAATAACTAGGAAGACAATTTGTCTATTTGCCAATAGAGGTCCACACAGGTACTTAGTTCTTCAAGTTAATCTTTGTTTTTGAGAAATGTAAACATTTTGGCTCAGGTGTACTTTATGACAGTTGGCAAAAGGGGTAGGGGAGGGTGGGGGAATAGAGGGAGGAGAGGGACAGCATCCCTTGGGGTGAGGGGTTATGGACACGGATCATTTAACTTGGAATGGCTGGAGTAAAATCTTGTATTTGAAAAATTTATCTCGGAAAGGGGGGAGTCTCAAGGCAGAAAGCACCTTCCCCCCACACACCCCACCCCGTCCCAAACCCTTTTTAGCAATGGTACAAAAGTGTTTTTGCCATAGTAAGATAATTAATTTTAAAAAATCATATTTCTGAAAGGGATTGATAATTGATAATATTGCTGCCACCCTCAATCACCCACCCTCCCCTTCCCTTTTTGCAAACTGTCATAATGTAAGCCATAGCCACCAATGCTGACTAAAGCTCACATAACAGCTGCGCAAGCAATGGATTTTGCGCAGCTTTTAGCTAACTCAGCTGCCATGTTTGATTCGACCTATACCTATTTAGTTTATTGAATCAGGCGTTACTTTGCGGAAGTTCATCTTCAAATTCTTGTTTTGAATAAATATTTAGTGTATTTCCGCTCTTTCAACACAACAAAACACACTAAACAAAGACAGAGCGGAAATACACTAAATATTTATTCAAAACAAGAATTTGAAGATGAATTTGAAGATGAAACAAGAATTTGAAGATATTTACTTCGTTTCTCAGATAAACTTGGTGGATAATGGATATTTGTAATAGTACACAACAAGTTCAGTCATTGGCAGCTCTTAAAACAATCACGTTTGGTTAATTGCATAAGAAATTATCACAATTCAAGGACTTCACTTCACAAGCAAATCTGTAAGACAAGTAGGTACCTATTTATTTCGAGCATTTAGATTAAGTAATTACCGAAAATCTTCACCTTAGATTCTGAACAATAACAAAACAACATTTGAGTTTTGTCCAATTTATTAACAAATAGGTAAATAATATGCCAGCAATGAAATACAAATATAAGGGGCGTGCTAGGTCAGTACTGGATAACGTACGACAATATTAGTTTTAAGACAGAGTAGCGATTTCATTGTGGTAAAAGAAAAATAAAATGATTTATAGGTTATGTCAGTCAATTTACCTGAAATTGTAGTTAGTAAACTTCTGAGACTCCCTCAACAGCGACTTGTAAATGTTCAAAACTTGAGACTTCGCGACACCTGAAGACATGATTAACACTTTCTGAACAAGAGATCAATTTCACAATAATTTCAATTCAAATTGAATTTTCGGATGTAAATAAGAATACGTTCCGTACCTACGTAATCTACTATGCTTGCTTTTGTTGTCTATGTATTTCACCGGTAAACAATGTTTATATACTTAGTTTTCTTGTAATATAGGTATCAATTAAATAACTGGTTCTAGAAGATTGTAAATAAACACTTACTGAAAAACAGCCTAGCTTCTTCAAAAACAGCTAGTTAATTAAAAGAATCAAATCACGCTAAAACTACACAAGACTCGTCGCCTGCCTGATTGATTATTTTCATTTCATTTCATTCAATTTCAATAGAGGTGGGCGTTGATTCAACGAACTACTTTTTTCAACGGCTTTTTAATCGTCAACGCATTAACTGTTTTCTAATGGCGTGGCCACATTATCGCCCTACGGCGAATCTTCGTCACTGGGGGCTCATTCACTAATTCAAACGGTATTAATTGGTTGTTCACGATTTGAACTACTACCTGAAGCTGGGCACACACGCTGCGATGATCGCATCTATTCATCAGATCAGTCCAGCGAGGTCCTGATATAGTTACATTGCCGGTAGGTAGTTATTGAGGAATCAAAATGACACCCCTATTTTAATCGAAAAAATTGATTTAACAAAAAAATTATTGGCATCAAAGTTGTAGAAAATCAAATTTTAAACAACTTTTGTTCCTATAACTTCTGCTGAAAAATTGAAATAACACAAGTTATTGAAGAAATGAAATGGCACAACCGGCTATTTGAAAAAAATATCGATCCTACAAAAAGTTAATGGGAACTAAAGTTGTAGAAAATCAAATTTTAACCATTTTTTGTTCCCATAACTTCTGCTGGAAAATTGAAATAACACAAGTTATTGAAGAAATGAAATGGCACAACCGGCTATTAGAAAAAAATATCGATCCTACAAAAAGTTAATGGGAACTAAAGTTGTAGAAAATCAAATTTCAAACAACTTTTGTTCCCATAACTTCTGCTAGAAAATTGAAATAACACAAGTTATTGAAGAAATGAAATGGCACAACCGGCTATTTGAAAAAAATATCGATCCTACAAAAAGTTAATGGGAACTAAAGTTGTAGAAAATCAAATTTCAAACAACTTTTGTTCCTATAACTTCTGCTGAAAAATTGAAATAACACAAGTTATTGAAGAAACAAAATGGTACAACCAACTATTAAAAAAAAATATCGATCCTTCAAAAAGTTGATGGGAATCAAAGTTGTAGAAAATCAAATTTTAAACAACTTTTGTTCCCATAACTTCTGCTGTAAAATTGAAATAATACAAGTTATTGAAGAAATGAAATGGTACAACCAACTATTTAAGAAATTATCGATCCTGCAAAAAGTTTATGGGAATCAAAGTTGTAGAAAATCAAATTTTAAACAACTTTTATTCCGATAATTTCTGCTGAAAAATTGGAATAACACAAGTTATTGAAGAAACAAAATGGTACAACTAACTATTTAAAAAAAGATCGACCCTACAAAAAGTTGATGGGAACAAAAGTTGTTTAAAATTTGATTTTCTACAACTTTGATTCCCATCAAGTTTTTGTAGGATCGATTTTTTTTAAATAGTTGGTTGTACCATTTCATTTCTTCAATAACTTGTGTTATTTCAATTTTTCAGCAGAAGTTATAGGAACAAAAGTTGTTTAAAATTTGATTTTCTACAACTTTGATGCCAATAATTTTTTTGTTAAATCAATATTTTTCGATTAAAATAGGGGTGTCATTTTGATTCCTCAATGATCTGATGAATAGATGCGATCATCGCAGCGTGTGTGCCCAGCTTCAGGTAGTAGTTCAAATCGTGAACAACCAATTACTACCGTTTGAATTAGATGAATGAGCCCCCAGTGACGAAAACTTCGCCGTAGGGCGCAGATGTAGCCATAGCATAAAGGGCCTGATCCACGTATAGAAGACTTCGACGGTATGAAGGTCTTTACGTTTCATTTGACACTTTTCTGTTTTGCAGCTTACCGATTCTTTTAAAATAGCAGTGTTCAGTATTAAAGTGGTGCGTGAAAAAAATACATCATACTTTCTTTAGTTAAAATTATCAATTTGACGTAACGCTTTAGTACTGGACACGGCTTTTTTTTAAAAGAAACGGAAAACTGCAAAATAAATAATATTAAATGAAATGTCTTTTAAAAACGCCTGGGAAATCACCACCAATTAGATAATTAACTAACTTACCCAGCCAATACTAAGCCTGGAAAAACTACGAAGGACGGACAATTCATTTAAAAACGTTTTCAAATATCTTCAACGACTTCAACCATCTATAATTGTTTTAGTCGATTAATTTAAAAAACATTAATATAATACTAAAGGTGTTCCCAACGGCTAAAATCGCGAAATCGAATATATTATTGAATATGCGAAAATAAAATCGCCTAATATTTTATCTGCTATAATATTTTTAACAGGTCCGTTCCGTATTCCAAATTTTAGCGAATACACTATGTCATTGTAATAAGGTTGATTTTTGAAGTGATATTATTTTCAATTCAGGTCATACGTTATCATCTAGCGACATCTGTTGATGTTCAGAGGGACGACTTAGATAGGTGTTGACTCAAATAGTGTTGTATCAAACTCATTCGAGACTTGAGTTGTTTTTCGAGGACTAGGACTCGAGTCGTTAGAATATGAATCCGAGTCATCATCCGACTGAAATAATGGTTGCTTAGTACGTAATAAATCAATAATTTGTTCATTGCTATTTTATTTACTTCAAACTATGGATTTTGAGGACTCAGTCTTTAAAAAACTCAGTCTTTGAGTCCTTTTTGATATTAACGTCTTTTTACAAAAGACTCAAAGTCACTAAAATTTTCTTTCTTTCTTTCTTTCTTACGTAAAACGACATAGACTCGAGTCTTCAAAAACAGCTCAAGTTCTATTTAATAAGACTCCAAGACTCGAGTCTCTTATTACATACAAGTACAACACTATCGATCGCACTCTATTGTATAATATTTGAAAACTACGCTAGATGGGTGAGTGCCAGCTATGTATGTGTGCGTGGCGCTGGCAGTGGCGAAAAATATTATAGCAGGTCGCGGACTCGCGGTATGAATAATTATCGTTCGTTAGTGCCAGCTAAGTTATGTTGCGTGGCGGACGGCAACAGGCGGGCGAGTTCCGAGCGAAAAAAAAACAGGTTAAAAATATTATAGCAGGTCGTGGTATGAAAAATTAGCACGTTGAATATGCTAAATTTTGCTAGCAGTGAATTTTTTCTGCTAACAAATATAACGAACACCTTTATATAATACCAACGCATACGATTTATGACAATTAAAAAAAAAAATTCGAATGTTTCGCTCGAATTGCTTTTTTTCAAGGAGCATGATAACCATTGGAGAGCGCGTGGGCCCCTTTTTTCTTGAAACAATAGGCCATTATGGCGTGGCCACATTATCGCCCTACGGCGAATCTTCGTCTGCGGACGATAATGTGGCCGGGTACTTCGCGCCAACGCGAAGCTTCGCCGGAAGCTTCGGCTTGTCGCGACAATATTCGCTTGGGTGGCTACACTTGGGCTTCCCTGTCGCGCAGAGTCCAGTGTTGCCAACAACATTTGTTTATTTATTTACCATTTTATTGCACACCATTTGTACTAAAGGAGGACTTAGCGCTAAAAACCCTTAGGTGTAAGACAATGGAATGTTAGCATGAACAAACGAGAATGATAAATTAACTAAGATCAACACAATATAAAATCTAAAACTAGTAGTTCTCCAAACAGTAGACTGCGCGGCACATTTTTTTCACTTAAAACTTCATAAGCCTATAATCTCGACCGATTTGGTTCATACTCGCAAATATTGTACTGCATATAACTCTGCACTGCAAATGACAGAACTACTTCTCAACTCGAGAATAGAATTGCATCAGTGCCCTTGGGTCAGAGGATACCAAAGGTGCGATCTGGAGCAATCTGGGATGTAGAAATATATGAATTGGAAAACCTCTGCGCGCACCCAGAGTTCTCTAATTCGACTGACTGACTAACCTTGGCACTAAGGTCATCGACCTTGACACCAAAGTCATCGACCTTGACTCCGAGACCATCGACTTTGACTCCGAGATCATCGACCTTCACTCCGAGATCATCGACCTTCACTCCGAGATCATCGACCTTGACTCTGAGACCATCGACCTTGACTCCGGGATCATCGACCTTGACTCCGGGATCATCGACCTTGACTCCAAAATCATCGACCATGATTTATCTTGACTAAGCATCCAGCTTGACTGACCTTGATACCAAGATCGACCTTGACTTGACTTGGAATTTGTCATAGTCGATCTTATTCTACCACTCAAGCTCTTTCTTTTGATCCCATATTGAGGGAGATATGAAAAAACATCATGTAATTTACTATTCTGTGGCGGCCATCTTGGTTTTGAAATTAATTAGTTAACATTTACTGCAATTATTATGCTATTAGCTAAGCCTTATAATTTTAAACCCAATTACCCACATTGAGGAAGTTGTGAAAAAATATCATCATCATCATTATTATCTGCGGTAAGACGTCCACTGCTGGACATGGGCCTCCCCGAGGGAATTTCAATAGGCCCGGTCGGAAACGGCTTAGATTCATAAGTCGGTGAATGTCCTACGCTGCGCGTGCTGGTGCGTGGTCTCCGTTAGAGAACTTTACAAACAAACGAAAATCGTAAATCAACTAAGATCAACACATGAAATCTAAAATAAAAACGAATACAAAATATCGTCATCATTTTATCAGCAATAGAACATCCACTGCTGGACATGGGCCTCTTCTATAGATTTTCAATTTTTAGGGGGGCGGTAATGTTTAACAATAAACAATAAAAATATTTAGTAAATATTTGAACCATTTGTCGCAAATATTTTATATTTATAGCAATTTTTTAATATATTTTTATCGCAACTACAAATTCGTACCAATTAAAAGGAGCACGGAATTTTTCATTACTTATTTTGTGGCGAGGACGGGAAATTCTTTTTCTTTGAATGATATTTTGTAGCGACTGGCAACAACGTCTATGCTTGTGGGGAATCCCCACCGTTTATAATAATCAGCGAGAATGAATAGGTCTGTGGAGAATGACTTTAGCATGAATGTTGGAACGCACGATAAGCATGAACGAATTGTGAAACAGTGCCGGATGTACGTAATGACATGTAAGAGTGAAAGAGAGAAATAGTGTGATGCGTGAATGAGATAGATGGATAGGTACCATTTCATTTCTTCAATAACTTGTGTTATTTCAATTTTACAGCAGAAGTCATGGGAACAAAAGTTGTTTGAAATTAGATTTTCTACAACTTTGATTCCCATCAACTTTTTGTAGGATCGATATTTTTTTTAAATAGTTGATGGTACCATTTCATTTCTTCAATAACTTGTGTTATTTAAATTTTACAGCAGAAGTTATGAGAACAAAAGATGTTTGAAATTAGATTTTCTACAACTTTAATTCCCGTCAACTTTTTGTAGGATCGATATTTTTTTTAAATAGTTTGTGGTACCATTTCATATCTTCAATAACTTGTGTTATTTCAATTTTACAGCAGAAGTTATGGGAACAAAAGTTGTTTGAAATTAGATTTTCTACAACTTTGATTCCCATCAACTTTTTGTAGGATCGATGTTTTTTTAAATAGTTGGTGGTACCATTTCATTTCTTCAATAACTTGTGTTATTTCAATTTTACAGCAGAAGTTATCGAAACAAAAGTTGTTTAAAATTTGATTTTCTACAACTTTGATTCCCATCAACTTTTTGTAGGATCGATATTTTTTTTAAATAGTTTGTGGTACCATTTCATTTCTTCAATAACTTGTGTTATTTCAATTTTACAGCAGAAGTTATGAGAACAAAAGATGTTTAAAATTTGATTTCCTACATCTTTATATCCCGTCATCTTTTTGTAGGATCGATATTTTTTTTAAATAGTTTGTGGTACCATTTCATATCTTCAATAACTTGTGTTATTTCAATTTTACAGCAGAAGTTATGAGAACAAAAGATGTTTAAAATTTGATTTTCTACAATTTTGATTCCCATCAACTTTTTGTAGGATCGATATTTTTTTCAAATAGTTTGTGGTACCATTTCATTTCTTCAATAACTTGTGTTATTTCAATTTTACAGCAGAAGTTATGAGAACAAAAGATGTTTAAAATTTGATTTTCTACATCTTTATATCCCGTCATCTTTTTGTAGGATCGATATTTTTTTTAAATAGTTTGTGGTACCATTTCATATCTTCAATAACTTGTGTTATTTCAATTTTACAGCAGAAGTTATGAGAACAAAAGATGTTTAAAATTTGATTTTCTACATCTTTATATCCCGTCATCTTTTTGTAGGATCGATATTTTTTTTAAATAGTTTGTGGTACCATTTCATATCTTCAATAACTTGTGTCATTTCAATTTTACAGCAAAGTTATGGGAACAAAAGATGTTTAAAATTTGATTTTCTACATCTTTATTTCCCGTCACCTTTTTGTAGGATCGATATTTTTTTTTAAATAGTTGGTGGTGCCATTTCATTTCTTCAATAACTTGTGTTATTTCAGTTTTACAGCAGAAGTTATGGGAACAAAAGTTGTTTGAAATTAGATTTTCTACAACTTTGATTCCCATCAACTTTTTGTAGGATCGATACTTTTTTAAACAGTTGGTGGTACCATTTCATTTCTTCAATAACTTGTGTTATTTCAATTTTACAGCAGAATTTATCGAAGCAAAAGTTGTTTAAAATTTGATTTTCTACAACTTTGATTCCCATCAACTTTTTGTAGGATCGATATTTTTTTTTAATAGTTGGTGGTACCATTTCATTTCTTCAATAACTTGTGTTATTTCAATTTTACAGCAGAAGTTATAGGAACAAAAGTTGTTTAAAATTTGATTTTCTACATCTTTATATCCCGTCACCTTTTTGTAGGATCGATTTTTTATTAAATAGTCGGTGGTACCATTTCATTTCTTCAATAACTTGTGTTATTTCAATTTTACAGCAGAAGTTATGAAAACAAAAGTTGTTTGAAATTAGATTTTCTACATCTTTATATCCCGTCACCTTTTTGTAGGATCGATATTTTTTTTAATAGTTGGTGGTACCATTTCATTTCTTCAATAACTTGTGTTATTTCAGTTTTACAGCAGAAGTTATGGGAACAAAAGTTGTTTGAAATTAGATTTTCTACAACTTTGATTCCCATCAACTTTTTGTAGGATCGATATTTTTTTTTAATAGTTGGTGGTACCATTTCATTTCTTCAATAACTTGTGTTATTTCAATTTTACAGCAGAAGTTATGGGAACAAAAGTTGTTTGAAATTAGATTTTCTACAACTTTGATTCCCATCAACTTTCTGTAGGAACGATATTTTTTTTAAATAGTTGGTTGTACCATTTCATTTCTTCAATAACTTTTGTTATTTCAATTTTACAGCAGAAGTTATGGGACCAAAAGTTGTTCGAAATAAGATTTTCTACAACTTTGATTCCCATCAACTTTTTGTAGGATCGATATTTTTTTTTTAATAGTTGGTGGTACCATTTCATTTCTTGAATAACTTGTGTTATTTCAATTTTACAGCAGAAGTTATGGGAACAAAAGTTGTTTGAAATTAGATTTTCTACAACTTTGATTCCTATCAACTTTTTTTAGGATCGATATTTTTTTAAAATACTTGGTGGTACCATTTCATTTCTTCAATAACTTGTGTTATTTCAATTTTACAGCAGAAGTTATGGGAACAAAAGTTGTTTGAAATTAGATTTTCTACAACTTTGATTCCTATCAACTTTTTGTAGGATCGATATTTTTTTTAAATAGTTGGTGGTACCATTTCATTTCTTCAATAACTTTTGTTATTTCAATTTTACAGCAGAAGTTATGGGACCAAAAGTTGTTCGAAATTAGATTTTCTACAACTTTGATTCTCATCAACTTTTTGTAGGATCGATATTTTTTTGACGTGACAACGTCTTATAAATTGGTTTGCCGGGTGACACTTCAAGAAACTGCGTTACGCTCCGCTCACGTTATGCGCTCACAATGAGAGCGAGCGAGAGGCACGCGTCCCTTCCACTCGGGCATGGTTAGCCCGCCTAAGAGCGAGAGAGACAGACATAAAGTCGTTGTCACGTAAAACTTTCGCCCGTATACCGACTTTACAGGCAACCAATTTTTTTTAAATAGTTGGTGGTTTCATTTCATTTCTTCAATAACTTGTAACTTCAATTTTTCATGAGAAATCATCGGAATCGAAGTTGTTTGAAATTTGATTTTCAGCGACTTGAAATTTTGCATCCGGGGGTTTTCGGGGTTGCCAATTACGAATCTGAAATTAGTTTTTCGATATCTTTTTTTTTAAAGATGGCCGCCATACATTGCATCTTTTTCATCTTTAGATAGTTGTTTTGAGGAAACTATTAGCAATGACATAAAACTAAATGCAGATTTGTATATAGATGGAATAATGGTTTGAGAAAAAAGTGGTGAACTTCCGAAGGTCAACTCCTGGCATTGGACCCCCGGCGGATCTCGAAAACGGTGGGGTTTAGAGATGTACTTTCTTCACACCACATTGAGTACTATCTTGGTCCTTTTAGAAAAGATTAAAAAAAACCTTGGCTCCCATACAAAAAAACATGGCCGCCATACAAATTAGACTTTTAATTTAGAAATGAAATGTTTGAACCAAGGTATATGACAATTTACTGGAACGATTTCGAAAATTCTTTCATCATTAGAATTGTACTTTACCACTCAAACACATTAGTTTTATTTTATTTCAGTTATGTTACGTTTACAGCGTAAAATATTGAAAATTGTAAGAAAAGTCGGCAAAAAATGAAATTTTGAGACTTTTTAAGCGCGTGCGCTGACTACATAGTAAGTCCTACATGAAAATGATGTACTTCAAAAATAACCGGCTTTATTAGGTCTACATAATAGTTCGCGACAATATATATCTATCTCTTCAGGTTTTTGCAGTATATCAACTTTGGTCACTTTAAAGTGAACGCGAAATTGTAGGTAATTTTCAAAACTGTTTTGACAAACACAGTATTAATACTTATCCAATTGAATCCTTTTGTTAGCTTTGTCATTTCAAGGAGAACAAAATTGTTTTTCACAACAAATCAATCCAACGCGTAGTTTAAAAGATATGGCAATATTAAAAATACAACCCAATAAAAAATACGCGACGCGCTTTAGTAGTAACTTAAACCTATTCTGTGCCTTCGACAAGACGGATCACTATATAGACATAAATATAGGTATACGTAAATTATGGTTGATATTTCAAGCGCTATTTTGAACCTTACCGTCATAGAAATAAATACAGGAATAGATGTTATACATTTTATTACTCACTCATTTAGATAGTTGTAAGAGGTAGGAAAAAACTGATTGTAGGTTTGTATGGAGATAAAAAAA
Source organism: Hypomecis atomaria (assembly GCA_964007245.1). Lineage (NCBI taxonomy): Eukaryota > Metazoa > Arthropoda > Insecta > Lepidoptera > Geometridae > Hypomecis > Hypomecis atomaria. Next base: position 7,759,306 of record OZ023308.1, on the reverse strand, counting down.
TAATCGGGAGAAATAATGACAAAATCTCGGAAGGTCAATTCTTTAACCTGGACCCCTAAGAGATCTCAAAAACGATGGGGTTTAGAGATGTACTTTCTTCGGAAAATATTGAGTACTACCTTGGTACTTTTTGGAACAATTAAAAACACATGGCCGCCATACAAATTAGACGTTTACTTAGCTTAGGTACGCCATCACGGACGTATATGTATATAGCTCTTGCAAGGGGGGGGGGGGGGTCCAAAATTTTTATCCGACTATCCAAAAAAGAGCTGTGAGGTTTTTAAAAGAAAATTAAAGTAGAAACGTACTTATTATATGTACGTACATAATATGAAGTATGTTTATGCCTCCCTTACATAACTTTAGTTGCTGCACTAATTTTGACAGGTGTGAGGGAGTAAGCACCTAAGTTCCGTCCTCAGCGAACTGATTAGAATCTTATTAGAATATAACTCACTGAAAAAGTCCCGCAGATCCGACACCGCAGTCGTGCCTTGTCTGTCAATATTAGTTCCATTAATTTCCGGACCCCTCGGACCCCCCCTCATATACGCCCATGTACGCCATACATTGCATCTTTTTCATCTTTAGATAGTTATTTTGAGGAAACTATTAGCTTTGACAAAAAACTGACTAACTTAAACCTATTCTGTGCCACGACGGGACGGATTTAACCTTCATATCACGTTAATTATTGTTGATTTTTCAAAAACGGCTTAGCCGATTTCGACGAACATGGAACCTCCTTTTCGGAAGTCGGTCAAAAAGCTATACGTTGTATATAATGGAATATCCAACGAAATAATGAGTAGATTAATTATATCAGTGGTTTAATGTTCAATATACTCGTAATAATATGCTTCAAGTAGAAGAGTATGAAGTGGAAGCCCTATTTTGAACCTTACCGCCATAGAAATAAATACAGAAATAGATACTAAGATTAAGGGAGAGTTTTTTATAGGCATAAGTAGCTACATGTCGAGAGTAGGTACCCACCTTTTTAACCGACTTCCAAAAAGGAGGAGGTTCTATGTTTTTGTGTATGTATTTTTTTGTGTAATGTAAACAATTCGAGCGAAATATTCGAATTTTGTACACGATGGAAGGCGGTTTTGCCATTATTTATGAAAAATAATTTTTGTATTGAGTAGCTGATTTTCTCAGAGCCTGGTTGGTCTGTTATTTTCCATATTAATGTATTACGCTGTTTTCTTCCTTGAAAATACTTATAGGGCTTCAATTTTTTGTCATAAAATTAAATTTTGCTGTTTCGACTACCCCGTCTTTTCTTTTTCTTGATAAATTAATTAGCAGGAAAAATATGACCCTTCAAAATCACAAAAAAATCACCATTATTACCGACGTCTTTAGAGACCTACCAGAAGAGACTAAATAATATCTAACAAAATATAAAATGACAGAATCATGAACACATATTTTTTTTAAATTTTGACTTAAAAAAATACTTGATTGAAATAGTTTTTGAAGAAGAAAACAGCGTAATACGAAACGTTGTCTCGCCAAGTTTTTTGTAGGTATAAATCGCTCTGAGCTGCAATTGTCCCTATAGCACGATGCGGGGGCAGGGTCGAGGTAAGGGAGGTTCAAAGTGCTCAAACCTACACAAGTACGTACACAAGCACTAGGGATGTAGTAATAGTCGATATTTTTGTCGATGCTCTAGTGATGTCCATCGATATCGATGATAATTCAAAATATTAGTTATTTTTTCCAATCTTATGATTTGACCGTTGTATGTTTGTTACTTTTGAAGAAAAGATTTTATGTATGGAATATGGGCGTTTAGTTGCTGCGACATGTTGCAGCGATTATACAGAATATCGTGTTGTATCCGCAGACATCTAAATGAGTTAGGCGCAGAATAACCAATTCGCATAGTGCCCAAGTAATCCAAGAAGGGAATGCTCAATTCTACGAAAGCATAATTCTATGAAGGCCCAATTCTCAAAATGGCAACATAGTTTTGATTTGGAAATTTTCAAAAAAAAATCACACATATTAAATACATATAAGAGCTTACAGGTACCTAAAACAACCTCCTTTGGCGAGTTAAGTACATCATAACTTTTACTATGGGACCGACCAGAGCCGAATCCGCGAGAAATATCAACTATACCTTAGAAAAAGTCCGTTGATAATGGACAAAGTGTATGGAACAGCTGGTTTTTATCGCCAATTCGGAGTTAGTTGCTCCCATAGTAAAAGTTGTTCTTTTTAAACCTATTAACTTTGCCCTAAAGAGGTAGTGCTCAGCACAGAATGCTCAATTCTCAAAATGGCAAAATAATTTCAAAGACTCTTTAATAATTTCAAAGATTTTTGCCAGTATAGGTAGCGCCAAACAAGTCGGCGGATGCGATGTTAGCCGCAGATGACACTTCGCCGTAATTCGCTAATTATTGCGCATGTGTGCACAATGTCGACGCCGCGTGGCGTAGTGGTAAGCACAGGCGTGCATGCGGGAGGCATGAGGTTGGCGGGCGGGTGTGCCCCGGCGTCTTGTATCTCAAACTCAAACTCAATTCATATATTGCAACATATGAAATTTACATGCGGTTTTTAGTTAACATGTTTTGTAAAGTTATACATATGACCCTATTAGGGTATGGCAATTTTATTATTTGTATTGGAACGATTTATTATTACGTTTTCTAGATTATCGTTAAAAAATTCGTCTAATGTATAATAATGCATTTCGTCTAATGCATTTCGATAATAGGATAATTTTTAGTTGTTTTATGAAACAGTTATCTCTTTCGATATATTTTAAATTATTTGGCAATTTAGTATTTTTAGAGTCATAGAATTTGGGCTAGAACTGTGCATTGTTCTCTCTGGCCCCCGCGCATACCTATATTTTGCCTTTTGCGCAGCGTTCTGCGCCTAACTTTCCATCCGCCGACTTGTGTGGCGCGGATTATATGTGAGATTCATTCGAGAAAACAGCCCCATTGGCCATCCGTTCATTGAACTATGTGCCTTGCCCTCTGTCATTTTAACTTGCCAATCCACTGAGTTTGAAGAGAGCTGAAAAGTTTAATTAGAAGTGCTTTAAATGCTTTAATCAGTTCATATCTACCTACTTTTTTTTTTTAATTAAATTTTCTAACCACAGACTCCAGGGTCTATGCCCTTTGTTAACTAAAATTTACAATTATTAGATTATACTATCAAAGAGAGTTAGTAGTAGGTACTTGAAATAGCCTAAGTTAGTCAATGCACTGCGTGAATGCCACGAGCAGACCGGCGACCCGCATGCAGCACCCGATCACGAGTGTGACACATGTGCCAGCCATCATTCTCCTCGACCATATTTGAGGGAGGAGAACCACCCGACACATGATGCCGCCGCAAGAAGGTCTACCTACTTTGTAGATGTTCTATCTTGTATTACCTACTATGGTGTGTGTCCTACCCACTGCTGCTTTAATTTGCTAACTGTTTTAGTTTTTTTAAACGTGTTTAAAGTATTACCAAGGTATGACAAGCCGTTCTCTAAACAGTAAACCTCTCCTCACCCAAATCCTCTATTATTTTTATACTATGGAACTAACAGAAATATGGAAATAGCAGAATGAAAATATTGTAGGTACCATATAAAAGGCAAGAAGTTTTAGATGTGCAGGTAGGTATACAGTAATATAACGAGACCAAAATACTTACTAAGACTCCTCTGTCCGTCTGTCTGTTGGTCACTAGGCTGTACCTACGAGTATCTCATGAATCGTAATAGCTAAACAGTTAAAATTTGCACAGATGATGTATTTCCGTTTCCATTATAACAACAAATACTAACTAAAAATAGAATTAAATAAATATCGACTTCAACTATGTACAGAATTCGCGCGGATCGAAGTAGCATTTTTCACATTATTGTTGATTTATCAAATATGGCTCAGCCGATTTTAAGAAAATTTAAATAGGACCAACTTCGACGTATACCCTTTCCAATAAAAAAAAAAATAGGTACGCGTCGAATTGCGTACCTCCTCCGTTTCATCGGTCAAAAAATAGAATAAAATACCTACTATACTTATTCATTACAATTCATTACATTACATTCATTCAAACAGATGTGAGTTTTTGCACGATAATTATTAATAATGACAACAGGTAGACGCTTGACATATTCTCAGAGTATTTAGTAATATAATATTTCAATTTAAAAAACAAATAATTTAAATACATAATTGGCTCCCATACGGTACGAACCCTTTCAAGCGCGAGTCCATATTTATTTTAGTTTGTAGAAGAACTATGTTAGACATTTAAATTAAAAATAATTAACTTAAAATTAGAAAGAAGTAATTTCAGTCAAAATATATAATGTAAACTGCAACGCATACAGAAATCAAATAGCGAAATTGCTACTTTTAATCCCTGCTTTGGGTTCAAGATCAATTGTATAATTATGATGTTAGTTGGGTACATATTATGTTTTTGTACAACAATAATGAAATAATTTGAAAGAAAATAAATACTATGTCACAAATAATGTAGCTTCCTAATGGCAGAAAAATAAGTAATCATTGGCAGGATTATTTTTGTTTGCTTTCCGCCATACCTACTAGGAAACCAGATTATACGTAGAATACGCGTAAGATAGCTCTACGTACGGCCAAAATGAGGAACAAATTTTATGCTGCCAGGGAATACGGAATGCTAGTGAAATAACGTACGTGGCGCCACGACTCGCGCGCAGAGTTATCTTGTGCGCACTCTACGTGATATCATATTTTGCTACAATTCAAAATCAAATTTCGGTCGGCCACGCTCGCGCTGGTTCCGTGAGGCGCGGGTGGGGGGGACAGTTCGAGCGCATCACACACACATTGAAGCTCAGCTTGGGCGCATCTCGAGACGGCAATTGTTTAGTCCAAATACCTATTTCTCAATTTCTTCGTCACTAGGATATCCTCTTGACCGAGCTAACGAAGTGAGAATAGTCAGGAGACCAAATCGAAAGCAAAATCGTCGAATTAATAGGGATATTAAATCGATGATTTTGCTTTCGTATGCACGGATATTGATTTTCCTCTAGGTACCTATATAGGTCGCATTTTTTTAACGAATCTCGACGCAGTGACGAAACTTGTACAAAGGTTCTTAAATCTATACCTATATGAATGTTTTTGTCGTCGGTGATTTTGAGTGAGGGGGGAAGTGGGGGGGAGGGGGACCACCTCGGGAGTATACCCTTGCGAACTAAAAAGGATATTTTTTGATTCAGTTCACAGTTCACATAGAACCTCCTCCTTTTTGGAAGTCGGTTAAAAAACTATACGTTACCTACTTATAATGGAATATCAAACGAGATATTGAATAGAAGAATTAAGTACTTATATCAGTTTTTATGATGATGATATTTTTTTTAGATTATATGTTTTGATGTTTGTAAAGTTCTCAAATGGAAACCACGTACCTACCGGCAAACGCAGCGTAGGACGTCCACCGGCTCGTTGAACCATTGATAAAAGCCGATGGATGCAAGCTGTATCCAACCAGGATTTTTGAAAATCCATAGGGGAGGCCCATGTCCAGCAGTGGACATCCTACTGCTAATATATCATACGTCCACCAAGTCGGTCAACGTCCACCGTACTATGTGCCCTGCCTATTGCTATTCCACCTTTCTAATCGTAATCCTAGATAGGGTAGAAGAGGCGGGTTGGTTATAATATAATATTTATGAATTCTACTGGTTTTCCAAAAAGTACTATAAATCTACCACACTACCAAATTTACATCGAAAATCTACCATGATAGTAGTCAATCTACTTCACTCTGACAAGAAAACATCGCGCGATGTTTAGCGCGCCAATCTTCGCTGCAGGTGTGGCCAGAAACTTCGTCTGCGCCCGACGACGATGTACATCGCGCGAAGCTTCCGGCGAAGCTTCGCGCGCAGATGTAGCCATAGCAGAGACAACATGAAAGACATCAACGGGTGCGCTTGACTAATTGAATATTCGAAACATTTTTTGCCAAAATTGTTAAATTGATAAATTTGAGTAGAAAATCACTTATCTGTGAAATGATATCCCATCTTTAGTGTAACTTGAAGATTTGGAACTCTTTCCACACCATTTTACGGCACAATTCGGCATTATTTTAACGTATTTACGTATTTAAAACGCAAGCGCATGACGTGTTGACATTGGCACAAAATTACTTCGACTGACGAAAATACCGTCGGTGATTATCTAAAGCGCCTATCGTTGGTGAGGGTGGCCGCCCCGCGCGCTTTCTCCACTTATGCTCCTTGCTTTTTTTGGAAAATTGGTTGCCTGTAAAGTCGGTATACGGGCGAAAGTTTTACGTGACAACGACTTTGAGACGAATGAGAGCGAGTGAGAGGCACTTACGTGCCTCTCACTCGCTCTCATTGTGAGCGCATGAAGTGTGAGCGGAGCGTAACGCAGTTTCTTGAAGTGTCACCCGGCAAACCAATTTATAAGACGTTGTCACGTCAATACTAATAATTAAATTAACTGTTTTATCAACCTGTTGACCGTTGACGAAAACCTGTTCAGTTTTTTTGGGTTTTGGCGGGAACGCGGAAAAATCGTGTCGCCTCATTGTATTATTTTTAAAGTGAAACTTCTACTATTAAACTTGTGTTTTTATCAGTGATAATATTAGGGTGCATGACTGCATGAGTGTAGAGTCAAGTGATATAATGTGACGTATCATGTTGTTACCAATAGACGCCTCTAGTAAAGTCTCCACTGCTTTACTTATTGGTATGATTTGGACTATGTTTGGACTTGACCGTGACTTTATTGGACTATGATGTGACTACGACTGTGACTATTTTGATAAAAATTTAAAAAATTATTTTTTAATACTTGAAACTGGCAAATGCAGAACAACGCGGCGCCAAAACATTAAAGAAGAAGAAGTATTAGACTTTTTTCGTAATTTTCTTACAGTCATAGAAACTAAGTTCTTTAATCGGAGACTGCATAAGCGCTCCCCAGAAATGTTACGACTTCGGAAGGAAGGACTAGCATCTTTGTTGTACGGCTAAAGCTGGGAATCAAGACTATAATTTGTATAGTCTGTTTCTTAACCGCTGAGATTGAACCAGTTGAAATCTATTGAAGAATTTGGCACAAATTGTAAAGATAATACATAATTATTACCTATTTTCAGCACGCATATACCTATGATCTTTTAAGTGATATTTTTAAAGCAAACCTAATAGGTCATTATTTTCGTCAAAGCTCGTCGCGACCCTAGGTCTCAGCGGTTATTGAACGGACTATAACACCGTAACTCTATGAGCAAAGAGTCCATGAGGGTTTCAAACAGTTCCAGATACGATTAAGGTTTGTCTACGGCTGGCCTCAGCTAGCGGCACTGTCGTTCGACGCGCCGGTAGAGTTTGTGTAAAAAGAGAAGACGTGTCGTAGGTTAGGTCGCCCGTATGCCATTTTACCTGTGCATTTTACTAATTTTGTTATGTTGACCAACACTGCTGTCATTGCTAGTACAGCTTAAAGTATTTGATACTCAGTAGACACCAATTCGGTTTTCATCAGTACTCGCGTCTACCAAGTATAGTCGGTACCTTGGCTGCTAATTAAAATCTTATTGTTAGTTCACCGTAACGCCACGACGGATCTCTTTTTGCACATAGTTTAATAGTTCACTTTACTGGCTGAGGTTTCGGCAGAAAGGAACTAACGTGACTTACCCCAAGTTCTACGCTTGTTTAGTAAAACTGAGTAAAACGTGTGATTCTGATTACTGTATTGAAACAACGGTTAGTGCTTGGTGAACAGCAAACGTTTACAAGCCATTTAAGATTTAACCAAAGATGTATAAAATAAGCAACTGTTGGTAAACTCAGGTCTAGGACCCGAGTTTAACCATTGTTTTAATACAGTAATGGTAAACACACGTTTAACATAAACAAGCATTAGTGAACTCGGGCTAGTGAATTTAGATGAAACCAAAGACTTTTGGACAAATCAAAGATCTTTGGATGAAACGTTAAAAATATAATTATAATAAAACACACAACTCAAACTCATCATTCTATTTTTATGCATTTATTTTATTTGTTTATAGGCAAGCAGTGTATACTCATGTGCCTATATCAAGCAGAGTTGAATAAAATTAGTATTTCCTTGAAAGGTCCAGTCTATTCTTAAATGTGTTTATAGTTCTTGCTGAGATTACATCCTCAGGCAACCTATTTATGACGTCTGCTATCGCGCATTTTATTTTCCTTCAAGGTGTCACAATGTATCACAATGTTTTACACTTGGTATTATTGATACATTACATAATTACAAATTTTATCTATACTGAGGCCGGCCAGGGTAGCTTGAACCTTTCAGAATCGGCTGCTTCAAAGCTGTTGACTGCACAGTGCAGATCCGCTTTCTATTGACGTGCATACACCAAACCGCTCGGGCAGTTGCATAGTTCACTATGTTTCACGTATTTCATACGCCCCAGGGGCCTTTTATTTCAAGCCCCCTGAACCCACCGCCCAGAGTTCTCGGTTATGGCGGCCTACGGCGACGTACCATTACCCCTGTGTGAGTCAATTTGTGTCGTTTCAAATGACTGACACATCTTGCTTTGTAATCACAGCTATCACAAGGATATGGCCTTATCCCAGTGTGAGTCAATGAGTGTCGTTTCAAATGACTGAGAGTTCCTGCTTTGTAATCACAGCTATCACAATGATATGGCCTTATCCCAGAGTGGGTCAATAAGTGTCGATTCAAATGACTAAGACTTCTTGCTTTGTAATCACAGCTATCACAATGAAATGCTCTTACCCTAGTGTGAGTAAGTATATGTTGTTTTAAGGCATTTGCCCATTTGGATTCATAATTACACATATCACATTTATATGCCTTAACTCCAGCGTGAATCTGTATGTGTTGTTTCAACAGACTTAAATGTGCTGTTGTATAAGCACAATCATTACATTGATATGCCTTGACCCCGGTGTGAGTCAGTTTGTGTTTTTTCAAGGTACCTGCAAGTGTTGCTTTGTAATCACACATATCACATTCAAATGATTTAACTCCAGTATGAGTCAGTATATGTTGTTGCAAGCTACTTGTCTGTCTTGTTTTGTAATCACACATATCACATTCAAAATTTTTTACCTCATAGTGTGTCAGTATGTGTCGTTTTAAGGTACTTGTTTGTGCTGCACTATAATCACATATATCACATTGATATGGCCTTTCCCCAGTGTGAGTTAGTTTATGATGTTTCAAGCTACAGGCATGTGCTGTTTTATAATCACACATATCACATTCATATTTCTTGACTCCAGTGTGAGTCAGCTTGTGTTGTTTCAGGCTACTTGCCTGTCTTGCTTTGTAGTCACACATATCACATTCATGTAACTTTACCCCAGTGTGAGTTAGTTTGTGTTGTTTCAAGTGACTAGAATGTGATGCTTTGTATTCACACATATCACATTGATATGGCCTTACCCCAGTGTGGGTAAGTTTGTGTTTTTTCAAGCCACTTTCAAGTGTTGCTTTAAAATCACACATATCACATTGATATGGTTTTACCCCAATGTGAGACACAATGTGTTGTTTCAAGCGACTTGCACTTACTGCTTTATAATCACACATGGGGCATTCATGTATGGTTGGGATATTTTTCCGTGCTCCTCTTGAAGTACTAGTAGGTTCCATTGCGGAGTCATCTTGACAGTTAGAGTGACTTGTTGCCTTCAGCGCAGTGTTCCTGTCCTCTGTATCCATCAGTTCAGGTTGTGTTGTGTATTCACAATACGGCAGTATGACTTGTACTTACGCCTCTCTGGAACATTTTAGTAGTAGTAAGAAGACATTTTTTTCGATGATAAAAAACATCTTTTACGCCTCTGTTTGAATATGGTGAGCACTTTCATTTATGTACAGGAATACAATTAAAGGGTGAGCCATTATGTTTGGGAAAATAAATACCTACTAAGTATATAAATGTAGACTAAATTGCACAAATAAGAAATAAAACTGACAGGAACTAGAGGTACAACTGGTACAAGTACAATTTTATAAATAGTAATTTCCTTTTTTTGAGGATTTGAAAACAATCCAGCGAGGCCTCTAATTTGGAGGAAACAAGACCAATCTTATAAATAATAACATACTGAATATCTGCAAAGCTCTAACATGAAAGGTAAATCATAAAACTTGTGTTAATTCATCACGGATTGTCATGTCATTTCTCTCTTGTTGATGCAAATAGAGTAAGCTTTTTCTATGGTTCTGATTCTGTGCCTACTTACGCTACTTACAAGCAGACAATCATTAGTACTCAATATTTCTGTATACTAGGCACTGGAGTAAACTCTTACTATATCTTGAATTAATTATAATTATGCTGGCACATGGGTACTCTACGTATAACATCATATTTCTTAATTCTTAAAATAAATGATTCGATTCGAGTGAAGAGGTAAACATAAACAAGCACACTTTAGCACACATTGAGCATAGAACTGTGGCATAATAAACAAAGAATATGCGTAGCCAATACCTATTTCCGTAATTCCCCAAAAACCATAGTCAATTACCTCAAATCGGGGAGAGAAATTATCCCGAATCCCCACATATAGTTTTTTTGACTGAACCAGTAATTTTACAACGCAGAACCTGGCTTGACCAGATGATCTGGTCAAGCCGGGTTCTGTGCTCCAGATGTACCTCGCCAAATCAGTATCCTAGGATCCTAAAGGGTCCTAGTGCGAAATTTCAATGTGCATCTTTTGTTTTTTTTCGTTGGGTTTTCTGTTGTTATAATTATCATTCCATTTTTCGGTATTTCATATTCCCCGCATTCACCACACCAATCCCCAAAGGTGGTAGAATTCCCCGCAATTTACGGAATGCCTCGAAAATTGGTAACGCTCCAAGGAATACAAAACCATAGTCTGCCCAAAATGGGCGAATAAAAAAAAAAAAAAAAAAACAAAACCATAGAGAAATTAAGCTATCAAAAAATTTTTTGTTTATTTTTCATGCTATGGCCACATCTGCGCCCTACGGCGAAGTTTTCGTCACTGGGGGCTCATTCATCTAATTCAAACGGTAGTAATTGGTTGTTCACGATTTGAACTACTACCTGAAGCTGGGCACACACGCGGCGATGATCGCATCTATTCATCAGATCAGTCCAGCGAGGTCCTAATATAGTTGCATTGCCAGTAGGTAGTTATTGAGGAATCAAAATGACACCCCTATTTTAATCGAAAAATATTGATTTAACAAAAAAAAATTGGCATCAAAGTTGTAGAAAATCAAATTTTAAACAACTTTTGTTCCTTTAACTTCTGCTGAAAAATTGAAATAACACAAGTTATTGAAGAAATGAAATGGTACAACCAACTATTTAAAAAAATATCGATCCTACAAAAAGTTGATGGGAATCAAAGTTGTAGAAAATCAAATTTTAAACAACTTTTGTTCCCATCAACTTTTTGTAGGGTCGATCTTTTTTTAAATAGTTAGTTGTACCATTTTGTTTCTTCAATAACTTGTGTTATTTCAATTTTTCAGCAGAAATTATCGGAATAAAAGTTGTTTGAAATTTGATTTTCTACAACTTTGATTCCCATAAACTTTTTGCAGGATCGATAATTTTTTAAATAGTTGGTTGTACCATTTAATTTCTTCAATAACTTGTATTATTTCAATTTTACAGCAGAAGTTATGGGAACAAAAGTTGTTTAAAATTTGATTTTCTACAACTTTGATTCCCATCAACTTTTTGAAGGATCGATATTTTTTTTAAATAGTTGGTTGTACCATTTTGTTTCTTCAATAACTTGTGTTATTTCAATTTTCCAGCAGAAGTTATGGGAACAAAAAATGGTTAAAATTTGATTTTCTACAACTTTAGTTCCCATTAACTTTTTGTAGGATCGATATTTTTTTCAAATAGCCGGTTGTGCCATTTCATTTCTTCAATAACTTGTGTTATTTCAATTTTTCAGCAGAAGTTAAAGGAACAAAAGTTGTTTAAAATTTGATTTTCTACAACTTTGATGCCAATAATTTTTTTGTTAAATCAATATTTTTCGATTAAAATAGGGGTGTCATTTTGATTCCTCAATAACTACCTACCGGCAATGTAACTATATTAGGACCTCGCTGGACTGATCTGATGAATAGATGCGATCATCGCAGCGTATGTGCCCAGCTTCAGGTAGTAGTTCAAATCGTGAACAACCAATTACTACCGTTTGAATTAGATGAATGAGCCCCAGTGACTATAACTTCGCCGTAGGGCGAATGTGTGGCCGGTCCATCATACTCATGGAATCTGAGTTCTTTAGTCGGAGAGTCACGGTCACACTTCTGCAGCCGGCCCTCCGCCTTTTGGCCCGCTCTTGAACTGGACGATATTTCCAGATTCAACTCCTTCAAGGCCTCTCCCCGTTTCCCGCCGAGCTATGTGGGTGTAGGTTGCTTATGTGCAAAATAAAAAGATACCTAACAAGGAAAAGTAATTAAAGCTAACATGACTATTAACTCGACGTCAATAGTCATGGATCGAAACATCGTGGTGGAAGGATTAGTCAGCCAGTGCAAGGGTCAGTAGGCACTGGCTGTCCAGGGTGCGCCGGACGTTTTAGCGATTTAGGTACTATCAAGCAAACGACACTCGGGGAGGCTCCTTCCATGCACCTCGTCAATAGTCATGACCAATGATGTTAATGTGTACCTATCTATGATAATGTAATATAATGATGTGTATCTTCAATGGTCATGACTATATAAGTACAATAGATATTTTTAGGGTTCCGTACCCAAAGGGAAAAAACGGGACCCTATTACTAAGACTCCACTGTCCGTCTATTTGTCTGTCTCCAAGCTGTATCTCATGAACTGCTATAGCTAGAAAGCTGAAATTTTCACAGATGATGTATTTCTATTGCCGCTATATAATATAATAACAAAATACTAAAAATAGAATAAAAATAATATTTAAGGGGGGCTCCCATACCAAAGAAAGTAAAATAACTCCCGGGCTAGACGGAATACAAATTCTAGGTTGCATGGCTCAGAAATCCTCCAAGCTACGGGCTTCAAGGGCTGTTACAATAGTCAAAGGGCTGTTATGAATTATTGACCTTCACCATGACTTATAATTAGGTGTATGTACTCAAAAATATTAATCAAATTATCAAAATAGAAGCCTCTGGCCAAGCGCAGCGAGACCAATCATTAATCTAAGCGATTGGCAAATGCTTTCTTAAAAAATAGAGATCATGAAAATGAAAAAAAGGAACTGTCATTACTGTCAATTTCAGACGTTAAGCAAACCCAATTGTCATTGTCATGTCGAGTCGGATTGAAAAGTCAGTGTGATCGCTTACAGTGGATTGCCTACTGAAATAGTAGATTTTCGATGTCCACGATTTTGGTGGTGAAGTAGATTTTCAGAAGTTTTAAAAATTGGTAGAATTCAGTAGTCATAGTCATAGTCATTTATTGATAACACCACTGTTACAAGTCAAATTTTAAATACAAATAGCAATAATATATTTCATACATACAGAACACTTCAATGTCATATACATCGTATATGAAATTCATGATTATAATTATAAAGTCAGAGAGTATAGATTGAATGTCACAATAAATAATAAAACACATTATCAAATAATAAATCAATCAAAACAAACTTAACATTACATCCAATAGAATTCACAGACCAGTAGAATTCACAAATGTGATTTTCGCGGTGGGCCTAGGGTTCCCCTACGGTACTTTGGAGTTTCGTGAATTCAGAGAGAGTTTCGTAACCTGTTGGCAGTAGCGCGAAGTATCCGGGTTGGGACCATATTATTATGTGGATCTTATCGACGTAGGATAAACAAAATGCAATATTGAAAGTAGAAAATATAGATACGTTTAATATTTTCAGGATTCAGACAACACGCCATGTGAAAAATAATAACTGAATGCACATTTATTTACAATTTGAAATAAGAACATCATTATTTTAATAAAGAGTCTCTCTCAACAACCACCTCCACTAAGAATTGCGTTTTTAGAGGGTGGCATGGTACAACTAGTAACGCCAAGTGCTCCGAAGCCGAAGCTCCGCACTGGCACACATCCTTATCCCACTAGTATTACGATTTAGTCATGGTCATTTATTCATAATAATAATATTACATGTCATAAAATATAAGATAGGTAATCAAATAAATTCAAAAATGATAACATCAATGATACATCAATAAATACAAAATGTATGACACACTTAGGTATGTGTTTAATAGCACAATTATATAATTTTTGGCTTATTGACTTGATCAAAACTGTAGAATGCCTTTTCAACAAGCCGCTTCTTTAGTTTTTGTTTAAATGATTCTCTAGAAGGAGCGTCTCTGATATCAAGCGGGAGCCGATTATAAACTTCGGGAGCGGTGACATTCACCAGCTTGGCCATTTTAGAGAGCAGGTGCGGTACGAAGCAAACGTGGTGCGCGTGTCGTGGCGGGAGCGCGCAACGCGGCCGCGAGTTCTCTGACGTGCGAGTACTCGTCGAGCTCTGGCGTACATCACCGCCTGGAGACACACGAGGCTCGGCACATTCAGTATCCCCATGGACCGGAAATACGGATGCGCGGGTGTGTCCTGTGACACTCGTGCTATCGCTCGCACGGCTCTTTTTTGCATTCTGAAGACGCGCTCCCAATCGGCAGCGCGCCCCCAGAGCTCGATGCCGTATTGGATTTGCGAGTGCACAGACGCGAAATAGCATTGTCGGACCATGGGATACGGCAGGATTGCAGATACTCACCACAGCGCGAAACAAGCAGCGCCCACTTAGGAGGAGAGCGAGGTAGATTTAGTCGATACCTAAATACTTCTTAGGTTTGTCAGTAAACAGTAGAAAAGTTGGTTAAGTTTAGTAGTTTATGTGGTTTTGAAAACAGTCTCACTTCGAAAAGTCGAAAGACGAAAACGTCGAAAACCAGTTTCGTATCGAACGTGCGGTACGGTATATGTGTAAATTTTTATTGTAAATACAATTGTTTGGCGTTAACGTTAATTACGACCACAATAACGCCTGTGGTTCCTCCTACGCGTTGCGGACTATTCTGATAAATAATACCGACACGACCAGCGAAATAGCCGTAAGTTGCCTTCAAAGTACAAACTCGCAGCGCACTCGTGTTTATATTATTGTTTTCTTAATTATTGGGTGACCTGTGAACGTATTTGCGCTATTGTTTAACCTTCTGAGTAGATAGCGACCTCATCACATCGATATTGTCGTACCTGAATGTAATAAACGCAATTTTTGCAAGTAGTGAGAAGAAGGTAGGTACTATGTTCATATAAGAACTTCATGATGTAACTGCTCCAAAATAAATACATCATTGCTTAACACTTATGTTGTGTAGAAACCGTCACGGCCTATTTGCCGTTATGATGTTAATGTCTCTTATGACTTATTACTGAAATGTTATTATTATTTACAGTAAGTTATACACAGTATTTTGTTAGTCATATTGTTATAAAATTCCCACTAACTCAAGTTGTTGCATTAGTTTTAACATATTGTGTTATTCTATACTGTACTGTACCAGCCTTTTTAGCAGTCTACAGCAGGGCATAGGCCTACCCACAAAGGGTACCATAATGCTTTAGTAAGTACAGTATTTTTATTTCAGTGTCTACTTATCTAGTATTGATACTCCTGTTTATTTTTATGTTTATAAAATTCTACTAATTATATCTAGATATTAATTGTAGATTTACTTTACATAACATTACTTGATTGGCTCATATCACACATACTTACAATGTTTTTTGTTTTTGAAATAAAACCCTGCTTGTTTAATTTTAAATATAATCAAAGCGGACTTTTATCGCATATTCAGGGTCGTGTTGTCCTTTCAAAGTTGTTCATGAGTACAATGACTGTAAACTAACAAAGTGAAGTGTTCAACTACTGATAACAAACTGCTCCCAAAGTGTACAGCCGGCTGCCACTGGACATCAAGGACGCTCCTTCTAGGGAATCATTTAATCATAAATTAAAGAAATGGCTTGTGGAAGATGCATTCTACAGTTTTGATCAACTAATTAAAATTGTATAGTAGTGGTACTCTGTTATATGTTTGGTATGAGTAAGTAGGTATTTATTGTAATTTTTGTTTAATTATTTATTATAATTTTACAATTATTTCAATTATTTTGTGACATGTAAAATTATTATTATGAATAAATTACTATGACTATGAGTACTGATAACAAAAAAATTTTTTTATTAAACTTAAAACTTTTAAAGTAGATAAAACAATAATAATGATTGTATTAACAAAATATTAAAACACTTAGAAAAGAAAAGTTACAAATTCTTAATAAGTAAAGTAAGTTCGCATAGGCCGGCTGGCTAGCCCTGGTGTCAGAGTTTTTGAGCCACCTGAAGGTCTCTGACATGGCTGAACGGTTAAAACAACCGGGGCCTACAATTTAACGTGTAATCCGAGCCACTGTAGCTCTCAGTTGTATAACCCGGTCAGAATATCTGTGGACCTCGCTGGAATGAGGCGCCTCTCCCGCTTCCCCTGTCACCTCTCCGCGCACTCCCCGGTGCGACAGTACGGTTAGCATCTTCGTTACCTATACACGTCCCGATAATAATTTACGTCCGGACGGTATACTAGACGTCCGGTAATGTAAATACGTCCCGATAATTCGATATGACGTCACGAAGTCAGTTGCACAGATATTGTGACCGGGTTGTAAATGCCACCCACGGTCACCCATCCGAAGACTGACCGTGCTGAACGTTGCTGAATGTTCCATAGTAAAACTTGTTTATAACAATGGTATCACACTTTTTAGCCTTAGTAAAGGGTAAGCAGATAACCATGTATATGTATTGTATGATACCACCTTGCTTCCATAATAGTATCAAGACTGTCACAGATTGTGGTTGAACTTTGTAGATAATAGCCATGATGACTGGGTTAACAAAACATTATTATGATTAGTCCGTGAGTTAGATTATGAAAAAATATTGGACACATATTTTTAAATTTTTCAACCAAACAACAAACGACAAAGATAAACCTAGTCAAAGTTTGGGAGTGGGGGTCGGGAGGTCACCTCTCACTGAAGTCTATACATTTGCATGACACCAGTGACGTCACGCGAAACTTTGACGGATATCTTCATCACTTTTTGTTTGATTGACAAAAGAAAAATGTGTCTAATATTTTTACAAGCTTATTTAGTTTCACCTGTCCCGTTGTCTATCTGTCGGTCTGTAATCAAATTTTGCAAGTTAAATTTGATTACTTCCCAGTTACCGATTGAGCAGAAATTTTGCATACATGTGTAAATTGCGTAACAATGCAATATTATGATGACATGGTGCTGATCTATTCTGAAGATGTAGCTGGAAGGTGACCAAAGGAACTTTGCAAGGAAAGGACCCAACCTCATCGAGTTTGGGCTCATTTGAATCGTTTTGACGAGTAGTTTGCCTTTCAATGGTATACCAGGGTCTGATGATGGAGCTGGAAGGTGGTCCTAGGAACTCTGTAACGAAACAACGCAAACCCATCGAGTTTCGGCTCGTTTGATTCGTCTTGGCGAGTACTTGTTCAGTAAATCTTGTTTTAAAAAAAGTTTTTCTTTTAATTAGTCTTGTTTGATAGTCTGTCTGACGAACTCTTTATATTTTTTTTAGTCATCACGCCTATTGTCTTTGTAGGTTTGTTTCGTTAAACATCTACTTGATGTTTCAGAAACTATGTATCCGAAACACTGTTGCTCAGTGAAATGGCTTTGTTGTTAGTTTATCGTAACGCCACGACCGTTCTATTTTTGCACAAACAGACATTGTAATATGTAAAGATTGTGTAAATTGTGTTGTAGAATTCAGCCTTATCAAAGTCGATATGGTTTGTATCGTCACGTTTATTCCAAATAATCTTAAAAGAGAACCTTAGTTTCTACACCTCACCAATAGTGCGTTTTAACGCTAGACAACGCCATCTACCGGTGAGTGTCTTAAATTGGCGTTTAACAGATTGTAAGGATTAATGATTTTGTTTCAGGTCTGATGGATCACGATGATGATGAAGAAAGGCACTGGTGTGATGATGAGCGCTACTATTCATCAGGTCGCGACAGCGACGATAGTCCTCTCCTCTCACAGAGGTAACTTTCCCATTTACTTCCATTATGACAATACTGGGCTATTTGTTTGCCATTACTAAGCACTGAATAGCCCAGCGGATTGGCAAGTTGAAATGGCAGTGGGCAGGGACATAGTGCGGAGGACTGTTGACCGATGGTGTCGAAAAGTTCTCGAATGGAGACCACGAAACGGCAAGCGCAGCGTAGGACGTCCACCCACAAGGTGGACGGATGACCTCATTAAGACCGCAGGATTACGCTGGATGCAAGCCGCTACCAACCGATCTTATTGGAGATCCATAGGGGAGGCCTATGTCCAGCAGTGGACTTCTTATGGCTGATGGATGGATTACTGAGCCGAAAGGGGGTGATCAAGACCGTTATTATGAACCATTTTACTTTGGGGACAACCTGGAATTCGAGAAAAAAATCAGCAGTGCCATTGCAACTTAGAATCGACAAAATTTATGAAACATATTTTTTTTTGGTCTCTCCGGGTTGGCTCCATGATATAAGTAGTTAAAAATGATGATTTCATTCACCTCCTTTCGGCTTAGTACAGTACTGGATAACCCTGTACAGGCCGAATCAAATTTATTGACGGGTGTGATATTAGCTACAGGCTGCGGATAACCCAATCCTCGAGCAGCTGTTAAGTGAGCTTCACTCAGGATTGGGTTATCCGCAGCTTGTAACTAACATCACTACTCATTACTTCAGGTTCAGTATTTTCTTAAAACCGGTTTCTGTACTGTACCAGCCTTTTTAATAGTCCACTGCAGGAGTCTAATAGTAATAAGTCTAGTAGTAATAAGTATCATACACCAAAAAAGCATACAGTGCGCTTAGAGTACAGTATAATAATGGTTTTAGGATGCTGTTGGGGCTGCCACGTTATTGTAGCGCATCAGGGATGTTTACACAAGCTCGAACCGATGGCTTCCACGCCATCATGAGAAAAAAAGTGTACTCCCTGCTGAGCAGAATGCGTGGTAGTAGTAACAGTATCCTGAACGTAATTATTAGCAAGCCTGATTGCCCTATTCAGGGATATTGGAATAATATTTTGCTTGGTATTATATAATTATTATTATGTAGCACAAATTCCACCTGTAATACCTATGGACTAAGTTTTTGTCTGAAATAAAGATTTATTATTATTATTATAATAGTACATGAGTATTAATAGACTACTGATGTAGTCCCACGATGGGTGATTGGACCATATCCGCCACGCTGGCCCAGTGCGGGTTGGTGGATTCACTCACGCCATCGAATTTCTTCTACGGACGTATGTAGGTTGCCTCACGATGTTTTCCTTCACAGAAAAGCCAATGGTGTAAAATTCCGTACATAAGTTCCAAAGAAACTCATTGGTACGGGACCGGGATTTGAACCGTCGACCAAGAATGTTACAACCACTAGACCACCACGACTTTTTTTCATCAAAACCAGTTTCAAACGTATTAAAATGTTTGGTCAAGCGTTAAAGTCAGTTGTTACGTTTGTTTATAACAAAACACCATTGAAGGTCAATTACATTTCTTTTTGACCAACGAAACGAAGGAGGTACCTAATCAATTCGACGCGTATATTTTTTTTATGTATAAGTATAACCGCCTTCGAGCAAAAATCTATAGGGTCAAAATCGTGCAAAAAAAGTGTCCGAGGCAAAACTCTGCCCGAACTATGTAGTGGGCAGGTCTTTTAGTTAGCCGTAAGGCGATTGCAAGCCGACTACAACGCCGCGCGATGCCAAGCACTAATTAGGTGACATAACGTCGAAAAAACGGTCCATTGTGAATTATTTAATGTAAATATCTGAATCGGTATATATGACGGTCGGACATTTTTTTTTACAACTCACTTAGGGACTATGGCTCTGTAGATATTTGCTCGAAGATAACCACGCATAACTTTTTATATAGTTGTACGATTTTGTCAAATATTTTTTTATTGGAAAGAGTATACTTCGAAATTGGTCCCATTAAATTTTTATCGAAATCGGCTTAGTAATTTTTGATAAATCAACAATAATGTAAAAAATGCTACATAGACTCGTGCGAACTATTCGCGAATTCTGTACACTGTTGAAGTTGGTCATGCCATTTTTGCAAAAAATAATTATTACTCACCAATATGTCACGAGACGAAAGTTCACAAAATGAATTAGCTTGAACTTTGCGAGAGACCTTTCAGTGTAAAACTGCACGCCCCTTCACTACCATGATTGCTTTATTTACCTCGTATAGGCCGAAGCCGTGGTGGCCTAGAGGTAGTGACACCCGCCTTAAACCGTGAGGTCGTTCGTTCAAATCCCGGTCCCGTACCAATGATTTCCTTGGAATTTACGTACGGAATTTGACACCACTGGCTTTTCGGTGAAGGAAAACATCGTGAGGCAACCTGCATACGTCGGTAGAAGAAATTCGATGGCGTATGTGAATCCACCAACCCGCAGCCCAGCGTGTGGGTATGGCTCAAATCTCAATCACCCTTCGTGGGGCAGGCCTACGTTCTGCAGTGGACTATTAAAAAAGCTGGTACAGGCCGAATCATGTAAGACGGCGGATGTGAAGTTAGCTACAACATGCGGATAAACAAATCCTCGCGTAGCTGTTAGTCGGACTCATTTCAAATATTTCTGCCAGTTTTCTTTGAACACTTTGGCTGGACACGCTGCCCCGTGTCTAGGGCAGCGTGTCCAGCCAAAGTGTTCAAAGAAAACTGGCGACGCAGCGGCCGTGTGTAATATTACACGAACCATTTGGAGCTACTTTTGACCCCCTCATAACTCAAAAACTGTTTAGCCTACATACATGAAATTTGGCACATTTACTAAAGTCTTTTAGCTTTAAAGAATCCAAAATTTCATAAATTTTGCTCAGTCAGTTATTGATATATTAACGTTTAAAAACTCGTGTTTCATTGACTGATTCACTCACTGACTCACTGACTTATAGATCAAAAACCTAACCCACTTCCAGATGACCTAGAATCTTGATATTTGGCACCAAGGTAGACTATCGGGCATAAATAAAGGAAAAAATCTAAAAACTGAAAATGTTTGATAATTAGTACTATTAACAAAGTAATTGTAAAATTTACCTAACCAATACTACAATAAATGGCGGTAGCGTCGCGAGGCACTGAGATTTTCGATAGATGAACCATGCCATTTGTGATAGTAATATAATAAATACTAGATAACTTTTTCAGAGATAAGTGTACTATGATAATCATGATGTAACTAATAATTATTTCTGAACAAAAAGTTATGATATCTCATCAAAAACATAAATGTGAAATGGGAGCCAAAGTGTCGCCACCAAAAGAATTAAGATCTGACACGGGGGCCAAGTGTTCTGTAGAAAATCCTAAAGTTTAAGCTACAAGAATATACGAGTACCTACAACATTTAAAAGAAATTTACTTATGTAATTCAAGCTCAAGATTTGATTTGGCTAGTTTACACGTACAGACAAATGCTTATTTGCACTGTACTTATTCTTAAACTAGCCAAGTCAAATCACGAGCTTGAATTACATAAGTAAATCCCTTTAGAATGTGGTTGGTATGATCTTGTAGCTTAAACTTTAGGATTTTCTACAGAACACTTAACCCCCGTGTTAGATCTCAATTCTTTTGGTGGCGACACTTTGGCTCCCATTTCACATTTATGTTTTTGATGAGATATTTAATACTAGCAGCCTCCCCAATTTAAAAACATAAAATAGCCTATGACACCCGGGGATTGTGTAGCTTCCCAACAGTGAAAGATTTTTTCAAATCGGTTCAGTAGTTTCGGAGCCTATTCAATGCAAACAAACAATCAAATCTTTCCTCTTTGTAATATTGGTATAGATGTTAAGTATGATGAGGAAATGAAATAAATAAATTAAATTAAATAAAGTTAAATGTATTCTATAAAAGAAGGCTTATTACGAGTATTTTTATGATATTGATGAATACTTACATTAAAATTTTAATTCAAAATAATTGACTTATTAGTTTTTGACATAATCCAAACTTGACATTATATTATTTTATTGCTGATATTAAGAATGAGAATGTTTTTGACATGCATTTAGCTAAAATTGCAATTAAATTGTATAATTCTGTATTTTGTGTACGTATTTGAACTCGTTTTATATTCAATCAGTTTGATAGTAGATTAAAGTTAAATACCTAGTTTTTTTAAATGCAAACTTTAAATAATAATAATTGAATAAAAAAGCCGCCACATCGCTGAAAGGTCGGATGTGGCGGCTTTTTTATTATTATTTTCTCTGTAATATCTCAGTTGTACATAAATGCAAAAGAATGAATAATTTATGATTATGATTTATGATTGAGTGAGCTTCAGTCAGGATTGGGTCTGTCTTCAAAATGATGCAATGTCATAACACGCATGTTTACGGCGTAGTAGCGCCCGATGCATGTTTCGCGGTTTTTTTTTGAATGACTTACAGGTGTTGGCCACTGAGGCCTCTACAGCTTGCCGGACATGGGTGAGCGCGGAATGCGGCAGAGCCCTAAGATTAGGTTATAGGGTGACTAGCGCAAGGGCACCTGAGAAGGTACGGGCCGCGGCTTGGGCCGTCACCCGGCGGGGGAGATCAGACTTGCCCGGGCACCCCAGAAGGGGTGTGCCCTGTGGCCCTAGTAGGTTGATCTGTTTGAACATGTTTCGCGTACCGTATAGGAGAAACCCTCTCTCTCGATCTCTATGGTCATATTGTTATAGATATCTCTCTGTATAGCAAACATAGTTATTGATTTACCTGCTTTGTATACAGTATTTAGTACACAATTACCAATATTGAATGCGTACTGTGTGACCTTATATGACGCATTTTCTAATTGAAAGCAAACAAATTAGTTCATTAGTAAAATATGTAAGTTGGGTATGTGTACTTGTAATTTGTAAATGACTCGTTAAGTGAGCCACGCCCTTTGCTGGCTATTACGAGATTGAAATTGGTTAAAATACATATTCTTCTTATTTAGGGTTCCGTACCCGAAGGGCAAAAACGGGACCCTATTACTAAGACTTCGCTGTCCGTCCGTCTGTACGTCTGTAGATCGCCAAGCTGTATCTCATGAAGCGTGATTGCTAGACAGCTGAAATTTCCACAGATGATGTATTTCTTTTGCCGCTTTAACTACAAATACTATAAACAGAATATATTAATATTTAAGGGCTCCTAAAACAACTAACTTATATTTTTTTTGCCGTTTTTTGCTCGATATTATAAGAACAGGTAGACGCTTGAAACGAGGCTAAGGGGGTTCCCATAGGGTACTGAACCCTTCGTTCGTTCGGCCGTGTATACTCGTAGGTAGTGTTTACGAGGTAACTTTTTAAACTTCGTAATATACCCAACTGCTTCGAGGTACAGCTGGTTATGTGGGATTGTACCCACTAAAATCCTCTCGGTGGCCTGCCTTTGTGCTGTCTTGGAAGCTCCGGGATCTCCAGGGGAACGCACCGGAGCTCCCAGCACTTTTATATCAACGTCATGGAGCCTAAAAAGGGGCCTCTGGGCTCGTGGGCTGGTGGTTGGAGAAGGGGCTCTAGCTCTAGCCTTCCATTCAAACGGGCCCGGGGAGGACGACAATGGTGGGTGGCCACATTGTCGTATATGACTGTATGCGTCAATCAGTCTGTACCAGCCCTTTTTAATAGTCTCCTGCAGGACGTAGGCCTACCCACGAAGGGTGATTGGGCCATATCCACCACGCTGGCCCAGTGCGGGTTGGTGGGTTCATTCATGCCATCGAATTTCTTCTACGGTCGTATGCAGGTTGCCTCACGATGTTTTCCTTCACCGAAAAGCCAGTGGTGTAAATTTCCGTACATAAGTTCCAAAGAAACTCATTGGTACGGGACCGGGATTGAACCCACGACCTCTAGAATGACAGGCCAGCGTTACAACCACTAGACCACCACGGCTTGTCAATTAGTCGCAGGTCGTTAATATAAAAGGTCTGGGAGCTCCGGTTCGTTTCCCTGGCGATCCCGGAGCTTGCAAGACAGCACAGAGGCAGGGCAGGCCACCGAGAGGAGTTTTAGTGGGTGCAATCCCACATAACCCGGCTTTACTCCGAAGCAGCTGGGTATCTTACGAAGATTTCCCCTCGTAAAAAAAGGCTAGATGACTAAAAATATAATCAGCTCATCAGATAGATTATAAAAAAATATTAGACACGTATTTTTTATTTTGTCAATGAAACAAAAATTGATAACAATATAGCCCGTTAAAGTTACGCGTAACGTCACTTGTACGTGAAAGTGAAGCCGTTTTCTCGTACAGAGTGACGTCACGACTCCCGAACATTGACAAGGTTTATCTTTGTCATTTATTGTTTGATTGACGGAAGAAAAAATACGTGTCCAATATTTATTGAAAATTCAACTAACAGACTAATTATAATAATATTATTTTACCCATTAGTCATGCCTATTGGCAAAATCTGACGACATCACATCATGGAGTCGACCGTATACATCAAAATACCAAACAGTATTATCGCCGCACCTAGTCCTTCAGCCACAACATGGCTAAAAGGTTAAAACATCGGGGACCAACAATTTAACATGTCATCCTAGTCACGGCAGCGCTCAGTTGTAAATTCCACCCGCGGTCACCCATCCTCAGACTGACCGTGCCGAACGTTGCTTAACTTTCATCATCATCATTTCAGCCATGGGACGTCCACTGCTGGACATAGGCCTCCCCTATAGATCTCCAATAAGACCGGTTGGTAGCGGCTTGCATCCAGCGCGTTCCGGTCTTAATGAGGTCATCCGTCCACCTTGTGGGTGGACGTCCTACGCTGCGCTTATGTGGTCTTCACTCGAGAACTTTACGACCCCATCGGTCATTAGTCCTCCGCGCTATGTGCCCTGCCCACTGCCATTTCAACTTGCCAATCCGCTGGGCTATGTCGGTTCTTCTACGGATCTCATATCGTAATAACTTTGGTGATCTATAAATGTGTAATTTTCACTGTTTCAGAATACTGGAGAAACATCGATACGCCTCATACACGGTCGCAAAGTCGGACGAGCGAGAGAGGAGATCTACTATCTCACTTTTAATGAAGTTCTTTCTCTTTTGTACTGCGATGATTTTGTTCTGCGTATTGTTGTACATACCGGTGTATAATAAAGCCAGCTATCAGATGTCTAAAGGTGAGTTTTACTATACTAAGCGCCACACAAATCGGCGGATGAGAAGTTAGCCGCAGATGACACTTCGCCGTGATTCGCTAATTATTGCGCATGTGTGCACAATACCGACACAAGTGGCGAAGTGTTGAGCACGGGCGTAGGGAGCGCGCGGGAGGCATGAGGTTGGCGGGCGCCGGGGCACACGCTCTGAGTCTCTCTGGTTCCCGCGCATACCTATATTTCGGCTTTTGCGCAGCGTTCTGCGCATAACTTCCCATCCGCCGATTTGTGTGGCGTTTAGTATACGAGCAAGTAAGGTTCTCGAATAGAGACCACGGACTGCCAAGCGCAACATAGGAAATTCACTGACGAGGTGAATAGTAGATGTTATTTTTGTCCACTTTGAATTTCAATGATTGTATATGCAATTTTAATGTTAAAATAATATTTTAAAGAAATTTTCAAACTTTGACATTAATACAAACAATAATTATCGTGTTAGATTGTTTATAATTTATGTCATAATTTGTATATTAAATGTCCAAAACCGGAACAGTGGTCACAACTGGTACATGTGCCATACCTTTGTAATTACAATAATGTTTTTTTTACTTAGTTATCAAGCCGATACTTTTTTAAATTTAAATTAATGATTCACAGACTCCAGGGACTGTGCCCTTTGTTAACTAAGTTGCAATTGAAAGAATGCGACTGTACAATAGAGATGGGTTAGTTTAAATCTTGGTCTAAGTTAGTAGTTTCAGTGCATTGCGTAAATGCCGCGAGCAAACCGGCGACCCGCATGCAGCACCCGATCACGAGTGTGACGCATGTGCCAGCCATTGCTCTCCTCGACCATATTTGAGGGAGGAAAACGACCCGACACACGACGCCGCCGCAAGAAGAAGCCTTCGATGACGAGCATGATTGCTCAGAGTTCTGTTAGCAGAGTGAAGGATCTTGCTACTCCTACACAGTGGAATTCATCTGCGTTTTTGTAAGAGGCGACGAAATAAAAAGAAGAACACGTATAATGCACACACTTGTTTTATATTTGACTTGTATTGGACAAAATTACATTGCTGAATTAATGATATGAATGGATTACTACAGATTGATATAATGGACGACACAACTACTATTTTTACATGGTCTTGTTACAGTCACGGCTAGGCGGTAAGAGGGAAAATCAAAAGTGACGTATGCGCATAGACGCACTTTACCGGATACAGACACATCAATAGACAACAAATTGCCATAATCTGTTTCTTATATATTCGATTAATTGGTATACCGATACAATCGTCAACAAGAGCATGCGCCTATTCTTGAAATCCTTACTTAACAATATAATAAATCTGAAAGTGTATTTGTTGTTTTGTTACTGTTTCACACAACAACAAACAAAGCAACGGATTGACTTGATTTTTGGCATGGATATAGTTTAAAGGTAGAAGATTGACGTAGGCTGCTTTTATCTCAGAAAAATATGGTTCTTATAAAAAATGGTTGACTGTAAAGTCGGTTTACGAGCGATAACTTTACGTGATAACGTCATAAGAAAACATTGTTGAATCAACAACTGAAACAAGCCGAACGCTTAGGCTGATCGTGCCTCTTCTATTGCTTGTTCCGCGCTCTCGCTTGCACGCTCAGCTAAGGCGTAACGTGACACGTTTTCGTGCGTGCATCCGGCGTTCATCAATTTATAACACGTTATGTCATCAATACATTAGGAATGTAATTTCATCCATCCATCCATCCATCAGCCATAGGACGTCCACTGCTGGACATAGGCCTCCCCTAACGATCTCCAATAAGATCGGTTGGTAGCGGCACGCATCCAGCGCGATCCTGCGGTCTTAATGAGGTCCACCCACAAGGTGGACGTCCTACGCTGCGCTTGCCGGTACGTGGTCTCCACTCGAGAACTTTTCGAATCGGTCATCAATCCTTCGCGCTATGTGCCCTTAATGTAATTTAAAATGGAATGTAATTGAATGTTTCTTTTTTCTTTTCTTTTCAGCTTTAGTGGCAGGATGGTCGCAAAACACAAATCGGGATACCAAACTATACGTCCTGCCTAACAACGTGACCTTAATACACGAACCTACAAATATATGCACAAAAGACAACACCAATACAAAGAACAAACTTCTTTTACTAGTTGTAGTGTGCTCAGCAACAGAAAACTTCGAAAGAAGAGTTGCTATCAGGAACACATGGGGGAGCCACAAAAAATACAAAGAACTCAATAAACTTTTCAATCTAGTTAGGGAAAGGTACAAAGATTATAATTTTACGTATGATCTGTATAATTTTAATAGTAGTAGGGATAGAAGGGATGCTTCTGGCATTTCTCGGTTGCTCCCAGAAATCGCTAAAGCGTTGCAAAGCAACCTGATTGATGTCAAGACTGATAGTGTACCTGAGGAGAAGAGATTCGATGATGATGACGGCAAAGATGATGGCAAAGATGATGCCGGCAAAGATATTGACGGCAAAGATGATGCCGGCAAAACAGATGAAACAAATGATGATATATTGCAAGAGTTTGGCATGAACAAAGAGTTCGGAGAAAGAACAGGAGATTACGATTATGAATACGAATCGAATATCATGAAAATCCCGCCTAAAGGCTATGAAGATAACCCCGATTTGGAAAAAGTGTTGAATTTGCTGAAAAATGATAAGAATTTCCCGAAAATTAAGGAAGATTTAGATGATGGCAACGATGATGATAGTGATGTAGAGTTTAAGTTGGTGTTTTTGTTGGGGCTGCCAGTGCAGAGGAATGATTCTACCGTGCATGATAAAATAGAGGAGGAGGTGGAAAAGTATGGGGATGTGATACAAGAAGGTTTTATTGATTCGTACAATAATTTAACTCTTAAATCTATAATGATGTTGAAATGGATCACCAATAAGTGCAATGATAGTGGTAAGTACCTATATAATAATTATATCACTTACATGTATTAATTTAATATGATTATCATTGACCTTTTTTTTACGAGGGGAAATCTTCGTAAGATGCCTTACCGCTTTGGGGTGCAGTCGGGTTATGTGGGATTGTACCCACTAAAACCCCCTCGGTGGCCAGCCTTTGTGCCTTCTTGGGAGCTCCGGGATGTGTTCGGGAGCTGTGTGCTCCCGTCCGCTACCTTGCCTCTGTGCCGCGGTTATTTATGCGCGAGAGAAAGCGAGACAGATATTGTAACCTTTTGTTGATAATAATAAAAAAAAAGGATCTCCAAAAGGAACGCACCGGTGCTCCCAGCACTTTGTGTGACTACTCGCCTGATTGTAGAACCAGGCTTGTGCGGTTCTCTACGGTAACAGCGTTGTCACACATGCTGTCGTCCTCTTCGGGCCCGCTTGAGTGGATGGCAACTCTGACCACCCACGAGCCCAGGGGTCCCCTTTTAGTAGGCTCTTACTACAGGCAGGGGATACCGATGCCGTATTCTGGTGCCCCGGCATCAGGGCAAATTATCATTGACCTAGCGAACAAAGCGTCTCAGTTTTGAGTCTACAATTTTGCTTTCGTCTGTACGGATGTTGATTCTTCTCCACAGGTTCCATTTTTCGATGAATTTAGACGAAACTTGGCACACGGGTTCTGTATAATATAATTGTATTTGTTTGTTTTACAAGCTTTTATTTAGTTTCACCTGTCCCGTTGACTGTCTGTCGGTCTGTAATCAAATCTTGCAAGTTAAATTTGATTCACTTCCCGGTTTCCGATTGAGCTGAAATTTTGCATACATGTGTAAATCGCGTGGCAATGCAGTATTATTATATGACATGGTGCTGATCTGATGATGGAGCTGGAAGGTGGCCAAAGAAATTTAGCAATGAAACGACACAACCTCATCAAGTTTGGGTTCATTTGAATGGTTTTGGCGAGTAGTTTGTCTTTTAATAGTAACCAGGGTCTGATGATGGAGCTGGAAGGTGGTCATAGGAACTCTGTAATAAAACGACGCAACCCTATCGAGTTTCGGCTCGTTTTATGCATCTTGGCGAGTGCTTGTTCAGTAAAAGCTTGTTTTAAAAAAAAGGTGGTTTAAAATATAATACTTTTAGGTATATTTTGTCGACGGGTATTAGGGGTAATTCTCTTAAAAATTTGCTGTAGCTGTTTATCAACCGATTTCCATAACATTTGACAAGTTTGTTTAGTATCTCAAAGAACATTGTCCAAAGTCGGCCTCGCGTGAACAAGATGTTCTTGAAAATTAGATTACGTCAATAATTCAGTTTATATTATTTATGAATTAACATGCATTATTGTAGTGTCCAGGTAAAATAATTAAAAGTTTATTTGTTTATTGGTAGTTATCAAACTACCTAACTATTTAATTTCAAACCAGAGAGCTATTACCAGAGGGATAATGTGTTTGTCGGGAAAATCTGAAGGAGATGTATTGATTTAATATGGCATAAGTTAGAAAGAGTCATGAAAAATATCTCTATTCTTCTCTATTTTTCTAGTTCGCTACGTGTTGAAAACTGATGACGATATGTACGTAAACGTGCCCAATCTGGTCGCCAATTTGAAGAATAGATCGCGAGATCACGACGAGAAAAGAGGGGGAGATACGGAGTACCTCCTCATTGGCGACCTCATATGCGGGGCGAGGCCTGTGTTGGACGCTACCAATAAATGGTAAGTTTTATTATTAAAAAAAAAATAGCAATGCCGCCACATTTTTTTACAAGCAATGTCAAAAGGTAAAAAGATCCGAAAATATTAAATTCCTTTTAATGAATATTATAATGAATGAAATGAAAATAATAGGAAAAACATTTTATAAAACAAATAATTGAATACTGTACAAAGTAATGGCCCAAAATCTTCGAGCAAATATCTACAGAGCCACAGTCCCTAAGTGACAGTAGTAAAACAATGTCCGAGCGCCGTCATACATACCGACTTAGATATTTACATTGAATAATTCAAAATGACTCGTTTTCTCGAATCTCAACGTTATGTCACCTAATTAGTGCTTGTAACCGAGCACTTTCGCATCGCGCGGCGTTGTAGTCGGCTTGCAATAACCTTACGACCAACTAAAAAGCTTGCCCACTACGTAGATTGGGCAGAGTTTTGGTTCGGACACTTTTTTGCACGATTGTGTCTCTATATAGATTGCTCGAAGCCCAAAATCAACATATTTTTGTATTATCTCTTTTTAAGAATAATGCTGAGGTCGGCTGTTTAATATCCATGGTGAAGGGTTTTCAAAGTTTATCAAGTTATTTTTAAAGTTTTTAGGGTTCCGTACCCAAAGGGAAAAACGGGACCCTATTACTAAGACTTCGATGTCCGTCTGTCCATCTGTCTGTCACCGGGCTGTATCTCATTAACCATGATAGCTAGGCAGCTGAAATTTTCACAGATAATGTATTTCGGTTGCAGCTATAACAACAAATACTATAAACAAAATAAAATCAATATTTAAAGGGGGCTCCCATACAACAAACCTGAATTTTTAGACGTTTTTCGCTCTATATTAATAATGGTACCAGGTAGATGCTTGAAATTTTCACAGAATATTTAGTTTTATATTCCCTTCAATAATAAATGATAAAATTAAATTAAAATAAATATTTAAGGGGAGCTCCCACACAGTACGGAACCCTTTATGTATGAGTCCGACTCGTACTTGGCTGCTTATTGAATATATTTTTTTAACTTTGCAGGTATAGTCCCCGCTACATGTACGGGGGTCGAATATATCCCAAGTACCTGTCGGGTACTGGATATCTGTTTTCGGTGCCGACGGCGAAAGCTCTGTACGAAGCAGCGCTGAGAACGCCTTACTTTCATCTAGAAGATATCTACATTACGGGTGAGCATTATATTTTATTTATACACATTTTATTTTATTTTTTATTTTTATATATATATATTTTTTTTAGTTTTTTATATATATTTTTTTATTTTTTTTTTATTTATTTAAGTATAATCACTACATAGTATAAAACAAAGTCGTTTCTTTCTGACTGTCCCCATGTATGTATTATACCTTTAAAACTACGCAACGGATTTTGATGCGGTTTTTTTTTGTAGATAGAGTGATTCAAGAGGATGGTTTATATGTATAATACACCTGTGCCAAGCCGGGGCGGGTCGCTAGTTATTTATACAGGGTTAATGTTAATCAATGTATTATTAATTTTATATTAATTTAATTTTAATAACAGTAACCCTGTATTAATGTATTATTAATAACAATTATTCATTTTAGGGGCTTATTCTGTACATCAAAACTAACAACTTTTGTTCTGTAACTTTGTCAAAACTAAAAAAAAAAAACTGTTCCATACACTTTGTTGACAGTGAACGATAAAAAACTGTTCCATACACTTTGTTGACAGTGAACGATAAAAAACTGTTCCATACACTTTGTTGACAGTGAACGATATTTTTCTATGGAACAACATTATTTTTGAGATTGATAAAAGCCGTTGAACAAAAGTTGTTAGTTTTGATGTACAGAATAAGCCCCTAAAAGGATGCTAATTGGGTTCCAGTAACCCTGTATATAAAGGTGACCTGTTAGAAATCTCTCATGGCGATAAAGCCGCCCTTGTACCATCGAATTTTAAGTCAATTGTACATAAAAGAGCTCAAAGCATAGTTTGACTATATGTTCGTTAGCGATCATCGAATTTAAGCAGCGATCTGCAAGGCCAGTCTTCGGATGGGTGACCGCGGGTGGCATTTACAACTGAGCACTACCGTGGCTCGGATTACACGTTAATTTGTAGGGCCCGGTTGTTTAACCGTTTAGCCACGTCAGAGGCCTTCAGGCGGTTAAAAAACTGACACTAGGGCTAGGACCTATACGAACTTATTTACTTTATTTTTGATTTTGATTTTTTAGAGTTCCGTACCCAAAGGGTAAAAACGGGACCCTATTACTAAGACTCTTCTGTCAGTCTGTCTGTCCGTCCGTTTTTCTGTAACCAGGCTGTATCTCATGAACCGTAATAGCTAGAAAGTGTAAATTTTCTCAGAATAAAGACAAATACTAAAAACAGAAAAAAAAATCGGCCATGCACGAGTCGGACTCGCGCACGAAGGGTTCCGTACTGTATGGGAGCCCCCCTTAAATATTTATTTCATTTTAATTTTATTATGTATTATTGAAGGGAATATAAAACTAAATATTGTGTGAAAATTTCAAGCATCTACCTGGTACCATTATTAATATAGAGTGAAAAACGTCCAAAAATTCAGGTTTGTTGTATGGGAGCCCCCCTTAAATATTCATTTTATTTTGTTTTTAGTATTTGTTGTTATAGCGGCAACCGAAATACATCATCACACATCAGCTGCCAAGTCCTACATGATCGCCCTAGAAAGAGCGCAACGCGCCGTTATAAAGGTCATGTTGGGGAAATCTCGACTTCACCCCACCGATAAACTATATCAGGAAGCAAAACTTCTCACGGTCAGACAGCTGTTCATCATTCGAGCTATTGAAAAAGTGCATACACAAGAGGCACAGCCTGCTAGAAGAAGAGTACGAGCCAAAACAGTCCTAATGCCAAGAGTCAAAACTTTTTTTGCTCGACGCCACCCGCCATTTATTTACTATGTACTTCACATACAACTCTGTACTCAAACACATAGATATAACGGAACAGACCCGCAGAGAAGCCAAAGCTCAGACAAAATCATGGCTGCTCAGCAGCACATACAAGGAATCGGAATCCCTAGTAAAAGTGTACGACCTTGAGGTGTAACCCATAGTACACACACACACACACACACAATCCATTCATTTGAGTCACTACGCTCAGTTCTATTATGAGCTAGTATTTGTACGGATACAATTGCGTAAGTTATGTAATCGGACAAATTTAAACAAACTTAGGACCGCATTTATAATCTAATCAGTCTTTCTGTAATTAATTTGAAAATATTTCCTGATAAGCGCGCGCAACAAAGTCCATTTGCTCAATTCAACACCGGACCTCAAGATACAGGCTTAGTTTGAGGCCCCCTGGTAATTGTAACTAAGGTATATTTGTTGTGGTAATAAATTATTTTGTATTTGTATTGTATTTGTATCATCTGTGAAAATTTCAGCTGCCTAGCTATCATGGTTCATGAGATACAGCACGGTGACAGACAGACAGACGGACATCGAAGTTAGTAATAGGGTCCCGTTTTTCCCTTTGGGTACGGAACCCTAAAAATTGAGTATAGAGATTCCCATAGAAGAAACGTATTTTTTTTGCTCGATATTAATAACAGCAACAGGAAGATGATTGAAATATTTCTTCAAAAATAAAATATATTAAAGGGGGCTTCCGCACAGTACGTAACCCTTCGTGCGCGAGTCCTACTCGCACTTGGCCGATGATTTGTTAATATCCTTGTTTTCCAGGTATATGCGCTCTACGCGCGTCTCCCCGCCTCTCTCCGCGCGACGACCCCACGTTCTCGTACGTGGCCGGCACTCGTGCCACGTCGGCTTGCGTGGCCCACGCGCGTGCCACGCTCCACCGCGTCACGCCACGCGACATGACGTTAATACGACGCGCGCTCGCTACCGAACGCACTGTAGATATGTGAGTATCGAATACAACACTGTTTAATAGATGCACCGGTTGTGGCCACTGCCCCGCTTTTGGCTATTTGATGTCAAAACTTTGACTTTAACAAAAACAATTATTTATGGTGTTACACTGTTTATAATCTATACATTGATGTATCTTCTTTACATGAACAAGCAGAGCATCTATCTTCTATCGAATACACTGTATAATATAAATGTAGTTGTGGCCACTGTCCTGCTTTTGGCCACTTAATGTCAAAATCATTGCACAAATGTATTATAAACAAGGTAAGACTATAAATATTCTAGATTCTATATTCCATAACCGTTCTCGTACGTGGCCGGCACTCGTGCCACGTTGGCTTGCATGGCCCACTCGCGTGCCACGTCGGCTTGCATGGCCCACTCGCGTGCCACGTTGGCTTGCGTGGCCCACTCGCGTGTCACGTCGGCTTGCGTGACACACACGCGTGCCACGTCGGCTTGCCAGTAACAATAAAAAGCCTTGCAAAGGTTTGTAGCAGGGGCATAGCTACCGCCGTATCAGCAGTATCAATGATACGGGGCCCCCGGCTACAGGCCAACTAACCTGTGAAACTGGCTGTATGTCATACGTTGCTATAGAGTTTTTAGTTCAGATCGTTTTGCTTTTACTCGATGTTTATTCCGCAAATGAGGCGTCCTATTCTCACTGTTACTCCACTTCTACAGTATTTGTGCGATAATCTGCGCCCTTTTCGCATTTTGTAAACATTGACTAATCACGGGACTTTTATAGAACTAGTCAGCGTGGTTGAGACTGTTATAGCATGTCATTTGGGCTCCTTTTTATGTTGAGTAGGGCTACATTTGGCCACCAACTCGCCTTTGATGGAAAGCGAAGTTGTAGCCGAAGATATGTAGACCTAGTAAATACTTTTCATTCTTGACTTTTATGACATTTTTATGACATTTTTTATGATTTGACATTATTTGACTTTTTACTTGACATTATTCTAACTATTTTGACAATGTTGACATCTTATAAATCAGTACTATTCTTTATTTTTATTTTTACATTATTATTTAAAATTTTGCTTGTATTGTTTTGATAATTATGCTTTTAACATTTGTACGCCACGATGGGCAAGAACATGCGATCTCTACCTACACTACGAAAATCTGTATGCGACTTTGTATGTTGTCTACACTACCATGTTTCTAACAAATAAAGTATCTTGAATCTTGACTTGAAGATATCCAAATTGTAATTGTCAGGAAACAATGACGGAGGCATTCCAATCCCTGGCGGTCCGCATTATGAAGGAAGAAGCGAATCGCTTAGTACGAGCAGGTGGTACGTCGACTATGTAGGGATGGTATTTGTACTACTTCCAGCTTGTCCTGTTGTGAAAAGGAGATGACGGAATGAACTAATTTAGATACGGGACCCCTCAAAGGAACGCTACGCCACTGTTTTTTTTTTTTTTTTTTTTTTTTTTTTTTTAAATTTAAATACTAGCCTTACTTAGTTTGGGGTCAGATGTTCTGTGTAAGATATCCCTAATATATTATTGACTGCCTCGGCGGCTCAGTGGTTAGTGATCCTGACTTCTGGATATAAGAGGCGTGGGTTCGATCCCCACCCAGAGCATTTATGTGATGAACATAGGTGTTTGCTTTGCGTCTGGGTGTTATTTAGGTACTATCAGTAAAAGTATGTATATGTAGTATATCAGTCTCTGGCAGCCATATCACTAGCTTTGCTTAGTTTTGTGTCACAGACCGTGTGTAAGATGTCCCCTAATATTTATTTTTGTTTTCAGATGTGAAAGAAAACGCCTAACGCAGGTAAGGCGGGACCGACTACGTCCCAAGAAACAGCCAAAACGACTAACCAAGCATATGCATATGCACTAACAAGATGCATTTAACACTTAATGCATTTTAAAATATACAGGGTGGAGAGCTGACGCCAACATTGAATGAAAGCACATAATTGTGCAGTGCTAAAACCTTCGACGTATTTTGAGCTATTTACTTTGTCAGGTATAATTTTCTAAAACATTATTTTGGAGCAACCTGTATCTAAACAGCAAATTTTGCTATTTGGCTTATATACATAAAACAATGAATGTTTGTCTTTATGTCTTTTATAGAAACGTAAACTTTGCATTTGATCATGTGATGATCTTTAGCAAAGTTGTTGAGAATGAGCCAAAGCAGGTTTCGAGTTGGTGCGAGCAATTTTCAACAGATGGCGCCAGCAACGCGCGCAGGGAATGGCTAGTATCCTATAAAGTATGATGCCTAGTTACTATTCCTTTATTTATTATTTAGTTTGTTTGAAAATGTTGTTTTTTACTTAAGGATTTTTATCTTATTGCTTTTATGATTACACTACAAATAGCACTGTAGTAACCAGTGCTACTTGTGGGTCAAATTAATGTAGACGTCAGCTCTCCACCCTGTATAACATTGTGTAACACAATATGGTACCTTAAACATAACATTGTATAACACATAACATGTGGTGTCACATAACATTGTATAACGCGGAACATATGGTACCTGCAACATATATCATTATGTAAAGGTATGTTCGCATTTATAACATTTTGCCGTGTGTATTTTTTTAAGAATTTTCTTTTTTTTTTCTTTTCTGACTTAATCCATCCATGTAGCTAACATCACAGCAGCCAAGTTGTTTTTTCTATACTTGTTATTCCAATTTAAATACTAACAAACTATGATTTTCCAAATATTTATGTTTTTCTCCTAAATATACAGGGTTATTTCTAATCAATTAGCATCATTTTAGGGGCTTATTCTGTACATCAAAACTAGCAACTCTTGCTCTGCGACCTATGTCAAAACTCAAAAAAAAAATCGGCTGCTCCGTACATTTTGTCCAGGGTGAACGATGTTTTTCTATGGAACAACAACTTTTTTTGATAATTAATAAAAGTCGTAGAACAAAAGTTGTTAGTTTTGATGTACAGAATAAGCCCCTAAGAAGATGCTAATTGATTAGAAATAACCCTGTATAGTCAAAGAAAAATGTCACAGTGAAATGTCATAAATGTGAACTCGTCGCATAACATTTAACATTGTGTAACACATAACATTTGGTGCCTCTATCATTATAACATGTAACATAATATAACATTTTCTAACATAACATGGTGCCTGTAACATATAGCATTGTGTAACACATAACATATCGTGCCTATAACAATTGTTTATGTATGAAAGTGAGTCTGGATATTATTATTTCAACGTATTTTTAAGGCTTTATACAGATGGAATATACAGGGTTATCTGCTTGCCCTGTACTATACTGGAAGGGGGTTATTAAGGCCATCGATATGAACAACTTTCACCATGGGGTCAACATTGAGAAAGGAAAGAAAAACAGATATTCCATACAAAATCGCACCTTGGAAGCAACAAATGAAACGAGCGATTTTTTTCTCGAATACCACCAGATTGGCTCCTTATTAAAAGTTGTTCATAATGATGGTCTGAATCACCTCCTTTCGGCTTAGAACACCAGTTCTGGATAACCCTGTATACAGGGTTATTTCTAATCAATTAGCTTCCTTTTAGGGGCTTATTCTGTACATCAAAACTAACAACTTTTGTTCTGCGACTTGTCAAAACTCAACTGAGATTTGACAAAAATATTTGAACAACAGTTGTTAGTTTTGATTTACAGAATAAGTCCCTAAAAGGATGCTAATTGATTAGGAATAACCCTTTTTAATATTAAGAGAAATTTATATTAGAACATGACCTGCACGGAACGGGCCCGGACGACGCACGTTCAATAGATTTCGTGTAGTGACCCGGACGAGCCCCGTCCGTGTATCGTCCCGGCCACTACACAAAATGTATGGAACGTGCGTCGTCCGGGCGCGTTCCGTGCACGCCCCGTTCTAATGTAAATCATACCTTAATGATACTTTACAAAGCAATACCTTGTACATAAATTTTCTCCTTGTTTGGTTGGACTCACTGTCATACATAACCTTTCATACCTACTCTATAAGTACAAGTCCATATCTAATTGATAAAAAATAGTGCCATTTAATTAAAAAAAAGTTATCCTTTCTCATTCGTTAATCTTTGCAGTCGTTCTCGTAAATTTTCATAAATCTTTCGCGTTAAAAAGTACAATAATTATGTAAAAATCTCGATAATGATCTTCAAAATGCTCATTAGATGAATAGGTATACGATTAAGCGAAAACATAAGAAAGCGGACATTTGTGTAAATCACAGATATCTCTAAGTACATATTTCTAACTAGCTGCCCGTACCGGCATCGCTCTCTCTACTCTAAAAGATAGTGAAAACTGCATTCGAATATGTTGCAATAACAATGTAATATGTAAAGACAAATGTAGAAATAGTAGGGCTAGTCCATTACGTCTCTATAAATTATTTCTAAAAATCGCGATTTTAGTAGGTCGCGACGGAAATGCAAAAAATATCGCGAGGGGGCGTGGCCTCTCTTTTTGCATTTCCACGCCACTTTCTTACTTTCCGCTAGATGGCGCTGTGCGCTTTAGGGGATTAAGAAAGCCAAACAAAGTTACCCAATTTTAACCGACTTCCAAAAAGGAGGACATAGATAGATTAATTCTTTATTGTCACACCATAAACAAACTAAATAACTAGGAAAACAAGTTTAGTGGAACTTATAGCTAGTGTTACAACCGGCAGCCTTATCGCTAAAAGCAATTTCTTCCAGCCAACCGTTACTTGTAAAGGAGGAGGAGGTTGTATATTCGTCCTTTTTTAAGCAGATAATCCTGTATTTATTCGCTCGAATCGCTTATGTTTTCGCTTGTTTCGTAATCGCTTTCTCGATTGGAATGTAGTTGTGATATTATTCCTGCCTGAGAGGAAAACTAGCAGTGATACAAAAAAATGTGTATATATAATTAGGATAAATAATATACATAATTAGGATAATTAATATACATAGATATGGGACCTAAAAGTGTTCCGAAATTAGATCGGAATAAAACACGTTAATAATGATATTAATTAATTAATTTAATTAAAATAGGCAGCATAGTTTTCATACTTAGGGTAAGAAGTTAAGTATAAAATTAGCCCAGACGAGTAAAATATAATTAGTCCGTGAGGTAGATTATCAAAATATATTAGACACGTATATAGTAGACGACGACTCCGCTGTCCATCTGTCTGTCTGTCACCAGGCTGTATCTCATGAACCGTAATAGCTAGAATGTTAAAATTTTCACTGATGACGTATTCCTGTTGCCGCTATAAAAAGAAATACTAAAAATAGAAAAAAAAAATAGGGGGCTCCATACAACAACCCTGAGTTTTAGACGTTTTTCGCTCCATTTTAATAACGGTGACAGGTAGATACTTGAAATATTCACAGAATATTTAGTTAAATATTCACTTTGGAAATAATTAAATTAAAATAAAATAAATATTTAAGGGTAACCCATACAAGTAATGTGATTTTTTTGCTCGACATTAATAACGGCTACAGGAAGATGCTTGAAATATGAAGTGGTATATTCCTTTCAGAAATAATTAATAAATTAAAATAAAATATATTAAGGGGGCTTCCATACAGTGCGGAACTCTTAGTGCACGAATCCGACTCGCACTTTGCCAATTATTTATTTTCTCAATTAAACAAAACATGATGAAGATAATAATTACAGCCTGTTAAAGTTCAGTATCACGTCACACTATGGTTGACTTTTTACTATAATGTGACGTCACGCCGTCAACCCCCTATCATCTTTGCTATTTTTAGGGTTCCGTACCCAAAGGGTAAAAACGGGACCCTATTACTAAGACCCCGCTGTCCGTCTGTCTGTCGTCTGTCTGTCACCAGGCTGTATCTCATGAACCGTAATAGCTAGAGAGTTGTAATTTTCACAGATGGTGTATTTCTGTTGCCACTATAACAACAAAAATTAAAAACAGAATAATATAAATATTTAAGGGGGCTCCCATACAACAAACGTGAATTTTAGGAGTTTTTTGCTCGCTATTAATAACGGCAAGAGGAATGGGGCTCCCATATGGTACGGAACCCTTCATGCGCGAGTCCAACTCGTACTTAGCCGATTTTTAGTTGGACTAACAAAATATAAAATACGTGTCAAATATTTCTTTGGAAACTAACTGGCAGACTGATTATAATAATATTTCGTTTACCCCGTCGTCATACCTATTATAATTTAAAGTATTCTCAGTTTCACGGTATCACGGTATAGATTTGTGTTATCAATACTCACAAACAAAAACAGAAGTATTGATTAATCTTTTTATTCCTTACTAGCAGCGCCCCGCGGTTTTACCCGCGTTGTGCCCGTTCCCGTGGGAATTTCGGGAATTTTTATACATTTAAACCTTCCTCTTGAATCACTATCCATTAAAAAAAACCGCATCAAAATCCGTTGCGTAGTTTTAAAGATTTAAGCATACAGACAAACAAACAAACAAACAAACGAAAATAGCGACTTTATTTTATACTATGTAAGGATTTCATTTATTTTAGCTTGCTTTTTTATCTAACAATATAATTAATCATGGTATTGTATACCTAATATTTTGGTAACGCCATTATATTTTTCAAGCTTCGTCGGTTGCTAAATTTCACCTCATTTAAGTTTATTTATAAAAAACGAAACATGCTTTTGTTACTATTTATTTATTATTATTATGAGCCTTTCGTGCCACTGCTGGGCAAAGGCCTCCCCATTTTCCTTCCACTCTTCACGTTCTAAAGCTAAAAATGCTTTAAGTTTTCGCTAATTGGTTATTTTTTTAATTATTGTTTTATGAAAGTTATACTATTATTTTTTATAATTTTTAACGATGCACCTTTTTGTTCACTTTTATTAATCGTTCATTTCAGATGTCACAGGAGCGTAATGTTACTATATCGAATAAATTAGCACAATATTTATTTGGCACTAAAGAATGCGCTTAGTTTGTTTAAGCGCATAATTTATTAGCATGCACGTATGTAGTGTCAACAGGCACGATGACTGGGTAAAAAAATCATTATTATAAGCCGCGCCACATAGGTTGGCGGATGTGAAGTTAGCTACAAGCTGCGCAATGGCCAATCAACGTGCGGCTATATGTGAGCTTCAGTCAGGATTGGATATTGAGCAGCTTGTATCTAACTTCACATCCGCCAACTTGTGTGGCGGCCTATATAACTAGTCGGTTAGTTAGATTATCAAAAAATATTGGACACGTATTTTTTATTTTGTTAATCAAACAATAAATGACAAAGATAAACCTTGTCAAAGTTCGGGAGTGGGAGTTCGTGACGTCACTATTACGAGAAAATCCTTTAAAGGAGATATTGCAAATATGCATAGAAATTGGGCCACTGAAGGGTACAGTATTTCATAATTTGCTTTGTGTCTTTCGGAAAATGATTTTCCCGTTATTTTTTACAATAACAGTGTCCATTAAAAGTAATTTCGTGTATTCGGGTATTAAGGTTATATGTGACCAAAATGACAGTAATTCAATGACTGAACAAAAATCAAATCGGAAAATGTGAAATTACTCAAAAATTGAGCATTTGATGCGGTTGTTTTACTCAGCGCATTTATTTATCATAGTTTAACGGATTTTTTGAGCTGTACCTAGTCTGGGCCCATTTTGCATTATCTCCTTTGTAGTCGTGACGTTACGCGGAACTTTAACGGGCTATATCTTCATCGATTTTGGTTTAATCGACAACAGAAAAAATACTTGTCGAACATTTTTTGATAACCTAACTAATGGACTAATTATAATAATGGACTAATAATATTTTTTTTAGCCTATTAGAGTGCTTTTCCACCGGTGATATGATGAGTGAATGGTTGAACAAAAATCAACCAATAGAATCCCTTCTCGTCTAAAGGGTTAATATGAGTGTACGTAAATAGAACTGAAAACATTTTGCCGCGCGTTGACGAACTTTTTGTAAAATAAACGCTGATTTTTTCTTCGTGATTTTCCAAAAGTTCTAGAACAAAAGTTGTTTATCTAGATGTACTAGACCCGCCCTTAAAAGGTTTTGCGTTTAATACCTATGACCTGTATATGACCTTTACATTTCACAAGACATTTTTGAAAAAATATATTCAAAAGACCAATTTGGTGGATACGCAGTCATACAGTCAACGGTAGCTCTTCAGTGCTTACGTCACACAGAATTTGGATTTTTTTAAAGATAGAATACTCCGTCGAACAAATTTTTGAAATACGTGTTGACACGTAGAAGTAAAAATATATGATCAAAAAAAATGTAGTACAACTATTTCAAGTTGTATTCTTCGATCTCAAATGTCATGAAAATTATTATTAAAATCATTATTTAACCAGCACTTACATGTCATGTTATATTTGGGCAATATTTAGTATTTAGTAGGTAGCTATTTGCAATTTAGGAGAAAACGACACTTAGCAGTAGTTTACGTACGCCATAGTATGCCATAGCGTTGCTACGTAGGCGTATGGCATGTAGGTAAGTATAATTCACAAAGAATTAAATAGAAATCTGCTGCTATTGCATGTAATAATCTTCAAAACTGTATCTGTTTCTTTGTGTACTCGGAGGTACATTGATTTTACGAAAAGATACCTACTTAAAAAAAAAGGCTAAGTCGACGCTTGAGACTTGCTGCGAAATAGTTCGAAAAGCTTTTTCGTTGTTCAAACCTTTTTTGGAATACTAAATACAGCCCAAATATAATATTTTCCTTCATCGTAATATTGCCTACAATGGGAATAAAAGTCGTACTTTAGTTTTTGTTCCTCTGAAGAAGTTAGTCCACGTTTTATTATTATATTTTTGACGTGACAACGTCTTATAAATTGGTTTGCCGGGTGACACTTCAAGAAACTGCGTTACGCTCCGCTCACGTTATGCGCTCTCATTCGTCTCAAAGTCGTTGTCACGTAAAACTTTCGCCCGTATACAGACTTTACAGGCAACCAATTTTTTTTGAATATCGGACTGTTCACTACAATATACCAATTTTGTTTTTAGCTATAACAGTATTTTTTCTTCACACTACGGCTTTTTTTCCTATTACGGATTTTTTTATATAATCAGATAAAGAGAAGAAAAGATGGCGTGTCGAATCTTCTCGACTCTTCACTCATATGAGGCTCATAATGAATTAGAAAAAGATACATGCATGAGTTTTTTTGCAATGGATACTAGTCTGGTTTTATATATATTTTGATTTTATAGGCAAGCGAATCATACAAGTCGGCGGATGTGAAGTTAGCTTCAAGCTGCGCGAAACCCAATCAACGCGCAGCTTTATGCGAGCTTCAGTCAGGATTGGATATTGCGCAGCTTGTAGCTAACTTCACACCGCCGACTTGTATGATTCGGGCCTATAGCTAAGTGGTTAAATTCGCTATGTTTTTGGTCTACGGTGGATAATCAAAGCGCTATTCGTCTCTGTCGTTCTCTACAAACAAGAAAAGAGATCAATCTTAATTTGTAAATGTCACGCTAAAGGTTTTTTTGAACTTTGCATCATTTCTTCTCGTTTGTTTGATTGTGTGTAGTGTTAATAGCCTGTTGTTATTTTAATGTTTTGCACTATCATCTACCATTTTAAGCAAATGCCAGTTTTTATTTATTTTATTTACATCTTACAAATGTGTGGCACGGATTTTGATTATGATATGTTTACATTTTATTATAATTTATCAAGGTTTGTGAAATTTTTAGATAGGTATATTATTGTATTCTATGTTTTATCAGTTGTACCTATTGTTATTGATTTAAAGTTTTTTTCTATGTACAATGAAATTATATGAGAATCGCCAGTGGTGGGTGCCATATAAAATAAAAGATATACCTATTTGAAATATTTTTTTTAAAATATTGTATTAATAAACATTATTTACATTTTTTCTCTAAGTTTCAAGATTATATTGCAATCAAATTTTTATTATTGTTTCCTGTTTTGGCTGATTTTTGACTTGCTCATTTTTTCTTATTTATTTAAGTAGGTTTTCATTGTTTTTTTAGATCGTTTAAGCGTGATTTTTTGGATCTGATAATTTTATAGCTTTGTTAAGTAGAATAAAAAAAAATACGCTTTTTGTCGTATACTATTTAATCTTTTGTTGTTGTACCGTAACATTGCGTATTGGTTTTTTTCCGAAAAATTAAACAAGAAAGACAATTTAGTAGTTTAATGTAGGTAAGTGGGTTTCTATGTACACTTTTTTATTGCAAATATTTAGTTTACAGTTTACATCATGTAATCCATAAAGGGTGTATGTACGTACTAAGCTGGAACGGGATGATATTTCTTGAATTCCTATTTGGTCCCATGGTAAAAAGTTGTTCACAATGATGATTTTAATCACCCCTTTTCGGCTTACTGCAGGACAAGCAGATAACGTTGTATAACTAGGTATAATCCGCGCCACACAAGTCGGCGGATGGAAAGTTAGGAGCAGAACGCTGCGCAAAAGGCAAAATAATAGGCGCGGGAGCCAGAGAGACTCGCGCCGGGGCACACCCGCCCGCCAATCTCGTGCTTCCCGCGCGCTCCCTGCGTGCTCACAACTACGCCACTTGCGTCGGTATTGTGCACACATGTGCAATAATAAGATAATTACGGCGAAGTGTCATCTGCGGCAACTTCTCATCCGCCGACTTGTGTGGCGTAGATTATAGCAAGGGAAGACTTGCAAAACTCTCCTACCTCTCCTTTTTTAGGGTTCCGTATCCAAAGGCTAAAAACGGGAGTCGGGGTCCGATGTCCGTCAGTCCGTCTGTCACCAGGCTATAGCTATCTCATGAACCGTGATAGCTAGACAGCTGAAATTTTTACAGATGATGTATTTCTGTTGCCGCTATAACAACAAATACAAAAAACAGAATAAAATAAATATTTACGGAGCTCCCATACAACAAACGTAATTTTTAGGAGCTTTTTTGATCGCTATTAATAACGGCAAGAGGAATTGGGCTAAGGGGGCTCCAACACGGTACGGAATCCTT
This sequence comes from Hypomecis atomaria, assembly GCA_964007245.1. Taxonomy (NCBI): domain Eukaryota; kingdom Metazoa; phylum Arthropoda; class Insecta; order Lepidoptera; family Geometridae; genus Hypomecis; species Hypomecis atomaria. The sequence goes on along the minus strand of OZ023308.1, from coordinate 7,714,337 downwards.
CGTGCGTGAGCCCGACTCTAACTTGGCTGATTTTCCTTTATTTGTTATCCTTACGAGAAGTCATGGGCCGCTTGAAAATATATAAAAATTAAATAATCTGTCATTTCCGTGGTATAATAGAACAAACAGTTATATAAGAAAAAAGAGCTTTATTAGATAGATACATTGTAAAAAGGTTGTTCGATTCATTTTGTATAAGTTTTGATAATTTGGTGGTACGTTTTTCATATTACAAATCAAGTTTATTATGTTATTATGTAAAACTGATCACCGAATTACCAAAAAAAAACTAAATGCCTTAAGATATTGATTAAACGTAATTTCTTGTAAAGATTCCATGAGTATTATTGAAATATATGTATAGTTTTAATAAGTAATATAGTAGTAATTATATCGAATAAATGAATATCGATTTAATTAGCACTCGCATTACATATCGATGAGTCTCTTTAGTCGATTATTCGATTATAGCGTTTGAATTGTTAATAAAGTTGAAATAATGAATAAGAATATTTTCCTTTAAATCGGCACGGTAGCGCTCATGGCGTAGTTTGACCAGGTCTTTCTTAACGATTACCAAAGTTAGGCAACGTTCGGCACTGCTAGTCTTCGGATGGGTGACCGCGGGTGACATGAGCGCTGCCGTGGCTCGGTTGATATGTTAACGGCCAATGTTAAGCCATTATACGGTCTCGCTCGCACAATTTGACATTAACCTTTTTACCGTCAAAGTCGCAACACTTGTTTAGACAACCACATAGGGCCCAATCATGAAGACGCCATCGTAAATTTAATAGCAACGTAAAAAGTGTTCTCTCTATCGAATGCATAAAGTAAAAAAGAAACAGAAATTATCTAATTAGCTATTATAATTACCATCATAATTGCTATTATCTACATAAAAACAGGTCACCTACTCGTATCTACTTGAGCGGCACTTCAGGGAGTAAACCATGTCTATAGTTGACAAAGAACTGTCATGATATGAAACAAAAAAAAAATGAGGCGTGGTGGTCTAAAGGTTAATAAAGAATCATAGGTGAATTTCCAAAAACTATAATTATGTAGCATTTATTTATCATAAAACTATACATGTTTTGGAGTGTATCTTGTACTATTTTCCGTTTCTTAATATTTTCTTTTGGAAAATATCTAAAATAGAACTGAAATAACAGTTTTTTATCGATCTCATCTGTTAAATCAAAATATAGTTAATTTTTAACCGACATCCAAAAAGGAGGAGGTATTATCCTGACATGATTATACGGGACTTATCGCGCAATAAAACTTGAGATATGAGCTAAATAAGTACCTCTTTTACTCTTTGCATTGGTCATTAAGTACCTCTTTTACAAACCAATGCAACTTGGTCGAAACGTCGGGAGAAGAAGAGGTACTTAATTAGCTCATATCTCAAATTTTATTGCGCGATAAGTCCCGTATAATCATAGTAGGATAATAAGTCCGATTATAGAAGCGCTAGCGTAAATTTAATAGCAACGTAAAAAGCGTTATCTCTATGCCTAAAGTGAAAAAGAAACAACTATGCTATTTAGCTATTATAATTACGATGGCGCCTCTGTAATCGGGCTTGCTGTGTTCAAATCACGAATGTTTAAAAATAACACACGGAGGAGGTATGTTCGTCTGTATGTATTGTTTTTTCTTTAATTGGTATAGGCTGAATCAAACTTGGCAGTGAAGTTAGTTACAAGTTACGCAAAACCCAAACTTCGCGGAGCTGGTGAGCTTCAGTTAGACTTGGGTTTTTCGCAATATCACAGCCGTCAAAAACTTTGATTCGATCTTTACTTGTTATGATAGAAAAATTCTGCGTAGGATTTTTAGACATTCAATGGTATTTCTGAAACTTGAAATGTGCGACTGAGACAGCTGTAGTCGGCGGCGTTTTGTGGCAAAAATAGAGACTAAATTTGGTTTTAGAAATCTCGAAAAATAGTGATTATTGTACTAATTAATACCTTGTTATTATAAAATAATGATTAGATCGTTATAGTAATGAAAATGAATTAAGGAGCGGTCTAACCCAAAAATTGCTCAAAATATCGTGTTTTTTTTTCCTTAGCCTGTAATGTTCCAATGCTGGGCATAGGCCTTCTTTCTAATATCAATTTTATTTGTAAAAAAGTTTCCTAGATTCTTAAGAATTAATTAAAAAAAAATACAAAATTTAGAATTTCATAAAGCATTAAAAGGGTATGACCGCACCTTAACAGATAGACTGTGGAATGCCTTTTTGTAAAAAAAAAATGTAACAGAAAATGCTTGTTTGATTAGAAAATCTGAAAGTAATTCCAGAAACTTTAAAAAACCACTCAGTAATTTTAGAAAATTCCAATATAAAATTAAAATTTTATCATCTTATTATAAATTCCCTAGACTTTCTATAAATAAATATAAAAATGTAAATCGTTATTCATAAAACAACGAACGCTTATGTGATAACTAAGTGCATCTAAAATTTGTAAATAATTTTGAAATGAAAGGTTTTCGCGTTACGAGCGTTTTCTGCCAGTCAAACTGGTGTTTGAAATCTCCAGAGCCATTAAACTGTTATAGTAGTAAATAGTTTTTCATTAATCGATCTCTTTTTTTATTAAGGTGGTAGCGCTCAATCCATTCGCCAAACCAAATTTTCCCAGATTTCTCCTATTCCAATTTTAAAACTATACGTCGTGGCAAAAACAACACTGGAGTGTCATACTGCGCACAATTTAACTCCTATTGCATACTTCATAGGAGTTAAATCTCCTTGCTGCAATTACAGCTGCGTACTAGGAGATTTAACTCCTAGCGACTGAGCAGTAAGAGTTATATTTCCTTATACTGAAGCTCCAGCATTTCTTTTACATGACCCGACCTGTAACACCCTAAAAAGGGTCTAGTTTTCTACCGAATTTCAAGTTTTCATTTCAACTATTCGAAACAAGATTGTGAACAAAAATAGAGGAACAAGAGGCTATTTGTGTAGTGATCAGACTGCACTGAGGAATCCGTCGTTTTGAGCACTTTGCATCTTCGCTTTGTCGCATTGTTTGAGCGTAATCACCTTAACAATGTGAATTTTGGTTTACTATAAAAGTTAATACCATGTTGATATTATTGATCGAAGATGTTAAAAATCATGGAAGGCACGATTAAGCAGAGACACTAAATCCCGTGTATATTACGTAAAGAAATCGTGAAGATGGTATCAAACAATTTCAAATGACGTTAACAGAGCAGAAAACATCAAGTGCAGTAGGTACAAAAGACAAAAGGTTATGCAGACGTAACGCTGCAGCCTGCTAGTTGTTTTTTTATTTCGTCAATTTATAGTTTTAATCCCTTTTTATGAATATTGGAGTCTAGGAGTCTAGCAGGTAGTGTTTCTGAATGACGGCACCTTTCCACTAGTCCGATCGTCGAACTAGTGAGAATTTTTCTTCTCAGTAGTCCGACCGTCGAACTAATGAGAACTTTTATTCCTCTTTTTTCCGACTGTCGAATTTATTGTAATCGAAAAATTAAACGCAAAACGGGGAAGCAAAATTCAACAGCCTACTGGTGGCAAACAAGTGAATCCGCCACTGCGTTTCATACATTTGGTCGATTTTCAGTGTCAATTTTGTATGGAACAGCTGATTTTTCTTCCTCGAATTCAGAGTTGGTCCCATAGTAAAAGTTGTTCATAATGATGGTTTAACGAAACAGGCGTTTTAAATTTTTTATTTTGTTGTGTTTTATTTTTCGATTAAAATAAATTCGTCAGTCGAAAAAATGAGAAAAAAAAGTTCTCATTACTTCGACGGTCGGACTACCGAGAAGACAAATTCTCACTAGTTCCATGATCATGACTGTATTGTTACTACGATTTTGTTTCTCTTTCTAAAGGTGTTTGAGCACCATGACGTATTATAGCAGTGCGACATTTTAGTGTCTCAGCTTGGATCTTCCTCCTTATTTTTTCCATCAATTTCAGTATTTTGCACGATTATTTTTAGCATAATATTAGCTATTGTATGAGATTGAGTTGTGATGTTCCTTTTTTTATAAATAAAAGGGAAAATGATTAATGTTTAGTTTTATTTATAGTATCAAATAACTCTACCTAGGTAGGTTGTGTCGCCATATAACGTGTGACCACGAAGTGAATGTTAGCAAAAGAAGATAAAATTATCTACTCTAATTTTCTACACATTCCATTTGCCCAGCTTAAAAAAATATAATGTAGGTACCTATCGGCCTTCTAGTTTTCTGGGGTGAGCAAACTAGTTTCTAAAGTGGGCACTGCCCAATCGTGCTCTCTCTCTCTCTTGGGTAGGTACGCCCATGGGTACCGTGTGCCGCCAGCATTTCGGTATTTTCCCTTGTTCTCAAATGGACAGATTTCCTTTGTTCTCAAAAGGACAGATTCCCTTTGTTCTCAAACGGTTATCAAAAAGACAGATTTTTAAAAGGACAGTTTCTCAAAAATTAAAAACTAATAATTTAAAAAAATGATTTTATTTAAATTCTAAGCTTTTATAGCTTAGAATTTAAATGCGGTTTATCCGCTTGTAAGTTTGACAGCTGTCATCCGAAATTTACTTAGTTCTCGTTGAGTTCTTTCACTTTTGTGAAGGCAGCAATGGCCTAAACTGTTACGGAGATAGTTTGTTATCCTAGCCAAATCACGCGACTACTCATCATTTTTGTATGTACTTTGTTTCTTCCTGACACGCTTCCCCTGTCAGTCCCATAGTTACGCCCATGGGATAGGTTACATATTATACTTACTAGGTCGAATGTCATAGGCTCCGTTAGGTACGTTAAGGGATGATTTATATTAGGACGGATCGTGGACGGGCCGAACGGCCCGTCCAGCCCGTCCCGCGCCCGTCCGGTTCTTCTAGGTCTGCGTGCTTCATCTTCGACCACAACGTCGCTTATTCATCAGGCGAGTTGGTGGAGTTATTCGCGATAAAAAAACCGTGACAGTGGGTTGGTATTGGTAAGTCGTTGTATTGTACCTACCTATGAGTACCTACAAATATTTCATTAAAATTTCTTGTGTGATAAAAATGACCGCGAATTCCGATCTGTTATCTCTTCACAGAAAATCATAAAGTGTCCAGATTAATTAGGTATATGTATTATCGTTGTCGACGGAGCACTGGCCTGTTATCACAGAAGAAAGAAAGACTACGGGCCAATTCCACTAAGATTAGACAGACGAATCCGAACTAAACTTTATCGTTTTTCCGACTTGAAAAATGTCAAAACATTACGTACACAGATCACCGGTTGCGGCCATCTTAGTGCCATTTTTGGCCACTTCGAATTTTAACGATTGCGACCTACAATTTTAATATTAATATAGGTACCTAATATTTTTAAATATTTTTTCAAACTTTGACATTCGCACAATATTTATATACATGATGTTACATTGTTTATATAAGTACCAGATTGATTAATCATATGATTAATCCGGCACTATATAGCTATATATAGCTAGAGTAGCAATGGTTGCGGGCCCCGGGCCTCGAGTATAAAGGGGGTTCCGTGTCCAGTTCAGACCCAAGCGTAATTGGGCCATTGCCCAAGCGTAATTTCCTGGTTGAAACTTAGTCGTCGTTGAAAGAGCTTGTCTTATTACCATTATAACGTGAAACATTAGGTATACCTACCCACATTTACTAATAAAGCGAATCCTTTTCCACTTCAGATCTAGGGCCCCTCCATAGAATGCTAAAGCCTCGCACTTGCTTAATCCGTACTGGTTAGTTTGACTGCCTCGGTGGCTCAGTGGTTAATGACCCTGGCTTCTGGATCAAAGAGGCGTGGGTTCGATCCCCACCCAGGGCAAGCATTTATGTGATAAACATAGGTGTTTGCTCTGTGTCTGGGTGTTATTTAGGTACTATCTATATAAGTATGTATTTAAAATATGTATATGTAGTATATCAGTCTCTGGCAGCCATATCACAAGCTATGCTTAGTTTGGTGTCAGAGACCGTGTGAAAGACGTCCCCTATTATATTATTATAATATACTTATTACCTAATATATGTGGGAAGTTATTTGACATCAAATGGCCAAAACCGGGGCAGTGGCCACAACCGGTGCATCTACTTTACCTACGGAACTACGATTACCGTGCCCAAGACGTCGTCAACAGTAAGTTACTGCAATAGGAGGGTTGACCAGGGGTGCGTTTACGCATTCCAGACTAAGATAAAAATTAACCTGGCTAAGTCTATGTCACCCGTTTAGGGCATCCGTCAGGCGAAAAAACCTCCTAGCTACAAATTAATCTGCCCCGTTCACGCATTCCCATCGGTATAATTTTTCGCCTGACTAGGCTAAGTTTTATCGAGGTTTTTAGGTAGATAAATTTTATCTTGTCTGTGATTGGTCAGCCAGTTGTCATCGAATCGATTTGACAGCTCGTTCAAGAGTTTGACAGATGCGATTGGTTCGTAATAGATTTGAGTGCTATGATTGGTCTAGAGCTATGACGCCGTTCACGGACGCCTCTCAGAATAAATTTTATCCAGCATAAATATTATCTGGAGTGCGTAAACGCACCCCAGGCGACCAGAAGGTACCTAGTATTTTTTGGTCGGAAGGTAGTTCTGTGTCGAATCTGCACTCATAGCGAGCAGACGATGAGATTCGCACACTTAGCAAAATTGTTCTCAGAATCAATTGTGTTTTTTAATAGGTGTAAAAGTGATTTACCAGTGTTCAAGGCTGCTAGGTAACACTACAGTACCTAAATAAGGTAGGCACATTGTATTTTGGAAATAGTTTTTTCATAAGTTATCGTATTTGGTATTGTAGGTAAATAGTGTAGGTACACATAAGTTTCCAGGTATTATATGTTGTTATTATTGATCGATGAAGCATTTATTACATTATCGTTGATTTATCAAAAATGGCTCTGAGCCGATTTTAACAAAATTTAAATAGGACCAATAACGAAGTAACAATACTCTTTCAAAAAAATCTTACTACTATGTTAAAAAGCTATGCGTGGTTTTACCTACATAAAAAAAATTTAGGTACACATCGAATTTGAGTACCTCCTCCGTTTCGTCGGTCAATAATTATTTTTTACAAAAAATAGCACGCACGACCGACTTCAACCGTGTACAGAATTCGCGAATATTTCGCACGGATCGCTGTAGCATTTTTCACATTATTGTTAATTTATCGAATATGGCTCAACCGATTTCAATAAAAATTTAAAGGTACACTAAATGGTTCACAGAATAAACCCTAAAAGGATGCTAATTGATTAGAAATACTTAACCCTGTATAGGTACAGTAGTTACTACGTTCAAATGAAGCTCATTAATCGTGTAATTAATGTGCCACTATTTCTAGAAAAAATACGCCGGTAGTAGGGTTTAACACAATCACTATACTCGGAATTTTAATTCGATTCCAGATTTGACATTAGCTACTGTCATTTTTGACAGTTTTTGACAGTACATACTGTCAAATCTGGAATCGAATTAAAATTCCGAGTATAGTTCCATATGGAACATCCTCATTTTTCTTTAATGGTAGGAACTAGGGATACAAAGTTGTGTCACTTGTACCATCAATGGAACAAATTAATTGTATTACTGACACTAAGGCCTTAAAAATTACCTTACTAGGTCTCTATTAAACTTGATTCAAGTTACTGGAGCGTTCCAAGCTACTGCTAAGTATCTATATACCTAGCAAAAGTAAGTATAGGTGTTTACTTTTACCAGAATCTCAAGTGTTGTAACACTTGTATCTTTATTGTTAATTGTTATCGTTATCGTATTATGTAGCTGTACCTATACTATACTTACGAGTATCGTATATAAATAAATAATACTTTATGGCTTCACACCAAATATGGAAAATACAAATATTTCTTCCAGGCAACCTCTAAGTAAGTAGGTACGAGTAAGTTCGTGTAGGCCGGGTGGCTAGCCCTGGTGTCAGAGTTTTAAGGCCGCCTGAAGGCCTCTGACATGTCTAAACGGTTAAAACAACCGGGGCCTACAATTTAACGTGTCATCCGAGCCACGGTAGCGCTCAGTTGGACAATGCCACCCGCGGTCTCCCATCCAAGTACTGACCGTGCGGAACGTTGCTTAATTTCGGTGATCGCTGACAATCACCTAGTCAAACTACTACTAGGCAACCTCTGTACGGAAAGGATAGGTAACGCAACGGAATAATTATTTTTTGCAAAAACTAGCATGACCGACTTCACCCGTGTACAGAATTCGCGAATATTTCGCACAGATCGATGTAGCATTTTTCACATTATTGTTGATTTATCTAAAATGGCTCAGCCGATTTCAATACCATTTTAATGGGACCAATTTCAAAGTATACTCTTTCCAATAAAAAAAGAATTATTGAAATCGGACGACTATGAAAAAAGTTTTGCGTGGTTATACATTAAAAAAAAATATACGCGTCGAATTGAGTACCTCCTCCGGTTTGATTCGTCGGTCAAAAATAGACGGGGTGCAAAAAACTAGACTAAATACCACTAACAGTAGGAACAGAACTCTGGACAGATCTCGCGAGTATTTATTTGTAGCATTTTCAAGTAGTTATAGATAGTTATATGTGAAGTTAGCTTCAAGTTGCGCAATATCCATGACTGAAGCTCACATACTCGTAAAGCCGCGCGTCGCTTGGATTTGGTTTGATTCTGTATTTAACCTCGTCCTGCCCAATAAAAAAAAAATTACTTTCTAAGTTCTGCCCAATGTCATTTTTAAAGGACAATTTGTTTATAATAGCTTCTGCCCAGAACAACAAATGTAAAAAAAAATTTCTTAAAGTTGTAGTATAACAAAAAAAATATTTTTTGGGAATATATTTACCTTTACCTTATCGATTCACAGCATTTTAAAGTCAATATCTTTTGTTCTTTTAAAAGGTCATTGGGCAGAACTTTTAAAACCGTCTTTAATTTTTTTGTCCTTTATAAATGACATTGGGTAAAACTTTATAGAATCACGTGTTCTGATTTTCCAACGAAATCTCCCAAAAACGAACAATGTTACCAGCTTTTGAGTACAACATTAGAAAATATATAATGTTATTACAAAACTCACTTAGGAAAATTTCGATATTTTCCTAAGAAATTGCAAAAAGAAAATCATTTTTATACGAATTTTATTAATAATAAAAATAATCATAACAAAATTTGGTACCTATTTTTATAACTAGGTTACATAGGAGACCACTTAAAAACTTATTTTTAGGATGCTAAGTACTTCAATCAGTTACAGCTCTCTATAAATCTATACCTAAACATACATATTTGGCGTCATTCACCTTATTCCTGGACAAAATCTGTAAAAATTATCAAAATGTTAAAAAGTTGTTATAATATTTCAACAATTGTGAAAATCATAATAGCAATTTCTCTTTTTAGTAATACATAAATAAATGTTACATGTAGCGCACTTAAAATGGGTTTTATTATAATGGCAAGATCTACACCTAGATTGTTTTTCGTCGACATTAGGCAAATGTTTTGCTTCGAAAGTGCGACGTTTCTTTGATGGTAAGGGAACAACTGAAGGTTTTCCTCGTTTACGTGGCTGGTTTTCAAATTCATTGTCATCGGAGAGTTCTTCTACGGGCCGGTTATTTATGTTTACTTCGTCAATCATATCTTCACCAAGTTGTAGTTTAAATTCCCTCAGCATCAGTATCTTTCTTTTAGGAGTACCTTTTTTAATTTCAGTGTTTTTATATTCTAACCAAGCGTTGCTCACACACAAATCTATCATGTGCGAAAATAGCCTTTGCGTCCATTTATTGGTTTTGTATCTGTTAGGACAAACAGCTAGAAGACGATCGGCAAGGTCCACCCCGCCCATATTCTTATTATACTCACGAACAACTTGCGGTCGCATTACAGTCACATATCTTTTTGTTGACTTACACCAGCGCGAACAAAAATCAGATATTTCTTCGGCTTCCAGGGTTGACATAAAAATAACGGGTTTATTGTCAAACCATTTAGTTACAGCTACTTTTTTGTCTGGCCTTACTAACACGTGACAGCTCCCTCTGCCTTCTTCTTTCAAAGAGCGGTCGTCTTTTAGCTGACACCCATGTGGAATACGGTTTTTCATCAAAGTTCCCGAACATAATATTCCCCTTGAAGAAAGTTCATCAGCTAATTTTTGAGAGCTAAAATAACGATCGAAATATAGTACGTGACCTGGAACAAGCTGATCCGCAAGAGATAAAATAGCTTTTTCAGCTAGACCAAAGATTGTGTTATCATACTCTGGATATGTTGTAGTGCCTTGATAGATGTGAAAATCGCACACTACTCCGTTTGGTTTTGCCAAAACAAATGCTTTTAAGCCCACAGGATTTGGTTTTCCTGGACAGTATTGCTTTATCCCACAAGATCCTGTGAATGGGATAATCATTTCATCTATACTTAAGTTTTGACTCTTATTTTGTTGTTGACAACCTTTCTGAACCCGATTTAATAGAGGTCGGACTTTATACAATCTATCTTTGGCTTTCTCTTCCGAGGTAAAATCGTCATCAAAAACAAATTTTATGGAATTTCGAAGCTGCTGGTATCGATTACGGGACATTTGATCAGAAATCATAACAAATTTCCATCTTTCCATCCAGTACATACGAAGAATCGGGTAGTTGATGCTTGCCATAATTAAGCTCAAACCGATGTACAACTTGAACTCTGATAATGTAAGATTTAAGCTCTGGCCTGATAATTTCACTGCAGTTTGGTTTGTTTTCTCTACACATATATTTAATAAATCGTCATCGATGTACTGTCTGAATAGATCTAATTTAGATAAACTGTCTGTATCATTTGGTACATATGAAGGTTCTGCTAAAGTTGGATAACTTGGGTGGAACTCCTGTTGCGTCCATTCTACATGTGTGGACCCTGATGTGGAAGGTGTGACACTGTGTCGCACACGCTGTCGACGACGTCTACTGCTAGAAACACCACGACTACCACGTCCAGAAGTTCCGCGTGATCGTCCTCTAATAAAAGATGTACTCACGTCAAGTTCTAATTCATTAGGTTCATTAGCTTCATCATCTTCAGAGCTTGAGTCGCTGACAGGTTCTCTTACAATCTGAGGAAGATATTCGGGATCACCAAAGTCATCGTCTGAAGGCACAAAGTCACCGATGTCCGAATCTTCCAATAAATGTTCTATGTCTTCGTCTCTTAAACCTGTAAAAAATCATTATTTTTTTCATTTAATTAATTCACAAAATAACCACCTAATTTTAATATTTTACCATGGAGGTTTAATATTTTTGTTCAAGTAACACTGAACTCTTCTACCAGTAAAACTGCCTATTGTGATTTTAAAAGTACATAAAAAGAAAATCTTTGCCAAAAATTTAAATAACTAACGAACGTCGAAAATAACTACAGCACATTGTTAATTAAGGTTTTTTCTTTATTTCTGTAAATAGGCAATCAAAAAACTCTAATGATTCTACATAAAATAATAGATTGAACTTACCCTGTGTTGACCGTGACGCCATGATGAAGTTTCAAAGGGCTTCTAACAGTTGAAAAAGTTGTCAAATGACACTTCACACTGGTTCACCGATTCGCTAATATTTCAACCAATCACGGTAAGGTTAGAAAACGGCCAATAGAGTAATAATTCATACGTGAGGCGCGAAGTTCGAATATGTCAAGAAAGAAGGACACTGGGCAGAAATATGAAATTTTATATTTTTTGTTTGGGCAGTACTGATCAAGCATATTTTGTGATTTAAAAATACCATTGGGCAGGACGAGGTTAAATTGAAACGTTTCAACTGTATATTTTAAAATACGACGTGGGTGTCTTCAAATCCCGAGTAAATAGGTATCTTCTAGGTAAGCGTGTTACACCCTAGACCGCATATCTGCTCAACATCAGGCAGTATGTAGTCAAAAGCAAAGCTATACGGAAAAAAAAAGAAAAAAAAATTGAGTAATGTGTTCTCAAAATTGCTCAATTTTAAATATTCTCAATATCAATGAATATATAAAGAACAACTTTTATTCTAGTCCGAATCATATAAGTCGGCAGATGAGAAGTTAGCTACAAGCTGCGCAATATCCAATCAACGTGCAGTTTTATGTAGGGGAATGAGGGGGGAAACCGGACAGGGGGTGAAACCAGATAGTTGCTATTTCATTACTCCGCGTACAGCTGTCTCGCTCTCGCTAGCGGTGAAATACGCGCGAACGCTTACTCAGTGCAATTGCAAAAGGCGGCGACGGTAACATCTCAGCGCGTGCGTCCATAGACGAAAATTGTAAAGAAAGGTAAGTTATCTAATATTTTGACTTTTTCAAAGCGTTTATCATTAAGTTTAGCTATGTGCTATGCTATGCAGTTGTATTTTTTTATGAAGTAATACATATTTAATCCTTTAAAACGGTATTTTTTGTTGCTATGAGTGTAAACAATCTCTGTTAGTATTACAATTTCAAACATGGCACCTGTGGGGTACAAGCGGACGGGGTGATTTCGACTATCCGGTTTCACCCCGATTGATTTTATACGAGGGTCAAACTGAAAGTTCTTAGAACTGGCCACTTATAAACAATATAATAAAAAAATAATTCTATAATTTGAAAATAGAACTCTTTGCCAATATTACTGAGTATATACTTCATTCATTTGTCATTTGTTTTACGATTTGGCGGCAAATTGAAAATTGTCTGTGTCACGTCAACATGAATTTAACACGAGAAAATTTTCGTGCAATGATTTTTTATGACTTTCGATGTCATTTAAGTCAACAAGAAAGTTATGATAGACTACGATTGGCCTTTCACGATGAAGCCCCATCTCGTGCGACTGTTTACAACTGGTTTAATGAGTTTAAACGTGGTCGCACTAATCTCACTGATGATTTACGTGAGGGACGGCCTTCTACGGCGACGACTGAAGATAACATCTGTGTTGTGCGGCGTATGATAGAGACTGACAAAAGAGTGACCTATCAGCAGATTCGGACAAGCTTAGGCATCGGTATGAGTCAAGTGCACAAAATCCTACACGAACATTTAGCGGTCAGGAAGCTTTGCGCCCGGTGGATACCTCATAATTTGACTGAGGCTCAAAAACTCCATCGTGTGGATTGGTGCCGTAAAATGATTGAAAGATTTAACGGAGGTGACTCAAATGCTGTGTTCGACATACTAACAGGTGACGAAAGCTGGATTTACTGTTATGATCCTGAAACCAAAAGACAATCTGCTCAGTGGGTGTTTCCTTTCGAGGAGTTGCCAACTAAAGTGAAGAGAGATCGAAGTGCGGGGAAAAAAATGGTGGCCTCGTTCTTTGGAAGGATAGGTCATTTCGCGACAATTGTGTTAGAGGATCAAAAAACAGTTTCTGCAGAATGGTACACTACCAATTGTTTGCCACTTGTCTTGGAAAAAGTTCGAGAGAAACGACCTCGCAGTAGGATCCTCCTTCACCACGACAACGCCTCATCGCACACCGCCAAGCGAACGATCGACTATTTGGCGACATCAAACGTTGAATTACTGGGTCACCCGCCGTATAGCCCCGACCTCGCGCCTTGTGATTTTTATTTATTTTCAAAAATTAAAGAAAAACTTAAAGGAAAGCGGTTTATGAATGCTGAAGAAGCGGTGGCTGCGTATCGCGATGCCATTGAAGAGACCCCTAAGGACGAGTGGGCAAAGTGCTTTTCCCAGTGGTTCCATCGCATGCAGCGGTGTATTGACGTGAATGGACAATATTTTGAAAAGATATAATAAAACTAATAACTGGCTAATGTAATCAGTTTTTGATTTTCTAAGAACTTTCAGTTTGACCTATGTAGGTATTGCGGGCGTTTGTTATATTCCTCTGTTTAATTAGGTACTGTTTTTTACTTTTTACAGAGTGTGAGGGTCAATATGCCACGAACATATGTGACAAAGTCAAATAAGCTGCAGTGGTTGGAGTCAGACATGCTTTTAGCCATAAATTCAGTGCTGGAGGGCAGAATGGGATATCTTTTAGCGTCACACACATATAGTGTACCCAAAAGTTCCTTAGAAGATCGTGTAAAGAAGATCAAAGCTGGAAAATCCAAAGACGAAGTGTTTCGAAAGTGCCCTGCTACTGCAAAATGCATCTTCACTGATGAGCTGGAAGGTATGCTAGTTGAACATATCAAAACTTGGAATCTCGACTATTTGGATTGACTAAAACAGATCTTAGACTCTTAGCATTTCAATTGGCTGAAAGAAAAAATTTGAACCATCCTTTTAATAAGGAAACTGGACTCGCTGGCTTAGATTGGGTTAGTGGATTTCTAAAACGACATTCTGAATTGTCACTAAGATCACCTGAAGCTACATCAGCTGCAAGAGCAATGGGCTTTAATAGAGCTGTAGTGTCATCGTTTTTTAATCTTTTAGATACACTTTATGCTAAGCACGCTTTCAATTCCACGCGAATTTATAACATGGACGAGACTGGATTGACCTCTGTACCAAAAAAAATAGGAAAAATTATATTGGTCAAAGGTAAAAACAAATTGGTGCCCTAGCTTCAGCTAAACGGGGACAGTTGGTAACGGCAGTGCTTTGCTTTTCTGCAGCTGGACATTATGTTCCACCTCTAAAAGACGCTTAAAGAAAACTATCACGAGGATTCAGAGTGTTTGGTTTGTGGCGAAAAGTACAGTGAAACTAAGTCCACAGATAGATGGTACGGATGCACTGCTTGTCTTAAATGGGCTCACGAAAGTTGTATCAGTTGTTCTGAACAAGAATTATTATTTTTTGTATACAAAAACTGCGAATAATTTGATTATTTTGTTTTTTTGTTAGTGTCTGTATTCACCCCTTGAATAAAAAACGCCTATCCGGTTTGGCCCATAGGTATGGGGTGAATTCGGATTTATAATTTTTATTAAAAAAATATTATATTTTGTAGTTACTAAGATTGATCTCAAATATTTTTTTTGTCAAGTTATGCCTAAGGTATACTTAAACATTTATGACATTGATTACCTCAATAAATAACATAGCGATTTGTTTATTGTGTCTTTTTCTTAACTATCCGGTGTCCCCCCACCTTCCCCTACATAAGCTTCTGTCAGGATTGGATATTGCGTTTATATATGTTTATAGTTTGTAACTAATTTCACATGCGATGACTTGTATGATTCAGTCTACAAATAAGTACCGACTCTGAAATCGAAAAAAAAATCTGCCTAGTACGAGTAGGACTCGCGCACGCAGGGTTCCGTACTGTATATATTTATTTTAATTTGATTATTTATTATTAAAGTAAGCATGCAGCTAAATAGGTATTTTGTGAATATTTCAAGCACCCACCTGTTATCATTATTGATAACGAGCGAAAAACTGCTTAAAATTTAGATTTTTTGTATAATATTTACGGGGACTCCCCCCGTAAATATTATTTTTCAAAGTTTCACTTCTTCCGCGCGGAGGGACTCAACGCACTATTTTTTTTTCGAAGTATGAATGGGGCCCCATAGTTAAAGTTGGTCATTATGATGATCTTTATCACCCCCTTTCTGCTAAGTACAGGTTAGCAGATAACCCTGTATAAGACGCCCCTTTTACAATTGAAGGACACCGCGGCAGGCGGCAGTGCACAATGACCTGTTATTCAACACCTATAAATAGACAGATGTAATATTTATCATACACTCACTATTACATTATTTTGATACGAGTCACTGGAGTCACTGATACAGTCGTGCAATAACTATGTTAGTGTGTACTTGTGTCTTCTTATTTGTCGGGGTGAGTCAAAATATAGGTAGGTTATACCTAGGCCCAATTATGCAGTCGCCATCGTAAATTTAACAGCAACGTAAAAAGTTTTCTCTCTTTCGAATGCGTAAAATAAAAAATTGGCCAAGTGCGAGTCGGATACGCGCACGAAGGGTTCCGTACCCCTTAATATATTTTATTTTCATTTCATAATTATTTTTGAATACATTTTCCTGTTGGCGTTATTAATATCGAGCAAAAAATCACGTTACTTGTATGGGAGACCCTCTTAAATATTTATTTTATTGTAATTTATTTACTTCATTTTAGAGTGCATATTTAACCAAATATTCTGTGAATATTTCAATCTACCTATCACCGTTATTTATATCGAGCGAAAAACGTCTAAAAATTCAAGATTGTGATATGGGAGCCCCCCTTGAATATTAATTTTATTCTGTTTTTAGTATTTGTTGTTTTAGAGGCAATATAAATGCATCATCTGTGAAAATTTCAGTTTTCTAGATATAACGGTTCATGAGATACAGCCTGGAGACAGACAGACGGACAGCGGAGTCCTAGTAATAGGGTCCCGTTTTTACCCTTTAGGAACGGAACCCTAAAAAGAAACAGAAATCGTATAATTAGCTATTATAATTACGATGGCGCGTTCATAATTGGGCTTCTAGTCCGTTAAAAGTTCTAGTTCATTTTATTCTAGTTAAATGGGTATAACAATGCACACGTATGAATATACTACATATAAATACATATTTACATAGATAATACCTAAATAACACCCAGGCACAGAGCAGACACCTATGTTCACCACATAAATATTTGCCCTGGATAGGAATCGAACCCACACCTCTTTGATCCCGTAGTCAGGGTCGAATCACTAACCACTGAGCCACCAAGGCAGACAACTGAGAAAGAACTCTTTAACCGACTTCCAAAAAGGAGGAGGTTCTATGTTCGTCTGTAAGTTTTTTTTTTGTGCATGTTCATCGATAATTTCGCCAATTACCTATGAACCGAATCGAAAAATTCTTGTTTAGTTCGAAAGAGTATACTCCCGAGGTGGTCCCATTTAAATTTAACAGAAATCGGCTAAACCGTTTTTAAAAAATCAAAAATAATGTAAACAATTCTAGCGAAATTTTAGAATTTTGTACACGATGGAAGGCGGTTTTGCCATTTTTTGTGAAAAATAATGATTAATTATTATAACGTGTAATTTAAATGATTTCAGATGGCGTCTGGGAATGTCCCAAATATCAAGATGAACGATGGAAGGAATATGCCTGCCATTGCTTTGGGCACTTATTTGGGAGCTGGAGAGGTAACTTATAGTTTTATTTTACTATTATTTCAACTAGCGACCCGCCTCGGCTTCGCACGGTGTATTAAACATACACACCTACACACATACATACATACACACCTTCCTCTTAAATCACTCTATCTATTTAAAAAACTGCATCAAAATCCGTTGTGCAGTTTTAAGATATAAGCATACATGGGACAGACAGCGGGAAGCGACTTTGTTTTATACTAGGTATGTAGTGATAGTGATTAAATTCTTGTAGCCGTGGTGGTCCAGTGGTAATGACACCCGCCTTACAATCGTGAGGTCGTGGGTTCAAAACCTGGTCCCGTACCAATGTACTGAATGAACCAGCCTTTTTAATAGTCTACTGCAGGACGTAGGCCTACCCACGAAGGGTGATTGGGCCATATCCACCACGCTGGCCCAGTGCGGGTAGGTAGATTCACATACGCCATCGAATCTTTTCTACGGACGTATGCAGGTTGCCTCACGATGTTTTCCTTCACCGGAAAGCCATGTGGTGTGAAATTCCGTACATTGATTCCAAGGAATTCATTAGTAATTAAGAAAATAAATTGGAAAATTATATTTTGTACACATTTAACATAGCACAGCTTGGAAAGGAACTAGCCACCGCGTCACAGGGAATATTCCTACAGAGGCTGCTAGAGAAAATAATGATGGAGAATAATGTCAAAATTAAATCATACTTGAAAATTCAAATCGATGAACATACATAAAAATACATACAGACGAACATAGTATCTCCTCCTTTATGAAAGTCGGGAAAAACAAGGTTATTCGCATCCTGAATGACGACAAAATTGTAGTTATTTAATAACTTAGGTACAATATAAGTAGATCTACCTACATAGGTATTGCAAGGCTAACAACATTCAATATTTACAAGGAAACAAATGCAGATTCTCGATAGTATCCTCAGCTTTAATTGATGTTATTTTATAGCATTATTAAGGATATTATACTTATTTAAAGTACCTACAGTGGCAGCCATATATATATATTGTAGGTATATTTAATCATGGTGTCATAATGTCTAGGTAAGCCGAAACAAAATCTATGGCAAAACACGCACGTAGGTACTGTACTGTAATGATTCCTTTGGCCACCTTCCAGCTCCATCATCAGATCAGCGCCATGTCAACATACTATTGCATTGTCACGAGTTTTACATATGTATAAATATGTTTACAAAATTTCAGCTCAATCGATAACCGGGAAGTAAGTTAAATTTAACTTGAAGGATTTGACAACGGGACAGGTGAAACAAAAGCTTGTAAACTAATTATTTTTCTCCAAAAATGGCAAAATCGTCCACCCATAAAATTCGAATGTTTCACTCGAATTGTTTATATTATTGTTGATTTATCAAAAACAGCTCAGCCGATTTCTATAAAATTTAAATGGGACCACCTTGGGAGTATACCCTATCGAACAAAAAAAGAATTTTTCGATTCGGTTCACGATTGGCGAAATTATCGATGTTCATCGTGTACATAATTCGGATAAATTGCTCGAATTGCTTATATTATTGTAGGTTTTTTCAAAAACGGCTCAGCCGATTTCTGTAAAATTTAAATGGGATCACCTCAGGAGTATACCCTTTCGAAATAAAAAAGAATTTTTCGATTCGGTTAACAATTGGCGAAATTATCGATGAACATACACAAAAAAAATACATACACACGAACATAGAACCTCGTCCTTTTTGGTCTCTCTCGTTCTGACACTACGAACGAAATAATTCGTGGCGCGCATACTAGCCCGGCAGGCTTTGCGAAGTTTACTCAAACTTTCGCGTTCGCGTGTGGCTCCATAGATTTTGGTTAGTTCTTCCTCGTTTCTGCTAGGGGCGCTGTACAAAAATGTATAGGGCCATACCGAAACAGCTGTAGTTTCAATTTACGTGTAAACCTGGATTAACCCCTCAGTTGTGCAGCCACAGCCGGCTTCGTGCAGCTGCTGCAAGTGCTGTTTGTAGCTGTAGCCTGCTGCCGAGATTCGAATAGCACCTTTAAGGATTATTACGAGTAATATCAAAATAATCAGGAATATCTCGGATAATTTCAACTGCAGCTTTTTGTTAGTAGTAAAGTGAGTGAAACCTAAAAATATAAGTATTCTTTCTTTTTGATAATCTTTTAGTATACAAAAATGTATGTTTCTATAAAATATGTAAAAAGACACCTCAGTTCGTAAAATTACTAGTTGAAACACTTAAAACGAGTTAAGGAAGGAGCATGTACCAACTGTTGAAAAAGAAAATAATTATATCAACCCCTCCAAAAAATTGCTAAGTCGGAATACCGAAAACGAAATCTGTCAATACTGAATACATCATCTGATCGACTGAATTTGACATTTCCTTTTTTTTTGACAGCAACAGTAATAAAATAGTGATTTTTTTAAATAATGTGCCCATTTTTGAACAGGCTAAAGCCTTTAAGGTCATACCGCCACTTCTTATGTATGTAATCTATAATGTTAAAACAATAAAAAATCATTGTAATTTTTCTGGTGGTCTAATATTAATTTTAATTAAAGATATGAAAACAGCAAAAAATCACTAAATTTTTGAAGCACATATCATTATTATAAATGATGTTTTGTTTTCTACCTACTTGCAAAAAAAAAAACGACAGGTCCATTCGCTGCATCCTTCTTTTTAATCTTCTACCTTATTCCTTCCTTCTATGGATACAATTTGAATAAATTATTATAAAAATCAAACTTTTTAAATACGAGCTTTTAAGATACTGGATATCATGTAGCAGCAGAGTGCTAGCCAAGACAAGTAAAACGAGCCCAAACACGACGGGTCCATCTTGTTTAGTACAGGAGTTCCTATGGCCACCTTCCGACTACATCATCAGATCAGCACCATGGCACCATATTATTGCATTGTCACGCAATATACATATGCGTGCAAAATTTCAGCTCAATCGAAAACCGGGAAGTTGGTCAAATTTAATTTGTAAGATTCCACTCGAACTTACATAGGTACGAGTACGTACAGTCGGCGCGCGAGTTGAATGCAGAGCTTAGGAATGCGAATGTCTCGCCCCGCTATCCGCACGCCCGACCCGCCCAGGCGCGTGAGGTGGGGCGTGCGGATAGCGGGGGGAGATGCTCCCGCTCTTTACCTCAGACCCCGACTGCATTCAACTCGCGCGCTATCTGTAGGTACATCATACATACGTACGACATCCATTGCAAGTATAAAAGCTTGTAAAAAATCAATTTATCTATCTGTTCAGCCTGTTCCACCCACAGTTCTTTCTTGTGATTCTTTCCGGTCCTGTGCTAACCTCATCCATTGCCTCTCAACATATTTGGTGACATCATTTGACCATCGGGCTAGCGGTCTGCCTCTATGTCTTCGTTATTCTCTTGGGTGACCGTCTTGGTCCACTTGTTGTCATCCCAACTAGCTAACTGTCCTGCACAGAAGAGAGTATAGTTCTTCTGTTCTGTGGTCCTGCCCATCTCCACCTCAGACCAAATAAAAAAATCTAGACAGAATATTGAGAAACAAACAAGTGAGGCAGGCAATACTACGCCTCGCCTTGTACAGACACAATTACACACAAAAACACGTACAACGAAACTACGCCTTGCCTCGTCAGTCAAACTATGGCGATGCAACACCGACGCACTTACCACAAATGACTGTATAAAAAACTGGCCTTACTTGTCTGTTCACGACGTTTTGTCTTTTTTTTTTTTATTTGGTCTTAGATCTCCACTTTGTTTTGGAGATGCGTACATATGCTTACGTTTTCGACTTATTACGACGTCGAATTTCCACGTTTGGGTCATGACCAAGCAATAATATCTATTTTCGTATTTTTTCAGGACGGCTTACAAAAGCCAAAAGATAACGAAGTACGAGACGCAGTCCTCTACGCTTTAGACGTCGGCTACCGGCATATAGATACGGCATCAATCTACCAGGTGGAAGATCAGGTCGGCCTGGCGCTGCAGGCCAAGATATGCGACGGCACTGTCAAGAGAGAAGACGTCTTTATAACTACCAAGGTAAGGACTAGTTTTGTTTTCTTTCTTTGTTTCACCAGAATCCATATAGCCGATTTTGTACCATCCATCAACCATAGGACCTCTACTGCTGGACATAGGCCTCCCCTAAAGATCTGCAATAAGACCGGTTGGTAGCGGCTTGCATCCAGCGCGACCCTGCGGTGTTGATGAGGTCATCCGTCCCCCTTGTTGGCGGACGTTCTTCGCTGCGCTTGCCGTTACGTAGTCTCCACTCGAGAAATTTTCGACCCCATCGGTCACCAATCCTCCATGCTACGTACCCTGTCCACTGTCAATTCAACTTGCCAATCCGCTGGGCTATGTAGGTAACTTTGGTTCTACTACGGATCTCCTCATTGATCCTCCTGATTCGATCTCGCAGAGAGATTCTGAGCATAGCCCTCTCCACAGCTCGTTGGGCTACCTAAGTATTATAGAGCTTATTAATAAGGCCTATAAGAGACTACGTTTTAGTGCCATAAGTCGTCATCATCTGGTAACACACACTGATCGAACACTTTCGACTTGAGGCACTGAGGTATGAGGTATGGTTTTGTACCAATGTGATAAAATTGGACAGCTTTTTTGGCCCTACTACCAGATGGATGACTAAGCGACGACTTCTTCGGAAGCAGTTACGTCTTTTTTCTTTATCTTTTCTCTTTCAGAAGTGGTCTCATTTAAATGTTATCGAAATAGGTTGAGTAATTTTTGAAAAATCAACTATAATCTAAAAACTTAAATTAAAAATTTAAAAAACCCCCCGACAGACTAGACAGAGTCCTACCACTGATAAAATACCTTATCTTTCATTTGACAACCATTTTGGGCACATTTGTAGAATTTTGGTTCTTCCATCCCCACTTTAACCCACCATAACTCTTAAACGGCTCAATCGATTTTTATAAAACATAGCTAAGAACACTCTCGATTAAGTCTCCTTTCATAAAAAAAAAAACTAAACTGAAATCGGTTCAGTGGTTCGGGCGCTATGATGCCACAGACAGACAGACAGACAGACACACAGGCAAACAGACACGTCAATTTTATAACACCCCTCTTTTGCGTCGGGGGTTAAAAATAGCAAACATCATTCGAGCGAACGATTCGAAATTTGTAAGTAATTTGCAATGATTTAAGTCGGTTTTGATCAAAAATAATTTTATATACATATCTCATATTTCAGTTGTGGAACACACATCACAAGCGAGAAGACGTGGCCCCGCAGTTGAGGGAGTCTCTGCGCCGACTGCAGCTGAACTACGTCGACTTGTACCTCATTCATTGGCCAATTGGACTCAACGTATGTAAAAATCGGCCAAGTGCGAGTCGGACTCGCGCACGGAGGATGGATGGGAGCTTAATTTTATTTTAATTTTATTATTTATTATTGAAGTGAATATATAACTAAATATTCTGTGAAAATTTCAAGCATCAACCTGTTACCATTATTGATATAGAGCGAAAAACGGCTAATAAATCAGGTTTGTTGTATGGGACAATTGATGACCTCCTTGAATATTAATTTTATTCTGGTTTTAGTATTTGTTGTTATAGCGGCAACAAAAATACATCTGTGAAAATTTCAGCTTTCTAGCTAAAACGGTTCATGAGATGAGCCTGGAAACAGACAGACGGACAGCGGAGTCTTAGTAATAGGGTCCCGTTTTTACCTTTTGGGTACGGAACCCTAAAAATGACGTTCACTAGGGCCAGCCTGCGAAATTCAAATATTTTTGTGCTTTTTACCATTTACAGTTAAAGTACTCATTGCATGTTTACAAAAAACTCGTTTACGGCGGCCATGACCAGGCATTGTTTATGAGGTACACACATCTAAATCCAAAATAGTAGCCAGTTTGGACACGAAAGTGCATCAACTAAAAACTAAGGTTAAAATCAGTTAATGTAAATCAATCAGGGTATAGGTACTTCCGAGTTGATACCATTTAAATTTAATAATAAAACTTAAATTAAAAATTTAAAAAACCCCCGACACAAAAATCCATCCCCACTTTAACCCACCATAACTCTTAAACGGCTCAATCGATTTTTATAAAATATAGCTAAGAACACTCTCGATTAAGTCTCCTTTCATCCAAAAAAAACTAAACTGAAATCGGTTCAGTGGTTCGGGCGCTATGATGCCACAGACAGACAGACAGACAGACACACAGACAAACAGACACGTCAAACTTATAACACCCCTCTTTTGCGTCGGGGGTTAAAAATCGGCCGATTCGTTTTTGGAAAATCATCAATAATGTGAAAATTACTACATCGATTAAGTATCTACCTATACCATATTATTATTATATATTCTTTGCCTATACATACATTGATCTGTGCAAACTATTCGAATTCTGTATACAGTTGAAGTCCGTTATATGACATTTTTGGCGAAAAATAACCACTAAAATTGGTCACTTCAGTCATGTGAGGACCCATCAAGTAACCTAAGAGGATACGCAGTCGCCGTGGCCCAAAACGGCCTGGAAATCATCATCATACATTGATCTGTGCAAACTATTCGAATTCTGTGTACAGTTGAAGTTATATTTTTACTAGCGACCCGCCCTGGCTTCGCATTAGTGTATTATACATATAAACCTATCTCTTGAATCACTAGATCTATTCAAAAAATCCGCATCCAAATCCGTTGCGTGGTTTTAAAGATTTAAGCATACATAGGGACAGACAGGCAGCGGGAAGCGACATTGTTTCCACAGTCACAGTTGTTTGCACAGATCAATTTCTGTGTTGACATTCTGTGTACAGTTGAAGTCCGTTATATGACATTTTTGGCGAAAAATAAGTATTATTGATTGCGTCTTTCTAGGAAGATTATACCCACTCATCCGTAGACTTCATGGAGACATGGCGTGGTATGGAGGATGTCCAGAAACTGGGCTTGGCCAAGTCTATAGGAGTCTCTAACTTCAACGCGGAACAGCTCCTGAGGGTTCTGAAAGAGGGAACCGTGAAGCCAGCAGCTCTGCAGATTGAGGTAGTAGCATAATTATTTCCTTATTTCATTGTGTTTCACTTCAACCAGTAGTAGCGCGAGATCAAACTTTCTTATAAGCAACTTACATTTACACCCCAAATACTCCCAATAGTAACTATTAAAAACTTAACTAATAATAAGCCGTGGTGGTCTAGTGGTTGTAACGCTGGCCTGTCATTTTTGAGGCCGTGGGTTCAATCCCGTTCCCGTACCAATGAGTTTCTTTGGAACTTATGTGCGGAATTTCACACCACTGGCTTTTCGGTGAAGGAAAACATCGTGGAGCAATTTGCATACGTCCGTAAAAGAAATTCGATGGCGTGTGTGAATCCACCAACCCGCATCGGGCCAGCGTGGTGGATATGGCCCAATCACCCTTCGTGGGTAGGCCTACGTCCTGCAGCAGACTATTAAAAAGGCTGGTACAGTTACTCCCAATAGGGTTGAAACGTTCTCGAGTGAAAACCGCGTACCGGCAAGCGTAGCACGTGGACGGTTGACCTCATCAAGACCGCAGGATCGCGCTGGTTCCAAGCCGCTACCAACCGGTATTTTTAGAGATTTATAGGATAGGACTATGTCTAGCAGTGAACGTCCTATAGCTGAAACGACGAGGACAACAAACACACTTACAAATTTATATTTCTTTGCTTTTGCCTGCGGCTTCGTGTTTTTATGACACTTTCCGTCTTTCAAACTAAGTCCATATCTAAAATAAAGTCGATCTGTTGCTCCGTTGCTGCGTGAAAGAGTAACAAACCGACAAACACACTTTGGACTTTATTAGTTTATAATAAGTAGATAGGATTACGATGTTTGATTGAATAGGCTTATTTATTGTTTACTAAAAAAATATAATTACTCGTAGTCCGTCAAGAAGATTATCAAAACAAGAATAGGCTTATTTATTGTTTACTAAAAAAATATAATTACTCGTAGTCCGTCAAGAAGATTATCAAAAAAAGAATAGGCTTATTTATTGTTTACTAAAAAAATATAATTACTCGTAGTCCGTCAAGAAGATTATCAAAAAAAATATAGGCTTATTTATTGTTTACTAAAAAAATATAATTACTCGTAGTCCGTCAAGAAGATTAGCAAAAAAAATAGGCTTATTTATTGTTTACTAAAAAAATATAATTACACGTAGTCCGTCAAGAAGATTGTCAAAAAAAAAATAGGCTTATTTATTGTTTACTAAAAAATATAATTACTCGTAGTCCGTCAAGAAGATTAGCAAAAAAAAAATAGGCTTATTTATTGTTTACTAAAAAAATATAATTACTCGTAGTCCGTCAAGAAGATTATCAAAAAAAATGGACACGAATTTTTTCTTTCGTCAATTTAACTAGAATAGGCTTGTTAACTAAAAAAATATAATAAGTTCGTCAAGTAGATTATCAAAAAATATTAGCCACGTATTTTTTTTCTGTCAATTTAACGAAAATCGATAAAGATATAGCCCGTTAAAGTTCCGCGTGACGTTTCTACCCTACTACAAATGAACCGGGTAGTGAAATCACGAGCCCCGACTCTATAACTTTGACAAGATTTACCTATGTTTGTCATAAATTGTGTGATTGAGAAAATAAAAAATACGTGTCTAATATTTTTTATCTACACTAATGTTGTAACATTCTACTTATGTTTCCAATACTTGACTTATAATGACTACTGTTATAGCGCAGACAACAAAACACTCAATTTAAGCAATTTCACATGATGTTATAATATCCACATCGATATCGTAAAACCTCATTATAACATCGCGCGCTCGCTCCTGATTGGCCCTGCGCGCGCAGCTGCGCTCTCATTGGTTAGATTTTAATGGCGCCAAGTTCACTGTGACAATACACGTACGCGTGAATTTAATGTTTCGCAATATGTTTTTTTTTATTTTATTTTTTATTAGTGAAGATAAAGTAGTGTATGCAACTGCATATAACACGGGTATTAAAACACTCGTTACTATTATGAAACTCGCTGCGCTCGTTTCATAAACTCACACTCGTGTTTTAATACACTTCATTATATGACAGTTGCATAAACTACTATAATAATCTTACTAAAGTACTAATTACAATATCGATTTTTATACCCAGTAAATATGGGGTCATTACCGTGACATGGGTATTGGTTGCAGGTCCATCCAAACATAATCCAGGCCGAGCTGATAGCTCTCTGCCGCGAGCACAACATCACGGTACAAGGCTACAGCCCGCTGGGTTCGCTGGTCATGCGCTTCGGGACCTACTTCGAAGGTCCAAAGATGGACGACCCTCTGCTTGGAGCCATCGGCCAGAAATACGGCAAGACTCCCGCTCAAGTTCTGCTGAGATGGGCTGTAAGTACATACTTTAACCCTTGGCATGCCTGGTGGAAATAAATTACATGGTATGCCAGCTAGCTTAGCATACCGCTCGACGACAAGAGTTTATCGACGTGTGAAAGGTGACACGTATATACTTCACCATAACTCTGTCTCGTTCTAACACGTCGATAGAATTATTTTGTGGTCCATATGCTAGCACCGCTGGTGGGTCTATGAGACTCGGAATTTTAAATAGTTTCTGTCTTACTTTTTGGTTTTTATTTTTACATTTTTGGACATAGGCCTAACCATGAAGGGTGATTGGGCCAAATACACCACGCTGGCCCAATGCGGGTTGGTGGATTCACATGCGCCATCGATTTTCATCTACGGACGTACGCAGGTTGCCTCAGGATTCACGATGTTTTCCTTCACCGAATAGCCAGTGGTGTGAAATTCCGTACATACGAGTAAATTCTAAATAACTAATTAGTACGGAACCGGGATTTGAACCAATGACTCCATGATTATAAGACGGGTGTTACTAGCACTAGCCTACTATGGCTTATAATAAATAACCCGTAGGCTGTATTATTCTATTATTAATAATAATTATCGACCATAAGCGTTACCTATATATTCAAATTGGATATTGCTTTTCGCGCACAAGTCGCATTTTTCAATAAATCTTGACGAAACTTGGTACAAGACAGGTTTTATACAGGGTTATTCCTAATCAATAAGCATCATTTTAGGGGCTCATTCTGTACATCAAAACTAACAACTTTTGTTCTGCGACTTTTGTCAAAACTAAAAAAAAAACAGCTGTTCCATACATTTTGCCGAGGATGAACGATATTTTTATAATTGGAACAGCATTTTTTGAAAATTGATAAAAGTCGCCGAACAAAAATTTTAGTAATGATGTACAGAATAAGCCCCTAAAAGGATGCTAATTGATTACCACTACCAGTAACCCTGTATACAGGGTTATTTCTAATCAATTAGCATCCTCTTAGGAGCTTATTCTATACATCAAAACTAACAACTTTTGTTCTGCAACTTTTGTCTGAACTCAAAAAAAAAATCAGCTGTTCTATACATTGTGTCGCGGGTGAATAATATATTTTTCTATGGAACAACATCTTTTTTTTTGAGAATTATTAAAAGTCGTAGACCAAAAGTTGTTAGTTTTGATGTACAGAAAAAGTCCCTAAGAGGATGCTAATTGATTAGAAATAACCCTTATATTTAGTCGTCGGCGATTTTTGATTGAACAGATATGTAGGTATTGTGAAGTCACAGTTGGGCTTCTCTAAATGTTCATCAGTGGACCACATTATCAACATATCAGTCGGTAGGATGTCCACAGCTAGAAATATTCCTCCCCTATGGATTTCCAAAAAGACCAGTTGGAAGCGGCTTGCTTCCTGCGCGTTTCTGCAGTCTTAATTACGCACTAATAAGTGTGAATTCCAGTAAGTAAGTAAGTTCGTATAGACCGGGTGGCTAGCCGCCAGCATCGGTAGCATGGCAAAGGGAAAAAACATTTTATCCACTTTTAATGTCACTTGTCATTGTCAATCCATACTTTATTATTTCCCCTTCGAGGGGATATAATGGTGGAAAGACAATTTGTCCCCTTCCCGTGCTCAAGGCCTCTGACATGGCTAAACGGTAAAAACAACCGGGACCTACAATTTAAGATGTAATCCGAGCCACGGTAGCGCTCAGTTGTAAATACCACCCTTGGTCACCCATCCGAAGACTGACCGTGCTGAATGTTGCTTAACTTCGATGATCGCTAATGAACATCTAGTCAAACTACGCTATGAGCGCTATTGCTGTAGGTACCTATGTGTAAAATAAATTAACTAACATGAATTTAACCATGCCGTCTGTCCACCTTATCGGTGGAGGTCCTACACTATGATTGCTAGTCATTGGTCTATACAAAAACTTTACGGCTCCATCGGTCATCTGTCCTACGAACTAGTGCCCTATCTACTGCCACTTCAACTTAACCACAAAATCATCATCTTATTCGCAGGTGGACAGACACGTAGTGCCGCTACCAAAATCGGTAAACCAGAAGAGAATCCAAGAAAACATAGACATATTCGACTTCAAACTAACGGATGAAGAAATCGAACAGATCAACGGATTCAACACGGGCTCCAGACTCGTATTACCTTCGTTTTGGCAAGAACACAAATACTATCCCTTTGAAAAGATTGCCAACCCCATCCCTGATCCTTTCCTGAAAAAAGATTAGGTTCCTTGGCCCACAAAATTTAAGTTTTCTGGCGTTTTTTGCTTACTGTTCAAAATATTCATCATTAATTCAAAATATGATTGGCAAAAAACTTTTTTTAATTAAACGGTTATATGTACTAAAATATAAATAATTAATTTTTGCCAAAAATAGCATGACCAACTTCACTCGTGTAAAGAATTCGCGTATATTTCGCACGGATCGATGTAGCATTTTTCACATTATTGTTGATTTATCAAAAATGGCTCAGCCGATTTCGACAAAATTTTAATGGGACCAATTTCGAAGTATACTCTTTCTAATAAAAAAGGATTATTGAAATCGGTCCACTACGTAAAAAGTTATGCGTGGTTATACACGTACCTCCTCCGGTGGTTCGTCGGTAAAAAATTAATAGTGACTCAAAAATAAAATCATGGGGCTTGGAACATTTCATTGTGTACGTTGCGCCCCACGATTGTATTTTTGAGCTATTATTTTTTAGCTTTTAATTAATAAAACCCAGGATTGCATCCGCTTACTCTTAAGTCAACTCGTTACTCGTAAGTTCAGTCTCTTAAGTAAAGGGTTTAACGGCTTTTCCACCACTATAGCTGTCTCTCTCGCATATCTTAAGTATTGCTTTAAATTAAGGTTGATATGTAGCATTTGTACTCGTATGTAGCATTTGTCGATAATGCCACGTAGGAAAGCAAAACGTATTAAAGAAAATTTAGTTTTAAATCACTACCTGACTTTATACTACCTGACTTTGTGTAACTTTACTTTTTTGAAAAATTTTTGATATGTAACTCTATTGTTATCAATGATCATGAGTATGAGTATAAAATAATTAGCTCTTCTATGATTTTGTTACTTAACTTTATTTACGGTTTTCTTTTTTTTCAAGGCTTTCTTGGGCTGCTGTGTATAAGATAAAGTAGCAGTCGATATCTTCAGCCTCCTTGGAACATAGGATCTTCACTATCAAGCTGAAACCTCTCTATGATTTTAAGATAGCTCTTGAAGTACTCCTTCAAGTCAAAGCCCCCGCAGTCACTCCAAAAGTCACTATCGGTTAGCTTATCCCTGTGATTTTTTTTCTCAAGCTCTCCATTATTTAACATTCGTAGGTAAAACAGAGTACTCATTTGTCTCATACAGCTGTCCAGAGAAACCGAAATCGTCAATCGTCTTCAAATTGATTGTATTATGCATTTTGTGCAAATCATTATACTTACAAAAAAGTATCTGTAGCATTGCTTTGTACTTCATCACATTGCTTTCAAGCTTCCATTTCAGCATTTTGCAATAACCGCACTATGTCCGCGTTATTATCAAACGAATATATCTGACTTAAGGAAATCGGAGTATCTCCATTGTTATTTTTAAGTGTGACATCAGCACCGCAACGCACAAGCAAGGCAGCTATGTCGGTATCCAAACAATAGGCTGCTACCAGGTGCAAAGGCGTGTTACCGTCCCAGTCTTTTGCATTTACATTGGCTCCAGCATTCACTGTCATCTGTAATCTTGCGTTGCCAAATTCATTTTGCGTATTAACGTCAGTTATGCCCAGCAGCAATTTTATGGAATTTATATTATTACTACGAACTGCCTCATGCAATGGTATTTTGCCTTGTTTGTTTCTCAAATTTACATTCGCATTTTCGTTTAAAAGTAGTATTATGCTATTTTCTACTTTATACCTTGCTGCGAGGTGCAACGGTGTATCTCCATTCTCAGACTCCGCGTTTACGTCTGCGTGTTTGCTTAACAACAGACTCATAATATTTGTCATTCCATATGTCGCTGCAATATGTAACGGTGTCAACTCATATTTTGATGTCTGATTGACATCGACGTTTTTGTCTAGGAACAGTTTTACGATATTTTCTTGTCCTCGCAGCACCGCTTGGTGTAATATCGTGTCTCCAAAGTGATCTGTCGTGTTCACGTCTGCGTGTTTGCTTAACAAAAGTGTCACAATATCAGGCATTACACATTTCGTTGCAATATACAACGGCGTATGTCCAAATTGTCCCCTGGCATTTACATCAGCATTTTTTTCCAGCAATAATTTTGTGATATTTACTCGTTTACTCCGCAACGCTATGTGTAATGGCGTGTTTCCTTTTATATCCGACGCGTTCACGTCAGCATGTTTGTTAATCAACAGTGTCACAATATCTGTCATTCCACGTTGCACAGCAATTTGCAACGGCGTCTGTCGAAATCTGCCTCTCGCATTCACATCGACATTTTGGTCCAGAAATAATTTTACGATATTTTCCTGTCCCCCCCGCAACGCCTTGTGCAATGGCGTGTCTCCAGAATGGTCTGTCGCGTTTACGTTGGCGTGTTTGCTAAGCAATAGTGTCACTATGTACGTCTTTCCCGAAGCCACTGCCAGGTGCAACGGCGTATTTCCATCCTCATCCGTTGTGTTTACGTCAGCTTGCTGCTCCAAACAATGGTTAAATTCACCCAGTATGTCTTTGGTTTTTTTGTCACTCCTTATACACTGCTTTAGCTTCTCATTTCTTATTTTAGCCTTATCTTTTTTACTAAATTTTTCATCAACGTTCAAATCGTGGTTCTCGAACAAGCCTTAAAATATAAAAACAAATACCTATGTCATGTTTTCACTAAGGTAATGGAAGAGGCAGTAATTGAGGAGCTCCGGAACAAATGCCGATAAATCCACTTTTCGTATTTTTACAGAAAATACAAATGAATGATTTACGTAGAAATGATTATGATATTTGTTAAACTATTCTAACGTAAATATGGCTTGTAGCGTGGGCTTTCAGATAGGTAATATTAAAAAAATCTAGTGTTAATAGTTTTGCTACAATTTTAGTTTTAAATATGGAATTATCGCGTTTTGGTCCAACCCTAATGTAATTATCGGGATTTGAACGGCTATATTTGTAATTATCGTCTTTTGTGCCGGTAGGTAGGTACTTTTGTAATTACCGACTTTTCCATTTTATATTTTTTTTGGTTTTATGGATGGGTAAAGTTAATAAAATACATAGTTATTTTATTTAATAATTATAGTGTGGTTTTGTAATCGAAATACTTAGACAAAAACATTGCTTATTGTTTCTATTCTTCTGTCTGTTTTTTTTGTCACCAAATGTTTCTTCAATATTTTCAACTACCAAAGACACAATCTGCTGGCAGAAAACTGAGGCCGCGAACCGTAAACGTCAGTTGAATTTCTTGAAAATTTACAGGGGATTTATTTACCAGCCAGAATAATAAAGTGTGCACAATATGTGAGTTTTTGTTTTGTCCTCCACACCCGTCACAGAACAATCTGAGTTTAGATATACCAGCCAGGTCCAGCTCGTTGAGATAGTGCAGAAGAGCTGAAACCACCTCAACAGAACCTCGGCCAGACATGTCTTCAGCCCACTGAACTTTGGCTTTTTCGAATCCAATTTCGGCCACAGTAGCATTTGGTTCTTCCACATCCATGATTTTATTAGAAAATTATTATTTGTATCTCAACCGCTGATAAAATCTCCTCACTGACTCAAAAGAACAAAAAACACCCACTCGATTCATAGATGTATAACTGTCTTTCAAGTGTTATTTCATGATATCTACCCTTCGAAATGACATTGCTACCGTCTTTTCATTCGAAAAAATAAAACATTTGTCGTAAATGTCGGTAAATGGTCCGAACAGAAAAAAATCATCGAGAATTTGTATAGGATTTGTCGGTATTTGTTTCGAAAATCAAAATTTCTTATAAAATTCGTGTATTTGTCGGATTTAGGTCCGGCTGCCCATCTTTAGAGCCTTATTTAGTACGTTTTTAACGAGATCTGCTGCGACCTAGTGATGTATGTTATGTATGAGTACTATGACTAACAGAAAAAAAAATTAAAAAAAATCAGATAAAAAGTGGATTTATCGGCTTTTGTTCCGGAGCTCCTCAATTGCATGCTGTTGTATACCTACTGGAGAGTAGATGTGGGTACATATGAAAATTAAAATTAAACTCGTGATTATACAGAGAATGGCTTAGCAAAGTGCAGTGTATTGATTAGTTATATTTTAATAATTTTTGCTTATATACGTTAGGGGCCCCTGTAGACTAGGGGCTCCGTATAATTAATACGGCTGATACGGCGGTAGCTACGCCCCTGCGCGGCATATAGTGTCTATGGAGCTGTAGTCGGTAGTTTCGGAACTCAGCTCGTTCGTAAGGATGGCCTCTCGACAAAATGCATGGAAATTATTTTTTCACGATTTTGGGGTCGGTCCCGCATCAAAAGTTGTAGATAATGATGAGTATTAACTCATCTCTCTAACACCACTCAAAGTCTCTGCACTTGACAAATTAAGACCTTATAAAATACCACAAATACGACCACAGGATCGCGATGGATGCAAGTCGCTTCTAACTGGTGTTATTGGAGATCCATTGGAGAGGCCTATGTCCAGCAGTGGTCGTCCTATGGCTGATAGATGGATGGATGGAATCTGGAAGTCAAAAGCTCAAATACCAAGGTAAGAAACTAGGGGTTTTAGGACCATAGTTTTTGTATTTACTGAGGTATATCTGTATTGTGTTTTATACCACAACATATTATAGGTACAAGATCAGAAGTTCCTCACCTCTTTGAAAGCGACTCATAGTGGCAATCAATGGTCTGCTATGAACTGAACTGAAGTGTCCCTGCTTCAGTTTTTGTAGCAGGAGAGTGTGATGCCATGTCCACAAGTAAGCAAGAACCGGCCGCGCCGGCAGTGGTAGGCGGAGTGGACGGTATCTGGATCCTGAATCCTCATCCGGATCCTGGAATATGCAATGTTAATGAATTAAGATTTGGGCTGGAGATTAATTTTATTGATATTTGAGTAGGCACCTAAATAAAATGAGCGATACCCACTTTGTGGGCAGACTGCCTGATTGGGCAAGCAGGAACACTCCGAACGCTTCAATTACATTCGGACGGGTTAGTAATTTCTATACTTATAGATCTTTACGGCATAGAATCGTGGTCTCTTACCATCGGTCTTATTAGTACGAGTAAGCTCCAAGCAGCCAAACGGGCTTTGGAGAGAGCTATGCTGACAGTATCTCAGTAAGCAAGTGTATGGTCAAGCATTTTGCTATAGTCCACATATCTAAAGGAAATTATCCAAAAACTGTTGTACAGGGGGTTAGATAGATAAATAAACTCTTTATTACACATCAAGAAATAAACAAAAAGAAGAAACAAAGATACATAAACAGTGTAACAATGGGCGGCCTTATCGCTAACAGCGATCTCTGCCAGCCCGGGAAGCACGGCAAGGGGAGAAAACCATTTTATCCACTCTTAATGTCAGATGTCATTGTCAATCCATACTTTATTTCTTAATCGAGGGGATATAATGGTGGAAAGACTATTAGTCCCTTTGCCATGCTTCCCGTGCTGGTTGAAAAAGATAATGGCGTAAATGCACATTTCTCGATTTGTTCATAGTAATATTAAGTAAGTAGGTACTTACACTGCGAATATTCGTGGCAGACAGATGAATTCACAACAGATAACAATCGGAAGACACTGAAATCTAACAGCACAGGACCGCCTTGTGTGAGTTTTACGGTTCTCGAATTTATAATTGTTTCTTACCAACCTATATATAAGAACTAACGTTAACCAGAGTCTACACTCACTGTATAATGTATAAGTATATTAGCTCAAATAAGGAATTATTAAAATACCTAATAGGTATGATTAAAACTGGTTAGGTCATATTTGTGTCCTGGTTTTCCTCAAATGAAATACTTGAAGCTCGACATCCTTAAGGTGAATCAATGTTCGTAGCTGTTTGTGTCATTGTAACCACAATACAGGTCCATTGACGTAAAGCTTAATGTAAGGAGGTATTTCGTTACATGGGCGGAACTAGGTGTCAGTTAGGAGCACGTAACGTGCCCACAACGTTTCAAAATTTTGTTTTCTGTATTGCTTGGTAGCTCTCATCTTCTTATATATAAATTATAATCGTGGTTGTTCCTAGTAATTAAGTAAGTTCATATAGGTCGTTTAGTTAGCCCTGATGTCAGAGTTTTTAGACGCCTGAAGTCCTCTGAACTGTTTAAAAGGTTAAAACTATTGTACATGAACCTACGATTTAACGTGTCATCCGGGCCAGGGCAGCATGTAGTTGGGATTGCAGTCACCCATCCAAAAACTGACCGTGCCAAACGTTGCTTAAGAAAGTAGGTACTTAGAGCTCATTTAGTCAGTTTCTATGAGCCCGTTGTAGATTTCGTCCACTGACGCAAGGTTCTCCAGGCAAGCAAAGCGATTTAAGAGCTCGAATTGAAAGTTCTCGAGGGTTTCGATATGAGCACGAGTAGGTCGGAGCGTTGTAGAATTCTTCAGTAGCAGTTCTTTCCCACCGTCCACCTCCTGTGTCCACCTGGGTGTACCATGGAAAGCTTTTTTTTACAACGGCTCACCTTTGTCGACCTGAGTGTTCCTTGGGAAGTATTTAGTTTACACCGTCCACCTAGTTATAAAATCTTTTCAGATTTGAAGTGAAGATTTGAAGATTTTAAGCGTTTTCGGTGAGCGTCACAGAGCAAACAATGCAGCAGAGACATTTAATTCACGGTTGAAAAAAAAATCAATAAAGTAAATACGTCGATATTGAGTCTTTTAGTAAAATTAAAGAAATAGAGTCCAAAGTGAAATTTCAAACTAAAAAAGGAGGAAAATAAATATTGAAAATTATGATGATAATAATGTTCTATGAGCTACAACTTCTATATATATAATAATGAAATAAACGTGGGATACACACTAGAAAATTTGTGTTGAATAAGTTTTTATAACTATTTCAAATTTGAATTTACGAAATAAGTTCATTAAGTTTTAGGTTATGGTTGCTTTTCATTTTTCTTTTATTTACTGTAAAATAATGTTTATTACCTAAATAATTAATAAATTAAGACATGCGATTAATAATAAGAAAGTGAGTTAAATGGCTAATTACACAAAATAGGTTCAGGAACATCTTTTATAAGTCAAACGTTACTCTGTCAATTAGTCATCCATATATAGGTACGAGTAGATGGCCAGCACCATAGAATAATAACGCCGAGAATGATAATTGCATATCAAAAAAATCTCGAGAGTGAAGCACCAACACGATTGATGTATGCGCGAGTTATACGTATTGAAATGTTACCTTTTTCCTGTCAACCGATTGCACTTAAAGGAGATATTGCCAATATGCATAGAATTTGGGCCAATAAAGGGTACAGTATTTCATAATTTGCTTTGTTTCTTTCGGCAAATGATTTTCCCGTTATTTTTTACAATAACAGTGTCCATTAAAAGTAATTTCGTGTATTCGGGTATTAAGGTTACATGTGACCAAAATGACAGTAATTCAATGACTGAACTAAAATCAAATTGGAAAATGTGAAATTACTCATAAATTAAGCATTTAATGCGGTTGTTTTACTCTGCGCATTTATTTATCATAGTTTAACGGATTTTTTGAGCTACTGTACCTAGTCAGAGCCCATTTTGCATTATCTTCTTTGGTATACTTCTTTGGTTCTGGTGACAATACAATTATGTATATTCAATATGGGATAATATAAATTGCATATCAAATAAATAATCGCCTATCAATACATACTCATCATTTATATTCTTTTTTACATCAAATAACTTACTTCACTACAAATAAACTAAATGTTTAACAAAACTCAAACTGCAGATAATTCGAAATTTTACATCAATATGTAAATTAGTGAAGAAATTAGATTAGGTGTGATACAAAAAATAGGTTAGGTTATGTTAGAACATGACAAAACAACGCACGAGCCGAGCGAGCGAAGCGAGCGTGCCGCGGCAGCGGCTGGCGAAGTGCCAGAAGCGAATTGCCTTTAACAGGTATAATGTGCTTGTGATTATTAGCTGTGCACTGATGAAAAAGCTTTTGCTTTAGGAAAAATCGATGTACGCTGCGAAAATAAATTGTAGTGTGTTTAGTGATATTTTGAGTTGAATATTATGCTGTGCAATCAGTACTTTGATGGGAATTTGGAATCTTTTTGCATAGAAAAAGGATATTTTTTGATTTGCGTTTAAATAGGTACTACCCATTCAATATTATTGTAAAAACAAGATGGCCGCCGCTATAAAATGGCGGATAACCTTTTTTTTAATTGCATCAGTATGGGTTCTACATGAAAGTGTTTTTCGTGTGGAAGGTCAGTCAAGGTCGATGATCTCGGAGTCGAGATCAGTCATGGTCGGTAATCTTGGAGTCAAGGTCAGTGATCTTGAAGTCAAAGTCGATGACCTTGGAGTCAAGATCAATGACTTCTAGGTGTTCACGAGGTCTATGATCTTAGAGTAAAGTTTGATGACCACGGAGTCAAGATCAGTCAGTCCGAGTACAGGAAGAGAGCTCCAAGGCGATCCCTTTGAAGAGAGGCGTAAGACAGGGAGATGTTATATCTCCGAAACTGTTTACTGCTACTCTGGAGAACGCCTTTAAGCTCCTGGAATGGAAAGGATTCGGCATCAACATTAATGGCGAATACCTCACTCACCTTCGGTTTGCCGACGATATCGTAGTCATGGCAAAGTCGATGGAGGAACTCAGTACGATGCTTGAAGGCCTCAATCGAGTATCTCAACAGGTGGGTCTTAAAATGAACATGGACAAGACAAAGGTCATGTGTAATTCCCATGTTGTACCCACCCCTATTTCAGTTAGGAACTCTGTTCTTGAAGTCGTTGACTCGTACGTCTACCTAGGACAAGTAGTCCAGTTAGATAGGTCCGACTTCAAGAAAGAGGCCAATCGCCGAATCCAAGTTGGATTCGGCGATTGGCCTCTTTCTTGAATTATCCAACTCGGCTGGGCAGCGTTCGGAACATTGCGTAACGTCTTCTCGTCCGACATACCTCAGTGCCTCAAGTCGAAAGTTTTCGACCAGTGTGTGTTGCCAGTGATGACTTACGGCACAGAAACGTGGTCTCTCACTATGGGCCTTATTAGTAAGCTTCAAGTAGCCCAACGAGCCATGGAGAGGGCTATGCTCGGAGTTTCTCTGCGCGATCGAATCAGAAATGAGGAGATCTGTAGAAGAACCAAGGTTACCGACATAGCCCAGCGGATTGGCAGGTTGAAGTGGCAATGGGCAGGGCACATAGCACGGAGGACTGATGACCGATGGGGTCGAAAAGTCCTCGAGTGGAGACCACGTACCGGCAAGCGCAGCGTAGGACGTCCACCTACAAGGTGGACGGACAACCTCATTAAGACCGCAGGATCGCGCTGGATGCAAGCCGCTACCAACCGGTCTTATTGGAGATCTTTAGGGGAGGCCTATGTCCAGCAGTGGACGTCCTATGGCTGAAAGGAAGGAAGGAAGGAAGGAGTCAAGATCAGTGACTTTCGGCCGTGCACGGGGGTTTCTTCGCCCTCATTTATACTTCCACATCCCACTGGATAAAAAAAAAATGCAGCCAATCACCCGAAACTTATAGCCTGACTATTCAGATGGGTTAGTCCAGGCTTACAAGATGCAAGATACTCATTTTTTTTAAATTCAAACAGGTATCTCCACCATACGCTAAGGAACCCAGCTAACTGACTCCGTGGTATTGTTGTACCCCACCATGACAACGTAAAAATACTAAAAATTCAGCTTTTAGAAGGTACTTGCATTTTTGTCGCTTGCCTCCTGGACTATAATGGCCTACTTGATTATCGTATAAAATCTATGTAATTACGATACCCGCATCTGTTCCATGTAAAGAAGTGACGTATTATGACGTTCCAAATCAAGACATTGTCGCTCTGTCATAACCTAAGGTCACAACCATCATGATTGTATTATGATAATAATGTCTCGCTTTGGTACTTATCAAGCAGGTGGTATGAAAACATAATAATACTGATAATACCGTGTCAAGGCAATGGAAGTATATTTTCATTGATAATTTCAATATCAAAATGTGGGGAAAAAGTTTTACCCTTTACTTGCAACTTTTAGTCATTATGGCGTCTGTCGAAAGAAGGATGTCGGCAGCTCATACATACGAATACCTATAGTATCTATAGTAGTCTGTGGAATACCTGTTGTATACGAATACACTCAGTTTCTCCCAAGTGCATTGCTAAAAATGTTATGTTCACCAGAGTAATTTATGACGCTTCTAAAACTGTTCTGATATGTACAAGTTCGTTTTGAAGTTAAAATAAGAAAAACCGAAAACAATTTTCAAGCTATATGTACTATACTTAGGTATATGTTATAGGCACTATATAGGCCAAAGATTAAGGATTGCCAGGTTTGGTATGTATAGAGTGCTAAAATGGTGCTAGATATTTAAAACTTGAAGTCATATCATTTTAGTTAATATTGTCTCAATGATATTTATATTGATTTTTTAATCAGTGTACCTATATCATTTTGTTAAAAAAATGGTTATCTGTAATATCGGATTATGTTTTGGAGTTCATCGATTTATAAGACGTTATCACGTCAAAAAAGCTCAATGCTCAATCGATATAAAAAGTAAACGAAAACATGAATGATAATTAATTTCGGTAGGTATTCATCCATTTCATTCGCAATAGTAGGTACAAGAACCGCAACTATAGTACTCAAGAAGTAAGTACCGCTCGTGGGATTGCACAGG
The DNA here is from genome assembly GCA_964007245.1 of Hypomecis atomaria. Lineage (NCBI taxonomy): Eukaryota > Metazoa > Arthropoda > Insecta > Lepidoptera > Geometridae > Hypomecis > Hypomecis atomaria. The sequence goes on along the minus strand of OZ023308.1, from coordinate 7,674,907 downwards.
GTGATCCATTTTTCAATATTATTACGATAGATATATGCAAAAATATAAATAATGTATATATTTTACAGTACGCTGACGATTTCGTTTTATACATAAGCTATTATGATTTCTAATATGGCAAAACTCAGTTACAAAAGGCCTTAGATAAACTTTCTAAATTACTAGATGCTATTGGACTAGATGTTTCGCCAACAAAGAGTAATATGTATATTTAAAAGAGGCTACTATCAGGATACACTACGAATAACTGTTAATGGTTATCCATTGCAAGTAGTGGACCAAGTTAAATACTTGGGACTTTGGCTTGATAGATCATTACGCTGGGCTAAACATATCAATGAATTGAAAAATAACACGCTAAAATTACTAAACATTTTTAAAGTTCTGGCTGGTACACATTGGGGCATTCCCCCGATTCATTTAAGGCGTATATACATAGCTATGATTCGTAGTAGGCTAGACTACGCGAGCGCACTGTATGGAAACAGCTGTAAAACGCATTTAGGTAAATTAGATAAGGTGCAAAATCAATGCATGCGTGTTATTGGAGGCTTTGTGAAAACCACTGCGGTACATGTGATGGAATGTGGGCTGCACATCCAGCCTTTAGGCATACGTAGGTACTATCTCGCTGGAAAGTTCTATTTAAAATGTAGATCTACGAGTATATCTAACAATGAACTAAAGTGGAGTCATTTTAATAGGTCACTTTTGACAGTTCATGAATGCAAAGAAAAATATACCTTACGCTAAAGGAATAAAACTCATGAAAACAATATTGACGACGACCGATAAGTGTTCTCGAATACGGCTTGGAGTTTTATTCCTTTAGTACAAGGTATATTTTTCTTTGCATAAATTAAATGTCAAAAGTGACCTATTATCTTGTCCCTACTTTAATCGACGTTAATATTGATAACTTGAACCGGTTATGCCACAGTGAATACACAGAAGCATGGGTTTATTGGAGGAATAGAAATAGACCATTGCTATGTTTAGCTCATCAGCAACTTAAAAATACAAATATTTATTCAAGCATACAGTTAGACATGTTTACATTAGATAGGTACATGGGTCAGCAATGCTCTTTAGTACTATCTCCAAATATACTTGGGCTATCTAAATCAAAAGATAAGTACAATACGAACGACCTGAGAAATATTTGTTTACAATTTTTAGACACTAACTGTGTACAATTCTATCAAACATATACAGATGGCTCTAAGGAAGGTACAAGTAGTGGCGCTGCTATATTTGACCCTCAAACAAACAGTGCCGTACAGTTAAATATAAACACAAACATCTCCATCATGTATACGGAATTAATCGCGATAGCAGAAGCTATTTCTTATATTAACCAAATTAAATTGTAGCAAAATAGTTATTTTGACGGACTCTAAAAGTGCTATTTACCACCTGGCTCGGTGCACCTCGAACGTTCGAGGCACACCGATAGCCTACCGCATTTTGGAGTCGTTACGTAATATGTCTAATAAAGATAAGGTGATTAAATTACAATGGATACCATCTCACGTTGGCATACCAGGTAACGAGGAAGTAGATCGGCTAGCCAGAGAAGCGCTAACCCAAGGAGCTCCTTATCACTGTCTGCCTCTGTTCTCTGACTGTGTGTGTGTAGGCATAGTCAGAGACAGAGGTAGGGAGTTGTGGCGGGAGCACTTTGATGAATGCTCGATAACAAAAGGACTCTGGTGTCAGACCATGCAACCCAGTCTAACGAGGTCGCCGTGGTATGCCAGCGCGGACATGAGTAGGAAAGACATTGTTATGGCTATGAGGCTGCGATCCGGTCACATTCCACTCAATAGATTTCTACATCTAGTTGGTAAATCCGACTCGCCAAACTGCACTGAGTGTGGAGCGATCGAGGATGTATATCACGTTGTCGTGGAGTGTGTTCGAAGCGTAGCGGAGAGGTCCGATTTTTTTATTCTGACAAATGTTAATTCCATGAATGTTGGTTGGTGTAACAGTATTCTGGCCTATCCCTTATCGGAGGAGGCCAGAATGCTGTTAAGAATAGCAAAATTAGGTATAAATAGAATATTAGTAGATAATATTATTGAGTGTTATTTGTGTTCTTTAAGAAAGGCCAATGAGGGTGGCGTGATCAAACCCTCTTTAACAAAAAAAAAAAAAAAAACGCAACTATAAGATAGGATATAGTTAAACATTTACATTTCCTTTTTTTTGACAGCAACAGTAATAAAAGATTGATTTTTTTTAAATAATGCGCCCATTTTTGGGCAGGCTAAAGCCTTCAAGGTCATACCGCCACTTCTTATGTATGTAATCTATTATAATGTAAAAACAATAAAAAATCAATGTAAATTTTCTGGTGGTCTAATATTAATTTTAATTAGTGATATGAAAACAGCAAAAAATCACTATGTTTTTGAAGCACATATCATTATTAGAAAAGATGTTTTATTTTATACCTACTTGCAAAAAAAAAAAACGACAGGTCCGGTCCATTCGCTGCATCCTTCTTTGTGAATTTATATTTACATTGGATGGAGTTTTACATCAAAATATTAGATAATTTGTAATACTTACATGTGGAATGTGATGTTGCATTGTTTCTTTTGTTTTGCCGATTCACTGTGGCACCTGTTTACCACACAAACCGTCATTTTAAAATATAAACTACGGGAGCTGTTTGTATCACGGTACGACTGTGAGTACTGCCGCGCGCCGTTCGCTTACTAAGCTTTTCAAGCTTAGTATTTCTTGCTTCACTTAGCGTGGTTGTTCTCGGTTTCTAGGCGTTATTATTCTATGGCCTGCACCAAATTTCTCAGGTGTGCCGTCACCAATATCAGGGCTTTCAAGTTTTATCTGAGAGGTGAGCCGTTGTAAAAAAACTTTCCACGGTTCACCCAGGTGGTCACAGGAGGTGGACAAAAGAACTGTTCAGAAGTGATCTTCCGATTTTATTCAATGTGTATATGGGTTTCTACGATCGCTACCTGTTTTCAAAATTTGCTTCACGGAGACATCTGTATTACACCCAAATAATATTTAAAAAAATTTACAAAATTACATAATATGAATATTTATTGAACTAAAAATTTTACAACAGATAATTATATCTTTATACATATATGCAAATCTACTGTACGTGTGTATGTCACTGAACTCCACCTAAACGGCTGGACCTATCTGAATAAATTTTTTTGCATGCGTTTGGGTGGCGCCCTGGATGGTTAAGATTCACAAATCAGTCCGGCAGTGAAACAAAGTTCATCGGGTCAGCTAGTAACAATATAAACTATTAAATATTTTTGATCAAATTAACAAAAATATAGACGCTTAGACAAAAACTAATAAATACTTAATAGTAGGTCTATCTATATATATAAAAATGAATCGTGGTTGTTAGTCTCGCTAAAACTTGAGAACGGCTGAACCGATTTGGCTAATTTTGATCTTGAAATATTTGTAGAAGTTATGGGAAGGTTTAAACGGTTAGATAATTTGTAAAAGTTGCGAGAAAAATAACAAAAACGAGTTAATTTTCTCATACAAAATGTTCCTGCATGTAAAAGTTCTCATTGACAGTTGACACTTGACAGATGGTGAAATGAAGTTCACCGGGTCAGCTAGTTCTTAATAATTTGTTGTTCGCAGTATTATTATGTCTGGCTGGCGCTCGCAATAGTAGCGAAGTAAGTACGTAGGTACTGCAGACGCCAGAGCCCTTCATGGATTTTATCGCAATAGGCAGTGGTTGAATGGTTGATGATCAAGTGTATTATTCTTGAACTTCGTAGGTACATTAATCCGCGAAGTTATTTTCGCTCAACGGCGCCGGTTCTATCTATCACCGTTAGTAGTCCGGAGAATCGTGAATCTCAACAACTGAGGGTCGGACAATCAAGTTTCCACTATAGTTACGTAATATATCGACACTATCAGATAAACAATTATAATGAATATCGAAAAAGTTTTGTTCATATATGATTAATTTGCCTCTTCCTTGACTGATCTTGGTGCCTGAGTATTGGTGAATGAAACCAACCTTTGCGAAGGCACGATACCCGAAGTCACCATTAAATTCTGCAGTAAAGACCAATAACACTGACTCCATCTTTGGGTGTATTTTTAAAGTCAATTTCGACTTGTAACATTTACATTTTCTTGGACACTTCAGTTTGATTACTTGATCTGATTGTTGTGGGATTAGTATATTTAACAGCTTACTTGAAATTTTTTGGAAAAGTTCTGCTGTGCTGTTGTACTGTTCGTGTATGTTCGAGGTTTGTTCCACTTTTATATCTATACTGTACGTACCTGAAATGTACATAAAATTAACGACACTCTGCAAAAGGCTATAGATATAGGCTAGCTCTGCACGTTCGAACAGCTCACTCGCTTGAGTTAAGTAAGGTGACTCATTCGGTAACAATGACCATTTCTGCATTTCATTAAGAGAAAGTAACGAAATAAGATCTGAAATATTTCCGTTCTTATAATAACTCTTATTTTCAAAAACTAATTTGTTTATTTCACATTTAAAAATACGTTCTATTTTGTCTTCTTTTGTTTGAATAGGATAAATCCAAAATTTGCTTAAAAAATCTCTCACTTGTCTCGTATCGTTTTCATCATCGTAAAATGAACTTTTTGGAAAGTTGTCTACGTTGATTTTAATTCTGTATACGCTTAAATCTTCGTTGACAGGGCTATATCTGTCATCTTTCAACTCTTTTAAAAATAAATTAGCATTATGTGGCAGAGACTTATTTTTTAGGTCAAACTTTAATGACTTTGTATCTCTATCAAAAATAAGTAGGTTTCCGACTGCGCTACCGATGCCACCGTTGACATCTATAAAGCCCTGTTTTAACATTTTGTCTGGTCCCACATGATCATCGTTAATTTCTACAATTTTGGTTTTCTTATTTAATTCTAGTAAGCACATGAATTTATCAGCAACCAATTTTATCCTATCTCTTTGGTTTTTGTTATTTCTGAATTTCATATCTAAGTTTCCGAATGCTAGAGGTAATTTAATTTCCAATAACTGTAACTCATTTTTGCTACAATTGTGGCATTTTGATTGCATTGTTTTGAAAAAAGACTCTTTCAGGGTGATTAAGTGCTCGAGGTTGCTATCGAAAAACTCATAACGAAACTTCCACTTGCGATATTGATCTATCATTGGCTGCTCTTCACACGGCTGTAAGACTTTCTGAGCCATAACGACGTGGTATTTTGCAATTAATGTATCCGACAACAAATTTGGACAGAACGAGTATTTTTTATGCAACACAGATTTAAGAAAAACTTTTCCTAGTTTGTTGAGTTGTTCTTTGGCTGTCACACTGACTAAGCAACGTATATCAACGTCGTCGTAATCAAGTTGAAAAGCTGTTGTATGTTCTTCTGTATTAATGAGATCCATAATCTCTCTACTCACAAGCCGGTTAGTTGTTTTTCGTGGAAAGCTTTTTGCGACTGATGTGCACAGAAAAAAATTGCAATCAGCGTTTTGGTACCCTCCTTCAAATATGCGGTCTTCTTTGTTCTGAAAGCGTCCTTTAATCTCAAGATAGCTTGAGAAGAATTTAAACAAACTGTGATTCTCAGAATCACTCCAAAGCATATCTGCTTTTAATTTTCTTACTTCAGGATCTATTCTATAGATTAACTGCATGAAGAGCATCACAGGTATTTGTTGATCCATCAGTTGAAACCGTAGACAAATATCAGTCATACTAATGCCCGGTATTTTGGCTCTAAGCAGAACAGTATTATGGTCTATTTGAGCATGATTCAGTGCTCTCAGAAAAATCAAACTCGACATTTTCATCTTTAACAGAACGCCACCCACTTCAGATGTTCCTGTTCTCTTCTCATAATTAAATTCGTTACATTTTCCATTATATAACTTAACGGCTGGACTAAGATTTAAGAAATTACGTACATATTCAGATTTATCGCTGTCTAGCGGCGTAATTTCACGCTCCAATTTCTTATCAGTTGTTAAAAAATTTAAACTAAGCGTGTCAAAGTAAGTATCGTCATTATTTAACTTCAAAGAATTTATATTTGTAATTAATTCACGTAAGAATATATGGATGTCCCCAATTGTAGCGGTCGTATAATGTAAAAAATTGTTGAATTGTAACTGGACATCGTTCCTCAAATAATTCACCGCGTTACAAAAGATCAGCAAAACGTCAGCAAGGAAAATAAGCTTCGCAAGCCTGAACAACTCTTTTGATCGAGTTAAGTAAGGTACTTTGGTCCTCAATCTCCACCATTGTTGTATATTATGGTGAATAATTAAGAAGATTCCATCTGAATATTGTTCTAACAACACATTATTTGAATCATTCTTGTCGTTGTTATATCTGCTTATTTCCTTCTTAACAATGCTTTCCACTTTGTTTTCATTGGCTTGATTCGAGTAAATCCATAATTTGCTGAAAAAAGTCTTTGCATGTGCTGTGTAATATTTTACTGACGATAGATCCTTTGCATCTACCGCTTTCATTAAATGATCCATATCAGCGTCATCGTAGCTATATTGATAGGGTTCTGTACTTTCGCTTGTATTTATTAGCTCGTGTATGATTTCGTTAACATTATTTTTGGTCTTCTTTTTTTTACCAAGGCTTTCTTGGGCTGACGTATATAAGATAAAGTAGCAGTCGATATCTTCAAAGTCTCCTTGAAACATAGGATCCTTGCTGTCAAGCAGGAACTTTTGTATGATTTTAAGATAGCTCCTGAAGTACTTCTTCAAGTCAAAGCCCTCACAGTTACTCCACAAGTCATTATAAATTAGCTTACTCTTGGGATTTTTTTTGTGCTTTCCTTGTATGAACAGCACGACCGGTCTCTGTTGGTCTCTCACCCGGTACCGCACACAGATGTCATCCATGTCACCAATATCATTGATGTTTACTCCTAGAAAAAAATCCCACTCAAAATGTTCACTGTTTAACATTCTTAGGTAAAATAATGAAATCAGCTTGGTTTCATACAGCTGTCCAGAAAAACCAAAATCATCAATCGTTTTCAAATTCATTGTTTTATGTATTTTGTGCGAATTATTATCCAACGAAGTATCTGGATCGTTCCTTTGGACTTCACCACAGTGTTTTTGAGCTTCTATTTCAGCATTTTGTAATAACTGCACTATTTCCGCGCTATCTTCAAAAGAGAATAGCTGACATAAGAAAAGCGGAGTATCTCCATCGTTATTTCTAAGCGTGACATCAGCACCGTAACTTATAAGCAGGGCAGCCATGTCCTTATCCAAACTGCGAGCTGCCTCGTGCAAAGGTGTGTTACCGGCCGAGTCTTTTGCATTTATATTGGCTTCTTCATGTACTGTCATATGAACGATTGTGTTACCGAATTCATTTTGCGTATTCATGTAAGTTTTTTTTTTCAGCAACAATGGTACGATATGTATATTTTTGTCGTAAATTGCCTTATGTAGTGGTGATTTTCCAAGTTTATTTCTGAAATTCACATTAGCATTTTTTTTCAGCAGTAGTTTTATGATGTCCTCTTGTCTATACCTTCCTACCGTATGCAATGGTGTGTCTCCATTCTCATCTGTCGCGTTTACGTCAGCATGTTTACTAAGCAATAGTGTCACAATATCTATCATTCCACATTCTACCGCAAGATGCAACGGCGTCTTTTCAAATTCTCCCTTCGCATTCACATCCACATTCTTGTTCAAAAATATTTTGACAATATTTTCTTGTAATTTCCGCAACGCCACATGCAATGGCGTGTCTCCATTAACATCTGTCGCGTTTACGTCGGCATCTTTACTTAACAACAATTTCACAACATCTGCCATTCCATATGCCGCTGCAATATGCAACGGCGTCTCTTCAAATTGTCCCTTGGCATTCACATCGACATTTTTGTTTAACAATAACTTCACGATATTTTTTTGTCTTTTCCGCAACACCACGTGCAATGGCGTATCTCTAAACGAATCTGTAGCGTTCACGTCGGCATCTTTACTAAACAACAGTGTTACAATATCTGTCATTCCATATTTCGCTGCAATATGCAACGGCGACTCTTCAAATTGTCCCCTCACATTCACATCGACATTTTTGTCCAGCAATATTTTTACGATTATTTCTTGTCCTTTTCGCAACGCCACGTGCAATGGCGTGTTTCTATACTCATCCGTCGCGTTCACGTCAACTCGTTTACTTAACAATAGTGTCACAATATCTATCATTCCACATTCTACCGCAAGATGCAATGGCGTCTTGTCAAATTCTCCCTTCGTATTCAAATCGACATTTTTATCCAGTAATAGTTTAACGATATTTTTTTGTCCTCTTCGCAACGCCACGTGTAATGGCGTATCCCCAAACATATCCACCGCGATCACGTCAGCGTGTTTGTTACACAACAGTGTCACAATATCTGTCATTCCACATTCCACTGCAATATGCAACGGTGTCTTTTCATATTCTCCCCTTGAGTTCACATCAACATTGTTTTTCAGTAATAATTTTATGATATCTTCTTGTCCTTCCCAAAACGCCACGTGCAATGGCGTGTTACCATACTTATCTACTGCGTTTACGTCGGCATGTTTGGTAATCAATATTGTCACAATGTCTATCATTTCACATCCCGCTGCAATATGCAACAGCGTCTGTCCTAAGTTTCCCCTCGCATTCACGTCTACATTTTCGTTCAGCAATAATTTTACGATATTTACTTGTCTTTCCCGCAATGCCATGTGCAAAGGAGTATCTCCAAACGTATCTCTAGCATTTAAATCGGCGTGTTTGCTTAACAACAGTGTCATAATGTCTATCATTCCACGTTTCGCTGCAAAATGCAATAACGTCTGTCCAAATTGTCCCTTCGTATTTACATTCTCAGTTTTCTCCAGCAGTAATTTTACGATATTTTCTTGTCCTTCCTGCAACGCCACATGCAATGGCGTGTCCACAAACATATCCGTCACGTTCACGTCAGCGTGTTTGCTAAGCAACAGTATCACAATATCTGTCATTCCATATTTTGCTGCAATATGCAACGGCGTCTGTCCAAATTCTCCATTCGCGTTTAAATCGACATTTCTGTCTAACATTAGTTTTACAATATTTTCCTGTCTTTCCCGTAACGCTACGTGCAATGCCGTGTCTCCAAACATATCCTTTGCATTTACGTCAGCGTATTTGTTAAACAACAATGTCATAATATCTATCATTTCATATGCTGCAATATGCAACAGCGTCTGTCCCCAGCCTCCCCTTGCATTCACATCGACATTTTTGTCCAGGAACAGTTTTACGATATGTTTTTGTGCGCATCGCAACGCCAGATGCAATGGCATGTCTCCATTATCATCTGTCGCGTACATGTCGGCGTGTTTGCTAAGCAACAGTGTCACAATATCTGTCATTCCAAATTGCGCTGAAAAATGCAATAGCGTTTTCCCGAATACTTTCTTCGCATTCACATCAAAATTTTTGTCTAGTAATAATTTGAAGATATTTTCTTGTTCTGTCCACAACGCTGTGTGCAATGGCGTATATCCATAATCATCCGTCGCGTTTATGTCGGCGTGTTTGCTAAGCAACAGTGTCACAATATCTGCTTTACCATATTTCGCCGCAAGATGCAACGGCGTTCTATTACATCTCCCTCTCACATCCACATTGACATTTTTGTTAAGCAATAGTTTTACAATGTTCTCTTGTCCTTCCAATACCGCAACGTGTAAAGGCGTATATCCATCTTTGTCCCTCGCTTTCACGTCGACGTTTTTATTTAGCAACAATGCCACTATATTTGTATTTCCACGGCTCACCGCTTCGTGTAGTGGCGTCTGTTGGCATCTTCCTCTCGCATTCACATTAGCATTTCTGCTCAGTAGCAGCTCCGCAATGGCATCTAGTCCATAGTATGCGGCCACGTGCAACTGTGTGTTTCCATATCTATCCCACGTGTTCACGTTGTTTTTCTGCTCCAAGCAACGGTTAACGTTATCTAGAATGTCTTCGGTTTCCTTGTCACTCCTTATATACTGCAACTCGTCATTTCTTATTTTTGCCTCGTTAGATTCTTCATTGACATGTGAGTATTTTTTCATGAGCCAGCCTAAAACATAGAAAATAATAAATATAATTATTGTTATCAATTATTGTTTCATTATTAATGTAATGGAACTAGCTGCCCGGCTTATATTAATGGAATTGAAGAGGAAATAATTGTATGTTAATCAATTTATTATTAATTATTATAATGTGCTCATTAAGCCTTTACTGAATAAATATTCTAATCAGGTATTTATGTTAGCCATACCCTGCGACAAAAAAAACTGACTCGACAAAAATCAAATCACCGGCACCGCTACAGCAACCGATCAGAAAGACGCGGACGAACACAAAAACTTCAACCGTTATTTCTACTGACCATGTAGCAGCTACAAAACAAACAAACACTACAGCGGCTGTAAAAACAGATTCAATTGCTACGACTGAGAACGTAACCACTACAAAGACACCCGAAAACTAAGAGAAAAATGGGTATTACTTTTAATATATTCTTTGGGTATGGTGTGGTAACTACCATTTGCAACTGCAAACCGGCGTTTTAAACGCGGCGACATAACTTCAACTACCTACTGTTTCAGACAAAAACTTAACATCTACTATTGGTAATCAGCACTGCGCATGATGAGTGGCAAATTGTATCTCATGAGATGGTAAAAAACAGCGACGTATTCTGACTGGTTCCGGGAAAGTTGATGACGAACTCCAAACGGTAGAACGACGTAAATACATTCAGGTCATTTAGATCGGAAACGACTACTGAAAATGTGAGTAAATAGCTATACAAGATAACAGAATGCAAAGAATACTTTGTCGAAATAGGAACATAAAAACAGATAAGTACGCAGCTTTTGTAATCGCCTCCCAGAAAGCCTGGATGAAAAACTGTGTAATCCAACGGCATAGCCGCCTGGTGTAAAGGTGGCGGACTGATGGTCTAGTTTCCAAGGCCGCTCCACAGGGTGGGGCGAGTAGTTGGCCGGATGTACACTTTGGAACAAGATTTTGACGAAATACTTTTCACCCGCCGACATAGAAACTTCTAATATTAATACTATTATGAACAAATTTGAAATTAGTTATCCTCTCAAAAAACGTTCTTAAAAATAAATGTGACTCATCTTGAGTAAATCAGGATGTTAAACTATACAAATCATTGCTGTTTGATACTACAGAGTTTAGAAATTGTAACCCGAATATTGCATAATAAATTATTGAAATTATCCAGGGCATGAAATCTAGATATGATATTTTGATTAAAAATAGTAAATTGGACTTTTATCGAAACAGTTTATAGAAAAATATTAAAACCAGACCAAAGCTATGTGGCAAGTGGTGAAAAAACAAAGGGGTAAAAATTATCCAAAACTAGATGTAACAGATGTTATTTATATTAGATAGTATCGGTCTGAAATTTAGTACAAAAAAGGTGCCATCGACGCCATGAACATTAAATTCTTGGCGGCTGGAGCCAGCAAGGCGCCACAAGTCGATGTCAACTAAGCAATAAAGGTACTGCGCACAGCTAAGTCGACTGCTCGTTTAGGTTGCACCTTTTCAGTACAGGAGAAGTATTTCGCCGCATTAAGTTTTTCATTCCACCGAAGGCCTCGAAGGATGTATAAGTAGGTATGAAAATTCTAAGAACTGTTGCAAACACGCTGTCTCCCGTATTAGAAGAACTAATCAACCGTTGTATTAGAGTGGGCACATATCCTGCCCTAATTAAAGTAAGCTAAGCATCTCCTATTTTCTAAGGTAAAGGTTAAAGAGGAGACATGGACGGACACAGACCTGTAGCAATAATTCCTGCGATAGCGAAAGTCTTCGAGAAAGGGCTGAGCAGTAGATTTGTGAACTTTTAACATCAACAAATGCGCTTTCTGACAGGTAATATTCCTATAGAGCTTAACAACATTAGCACGACAGCTAATACGACACATAATGGCAGCTCGTGACCGTAAGCCAAAGTTACAAGTTGCTGTTTTATGCTGCGACCTCTCGAAGGCTTTCGATGACGGAGACCACACCGTCCTTGTCGCAAACCTTCGCGAATATGGGATACGAGGCCTCCCATATTCCATACTTAAGACTATGTTACAAGGTAGAACACAGATGGTAGTTAGTAGGCGATGCCGGTAAGGAAAGATCGGATCCGCTATGCTTCACTATGGGCGTAGCTCAAGGATCTTCAGCATCGAACTTGATGTTTTTTTTTGCTTCTCAACAACTTGCCGGATACAGTGACGGCCGCTGAAATCCTCACGTATCCTGATGGCGTAGCGGCTATTGTCATGCAGCTTGGAGAAAAAATTAAATGAAACGGCATCACAGCAGGCCGACTGGTTCGGTTACAACGGGTTAGCACTCAACCTGAATAAAAACCCACTACCTCCACGTTAATATTATGGTCATGAGATCAGACCTCTAAAAGTTTTTAGCAGGAGCCACGATACTACATCAAGTAGATAACACTACTTTCCTAGGTTAACGTGGGCGAGTCATATCGATAAGTTACGTGGAAAGGTCGGGAGTGAATGTTTTGCAATGGGCGGGGGGGCTTTCCTCTCGTGTTGTTTCGGGAGACGTGACACGTATTAGCTATTTTGCCACAGTGCATTCGCTAGTCCAGTATGGTGCAGAGCTGTGGGGAAGATATGCAAAAATGGGAGAGGATCCTTCGCCTCCAAAAATGTGCTGTACGAGTCCCTGTGGGGGTGAAACACTACATCCATGCAAAACCATATTTCAAAAAACTTGGAATCTTGATGCTGCCTTCACAATGAGCTGTGTTAGGATAAACCTAGATAAGTACATAAGAGCTGCGTGGTAAGTCCATAACTATCCCACAAGAATTGAGTATCACCTTGCCACCATTAAACGAACGCTGTCAAAGTCGCCGAAACTTACCCATGTCATGGGCCCTGACGTTAACAACCTACAGCGCATATCCCTAAACACGACACTGTTGATTATAGTTTGCGGTCTTACGTAGTTTTGTATTCTCTTTGGTTTGCGGATCTTCAAATCACGTCAGCCATTCAGCATCGATGGCTTATCGAGCAAGCTTTCTATAGTTATGATGAATATTAAGTTTTAGTATGGGTATAAGCCAAACTCACTGACTGGATTGTGAACATTTGATTTAATTTATTATATAAATATGTAATTATGTAAATTGAATTTAGTCAATCTTTTTAACAGTCAATTCAGAATTGTTATTTTGGTTACTATATTGTTATTACAATATTATTTGTTTTATTAAGCTGGAAATTTTATGAATAAATTACTATGATTATGACTGAGTTTGAAGTTAGGGCAGAGTTCGGAGATCTTATGATTTCTAATCTGGAAGGATACAAAATACAAAAACTAAAATATATGGCAAAAACTATTAGTAGTGGTCAATGATGTTTTATAAAAAGATCTGCTGACTCAAATAACTGCGTTGCTAGGCATGGCGACACATGCATGTCTGTCATGTCTGTACAACCGCCCGAATATCGTTGGTAGGTAATCAAAGAATCATATCTCTATCCCTGTTACACTAGTTGCTAAGGTGCGGCAAGACGTTGAATAAGACAGAAATAGCATTCACAGACCACAACGCCGCGGAGAGGCAACCTACATAGAGCATGCAGTGCTCCAGCGGCACAACAAATTCCCCAGGGGTTATGGCTCCTGGCGCCCAGCCTTGGCAAAGGGGAGCACTCCCCGAGGCCAATTCTCACCACGCCTAAAGAGGTGGTGGAAGGACCAATGATGATGATGACAGAAATAGCTACATTATACAATTTTGTCGGATAATACCTACTTAGGGTGGCAGCTCATTTGATTAAAAATTTCCCCAAAATGTTACGATTCCTTCTCAATGTCAGTGATACAAACCGATATTTATAATAATCAACATTTTAGTAATACCGAATGAATTTGAGTCATAATAAATTAAATATGATGTAAAATATACACATATAAATAAAATTGGAGTGTCTTTGTAATATTGAAATTACCGTTTTTTACTACATGTATATGACTATAATATATCCGGTACATACACCAAAATAACATTTTTTACAATTTTTGTCTGTCTGTCTGTTTGTTCCGGCTAATCTCTGAAATGGCTGAACCTATTTTGACGGGATTTTTATTGGCAGGTAGCTGATGTAATAAGAAGTAACTTAAACTACGTTTATTTTAGAAAAAATCTTTTTATCTTGGACTAACGCGGGTAACATAGCGGGGCGCAGCTAGTTATAAATAAAATTATAATAGGTACAATTAATTTATCCGTCCAGTATTTATCGTTCTTGATAATCAAAATAATTATCACTGTAATAATACTTAATTATCATAAACGTGTCACAATGCGTTAATAATGTACGGCAGGATATTCCGTAAGAAAATTCGAAAGCATTGTATGAAGAATCTACAACATATTGTTTTGAAAATAGTAGTGATGTTTTTTTTATTGACCGACGAACCACCGGAGGAGGTACTCAATTCGACGCGTATATTTTTTTATGTGTAACCACGCATAACTTTTTTTGTAGTAGTCCGATTTCAATAATTATTTTTTTATTGGATAGAATATACTTCGAAATTGGTCCCATTTAAATTTAATCGAAATCGGCAGAGCCGTTTTTGATAAATCAACAATAATGTGGAAAATGCTACATTGATCCGTGCGAAATTTTCGCGAATTCTGTACACGGGTGAAGTCGGTCATGCTATTTTTTGCGAAAAATAATTATTCTGGAACAGTTGGAGTAAATATGTAATTACAAATGTAACAGGCTACTATAGTTCGGCCGTTCAGAGAATGCGTTCCTGACATGTCATCATGAAAAAATGTTTTTGGCCGATATCTCGGAAACTATTATGTACCTATAGGCAAAAAACATTAAGATCATTATTGTAGAAAATAAAATTTCGCATCTTTTGTTTCCAGTAAACTTTTTTGTAAAACTTACCGTTTACGATTTATGGCCCATTTAATGAAATTTCATTAAATGGCCCTTAAAACATTAAATGGTCCATAAATCGTAATTGGTAAGTTTTACAAAAAAGTTTACAAAAAAGCAAATGATGCGAAATTTTATTTTCTACAATAGTGATCTTAATGTGTTTTTTGCCTTTAAGTACATAGTTTCCGAGATATCGGCCAAAAACATTTTTTCATGATGACGTGTCAGGAACGCATTCTTGTAAAAAAAAAAATATTTTTTAAATATTTTTATTATTATTATCTCAGGTTTTTTTTATAATCATCTTTAATTATATCAAAAAAGTAATTATTGATCAGTCGAAATCTCATCATCATCAAAATCATGTTTTACCTGGCAGCACCAACTGTAAAATTATTCATTTTTAAAATCATGATATTATAAGTGATAGTTTCAAGTAATTCGAATAGTGTAAAACGTATTTACCTGTGGAAAGAAATTCCGGAATCTTTATGGTGAAATTGGGAACGGGATTTGCACGTTTTTACCACACATTTCCCCATTTTTATATTTTTAAATAATATTTTCACGCCTCGTATGCTCCACCATTTTGTTTACTCGCAACTGCGACCGGTCGGCGCGCGTCGCCGGCTCCGGCCGGCGGTTGGCTGACGCCGTCTTAGACAAGAATTTTGTATTCTAGTGTATCTAGTTCAATGGTAGTGGTAAAATTAATTTATAAAATTAATTAGTATGTTTTGTATTTTAAACCACAGCACGTACTCGTACCTATTCGTACAAAGTAAAAAGTTGTGCCCACCTTTTGTGAAGCGACCCCGAGACATTGTGGCAATCAATGATCTGCTACCTATGCCAGAAGTGTTACTTCTTCAGCCTTTGCTGCAGGAAGGCGAGATGCCATGTCCTAAAGTAGGCGATGAGCGGCCGCCGTGGAGAAGCGGACTATTTGGAAACCAACTCACAGACAGCAATTTTACTCTTGGACCCTGGAATGTGAAAGGGAAGGAAAATTAATTAAGATTCCGATTCAAATATGTTTATTGTTAAACTGTGTTACAATATAAAGGTCTTAATAGCTTATATGTAGTACCAACAGTTTCACCCATGATGGACATAGGTATAAATGTTTAGTAGTCACATGGATGTTAAAAATTTACACATTTACATTTCAATTTAATACACACTCAATTTTACATAATTTAATATACATTTCAATTTAATATAATAACATAAAAAGTAAAATAAAAGCGCCTTTTTAACCGACTTCCAAAAAAGAGGAGGTTCTATGTTCGTGTGTGTATGTATTTTTTTTTTGTGTATGTTCATCGATAATTTCGCCAATTATTATGAATCGAATCGAAAAATTCTTTTTTAGTTCGAAAGGGTATACTCCCGAGGTGGTCCCATTTAAATTTTACAGAAATAGGCTGAGCCGTTTTTAAAAAAATCAACAATAATGTAAGCAATTCGAGCGAAATATCAGAATTTTGTACAAGATGAACATCGATAATTTCGCCAATTGTGAACCGAATCGAAAAATTATTTTTTAGTTCTAAAGATTATACTTCCAAGGTAATAAATCAACAAAAATGTAAACAATTCTAGCGAAATATTCGAATTTTGTACACGATGGAAGGCGGTTTTGCCCTTTTTTGTGAAAAATAATTATTTAACCTTAATTTTACATTTTGGTACTTAGGTTCATGGAAGACGCTTTTACCTAGATACATTTGTCATACTTATTTCGAAAACTGGCGACATCAAAGATGTAAAACAATATCATAATATGCGTAGAATTTTAATAACTAAGCAAAACTAGTGAGTCTCGTGAGTATTCCGGCTTCAAGTGAATTGTGAGAACAGTTTGAAGTTTTTTGGAGTCATGGTTAAACATGGCTGTTTTCGTATCTTGGGACATCATTTTTGTTTATACCTTGTGGGAAGCTTAGACTTTTAATAGGAATAAAAAAAAACCTTCCTATTTCAATCAGTATTTCCACGTACAAGGATTTCGCCCTATTTTAGGGCGTAAGTGCATATTTCATGTACTGGGTAGGTAGTACCTACTTACACTTTTTTGACGTGAATAAGTAGGTACATCTTTAAAATTGCAATAAGCAAGTCAAAAAACGAATGATTACAAAATCGGGGGATCAAGTTTGGTGTTACAGCTTCTTATCTAATTATATCCATCTCAAATGCAATTACACTATTGTATATTTAAATAATAATCAAAGATTTTATTACGCTTTATAAGGACTGTCATACATGGTGCGGGGTGGAAGGGTTAATTTTAGTTATTTATTGCAAATAAGTATAGACAATTCAACTAAAAACTAGGTTAATAACTAAATACATGATATTCAATATGGGAAAATGTAAAATAATAGGTATATAAAATATTTCTTTTTTGAATAAGTAAGTATTTAACTTTTTCCACAGAGTAAAATACCTACTTGGATAAATAAATACATGTAGGGTGCATAGCGTAGTTTGACTAGATGTTCATTTGCAAAAATCGAAGTTAACGTTTAGCACGGTCAGTTTTAGGATGGGTGACCGCGGGTGGCATCTACAACTGAGCGCTAACGTGGCTCGGTCGACACGTTAAATTGTAGATCCCGGTTATTTTAACTATTTAGCCATGGCAGTGGCTTAAACAACTCTGACACAAGGGATAGCCACCCGGCCTCTCATCTTACTTTTTGATAAATAAATAAGGTAAAAGGATAAAATAAAAAATTTGGATCGGTAATTTAGTGCAAAGTTGACCTAAAAAACGTCTTTACATCCTGATTTATTTTCATAATCAAATAAGTTATCAAGTGTGTGTCGAGACACACGTATTATAATAAGCTTCTGTTTAGATGGTGATGACGTTACATATCTATTTTTCATTCACAAAGAGTTTATTTTCTGTAATTGTATCTAAATATAATAATTTTGCATCATTATACCTAGGTATAGGTAGGTATAATAGGATAGTGTAATAAATTTAATACACAAAACTAGAAAGGAACTCAAGTAGGCAATGAGTAAGTACTTAGTATGTAATTAAAATACTGAAGGCGGGCCAGCCCTACGGCGTGGTTCGCTCTTTGAGGCCACGTGACGTCGTAGGTATATATCTCAAGGACAGCGCCGAGTCACACTACTGTAGTTATCATTACCGTGCTACAATTATTACCTAAGTATACCTACTTAGCTTTACCGCCGCAAACTTGAGAATGTGCCAGATCAAAAAGAATTATTGATATAAATATAAAAATATACATACATACTGAGCATTATTTTTACAAACTTCTTCGAGATAAATCGACATTGCTGTACTGGCCAGATACTGTGAGCAGAGTGTTACCCTACCCCACATTATAGGGATAAGTATACCCTCAGACCAAATAAAAAAATCAAGATAGAAAGTTGTGAACAGTCAAGTGAGGTCGGTTTTTTATACATGTGGTGAGTGCGTCGGTGTTGCACCGCCATAGTTCGACTGACGAGCCAAGGCATTGTTTAATTGAACATGGAAACATAGAAGTGTATGAACCTGAAATTGCAAGGAGGCGCGTAGTCGAGCGGACGAATGTTTAGTTATTAAGGGTTAAGTATATTTCATATTGATACTTCTAAAAAAATTCCCTTCAGCCGGAGTGAAAAAGAAGATAACGAAAGAAAATTAGGTAAGGCAGAGATAATTATTCGCGAAAACTAAAGTATTGCACTAATTTATCAGCATGTAGGTAGGTAAATATTATTATGTAAAATTACATCTTACCTTGGTAGATGCTAGATAATTGTAGAAAATTCACAAAATAAATAATAACAAAAACTATTGTTTTTCCAATCCATTAGGTAAAAATCCATTAATTGTACTGATAAACGTTATCAGTGCATTGTCTTGTTATCGCCTTATCTTTTGAGTTTTGGTGACAATATGAAAAAATCATGTTGGGACTTTTCACTTCCGGAAATATGTTTGGCAACACAGATTTCATGTGTTTGCCAGTGTCAGGGTTGATTGTACTACATACTTATGGTTGGTGCTCTCACTCAGTGCTATGTATCCTCAGAATAAGGACTAAAGTAATAGAAACCGTACTAAAATACCACGAGATATAGGTACATCACTTTGTCCCACTTTAAATATGAAATTTAAAAGGTGTTTGAAAAAGATGCACATACATCCGAACTTACGTAATTTCGAAGGGTTTCACAAATTATCTCGGCTGTCCAAATTCAAAAAGGTAAAAAATAGGAAGGTAAAATCATCAGAGATTTGAACCTCCTTCTAGAACTAAAGGGTTCACCGATCATATCGCAAAAGACTAAGTGGAACTTGTGATTTTGATATAAATGCCGACATACCTACAATGCGTTTTTCTGGTTCCAGTAACTCTCGCGTATGCTGTATATGAATAAGACAGCTGTAACACAATTTTTATTTGAGCAAAATTTTGTAAGTATTCTGTTACTTTAGCTCTAATTCTATGCTTTACAGTAATATGGTGAAGCATAGTGACTTTAAGCGCTCGTTCGAGTAAATTTTACTAATCCTTTTGTAACTTTGTAATTATGAGGAAAAATAAAAATAGTTATGTATGGTAACTTTTATTTTTGACTAACTTTTCCCGCGTTTTCGCCCGCATGATATTTCGAGGCCCTACCTTACCCTTAATGAAGGAGGTGGAAAATCAAAACACAAAAAAATCGATTTGACATTTGTTTGAATCGACATTTCTTGGAGCGCACGCTAGAATAGATCGCAGATGGCAGAATGTTTCCTACTTACTTAACACTTATTGTTATAATATGGAAAATTTACGCACTATCATTATAATTTATAGCCTATGTGTTTTTCTGATATATAGGCTATAAAATTGCAAAGTTTCATCTCGATCCGTTCAGTAGTTTTTGCGTGAAAGAGTAATAAACATCCATCCATCCATCCTTACAAACTTTCATTTTTGATTGATTGATTATATATATGACGTGTGGGACACAGTGACCTCAGTGGGACAATTCAGCCGGAGCCGCGGCGGAGTCCGCCGAAGACGCTAAGGCCTAATTTCACCGAGCGATGTCAAATATTTGATGCCGTGTTAGAGCTATTAACAGACTGTCTACGTCATCGAGTGTCCCACTATGCGCTAATTAGTTCTCTTGACATGATGTTAAATCTAATCACTGCTTTTGAGGTCCGTCAACAGTTGACAGGCTGCCAGATGACAGATCTTAGGGGGAAAACAGGGCAATGGTGGTCAGCGAAGAAACATGGTCACGCTCATAATTAAAAGAAATTTCAAATCAAAATAAATTTTTGCTTGTGTTTTAACTATTTTGTTTCCATTAAGTCTGTTGCGTCAATTAATCACAAATTCAAAAGAAATTAAAAAAAAACCGGCCAAGTGCCTCGCTCGGCTACCGGACTCGCGCACCGAGGGTTCCGTACAAACCTGCAAGGTTTACAAAGTTCGTTCATTACGACAAAAAAAGTAAAAAGTTTATATTTATTAAAAAATATATATTTTGTAATGTAACTAAAAATTTAAGGTTTTCGGAATTTTTCCTTTATGTGTGCTATAAAACGTTGCTTCATGCCAAATTTCAAGATTCTAGGTCGACTGGAAGTACCCTTTAGGTTTTGATTCCCTTGCGAGTACTTGCGAGTTTCAAAATATGCAGCTTAAATTGCTGTATCTTTTGATTGCGTTGGCTTAGAAGTTTGATTTTTTCACAGCTTCAAGGGACAGTAGACCTGAGTAATTGATATAAATTTCAGCTTCATACCTCCACGCGTTCCTGAGAAAAAGGGTCTTGACAGACGGACGGACGGACAGACGGACAACAAAGTGATCCTATAAGGGTTCCGTTTTTTCCTTTTGAGGTACGGAACCCTAAAAAGAATAAAAAGAAAGCTTTAAAAGGCTAAAAAGGAGAGATCTTCAAGAAGAAAGCGGTTTCTCATTGACTAACGTAGATATTGCGGACTTCTGCGTAAATGATCCAGAAATCCATTGTCTCATATTGGTCGTGTGTGTACAATGGTGGTTAAAGCAATTTTTTTTATTTTACTTTGATATATCTATTAGACTAATACTCCAAAGATGATTGTTTTGATGTCAAATAATAGTCCGATAATGTAAAACAGCTATGTTATGTTGCTAATAAAGCTATGATTTATATTGTGAAATTTATTTTAAAAGCGCTTAATTGACCGTCATTGCTCTATTCTCCCCCACTGTTGTCAAAAGATCAATCAAATCTGTTCCTCCTGTGACGATTGACCCAAGTCGAGTCTTACCCTTTTTAATTTTGACAGATAAATAATGATGAGAAAAATATTGCGAACTTTTTGGTATCTATTTACACAGTAAATATGTAGTTTAATCAAGGGTATAACTAGACTTATATCATTCAACACATATTTCAAAAGACTAGAATTTTAGCAAACTGATACAATTCAAGTAAATTATTATAATACAGACAGACAAGTGAACCAATGTAATCTTTAGGTTAATATGATTATTATTTGTTTGAGCAACATTTGGTTAAGAACATATTATAATGAGCTATTACGTTTTTCAACTTCTTGTATATCATTTTACACAAAAACAACTTAATAGATGCAAAATGGATTAATTGTACTTGTATCACCTACCACGTAATTTAAACACATATTAAAGATAAAAAAGGTACAACTTACAGATTGTTCATGAACTACTTTAAAACTATAATATATAAAATGAAAATTTAAATGCACATTGAAAGTAAATTTTTTTATCTACAAAACGAGGTACTTAAATGTAACTAAAACCCCTTAGTTCACGAACTAGATTTTTTAGAACTTGTTTTTGCTCTCCTGTAAAATTGTGATTTTTGACTTATATCACTTTTCACAGAAGGCACAGAAATAACTTCAGTCAAGTTTAACATTTTACCTAAGTATTAAAATAAAAACTAGGCTGGTTGCATTATAATCCTACGGAGTGATCGTTATTTAAAATTGGTCGCATAGCATTACATGCAACTAAGAAGAAAGTTGTGCAAATGTACATGCAATGATATATCAAATATAAATAAAAATGAATTGTTGTTCGTTAGTCTGATTAAAACTCGAGAACGGCTGAACGGATTTATCTTATCTTAGTCTTGAAATGTTCGTGGAGGTCTAGGGAAGGTTTAAAAGGCGAGAAGTGAAACGAAGTTCGCCGGGTCAACTAGTATATTTATAAAAATGAATCGTGGTTGTTAGTCTCGCTAAAACTTGAGAACGGCTGGACCGATTGGGCTAATTTTGGTCTTGAAATTTCCGTGGAATCTAAGGAAAGGTTCAAACGGTGAGAACATTTGTAAAAGTTGAATTTAATTTTCCCATAAAAAATATTCCTGCATGTAAAGTTGTCATTGACAGTTGACAGATGGTGAGATGAATTTCACCGGGTCAGCTAGTATCAAATACAAAAATTTCGATTAGGTCGTATTACAATGAGAATGAACATAGAGTGAACAATTTGCTTAACGTGGGATTTACTAACGATTTGTTATATTTTCTTCATAGGACAGAAAATGATCCAACAGTTCTGTTACCTACTTTTAAAGACCCATCAGCTAATGCCTCATTAAGAACTAACAAACATCGTCCGGTAAAATTGGGTCTAAGCGGCGCAAATACGCACCACTCGCAAGTGAATATGTGTTTTCGCCGCTTGGCGTCGAAACTTTTGATCCGTGGGATCCATCCCTAAAAAAATTTTTTAATACAGTTTCGCCAAAACTTGTTGACGCTGCTGGTGACAAGAGAGCTGGCTCATTCCTCGCACAGAGAATCTCTAGCCGTTCAGCGTGGGAATGCAGCCAGCGTTCTTGGCACCCTACCACACGGACACAGTATTTGTTTCGATTTTTAGCCTCTGTTTATTTATTTATTTTATTCTGTATTTTCTGTAGGTAGGTTTCATATTTTTGGCGCATTTGTATATATTAGGTAGTTTAGAATTATATTTCAATGTTTTTTAAGTTTGAATAAAATGATTATGATTGAATAATTACATATTATTATGTAGTAGGTATGTTTAGTTCTGTCAATGTTGTATGTGACAGATAGAAGTCTGTCACACTCTCTGAAAATGTTCTCTAAAAGAAGGATGTCGACAGCTCATACATACGAATACCTGTTGTGTACGACGAATACACTCAGTTTCTCCCAAGCTCATTTATAAAAATGTTATCTTCACCAGAGTAATTTATGACGCTTCTAAAACTGTTCTGATATGTACAAGTTTGTTTAAAATGAAGTTAAAATAAGAAAAACCGAAAACAATTTTCAAGCTATATGTACCTACTTTGATTTATAGAATTATAGACCATAGCAGTGCTGCCAACTCCTTTTGGCAAAAATTCGCTATCAGCACGTCAAAAACGCGCCAGAAGCGCTAAATGGTAACTACGACGACTGGTACTACGAAAAAATGAATGATAATGAATTTCGGTATTCATCCACTTCATTAGCAATAGTATAAGAACCACAACTTGCTGCTATTCGAACTTCGGCCGCAGCCTGCGGATGCAGGTCGCGATTGCAGGTAACACACATCTGAAATGCAGCCACTGCCTGCTTCCGCAGTCGAGAGTGATTCCGAGGTTGGCTACACGTGCTGCGACAGGCAGCACGTCGGACTTGTCTAAACAGGTGAACAACACTCGCAGCTGAGGCTCGGTAGCACGTGCTGCCGGAGCCGCAATCGGAATCTTTTTTGCAGAAATTCATACTACTACATAGATAACCAGAGCCCTTACTCGTAGTCCAGGCTTTGCGAAGTTTACTCAAACTTTCGCGTTCGCGTGTGGCTCCATAGATTTTGGTTAGTTCTTCCTCGTTTCTGCTAGGGGCGCTGTACAAACATGTATAGGGCCATACCGAAACAGCTGTAGTTTCAATTTACGTGTAAACCTGGATTAACCCCTCAGTTGTGCAGTCACAGCCGGCTTCGTGCAGCTGCTGCAAGTGCTGTTTGTAGCTGTAGCCTGCTGCCGAGATTCGAATAGCACCTTTAAGGATTATTACGAGTAATATCAAAATAATCAGGAATATCTCGGATAATTTCAACTGCAGCTTTTTGTTAGTAGTAAAGTGAGTGAAACCTAAAAATATAAGTATTCTTTCTTTTTGATAATCTTTTAGTATACAAAAATGTATGTTTCTATAAAATATGTAAAAAGACACCTCAGTTCGTAAAATTACTAGTTGAAACACTTAAAACGAGTTAAGGAAGGAGCATGTACCAACTGTTGAAAAAGAAAATAATAATATCAACCCCTCCAAAAAATTGCTAAGTCGGAATACCGAAAACGAAATCTGGCAATACTGAATACATCATCTGATCTACTGAATTTGACATTTCCTTTTTTTTGACAGCAACAGTAATAAAATAGTGTTTTTTTTTAAAATAATGTGCCCATTTTTGGACAGGCTAAAGCCTTTAAGGTCATACCGCCACTTCTTATGTATGTAATCTATAATGTTAAAACAATAAAAAAATCATTGTAATTTTTCTGGTGGTCTAATATTAATTTTAATTAGTGAAATGAAAACAGCAAAAAATCACTAAATTTTTGAAAGCACATATCATTATTATAAATGATGTTTTGTTTTCTACCTACTTGCAAAAAAAAAAACGACAGGTCCATTCGCTGCATCCTTCTTTAAGCGTGTGATTCGCAATAAAACGAGATTGAATAAAGAAAAACGGGTTTATTTTCATATCAGTCACTGATCAAAGTTCAAGAAATCTAAGTTTCATGAGCTTGAAACGTGTTCATTTAGGTAATCGTGTATTATGCCGCAACCAACAGGTCTTATTCAAGACAGGTTTTGTTACTTGTTGGCACAAAATAGGCCCTATTGTTGGTTGCCTGCGGTTAAACTTTTTTTTTAATTATTTTATCAACCCGTACACCAATTTTCAGTTTTCAGAAGTAGTTACAAGACACTATTTTTTTATAAAACAAAATCAGACGGGCATCCCCACAAAACGCTAAGCATCCCAAGCTGACTGGCTCCCAGGTATTCTCGGACACAACCATGACAACGTTATACCAAATATTCAGCTTTTAGAAAGTTGTTGCATGTTTTTGTGCTTTCCTACCGAGCTATGTGGTCTACAAATGTCCCGTTGATTGATTGGTTGTTGTGTTGGTTGGTTGTCATATTATAGCCAGAGCCACTAATTTGCCGCCCCTTATTTCTATTCTACAAGTAATCCACTACTAGAGAAAAATCACTCATGCGACCCTTCACCCTTCTTCGTCTCTCACGGACTTCGGCATGATGGGCAAAGCGTAAAGTTCATGGTCATTCACATAAACGTTTTCTAAGCAGTCTCTGGTAGTGCAGTATTGTCCATCAAATATTTGTTCACGAATCATAAACCCATCTTTGGCTCGATAGCACCCGCTGCTAGAGTCAGGACCTGCCTTAGCAACAACACGATACCTATGAGTTTCATCACAACATACAACTAGAATTAACGCCACCCATTCCATCTCGGGGTGAATTCTTAAACTCAATTCTGATGTTACCAAAGCTGCAAAGAATGCGGATTGCAACCTAAAGTCCATCAAATTAAAGATTGAGTATTGCAACTTGAAGTCGAACGATCCTTTGAACTGCGGGTCAAACATATTAAACAGCTGAACAAAAATTTTTTTGAACATTTGGCGCATTTGGTCCGTTGTGTTGTCTTTGTCAATCCGTTTTACTTTTATATCGAGACGGTCTATATTTGATATGTACATATAGTTTATAACTGTTTGCAAGAGATTGTAGATATCTGCTAGCTCCGCTCGTTCAAAAAGCTCACTCGCTCGGCTTAAGTAAGGTGATTCATTCGTCTGCATCCACCATTTTTGTATTTCATCAAGAGAATGTAGTGCAATTAAGTCCGACGTACTTCTACACTCATGATTATAATCAATTTTAGATTTAGAATATTTTTTGTTCATTTCATCTCTTAGAATTTGTTCTACTTCGTCTTCTTTTGCCTGATTAGTGCATAACCAAAACCTGTTTAAAAAATCTCTTGCTTGTTTTTTGTTGTATCCGTCTTCATTGAATGTTAATATGGGAAAATCTCTAATGTTGATTTTGAAACGGTATGTACCTATAAGCTTATTAAATGGATTATGTCTGTCATCTTTCAACTCTTTTAAAAATAAAGCAGCATTTTGTGGCAAATTTTCATAATCTAGGTCAAATTTCAGCATACCATTTGTATCTAATACAAGTAGGTTGCCTACTGCACCACCGACGCCACCGTTGATATCAAAAATACACTGTTTTAAAATTTTCTCAGGTCCCACGTCGTCATCATTGATTTCAACAATTTTTGTTTCCTCATACATCTTCATTAGGTACATAAGACTATCTGTTAAAGTTTTCATCCTTTCGGATACCTTGTTTTTGCTTTTACGAAAAGTCATGTCTAAGTTCCCAAATGATAGAGGTAGTTCAATTTTTAATGATTTCAATAGTTTCTGATGGTCTCTAATTGTATTGTTTGGCTGACACTCGTTTGGTTTGCCCGGACCTAGACGTTTTGATGATAGTATTTCATATAAGGTTGTCTGAAGAGTAACCAAATATTCGTCGTCACTATCAAAAAACCCATCTCGAAACTTCCACGTACGATATTCCTTAGATGACTGTGTATCGCATGGTTCGAAAACTTCTCGACTCATAGCCACATGATATTTCGCAATCAGCTTATCTGTCGTTATTATATCTGGCTTATATTTCTTAGACACCATTAATTTATAAAATACCAATCCAAGTTTTTTTATTTGATCCATAATTGTCATTTTAGTCAAACAATCTATATCAGTTTCATCATGATCATACTGAAAAGGTTCCGCATCTTGTTTTGTTTGTAAAAGATCCTGCAACACTTTGTTCATTTGCGACTCAGTTTTTATTTTAGCAAAGTTTCCCTTAGCTGAAGTGGACAAAATAAAGTAGCTATCGATATCTTGAAACTTTCCTTCAAACATGGGGTCTTTACTGGCTGCAAACTGTTCTTTGCACTCGAGGTAACTTTTGTAGTACTTCCGAAGACTAAAGTTTCCAGAACCGTTCCTCATATTCTCAACTGTGAGTTGTCCTTTCTCTATATCTTCCCTATGAACCAATTGTAAAAACAAGACGACCGGTTTATGCTCGCCTTTTGACTGGTACCGCAAGCAGATGTCATTAAAAAAGCTAATGCCGCGAATTTTTGATCCCAGTTGGAAGTCCTTTTCTAAATCGTTGTTTTCTCGCATTCGTAGAAAAATTAGACATAACATTTTTATTCTACTCAACGAACCACCAAGTCCGGATGTCCCAGCTCTTTTCAGATACATAATATTGCTGTGTATCATATTATTCGTGTGATCGTCTGCGATTTCAGTTTTGCGATTTAAATTTGCGCAAAGTAATTGGTCTATACTTTGTGAATAATTTTCGCTTTCATTAGTGAGCAAAAGATTTACTATATAATTTTCAACGTTGTTTCCCAAAGCAGTTGATTCGATTTTTGAGTGAAACATTTCATGCAATCTGGCTAGTATAGTGTTTACACTCTTAACAGTACCATTTTTCTTGCTAATAGAACTGTTTTGTTTGATATCTAAATTTAAACTTATACCTAAGGTTTTCATACCAAGCGACACAGTTTTAAATACATCATCAAGGCACGCTATTTTCGCATCTCTAAAAAAATCGTCAGATCGACATAAGTACTCAGCTACATCCTTTTGCATCCACCATTTCTGTATTTCGTGGAGAGCTTTTAAGAAAATTGCATTAGAATGAGACATAAACTTGGAATGTTTTTCATTTATTTCATTATTATAATGCTTACTTATTTCATTGCAGATTATGCTTTCTACTTCGTCTTGTTTGGCTTGACCGGTATAAAACCATAATCTGCGGAAAAAAATATCTGCACCTAGATTTTCGATGCTAGTTTCAGTTGTTATTTCAGTTAAACGATCTATATCAACTTCATCATGGCTATATTGAAATACTTGAGTATTTTTTCCGGTGTTTAAAAGTTCATGAACAGAGTAGTTAATTTTGTTTTCAGTTTTCTTCTTAGCAATACATTCTTTAGCTGACGTGTATAAGATGAAGTAGCAGTCAACATCATCGAATTTTCCTTCAAATATTGGATCCTCATTTATGACACAGAATCGCTCTTTAATCATGAGGTAGCTTTTGAAATACTTGCGTAGGCTGAAATCTCCATCAATCCACAAAGCTTCGTTTGTAAGTTTTCCTTTATTAGGATCGTCTCTGTGTTTCACTTGAATGAACAGCACGACTGGTTTAAGTCGGCCTCTGACTCGATACCTTAAGCAGATATCGTCCATAGCTCCGATGCCGTCGATATTAGCACCGAGATAAATATCGTGTTCTATTTGTTCGTGATTCAGCATTCGTAATAAAATAAGGCTTATCATTTTAATCTCATACAGTTGACCAGCAACGCCAGAAATATCCTTACTTTTCAAATATTTGAATGACGTATTTAGATTGAGGTCTTTATTTATATTTATATCTTCCTCATTACTGATTTGTAACATATGGGTATTATGTGATGAAAATTGTATATTTTCTTTAGCTTCATTCTCAGCATTTTGAAGTAAGCTCACAATATTAGTGTTATCAGAAAAAGAAAACAACGATGAATAGCAGAGAGGAGTGTCTTTTGTGTTATTTCTGAGCAAAACATTAGCACCTCGATGGACTAACAGAGTAGCGATTGCAGCGTCTTCTTTGCGCAATGCCAAGTGTAGTGGTGTATCACCGTCTGTTTTCTGAGCATTCACATCAGCTCCTTTGTTCAGCAATAACTCTACCTTAGATATGTCCCCAGAGATGACTGCTTGATGCAGCGGTGAGACTTTATTTTTAGCTAGCGCGTTGATATTAGCACCTCGCTTAAGTAGCAAGCTTACTATGAATGAACTTTCAAATGTAGCTGCTTCATGTAAAGGGGTGTATCCATTTATTATTTGTGCATTAACTTCAGCGCCGTTGTTCAACAGAAACTCTGCAATAGATAGATTTTCGCAATGTGCAACCTCTTGTTGCGATGTGTTCCTGGCGGTGTCAGTATTTTTTCGGTACACTACGTTGGGCTTTGCTTTATAACTCACGGCACCATGTAGTGGTGTGTTTCCGTAAATATCATGACAGTTTATATTTGCGCCTCTTTTCAGGAGCAACTTTACAACGGATACATTTTCAGAACGCGCCGCTTCCAACAGTGGCGTGCTTTTGTTTATAGTCAAAGAATTAACATCAGCACCTTTATTCAGCAGTAACTCTACCATGGACGTCAACCCAAACCTCGCCGCTCCATGCAGAGGAGTGTATCCACTTTTTATCTTGGCATTTACATCAGCGCCTTTGTTAATAAGTAGCTCTGTGATACATGTTTTTTCTGACCTCACTGACTCATGAAGTGGTGTGATTCCGTCTAAAGATTGCGCGTTAACATCAGCTCCTTTGTGTAACAGAATTTCCATGATAGCAACGTGCGCAGAACGTGCTGCCATGTGCAACGGCGTATAACCATATTTAGTATGTGTGTTGACTTGAGCGCCTTCATCTAGAAGCAATTTGACGAGAGATGTCTTTTCCCAAACGACTGCTTGGTGCAACGGTGTTATGTTATCTCTAGCGTAAGCGTTTATATGTGCTCCATATTTCAATAGCAGCTTTGCAATGTCTGTCTCTCCCTTAAAGGCAGCCCCGTGCAGTGGTGTATATGACGCTCCTGTGAGTGCATTTACGTCAGCACCTCTTTTTAGAAGCATCTCTACGACAGGTGTTACTCCGGATCGCACGGCCTCGTGTAGCACCGTGTCTCCGTTTTGTAACCGTGCATGTAGATCAACGTCAGCGCCATTGCAAAGCAATAACTCTACTACACTTGCCACCCCGGAAAGGGATGCGATATGTAGCGGTGTGTATCCATAAGTTGTCTTCGCGTTTACTTCACTGCCACTGTCCAGGAGAAGTTTCACTGCAGACTTGTTTTTGGATCGCGCTGCTGAGTGCAGTTCCGTGTATTTATCTTTTGTCTGTGAGTTTACTTTATAGCCTTTGTTCAGTAGCAACTCCACAACAGATGTAAACCCAAAATACGCTGCTTCATGCATTGGCGTATTTCCATCCTCTGTAACCATATCCACGTCAGCACCTCTATTTAGAAGAAGCTCTACGACAGATGTCGCCCCCGCACGCGCTGCTTCATGAAGCGGAGTGTCTCCATAATAACTTTGCACATTTACTTCAGCACCATTGTCCAGTAGTAGTTTTACGACAAATGCCGCTCCTGAAAGTGCAGCCGCGTGTAGGGGCGTCCATCCATCGTTCGTTTTCGCGTTCACGTCTGCATCATTTTTCAGTAAAAGTTTTACTATTGATGTATCCCTATAACGTGCCCCTATATGTAGTGGAGTATAGGTGTCCTCTGTTTGTGCATTCACTTCAGCGCCTGCAGCCAGAAGTAGTTTTACCACAGACGTCGCCTTAGTTCTTGAAGCTATATGCAGCGGCGTATATCCGTCTGTTTTCCGGACATTCACATCAGCACCTTCATTCAACAACAGCCCAACGATACGAGTGTCTTTATAAAGCACTGCCTCGTGGAGAGGGGTACTTTTGCCAAAATCCTGAGCGTTCACGTTGGCGCCTCGTTTGAGCAGTAGCTTCACGATGATTGGTTTCCTCGAAGACACCGCCAGATGTAACGACGTTTTCCCTTCGGCATCGGTAGCGTTGACATCGGCTCCTTGCTGAAGAAATTGCCTCACTTGTATTAATTTCTCCGTCGTGGCTTTTTTGCTGGCAAGGCACTCCAATAGCTGCCTGTTTCTCTTATTTTGTTTAAGTTTTATGGCCATAGTAACTCGAGTTGATTTAGAAGAGTTACGACTTGATAAACAAAATTCCACGCAATGGGCCAGCGTGGTAGGTAATTTCGAATCGCATTTTATGGGTAGGCTTGTGTAGAATTAGTAAATTTTCTTAAAATCTTTGAAAAAATCATTCGTTTTATCTTACTCTACATTTTCATTCATACCTAGTGTGTTCGTTACAAAAACAGTAGCCGTATCTAAAATAGCTCAGTAATATTATCTCCTCAAAATACTTACTGGCTAGATTTTAAAAGTGATCTTTACAATTATTGGTTTACACTTTACACTAGCTCCTTCTTTCACGAAGGAATCATGACCATACAATTATTTCTGAAAAAATATTTTAAGAAATTGAGAACCGCACTGCCATTTTTGTAGAGTAGCATAGAAGATCAAGGCGGATACACAAACAGACCCAAAATTTTGAATAGTAATATTTAGTAAATAACATTAGTTAATTTTTTTTTCAGCGTGGCGACGCTGGATGGTGTTCGAACATTTGGATTATCTTGGGACCTTCAAGGGTCTGTGGCTAATCCAATTGCTTTTTAAGTAGTAGTAGTTTAAGAATTTAGTTTTATGTTAAGTAAGTAGTATTGTATTTTGTAGTAGTTATTTAGTTTTCAAGTGGCCCTTCAGTGTACGCGTACCACGCGTCGAGTGAGATTTCGCAGCAAGAGGCTGGCGGTGTCACGACCGTCTGGCTGACTGTGGTGGTTACAGCTGGACTCTGAAACATGCCACAAAAGAAAAATAGAATTATTATAATACGCCCATTAGCGAGGTAAGGGCAGCTGCCTCCCTAAGGTAAACTGTAACGCTAAACCTCAGAAGAATGACAAGTAATAGAAACCTTGCTAAATTTACCCCAGTAAAAACTACGTTACAGCTGTCTTATTCAAATCTGGTTATACTGCATACACGAGAGTGGAACAAAAAAAACGCATTGTCTGTCAGCATCCGTCAAAATCACAAAATTTCGAATGTCAAAATAGTTAACGTTTTACACAGATATCTGTAAATTACAGATGACAGTTTGTTGTCGAATCGATATTTCACTACGTTTTTATTGTAAACTCACGATAATTAGGGAAATTGCGTGATTGACATCGTTACCTTATTTCATATTTAATATCAAAGTTTGTACATAGCGAATGGTATCGAACGCTTTACCGTTCCTGTACCCACTAATTGTAATTTCAACTGCGTCGAAATGGAATGAACATATTTTGTAAGTGCTTGGACAGTTAGGCAGTCCAACCTTGTAGGTGCAAACACAGCATGCATACAAATGGAGCCCTAGAAGTTTGGCAAATAAGAAAAAAACCCAATGGAATGAAAATGAGAAAAGAAAATTCTAACAATTCAGAGTACACGTTACTTAAGATTAACAAAAAAAGGATTTTTTTGATTTTGTTGACCGACGTGTTGCAAATGTCAACATCATAGGTACAAATGACATATTACATATTGGCAGACGCCCCCGGTGGTGGCCTGTTGTTGTGAATCTTTAATTTTATGAGATATGGCTGAGCCGATTTCTGTAAAATTTAAATGGGACCACCTCGGGTGTATACGCTTTCGAACTAAAAAATAATTGTTCGATTCGGTCAAAACTTTTATTCGCAATAATTGTGGTTACAAAAGGTCTTAGTAAAGATTGTATGCATAGTTCAAACACAATTAGCCAGTATGACGTGCGAAAATTAGTGCAGACATCGCAAACATTATTTGTTTCGTAATAGTAGGACACTAATAAAAATAAAAATAAAACATTTTGCGAAACATTAAATTCACGCGTACGTGTATTGTCACAGTGAACTTGGCGCCATTAAAATCTAACCAATGAGAGCGCAGCTGCGCGCGCAGGGCCAATCAGGAGCGAGCGCGCGATGTTATAATGAGATTTTACGATATCGATGTGGATATTATAACATCATGTGAAATTGCTTAAATTGAGTGTTTTGTTGTCTGCGCTATAACAGTAGTCATTATAAGTCAAGTACCTATTGGAAACATTAGTAGAATGTTACAACATTAGTGTAGATAATAAGTATTTACTTATATATTTATATTTATGCAATGTGAACGGATTCTCTGTGCAGCGCCCCAGTCGCGCGACAATAACGCCTACTTATATTACGTGCGTACAAGCGCTCTTAGGCCGTTTTCTGACTTGTCGGTGCGGGAGCGGTGCGGATTCGTTTCGCTCGGTATACACGGTACCGAAAGCTTGCCGAGCGCCTATGTTTTAATGCGCGTCTTCTGATTGGCGCGGTGTGTGCGGGAGCGGGGAGGGATCGTTTCGTTTTACCGCGTCTCGGGATGCGTATCCAGGCGCCGCTCGACATTTACCGCGCGAGGTCGTGCAAACAAGATGGCGGAGCGAGATATTCACGTCGTTTTAGTACTAGAAATTGAAAAGTATCCTGCAATGTATAATTATAAATTGTAAGTATTTTTTGACATTCTATACATCAATAAAAAAAATTCGTCATCTTTTTCTTCATCTTTAGCCGCAACAAAAAATCGGCAATTAATATTATTTTCGATATAAGGATGACGCCAATAACGTTTTCTTTTTTTACGTAGGCGATAAACATAATAACACGCCAAAATATCGTCATCACTAGAAGACGACATCTTCGGTACTGCAGAATTTTATACCGAGAATATACCGATAGGTGAGTAGGTGAAGGCAACGCGGTATCGTTTCGGTACAGACCTTACAGATCCCGCACCGCTCCCACACCGACAAGTCAGAAAACGGCCTTAAACTTATGTACCAGCACCAGCAGGTATATTTAAGACAATACATAATAATATTTTACCTTGTCCGTTGTAGAAACTTCACAAAAATAATAAATCAAACTTTTGCTTTTGCTATCACACAGGTAAGCACTGAATCGTGAAAGGCGTTATCAGAGCACTGACTTGTTATCGCCTTATCTTTAGATAGAGTTATGGCGCCAGTATGAAAAAAATATGGCGAAAATACGTGTTAAAGACTCTTTTATTTCTGTAGAGATATTTGGCGACGCAGGTTTCATTTATTTGCCAGTGTCAAAGATTGATTACACAACATGTAATTTTAACCAAGTAGATTTTCACTTTGCATACTTTTTTTTTTTTAAGATAATGATATGTACCTTTATGTTTCAATTGAGATTGAGACCTAGCTTTTCCTGTTCTGTGCTTTACTTCCACACGTACAGGCAGTCCAGTTATGGAATGCCTTGCCCGAAACTGTTAGAAAAGCTCAATCACTGAACGTAAGTATTTACCTATAGAGATCAGGATAAATACACAAAATAAATCACAGTCAGTACTAAGTACCTTTTTTTTTTTTTTTAACCTATGCTGTCCCACTCCTGGGCAAAGGTCTCCCCCATTTCCTTCCAGGACTCGCGATCCATGCAACTTCCTGCCAACCCCTCTCGAACGAGTCAAGATCGTCACGCCAGCGCTTCTTGGGCCTTCCCTGGCTGCGTCGTCCGTCAGGCACCCACTCCGTGACGATCCTGGCCCATCGATCGGGGTGCATCCGACCTTTAACTTAAGTAAATATAATTATGACCTGGATTGCACTTAACATACAAAACCAACGTTCAAATAACAATAATAAATTAGGTCATTAAGCTCTGAGCTATTCGATAAAATAGAACTCCGAGATATAAACCTAGACCTGAAATGCCAGAAATGGACAGCGGCGATCTTTGCGACGTTTTTTCCTCCTTTTTGGTAGTCGTTTAAAAGTCAGATTATATCAATCTTATTTATATATTTTGGTTGAAATCGCACGCTAAGTAAGATAACATTCCAAATACCTAGAATATACCGCAAAAATAAGTAGATAAGTATTATTTTACGATAAGAATCCGACATATCGACCAGTTACATAGTTGCCTACTCGTCAAGACTTTTACGCTTAATACTATTTTACCTTATTAGAATTATTTTATTTATACTTAGGGCCTTGGTGTACTTAGTTTTGTGTCTGTGAAGAATACTTAATATTCTTTAAATGGAATTAATAGTGAGTGTTCGTAAAAATACTTCTTATCTTTTCCATCAAAGTTATCGGTGAGTTCTTATTGACGATATTTTAAGATTATGTTTGTTTTGTTTAGTAAACAATAACATTTACGGCATGCACGGC
The DNA here is from genome assembly GCA_964007245.1 of Hypomecis atomaria. Taxonomy (NCBI): domain Eukaryota; kingdom Metazoa; phylum Arthropoda; class Insecta; order Lepidoptera; family Geometridae; genus Hypomecis; species Hypomecis atomaria. The sequence continues at coordinate 7,639,736 of OZ023308.1, read as the reverse complement.
TTTAGACATCCATAGGCTCGTTGGGCCACTAAATAAAAATGCAGGTTATGCAGGAGAGGCGAAAGATTGTAAGAGCACGCTGGATGCAAGACACTTCCAACCGGTCTTAATGTAAATCTACTGAAATATTCTCTAGACCAGTGGTTCTCAAAGTTGTCTGGGCTTCGACCCATCTAGTACCTACAAGTTTGCAAAACCACGACCCACTTCTTGGAAATTTAACTGTTACCAATGTGAATTAAAGACTTTTCAACTAACTACAACCAGAAAGTTATATTAATGGGAGGATGATTTTTTTTCCTACGTTTTGCCATTACATTTTTGATATCAATTTCAACTCGAGCTAGGTACTTTTTAACCGACTTCCAAAAAGGATGAGGTTCTATGTTCGTCTGTATGTTTTTTTTGTGTTTGTTCATCGATAATTTCGCCAATTCTGAACCGAATCGAAAAAATATTTTTTTAGGTCAAAAGTATATACTCCCGAGGTGGACCCATTTAAATTTTACAGAAAACGGCTCAGCCGTTTTTGAAAAAATCAACAATAATGTAAGCAATTCTAGCGAAATATCCGAATTTTGTACCTACACGATGAACATCGATAATTTCGCCAATTGTGAACCAAATCGATTTTTTTTTTAGTGTAAAAGGGTGTGGTGATACTGTGTGATCTTAGATTGCGTGGACGAGTCCCGCAGTGAAAACGGCATGAGCGTCGGGTAACAGTTTTGACCTTGACTGTTACCCGACGCTCATGCCGTTTTCACTGCGGGACTCGTCCACGCAATCTAAGATCACACAGTATCACCACATACTTTCATAAAAAAATTACAAGACATGCACTCTGGTGTCTTCAAGATGACTTCCCTCTCAAGGCTGCCCGAATTTTTAGAACAAGGATCGCTGATCCTGTCAAAAAGAATTTGAAAAATTTCCTAATTAGAATTGTTAGTTGGCAGTGTTATCGTTGAAAGAGTCTGAATGTAGAGAAGCTAACAAAAAGGTTAGTTTCTCTACAGTATTTGAGTTTTAAATTACTTACGTTTACATGATAATAGATAGCCATTGAATATGTATTTCAATAAAAATATAATTATTTTAAATCAGATTTACCATTTCAATCGAGTTATCCCCGACCCAGTTAACGAAATAGCAGGTTAATATTTAGGCTACTTCCAAACACAACAAATTCACCAAAAACAATCTAAAGACACCATAGAACAAAAATTCAAAAGCAAGCTTCATAAAATCTTAAATACCCAACTAAACGCCAAAAATACAATTAAAGCTATTAACTCATTTGCCATCCCCATACTCACCTACTCTTTTGGAATAATCAATTGGCCACAGTCACAGCTGCTCAGACTTCAACGCATAATACACACACTCATGACAAAATATAGGAAGCACCACCCGAGGTCGTGTGTCGAGAGGCTAACGTTACCCCATATGGAAGGAGGAAGAGCACTTATCAACATCAAGAACCTACACAATACTCAAATAACTAGGCTCCGATTATACTTTCATGAAAAAGCAAACACATCACCCATGCACTATGCAGTAGTAGGCTAATTCTCCTGGACTCGATTCTCATCGTCACTTTCGTGGCCTTTTTTGTTTCTTGTGTTGATCTATTTTTGTAAAATAACTATAACATTTGCTGAGACGAGTAAATTCATATATGAATTAATAAAATCGTGAGACTCGTTTGGAAGAAAAATGGTTTTGTAGTTCTAGATGCCACGAAAGTGACGCGATGGTCCACAAAAGTGACGATGTGACTTTATAGTCATTATTTTCCCAAAATTTACTACTGTTTGTCAAACAAAATTTTCATTTCTTATTTTCATGATAAACACATTTAGTGCTCTTTACTCGGGTAAAAGTAATGCCGGAAGCCAAAACTTTTTATGGCGAATTAATATTGCCAGAGTGGCCGCGCAAAACAACGTGAGCTCGCCTCGAGGACAAAATGAACGGGACGCTTGCATGGATCCGAGTGAGCGGCACCGCTATTATGGCCCCGCTCCACTCGAACCCGGGTAAATGGCACTTAATGTGTAACAAGAAAATTCGTGGTATCACTTAACAGTTCGGTCATCCTACGAAACAGGTATACTGATTTGCTACGTCAGTTAAAAACTACACAATTTTAGCGAAAAGTTTTTATTATTAAAGTCTTAATATGATATATTTAAAACGAAACGACTTTGAGTAAAAATAAACCTCAAAACATAGGAGAACATCCAGAACATAACTAGACACTAGACACTATACTAGGTTGTACCAGTCTTTTTCAAAAACAAAAACTATACCTATGAAAAACAAAAACGTTATTCTAAAAATATCTTAGTACAAAGGACAGTAACTTATTCAGAATCCTAGTGCGAGAGCTTGGGATCCCTCAATCTACCATGAATATGGTAATACAAATCTGAATCCCCAAAATGTATCACATAGCCAACATCTACTAAACAACCTTGGAATTATCTTATACCATACTTTTACATCTAACTATAACATTTCTTTGTGTATTTCTTTGGTTACACTATTTCACAAAACCTGAAAAAGATGATTTTGTAAAATAACTTTACTCCAGTTGCCCTATCACTTCACACTAATATTAAATGCGAAAGTTTATGAGTGAGTATGTTAGGATGTGCGCAAGTATGTTTGTTAATCTTTCTCGCTCAGAAAGCTGGACGTATTTTGATGAAATTTGGTATGGAGATAGTTTAGACCCGGGATTAACACATAGGCTACTTCTTATCCCAGGTAAACGCGAGTAGCACCACGGGGCGCAGTTGGTTTCTAAATAAAGCAATACAAAACATCACTTTCGTGGCCAAAAATCACTTTCGTGGCCCAAAAGGCTACGAAAGTGACGGCACGAAGGTGACGAAAATATCAGTTTTTTCTAAATTCTGCAAAGTTTTTAAGTGTTTCGTAACCAAAACCTACATAAATATCTCGCACATTTTGATGTTTTAAATGATCTATCTTTGATTTTAATTGCTAAAATACAATGCACATAAATGAGGTCCACGCAAGTGACGGTATATCTACGAAAAAATGTTTACTTACGAATAATTTTATTCTTAAGCACGAGGAGCCGCACATCTTACGCACACGGTGGTGGCGGGATACGATTGAAGTTTGAGCGAAACGAACTCTTGAGCTCGATTGCTGATGTTATGTTCAAAAGCCAGCCGTTAAACTACGCAAATCTAAAGAATTTAAAATCGTGTGACACACGCATAATATGTTGTTATAAATTTAAAATGATGATGAATAGATACATTTTAGACTATTGGATGTAAAGTGTGTTTTATTACGATAACTGAAGTATATGTATCATACAAATACACTGAAATTTGGTGTGGCAGTAACCAAATGTTTTTCTGAAACGGGAAGTGTGACACGAGGAGAATACCGAAAACGACCCCGTTTTTGACTATGGATGTCAATTTTTTGGTATTATTTATGCTTCTATTATAACAAGCTTTGTGTATTTTGTAGACTAATAAATGCTCTATCCTCTAATCTAAGAATTTTGTATCTATCTCATACCGTTTAGGAAATATAACTGTGTGACCATCAAATTTGGGCTTCGAGGAGAATTAGCCAGTAAATGCCGACCGTAAATACACACCACTCAATCTACAAAACGACACCGTGCAAAATAATGAATCTATAACATCCGTTCAACAATAATATACCTAATTCAAAAACCCCCGACACAAAAATATTTGACAACAAACTTTCAATTGACAACCATTTTGGGCACATTTGTAGAATTTTGGTTCTTCCATCCCCACTTTAACCCACCATAACTCTTAAACGGCTCAATCGATTTTTATAAAACATAGCTAAGAACACTCTCGATTAAGTCTCCTTTCATCCAAAAAAAAAACTAAACTGAAATCGGTTCAGTGGTTCGGGCGCTATGATGCCACAGACAGACAGACAGACAGACACACAGACAAACAGACACGTCAAACTTATAACACCCCTCTTTTTCGTCGGGGGTTAAAAACAACAGCGGTGGCTTCTAAAATCACTACACGGCAGACACCGACGCGACTTACTGAACCCTAATGTCGATAAAACATCATCAAAAATGTGGCTAAAGCGCGGTGAGCTATTTCCCGAAACTGAAGGATTCATGCTTGCAATACAAGACCAAGTAATAGATACTAGAAATTACAGAAAACACATCATAAAAGACACTTCATCTGACCTTTGTCGGCATTTCCATAGTGCCTCTGAGACTATACAACACATAACCGGTGCATGCAGATCAATCACACAATCAGACTACAAACACCGTCACGACCAAGCTATCATCCATCAATACTTAGCCTACAAACATAAACTGATTACAGAAAAGACCTCTTACTACAAGTATACCTACACCTGAAGTAGTGCTAGAGTCAGCTGATTATAAAATGTACTGTGATAGGACAATAATCACCGATAAAACAATCCACCACAATAGACCAGATATTACAGTCCACGATAAAAAGAAGAAAATAGTGTTTCTTATTGATGTTGCTATCCCAAACACTCATAACATTACATCTACGTACACAGAAAAACTCACTAAATATACGGACTTATCCATTGAGATTAAAACACAGTGGAAAGTTCAGACCGTAAAAACTATCCCAATAATCATCTCTTCTACTGGCGTAATACCACATACCCTCCGCAATAGCCTAGAAAGCCTCAATATTCACCGACTAACCTTCAATCTACTCCAAAAGGCCGTTATTTTGAACACATGCAGAATTGTGCAAAACTTTTTGTCACTGGACGAACAATAAACAAAAAGCTAATTTTCGTTTGGCCAAAAGCCCGCGAATTTTAGGTTTTCCTCGGAAACGAGAGATTTTCGATAGAAAAACTTTATATAATAATAATAATTCAATAAACTGCCGAATAATCTAAAAGATATATCGAAAGAGAAAACTGTTTCATAAACCAACTAAAAATTTTTAAACTATTTAAATCGGGATTCACTCACGTGTACGTATAGTCATAACACGACTATAGTTTCGGTCGCGTTCGGCGACCTTTCTCAAGTTGGCGAGTGCTAGCACGCGGAGCCGTCTCGCAATGCACTTGATTGCTTTTGAGTGCATCATAATAATAAATCGGTCCAATACAAATAATAAAATTGCCATACCCTTATCCCTGTAAGGGTATGGCAATTTTTTTTGTCATCTGTATATAACTAACCATACAAAACATGCTAACCAAGAACCGCATGTAAATTTATGTTGCAATAAATGATTGAGTTTGAAGTTTGCTTAATACTCTAGTTCGCTCATTAGGTAGGTACTGTATTCTCTTATTAACCCCAATGCAAAAACGATGGGGTAATATTTAAGTTTGACGTGTTCTTGTGTGTGGTTGTCTGTCTGTGGCCTCGTAGCTCTTGAACGTACAAACCGTTTTTGTATTTTCAAATAATAATAGCTTTCATCAAAATCGGTCCAGCCGTTTTCAAGTTATCAGCTCTATAGTTGGCTGCGGTAGGAATCTTATTACGGTTGGAGGGTTTAATTTTTTAATTTAATTATTGACCGACGAACCAAACCGAAGGAGGTACTCAATTCGACGCGTATGTATTTTTTTATGTAAAACCACGCATAACTTTTTTCATAGTCGTCCGATTTCAATAATTCTTTTTTTTATTGGAAAGAGTATACTTCGAAATTGGTCCCATTTTTTTTTTTTTAAATCGGCTGAGATTTTTGATAAATCAACAATAATGTGGAAAATGTAACATCGATTTGTGCGAAATATTCGCGAATTCTGTACACGGGTGAAGTCGGTCATGCTATTTTTTGCGAAAAATAATTGTGTAGTTATTGCTTTGGCAACTCTTGTTTGTGGGCTAAGGGTAAAAATAATTGTGTTCTGAACTGGAAATTGTGTCTCATTCCAGGGTTAAGCCGGACGTTTCCTAACAACGAAGATGCAACCAACTCGAAGCTAACAAGCTCCGATGTGACTCTGCCTGCCGACGTTGCCTGCCTCAAATCCACGGAATGATGCAAATAGAAGAAAAAAGTAACATTATTTCTCAAACTACCCATGTAAAATGGTAGTACTATTTTCTTAGATCGATGAAACAGACAAACATTTTTTTGACTTTTCAATATAGGTATTTATCCAACAACAATCTTGCAAAGTTTACGGAACATTTATATCGAAAACGGCCATTGTCTATTCGAAAAACTAAACAAATCATTTATCTACATTTATGAGATCCTAAAATCAAGTCGTTATTAGTAATAAATATTTACATTCTGAAATTAAATCATAAACAATAACATCTTATACATCTTAACCATACTAATGAGAAAAATCTTCAGACAGCGAAGCAATTACTTTAATTACTACTACACCCCAACACTTAGGTGTTGACACGAAATAATGAATAAATAAATATTAGGGGATATATTACACATAATAATACTACGAGCAAAGCTTGCCATATGGCTGCCAAAGATAACAAATACATATTTTGAAATACCTACGTAGCTAGATAATTACTTATAATAACCAGACACAGAGCAAACGCCTATGTCCATCACATGTTTATGTGATCAGTTGCCCTGGGTGGGAATCGAACCCACGCCTCTTTGACCCAGTAGTCAGGGTTACTAACCACTCATCCAACGAGGCAGTCAGGGATCTCTGTGAGGCTGACGCTGCGGCAATATCCGAAGCAACCAAATGTTTTAACCTAGTTCAATTAATATTCATTGTATTGTCGACTCAATAAGAGTTAAGCATGAATTTGAATATGGAAGCTGAGTTAGATATAAAAGATATAAAAAAAAAAAAGATTTCTTCATAGGACAGAAAATGATCCAACAGTTCTGTTACTTTTAAAGACCCATCAGCTAATGCCTCATTAAGAACTAACAAACATCGTCCGGTAAAATTGGGTCTAAGCGGCGCAAATACGCACCACTCGCAAGTGAATATGTGTTTTCGCCGCTTGGCGTCGAAACTTTTGATCCGTGGGATCCATCCCTAAAAAAATTTTTTAATACAGTTTCGCCAAAACTTGTTGACGCTGCTGGTGACAAGAGAGCTGGCTCATTCCTCGCACAGAGAATCTCTAGCCGTTCAGCGTGGGAATGCAGCCAGCATTCTTGGCACCCTACCACACGGACACAGTATTTGTTTCGATTTTTAGCCTCTGTTTATTTATTTATTTTATTCTGTATTTTCTGTAGGTAGGTTTCATATTTTTGGCGCATTTGTATATATTAGGTAGTTTAGAATTATATTTCAATGTTTTTTAAGTTTGAATAAAATGATTATGATTGAATAATTACATATTATTATGTAGTAGGTATGTTTAGTTCTGTCAATGTTGTATGTGACAGATAGAAGTCTGTCACACTCTCTGAAAATGTTCTCTAGTAAGCGTGTGATTCGCAATAAAACAAGATTGAATAAAGAAAAACGGGTTTATTTTCATATCAGTCACTGATCAAAGTTCAAGAAATCTAAGTTTCATGAGCTTGAAACGTGTTCATTTAGGTAATCGTGTATTATGCCGCAACCAACAGGTCTTATTCAAGACAGGTCTTGTTACTTGTTGGCACAGAATAGGCCCTATTGTTGGTTGCCTGCGGTTAAACTTTTTTTTAAATTATTTTATCAACCCGTACACCAATTTTCAGTTTTCAGAAGTAGTTACAAGACACTATTTTTTTATAAAACAAAATCAGACGGGCATCCCCACAAAACGCTAAACATCCCAGCTGACTGGCTCCCAGGTATTCTTGGACACAACCATGACAACGTTATACCAAATATTCAGCTTTTAGAAAGTTGTTGCATGTTTTTGTGCTTTCCTACCGAGCTATGTGGTCTACAAATGTCCCGTTGATTGATTGGTTGTTGTGTTGGTTGGTTGTCATATTATAGCCAGAGCCACTAATTTGCCGCCCCTTATTTCTATTCTACAAGTAATCCACTACTAGAGAAAAATGACTCATGCGACCCTTCACCCTTCTTCGTCTCTCACGGACTTCGGCATGATGGGCAAAGAGTAAAGTTCATGGTCATTCACATAAACGTTTTCTAAGCAGTCTCTGGTAGTGCAGTATTGTCCATCAAATATTTGTTCACGAATCATAAACCCATCTTTCGCCCGATAGCACCCGCTGCTAGAGTCAGGACCTGCCTTAGCAACAACACGATACCTATGAGTTTCATCACAACATACAACTAGAATTAACGCCACCCATTCCATCTCGGGGTGAATTCTTAAACTCAATTCTGATGTTACCAAAGCTGCAAAGAATGCGGATTGCAACCTAAAGTCCATCAAATTAAAGATTGAGTATTGCAACTTGAAGTCGAACGATCCTTTGAACTGCGGGTCAAACATATTAAACAGCTGAACAAAAATTTTTTTGAACATTTGGCGCATTTGGTCCGTTGTGTTGTCTTTGTCAATCCGTTTTACTTTTATATCGAGACGGTCTATATTTGATATGTACATATAGTTTATAACTGTTTGCAAGAGATTGTAGATATCTGCTAGCTCCGCTCGTTCAAAAAGCTCACTCGCTCGGCTTAAGTAAGGTGATTCATTCGTCTGCATCCACCATTTTTGTATTTCATCAAGAGAATGTAGTGCAATGAAGTCCGACGTACTTCTACACTCATGACTATAATCAATTTTAGATTTAGAATATTTTTTATTCATTTCATCTCTTAGAATTTGTTCTACTTCGTCTTCTTTTGCCTGATTAGTGCATAACCAAAACCTGCTCAAAAAATCTCTTGCTTGTTTTTTGTTGTATCCGTCTTCATTGAATGTTAATATGGGAAAATCTCTAATGTTGATTTTGAAACGGTATGTACCTATAAGCTTATTAAATGGATTATGTCTGTTATCTTTCAACTCTTTTAAAAATAAAGCAGCATTTTGTGGTAAATTTTCATTTTGTAGGTCAAATTTCAGCATGCCAATTGCGTCTGAAACAAGTAGGTTGCCTACTGCACCACCGACGCCACCGTTGATATCAAAAATACACTGTTTTAAAATTTTCTCAGGTCCCACGTCGTCATCATTGATTTCAACCATTTTTGTGTCCTCATACATCTTCATTAGGTGCATAAGACTATCTGTTAAAGTTTTCATCCTTTCTGATACCTTGTTTTTGCTTTTACGAAAAGTCATGTCTAAGTTCCCAAATGATAGCGGTAGTTCAATTTTTAATGATTTCATAAGTTTCTGATGGTCCCTAGTTGTATTGTTTGACTGGCATTCGTTTGGTTTGTCCGAACCTAGACGTTTTGATGATAGTATTTTATAAAAGGTTGTCTGAAGAGTAACCAAATATTCGTCGTCACTATCAAAAAACTCATCTCGAAACTTCCACGTACGATATTCCTTAGACGACTGTGTATCGCATGGTTCCAAAACTTCTCGACTCATAGCCACATGATATTTCGCAATCAACTTATTTGTCGTTATTATATCTGGCTTATATTTCTCAGACATCATTAATTTAAAAAATTCCAATCCAAGTTTTTTTATTTGATCCATAATTGTCATTTTAGTCAAACAATCTATATCAGTTTCATCATGATCATATTGAAAAGGTTCTGTATCATGTTTTGTTTGTATAAGATCCTGCAACACTTTGTTCATTCGCGACTCAGTTTTTATTTTAGCAAAGTTTCCCTTAGCTGAAGTGGACAAAATAAAGTAGCTATCGATATCTTGAAACTTTCCTTCAAACATGGGGTCTTTACTGGCTACAAACTGTTTTTTGCACTCGAGGTAACTTTTGTAGTACTTCCGAAGACTAAAGTTTCCAGAACCGTTCCTCATATTCTCAACAGTGAGTTGTCCTTTCTCTATATCTTCCCTATGAACCAATTGTAAAAACAAAACGACCGGTTTATGCTCGCCTTTTGAATGGTACCGCAAGCAGATGTCATTAAAAAAGCTAATGCCGCGAATTTTTGATCCCAGTTGGAAGTCCTTTTCTAAATCGTTTTCTCGCATTCGTAGAAAAATTAGACATAACATTTTTATTCTACTCAACGAACCACCAAGTCCGGATGTCCCAGCTCTTTTCAGATACATAATATTGCTGTGTATCATATTATTCGTGTGATCGTCTGCGATTTCAGTTTTGCGATTTAAATTTGCGCAAAGTAATTGGTCTATACTTTGTGAATAATTTTCGCTTTCATTAGTGAGCAAAAGATTTACTATATAATTTTCAACGTTGTTTCCCAAAGCAGTTGATTCGATTTTTGAGTGAAACATTTCATGCAATCTGGCTAGTATAGTGTTTACACTCTTAACAGTACCATTTTTCTTGCTAATAGAACTGTTTTGTTTGAAATCTAAATTTAAACTTACACCTAAGGTTTTCATACCAAGCGACACAGTTTTAAATACATCATCAAGGCACGCTATTTTCGCATCTCTAAAAAAATCGTCAGATCGACTTAAGTACTCAGCTACATCCTTTTGCATCCACCATTTCTGTATTTCGTGGAGAGCTTTTAAGAAAATTGCATTAGAATGAGACATAAACTTGGAATGTTTTTCATTTATTTCATTATTATAATGGTTACTTATTTCATTGCAGATTATGCTTTCTACTTCGTCTTGTTTGGCTTGACCGGTATAAAACCATAATCTGCGGAAAAAAATATCTGCACCTAGATTTTCGATGCTAGTTTCAGTTGTTATTTCAGTTAAACGATCTATATCAACTTCATCATGGCTATATTGAAATACTTGAGTATTTTTTCCGGTGTTTAAAAGTTCATGAACAGAGTAGTTAATTTTGTTTTCAGTTTTCTTCTTAGCAATACATTCTTTAGCTGACGTGTATAAGATGAAGTAGCAGTCAACATCATCGAATTTTCCTTCAAATATTGGATCCTTATTTATGACACAGAATCGCTCTTTAATCATGAGGTAGCTTTTGAAATACTTGCGTAGGCTGAAATCTCCATCAATCCACAAAGCTTCGTTTGTAAGTTTTCCTTTATTAGGATCGTCTCTGTGTTTCACTTGAATGAACAGCACGACTGGTTTAAGTCGGCCTCTGACTCGATACCTTAAGCAGATATCGTCCATAGCTCCGATGCCGTCGATATTAGCACCGAGATAAATATCGTGTTCTATTTGTTCGTGATTCAGCATTCGTAATAAAATAAGACTTATCATTTTAATCTCATACAGTTGACCAGCAACGCCAGAAATATCCTTACTTTTCAAATATTTGAATGACGTATTTAGATTGAGGTCTTTATTTATATTTATATCTTCCTCATTACTGATTTGTAACATATGGGTATTATGTGATGAAAATTGTATATTTTCTTTAGCTTCATTCTCAGCATTTTGAAGTAAGCTCACAATATTAGTGTTATCAGAAAAAGAAAACAACGATGAATAGCAGAGAGGAGTGTCTTTTGTGTTATTTCTGAGCAAAACATTAGCACCTCGATGGACTAACAAAGTAGCGATTGCAGCGTCTTCTTTGCGCAATGCCAAGTGTAGTGGTGTATCACCGTCTGTTTTCTGAGCATTCACATCAGCTCCTTTGTTCAGCAATAACTCTACCTTAGATATGTCCCCAGAGATGACTGCTTGATGCAGCGGTGAGACTTTATTTTTAGCTAGCGCGTTGATATTAGCACCTCGCTTAAGTAGCAAGCTTACTATGAATGAACTTTCAAATGTAGCTGCTTCATGTAAAGGGGTGTATCCATTTATTATTTGTGCATTAACTTCAGCGCCGTTGTTCAACAGAAACTCTGCAATAGATAGATTTTCGCAATGTGCAACCTCTTGTTGCGATGTGTTCCTGGCGGTGTCAGTATTTTTTCGGTACACTACGTTGGGCTTTGCTTTATAACTCACGGCACCATGTAGTGGTGTGTTTCCGTAAATATCATGACAGTTTATATTTGCGCCTCTTTTCAGGAGCAACTTTACAACGGATACATTTTCAGAACGCGCCGCTTCCAACAGTGGCGTGCTTTTGTTTATAGTCAAAGAATTAACATCAGCACCTTTATTCAGCAGTAACTCTACCATGGACGTCAACCCAAACCTCGCCGCTCCATGCAGAGGAGTGTATCCACTTTTTATCTTAGCATTTACATCAGCGCCTTTGTTAATAAGTAGCTCTGTGATACATGTTTTTTCTGACCTCACTGACTCATGAAGTGGTGTGATTCCGTCTAAAGATTGCGCGTTAACATCAGCTCCTTTGTGTAACAGAATTTCCATGATAGCAACGTGCGCAGAACGTGCTGCCATGTGCAACGGCGTATAACCATATTTAGTATGTGTGTTGACTTGAGCGCCTTCATCTAGAAGCAATTTGACGAGAGATGTCTTTTCCCAAACGACTGCTTGGTGCAACGGTGTTATGTTATCTCTAGCGTAAGCGTTTATATGTGCTCCATATTTCAATAGCAGCTTTGCAATGTCTGTCTCTCCCTTAAAGGCAGCCCCGTGCAGTGGTGTATATGACGCTCCTGTGAGTGCATTTACGTCAGCACCTCTTTTTAGAAGCATCTCTACGACAGGTGTTACTCCGGATCGCACGGCCTCGTGTAGCACCGTGTCTCCGTTTTGTAACCGTGCATGTAGATCAACGTCAGCGCCATTGCAAAGCAATAACTCTACTACACTTGCCACCCCGGAAAGGGATGCGATATGTAGCGGTGTGTATCCATAAGTTGTCTTCGCGTTTACTTCACTGCCACTGTCCAGGAGAAGTTTCACTGCAGACTTGTTTTTGGATCGCGCTGCTGAGTGCAGTTCCGTGTATTTATCTTTTGTCTGTGAGTTTACTTTATAGCCTTTGTTCAGTAGCAACTCCATAACAGATGTAAACCCAAAATACGCTGCTTCATGCATTGGCGTATTTCCATCCTCTGTAACCATATCCACGTCAGCACCTCTATTTAGAAGAAGCTCTACGACAGATGTCGCCCCCGCACGCGCTGCTTCATGAAGCGGAGTGTCTCCATAATAACTTTGCACATTTACTTCAGCACCATTGTCCAGTAGTAGTTTTACGACAAATGCCGCTCCTGAAAGTGCAGCCGCGTGTAGGGGCGTCCATCCATCGTTCGTTTTCGCGTTCACGTCTGCATCATTTTTCAGTAAAAGTTTTACTATTGATGTATCCCTATAACGTGCCCCTATATGTAGTGGAGTATAGGTGTCCTCTGTTTGTGCATTCACTTCAGCGCCTGCAGCCAGAAGTAGTTTTACCACAGACGTCGCCTTAGTTCTTGAAGCTATATGCAGCGGCGTATATCCGTCTGTTTTCCGGACATTCACATCAGCACCTTCATTCAACAACAGCCCAACGATACGAGTGTCTTTATAAAGCACTGCCTCGTGGAGAGGGGTACTTTTGCCAAAATCCTGAGCGTTCACGTTGGCGCCTCGTTTGAGCAGTAGCTTCACGATGATTGGTTTCCTCGAAGACACCGCCAGATGTAACGACGTTTTCCCTTCGGCATCGGTAGCGTTGACATCGGCTCCTTGCTGAAGAAATTGCCTCACTTGTATTAATTTCTCCGTCGTGGCTTTTTTGCTGGCAAGGCACTCCAATAGCTGCCTGTTTCTCTTATTTTGTTTAAGTTTTATGGCCATAGTAACTCGAGTTGATTTAGAAGAGTTACGACTTGATAAACAAAATTCCACGCAATGGGCCAGCGTGGTAGGTAATTTCGAATCGCATTTTATGGGTAGGCTTGTGTAGAATTAGTAAATTTTCTTAAAATCTTTGAAAAAATCATTCGTTTTATCTTACTCTACATTTTCATTCATACCTAGTGTGTTCGTTACAAAAACAGTAGCCGTATCTAAAATAGCTCAGTAATATTATCTCCTCAAAATACTTACTGGCTAGATTTTAAAAGTGATCTTTACAATTATTGGTTTACACTTTACACTAGCTCCTTCTTTCACGAAGGAATCATGACCATACAATTATTTCTGAAAAAATATTTTAAGAAATTGAGAACCGCACTGCCATTTTTGTAGAGTAGCATAGAAGATCAAGGCGGATACACAAACAGACCCAAAATTTTGAATAGTAATATTTAGTAAATAACATTAGTTAATTTTTTTTTCAGCGTGGCGACGCTGGATGGTGTTCGAACATTTGGATTATCTTGGGACCTTCAAGGGTCTGTGGCTAATCCAATTGCTTTTTAAGTAGTAGTAGTTTAAGAATTTAGTTTTATGTTAAGTAAGTAGTATTGTATTTTGTAGTAGTTATTTAGTTTTCAAGTGGCCCTTCAGTGTACGCGTACCACGCGTCGAGTGAGATTTCGCAGCAAGAGGCTGGCGGTGTCACGACCGTCTGGCTGACTGTGGTGGTTACAGCTGGACTCTGAAACATGCCACAAAAGAAAAATAGAATTATTATAATACGCCCATTAGCGAGGTAAGGGCAGCTGCCTCCCTAAGGTAAGCTGTAACGCTAAACCTCAGAAGAATGACAAGTAATAGAAACCTTGCTAAATTTACCCCAGTAAAAACTACGTTACAGCTGTCTTATTCATATATCTGGTTATACTGCATACGCGAGAGTGGAACAAAAAAAGCGCATTGTCTGTCAGCATACGTCAAAATCACAAAATTTTGAATGTCAAAATAGTTAACGTTTTACACAGATATCTGTAAATTACAGATGACAGTTTGTTGTCGAATCGATATTTCACTACGTTTTTATTGTAAACTCACGATAATTAGGAAAATTGCGTGATTGACATCGTTACCTTATTTCATATTTAATATCAAATATTGTACATAGCGAATGGTATCGCTTTACTGTTCCTGTACCCACTAATTGTAATTTCAACTGCGTCGAAATGTAATGAACATATTTTGTAAGTGCTTGGACAGTTAGGCAGTCCAACCTTCTAGGTGCAAACACAGCATGCATACAAATGAAAAAAACCCAATGGAATGAAAATGAGAAAAGAAAATTCTAACAATTCAGAGTACACGTTACTTAAGATTAACAAAAAAAGGATTTTTTTGATTTTGTTGACCGACGTGTTGCAAATGTCAACATCATAGGTACAAATGACATATTACATATTGGCAGACGCCCACGGTGGTGGCCTGTTGTTGTGAATCTTTAATTTTATGAGATATGGCTGAGCCGATTTATGTAAAATTTAAATGGGACCACCTCGGGTGTATACGCTTTCGAACTAAAAAATAATTGTTCGATTCGGTCAAAACTTTTATTCGCAATAATTGTGGTTACAAAAGGTCTTAGTAAAGATTGTATGCATAGTTCAAACACAATTAGCCAGTATGACGTGCGAAAATTAGTGCAGACATCGCAAACATTATTTGTTTCGTAATAGTAGGACACTAATAAAAATAAAAATAAAACATATTGCGAAACATTAAATTCACGCGTACGTGTATTGTCACAGTGAACTTGGCGCCATTAAAATCTAACCAATGAGAGCGCAGCTGCGCGCGCAGGGCCAATCAGGAGCGAGCGCGCGATGTTATAATGAGATTTTACGATATCGATGTGGATATTATAACATCATGTGAAATTGCTTAAATTGAGTGTTTTGTTGTCTGCGCTATAACAGCAGTCATTATAAGTCAAGTATTGGAAACATAAGTAGAATGTTAAAACATTAGTGTAGATAATAAGTATTTACTTATATATTTATATTTATGCAATGTGAACGGATTCTCTGTGCAGCGCCCCAGTAGCGCGACAATAACGCCTATATTACGTGCGTACAAGCGCTCTTAAACTTATGTACCAGCACCAGCAGGTATATTTAAGACAATACATAATAATATTTTACCTTGTCCGTTGAAGAAACTTCACAAAAATAATAAATCAAACTTTTGCTTTTGCTATCACACAGGTAAGCACTGAATCGTGAAAGGCGTTATCAGAGCACTGACTTGTTATCGCCTTATCTTTAGATAGAGTTATGGCGCCAATATGAAAAAAATATGGCAAAAATACGTGTTAAAGACTCTTTTATTTCTGTAGAGATATTTGGCGACGCAGGTTTCATTTATTTGCCAGTGTCAAAGATTGATTACACAACATGTAATTTTAACCAAGTAGATTTTCACTTTGCATACTTTTTTTTTTTAAGATAATGATATGTACCTTTATGTTTCAATTGAGATTGAGACCTAGCTTTTCCTGTTCTGTGCTTTACTTCCACACGTACAGGCAGTCTTTCTCAGTGGAAGCAGTCAGGCTGTGGAATGACTTACCTTTAGAAATTAAGCGTTCACCTTCCTTGAATGTTTTCAAACAACTTGTTAAAGCTCACTATCTGAAATCATTATGCTAAATTTTTCTATACTTAGCTACTATTTTATAACGTATGTAAGTATATGTAGATATATGTATTGTATTATAACGTATATATGTAGGTATATTAGTGTGTAGTTAATATTTAAATAAGTATGTTTAGTTTATTATTTTTAGTTTATCAGTTTAGATCTAAGTAGTATTTTTTTTGAACAACCAGGTGTTTGCTATGTTAATATTGTCTCTAGTTTAGGCCACTATTTCTTGTTCTCGTTAGTTAATATTCGTGCATGGTTGCCTGGAAGAAATCGCCATGGGTGATAAGGCCGCCAATTTGTAATCATGTTTAGTCCTTAGTGTGTACATATTGTTTAATTATTGTTTGTGGTTATGAATAAAGAGTTTTGTCTGTCTGTCTGTCTGTCTGTCTGTCAGTCCAGTTATGGAATGCCTTGCCCGAAACTGTTAGAAAAGCTCAATCACTGAACGTAAGTATTTACCTATAGAGATCAGGATAAATACACAAAATAAATCACAGTCAGTACTAAGTACCTTTTTTTTTTTTTAACCTATGCTGTCCCACTCCTGGGCAAAGGTCTCCCCCATTTCCTTCCAGGACTCGCGATCCATGCAACTTCCTGCCAACCCCTCTCGAACGAGTCAAGATCGTCACGCCAGCGCTTCTTGGGCCTTCCCTGGCTGCGTCGTCCGTCAGGCACCCACTCCGTGACGATCCTGGCCCATCGATCGGGGTGCATCCGACCTTTAACTTAAGTAAATTTAATTATGACCTGGATTGCACTTAACATACAAAACCAACGTTCAAATAACAATAATAAATTAGGTCATTAAGCTCTGAGCTATTCGATAAAATAGAACTCCGAGATATAAACCTAGACCTGAAATGCCAGAAATGGACAGCGGCGATCTTTGCGACGTTTTTTCCTCCTTTTTGGTAGTCGTTTAAAAGTCAGATTATATCAATCTTATTTATATATTTTGGTTGATATCGCACGCTAAGTAAGATAACATTCCAAATACCTAGAATATACCGCAAAAATAAGTAGATAAGTATTATTTTACGATAAGAATCCGACATATCGACCAGTTACATAGTTGCCTACTCGTCAAGACTTTTACGCTTAATACTATTTTACCTTATTAGAATTATTTTATTTATACTTAGGGCCTTGGTGTACTTAGTTTTGTGTCTGTGAAGAATACTTAATATTCTTTAAATGGAATTAATAGTGAGTGTTCGTAAAAAATACTTCTTATCTTTTCCATCAAAGTTATCGGTGAGTTCTTATTGACGATATTTTAAGATTATGTTTGTTTTATTTAGTAAACAAAAACATTTACGGCATGCACGGCGTAAGACATCCATAGGCTCGTTGGGCCACTAAATAAAAAAGCAGGAGAGGCGAAAGATTGTAAGAGCACGCTGGATGCAAGACACTTCCAACCTGTCTTAATGTAAATCTACTGGAATATTCTCTAGACCAGTGGTTCTCAAAGTTGTCTGGGCTTCGACCCATCTAGTACCTACAAGTTTGCAAAACCACGACCCACTTCTTGGAAATTTAACTGTTACCAATATGAATTAAAGACTTTTCAACTAACTACATTCAGAAAGTTATGTTAATGGGAGGATGATTTTTTTTTTCTAGGTTTTGCCATTACATTTTTGATATCAATTTCAACTCGAGCTAGGTACTTTTTAACCGACTTCCAAAAAGGATGAGGATCTATGTTCGTCTGTATGTTTTTTTTGTGTTTGTTCATCGATAATTTCGCCAATTCTGAACCGAATCGAAAAATTATTTTTTAGTTCAAAAGGATATACTCCCGAGGTAGACCCATTTAAATTTTACAGAAAACGGCTCAGCCGTTTTTGAAAAAATCAACAATAATGTAAGCAATTCTAGCGAAATATCCGAATTTTGTACCTACACGATGAACATCGATAATTTCGCCAATTGTGAACCAAATCGATTTTTTTTTTAATGTAAAAGGGTGTGGTGATACTGTGTGATCTTAGATTGCGTGGACGAGTCCCGCAGTGAAAACGGCATGAGCGTCGGGTAACAGTTTTGACCTTGACTGTTACCCGACGCTCATGCCGTTTTCACTGCGGGACTCGTCCACGCAATCTAAGATCACACAGTATCACCACATACATTCATAAAAAAATTACAAGACATGCACTCTGGTGTCTTCAAGATGACTTCCCTCTCAAGACTGCCCGAATTTTTAGAACAAGGAGCGCTGATCCTGTCAAAAAGAATTTGAAAAATTTCCTAATTAGAATTGTTAGTTGGCAGTGTTATCGTTGAAAGAGTCTGAATGTAGAGAAGCTAACAAAAAGGTTAGTTTCTCTACAGTATTTGAGTTTTAAATTACTTACGTTTACATGATAACAGATAGCCATTGAATATGTATTTCAATAAAAATATAATTATTTTAAATCAGATTTACCATTTCAATCGAGTTATCCCCGACCCAGTTAACGAAATAGCAGGTTAATATTTAGGCTACTTCCAAACACAACAAATTCACCAAAAACAATCTAAAGACACCATAGAACAAAAATTCAAAAGCAGGCTTCATAAAATCTTAAATACGCAACTAAACGCCAAAACTGTTTGATGGCCTTGTTAGTTTTTTTGAGTAACGTGGTTAGCTCCTTCTTTGTTTCTTTCGTTTTTAGTTTTGTTTTCAAGAGTTTTGAGCGTCTTAATATTAGTTCTATTGTAGGTTTTGTGAAGATTTTGTTTGCATTTGTTGTTTTCTCTTCTTTTTGCTTCTTTGACATACTTTTTTTAACGATTTGTTCTATTTTATTATATAAGGTTTGGACATTCACATCATCTTTTAAAGTTTCCAAATCTCTAGCGTTGTCTTCTAATTTTTTAAAGTAAAGCGTTTTTTCTTCCTCTGTTTTAAAAGTATTTGTAGATGATTTGAATGATTTTCTACATTTTTTGTTGTCATGTAGAAGATAGATAGCTCTTACCAATCTGTGATCAGAGCTGAAACCTAATCCGTGTAGTATATCTAACTTCCTAATATTTTTGGGCTGGTTTGACAAGATGTAGTCCACTTCATTTTTTGTCTTTTCGTTCGGTGAAATCCATGTCCATTTCCGGTTATATCTCGCTTTGAAATGTGTATTCATAACCGACAGTTTATGTTCAAGGGCAAATTCTATGAGCTTTTCTCCTCGTTCATTCCTCGTTCCGTAGCCAAATTTTCCTAAGACTGAATCTTCGTTTGTTTGAGCTGTTCCTACTTTGGCATTAAAGTGACCAATACATTCGCCCCGGACTGATTATACGCTTCTTGTAGAGTGTCGTAGAATCTAACTATTTCTTCTATGGAAGCTTTTTCAGTAGGTGCATACACTTGAATTATTGAAATTATCTTTTTATTGAATTCAAGCTGGAGTAGGGCAACTCTTTCAGACAAGCCTGAGAAATTCAGTATGTTGTTCTTGTATTCTTTTTTTATCAAAAATCCTACTCCATGTAGGCCAGGCGTTTCTCCTTTATAGCAAAATATGAAATCTTCGGCCTCGCCTCCGGAAATCGCCTCACTTCGGCCAAGCCTAATACATCAATTTTAATTTTTTCTAGTGAATACATGAGATCTAGGTATCTACTTGTGGATGCTAAGGATCTTACATTGAAAGTTCCAATGTATAGTGGTTTTTCAATTTTTTCTCTATTTTTCACTGGAGGGTTTTGGTCATTTTCCCCCACGGGGACCAACCGGCTTGGGGGAGTGTTTTGCTTAGTATTTTGTTGCAGGTTCGTTAATTTAAAGGTATTGTTATTATTCCGTTTCCGGTGGTTGTGCGGTAGTTGCTATGTATTGGACTTCTCTCTCATCGAGTTTGATCTCGCACGTGCCATGTACTCGTACGCATTAGTCGTGTTAGCTTTCTTCGGAGCTATGTGTGAAAGTTTTTCTGTCTGCGATGTGCTAAAATTGGGCGAAGAGGATGGATCCCTTTTTCTCTTTTCGCGGTTTGCATCGGTTTGATTCCTCACTATAAGTTTATCTGCTTTTAGATAAGCTATGTTACCTTTCTTTCGCTCCTCTTCAAGCTTTGGTTGTAATGCTTTGCGTGCTTCCAATATTTCTTTTGTGTAGTCTTCTTTCACATATATACCTGGATGTAACTTTTTTTTGCATCTTAATATTTCCATTTTCCTCCAGTACGATACTAATGAAATTAAAATAGGACGTGGAGAACTTTTTGAATTTCCAATTCTGAAGGCGTTCATAATTTCGTGTTCCCGCAGGTTTAGTCCTAGGTAGCCATTAAGTTTTTCAATTACATTTTTCACCAAATTCGAATCTTCTTGCCTATCTTCTTTTATTCCAAAAACGAGTATATTACTTTTCTTTTTAGCCATTTCCAGACCTTTCACTTTCTCCTTCAGTTCTTTAACTTCATTTTTAAGTTCTTTGTTTTCTTCGTCCAATTTTTTAAACCGTTCATCAATTTGTTGTACTACATTTTTTGTAACAGTTCAACAATAATATAGGTACCTAATTAAAAAACCCCCGACACAAAAATATTTGACAACAAACTTTCAATTGACAACCATTTTGGGCACATTTGTAGAATTTTGGTTCTTCCATCCCCACTTTAACCCACCATAACTCTTAAACGGCTCAATCGATTTTTATAAAACATAGCTAAGAACACTCTCGATTAAGTCTCCTTTCATCCAAAAAAAACTAAACTGAAATCGGTTCAGTGGTTCGGGCGCTATGATGCCACAGACAGACAGACAGACAAACAGACACGTCAAACTTATAACACCCCTCTTTTTCGTCGGGGGATAAAAACAACAGCGGTGGCTTCAAAAATCACTACACGGCAGACACTGACGCGACTTACTGAACCCTAATGTCGATAAAATATCATCAAATATGTGGCTAAAGCGCGGTGAGCTATTTCCCGAAACTGAAGGATTCATGCTTGCAATACAAGACCAAGTAATAGATACTAGAAATTACAGAAAACACATCATAAAAGACACTACATCTGACCTTTGTCGGCATTGCCATAGTGCCTCTGAGACTATACAACACATAACCGGTGCATGCAGATCAATCACACAATCAGACTACAAACACCGTCACGACCAAGTGGCAGCTATCATCCACCAATACCTAGCCTACAAACATAAACTGATTACAGAAAAGACCTCTTACTACAAGTATACACCTGAAGTAGTAGAGTCAGCTGATTATAAAATGTACTGGGATAGGACAATAAACACCGATAAAACAATCCACCACAATAGACCAGATATTACAGTCCACGATAAAAAGAAGAAAATAGTGTTTCTTATTGATGTTGCTATCCCAAACACTCATAACATTACATCTACGTACACAGAAAAACTCACTAAATATACGGACTTATCCATTGAGATTAAAACACAGTGGAAAGTTCAGACCGTAGAAACTATCCCAATAATCATCTCTTCTACTGGCGTAATACCACATACCCTCCGCAATAGCCTAGAAAGCCTCAATATTCACAGACTAACCTTCAATCGACTTCAAAAGGCCGTTATTTTGAACACATGCAGAATTGTGCGAAAATTTTTGTCACTGGACGAACAATAAACAAAAAGCTAATTTTCGTTTGGCCAAAAGCCCGCGAATTTTAGGTTTTCCTCGGAAACGAGAGATTTTCGATAGAAAAACTTTATATAATAATAATAATTCAATAAACTGCCGAATAATCTAAAAGATATATCGAAAGAGAAAACTGTTTCATAAACCAACTAAAAATTTTTAAACTATTTAAATCGGGATTCACTCACGTGTACGTATAGTCATAACACGACTATAGTTTCGGTCGCGTTCGGCGACCTTTCTCAAGTTGGCGAGTGCTAGCACGCGGAGCCGTCTCGCAATGCACTTGATTGCTTTTGAGTGCATCATAATAATAAATCGGTCCAATACAAATAATAAAATTGCCATACCCTTATCCCTGTAAGGGTATGGCAATTTTTTTTGTCATCTGTATAACTAACCATACAAAACATGCTAACCAAGAACCGCATGTAAATTTATGTTGCAATAAATGATTGAGTTTGAAGTTTGCTTAATACTCTAGTTCGCTCATTAGGTACTGTATTCTCTTATTAACCCCAATGCAAAAACGATGGGGTAATATAAGTTTGACGTGTTCTTGTGTGTGGTTGTCTGTCTGTGGCCTTACGAGGCCACAGACAGACAACCACAGCTACGGCTCTTGAACGTACAAACCGTTTTTGTATTTTCAAATAATAATAGCTTTCATCAAAATCGGTCCAGCCGTTTTCAAGTTATCAGCTCTATAGTTGGCTGCGGTAGGAATATTATTACGGTTGGAGGGTTTAATTTTTTAATTTAATTATTGACCGACGAACCAAACTGAAGGAGGTACTCAATTCGACGCGTTTATATATTTTTTTATGTAAAACCACGCATAACTTTTTTCATAGTCGTCCGATTTCAATAATTCTTTATTTTATTGGAAAGAGTATACTTCGAAATTGGTCCCATTAATTTTTTATTGAAATCGGCTGAGATTTTTGATAAATCAACAATAATGTGGAAAATGTAACATCGATTTGTGCGAAATATTCGCAAATTCTGTACACGGGTGAAGTCGGTCATGCTATTTTTTACGAAAAATAATTGTGTAGTTATTGCTTTGCTTTGTTTGTGGGCTAAGAGTAAAAATAATTGTGTTCTGAACTGGAAATTGTGTCTCATTCCAGGGTTAAGCCGGACGTTCCCTAACAACGAAGATGCAACCAACTCGAAGCTAAAAAGCTCCGATGTGACTCTGCCTGCCGACGTTGCCTGCCTCGAATCCACGGAATGATGCAAATAGAAGAAAAAAGTAACATTATTTCTCAAACTACCTATGTAGAATGGTAGTACTATTTTCTTAGTATCGATGCAACAGTCTATCCTGACAAACATTTTTTTGACTTCATAATATAGGTATTTATCTAACAACAATCTTGCAAAGTTTACGGAACATTTATATCGAAAACGGCCATTATCTATTCGAAAAACTAAACAAATCATTTATCTATATTTATGAGATCCTAAAATCAAGTCGTTAATAGTGATAAATATTTACATTCTGAAATTAAATCATAAACAATAACATCTTATACATCTTAACCATACAAATGAGAAAAATCTTCAGACAGCGAAGCAATTACTTCAACTACTACTACACCCCAACACTCAGGTTTGACACGAAATAATGAATAAATAAATATTAGAGGATATCTTACACATAATAATACTACGAGCAAAGCTTGCCATATGGCTGCCAAAGATTACAAATACATATTTTGAAATACCTACGTAGCTAGATAATTACTTATAATAACCAGACACAGAGCAAACACCTATGTCCATCACATATTTATGTGATCACTTGCCCTGGGTGGGAATCGAACCCACGCCTCTTTGACCCAGTAGTCAGGGCTACTAACCACTGATCCAACGAGGCAGTCAGGGATCTCTGTGAGGCTATCGCTGCGGCAATATCCGAAGCAACCAAATGTTTTAACCTAGTTCAATTAATATTCATTGAATTGTCGACTCAATAAGAGTTAAGCATGAATATGGAAGCTGAGTTAGATATAAAAGATATCAAACTGTTAGAGTGCATAGACAGCAATAAGCCTACAAAAGAAAAGCTAATAGAACTGCGAAAGTGTCTAGAGCAAAGAGCCAACATAAATATAAAAGATGCTGAAGAAAATTCACCATTGCACATTGCAGTGTATTGCGAAAGAGCAGTTATGATAAAGTTGCTGATCAAACGCGGCGCTGATGTAAATGGACAAGATAAATACTGGAAAACACCACTTCACGTGGCAGCGTCTTGCAGAGAACCTTCTATCGTGAAGTTGCTGTTAAATAATGGTGCCGAACTTAACGCGCAAGATGCATACAAGAACACTCCACTTCATTGTGCTATAGAATCTGGAAATGAGACAGTGGTTGAGTTTCTACTTAAAGAAAACGCTGATTTAAATACCCGAACGATAAATGGAAAGTACCCGTTGCATGTGGCTGCTAAATACGGATCGATATTTATGATAAAATTGCTTTTAAACAAAGGCGCTCATGTTAACGTAACAGACCAATATGGATCCACGGCGTTGCACGAGGCTGCTTCTTCTGGAGAACCGTCCCTCGTAGAGCTGTTAATGAATAAAGGAATTGATGTAAATGTAAAAGATATGTTCAATTGTACACCGTTGCATAGCGCTGCGGGTGCCGGGAAAATGTCCGTCGTAGTCCTATTAATAAATAAGGGAGGCGACGTAAACGCACAAGCTGTTAATAAAAGTACTCCACTACACGAAGCAGCTCAATCTGGAAATATAGATGTTGTAGAGTATCTGCTAAACGAAGGCGCTGATGTAAATCCACAGGCACCAAATGGAGACACGCCCTTGCTCAGGGCGTTGCAAGCTAAAAATATATGTATCGCAAAACTCCTTCTAAATAACGGCGCTAATGTCAACGCACAAATTATATCCTTAGATATGAGATTTGAAAGTTCCAAAAGTCCAATGCCCCAGTCTACTGAAGCTTTTCCTACAGTAAATTTCCAGGAGCAGTCTGCTTTAGGCTGTGGATTAATATACAAAGATACACCATTACACCGGGCGGTTAATTCCGGAGATATTTATATCGTAGAGTTGCTACTGAGCAAAGGTGCTAATGTGAATGCACAGACGTCATACGGAGAGACACCACTTCTTAGAGCTGCACGACCTAGAAATGATGCTGTAGTTAAACTACTCGTGAAAAAAGGCGCTAGAGTGGACTTAGGAGATATTAATGGAAGAACGCCGCTGCACGAGTTGGTGTCTTCTGGGGATTTAACGACCGTAAAACTAATTCTAAACAAAGGTGCTGATGTGAACTCTCAAAATATAAACGGAGAGACGCCGCTGCACTTGTTGTTGACTAAGCTCTATGAATGCTTAATGTTGGACAAGGTTAATATTGGAATAACACAGACCAGAGACGATTTCACGTCAATGCTTAGTGAAAAAGTAAGTGTCGTGAAGCTACTTTTGGATGAAGGAGCTGATGTAAATCTAAAGACAAAAACAGGTTACACTACGCTTCATATTGCGGCGCAATATGGACAAACGCTAATTTTGGAGCTTCTGTTACACAGAAAAGCTGACGTGAACGCTACAACAAGAAAAGGTTGCACGCCACTACATCTGGCAGCGGAACGCGGTCACGTTTCAATAGTGCAGCAACTGCTTGATAAAAACGCTGATTTGAACTTGCAGGATAAATTTGGCAATACGCCGCTACATAATGCTGCGCGATCCCAAAGAAATTATGTTGTTGACCTGCTGTTGAAAAATGGCGCTGACGCAAACATACGAAACAACGACGGAAAGACACCATTATACTTGGCAGCTGAATTAGGCTGGACATCTATCTTAGTGCAGCTGAGTAAAGTCGTAGACGTGACCGCACAGGTGACAAATGAAGATACTCCATTGCACGCGGCAGCGAGATTCGGTATGACGTCGACTATGAAGCAGATGTTGAACAAAAATGTTGATATTAACGTGACAAATTCACATCAAGAAACACCGCTACACGTAGCAGTGCGCCGTAATCAAACGGCACTTGTTACTCAGCTAGTGCGGCGAAACGCTAATGTTATGGCTGAGAATAATAAAGGAGACACTCCTTATAGTTACGCAGCATATTTCGATGTTGATGAGAAGATTGTAAGTTTACTGCAAGTTGCTGAAAAAGAAGCTAAATTTAACATTTTTGTCAACAACGACCAATACGAAAACCCTTTAGACGACTTTTTATGTAACAACCAGCCAATTTTTCCTCATAATGGGGAAATAGAAGAACATATGTATTCTAAAGCTAACAACATCTCTTCTTTACATGGGCAGCTGTATGAGACTAAAATGGCGAGTCTGGTTTTCATACGAACGCTTAATCACGAGCAGTTAGAACATGATTTCTTTCTTGGAGTCAATATCGATGGCATCGGGGCAATGGATGATATTTGTTTACGCTATAAAGTGCGAGATCAACAAAAACCGGTCGTACTATTCATGCAAGTTAAGCATAGAGAAGACCCCAAGGAGAGGAAACTCACCCATGGAGCATTGTGGAACGATTCCGGAGACTTTTGCTTAAAGAAATATTTTGAGAGTTATCTTAAAATCAAACGAAGGTTCCGGACGGGCAATGAAGACTGCATATTTGAGGGAAAATTTTGTGACATAAATTGCTATTTTGTGCTATATACATCAGCACAAGAAAACCTTACGAAGAAAAAAACTGAAAACAATCAGAACAAAATTATGCACGAACTCATAAATACGGGGCATCACATAAAGCCTTTTCAATATGGCTATAACGAAATAGACATAGATCGCTTAGTAAAATTGATTAATGATAATTCTGAAGAATGCTGCTGTAGGGCAGAAGCGAAGGATTTCTTTGACAGCTTGTGGTTTTACTCTAGTCAAGCTAAACAAGAGAAAGTAGAATGTATTGTAAAGTACGAAATAAATAAACATTACAACAACACTAAACATAAATTATATAATAAGTTTGAATTTCATGCTAATGCCATTTTCTCAAAGGCTCACAAATATATAAAAGAATGGTGGATGTTGAGAGGTAAAGCTCCCTATTTAACCCGGTCGAATGATTGTTTTGGGTCATCCAAACTATCATCTCTTGACAAATCTCTGGCCATAGCTAGCGATTCTGATAATAAATTAGATGTTATAAATTTTGTATTCCGAAAACCACTTATACCAAATGAGTTTTTCCAAACGCCTAATCTTACGGCATTAGAAAGATGTCTTGACATTTATATAAAAAAATACAAATCACTTAAATCGTCTGACGAAATCAATAATAACAAAGAACATTTTAAACAATTAATTGCTTATAATAATAATATTACTGGTGTTCTTCCAAGTTCAGAGTCACAAAATGATATCGTTTTTGAATATTTAAAGAGAGATGGAACATCGGAAGTAGGTGGTGATTTTTTTAGAACAACAGTTCTGGGGATGATTCATCTGCAAGTCGCGAATCACGAGCAAATAGAACCAGGCTTCATGCTGGGAAATAAACTCCATGGTATTAATGCTTTTAATGACGTATGCCTGCGATACCAAGTAAAAAAATATCAGAGGCCGGTCATACTGTTCATGCAACTTATTCATAGAGAGGATCCAGATAAATGCAAGCTCTGTGATGATGCCTTGTGGAGTAACTCCAGCGACTTCAGCTTGCTGAAGTTTTTTCAGAGCTATCTTAAAATTAAGGACCAGTTTCAGGCCGACAACAAGAACCCTATGTTCAGAGGGAAATTCTGCGACGTTGACTGTTATTTCATCTTATACACTTCAGTTAAGGAAAATTTTACTAAAAAGAAAACAGAACATAAACTGGACAGAGTGGTACTTGATCTTATAAGCACTAAACCCAATTCAGAAGCATTTCAATTCAGTTACGATGTAATGGATTGCTTAACCAAAGAAATAGCTTTGGAGCGCATTGAAAAATTAGGAAATGTTTTTTTTAAATCTATTATGCCTGAAAATTACTTTCAGAGCAGCAAGCGCAGTGAAAAACATTTGCCTCAATCATCGGCAGAAGACTTTGTAGAAAAAAGAAGAACTCACTGGAAGCCAAATATACTGTCGGATAACCTAATTGCCAAATATCACGTATTCATGGGAAGAGAAATCTTACAGCCATGCAGGGTACAAGTGAACAAAGAATATCGCATCTGGGAGTTCCGTTCTGATTTTTTTAACAGCAATGTTGATTACGTAGATCAACTTAACAGCGTCTTCGCTAAAATAATTACATCAAAGTATCTTGATGGATTCACAAACACTACCAAATGTCAATCAAACATAAGGGACGATTATCGTAAAATATTAAAGCTTTTAGAAATACCTCTACCTCTATCATTTGGCAATTTAGATATGACCTTCCGTGGAAGCAAAGATAAAGTACAGAAAAGAATAAGAGCTCTAGCGGATAAATTGATTGGTATGCTGCAATTGAATAAAAATACGAAAATGATTGAAATCAACGAAGATGATGTAGGACCAGGTAAAATTATAGAACAAGGCTTCGTTGATATCAATGGCGGTATTGGCGGTGCAGTTGGAAACCTACTTGTTCTTGATATAGAATCAGATATGCTAAAGTTCAACTTAAATCATGAAGATTTGCCCGACAACGCTGCTTTATTTTTAGAAGAATTGAAAGATAAAAGACATAAGCCATTTAACGAAAACTTAAGTGACTATAAATTTAGATTTAATATTGAAGATTTTCCTAAACTGTCTATCACCGTAGATTACAACGACAAAGCACAAGCCAGGGATTTTTTAAACAAGTTCTGGTTTTACCCTGATCAAGCAAAAGTAGACAAAGTTGAGTTGATATTTATGGAAACATACCAAAAGTACCATAATGTAATACCTAGTAGTGTTTTAGATCGGACATTGTATTTAACTAATGTAACACAGCAGTGGTGGATCCAAACAAAAGAATCTCCATACCTAACTCGAGAAAGTGGTTTTTTCGAGCGCGCAGAACTGGCAGACATATATGATCGTTTACAGTCCGTCATCAATTTCATGTACTTATTTAGCATTGATGCTATTGACATAACAGTACGACGAGAAAAAGAAGGTTATGTATCTGAAAAAATGCACAAATTATTTGGAAAACTTGTCGATAATCTCTTTCATTTATTTGATCCACAATTCGATGACCGTTTTGAGCTGTCTCGCAGTGATTATGACATACGTGACAAATCGACATTAAGTTTAAAAATTCACCCTGACATGGAATGGGTGGCCTTGACTGTGACGACAATTACGATATCAAAATTTAAGGGTAGAAATGCGAAGCGTTGTTTCGTAGCTAAAGCGGCCCCAAGCCGTGGTGGCCGCCGGGCAAAGGAAAAGTTTATGCTTTACGAATACTACTCTTGCGGTGGACTGTATAGATTCAAAGATTGTTTCAGGAACATCAACATGGACTCTTCATTTTGTTAGTTTCACTTGGACATGATTCTACATTAAGGAGCAATAGATCTTCCAGTGTTATTTGGAGATCAGTAGGTATTTCGCTGATAAAATTAAATCTTCGATGAAATCGAGATCAAAAGAATTAAAGGTATCTAAGATTATTTGACGATGGTAGAACCAAACTTTTATCCCCATTACTCCTCCTTACTCCATGTTTTGAAATATACTCGTATGCACGAAACACAATTGTTTTCTTAGCAATTTTGCCCAAATTGCTTAAAAATGTCACTTATGAAGATCAGTCTAGTCCTACTATCGTCATTTTTAACTATCTAGCGATTTTTTTTACAAGAGATGTTATTATTAACGAGTAGCTTATAATTGTAATTGAATAAAATACTGAACTGGAAAAAATGCCTTTTGTTGCAATCGACATTCCTGAGCCGCAACTCTCACAATGCGTAACGCCAATAACTATACTGGTAAATACAATAAATCACACATAAATTTATCTTCACAGACACTTTTATACGAAACTTTTCCTCCTTAGAGCCTGCTATCAATAAATGGCACCCATTTTATATCAAACCTAAGTTTGGATCCATTTTTCGTGTGTAAAATTCGAATGGCTAATTGAACTTTGGACGCATGAGATTTTTCTTCTGAAATTTGATTTCATAATTAATAATTAAGTTTGTAGCGTATTCGTTTCAATCTTCTTTCCCAAATCTCTACACGCTCTTACCTAAACTTCTTATGAGTTAGATATTAAACTTTTTTTTTCAAATATGTTGAGATCGCTGATAAAATGGTGAACAGCTTTTTTCGTAAAATCAGGTTTTTTCAAGATTCGTTAAATAATACTTTGAAAAAGATTAAGAGTTGATATCGTGTGATTATTTTTCAAATCATTATCATGTCAGCAATTCGTAGTACGTGTCATCTTGGTGAGAAAATAATAAAGCGTAAGAAAAAGGCGTGTCTCCTGTTTATTTTTGAGTGTGACGTCAGCGCCGATCTGCACCAGTATGGCACCAGTAGTGTAGCGATCTCAGTATATTCTAACTAAGCGTACCTACCGCTGCATGTACAGTTGTATCGACGGTTTTGCCTTCCATCAGCACCTTTGTTCAACAAAAGCTCCACATTTGATATCTTTCCGGATTGCACCACTAGGTACAATGGAGTGACATTATCTCTAGATTGCACCACACACCAGCTTCAAAATGAACGTGTCTTGAAAAGCTGCCAAGTGTATCGTGAGTATTTTTTTAAGATCTGTAACTAGAGGACTTTAATTGCGATACAATCGACTCATGTTTTTAAATGTAAACTTAAATGTTTTCTACAAGAGACGGCTTATTATGACACTGACGAATACTTACCTATTTACATGACTTAATCATGTACCTACTTTACCATATCAGTTCTTGACATAATCCCACCTTGACATTATCGTAATACTTAGGTATTTCATTCATGACATTAAAAATTAAAATAACAAGTATCTTTGACATGCATTTGGCTAAATATATAATTATATTGTGTAATTCTGTGTTATTGTGTACCTTATTTGTGATTGTTTCAGTAAATAAAAAACCATTTATTTCGATCACACATAACACCATAGCATAAAGTTGAGCATTACAATTATTAAATTAATATTTTAAATTACACTAATTTTGCCTTTTGGTTATTAGTCAGTGCATGAATCATAGAACAATGATTCATGTACCGACAGTCAAAGCGGTTTGCGAATACATAGGTACAATGTTTTTCTATTGCCAATTTGTAGCTATTTTTATAATGTGTTAATAATTCAATAATTAGGTAAGTACTTTCTTTGCATGCCGAAAAGTCGGATATGACGGTTGTTTTTATTGTTTTCTTTTTAAGATTTCCGTCTGTACCCATATGAATAAATGATTTATGATTATGATTAGCAATATTTGCCGATATGTGGGGACATCTACCTCTATTGGGGATTGGTATTGGTGTCCGTCCACCACCGTTTTAGCACAGGACGGGAGACAAATATAGAATGCCAATGTATGTAAAATGCCGTAACATACACGTTGCCGCCAAATGCCGTAGGGGAGAGTGGGGAGGGTTCGCACAGTTTTTACTTTAACTTCTGTAACTCAGAAACTAAAGAATATTTTAAAACATGCTTAACACTGTTAGATACTTCAACTATTTGGCTACAACTTTGCCCTAGGCTTCAGGGTCGTCAGATCACAATGTTAGCGAATAACGCAGTTTAAAAAAAAAAAGGAAAGTGTACGAAGCCACCCCGCTTATGGGGTGGCTTCGTACATAGGGTGGGGAACCTTCGTACATAGTGGGGAGCTTTCGTACATGAGTAATTTAAACCATCATTTGTTATCAGTTTTTTTTTATTGAGATCAATTTTGACAAATAATCAACCTTAAATCTAAAAACAATCAATGTTTATGACATTGCTTAACATTAAGCAAAGTTAGAGACTTTCTGATCCTATTGAATGTTGTACAAAGAGAAATTTTTCTTAAAAGAATATATATCAGCTGTTCTTGCCGTAACAGCTGACTTGGACTGCGACAGTATACACACAATGTCTGATATGTATACTGTCCCTTCATCTTTCGTCATCGGAAAAACAAACTTCCACCTAGTACCAAGTTTCTTTCTTAAAAATGAAACTTTGTACTCAGTGGGGCTGTATTTAGTTAGGACTTGCCCGACATAATATAAAACAGATTTCTTTTTCTCAAACTTTACGAGCACAAATGTCTTCTCGTTTATCTCATTTGTCGTAACAGGAGGCTCCGTGTCCATGTCAGATCCTTCGGATATCTCATCCATGGGAGAACAAGAACTTTCTCTTAAACTCATATCAGTCTCGTCTTCGCTTTCAGTCTCTTCGGTCATTTTCTGTTTCTTTGGTTTACTTTTAGTATTTCCTGTATTTTTTTTATTGTCTGACAACAAAGTAATAGCGCGTTTCATCTCTTTAGCCTTTTGTTTTCTTTCTTGCTCTTCTTTTTTCATTGTTTTAATCCTTTCTAAGTCTTCCAATCTATTTTTTTCTGGGGTATCTGTATATATTCTTGATTTTCCGGGCTCTTTTCCTTTCTTTGTCTTTTTTTGATTATTTTTGTTCACTTTTGGATATGGACGGACTGCTTCTGGGGTAACAATATTGACAGCTGACGAAGATGTTAATTCAACCTGCTTTGATGTCACACATGACCTTGAAGACCCAGGATCTGATATGGGATGGTTAGGTGGTGATTCAACTGACCTTGGCGTAACCCATGATGTTGAAGGCCCAGGCTCTGATATGGGATGGTTAGGTGGTGATTGAACTGGCCTTGGCGTCAAACATGATGTTGAACGCCCAGGGTCTGATCTGGGATCTTGTTCAGGGGCAACCATTTCTTCGGGGATCATGTTCAGCAAAGAAGGTGACGATCTTGGTCCTAAACCTTGTTCCTGATGAGCCACTCCTTCAAATACAATTGGTTGTTCAGGGACATCTGGACCGGCTGAGCTATAAACTTGGACGGGAGTGAAATCATCGTCACTGAACACCAATTTGTTGAATGGATAAATACCAGTTTTTTCAAAGGCACTTGTGATGTTCTTGCCAGTGAATGATTCAAAATAGGCATGTTTCGCAAGTTTTGGAATATTGTAAATATTCAGCGTTTTCCCAGGGTTATTCACATGCCAATCATTGAACGCCACTTTTAATTTAGCTTTGAATGGACCAAATACGCCAACGTCCAGTGGCTGGAGACGGTGCGTGGTATGCGGCGGGAATGACATGTAAATAATACCATTATCACGAGCATAGTCCACTGCTGCTAAAGTGACATGGCTCTCGTGGTTATCAACCAGAAGCAGAATAGGATTATCCTTAGAGCAGCAGGTTTTCTTTTGGATGTGTTTCAGTACGTCCAGAAATATATAGGAATTTATCCACCCACTTTTTGTAGCTAGTCCTAGACTGCCTTCTATAGTACCTTCCATCCAGCGATCCTTAAAATGGACTCTCGGGAATATAAATAGAGGTGGAATTGTGTTACCACTTGCTGAAATGATTCCCCCAAACGTAACAAGTTCGCCTCTTTCGGCCGAAACAAGTTGTCCAATCTGCTTTTGCTTTTTATCGGCCAAGACTTTTGGCGTATCCAGCACTGTTGATATCCCCGATTCATCAAAATTATAAATCCTATCAGCAGTTAGTTTATGTTTGACATAAACCGATTCAAGATTGGCAAAGAAGCGATCGACGGCTGTCTTGTTGAACCCGTATGATCTCGCAGCACTGGTGTTTTCAGGTTTTCTTAGGCTCAGGTCTGTATTTCTTTGGCGAAAACCATGCACCCAATCTATCCCTGCCATTTTGTTAATATCCCAAGACGGTGGGTACTTCAGGTTGTTAGCTTTGGCAAATTCATACGCAAGTCTTCTTACCTGTACAAGTGTTAGTCCATAGTGCATTTTTGAGCAGTCACTGATATACTTGGCTAAAAGAGCCTCTTCATCCTTTGAAAATACTTGTTTGGTGGCAAACTTGTTGCTGAATGCTCGTGCAGGAATGTGGTCTTCTTTTTCATCTTCTCGAAACTTCACCAAGCGACTCATAAGAGTTGATGGTTTGATATTATATTTATCAGCGGATTTTCTGATAGACAACGTATTGTTTACGACCTCCTTTAAAGCTTCTGTCATCGCATCTTCATCTATATCAGAACATCTAGTATTCTTTTTCTCGTATTTTCGCGGCATGATTCTGTAACATAATTATTTATACATTTATTTATTATTTTTGTTACATCACATTTTTATTTTTATTTTTTTATAGTACTGGGGTGCCTTCGTACAGTGCGAAGCCACCCCACCACATGCTGTACGAAGGTACCCCAACCGCCCATATTCAACAATCAATTTAAAATAAAATTCATTGTTAGATTTATGCTGAAATTTACGTTAACATCATGAAATAGGCAAGCAGTACTATATAATGAATAAATGGCTCTAATGAAATAAGTTAATTTTACAGGTAATAAACGAATTCAAAAATCTATCGAAAAGTTACTTACGGAGCGCGGAAACACGTTTCGTCATGTCATGGCCAAGATCACGCGCCGACTGCCGGCCGCTTCCGCGTGGGGCTTCTTTGTATGTGTGGCCTCACGCACACTATAATAATAACGCGATAGCTTTTTGCCAGGCGGTACGCGGGACGCTGTATGAACCCTCCCCCTGTGCGAACCCTCCCCACTCTCCCCTACCATAGGTACCTGCATCGAAGCTTATATTGTGCTGATGATAGCAGATCATTGTGATTTTTTTAGTCAGAGATAGCGTTTTTACGAAAAGCATATTGTAACATGGATAAGCAATGTTACATATAGACGTTCTTTAGGCTTAAAATCCGAGAACTGTGGTTCGATCCAGTTTACAAGTCAGTCAGTTGGTTCAGACTGCCTCGGTGGCTCAGTGGTTAGTGACCCTGACTTCTGGGCTGGAGGCGTGGGTTCGATTCCCACCTAGGGCAAATATTTTTGTAGTGGTAGATGTTTCTGGATGTGTCTGGATGATTATGCCATGCCATGAAAAACCAACTGGTGACTCCTTCTCATAGGCTGACGAAATCAAAGAAGTCTAGATAAGGAGACTCCAACTATAAATCGATTACTCATTTTGAGACGGTACTCCATTCGTTACATTTATTTACTTTGTTTGTAAAGAAAACATGACATTTTGTGGTACGAAATTATAGCTGTGAGTGATAAATTCAAAATACAATATAAAACTTTGCTTTAGGATTTGTAGTCATATAATTATTATGGATAGAAATGCATGACAAAGAAACGCATTATACCTAAACTACGAACAATGTTCATCGTGTACAAAATTCGGATATTTCACTCGAATTGCTTACATTATTGTTGGTTTATTCAAAAACGGCTCAGCTGATTTCTAGAAAATTTAAATGGGACTACCTCGGGAGTATACCCTTTCAAACTAAAAAAAAAAATTTTCGATTCGGTTCACAATTGGCGAAATTATCGATGAACATACATAAAAAAAAATACATTTACACGAACATAGAACCTCCTCCTTTTTGGAAGTCGGTTAAAAATGAAGTCAATCCGCTGCTCTGCCATGTTGTTGCGTGAAAGAGAATCAAAACAACATACTTTCGGATATATAATATTATTGGATTTAAGTTTGAGTTATTTAGTCAAATTATTAGTTGGTAATAACACCCGTCTTACAATCAAGTCAAGGGTTCAAATCCCGTACGTATCAATGAATTCTTTGGGACCTTAGTACGGATTTTACACCACTGGTTTTTCGGTGAAGGAAAACATTGTGAAGCAACCTGTATACGTTCATAGCAGAAATTCTATGGTGTATGTGAATCCACCAACCCGCACTTGGCCGCCGTGGTGGATATGGCCCAATCACCTTTCGTGGGTAGGTCTACATCTAGAAGTTGTAGTGTTGCGAACGGGGAAGCCGTTTGCAGCACCACAAGTTAAAAGAGAATTGAAGAGGAACCCGTAATGTTGCAAGCGGGGAAGCCGGTTGCAGCACCACAGGTTAAGAGACTTCAGGGAAACCTAACCAACCTAAGAGTCCTACCTAGTGGATAGGATTCCTAACGGTTCGGAGAGAGGAGATTAAAACAGAAGACTAACCTTAGTATTTACACATTTATTTACACTAACACGCACTGCACTTATAGTCAATTAAATCTTCAAGAAACGGAGAGAGGGAGAGAGAATTTTGAAGGTGTCCTTGGAAAGTTAGCCAAAAGGGAGAGGGTAGCACTCGTAGAACCACGCTGGAGGCTGGCCGAGGATTTTCTAGAGCCTGAGCTGGACCCGCCGATAGTGTGGCGCCAGCCAGGTAGCGCTAGGTGAGC
The DNA here is from genome assembly GCA_964007245.1 of Hypomecis atomaria. NCBI lineage: Eukaryota > Metazoa > Arthropoda > Insecta > Lepidoptera > Geometridae > Hypomecis > Hypomecis atomaria. Next base: position 7,603,338 of record OZ023308.1, on the reverse strand, counting down.
GCTAGCGTGAAGACATCTGTCGACTGAGGTGGAGGCGCCGGCCCAAACCGGCCGACAGGCGCCGGCCCAAACTGGCCGACAGGGTTCTAAGTCAGCGCCAGCCCAGTGCTCCAGGGGTAAGGGGTCAGTGGCCCCAAAACAAGAGATCCACCTGTAATCAAAGTCAAAGGGACCGGAGCCTCTCACCCTGACTGTCACGCGACGCTCATGCGGTTTGCAGGGCTCGTCCACGCAAACTCAAATTCACACTCATTACATTTTATATAGGAAAAAAAGGTGTCTTCCAGATCACTTCCAACTCAAGACTGCCCAATTCAAGCCCAATTTTTCAAAACAAGGATCGCTGATCCTGTCAAAGAAAAACATTTCAAAAATTTGAATTTCATAACTAGAATTATAAGTTGGCAGTGTTATCATTGGAAGAGTCTGAATGTAGAGAAGCTAACAAAAAGGTTAGTTTCTCTACAAAGTGGACTATTAAAAAGACTAAGTGTTTTAATTTGTTATCACTAACGACATTAACTCATTTCTTATGGCACATTTCAGGCTCAACACTCGAAGTCTGGAATTGGAAGCTGTATACGAGTACTGCTTATGGTGTTACCAGCTTCTGAAACGACAGACAGGACAATGTAGACCGCCCATACGAAGCCTACCTATATGCTCCTTAATCTAGAAACGTAATTCATAGTTACTTCGATACAATTTTGGCTAGAAAAAGCAATATCTTAAGTACCTACCTACTTAGGAAAAAATCTTACGACAAGTTGACCATAAAGAAAATCTGTAATATAAAAATATCTATAAACACAATTTTGCCTACTGCTTTCTTTGGTTTTCTGCAAATATTGTTGCAAATTGCGTTCGGCAAGAAGGCAATAGGCTAATTAAACTAATTTTTTGGCTTGTTGTTTTCATTTTATAAATCAGTTGATATTTGTTACTTGGTAAAATAGTAAAGAATCTAGGTTCTGGCTAACAGATTAAAGGCCCTGTTATAATTTGTAACGCACTGTGATAGGTGTTTAGACGCTGTGATATGGTGTAAGTGGTTTTCATTCTAATATATTGTTTAAGAGAAATCGGCATGGCTTCTGGCATAGATAAATCATACGTTGAAAATAGGTTGCTCATAGAGTGCTTAATGAGTAGGAAGAAGACCACAGAAGATAAATTAATAGACGTGAAACGGCACTTGGATCAAGGAGCAGATATAAACACTACAGATGATGATGGAAACACACCACTGCATCTTGCTACTTATAAACCAGAAAAAACCCTTTCAAAATTACTACTAGAATATGGTGCTAATGTCAACGCACAGAATGTATTCGGAAATACTCCGCTTCGCAACGCTGTGCGTTCTAGGGATATATCTATCGTAGAGTTACTTTTAAACAAAGGGGCAGACGTTAATTCACAGGTTCTAAACGACGACACACCGCTGCACATCGCAGTGCATTATGGCATGATTGACATTGTAGAGATGTTACTGAAGAAAGAAGCTGATGTCAATGCGCTTACAACAGACAGGTATACACCTTTACACTTAGCCGCAATTAGAAATGAGGCGATAGCTTCTAAACTGTTACTAAACAAAGGCGCTGACGTAAATGCAGTGACAAAAGAATGTTGCACGGCGCTACATTTGGCGGCGCGTTCAGGAGCGACATCTATCGTGGACCTACTCCTGAACAACGGTGCTGAAGTGAATTCATACACAACAAATAGCGACACACCGCTGCACGAGGCGGCGCGATCCGGGGTCACGTCGGTAGTAGAACTTTTGCTGAGTAAAGGTGCTGATGTGAATGCGCAAGCTATAGATGGGAGCACTCCACTGCACGACCCAGTGCGACACAAGGAAATATCTATCGTAAGATTACTGATCAAAAATGGAGCAAACGTAAACGCTAAGAAAGCAAATGGACGTACTGCGCTGCATGAAGCGGCCGTTACAGGAAATGCGTCGATGGTTGATTTACTTTTGAAATCAGGCGCTGACGTGAATGTAGCGACTACTATCGGATACACGCCTCTTCACGCAGCTGTAATTTTTAAGGATTTATCTGTAGTGGAGCTACTGCTAAGCAAAGGCGCGAATATAAATGATCGCGATGGCGATGGTTACACACCACTTCACATGGCAATAACCAGTAGAAAAATAACAACCAATCTGTGCAGAGTTGATGCATTAATAGATAAACCTGGAAATCGGACAGTCGAAGAATTGCTGCTGAATGAAGGGGCAAACGTTAACGCAGTAGCAATGAATGGAGACACGCCATTGCACCTAGCAGCGTTGGTTGAAGATATGTTTATTGTAGAGCTGCTTTTGAAGCGGGGTGCTAGAGTTAATCAGCAGGATAAGTGTAAAGTCACACCGCTCCACGAGGCCGTAAAATCCGGGGAGATATCTAAAGTAGAGCTGCTATTAAACAATGGTGCTAATGTAAATGCGCAAACTATAACCGGCGACACACCGCTACACTTGGCAGTGCGCAAAGAAAACAGCGCCATTATCAAATTACTGGTAAAACACGGCGCTAATGTCATGCGTAAAAATAAAACAGGAGACAAAGCCCTCTGTTATTCACTGTTATTCTCTCACAAAAATGACGACAAAACTGTAAATTTATTACAAAACGCGGAGCAAAAATCAAGAGACAATTATTTGTTGAAAAAATATAGATCATGTGATCCTCTTCATATCTTCCAAAGATGCGATGAGCACATGAGATCAAACTGCTGTCTCAGTAATTGCAAAGCAAACTATTTAAAGTCATCTGATACTTCCGGCTTGCCCGGACAGCTGTATGAAATAAATATGTTGAGTTTGGTTTACATACGAGTGCTGAACAATAATCAAATAGAACACGACATATTTCTGGGGTCCAACATCAACGGCATTGGTGGCATGGATGATATTTGCTTGCGATATCGAGTAATGGGACAACACAAGCCATTTGTAGTTTTTATGCAACTTAAACATAGAGAAGATCCTGAAAATGGAAAACTCACACATAGCGCCTTATGGAGTGACTCTGGAGACTTTAGTTTTCGGAAGTACTTTGAAAGTTACTTGATGATCAGGGAACAGTTCCGGATTTGCAAAGATAACCCCATGTTTGAAGGAGAATTTTGCAACGTTAACTTTTGTTTTGTATTATACACGTCAGCGAAAGAAAGCATTTTTAAAAGAGTAACTAAAAATAAAATTAACGCAGTTGTTCACAATCTTATAATTACAAAAGAAAACTCAGAGCCATTTCAGTACAGCTACGACGATGGTGATTTAAATCGTTTAGCTGCAGTTGAAAATCAATATCTGAACTCAAGTAAAAGCTATGATGAAAGAAAGATAGCAGCAAAAGATTTTTTTGATTGTTTATGGTTCTACACGAGTCAAGCTAAGCAAGATAAAGTAGAACACATAGTAAAATATGAAATCAACAAATATTACAACAACAAAAAGTATGGAAATAATTTTAGATTTGACATACACTCCAATGCAATATTCTCAAAAGTTCGCCACGACATACAGGAGTGGTGGAAATTGAAAGATAAAGCTCCTTACTTAAACAAATCTACAGATTTTTTTAGTCGTGCAAAATTATTATGCCTTGCTGATGCTTCGACTATTGTTTTACAAGCTGCAAATTATTTAAAATGTAACTTTGACTTGGAATTTCACAACCATTTTGAACAACGTGACACTTCACTTGCAACACTCAAATCCTTCAATGAAGTCCTATACAAAATGTTTCGGATAATAAACGACCAAAACATATTAGTATCTATGAATACCACATTGAAAAATGAAATTATATACTTACTGGTAACTGATGACAAATTTAACTTTTTCGACAAATTCCACAAGGTTTTACTAAACAGTGAACAATCGCAAAACTTGACCGATACTTTACACCATACTTATCAATACAGCGAATCAAATGAAGACTTGCTCATAAATAAACAGTTTGAGTACTCAAAGAGAACAGGAACATCAGAAGTTGCTGGTATACTATTTAGAATTAAAATGCTGTGTCTAATCTTACTCCGAGTCTTAAACAACAAGCAAATTAATGGAGATCCCTTACTTGGAACTAAAATTCAGGGAATCAATTTTATGAATGACATCTGCCTGCGTTATCAAAAGGAAAGTCAACAAAAACCGACCGTGTTGTTTCTGCATATAGTCCACAGAGAGGATCCGGAGAAAGGTAAAGTTAACGAAGATGTCTTGTGGTGTAATACCGGGGACTTTAGCTTATGGAAGTTTTCCGAAGGCTATGTAGAAATTAGCAAACGATTTCATGTCGTCAACGATGATCCGATGTTCGAAGGAAATTTCCAAGACACTGACTGTTATTTTGTGTTATATACGTCAGCTAAGGAAACCATTACAAAGAAAAAAACTAAAAACCAACTAAGCAAATCAGTACAGGATCTTATTGGCACTAAAATGAGTACAGATCCTTTTCAATATGACTATAATGACGCTGATATAGACAAGTTAGTAAAAGAGAGAGTTATGGATCAAATCAATAAATTAGGGACCGTGTTTTTAGAATATATTTTGTCGGAGAAATATACTCCAAATATTTTAGTAAATAAACTTATAGCGAGATATCACGTGGCCATGACAAGAGAAGTTTTACGACAGAGTGAGATACAACCTAGGATCAATGAATATCGCGTGTGGCGGTTCCGCTCTGAGTTTTTCGATGGCGAGCTTGAATATTTGGTTGGTCTTAAGAATACATTTTTTAAAACTATGTCATCAGAAAGTATCAATAATGTTATAAGGAATCATTTACGACAAAAGTTGGAATCTCTTGAAATCAAGCTGCCGCTACCGTTTGGAAATTTAGACATGACATTTCGTGGAACCGAAGTTAAAGTACACAAGCGGATAAAAGTTGTGGCGGATAAAATCATACATTTACTAAAATCATCTAAAGGCACAAACATTATCGAAATCAACGATGACGATGTAGGACCAGGAAAAAATATAGAACAGGGCATGATTGACATCAACGGTGGTATTGGCGGCGCAGTTGGAAATCTACTTGTTTTAGATCCAGATTCAAATATGCTCATGTTTGATTTAGAAAATGAAGCTTTGCCATACAATGCTGCTTTACTATTAACAGAGTTAAAAAACGATAGATATAAGCCTTTTAACGAAGATTTGAAAAACATAAGATTTAAGTTTAATTGTGATGATTTTTCTAGATATTCGTTTAAAGATAACGCTTACGACAAAAAACAAGTTAGAGATTTCTTGAGCAAGTTTTGGTTTTATTGTAATCAGTCCAAGGAAGAAGAACTAAATGTTATTCTGAAGAGTGATATGAATAAAGTTTATTCTGAAAACAAAGTATACAGGCACGTGTCGGATATTATGGCATTGCATTCTCTAAATGACATACAGAAATGGTGGTTGCAGACAAAAACATCACCATATCTAAGTCGAGCGGGCGAGCTCTTCGAACGAGCAGAGCTAGCAGATATCTACAATCTTTTACAGACTATCATAAACTTTATGTACATTTCCAATACTCGCAGAATAGATTTTAAATTAAAACGAGTTCGAACAGAGAAGTCTGTAGAATTGCAGCAATTGTTTCAGAAAATTTCCGGTAAACTGCTGAACTTATTCGACCCACAATTTGAGGAATCGTTTCATTTTCAGTTGCCTGATTCAGATTCAAATTTTTATGACACATTCACACTAACTTTATGGATTGATCCGGATATTGATTGGGTGGCATTAACATTGATAACAGAATGTGCAGATAATTTCAAGCACCGTATAGTTGTAAAAGCTAGTCGGATAAGCGAGAGCGGACACGCGAAAGATGGTTTTATGATTTACGAACATGGTTACTTTAAGTCAAGTTGTATATGGACAAGAGATTGTTTAAAAGACGTAAGCTCGATGTTTTCTGAAAACAAAGTTATGTTTTGAACAAAGATTTCGCAAAACGGGCCATGTTGTGTCGATCTAGCGGAGGTATAATTTAGCACAAAACTCGCAACTACGCTTTCTGCCAATTACACAATATTACTCACAGATCACAATTAATCACCTATTTGTTGACACTTTAAAAAATGGCGTGGATGGTTGTATCCGGTCGAAGGCGACCGCCTTGGCGACACTCTCCGAGCAAAATAAAAATTTATATATAAAAAAAAATTTTCGTGGGTGCAGAGGGAGAGTTCGGAGATCGATCGGGCTCGGATAAACGCCGCTTCCAGACCCGAATCTGGTGCTTGGCTTCATGCCTTACCCTCACCTCACATGGGCACACTGTTAGATGACGACTCGCTCAGAGTGGCCGCGGCTCTTCGTCTTGGTTGCGACGTCTGCGAGCCCCACATCTTCATTTGCGGAGCGAGAGTTGAAGCGGACGGTCATCACGGCTTGACCTGCATTCGTAACGTCGGACGTAGACCTCGACATCATGTCATTAATAATTTGCTTCAGCGTGCCCTTGTTTCGGCCGAGGTCCCGAGCGTTCTGGAGCCCCCCCGTTTGTCTCGGTCAGACGGCAAGAGACCCGACGGTCTGACGCTGATTCCATGGCGGAAAGGGCGCTGCCTCGTGTGGGATGCAACTTGTGTTAGCACCTTTGCATCCTGCCACCTCCCCGTCACTCAGCAATCAGCGGGTGTGGGAGCAGAGGCCGCCGCCAGAGGCAAACGCCTTAAATACGCCTGCCTGGAATCGGCGTACGATTTCGTCCCTTTTGCTGTCGAGACGGCCGGTCCGTGTTGCTCTGAAGCTCGGGATTTCGTTCGCGACCTGGGACGGCGGCTTAGAGAAAGAGGCCGTGATCCTCGCTCTGGTTTTATCTGATCCAGCATATATCACTGGCGATCCAGCGCGGCAACGCAGCTAGCATAATGGGCACCTTCGGCCAGGGTACTATCAGGGGAGGGCTGTTCGATTAGGTTTATTATGACGTTTATGATGGATTGTTTGACACATTGTTTGCATATGTTTTTGACATTTTACATTTGATTTTGTAATTATTGATCTTTTAATGACTATGTAAACTTCTATTGTTCGTAAATATAAAAAATCAGTCATATCTTAAAAATCTCAAATTGTGATGTTACATTTAGGTATGGTAGGTACAATTAATAGATAGATATAAAGTCATGTTCACGCTATCACACAGGGTGTAGGACTGTAGGTAGGTACTTACAATTGACATAAAAAGTACGTAGTATTAGAACTAATTATTTAGTTCTTAATTTTTAAGTTTTTTAGAAGTAATACCTATTTGTGTTTTTATGTACCTACATGTGTGGCATAAATAACCATAACCATTGTTATAAAACACGTTTCAGTAGGTAATGTGGCTTTTGAATGTTATAAAACATGATGTTTTAACACGTTATTTAACATGTTATTGCTATTTAGGTAGCGCAATGTTATATTATAATATATTTCTGTAGTCAATAAACTAGAACGAATCCAGGATCTACGTTTTTTTATTATTATTTATAATTACAACAGTCGCCGCAGCAGCTAGCAAAACGTTCTTTCGTGTTAACATTATTATATTTTTTTAGCCTGACTTATTCTAGATACCTACCTTAAAATGTTTTGATATAGGTAATATATTATGTTATCTTGTTTTACATGCTTCTGTTATAGTATAATTGTACATGTTATTTAAGATTTTAACTCTGTATAGATGTAGCGTATTTTATGTAAGTCTGTAAAGCTATATATTTTATTGTAAATAAATAAATAAATTATGAACAGTACCGCAGAACGAGCAATGAAGATGTCATAATTATAACGTTGTTGTTATGGTGTGTACCGACAGTATTGTTATACCTTGCAACATTGAAAAACAGTGTTACAAAATGTGTACATGTCCATCCATCCATCAGCTACCGGACGTCCAATGCTGGACATAGGCCTCCCCTATGGATCTCCAATAAGACCAGTTAGAAGCAGCTTGCATCCAGCGTGATCCTGCGTTCTTGATAAAGTAATCTGTCTACCTCGTGGGTAGACATCGTACGCTGCGCTTGCCGGTAAGTACGTGGTCTCCACTCGAGAACTTTTTGACCACATCGGTCTTCTTTCATCCATTTCTTTCAAATAGCCAATCCGCTGGGCTATGGTCAGATTGGGTCTTCTACTAATCTCCTTATTTCTGACTCGATCTCACAAAGAGACTCCGAGCATAACCATCAACATGATTCGTTGGGTTGGGCTACTTGGAGCTTATGAATAAGGCTCATAGCAAGAGACGACGTTTCAGTGCCATAAGTCACATCATAATACCCACTTACGGCGTAGGTACGTGACCGGTTTTGGATTATGACGTAGGAATATTGCATTTCCAAAATAGTATTTCCTTCTTTATGATAGTCAAACCGGAAGTCGCATAAATACCATCTCTACATAGTCGACGTACCACCTGCTCGTACTAATAAGCGATTCGCTTCTTCCTTCATAATGCGGACCGCCAGGGATTGAAATGCCCTGCCGCCGTCATTGTTTCATAGCTCACAATGAAATACAAAAAAGGTGGATGCAAAGAAATATAACTTGCTACTTGACTCGATCTAATGACTATTTTCAATTTGCAAAGCAATCTTGTCTTGATAATGTTTTTCTTATAATTTGCAATGCATTGAATACTTCCAAAATTAGTTTAGATGTGGAATTCAATCAGCAGTTTTACAAACGTGAAATCACCATCGGAACACCATAAAGCTTGAGAAAATAAATTGCTTCCATACATCCATCCATCAGCCATAAGAAGTCCACTGCTGGACATAGGCCTCCCCTATGGATCTCTAATGAGACCTGTTGGAAGCGACTTGCATCCAGCGTGATCCTGCGGTCTTAATGAGGTCATCCGTCCACCTTGTGGGTGGACGTCCTACGCTGCGCTTGCCGGTACGATATACGTATACTGTAAATACATAATATGTAGGTACATGTAGGTATCACAGTTTGTAGAAGGTTGTAGGGTAGGGAGGGGGAATGGCGCTCACTGGGTAATGGCGCTCACCTCTATACCTCTGTCAAAAAGCGACGTAGCAACACGCCATGCGGCGTCAAGCGCGCGGGCAATGCCGCTTAAACATGTTTTTTTTATAATGTTTTCTTACTACTAGTAAGTCAACGATATTTGCCTATGTTGATAAATCGTTGATTACTCGATAATTAAAGACTTTTATACTTTTCTTAATTTTGCGTTAGGTATATTAAATAATTTAAAAAATACACCATGTTTGCCTTGAGTGAACGCCATTCCCCCTCCCTACCCTACATGTCTGTGAGCTCTGCTCGTTCGAAGAGACTTTTTTTTGCTCTTTTTTAGACTTTTGCTTGACTTAGGTAAGGAGATTCATTCGTTACTGGCAGGGTCCCCTCCATGGGACTGAGGCGGAGCTCTATGCTGCCATGTACAGATGGCGCAGGGAGCTCCGACTCCGAAGAGAAGATCCCCCATCAAGGCAAATTGAGCTGTGGAAATTACACGCTCGTAGAGCTTTGGTAGCGGAATGAAAGGAGCGCCTGGCCCAACCCATGGCCGGAATTTGGACAGTGAAGGCTGTGCAACCGGTACTCGAGAACTGGTTGTATAGGGCCTACCCGTGTGTACCTATGCCGTGTAGCTGGAAGAGAACCAACGACCGCGTGCCACCACTGCAGCTGCGATGAGGACACGGCGCAGCATACACTGGAGGAGTTTCCTGCATGGGCCAGCGAGCGCCGTGACTTCATCGCTACAATAGGGGGTGACCTCCGCTCCCAGCTTTGATTGATATAATGCTGGAAAGTGAGACGTCATGGGAGGTGGCAGTTTCCTTCTGTGAGCATGTTATACTCCAGAAGGAAATAGCGGAACGCGAACGGGTGATTACAAATCTCCCGATGCGCTCATGCGAGGGAGGCTTCCCACCCTCCATTAACCCCTATAACAGGGGCCTTGAGCGACGGACTCGGGGGAGGCCGCCGCTTGACAAGTGCAGCCCTCGAGATGACGCGCGCGGTGTTTCCGCGTGCCTCTTGAAGAAAATAAATAGTTGGATTAAAACCACGAGACGAGTCCAAGACGGACACCGCAACACTGGGACTGCGAACGAATGCGCAAGCATATGTACCCTACTGTTGGCGAGTAGTAGGAAACACCCCAGGGTTTTTAGCGGGTATACCGTCTAGGCGGGGACTCCCATATAACCACCTTGCCTCCCCCGGAGCAGGGTGGTATCCGTAAGGGATTTTCCCCAGGCAAAATAAAGGAGATTCATTCGTTTGTAACCACGACTTCTGTACTTAATCAAGTGAAAGCAGTGAAATAAGGTCTATAGTATTTCGGTTCTTTTCATTTAGATTCTGAATTTTATTGACAAAATATCTGCTTTTCATCTCATCCTTTAGAATTGTTTATTTTATGCTACGTGGTGTTTATGGTACGGTGCGGTGCGGTATGGAACGTAATTATTATCACTACATGGTATAAAACAAAGTCGCTTCCCGCTGTCTGTCCCCATGTATGCTTATTTCTTTAAAACTACGCAACGGATTTTGATGCGTTTTTTTACAAAGTGATTCAAGAGGAAGGTTTAAATGTATAATACACCTGTGCGAGGCCGGGGCGGGTCGCTAGTTAATATTATAAATCCGAAAGTGTGTTTGTTTGTTACTTTTTCACGAACCAACAGAGACAGATCGGCTTGATTTTTTGTTTGGGCATAGTTTGAACAACAGAAAGTGACATAGGCTACTTTTTGTACCGAAAAAATGGTTGTCTGTAAAGTCGGTTTACTGACGATAGTTGAACGTGACAACGTCTTAAGAAAATACTAATGAAATGGTAGCATCATCATCATCAATCATAAGATTAAAATTTAAATTTTGATTTTATTATTTTAATGATATAATAAAAAAAATTCTATTAGTTACTTAATTATTTTTGCAAATTTAATTGTAATTTGTAATAAAAAAGTAATAATTTTAAATAATTAATTATAAGAATAAACAATGATTAAATTATTGTTTATAATCTTACATTTAAAATTTTAAATTTGGAAACATTAAAATTTTCGTAAATCTAGTTTTTAAAAAGCCCGCCTATGTGTTTGATATAGGAGAAAATGTTCCCTTTGACGGATGGCTGGTCCAACCTGTCATTTCAGACACGTTGTTGTGATAGGTATGTGGAAGAATAAGCCGTGATTGTAATCATATTCCTTCAAGCACCGAGGTAAGTAAACTAAAAAAATAAAATTAGGGAAAGTAAGGAGTTTATGTTTAATCGAAAACGAATTTCAATTGTTCTTTCGTAAGACAAGGCGGTATGGCCTTAAAGGCTTTAGCCTGCCCAAAATGGGCGAATAAAAAAAAAAAAAAAAACAATTGTTCTTTTTCCCGGCAAGAAAACATGAATCGAGTTCTATTTCGGAAATCCAAAATGTCATAATCCAATAATTGTCACTGTCAATGTATGAATGTAAGACATTTTGTGTGACCATATATGAAACAAAATGTCCTATTTTAGTTGAATTTTAGGCAATCTAATGAGATTAAATCTTATCGACTAAAATATCTAACGATAACCAGAAATATACAAAGTACTACACACTAACTAAATTATTACTATTTGTAGGTGCGATGAGCTAGCGTCCGCGGGCACAGGTGCAGCTGTGCTGTGATCAAGTCGATCCATGAATCACAGATCTTGATATAATTCTGACGTGAAAACGTCTCAAAAGTCGATGAACACCGGCTGCACGCAGGCATAGTGTCAAGTTCTGCTCGAGTCGAGGAAGCAAGCAAAAGTGCGGAACAAGCAATAGACAGGCACGATGGGCCTAAGCGTTCGGCTTTTCAGTTAATCACAACAACGTTTGCAAAATAATAATTATAAATAGCTCTGTGTCGTATAACGTTCGTTAACACGTAAAATTAACGTCCGTAAACCGACTTCACAGACAACCAATTTTTTGTTTATTCTTCTTTTATTTAATTGGGCTTTGTGATTGCTGGAACTCTGGTGCGTTCGTTTTGGGCTCGATGGCATTTTTAGCATTTGCAAAATATATTAGCGTTGATGTAAACCGTTCGGTTGGGGAATTTCACCCATTTCGCCAATAATGCTACTTTTGCTCACTACCCAAAACGAACGCTAAAACGTCAAACTCAAACGATCTCAAAGAACCCACCTCCGCAGGTGGGTCGAAAGTGGCAGTTCACGATGGCATTTTAACTGTTTTTGAGCTATCCGAACGGTGAACGAAAACAGTTAAAATGCCACTTTTGCTCACACATTCTCAAAACGAACGCTGAATGTGATCGTTGTTGGCGTTTTTAACAGTAACTGTTAATTTTGCCATCAGTAGGCTATCCGAACGCACCTTACGTCGTCGCAGCCGCTTACGCAGCTATCTGCGTTATGCTATGCGAAGGTTTTTATTCAAAATTCATTATGATTTAGCTCTTAATTTTTCCGATGATGGTAGCACGGATCTACCTGAAGTGTCGCCATATATACAGATTTTTCCATATTTATACCAGTTTTAAACATTCGATGCAGATGAAATACTGATACGGATTATTATACCGATTTATGGTACGGCCACAGAACAGAAGAACTAGGTTTCTTTTTCTCTTCTGTCATTTATTTTAAACCTTGACATAATGGGATATAAGTTGGATAGGCATGATTCGGCCTATAACTTACGTCCCTTTGAGCAAGTCATTAATAAATAATAATACCTAGATATTATTATTAGTAGGCGGATGGGAAGTTAGAGCTATAGGCTACGCAAGACTCAATCAACTCTCAGCTCTATTATAATATGAGCTTCAGTCAGGATTGGATATAGCGCCGCTTGTAGCTAACTTTACATCCGCCGACTTGTATGATTCGGCCTATAACACAGTCACGACACCGTGACGACACCCACGACACGCACGTAAGTCGAATCCAAAAAATATCATTCTATCCCTTTCGGTTGTACAGAAGACTATGGAGAAGTAACTATGGTTTAGGAGTATTATTATATTATCTTCTTTGGTTTAGGCTCAATTACCCTTCGTGGGTAGGCCCGACGTCCTGCAGTGGACTATAAAAAAGGCTAGTACAGTAGAGCCAAGCACAAAGAAACACATAATTATAGTAGATCTGTGGGGTCAAGTTATTTGCCCCAATAAAATAATACGTACAAAAATACGGACTGCAAGTCCAAGTTTTAACCCGATGGCAACACTGCTATCTGAATAAAGGAAAGACGCTCGACGTTTGCCTTTTTCGGTCGGATTTCAAATAAAATAAAATAAATATCCACCATATTTTGTTTAGCGTCGCCTCGGTCACGGAAAGGAAAAAACAATTTTTCGACCGGCGAGCGAGTGAAAACAGGCATTGTGGCTAAAATAACTCCGTATCCGAGTATGACCCACTCGGGGCGAAGTAAATTTGAGGTAAGAAATCGATCGCAGTTACTTTGTTTGTGTTTTCATTTTGATAGGAACAGCTGACATGGGTGATATCGGGCCCTTTTCTTTGTTCTTCTATTTGTGAGTCTTACCACTTAAGTTTCTGTAGATAAATTACACAGATGCGAAGTTACACGATAATACGAACACCCATCGCCTCGCGTAAACAAAGTTCTATTTTTAAATCGTAATGTAAAACTTTTTAAATAATCGGCACGGCACGGACTGTGTATTACGCATTTTTGTAATTTATGTTATGTATTTGCGATATTTGAATGCGGTAGTAGCTTGCCGGATGCAAGTCGTCTTTGTTCATTGGTGTAAATGACCTCTGGCGCTCGCCGCGCTCTGTACCGTTATGAGTGTTTCATTAATTTACTAAGCCTAAATAATGCGGAGTAATCTCGTTTCTTTGCCAAAACGACATGTGCAATATTGGGCAGGTCATGAATTGTTTCCGTGTCATACTTTTTTTAAAATATTTAATTTCCAAAAATATTGAGTATTAACTTTGCTATATTTTGCTATGCAATATCTTGGCATATTATGAACAAATTATAACTATACAATTTTACAAACATGTTTGTTTTGTTCATAAACTATGATATCTACAAATACAAAAATATATAAAACGGCATTTTCCAATCTGAGTTCTGTCACAGGAAATAGTAACTAATATGCCCAAACTACCCAAACGAACTAACCAGTAAGTTATTACTACTACCACATCATCTCTGTGATAAATTCTTCTTTGTTTTTTTGCTTAGTTTTTATCAGCTTGTCTGGACTAGCCCAATAATTTTTATATCCATGTGATGACACCTGCCGGCTCCACCGGAAGCCTAGCGCTGGTTGGTTGATAACCAGCATATACTGAGGTGGAGCCGGTTTGTGATAGAAATATATTTTAATTACTTAAGTATAGTTTTAATATCTACTACCTATTACTTGCCTTGATACTCCACTACAAAGTCATATTTTCTATATATATCTAACTTTTTAAATTATTCTGTACTACCTACCTGCATGTCCTGGCTATCATATACAGGGTTATTTCTAAAACACCAGCATCCTCTTAGGGGCTTATTCTGTACATCAAAAATAAACCTGTTCTATGACTTTTGTTAAAACTAAAAAAAGAAACAGCTGTTCCATACATTTTGTCGAGGGTGATCGACATTTTTCTATTGAACAACAACTTTTTTTTTGAGAATTAATAAAAGTCATAGAACAAAAGTAGTTAGTTTTGATGTACAGAATAAGCCCCTAAGAGGATGCTGGTGTTTTAGAAATAACCCTGTAAAATTTTACCTATGTACCTACAATATGGACCGAATTGTAACTAATGTTATCAATAAATTGATTATGATTATCTCCATACTTTTTAGCGTTCCATACCCAAAGTGCAAAAACGGGACCCTGTTGCTAAGATTCCGCTGTCTGTCTGTCACCAGGCTGTATCTCATGAACAATGATGGCTAGCATGTTAAAATTTTCACAGATGATGTATTTCTGTTGCTGCTATAACAACAAATACTAAAAACAGAAAAAAAAATATTTAAGGGGGCTCCCATACAACAAACCTAATTTTTTGCTGTCTTTCGATCAATAATATTAACGTCAACAGGAAGATTGAAATATTCACAGAATATTAAGTTTTACATTCCATTTAAAAATAAAAGGGGGGCTTCCTCATGGTACGGAACCCCTCGTGCGCGAGTCCGACTCGCACTTAGCTGATTATTTGTATCTCTATGTTTCAGATCACTAGGTTTTCTAGTGAGGACGAGAACCACATCAACCGGAAGCTACCAAAGGAGCTTCTACTCCGAATCCTGTCATATCTTGATGTTGTCTCACTCTGTAGATGTGCACAGGTAAATATCTAATTGTATTTTTACTAATAAATGAACTGTACTCAGGGAACACCTTTGTAAAATAAATTAAAAATTTAAAAAACCCCCGACACATTGACAACCATTTTGGGCACATTTGTAGAATTTTGATTCTTCCATCCCCACTTTAACCCACCATAACTCTTAAACGGCTCAATCGATTTTTATAAAACATAGCTAAGAACACTCTCGATTAAGTCTCCTTTCATCCAAAAAAAAATAAACTGAAATCGGTTCAGTGGTTCGGGCGCTATGATGCCACAGACAAACAGACAGACACACAAACAGACACGTCAAACTTATAACACCCTTCTTTTGCGTCGGGGGTTAAGAAAACGAAATACGCGTTTTTCTGTCAATAAACGCTTTTAAATAAATAAATGTTTACTCACCAAACTATACAATTATACATACAATACAGTTATAATTGGTGTTAGCACCAGACTAAGAATAATTGTGTTAGAATTAAAACAAATCCTAATAACTATGTAGATAAACTTGCATGGAATACTGCTCTCACCTTTGGGATGGCTCTGCCAAATACCAGCTGGAGGCTCTAGAGTCGATTGAGAGGCGAGCCAGGAGGCTGATAGACAACAAAACCTTGACTAAGTCGCAGCTGCAAAGTCTCGAGCATCGACGTAAGGTAGCGTATCTATCAGCCTTCTATCAGATACACTTCAGAGAGTGCGCCCAGGAGTTGCACAATCTGGTCCCATCTGCCCCTTTCTTCTATCGTACGGCTAGACAGACGCGACCAAGGCGCCACCCTATTATGGTGGACATTCCGCGCGTTAGAACCAAGCATTTCGAGTCCACATTCCTCATATTATGAAAAGCCAGAATGTGGAATGCTTTGCCTGAGCCTGTCATTCCGCTAAAGAACATGTGGGTGTCTTTAAATCCCAAGTGCTACACCCTAGCTAGACCGCATATCTGCTTAACATCAGGCAGTATATAATCAAATAGAAACCTATACGAAAAAAAAACAATGGGTTGCACTCGGGAAGTGCCGGTAGAAGTGAAAACTTGAACATCAAAGTTGTGCATTTTTAAATATTTTGGAATGGTTAGAGAATATTTTTGCACGAATTGCTTTATTTGTCAGTATAAAAATACAGTCTAACCTGGATAAGAGAGAGTTGAAGTGACCGCCATCTCATTCTCGCTTATAGAGGTTTTTCACTTATCCAGGTTTCACACTTATCCAGTTTCAGAAGTGGCTTCTCTAATAGAGGTTAAAAAATGCGTCTAATTTTTATGTAGGTATCTACATGCATGAAGAATGATAAATATGTTTTTAAAATAGTATATTCGGGTTGTGTTGATTAGAATTTAATATAGAGATAGGTAGTTTGTTTTATTCATTCTAAAAGGCACTTCTCATTGGGAAATCAAAAAGTCGACTCTTTTGAATATTTCCATGTTCTTTAGAGCACTGAGACCGTATAGGGTCTTTTGATATTATTTTATAAAAGTTTGTTCTGATAAATCAAATTCTTTGCGTATTTTATTTCGAGATTTTCCACTTTTGAACGCATTCAATACCTATCTTAAGCTTATCACTGAACGATTTATATATTTATTTCTAAAGATTTATTTATTAACACCGAACCTTTCTCCTCAATTGATACTTATAAACTGTAGTACGTTTGACCAATAAGATAGTGTGATACAAACATATTGTTAGGTAGATGAAAGAAAACCACAAAATAATTTTGAAGAGAACACGATCCGAAATCACCGGTAGTTAGTTCCACGAAATTTAAGAATAAGTCATAAAGTGCTGATGTTTCATTAGCCTCAACTGTCGCTTATAGAGGTTCAGACAAGTAGTACTCTCAGTTATAAAGGTCCATGAGGGAAAAACTACTCTCTCTTATAGAGGTTTTGGTCTCTCACTTATAGAGGTATTTGAGGGGTAAAATGACGGGACCTGGCAATTACTCTCACTTATAGAGGTTTCTCACTTATCCAGTTTTCAGTTAGCCAGGTTCGACTGTACAATCAATTGTATGGTAAAATACAATATCACACTCGCGCAAGCGCCCTGCGACGCTTAAACGAAACAGCAGGAGCAGGCATACATTCTCGCTGCGCAGTAGAAAAAGAGGGGGATATTACTTCCTCTCCTACCCTGCGCCGGCGGTCTACTCTCCCTCCGTCTTACAAATTTTCGATCAGGTCACGTCCTGAGTTTAACATTTTTTACCCATCCCTAAAAGTGCACAATGCCGGTAACTTTTCACTTCAAAAATTATCAAGTAAAACTATCGAAAGTATACCGGTCGAAACTGTAGTAGACTTTGCTGACTGCCTTAAAAACATTGCGTATTCTTAAGACGTGTGTTAAGAGCCCGGGTGGTCTGTAATTTTCCATACAAACGTATTACGCTGTTTTCTTCCTGGAAAATACTTATAGAGCTTCAATTTTTTGTCATAAAATTAAATTTAGCTGTTTAGACTACTCTGTCTTTTTTATTTCTTGATAAGTTAATTATCAGGCAAAATATGACCCTTCAAAATCACAAAAAAAAATCACCATTATTACCGACGTCTTTAGAGACCTACCAGAAGAGACTAAATAATATCTAACAAAATATAAAATGATAGAATCATGAACACATATATTTTTAAAATTTTGACATAAAAAAATACTTGATAGATCTAGTTTTTGAAGAAGAAAACAGCGTAATACGAAACGTTGTCTCGCCACGTTTTTTGTAGGTATAAATCGCTCTGAGCTGCAATTGTCCCTATCGCACGATGCGGGGGTAGGGTCGAGGTGAGGGAGGTTCAAACCTATACGTACACAAGCACTAGGGATGTAGTAATAGTCGATATTTTTGTCGATGCTCTAGTGATGTCCATCGATATCGATGTTTATTAAAAATATTAGTTATTTTTTCAAATCCTGTGATTTGACCGTTGTATGTTTGTTACTTTTGAAGAAAAGATTTTATGTTTGGAATATAGGCGTTTAGTTGCTGCGACATATTGCAGCGATTATACAGAATATCGTGCTGTATCCGCAGACATCTAAATGAGTTAGGCGCAGAATAACCAATTCTCATAATGCCCAAGTAATGCTCAATTCTACGAAAGCATAATTCTATGAATGCCCAATTCTCAAAGTGGCAACATAATTTTTATTAGGAATTTTCTAAAAAAAATACAATTTAAATACATGTAAGGGCTTACCGGTACCTAAAACAACCTCCGTTTGCGAGTTAAGGACATTATAACTTTTACTATGGGACCGACCAGAGCCGAATCCGCGAGAAATATCAACTATACCATGAAAAAAGTCCGTTGATGATGGACAAAGTGCATGGAACAGCTGGTTTTTTATCGCCAATGCGGAGTTAATTGTTCTTTTCAAACCTATAACCTTTGCCCTAAAGAGGTTGTGCTTTCATTACCGGTGTTTTTTTTAAATGAAAATGTGTTTTTAGGGTTCCGTACCCAAAGGGAAAAACGGGACTCTATTACTAAGACTTTGATGTCCGTCTGTCCGTCTCTCTGTCACCGGGCTGAATCTCATGAACCATGATAGCTAGGCAGCTGAAATTTTCACAGATGATATGTTTCGGTTGCCGCTATAACAACAAATACTAAAAACAAAATAAAATAAATATTTAAGGGGGGCTCCCATACAACAAACCTGAACTTTTAGACGTTTTTCGCTCTATATTAATAACGGTACCAGGTTGCTTGAAATTTTCACAGAACATTTAGTTTTATATTCCCTTCAATAATAAATAATAAAATTAAAAAAAAAAAATATTTAAATATTTAAGGGGGGGCTCCCATACAGTACGGAACACTCCGTGCGCGAGTCTGACTCGTACTTGGCCGATTTTTTCCATTTGAAATTATTTTGCCATTTTGAGAATTGAGCATTCTTAGAAGTGAACATTGTGAGAATTGGGCATTTATTGAATTGGGCATTCGTAAAATTGAACTTTCTTAAAACTATGTGCCATTATTAGAATTCTGCGCCTAAAGCGAAATAATAGTTCTAATCAGGAAAATCACGTGCTCTCTAAAATCGTGTAATAACTGTAACGTATAAATATAATTATCCTTAGTCCACTTACCTAAGTGAAAAACGTTCTATTAAATTATTAAATTATCAAAGACACAACATCAAATAATTAAAAAACACATTATCAGTCACATTACAAATACAACAAAATAAATAAATCTGTATCTAATAAAATAAATAAGTTCTATGCTGTGCTTGCCAGTATAGGTAGCGCCACACAAGTCGGCGGATGAGATAAGACGCAGATGACACTTCGCCGTAATTTGCTAATTATTGCGCATGTGCGCACAATGCCGACGGCGCGCGACGTAGTGGTAAGCACGGGCGTGCGCGCGGGAGGCATGAGGTGGGCGGGCGGTTGTGCCCGTGCGGCGTCTTGTCTCTCTGGCCCCTGCGCATACCTATATTTTGCCTATTGCGCAGCGTTCTGCGCCTAACTTTCCATCCGCCGACTTGTGTGGCGCGGATTATACGTGAGATTCATTCGAGAAAACAGCCCCATTGGCTATCCGTTTATTGAACTATGTGCCTTGCCCTTTGTCATTTTAACTTGCATATCCGCTGAGTTTTGCTGAAAAGTGTGTAGTAATTTGTGGATGTTCTATCCTGTATTTATATGGTGTGTGCTACGCACTGCTGCTTTAATTTGCTAATAGTTTCAACTTTTTTAAACTTATTCAAAGTAGAACCTAAGTATGACAAGCAGTTCTCCAAACAGTAAGCATTGCATCTGTTTAATTGAATTCTTAATTATTTTTTATACTACGGGACTAATCGCGCAATGAAAATACGGGAATAGTTACAATATAAAAGGCAAGAAGTTTTATATGTCCAGATGGGTGTTATTTAGATACTATCTATATAAGTATGTATTTAAAATATGTATATGTAGTATATCAGTCTCTGGCAGCCATATCACAAGCTATGCTTAGTTTGGGGTCAGAGACCGTGTGTAAGATGTCCCTAATATTTATTTATTTATTTATTTATAGATAAACAGGGTTATCCAGAACTGGTGTACTAAGCCGAAAGGAGGTGATTCGGACTATTATTGTGAACAACTTTTAATATATGTGGCCAAACTGAAATTCGAGAAAAAAAACAATCGTGTAATACCTTTTGTCGAGTCCAAGTTGCAGTTTTGTATGGAACAGCTGATTTTTAGTTCATGAAATCCGCAGCTGGACCCATATTCATATATTCATATTATTTTATTGGTATCAAAATACAAGATACAAGTCAGTCCAAACCAATTACAATTGTAGTTATAATTATAATATCCTTAAAATTTCAGCTTAGCTAAAGCAAAGCATAATTATCTTAAAATTACAATAACTTAAAATAGCTGTAGTTAAATTAATTAAATTGTATATTTAAATAAATGATTAAATATTAAATCGTAAAAACATAATGATAATCATTTAGTATAAATCTGAACAATGCTACAATATCAAAACTTAAAATGACAAAAATTGCATAGTTAAAAAATTAACAAATATGAATTTGTAACAAAATATAGCAAACATAGTAAACTTTGTTCATAATAACGAACGTGTAGGTAGGTACACCTCTGAAACTTCCTTCACTTTGTAAAACTTCACTTGTAAAGAGGTATCGTGTATCCACCAGTAGACGTCACGTGACAGAAATGATGATGATGAATTGAGAAAACTTTCATTTTGACTGACCTACAAAAAGAAAGGGATTTGCAATTTGTGTATGTTCTGATTACTTCACATATTCGATTTTTCTGAGCCAATTCTCAAGTTTATTTTACAAGTTTTTGTTTAACTTGCAATGTATGTATGTAAACAATATATTTTTTTGGGTCAAACTATGCAACGCAATTTCGAAGCAGATATTGAAGCTATCTGTTATTTATTACGTACCTAAATCTCTTGAAAGATTTTATACCCCAAAAATTGTGTAATATTCAAAATTTATAGGTTGAATTCATTTTAAAGTTTAGATTCTTCTTTTTGGACTATTTAATTTAAATAAAAGCTATTTAAACTTTGTTTATTGTCTGTTGAAGAATTATGTGCGTGTTTTCCTTTAAAAAAGTTATTTGGGATATCTTAAGTTAGGTATTTGGCAGAATTTTCAGTATGTATATTGCAGCGCCTACAGAAATCGATTAGTTAAATAGCTATTTTTGTTCGCAGCTTTTGGCTTGAGGTCAATTGTGTAAAGTTGGCTATAAATAAAGGTTTTTTCAAAAAAAAAATTTCGAAAGAAAGTTAAAATCAATATACTTCGCCTCTATGTGTAAAAAATAATGTAGCTTTCTAATTCGATAAAAAATATTCAGTATAAATGTTTTCGTTTGCCATGCGCTATCCCAAAAAACCGGAGCTTATGTACCTACCATATTTTGCTACAATTCAAAAGAATAAATCAGCCGGCAGCCTGAGCTAGGAGCGCGGGCGGGCGCGGGAAGGGCGCGGGTGGAGATGGTGCGCCGCAGCACACACACAAATACAATTGCATCACACCACACATAGAAGCTCCCTGTCTTGGGGGCATCGCGACAGCAATAGTTTAGTTCAAATACCTACTTCTCAAATTCCTTGGCGCTCAGCTACTCTCTTAATATCAAAATAAAATGTTTACAGGTGTCGAAACTATGGAACATTCTGGCTCTGGACGGGTCAAACTGGCAGAGGATCGACCTGTTCGATTTCCAAAGAGATGTGGAGGTAATTATGTTTTCAACTAAAACGTATAAATAACTGTAGCGTTCATAGCATATTTTGACTAGGTGTTTATCAGCGATCACCGAAGCACAGCCCGGACACTCCGCGATTTTTCATACTAAATCTGCTGTCTTACGCACACTACACAGTACTTACTCACAGACAACACACATACGCACGGTCGCTACACGTGCATTTGTGTGCGGAACGTCTATGGCTGTCAGCGATCACCACAACGTGACGTCATGCCGCGTGAGTGAGACAGTTGCGTACTCAATTTGCAAAAATGAACATAAATCTAGTGCTTAAAAAAGTAAGTACTTGTAACAATTACCTAATTTGAAATAATTTTAACAAAAAGTTACCGATCTACTTCATTTGAAAGAAAATATCAAGGGGAAGTTACCAAATAATGTAAAATAAGTTCCTATTATTTATCCTTAGGGAAACATTAAAAGGTGATGTTCTCAAACCTGGCCCATACCTGGCTCGCTTTTATCTAATAGACAAAAATATGACAAATCACGAAAAAATACTGAAAAATATCCAAACGCTTTAGAAAAAAAGCAAAACATTTATCATTATCGCAGGCCTAGCAACCCATGATTTGAATTTTCCGCCATCTTGTGTACCTAGAGAATGAAAAAGTTAATTTCAGCGTTGCCGCTTTGTGGGAAATCACCCGAATCACGGGGAATTTTAACTCGATTGGTAATTGAATTTAATCGCAGGGATTTTTAATATTATTTTATCGATCATGGGGCATTATTATTTAAAAACGATAAAGGGTCTTCATGCTAAATATGAGTGTCGTAGTATGATTTGATAAATAGTTTTGTCGCGAATATCTAAGTAATTTAGCGAAAACGCATGATTGTTGATTAGATGATCTACGATATTTTTCAATCTTAGTGATTTCAAAAACACAATGTAGGTATCAAATCATCCTACTACATTATATTACTATTTGTTATTGGAGAATTTCGCCTCATTTTTCTGGGAACTAAGAAAATAGAAACTGGTAATACTGTTTACGGTTTGCTATTGTTTTATCTCATTCGGCTTTAAATGTACGAATGCATTGTGATATCTTTGCGTTTGCGACAATTCGATTCTTATTATTTAAGACATGGTTACGAAAATGGACTTCGATGTATTACAAACCTGACAGATCTGGCGATGACTTTTTTGGACAACCGTGACATTTGTCACGTGTGACAATCTGCAGATTTTGAATCTTGATGCCGATTGACTCCTTTCTTACATCCATGATCCACAACATGGTGGATGACTTTAATGGCGGTTAATATGGCAATAACGCAAAGCAAAAAAAAATTGTTTGCTTTTTAATTGACTGTTCGATTAAGAAACATTATGCCTCATCGAATTAAGTTGATTTTTCTCCCTATTATAGTTTATAGCCCGTCATTGAGCCAAAGTCCCATACAAAAAAGAACATGTCCTTTCTTGTTTTGTTACGTATCATTTGAAATTCAACTATACACAGTACAAGACTTGATTATTGTCACAGTCTAGGTATTATTTATTAGAAAATCGACCGGCCAGTGCAGCCCGCGCGCAAAGTACACGTTGGTACTTGAAACGCGGGGTGGAAGTGAGGAAGACTCAAACGGGTGGGGGGTAACGAGTGACCATTCTATACGTAGTATTATTATCTTCTTTGACCGAAACTAAGCAACGTTCGGCACGGTCAGTCATCGGATGGGTGACCGAAAACCGAAATCGGTCCAGCCGTTCACGCGTGATGCCGTGACCAAGGTAAATCGGGATTCATTTTTATACAGGGGCATAGATATTAAACGCAAAACCTTTTAAGGGCGGGTCTAGTACATCTAGACAAGCAACTTTTGTACTACAACTTTTGAAAATCAATTAGCATCCTTTTAGGGGCTTATTCTTTACATCAAAACTAACAACTTTTGTTCTACGACTTTTGTCAAAACTCAAAAAAAAACGGTTCATGAGATACAGTCTGGAGACAGAAGGACAGCGGAGTCTTAGAAATAGGGTCCCGTTTTTACCCTTTGGGTACGGAACCATAAAAATCAGCTGTTCCATACATTTTGTTGCGGGAGAACGATATTTTTCTATGGAACAACAATTATCTTTTTTGTTTTGATCTGCGAACAAAAGTTGTTAGTTTTGATGTTAAGAATAAGCCCCTAATTAATGCTAATTGATTAGGAATAACCATGTATATGGAAATAGATAAATAGCCCAGCAGCCCCCAGTCTCCTATGATCTTAAAATGATTAATAACAGGATGAATCTTCGTGAGCAGGTTAAGTTAGACGAGACGCCTAGATTAGTCATATAAAAAAATCTCTATCAAGGTAGCTAAAGTACTGCACAGGTATAAACAACTTCTAAGCTAAGTAAGGACTGGAAAAACATACCACTAAATTTGTAGGACTATGTAGCCATTTGATTGTCCAAACATTAACTAAGCTGCACACAAAAATGAGCTTGTTATTAATAATTTTGATGATTCAAAATTACTCGTGATGACTCGTTATTTGGAAACATTCGGAGTGGAGGACTCCTATCATAGCATCCATTTTATAGGACAATTGTTTTCCGGGTTTATCGTCCATTGACCTCGATATCAAAATAAAAAAACTTACTTTTTTTGTAACAATATCGACACCCCACCAAATCGACATGTTTAATACCTGCGCAGGCGCTTTGGCTACCATGATCCAGATTTTTTTAAAAGATTAAATTTGGGCATCTCGTCGAACTTAACCTGCCCACGAAGATTCAGCCTGTTATTAATCACTTTAAGATCACAGTAGAGAGCTGCTGGACTAATATATTAATGTTTTGTTACAGGGTCCAGTAATAGAAAACATATCACACCGATGTGGCGGTTTCCTGCGGCAGCTGTCTCTGAGGGGCTGCGAGAGCATCGGAGATGGCTCTATGAAGACCTTGGCTCAGGTAGCATTCATCATCACCATATTATAAATAAATAAATAAATAAATAAATAAATATTGGGGGACATCTTACACACGGTCTCTGACCCCAAACTAAGCAAAGCTTGTGATATGGCTGCCAGAGACTGATATACTACATATACATATTTTAAATACATACTTAAATAGATAATAACTAAATAACACCCAGACACAGAGCAAACACCTATGTTCATCACATAAATGCTTGCCCTGGGTGGGGATCGAACCCACGCCTCTGTGATCCAGAAGTCAGGTTCACTAACCACTGAGCCACCGAGGCCGTCAACCAGTCAAAGTAACTAGCGACCCGCTTCGGCTTCGCACAGATGTATTATACATATAAACCTTCCTCTTTAATCACTCTATCTATTAAAAGAAACCGCATCAAAATCCGTTGCGTAGTTTTAAAGATATAAAGTTACATAGGGACAGACAGACAGGGAAGCGACTTTGTTTTATACTATGTAGTCATATCCATAGTAGCTGATTAGCAAGTTAAAATAGCAATGGGCAGGGCATATAGTTCCAGGAACAAACGTCCGGTGGAGCCGTAAAGTTCTGATTAAAAATATGTATCTTTTAGTTTATGAATAATTTTCATCTAGTCCAGTTGTTCTTTAATCGAGCGTAAGTGAAAATCTCTGTTTTAACACGGTGATTTTGCTTTCGTCTGTCCAGATGTTTGTTTTCCTCTACAGGTTGCAGTTTTCAACGAATCTCGACGAAACTTCGTACACAGTTTCTTTATATTAATAAAAAGACACGTCCACAAAATGTATGGAGGCTGGTATATTAATAATCAAAAAATCTAACCACAGCATGCGTTACATCTCGAAAAAGTACATCTTTTTCTGAATCTTTTCCATCCATCCATCAGCCATAAGAATTCCACTGCTGGACATAGGCCTCCTCTATAGATCTCCAATAAGACCGGTTGGTAGCGGCTTGCATCCAGCGTGATCCTGCGGTCTTAATGAGGTCATCCGTCCACCTTGTGGGTGGACGTCCTACGCTGCGCTTGCCGGTACGTGGTCTCCACTCGAAAACTTTTCGACCCCATCGGTCATCAGTCCTCTGCACCAACTTTTAATGAATTATGTGGCAGTTTAGCAAAATATGACATAAATATGGATGAATCAGGTAATAAAAGAACGATAGAAGCACAGTGTTTCCATTTTCCATACAAATTATTTTTTAAATTAAAAAAAAAAATGGGGGGATGAAAAAATATGAATCAAATATTTTTGAAAAGCCCATAAAGCAAGCTTTCAAACGATGCGTATATCATCTTGGTTAGATTTCTCTCTGAATAATATACCATGTGTGGACGTCTCTTTTGTTTGTCGTCGGCGATTTTTGATAGGAGGAAATTTCCCTCAAAAATGGGGGAATTTTGGTTGTCGCTCTATTTATGAGCCTATTTCGATAATATGTGGCAAGATTGTGTAGTATATCTAATTACTAATAAGACTTGCGAGTATAAACCAAATCGGTCAAGATGAGTCGTGATATTATAGGCTGTTCGGAGAAATACTAGTCTTAAAGTATACATTACAAAGGAACTGGCCACGAAAAATTAGTGTACGGTGCAATAAAGAAATTGGCCCCAAAAACCTTACGATTAAATAATAATGTTTCTTTTCCAGTCTTGCCCAAACATCGAAGACCTAAATCTGAACAAATGTAAGAAGATAACAGATCAAAGCTGCCAGGCGCTCGGGCGCCGCTGCGGCAAACTACAGCGAATCAACCTCGACTCGTGTCCCAGCATCAGCGACGTGTCACTCAAGGCATTGGCTGACGGCTGCCCTGTAAGTAACCTTGTCGTCCGACATGGCTCAGTGCTTCAAGTCGAAAGATTTCGACCAGTGTAACAAACTACAGCGAATCAACCTCGACTCGTGTCCCAGCATCAGCAACGTGTCACTCAAGGCATTGGCTGACGGCTGCCCTGTAAGTAACCTTGTCGTCCGACATACCTCTGTGCCTCAAGTCGAAAGATTTCGACCAGTGTGTGCTACCAGTGGGAACTTATGGCACTGAAATAGCTTTACTTGTTCTGTAAAATATTTTTCCTATTATATTAAAACTAGCGACCCGCGTTTATCCTTACATAGTATAAAATAAAGTCGCTATTTTCGTTTGTTTGTTTTTCTGTATGCTTAAATCTTTAAAACTACGCAACGGATTTTGATGCGGTTTTTTTTAATGGATAGAGTGATTCAAGAGGAAGGTTTATATGTATAATACACCTGTGTGAAGCCGGGGCGGGTCGTCTAGTAATACATATAAACCTTCCTCTTGAAACGCTCTATCTATTAAAAAAAACCGCATCAAAATCCGTTGTGTAGTTTTAAAGATATAAGCATACATGGGGACATGGGGACAGCGGAAGCGACTTTGTTTTATACTATGTAGTGATTATAATAGCTGCCTTCAGTTTAGGTAGGAGAATATTCTCTGACCGTGTTATAATGGCATTGGTCGAAAAACATGGCGGCTCTACAAACAAAAATCAATTTGGAATATGTTTTACTGTAACGTAAATAACCATTAATTGCTGATCTTTTTGCAGCCCATGAATTTGCCATATTTTTATGCTTATTTTTAAGTGTTGGTATAGACTGAATCATACAAGTCGGCGGATGTGAAGAAATTTGATTCAGCCTAAACAAAATCTGGGCCTATGGTGAAATAACCTGCTTCGGTGGCTCAGTGGTTAGTGACCCTGACTCCTGAGTCAGAGGCGTGGGTTCGATTCCCACTCAGGGCAAGCATTTATGTGATGAACATAGGTGTTTTCTCTGTGTCTGGATGTTATTAGTAATTATCTATCTAAGTATGTATTTAAAAATATGTAAATGTAGTGTATCAGTTTCTGGCAGCCATACATATGACAAGCTTTGCTCAATGGGCATAATGACTATACAAATATTAGTCACATATTTTTTCTTTTGTCAATTAAACATAAATTGAAGATATACTCCGTCAAAGTCACGCGTGACGTCACAAGTGCCATACAAATGTATAGACTTTTGTAAGAGAGGTGACGTCACGACCCTCACTCCAAAACTTTGACAAGGTTTATCTTTGTCGTTTGTAGTTTGATTCACAAAAGAAAATAATCGGTCAAGTACGAGTCGGACTCGCGCACGGAGGGTTCCGTACTGTATGGGAGCCCCCCTTAAATATTTATTTTATTTTAATTTTATTATTTATTATTGAAGGGAATATAAAATTAAATATTCTGTGAAAATTTCAAGCATCTACCTGGTACCATTATTAATATAGAGCGAAAAACGTCTAAAAATTCAGGTTTGTTGTATGGGAGCCCCCGTTAAATATTTATTTTATTTTGTTTTTAGTATTTGTTGTTATAGCGGCAACCGAAATACATCATCTGTGAAAATTTCAGCTGCCTAGCTATAATGGTTTATGAGATACAGCCCGGTGACAGACGGACATCGAAGTCTTAGTAATAGGGTCCCGTTTTTCCCTTTGGGTACGGAACCCTAAAAAGACGTGTCCAATATTTTTTGATAATCTAACTCACGGACTAATTATAATAATGATTTTATTACCCAGTAATCATGCCTATTTGGGGTCAGAGACCATGTGTAAGATGTCCCCCTAATATTAATCTAGTGAACTTTTTTTTTGTTCCAGTTACTAACACATGTGAACGTGTCGTGGTGTCAGTCTATCACAGAAAATGGCGTCGAAGCCTTGGCTAGAGGTTGTCCAAAGTTGAAGAGTTTTATTTGTAGAGGTAAGAGATGTACTTATAATTTTTCGGATTTTTAGTACATGGGAAGCTTATCGTGTCGTCCGACATTTCTCAGTGCCTCATGTCGAAAATTTTCGACTAGTATAAATATGTCGGTGTTACATATACTGCTAAGTTAAGCTCAATAGACTTACAACCCGGTCACAATATCTGTGCACCTGACTTCGTGACGTCATATCGAATTATCGGGACGTATATACATTACCGGACGTCTAGTATACCGTCCGGACGTAAATTATGATCGGGACGTGTATCGGCAACGAAGAAGCTAAACGTACTGTCGCACCGGGGAGTGCGCGTAGAGGTGACAGGGGAAGCGGGAGAGGCGCCGCATTCCAGCGAGGAGCACAGATATTCTGACCGGGTTATAACTTCACCCTTCGTGTTCTACATCCTGCAGTGGAATATTAAAAAGGCTGGTAAAGTACAGCACAAGCTACAAACAAAGTATTGTAATACTTTACAGATTTTGACTGCAGTACATAAGAAGAATATTCTGTTCTTTACCTATCCACGCAATATTACATGTAAAAGGAGCATTTTTTTTTTCTTTGTGACTAAATAAATAGTATAAAACAAAGTCGCTTCCCTGTCTTTCTGTCTATCCCTTTGTATGCTCATATCTTTAAAACTACGCATCGGATTTTGATGCGGTTTTTAGGGTTCCGTACCCAAAGGTCGTACCCGTCTGTCCGTCTGTCTGTCGGTCACCAGGTTGTATCTCATGAACCATGATAGCTAGGCAGCTAAAATTTTCACATATGATGTATTTCGGTTGCCGCTATAACAACAAATACTAAAATCAAAATAAAATAAATATTTAAGGGGGGCTCCCATACAACAAACCTGAATTTTTAGACGTTTTTCGCTCTATATTAATAATGGTAACAGGTAGATGCTTGAAATTTTCACAGAATATTGTTTTATATTCACTTCAATAGTAAATAATAAAATTAAAATTAAATATTTAAAGGGGGCTCCCATACAGTACGGAACCCTCCGTGCGCGAGTCCGACTCGTACTTGGCCGATTATTTAAAGTGTGTGCGTGCCTTATAATTTGGTGCGTACAGATTAAGTAATTTGTTGAATAACTTGTTATTATAACAACATGTTATATGACATTCAAGATCCACATTATGGCAGGTCAGGTTAGGTATTTGTTGTTATAGCGGCAACCGAAATACATCATCTGTGAAAATTTCAGCTGCCTAGCTATCATGGTTCATGAGATACAGCCCGGTTACAGACAGACAGACAGACGGACATCGAAGTCTTAGTAATAGGGTCCCGTTTTTCCCTTTGGTTACGGAACCCTAAAAAAGGATATTTTATACGATTACATATTTCACAGTGGC
Source organism: Hypomecis atomaria (assembly GCA_964007245.1). NCBI lineage: Eukaryota > Metazoa > Arthropoda > Insecta > Lepidoptera > Geometridae > Hypomecis > Hypomecis atomaria. The sequence continues at coordinate 7,573,090 of OZ023308.1, read as the reverse complement.
GTGCACACAGTTTTAAGACAGGGTAGGCAGAAAATTTTGCTCACCGAAAACACGTTGGTTTTGGTTCGCCGTCTTGTCGATTGATAATTATCAACATTATAATATAGGTAATTGCCAAATGCCAGCTCAAATATCCATAGATTTACTGCTTTTATAGACATATCAATTTACGGATATTCGAAGTGGCCTTTCGGCGCGTTTGTTAGATGTTTTGTAATGTTTTGTAACCGATGTCGTTCCAGACGGTTTTATTATTTGAAAATAGTAGACAAATGAAACAAAATAACCGATTACTGTGTATGCAACCTGTCAGCCAATGATATGAATCATATTGTTTTTTATTGAATTTACGACTGACTTTACCTTTAATTTGTATTAAGAAATTGCAAATCCGGTGTAGCACGACCTATCTCGAAAACTAGTTTTTTTTCACCGAAAGATAGTTTTGAAAACGCATCATATTTTATTTTCTCAATACACACACCATCTGAACAACTTTCACAGACAATATTATCCATTTTTCACTCTATTAACAACTTTAAAATCCTAAATATCTGATAGCGTAGTAAAAAACACAATACACATCAAACAATATGGTGACTATTGACTATTGAAATTAGTAGTAAAAAAGGGAAATATAATACCACAAAAAATGATGGCCATCCAAATGTATAAAATTCAATGAAACAATGTTACTAAAATATTTGCATTGCATAGCAAACTTTCTTTCGGAAATGTTCGGTACGAGTCGTAATTGTTCGTGTTAGCTAAGCAAAAAGACACTGTCTTTTCATGCAGTTGTGTGCGTGAGTTTTGTCATTGTGTGTCAGCAAAGCCCACGTAGCTATAGGCACGCACACACATTAAATCCGCATGACCACGACTTACCACGAGAGCACACATACAAAACATTAAGAGATCCATAGTTTGTGTCTTTGCCGTGGCAAGGGCGGGTGGCGCTCGTGCAGCGCGAATCGGTGAATGCGAAATCACCTGTCGATTTTATCTTAATGATACCACCGGCACTCGATAGGTGGAGCTGATTTATGATTTAAGTTTGTTATTTTGTTTATTGATAAAATATTATGAGATCTATTATTAGAACTAGGGTAGGCAGTGTCTTTCTGTCTTTATGAAGCGTCCGCCACTGATATTTCACAATGTGAAACTATCATTTAAAAATACAAAAAACATTGTGCATGTTGCTAATTATTTTGGGCGTTTGTCTATGAAATATATAGATTTAGAGTTAATATATTATATTTTCAGGTTGTAAAAACGTGAACGATCGCGCCGTATCGTGTCTAGCCACATACTGCCCTGATCTGGAGGTTCTCAACGTACAGGGATGTGACGTAAGCAAACCATTTCATACCCCAAAGAGTTACTTTTTATGATAAACATTTCAAAAATTCTTCGCGGATGCAGGATTCGAACCTTGCGTCTTTGGATCACTAGCCCGACGCTCTGGACCACTGAGGTAACCCGCTATACTGATTCCGCGACGAATTTTAGTCTAGTGTGGGATGCACTATAAAATTAAAAATCATTTCATTGATTAGCAGTGCGCCATCTCTCGTCAATACAGAAGTTCTTATAACTTCAATTGAGTGATAACCTGTCTAATACGGGTATCACAGGTGGCGCCGCCAACGCTATAAGTTGGTTAAAATGATAAACACTTCACAAAGTTCGTCGCGGAATCAGTACAGCGGGTTAGCTCAGTGGTCCAGAGCGTCGGGCTAGTGATCCGAAGACGCAAGGTTCGAATCCTGCATCCGCGACGAATTTTTGAAATGTTTATCATAAAAAGTAACTCTTTGAGATAAACCTAGTGTGGGATGCACTATAAAATTAAAAATCATGTCATTTCATACCCATCTACCTTCTAAGCTCTAAGGTCTTCCAACAGGATGATCCTTAGTTTTTCCAGCCAGGCTAGTATGCGCGCCACGAATTATTTTGTTCGTAGTGTCAGAACGAGACAGCGTTATGGCAAAGTATATGTCTGTCACTTATTCAAACGTCGAGATGAGTTCTTTTCGTGGCTATTCGTGGTCGCATCCATCCATCCATCAGCCATAAGAAGTCCACTGCTGGACATAGGCCTCCCCTATGGATCTCCAATAAGACCGGTTGGAAGCGGCTTGCATCCAGCGCGATCCTGCGGTCTTAATGAGGTCATCCGTCCACCTTGTGGGTGGACGTCCTACGCTGCGCTTGCCGGTACGTGGTCTCCACTCGAGAACTTTCCGACCCCATCGGTCATCAGTCCTCCGCGCTATGTGCCCTGCCCATTGCCATTTCAACTTTCCAATCCGTTGGGCTATGTCGGTAACTTTGGTTCTTCTACGGATCTCCTCATTTCTGATTCGATCTCGCAGAGAGACTCCGAGCATAGCCCTCTCCATAGCTCGTTGGGCTACTTGGAGCTTACCAATAAGGCCCATAGTGAGAGACCACGTTTCTGTGCCATAAGTCATCACTGGCAACACACACTGGTCGAAAACTTTCGACTTGAGGCACTGAGGTATGTCGGACGAGAAGACGCTACGCAATTTTCCGAACGCTGCCCAGCCGAGTTGGATTCGGCGATTGGCCTCTTTCTTGAAGTCGGACCTACCTAACTGGACTACTTGTCCTAGGTAGACGTACGAGTCAACGACTTCAAGAACCGAGTTCCCAACAGAGATCGGGGTGGGTACAACATGGGAATTACACATAACTTTCGTCTTGTCCATGTTCATCTTGAGACCCACCTGTTGGGAAACCCGATTGAGGCCTTCGAGCATCGTGCTGAGCTCTTCCATCGATTTTGCCATGACTACTATATCGTCGGCAAACCGAAGGTGAGTGAGGTATTCGCCATTGATATTGATGCCGAATCCTTTCCATTCCAGGAGCTTGAAGGCGTTCTCCAAAGTAGCCGTAAACAGTTTCGGAGAAATTACGTCTCCCTGTCTTACGCCTCTTTTTAAAGGGATCGCCTTGGAGCTCTCTTCCTGTACTCGGACCGACATAGTGGCGTTATTATACAAGCACTTCAACACTTCGATGTACCGATAGTCAATACGGCATCGTTGGAGAGACTCGAGCACAGCCCAAGTCTCGACCGAATCAAAGGCTTTCTCATAGTCCACAAACGCTAAGCAAAGTGGCAAGTTATACTCTTCGGTCTTCTGTATAACCTGCCGTAGCGTATGAATGTGGTCCATGGTACTAAAGCCCTTTCGGAAACCGGCTTGTTCGGAAGGCTGGAAGTCATCAAGCCTGCGCTCGAGACGATTCGTAATGACCCTTGAAAACAGCTTATAAACATGGCTCAGAAGCGAGATGGGTCTGTAGTTCTTCAATAAGGTGTTGTCACCTTTCTTGAAAAACAACACCACCACGCTTCTGTTCCATGCTTCTGGCGTGATGCCCTCGAGGACGACGGTGTTAAAAAGCTTCTGGAGGACTTTTAGTACAGGTGTTCCACCCGCTCTCAGGAGCTCTGATGTGATACCGTCATCACCCGGCGCCTTGTTGTTCTTAAGCTGATTCAGGGCCATTCTAATCTCGTACAGGCTGATGTCTGGGATATCTTCGGTGAAGTGTCGGGTCAGCTTGGCTCTTGGATCTTTGGCCGCGCTGCTAACAGGCTTAGCGACCGAAGCGTATAACTGTCCATAGAACCTTTCGATCTCCTCTAATACCTCTGCCTTGGTCGACGCTAAACTTCCATCTTCTTTCTTCAGCTTTGTCAATTGGCTTTGTCCAATAGACAAATCTCTTGCGAACACTTTGGAGCCTTTGTTCCGCTCTATTGTCTTTTTAATATGTTTAGTATTAAAAAGACGGATGTCGTGCCGCAAGGATTTCGAAATTTGTCTATTGAGACGCCTATATGACTTTGCATCATCGGAAGACTGCAATCTTAGCGAGCGTCGTTCGGCCATGAGATTTACAGTGTGATCGGAGAATTTCTGCGGTTTATTTGAACGGCGGGGTCTAAAGAACTTAGCACCCACCGTTTGGACAGTTTCTACGAGCCCGTTGTTTATCTCGTCCACCGACGCAAGGTTCTCTAGGCAAGCAAAACGATTCGAGAGCTCGAGCTGAAAGTCCTCGGGGTTTTGGATATGTTCACGAGTAGGTCGGAGCGTGGACTTCATCAGGCGGGACCTTTCGAGCTTAACATTAATATCTAATGTGCCTCGTACAATTCTGTGATCGCTGCCGGTTTTCACCCTGTGGATCACGGAGACATCATTAAATATTCGTCTCTCGGTGGTCATGATGAAGTCTATCTCGTTTTTCGTGGAACCATCAGGGCTCATCCAGGTCCATTTCCTGTGAGGCGGCTTCTGGAAGAAAGAGTTCATCATAAAGAGTTCCTCTCTCTCCAGAAAGTCAGCCAGCCTCTGGCCCCTAGGGTTTCGTTGCCCATATCCAAATTGCCCCACCCTCAGCTCATCGTCGTTTTTTCTGCCCAACTTTGCGTTGAAGTCCCCCATAACAACAGTGAAGTGGGTCTTAGACATATGAATGGCCCGACTTACGTCCTCATACATAGTCTCCACCTCATCATCTGGGTGTGACGATGTCGGTGCGTATACCTGAATGACCTTCAGCGAATACCTCTTGGATATTCTGAGTATTAGGTATACCACCCTGCTCGACACACTTTCGATGGTAATAATGTTGTTGGTGAGGGACTTGTGAACGAGAAAGCCAACACCACCTTGGGACCGTTGGTCACCTTCCCGGTAGTAAAGCAGGTTGCCGGATTTTAAGGTTATCGTGTCCTCCCCCTCTCTACGGACTTCAGACAACCCCACAATATCCCAACGCAACCTACTCAACTCTTCTTCCAGCTCAGCAATCTTCTCGTCAGTCCTCAACGTGCGCACGTTGTGTGTTACCAGGGCCAGTCGTCGTTTACGGGAGTGGTAGCCGGGCGTCTGCCAGCGATTCTTAGCACCCCCTTCTCCGCCGTTACCGGGGCCGCTACCGTAGCCCCGGGCTAGCGAAGCTGCTGGGGACTGGGGGCCTGGTCTTTTTGTTTGTTCCATATTGGGTATTTGCCCGTAATCGCCGCGCTGGGCAAGCGTGGTGGCGATCGCAGAAACGTAGCTTCGCGACAGGGATGCTGCTCCCCATCCCTGCCCTGTGCCATTTTAGCTACGTTTTTATTTGAATGGTTATACCGCCATTAGTCGGTTCCGCTGTACCTTAGTCGGCTCCTACGACACCTGGTACTAGGGGGGGGTGCTATTCTACTCTGCCGGCACCCCACGGCTACGTGGTCGCATGCTTAACAATAATTATTTTTTGCTAAAAATGGCACAATCGACTGCGTACGACATTCCGATGGTTCGCTCGAGTCGATGTATACCAAGTAGTTAAATTCTTTTGAATGTATACAATTTTTTGACGGACGAACCAACCGGAGGAGGTACTCAATTCGACGCGTATATATATATAATGTATAACCACGCATAACTTTTTTCGTTGTAGTCCGATTTCAATAATTCTTTTTTTATTGGAAAAAGTATACAGTGAAACCTGGATAAGAGAGAGTTGAAGGGACCGCCATCTAATTCTCTCTTATAGAGGTTTTTCACTTATCCAGGTTTCTCACTTATCCAGTTTCAGAAGTGGCTTCTCTCTCTTATAGAGGTTAAAATATACGTCTAATTTGTATGTAGGTATCTACATGCGTGAAGAATGATAAATATGTTTATAAATAGTATTTAGGTACTAATTGTTCGGGTTGTGTTGATTAGAATTGAACATGGATCATTATTTATTCATGCTAAAAGGCACTTATTAAAATTGGGAAAATTAAAAAAGTCGAATCTTTTTAATATTTCCATGTCCTAAGACCACAGAGACCATATAGGGTCTTTTGATATTTTTTATAAAATTTGGATTCTGATAAATCAAATTCATTGCGTATTTTATTTCGAGATTTTCCACTTTTGAACGCATTCAATACCAATCTTAAGCTTATCACTTAACGATTTATTTATTTATTCCTAAAGATGTATTTACTAACTCCGAACCTTTCTCCTCAATTAATACTCAACTGTAGTAAGTTTGACCAATAAGATAGTGTAAACGCACATGTGGCTATTCCAAAAGAATGTGATACAAAAATAATGTTAGGTAGATGAAAGAAAAACATTAAATAATTTTGAATAGAGCACTATTTCAATAAACAAGATAGTATAGACGCACGTGTGGACATTCCAAAAAAATGCGGTACAAAAACAATGTTACTTATTACAATATACAAAAAAAAAGAATTGAACACGTTCCGAAATCAACGGTAGTTATGTAGTTCCACGAAATTTAAGAATGGGTCATAAAGTGCAGATGTTTCATTACCCTCAACTGTCGCTTATAGAGGTTTAGACAAATAGTACTCTCAGTTATAGAGGTCCATGAGGGAAAAACGACTCTCTCTTATAGAGGTTTTGGTCTCTCACTTATAGAGGTAATTGAGGGGTAAAATGACGGGACCTGGCAATTACTCTCACTTATAGAGGTTTCTCACTTATCCAGTTCTCAGTTAGCCAGGTTTGACTGTACTTCGAAATTAGTCCCATTAAAATTTTATTGAAATCGACTGAGCCATTTTTGATAAATCAATAATAATGTGACAAATGTAACATCGATCCGTGCGAAATATTCGCGAATTCTGTACACGGGTGAAGTCGGTCATGTTGTTTTTTTCCAAAAAATAATTATACAAGCTTTTATTTAGTTTCACCTGTCCTGTTGTCTGTCGGTCAGTAATCAAATCTTGCAAGTTAAATTTGATCCACTTCCCGGTTACCGATTGAGCTGAAATTTTGCATACATGTGTAAATCGCTAATCCGCTGGGCTATGTCGGTAACTTTGGTTCGTCTGCGGATCTCCTCATTTCTGATTCGATCTCTTAAAGAGAAGAGCGGATTAGCAAATTAAAGTGGCAATGGGCAGGGCACATAGTTCGGAGAACGGATGGCCGATGGGGCAGTAAAGTTCTCGAATGGAGACCACGGACCAGCAAGCGCAGCGTAGGACGTCCACCGACTAGGTGGACTGACGATATAATAAAGATCGCAGGAACGCGCTGGATGCAGGCCGCTTCCAACCGGCCTTATTGGAAATCCATTGGGGAGGCCTATGTCCAGCAGTGGACGTCTTACGGCTGATGGATGGATGGATGATGGATGGATGTGTAAATCGCGTGACAATGCAATATTATGATGACATGGTGCTGATCTGATGATGGAGCTGGAAGGTGTCCAAAGGAACTTAGCAATGAAACGACATAACCTCATCGAGTTTGGGTTCATTTGAATGGTCTTGGCGAGTAGTTTGTATTTCAAGGTAACCAGGGTCTGGTGATGACGCTGGAAGGTGGTCATAGAAACTATGTAACGAAACGACGCAAACCCATCTAGTTTCGGCTCGTTTGATTCGTCTTGGCGAGTACTTGTTCAGTAAAAGCTTGTTTTAAAAAAGTTTTTTTTTAATTATTCTTCTTTTAGTTGTAGTACATTTCAGACCAAATATTTTGCATTATAACTAACGCGATGTGACTAATATTTTATTTCGCGTATTTGCCTTAATTTTTGTAATTTATTGCCGAGGCAAAGTAAGTGGAAGGCTTTTCAAGCTTTTATAAAAGCTAACTTAACCTAACAACCTAGGTACCGAAAATGTTGTGTTTTCTATTTGTGGCAGGTTTCTAAACTTATTTGGTTTGCACTCCAAGAGTGCCTGCAGAAGTGAAAACTTGAATATATAAGGTATTGTAATTTATGTGGTAAAATACAATATCACACACGCACATTGGCGCAAGCGCCGTGCGTCTTACGAATTACCGGTCAGGTCACGTGTCCTGACGCGAGTTAAACATTTTTACCCATCTCAAAAAGTACCTAACAATCTACCAGAATGTTACTACTCCTACGGTGAAACAATATTTGGTGAGCATTTATCCATTTGGGCAAGCCACATATTTTGTTTAATACTTATTTTTGTTATTTGTTACGGTTGGGAAATGTATTATGGTCAGTGTTTAACGTACAACACAGGTTTATACCCGAGCGTAGGCATCTGAGCGATTAATATCATAAAATAATGTCACTAATATAATGAACTAATATTTGAAAAGTGTTAAGTTTTGAGACAATAAATATATTGAATTAAATTGTTTAAGTTGTTCCCTTTCTCATTTCCAGGCGCTAACAGACGATTCGATCTCCAAGCTGGGCCCGAACATGCGTCGTTTATGCCTCTCTGGTTGCACCCGGCTAACCGACGTGTCGCTAGCCGCGCTAGCCGCTAGCTGCGGCGAGCTACAGACGCTGCAGCTCGCGCAGTGCGGCGCGCTAACCGACGCCGGCTTCCAGGCGCTAGCCAGGGTGAGTGGTAGTCACTGGACACGGCGCTAGCCGCTAGCTGCTGCGAGCTACAGACGCTGCAGCTAGCGCAGTGCGGCGCGCTAACCGACGCCGGCTTCCAGGCGCTAGACAGGGTGAGTGGTGGTCACTGGACACGGCGCTAGCCGCTAGCTGCGGCGAGCTACAGACGCTGCAGCTAGCGCAGTGCGGCGCGCTAACCGACGCCGGCTTCCAGGCGCTAGCCAGGGTGAGTGGTAGTCACTGGACACGGCGCTAGCCGCTAGCTGCGGCGAGCTACAGACGCTGCAGCTAGCGCAGTGCGGCGCGCTAACCGACGCCGGCTTCCAGGCGCTAGCCAGGGTGAGTGGTAGTCACTGGACACGGCGCTAGCCGCTAGCTGCGGCGAGCTACAGACGCTGCAGCTAGCGCAGTGCGGCGCGCTAACCGACGCCGGCTTCCAGGCGCTAGCCAGGGTGAGTGGTGGTCACTGGACACGGCGCTAGCCGCTAGCTGCGGCGAGCTACAGACGCTGCAGCTAGCGCAGTGCGGCGCGCTAACCGACGCCGGCTTCCAGGCGCTAGCCAGGGTGAGTGGTAGTCACTGGACACGGCGCTAGCCGCTAGCTGCGGCGAGCTACAGACGCTGCAGCTAGTGCAGTGCGGCGCGCTAACCGACGCCGGCTTCCAGGCGCTAGCCAGGGTGAGTGGCAGTCACTGGACACGGCGCTAGCCGCTAGCTGCGGCGAGCTACAGACGCTGCAGCTAGCGCAGTGCGGCGCGCTAACCGACGCCGGCTTCCAGGCGCTAGCCAGGGTGAGTGGCAGTCACTGGACACGGCGCTAGCCGCTAGCTGCGGCGAGCTACAGACGCTGCAGCTAGCGCAGTGCGGCGCGCTAACCGACGCCGGCTTCCAGGTGCTAGCCAGGGTGAGTGGCAGTCACTGGACACGGCGCTAGCCGCTAGCTGCGGCGAGCTACAGACGCTGCAGCTAGCGCAGTGCGGCGCGCTAACCGACGCCGGCACCCAGGCGCTAGCCAGGGTGAGTGGCAGTCACTGGACACGGCGCTAGCCGCTAGCTGCAGCGAGCTACAGACGCTACAGCTAGCGCAGTGCGGCGCGCTAACCGACGCCGGCTTCCAGGCGCTAGCCAGGGTGAGTGGCAGTCACTGGACACGGCGCTAGCCGCTAGCTGCAGCGAGCTACAGACGCTACAACTAGCGCAGTGCGGCGCGCTAACCGACGCCGGCTTCCAGGCGCTAGCCAGGGTGAGTGGTAGTCACTGGACACGGCGCTAGCCGCTAGCTGCGGCGAGCTACAGACACTGCAGCTAGCGCAGTGCGGCGCGCTAACCGACGCCGGCTTCTAGGCGCTAGCCAGGGTGCTAAAAAAATTACAACCCTGAACAATTACCCTTCTATACTCCGCGCCACACAAGTTGATGGATGTGAAGTTAGCCACTAGCTGCGCTATATCCAATCCTGACGAGACGCGACGTGGAAGCCGCACGTTGATTGGCTATTGCGCAGCTAGTGGCTAACTTCACATCCATCAACTTGTGTGGCGCGGAGTATACTAAAGTGTGAAAGCAGAAAACGAATCGGATCAACAAAAATTGATCTTTATTCTCTTGTCTATAGAGCTGCAGATTGCTAGAACGGATGGACCTGGAAGAATGCGTGCTCATAACTGACACGACGCTCGTGCACTTAGCTATGGGGTGTCCTCGGTTAGAAAAACTGGTGAGTAATTTAAATTCAAAAATCTATAAAAGGCATGATGACTGGGTAAAAAAAAAAAACATTATTATAATTAGTCCGTGAGTTAGATTATCAAACAATATTGGACACGTATTTTATCTTTTGTCAATCAATCAACAAATGACAAAGATAAACCTTGTCAAAGATTGGGAGTGGGGGCCGTGGCGTCACCTCTCTGACAGGAGTCTATACATTTGTATGGCACTTGTGACGTCACGCGGAACTTTGACGGACTACGTCTTCATCAATTTTTGTTTAATTGACAAAAGAAAAATAAATAAATCGTTTATTTGGACAGTAAATAACAATGTTCTTAGTAATAATTGACCCAAAGGCTTCTAAACTGGTTGAAAACTGTATTTTAGGAGCCGATGGCTTCTCCTTAAAGTATTCACAATACATTTGTTAATATTATGCCATTACTAAATCAAACTAAGGATTTCTGTTATCAATTTTTACTTATTTAAAATAACGAAAATACGTGTCATTTTTTAAAGTCTCTCTGACGGACTAATTATATTTTTTTAGTCATAATGCCTTTTCTATACTACGCGCCACACAAGTCGACGGATGGGAAGTTAGCCGCAGGTGACACTTCGCCGTTATTCGCTAACTATTGCGCATGTGTGCACAATGCTAATAACAAAGTCGCTTCCCGCTGTCTGTCCCCATGTATGCTTATTCTTTAAAACTACGCAACAGAGTTTGATGCGGTTTTTTTTAATTGATAAAGTGACTCGCTAAAACTCAAGAACGACTGAGTCGATTTGACTAATTTTGATCTTGAAATATTGAAGGTTTCTATGTACTCGCGTGTTGTACAATAAATCAGATCATGTAATTCAGTGTTTGATTGTGATTGTCGCCACAGGTTTAGACGGTAACTAAAATTATAACAGTTGTGAGAAAAATATTAAAAAAATTTAATTTCATTTTCCCATACAAAATGTTCCTGCATGTAAAAGTTGTCATTGACAGATGGTGATTGGTAAGATCAGGTGATATTGTGAAGTTCACCGGGTCAGCTAGTTTATAATGATTATAGATATAGGTATATGTATAGGCTCTACGTATACCTATAATTGTAATTGTAATATTAAATATTATGTATAACACGAACATCACTGATTTCAGCAACTGTTTCATGTATCCCAAAATGTTGTAAATAAGACGGAAAGTGCTCATGATAAGTCCAGCTGTAGACGCTGTGAGAAGTATGAGGTTTGGTGGCAATATTATAAAACGTAAGCCATCGCGGGCTATCTTGCATACTAACGCCATCTAGTTGTCTCTAGCGTAAACATTTTTACCGTCTTCTTAGCCTGAACTTACTATAGGGTAGTATTATTATATATTCTTTGCTATAGGTAGGGATTGAAATAACATGTTAAATAATAACTGGCCAAGTGCGAGTTGGACTCGCGCACGAAGGGTTCCGCACCGTATGGAAGTACCCCTTAATATATTTCATTTTAATTTTTTAATTATTTTTGAAAGGAATTTACCGCTCAATATTTCTAGCATCTTCCTGTTGCCGTTATTAATATCGAGCGAAAAACTTCTAAAAATTCAGGTTTTTTTGTATGGGAGTACCCCTTAAATATTTATTATTTTTTGTTTTTAGTATTTGTTGTTATAGCGGTAACAGAAATACATCATCTGTGACAATTTCAACGTTCTAGCTATCACCGTTCATGAGATATAGCCTGGTGACAGACAGACGGACGGCGGAGTCTTAGGGTCCCGTTTTTACCCTTTGGGTACGGAACCCTAAAAATTTGCACTTAAAACCTTCAAAAAATATTGACCACATCGTTAATCGTTTTAACTGTCGCTACTGTCGGTAAGTTTCATCGCCATTTTTAGGGTTCCGTACCCAAAGATTAATAAGTTGAGTGCGTGTCGAAACACGCGTATCATGCTTCCGTAGGTGGTGACGATGATTATGATGATGATAAAACCAATTTTTACCAGACTTATAACTGAATTTTTTTGAGATTTTCCTTTGTAACTTGTTACGATCCCACAGTGCTCAAAATAATTGTCAGGGAAAGTTTTTTATGGATATGGTCTATAAACTCAGAAAGTTTGAATATTATCTTCTTGAATAGAATCTTGCATATCTACTTTATCTTGAATAGAATCTTGCATATCTACTTTAGGGGGGCCTTCGATCAGGAATAGACTGATCGAAGGGGGGGCACTCTTTTTTTCAACTTTGCCGACTTATATCTCATCAATGGTACATGTGACAAAAAATCGTTTAGGAAAGCTTACATTTATTTTAGACTAGCGACCCGCCCCGGCTTCGCACAGGTGTATTATACATATAATCATTCTATCTATTAAAAAAACTGCATCAAAATCCGTTGCGTAGTTTTAAAGATATAAGCATACATGGGGACAGACATCGGGAATCGACTTTGTTATATACTATACTAGACGACCCGCCCCGGCTGGTCGCACAGGTGTATTATACATATAAACCTTCCTCTTAAATCACTATATCCATTAAAAAAAAACCGCATCAAAATCCGTTGCGTAGTTTTAAAGATATAAGCATACATGGGGACAGACATCGGGAATCGACTTTGTTATATACTATACTAGACGACCCGCCCCGGCTGGTCGCACAGGTGTATTATAAATATAAACCTTCCTCTTAAATCACTATATCCATTAAAAAAAAACCGCATCAAAATCCGTTGCGTAGTTTTAAAGATTTAAGCATACAGACAAACAAACAAACGAAAATAGCGACTTTATTTTATACTATGTAAGGAAGCCCGATTACAGAGACGCCAGCGTAAATTTAATAGCAACGTAAAAAGCGTTCTCTCTATCGAATGCCTAAAGTGAAAAAGAAACAGAACTATGCTATTTAGCTATTATAATTACGATGGCGCCTCTGTAATTGGGCTTTATGTAGTGATAGTGATACCCACGATAGCGCTCAATAGGCTAGTTGACATTTTTTTTAATGTCCTCTTGTAACAGCTAACCATAAACAGAGCCGATTAACAGAAACAAAAAAAAAAATCAACTTAGAAATAAAGAAGTTACAAGCATTTTATTTTCTTACTAGATAAAGAGCGCATTATGGCAGAATATGACGTCACTGTCCGTAAATGTCATACATTCGCCATACTGCACAGAGCTATTACAACTAGAGAGATAGCGCTGTTGTCGCTTGAGACTATTCTCAATCATAAAAATGTATGGAAAATCTGGCTCAGCGCTGTCAAAACTGTCAGATTTGTATTGGAATTCGACACTACTGAGAGAAAAACACGGCAACTAGCCACTGAATCGAGATATTTTATGTCTCTTTCTAACTCATGGCATATAAAATCATTGCATCTCTTTCTTTCTTTTCTCGATCGACCACATTATCCCTCTGGTAACTCTGTGCCATACTGTGATATGCTTTGTGGGAAATGGACAAAGCATCCCCTCTTAATCCCTACCAAAATCTTTACAAGCTTATATCTCTGAACTGTATTAGCCAATTTTAGTTATTTTTAACCCCCGACGCAAAAGAGGGGTGTTATAAGATAGACGTGTCTGTTTGTCTGTCTGTGTGTCTGTCTGTCTGTCTGTGGCATCATAGCGCCCGAACCACAACCGATTTCAGTTTAGTTTTTTTTGGATGAAAGGAGACTTAATCGAGAGTGTTCTTAGCTATGTTTTACAAAAATCGATTGAGCCGTTTAAGAGTTATGGTGGGTTAAAGTGGGGATGGAAGAACCAAAATTCTACAAATGTGCCCAAAATGGTTGACAATTGAAAGTTTGTTGTCAAATATTTTTGTGTCGGGGGTTTTTTAATTAGGTATATTATTTCAGTTTACGAATCATAATTATTTGCAGAATTTAGTAATCTTAATACTTTTCAGTAATTCATTACTAGTGAATTACCCTATTGTAAATGCCGTTCGCGGTTAGACATTTGAAGACGTTGTTCAACTTCGATAAGCGCAAACGTGCGCTGCGTTATCCGCAGCTTGCAGCTAACGTCACAGCCGCCTAGTTGTATGATTCGACCTATGGTACCAGTGTCAGTACAAACGGTGATGTATTGCAGACGCTATCACACTGCGAGCTGATAACAGACTACGGTATAAAGCAGCTTTCCATGTCGCCGTGCGCCGCCGAACACCTCACCGTTCTTGGTAAGTTTTCCATACGAGTATATATGTCAACCAACCAACTAGCTTATACAAGTGTCATTTGTGTCTAGATTACATAGCAGTTTCTGCAGATTTTCGACGCCATGTTTGTGGAATCATGCATCACAACTTTTTTACTTTTTTCTACTGTTTTTCTTTATTCTGAGGTGCTGATGACAAAAAAGCCGTTCAATCAACAGCCTAGCCTCTTTACTAAACAGCGCCGTTTAAGAATAAAGAAGTCGGTGGGTAATCACACCAGTGTTTGCTGATGAATATCTAAAACTAACATTTATATCAATTTGTCTTTACAAAATCTGTGCTTCTTGCTAATAAAACTGTGAAAATAATTCTCAACTCGAATGAACATTTGAATTTTGACTCAAATTTTTAGGAAACTTTGAATGCATAAAAAAAAAGAGGAACTGAACTGAAATATTTTATGAAAATAGCGGCCTAGTTATTCGTTAGTTCAATAAACTATTATTTAAATAAATCCACTCAACAGTTTTTTTTCATAATTTACAACGGAGAAAACCTTATGCGCATTTAGTGGCTAGGTAATAATTATAGGTATTTTAAAACAAATAGCAAGAAGCGTAGATTTTGTAAAGATAAATTGATATACATCTTAGTTTTAGATATTCAACAGCCAACACTGGTGTGATTACCCACCGACGTTTGTATGATGGAGTGATAAGCGACTTGCTTACTCTTAATAATTCAAAAGCTATAATAGTAGTTTATGCAACTGTCATATAATGAAGGGTATTAAAACACGAGTGTGAGTTTATGAAACGAGCGCAGCGAGTTTCATAATAGCTAATAGTAACGAGTGTTTTAATACCCGTGTTATATGCAATTGCATACACTACTTTATCTTCACTAATAAAAATAAAAATAAAAAACATATTGCGAAACATTAAATTCACGCGTACGTGTATTGTCACAGTGAACTTGGCGCCATTAAAATCTAACCAATGAGAGCGCAGCTGCGCGCGCAGGGCCAATCAGGAGCGAGCGCGCGATGTTATAATGAGATTTTACGATATCGATGTGGATATTATAACATCATGTGAAATTGCTTAAATTGAGTGGTTTGTTGTCTGCGCTATAACAGTAGTCATTATAAGTCAAGTATTGGAAACAGAAGTAGAATGTTACAACATTAGTGTAGATAAAAGCTTTTATTTAAATGCTCTAAACTAAAAAGAAGAAAATAAAATTTTCCTATAAAATTTTAACTGTCAACTAACCCTACATTACACAATTTATATGATCATAAAAGCTTGTCGCCTAATGGTTATTTACTTGTTTTTGTATAGGGTATTATAATTGTTTAATTTTATTTATTTCCAACTCCAGGGCTGGACAATTGCCCCTTAGTAACGGACGGGGCGCTGGAGCATCTGACCTCGTGCCACAATCTCCAACTGATCGAGCTGTACGACTGCCAAATGGTATCCAGGAACGCCATCAGAAAATTGAGGGTATGTATCTATCTTCGACCAAATATCTATAGAGTCACAATCGTGCAAAAAAAGTGCCCGAGCTTAAACTCTGCCCAAGCTAAGTTGTGGGCAGGCATTTTAGTTAGTCGTAAGGCGGTTGCAAGCCGACTATACTAAGCGCCACACGAATCGGCGGATGAGAAGTTATGCGGCTAACTTCTCATCCGCCGATTTGTGTGGCGCTTAGTATACAACGCCGCGCGATGCCAAAGTGCTCGGTTACAAGCAATTATTAGGTGATAGAACGTCGAGATTCGAGAAATCGGGTCATTGTGAATTATTTAATGGAAATATCTAAGTATGTATGACGGTGTTCGGACATTTTTTTACTACTTTCGCTTAGAGACTGTGGCTCTGTAGATATTTGGTCGAAGGTATCTATTGAAAAATTTTAAAGAAGTATATAAAAGAAGGTCGTAGTAATCTAGTGGTAGTGACCCCCCCGCCTTACAATCGGAAGGTCGTGGGTTCAAATCCCGGTCCCGTACCAATGAGTTCTTCGGAGTTTATGTTCGGAATTTCACACCACTGGCTTTTCGGTGAAGGAAAAAATTCGTGAGGCAACCTGCATTTACGTTCGGAGAAATTCGATGACGTATGTGAATCCACCAACCCGCACTGGGCCAGCGTGGTGGATATGGACCAATCACGCTTCGTGGGTAGGCCTACGTCCTGCAGTGGACTATTAAAAGGCTAGTACAGTACAGATAAAAGAATAGCTATTTTTATACGAAAATAGGACTACATTTGGACATAATATTTCCTCAAAACAGAATCAACCTACTTATAACCTAACAGTTTAAAAAAAACATTTTTAAGGTTCCGTACCCCAACGGTAAAAACGGGACCCTATTACTAAGACTCCGCTGTCCGTCTGTCTGTCACCAGGCTGTATCTCATGAGCTGTTATAGCTAGACAGTTCAAATTTGCACAGATGATGTTTCCGTTATAACAATAAACACTAAAAACAGAATAAAATAAATATACCATACAACAAACGTGATTTCTTGCCATTGTTTCTCTAATTAATAACGGCAACAGGTAGAAGCTTCAAATATTCACAGAATTTTTAGTTGTATATTCACTTCAAAAACAAATAATTAAATGAAAATAAATTGATCCCATACGGTACGGAACCCTTTGTGCGCGAGTTCGACTCGAACTTCGCCACTTTGTATTTCGTATTTGCAGTGCGTGATTTGTCCCGTAGTATAAGAATAGCGTTGAGGGTGTCGGTACTGTCGGTGCTGATCATAGGGTCGGTGTTTGAAATGACATGGCATTATTGCTATGACCATAAAATTCAAAATAAAAGCCCGGCCTAGGAGACGTTTGAAGTTTGTCCACCATCTTTGTGAAATCAAATTTGACATTTGATCAGTAGTTCAAGTGTCATTTGTGTCTAGATTACATAGCGGTTTCTATAGATTTTCGACGCCATGTTTGTGGAATCATGCATCACAACTTTTTTACTTTATGTCACTTCTACTGTTTTTAACCCCCGACGCAAAAGAGGGGTGTTATAAGTTTGACGTGTCTGTTTGTCTGTGTGTCTGTCTGTCTGTCTGTGACATCATAGCGCCCGAACCACTGAACCGATTTCAGTTTAGTTTTTTTTTGGATGAAAGGAGACTTAATCGAGAGTGTTCTTAGCTATGTTTTATAAAAATCGTTTGAGCCGTTTAAGAGTTATGGTGGGTTAAAGTGGGGATGGAAGAACCAAAATTATACAAATGTGCCCAAATTTTTTAAATTTTTAATTTAAGTTTTTATTATTCTTTATTCTGAGGTGCTGATGACAAAAAAACTCATGTTGGTATTTTTCCTACAGAACCACCTGCCCAATATAAAAGTGCACGCATATTTCGCGCCCGTCACCCCACCCGTGACCGGCGGCGGTGCCAGACCTCGCTACTGTCGGTGCTGCAATATTATATAACATAGCTGCCGGGAAAACTGGCTCAAATTGTGTTAGGATACCGAAAAATAGGGGTTGGATACCGAAAATGTGGTAAACATGCCGAAAAACAGGAGTCGAATACCGAAAAATATGGGTTGGATACCGAAAATAGGGTTATGATACCGAAAAATATGGTTAAGATGTCGAAACATATAGGTGTGGAGTGACAGGTTAAGACGGTGTGTAGTATAGTTAAAATGTTATAGCGACAAAATGTACGGTTAAAACAACGAAGAGTAGGTTAAGACGCCGAAAAGTGTGATTAAGATACCGAAAAATTGGTTAAGACGACGAAAAGTGTTGTTAAAATGCCGAAAAATAAGGTAAAACCCCGAAAATGTGGACAAGAAATTTTCAATTTCAATTTGCATGATGCCGAAAAATTGGCTCTAGCACCGAAAAATGTTCTATTGCTAATATTTACTAAGGAAAGTCGTCTAAACTAAATGTTGGCATCATTGACTAATGGTTTTTGGCTATGTTGGCAATACTGAAGGAATGACCAAGAATTTGTAGTTATCATTGTAAGTAGACTAAGATTGGAATTATTTGTTATTTGAATTAAAAAACAATTTCTGTCGTTTAAATCCTAATGCCTATTATCTGTATAATAATTTTGTAATAATACATTATGTATGTATATGTATTGTGTGACATTTTTTTCACTGGTACATTTGACTAAGGCAAAAAATGGATAGTTTCATTTTAAATATCTTTATCATTTATTGTTTATTTGACATAACAAAAAATACGTGTAATTTTTTGTTAATATAATTAATGGACTAATTATAAAAATATTTCTTTTATTACCTAAGAAAAATAGAATTTAACTTTGCACTGAATTTTTGATCCAATTTTTTTTATAAGGTTTAGGATTCACTGAGTACAAAATCACAAAATGCTGACAGATCCAGGTGGAGTGTCCAAGCGCCATTTTGAAAAAACCTTTTTGGCCGATATGTCAGAAACTATGCACTTTAGGGCAAAAGACATGGAGACCATTATAGTAGAGAATAAAATTTAACAACTTTTGTTGCCAGTAAACTTTTTTGTAAAACTTACCGTTTACGATTTAATGAACCGGTTTTTCTATCGAAATTTAGTGCAAAGTTGACCAAAAAAACGTCTATTTTTCTTGAGGTATATATGCTTAATCAAACTTAATGACGTTTGTGAACACGAAGCGAGTCGTTACGCAGTAACATATTAATATGTCGAGAGTTTTGGCGGGAACGCGGAAAAATCATTTCGCCTCATTGTGTTATTTTGTTAAACATGTGTTTTTATCAGTGATAATTAGGGAAAAATTGTGGTATTTCGTTGATTATGAGCTGATTTACGTGCATGAGTGTAGGCAAGTGATATAATGTGACGTATCATGTTGTTCCGTGTTGTTACCAATACTCCATCTAGTAAAGTCTCCACTGCTTTACTGAGATATGACTTGGACTATGTTTGAACTTGACCGTGACTTCATTGGACTATGACGTGACTACGACAGTAACTATTTTGATAAATATATCAAAAAATTTAAAACTAAATGCTTGACACTGGCAAATGCACAATAATGCGACGCCAAAACAAAAGAAGAAGATGAAGAAATTAATGTCAGCGACGGTGAGGAGTGGGGATTTGCGCAGCTTGTAACGTCACAGACGCCGTTAAGTTTGATTCGGTCTTTAATCAGTCATAATGTCTATTAAAAATGCAATAATTATGTATTAACAATCATGAATAGTTAAGTTTTATTATTAAGTCTTGTTAAACGTTTAACAATAATGCCGCATCTACACGAACGAGTAGTCATTTAACATATTATTATCTACACTAATGTTGTAACATTCTACTTATGTTTCCAATACTTGACTTATAATGACTACTGTTATAGCGCAGACAACAAAACACTCAATTTAAGCAATTTCACATGATGTTATAATATCCACATCGATATCGTAAAATCTTATTATAACATCGCGCGCTAGCTCCTGGTTGGCCCTGCGCGCGCAGCTGCGCTCTCATTGGTTAGATTTTAATTGCGCCAAGTTCACTGTGACAATACACGTACGCGTGAATTTAATGTTTGGCAATATGTTTTATTTTTATTTTTATTAGTGAAGATAAAGTAGTGTATGCAACTGCATATAACACGGGTATTAAAACACTCGTTACTATTATGAAACTCGCTGCGCTCGTTTCATAAACTCACACTTGTGTTTTAATACCCTTCATTATATGACAGTTGCATAAACTATTATTATATTATGTTAAATAATTTCAAAATATTTTTGACGCCAACTATGAAACAGGTGTGAAGTAAAACATTAGTATTTAATTTTAAAAAACTGAGTTTGTTAAAAAACAAAAATTGTTAAGCCGCGTTTTCGCAGTATACTTAGTTACTCGGACCGAGTCACTCAGATGGCTACTCGGATGCTACTCGTATTGTAAACACTAACCATCTTACCACAAAAGTTTTACGCACGTTTTAGACTGTGTTTAACAGTACAAATTGTACGGTTGAACAGTGTTTAAAGCATGTTTAAATCTTTTGTAGTAAGGCGGTTTATCTCGGCCCACTCGGATGATAATGATGTGTTTACACAATACGAGTAGCGTCCAAGCTCGGACCAAATAACAAAACCAAGACAGAACGTCGTGAACAGACAAGTGAGGCCGGTTTTCATACATGTGGTGAGTGCGTCGGTGTTGCACCGCCACAGTTCGACTGACGCTTGGCTCGTCAGTTAGCGTAGTTTCGTTGTACGTGTATGTGTGTGTAATTGTCTTCACTCTGCACACGGCGAGGCGTAGTTTTGCCGGCCTTTTCTACATTCAACATTCTTGATTTTTTAATTTGGTCTGAGCGTCCAAGTAGCAAACTAACTGCACTTGGTCCGAGCCTGTACTTGTAACTCGTACTGTAAAAATGCGAAATGTGAAATTGTAAAACGTATCACGCCATCTAACGTAAATTGTAAATACTAATCGTATTTTAGGTTATCTTGGTGGTAGGAATAAAGGTAAACGACTACTGCGGGGCAATTCTGTTAGCCGATCTCTTTACGAAAGTGATACGTTCTTGAACCTCTCCCGTTTTTCTGACAGTTCCGACAGCTCAAAACTGTCAGAAAAACAAGACAGGTTCAAGAACGTGTCACCTTAGTAACGAAATCGGTTGTCAGAATTGCCCCGCTGATATAAAATGATGGTGATTTTCGAAACGTGAAAAATAAAAGAAATAGAAAAAAGTTTCAAAAAAATTGGCTTTAACATGGCTTTAAATTGATCATTTTAGGCTGGAAACAGAGTCTGGTACAGTTGATATCAGTATCGCTCTGATTCCCGCCTAATATTAAACCACAGATGACTTAGCCAATAGACACCATAGGGACACCAACGTTACCTAGGAAATCACTACATATTAAAAAGCAAAGTCGGTATTTATTTGTGTCCGTCTGCCTGTCTGTGTATTATATCTTCCAAACTACACAACAGACGCGAATGCAATTTTCACTATCCTTTAAAGTGTTTCAACGAGGTTTGCAGCAAGCCGGGACGTACAGCTAGTAAGAAATAAACTATAAATATTATTTATTTGTTCCACCAACAAAAAAAATATTGTGTGGTTTTATGAAACCACGGTAAAAGTGAAACTTTCTGGCACAAATGAGTAATAGTGTATACACTACACGGTCAGCTGATGCGAACCATAGGCGCCGCCATATTGGCCTCGGCTGCTATGTCGAGCGCCTTTCATATTACCCCCACTCCGCGGCCGACCGTCACGTGACATAATAATACAATACAATACATGAACGAAAAAGTTTGAGGCGATGTAATAAAAGTTTCACTTTAAGAAGTAAAACTGACGATTGTGATAATATTATTGTTATTTATTTAATAACTGAAACGGCACAATAGTTACCACTTACATTATAATATAATATTGGCAATAAAAATATATTACACACGAAATTCTAAAAAACTTAACCTGGGGAACGTAACGCGCGTATTTTAGAGAATCATTGCTTGAACAAATGCGAAACATGCCGTTGTGGCGTGATCTCTTAAAAATCGATGAACGTCGGCTGCACGCATGAAAAAGCATGACTCATTGTCACGTTCCGCCTGAGCCGAGCGTGCAAGCGAGAGCGCGGAACAAGCGATAGAGAGACACGATCGGCCTAAGCGTTCGGCTTGTGACGCATCTGACGTTATCACAAAGATTATCGTCCGTAAACCGAGTTTAATCGACAACCAATTTTTTTTATATATATAATTAATATGTTAAATTTCAATAACATGAAGTAAATACTGTTTAAAATTTTAATTAACGTATTTACGTGCTTAGCACAAAAATCTTAGCGTCTACATTTCCACATCGGCCTGAATGTGGAACGCTTTGCCTGAGTCTGTCTTCCCGCTAAAGTACAACGTGGGTGTCTTCAAATCCCGAATAAATAGGTATCTTCTAGGTAAGCGTGCTACACCCTAGACCGCATATCTGCTTAAAATCAGACAGCGTGTATTCAAACGCAAAACTATACGATTTAAATAAATCACTACATAGTATAAAACAAAGTCGCTTCCCGCTGTCTGTCCCCATGTATGCTTATATCTTTAAAACTACGCAACGGATTTTGATGCGGTTTTTTTAATAGATAGAGTGATTCAAGAGGAAGGTTTATATGTATAATACACCCGTGCGAAGCGGGGGCGGCTCGCTAGTTAAAAATAAATAACAAGCCATGTGGTGTCTATTGGTTAAGTGATCGGTGTTCAACATTCAATAATATGTATGTGTATGTATGCAATGGAGGCATGGTATGTAACGAACTGTGATAGTGAATGACGGATTTGAATATATTTATGTATTGTATATTTTTCTATCTTGAACACATAATCTCATTTAGTATATTTAAGGTGTTGTACCACATACTGTTAAATATTGTTTATTAGCAGTGTCACTACCAATCTTACTACCCGTAGTAAAAACGGTTTATGAATTACCGTTGTTACTACTGCAGTTGAAAGTTGTTAGAACAGCAATAATAAATTACCCGTGTTACTACCGTAAAACTAAAATAACAAAATAAGACCTTCAATGCTAGAGTTGCATGACAGGTGTCAAAGTGACAGCTGTCAAACTAATGTATGTTTTTTTAGGTCATAGTTCAACAATACAAAGTATTGCTCTGCAAAACGTAGGAATTTTCTGAGGTACTTTTACTATGGGACCAATCGCGAAAAAAATCGCAGTTACATATATTTAGTTGGTTGTCTTTGAACTTTTTATATGAAACAGCTTTTTAACGACTTTCAAAAAGGAGGAGGAGGCCTATGTTCGCATGTATGTTTTTTTTTGTGTAAGCTCATTGATATTTTCGCCAATTGTGAACCGGTTTTTTTTATTTCGAAAGGGTATACTCTCGCGGTGGATCCATTTTTTTTTTTTAAGACGTTTGTTGATAAATTAACAATAATGTACATGGATGTCACATCAATTTGTGTAAACTATTCGAATTCTGAGTGTCAAGTGGGAGTTTTGCAAATCAAATCGAATTACTTTTACGTCGCGTTAACCGAGCGCGCCGAGCACACACGCGAGCACATTGACACACACGCTTGAGTTAGCCAATCACTGACGTTGCCGCGCTTGTGTTGGATCGGTTTGGCGCTCGTTACATTACCGTAAAAATACTCATACTTAGCTATTCAGTTTTCTTTACGTGACACAAGATGGCGTTGTGCTATTTCCATAGAAATCACATCAAACGTTAACGCGATCGAGTTCGAGCTAGAAACTCCCACTTAGCCCTCAGTACAAGATGGAAGTCGGTGGTGCCATTTTTGGCGAAAAATATGGGCGATTTAATATGAGTTATTATTTTCGCTATATCGCTAGGACCCACTGTAAGAACTACTAAAGAAAAAAATAAAATCCTAACCTAATGTAATATCATAGTACATAGTTTGTTACTAGTTGTTTCATTGTAAACGGTTAATCGTTGTAAACGAAGTTATTTCAAATTGTTCTACAATCTTTCCTAATTTACAAAGATTAATATAGTCATCCCTATAAAGAACTTTTAATATGGGACCAATCCTGAAAAAAGAGCGAAATGAAACTCATTTTTGTAAAAAAAAAAACATGGATCTTCACTGAACTATTCATTTAATTATTGTTTTGTGCGAAATAGTTAATCTTATCCTACCATCCCCTTTTTACTACAGGGCAAGTAGGAAGACGCCACATTACCACCCCTACACTGTCGATTTTCCTTCGATACGTACGAAGCTGTTTGACTCAACATTTCTGATTCGTACCGCCAGGGAATGGAACAGTCTTCCTGCTTCCCTGTTTCCTAAGAGATATAATCTAAAGCTTTTCAAGGTCAGAGTGAATAGGTATTTTCTAGGTCTACGTGCTTCATCTTCGACCACAACGTCGCTTCAGGCATTTTAAATTACCTACCTATCCCATCCTTTAGAAATAAATAAATAAATATCAGGGGACATCTTACACACAAATGATCTTATATCCAGCGTGCTTCTAAGTCTGCGTGCTTCATCTTCGACCACAACGTCGCTTACCATCAGGCGAGTTGGTGGTCAAGAGCGGACTTATTCGCGATAAAAAAATCTTTTCCGGGGTTTCAGAGTCGGTCCCATAGTAAAAATTGTTCATGATGAATTTATACAGGCCGAATCAAAGTACTTGGCGGTTGTGATGTTAGCTACAGGCTGCGGATAACCCAATCCTCGTGCAGCTGTTAAGTGAGCTTCAGTCAGGATTGGACTATCCGCAGCTTGTGGCTAACATCACAACCGCCGAGACGTTTGTTTCGTCCTGCGGGGCAATTCTGTTAACCGATCTCGTTACTGAGGTGACACGTTCTTGAACCTCTCTTGTTTTTCTGACAGTTCTGACAGCTCAAAGCTGTCAAAATAATCGGTCAAGTACGAGTCGGACTCGCGCACGGAGGGTTCCTTACTGTATGGGAGCCCCCCTTAAATATTTATTTTAGTTAAATTTTATTATTTATTATTGAAGGGAAAATAAAACTAAATATTCTGTGAAAATGTCAAGCATCTACCTGGTACCATTAATAATATAGAGCGAAAAACTTCTAAAAATTCAGGTTTGTTTTATGGGAGCCCCCCTTAAATATTTATTTTATTTTGTTTTTAGTATTTGTTGTTATAGCGGCAACCGAAATACATCATCTGTGAAAATTTCAGCTGCCTAGCTATCATGGTTCATGAGATACAGCCCGGTTATAGACGGACAGACAGACGGACATCGAAGTCTTAGTAATAGGGTCCCGTTTTTCCCTTTGGGTACGGAACCCTGAAAACGAGAGAAGTTCAAGAACGTGTCACCTCAGTAACGAGAACGTTTAACAGAATTGTCCCGCTGTACCTCTTTCCTGTCTCTGTAAATTTGGGAAAAACACAAAACGACAATTTGTATAACTGGATGTAGTTAAATTTTGCTGATATCATCTTACTAGATTAATGTGCTTTTACTCTAAACCCTTTTTGGGGACAGAAATGAAGTCCATTTCTTATCATCTAACGTTTAACTTAATAGTAAATGTGTGTTTAAGCATAAAAACAGCGCGGATGGACGACTTTTCTAAATAACTAATATAAATTAAAAATTTAAAAAACCCCCGACACATTGACAACCATTTTGGGCACATTTGTAGAATTTTGGTTCTTCCATCCCCACTTTAACCCAACATAACTCTTAAACGGCTCAATCGATTTTTATAAAACATAGCTAAGAACACTCTCGATTAAGTCTCCTTTCATCCAAAAAAAAAAACTAAACTGAAATCGGTTCAGTGGTTCGGGCGCTATGATGCCACAGACAGACAGACACACAAACAGACACGTCAAACTTATAACACCCCTCTTTTGCGTCGGGGGTTAAAAAAAAAGAAGTAATTATGTTATTCCATATAATCAGTTAAATTTCAAGAGCAATATACATAACATACAAATACATATCCTCTAAAAACAAGTAAAAACTATTCAATTTTGTTTTTACCAACTAAATAATATGATATTTTGAAGTGAAATTCTAATACGACTTCAACAAGGTTGCGTTAAACGTTTAACGCTACCATGGAGGGGGTATGAAAGCACTGTTGGGTCGAAGTTTCACTTCTTCCGCGCGGAGGGACTCCACTTCACGGTTTTTTTTCTTATGCTACTTCTCCGCCTGCGTTGTAATGCGTTAATTAGCACGCTAATTAAGCCGGTACGTGGATGTGGCCAACGTTTTAACGCGTTAAACAGTAATACAGTAATGCCCGTTTTCACCAACGATCCCTAAACTACACCCTAACTAGGAATCCCTTAAGCTAAGAGCCCCCCTAAAGTTGACCCTTACCTAAATTCGTTTTCACAGCGCTAAGTGACACCTAAATAAGGGACCCCTAGTAAAGTGACATTTTATTTTTTAGTCTATGGTTTTCAATAACCGTACTTTTACCGATTTATTTAATTTTGTTGATATTTTATAGAAAAAACATCAAAAATACAAGAAATGTGCTTTATTGATAATATAATTTGAGTTTTCGGTAAGTTATGCATTATAAGTATTAGAAAAACCACACATTTTCAGGTTTTATGTAGGTTGAAATAGTGGCCAAATAAAAAAAAAAACAATCTTTTGTTTGTTGTTGTGAAAGCCGCTCTAGCGGCAAGCGCGGGAGCGGCCAGCATCTGGCTCCGCTCGAAAAGCCCTGAGCAGGAGATATATTAAAAATGTATTCCTATGGATAGAAAGACAAACAAGTGTACATACTTGCTGGTCCCAACAGAATACATCGCTGGTTGTATAAAACTATCGCAAAACTTTCTTAACTCTTAAGTGTTTCTTTATTTTGTTTATGTAAATCATGTTTTGTTTTTTTGTGTATATTTTGTCCCATAAATAAATATTTAGTATTTCTGTACTTTAGAATAAATTAATTATGTAGTTACATATTTTACCTACATACTTCGAATTGTGTTCTATTTTCTTTGATCAAAATCTGAATCTTTTCACAAAGTTTTGGTGGTCGTACTTCGTTAAAAATTCAATCTTTCACGGTAAATGCGTAGTAACTTAAATGTATTTAAGCTCAATAGCAAGCCCACTGTTTATATAGCACCCGTATGCTCTAAAAAAATCGTTCAAAAGCCCTACAAGTAAAAATGGCACGATAGTTGAAACCGCCACTTAGCACTATGGGGTCGACCTTCGGCCCCGTAAACTTACGGGATCCCTTAAAGCTTTAGGTGTCCCTTAACCGTTGGTAAAACGAATTTACTGTTAGGTGTCCCTTAAATATTTTTAAGGGTCCCTTAAAATTTAAGGATCGTTGGTGAAAACGGGCATAAATCTAAGTAATTGATTAATTAGCGTGTTGATTTACGCGTTAAGAGCAGGTGGCGCTGTAGCATTATAAAGATGCTTGATTCGGTCACAACATCAATGTGTCATCAATATATTTATTAGATGAAGAATAAGCACAATTCTTACCAATGGATTGACTGAAAACCATTTTGCGAAGTCTATGACGTGGGTTAGTTATTTGAACTGAAGTTATTTTTTCAAGTCATAATGGAGGTTTTTCTTTAAAATCATTTGTAATTTTTTTTTGTAATGTTTTCGTACTTTTTAATTTTAAAATCTAGGTATACTCCGCGCCACACAAGTTGGTAGATGTGAAGTTAGCCACTAGCTGCGCAATATCCAATCCTGACGAGACTTGACGTGGAAGCCGCACGTTGATTGGCTATTGCGCAGCTAGTGGCTAACTTCACATCCATCAACTTGTGTGGCGCGGAGTATACATAAAGTTTAGATGTCACGGTGTAGTCTAAAAGATCTGTTTACCCGATTGTCAAAGAAGGGTAATGTTTTCCAAGAAATGTCGCCCGTCTGCGCTGGCCCTTAAATTACGTACAAGCGAAGGTGTACTCCAGAGCGTTGATTATGTGTTCATAGTAAACTAGTTGTAAATTGATGTAAGAAAACGCATTTTGTCCATATTGGTGTAGTAATAATAAAATACACAAGTTAAAACTTAGTTGTTGTATGTCTTACTAGCTGCGCCCCGCGGTGTTACCCCGCCTTAGCCTAAGATAAAAATTAACCTATGTGGTTAATAATAATAATATATATGGTATTTATAATACATGTATTATATTTACACAATACATATAATACATACATACATACATAGACATAATATATACATTCATAAATACATAAGTACCTAAATAATTAACACAAAGATAGATAGTGACTATAGTCAAACCGCTAAACTCAGACATCGCCTGCGCGGTACAGGGGCGCCGGGGGAGACGACACAGGGGGACTGAGACAGGTGCGGGCGCCGGGGACCCGCTGCCCGCGCCTGTCTCAGTCCCCCTGTGTCGTCTCCCCCGGCGCCCCTGTACCCGCGCAGGCGATGTCTGAGTTTAGCGGTTTGACTATACCTATATAAACAAGATTTTTAAAAATAGGCAGTGACTTGGCCTGCCTGATGGCAACAGGCAGCTCATTCCAGAGACAGACAGCTTGTACAGTGAACGACTGAGTGTAGGACAGATTGACATGGGAAGAGGTGTGGATTCTAAGTTTAAGTGCTCGCGATGGCCGCAAGGAACCGGAATGACCAATGATGAATTCGAATCGTTCCTTTAGATATAGAGGGATGGTAGGGTTGAACAGAATAATCCAAGTTAATCCAAGGTCTAAGCTACCTTCAAACCAAATTTCATCCAAATCGGTTCAGCCGTTTGAGCGTGAAAGAGTAACAAACATCCATACATACTCGCAAACTTTCGCGTTTATAATATACTAGTTTTTACCCGCGGCTTCGCCTGCATGATATTTTAATTTTTGTGCTATCCCATGGGAACCCTTTATTTATCCGGGATAAAATGTAGACTATGTCACATTCCGTCTTTCAAACCCGAGACTCTACTTTCAAAGGAGGTGGAAAATTGAAAATAATTTGACGGTTGTTCGATTCGACAATTGTTTTTTTGACATTTCTTGAAGCGCACTCTAGCTATATAATTGCAAAGTTTCATCTCAATCCGTTCAGTAGTTTTTGCGTGAAAGAGTAAAAAACATCTATACATCCATCCATCCTTACAAACTTTCACGTTTATAATATTAGTAGGATAAATAAAATAAATAAATGCCAGCAAGTCTCGCAATCAATCCCTTGCGCGCCTGTACCGCCCGCGATCTACACGAGATTTGTAAGTATTCACGAGCCCAGAGCAAGTTGAGAGATATGCTTATGAAGATTCAGACAGATGCGAGGTCTACTGTTCGGAGAACTACTAGTATTAAGAGGGTACCTGAAATTGTTCTTGATTTTCTAGGGGTCCGTGGACTGAAAAAGGTTACGAAACGCTGTGGTAGACCATACTTCTGAGCCCTTAGTCCATGTTTTGTGTATGTAGTTTGCTTCAACTTTCGGGTTCGCGTGTGGCTCCATACGTTTTGGTTAGTTCTTCCTCGTTTCCGCCAGAGGCGCTGTACAAAAATGTATAGAGCCACACGAAAACAGTAATTTTAATTTTTTGTCTCAATTTATGTGTAAACCTGAACTAACCCCTCAGTAACCTCTGAGGGGTTAGTTACGTTTTTGAAATGTGAAAATTATTACGTCGATGATACATTATGATTCATGCGAACTATTCGAATTCTGCATGCGGTTGAAGTTGGCCGTGCCATTTCTGGCTAAAAATAATTTATTTTCCTGAATAAACCGACCTTTGAATTATATCCACGACAAAAATCAAGTTGATCCGTTTTCCCGTTGATTTGTGAAAGTGTAACAAACAAACATGTGGCATGTGTTTGCTACACAAAGTTGCTAACGGAAGTTGGTATAGAAGTTCCATCACCTTTCAAGCGAGCCTTACTCTGGCCAGAACCCGACAGTAAAAAAAGACGTACCAAGGAGCAATTACCATCTGCAATTACTGGGGATGCTTGGAGAGCTATAATGGCAAAAAAAGAAGCTGAAAAAGTACAAAAAGAAGAAGAGAAAGAACGCCGCAAACAGGAACTAAGCGAAGAACTACTTGCCAATTTAAACTTCATGACCAAGCGACGACAAACAAGTACGCTTTTCAGTATTCCACCTTCGAATAATAATGTACTTAGGAGGCATTAATCCCCTTTACCGTATGTGTCATTTATATAACCATCTAAGCACAGAGGTGTGCAGTGAACTCGATATTTTTTATCAAAACTTGTTTAATTATAAAAGTGCACTCTATAAAATAAATTTTAACTAGTTTGGCGTTTGATATATTTGATTTAAATTAAATTTTTCTGAAAATGCTGTGTACAATATTTTGATTGGCAAATTCATAATGTTTTTGTGGATTAGTTTATTTAAGTTTTTAAGTTTGCTCGTCACTTTTGTACCGAACTTGTAAAAAATAAAATAATAATAATAATAATAAAAATAAATAAAAAAAAAAAAAAAAAAAACCGCTGACATAAGCTGACGTCTTTTTTACACAACTCCGATTTTAATTATATTTTACATGTTTTTGAATCCTTTTCCTCCACAATACTCGTGCAATATACAATATAAACTAAAGGTAATCATTTCTAAGCAAAAAACCATCACAAAACCTACTAACAGTCTCAAAGATGAAACTTTTTGCAAAGGCCAACATTTTGACAACTATTGTCAAAATGAAAAATTGTAAGAAAACACGAAAATATCTAAGAAATGTTGTGTAAATTATGAAGACAAGAGCAAAAACTAGAGCGGAGACAAATAGCGCACGCCCACCACCCCCGCCTGCTCCGAGATGCTGTCAATCATCATCATCGAGTTCATCATCGGAGGCGTTTCACACGACTCGTGAAAGTTACGGAACTTCCAGCGACTCGAGCGGGCCACGGACGCCGCCGCCGCCACCACGACCAGTGCGACGACGAGGCCGTCCACCGCTGCCGGCACGCTTGGGGCCTGTGGGGCATACTGCCCCGCCATCCGCTCCCGCTACCGGTGGCATAGTGCGTCGCATGCGATGGACTCAAACCAATAATGAGAATTGCATGCGCGCGTACTTTGGGGCTACAGAGGGGGGAACCAACATGACAGCGTACTGTGCCAGGATGCTGCCTTTGTTTCAGGCCCTTGAACCGACCGTGGCCGTGACTGCCCAACGACTATCGGACCAAGTGCGGGCTATCCACCGGTGCAAGCTGTTGGATCAGTCCGTAATTGATCGGCTCCGCCTGGAGGCGCTGCCTGCTCGCTCCGCTGCTCCCTCGCCGCGGGACCCGCCCTTGCCTGTCGCGTCGTCAGCCCCGACAATGGCTTCAGTGCCGATGTCGGCGGCGACACTTGCGACGGCACCGGCTGGTCCTGCGATCGACGAGGCGGATGGGGCGAGTTTGAGCGTACCTAACCAGGTGAGTGAGCAACTGAGGAGGGCTTTGGAAGACGCGATTTCCCAGTATCGGTTCGCACCCGACTCTAGGCCGCGACTGCCACGTTTTCCTACCCATAGGCGTAACTTAGCGCTTATGGGGGCTCTGAACCCTTTGCTGGTCCCGTATTTGCGGGCTAGCGAAGGCTTAGTCGATACCCACTCGATCTTGTACTGCGGCGCCATCGCGGCGTGTCGCGTTGCACGTGTTAAGTTTCCGGACACTAACCGTGCACCGCGACCCGCCGGGGGTGTGCCCGCGTGGCAAGTGCGGATCCAGCGGCGTATCGACTCGTTCAGGACTCTCATAGCAAAGCTAATCTGTTTCGCCCGGGGGAATAACCGCCCCCGAGTCATGCGTTTCGTGACACAGGCCTTTGCCGGGACTGGTATCAGACCCGAGCACTATTTGGCCAGTGTCACGGAACGCATAGACTATCTGAAACAGAAAGTCTATGCGTGGGCAAACCGCATTCGCCGCTACAGAGAGCGTGTGGACAGATATTGGCTAAATCGCCTCTTCCAAAGTGACCAAAGGAAGGTGTACAGAGGCTGGGAGAGAACCGACCAACGTGTGAGCGTTGGGCAGGTGCCGGATGCTAGCGCTATGAATGACTTCTGGCGCGGCATCTGGTCGGTGCCCGTCGAGCACACGGAGGGTGACTGGATGCGTGTGGTTGAGCGGGAATGCGAGACTATCGAACCCATGGGATCTATTTTAATAGATCCCGTAGACGTTAGTTGTGCAATCCGTACGGCTCAGAACTGGAAAAGTCCTGGGCCGGACGGGCTGCACAACTTTTGGATAAAATGGTTTCGATGCTCGCATGACCGCTTAGCCATGCAATTTCAGGAAGCCCTCGAGGTTGGTTCTCTGCCTAGCTTTTTCACCACCGGTGTCACCTTCCTGCTCCATAAGTCCGGTAGTACCACGGAAGCAAAGAACTATCGACCCATTACGTGCTTGCCTACCATCTACAAGCTCCTTACATCCATTCTGACCATCAAAATTAACGCGCACGTCGTTGCGCAAAACGTTTTGGCCTACGCTCAGAATGGATGTAGGGTTGGGTCCCGTGGTACTAAGGAGCTCCTCCTCATAGACATGGCCATTAGCCAGCAAGTCCGGCGGAACAAGGGAGCCCTCTCTGCTGCCTGGATTGACTATAAGAAGGCCTATGACTCAGTGCCTCATTCGTGGCTCGAGAGGATTTTAGAGTTGTATAAAATTGATACAACTCTAAAATCATTCTTAGTGTCATGCATGGGGCAATGGGCCACAGTCCTTCGTCAACCAGGTGGTGGAGACGGCTCCGTTGGCCCGCAAGACTTGATAAGGATTGAGCGGGGAATATTCCAGGGTGACAGTCTGAGTGCATTGTGGTTCTGCCTTGCCCTGAATCCTCTCAGCACTTTGCTGAGGAATTCAGGGCTGGGCTATCGGCTTCGCAGACAGGGTGAAGTCATCTCTCACCTGCTGTACATGGATGATCTCAAACTGTTTGCACCGAAATACCAAGACCTGGTGGAGCTGCTAAAAACAACTGAAGTTTTTAGCAGTGCCATCAGGATGGAGTTCGGTGTAGATAAGTGTGCGGTCATGCATGTACAGCGAGGGAAAGTTGTGGATTCTCCAAATCTACAACTTTCTGAGATGATGACTATCAAGTCTCTCTCCGAAGCCGAGACCTACAAGTACCTCGGTATGTCAGAGTCGTTGGGTATATCGGCAGTGGACATCAAGAAATCGGTGAAGGAGCGCTTCTTTTGTCGCCTGGCAAAAGTACTTAATAGTCTTTTGTCTGGCGGCAACAAGGTGCGCGCCTTCAACGGTTGGGTGATGCCGCTGCTGACGTACTCCTTTGGCATACTGAGGTGGACTCAGACTGAGCTGGACGCCCTGGATAGGAGGGTCCGTCGACTGCTCACATTGCATCGCATGCTACACCCGCGCTCGTCTGTCATGAGACTGTACATTCCGCGGAAGTGTGGTGGCCGAGGCTTTTTAAATGCCAAGGACCTCCACAACCGCGAAGTGTACAGTCTCCGGGATTATTTCCGAAACAGCGGACGTGGGATGCATTGCGATGTGGTGGCGGTTGACAGAGGCCTCACCCCGCTCTCCCTGGCGAACGAGAACTGGCGCAGGCCATCGGTGCTCAGCACCGATGATCGCAAGGCGGTATGGAAGAGCAAGGAGCTGCATGGGCGGTTCTATCGGGCCTTAACAGGACCCGATGTGGACCTGCTCGCGTCGGTGGCCTGGCTACGCTTCGGTGACCTCTTTGGGGAAACCGAGGGTTTTGCCTGTGCAATTGCGGACGAAGTTGTCTTGACGAACAACTACCGGAAGTATATCCTGAAGGACGGTACGGTCGACATTTGTCGGGCATGCCACCGTCCCGGAGAGTCACTCAGGCATATTACTTCTGGTTGTTCTCATCTTGCCAACGGCGAGTACTTGCACAGGCATAACCAAGTGGCCAGGATCATCCATCAGCAACTTGCTCTTCGATACGACCTTGTTGAGTCTGAGGTGCCGTACTATAAGTACGCACCGGCGCCAGTTCTCGAGAATGGTCTTGCGTTGCTCTACTGGGACCGCTCTATCATCACGGACAGGACTATTGTCGCCAATAGGCCTGATATCGTGGTGGTCGACCGGTCCCAGCGCCGGGCAGTGCTCGTCGACGTCACCATCCCACATGACGAGAACCTCGTGAAGGCTGAGAAGGACAAGCTCAGCAAGTACCTTGACTTGGCTCACGAGGTTACCGCCATGTGGGATGTGGACTCGACGATCATTGTCCCGATAGTCGTTTCGGTAAACGGCTTAATAGCGAAGAGTCTCGACCACCATCTTAAGAGGCTCTCGCTAGACGGTTGGGTCAAGGGTCAAATACAGAAGGCAGTCATCCTGGACACTGCGCGCATCGTCAGGAGGTTCCTCTCACTGTAGCCCCAACCACCGGTAGCTTGGGCCCTGCCCCGCTGCCGGCGGCACTCTAGGTTTAGGTTTTTTTATAGTATTTTGTTCTTTTATATAAATATTGTAAAAAAACTTAAATTTAAGAAAATAAATGAATATGTGTATAATAATAATAAATCTTTATTTCTCAAAACTTAGCCTAATTACATACTTAATCAACGAGGAAACTAACTTAAATAATTACTAAAGGTACTAAAACTATTCACCATTGACCATACCATACCTACCTTCATTATACGAGTACAATATACATAAATACAAACTGCAGATTATCTACGGCAATGCGCTGTAGGTACATAAAAATAATATGCTATAAAATAATTGCTATAAACAGTTAATCTTGGCTTTAGTAATTCTAATAACGATAGTTGGGTATGTAATATAATTTAAAGCGTTACAATTCAGTGGATTTAAAAAAGTTCAAACGAGGTAAAAATGAGTACGAACTTAGATCATGACCTTGACCTTAGTTTTAATTGTTGCATGATAATATGTGCTTTAAAAATTATTTTACTCATAGCCCACAGTTTCAGTGGGAGAAATAAAAAATTAAACGTATTAAGACAGTTCTTCAGAAGTGTGTTTTGATACAGTACAAATAATAATAAGATATTCTTCCACGAAGTAGGTGAATAAGCAAAAGAAACAGCACATAATTCGTCATAACGACTGGATGCTTATTCTGGACCGCGGTACAAAGTCTAGACTTCCGTCGAATGTCTTTTAATTATTATATTATTCACGAAGTAATTTGAAAGTATCTAGTAGCTTACCCATATTTTCTAATCAATGTATGTAATTGGATAGGCAGGTGTAGGTACAGTTACAAACGATGTAATATCAATTAGTTTCATCACAAATAGCAAAAGTTACAAATTGTTTTAAAGTTATTTTAAAAACAGTAAACATATAAATTAAACATAGTGTACGTACTGTACTATGTTTACTAGAAGTTTACTTGTTCTAAAGTATATATCATATCATTAAGTATTTATAAAAACTTTTGTATTAGGCTTGTATTGCAGTTGGATTGACCCTACCCTCCGAACTAGAATAAAATCTGTATCTCGGATGGCAGTTTCCGTCCCGCTCGCAACAACACAATGAGTTATACGTGCAACAGCGACAAAAGTTGTTTACCAAAGTGGAATGTAGTATAGGCAAAATTAACACAATATTTGTTTTTCACTCAACTGATCAAAAATGAGGTTATGTTTAAGATTAGTTGTGTAGTGACGTATATTAACGTTTAACGTTTTAGATTCGAATTCAATTTTGAGCCACAGAAAATACAATATATTTTTTTAGATAACATTTCAAAAATGTGTTTTTATTTTAAGATTTTAAAAATTAGTTAGGTACTTAAATGTTTTGAAAACTTTATAATTATAAGGATTGCAATCGTAAAATTAAACTTATGTTCTAGTTATATGTATGTTGATTATAGACAATTGCCTATTATATTATACATGTTATCTTTGTTATACATACATAATAAATGACCTTTCCGTACATCTAGCAAAGTTACAGTTGATTATAAGGATCTATGGAAAGTCGTATTATATTCGCTATTATAATACCTATACAAGTTATTCTTGTAGTTTTATCCACATTGTTAAGTGTGTGTGTGTGTGTGTGTGTGTGTATGTGTGTGTATGTGTGTGTGCGCGTGTGCATATGCTTGAGCATGTACGTGCTTGCTTGTCTTTGCGCTCGGATGGCTGTGTCCAGAAGGTGTGCGTAGTGACGTACGTACATATTTTGGTACTTTTAAAGCAGACCAGTCAGGTGGTTACAGTAGCGAGCTGGAGATTATAGGTTATATTTCATTACCTGTTTGTAAGTAAAACATAGTTGAAGATGAGGTTAAATAAACCCTTGGTTACTACTTTTATCTTGGTTATTACTTTATTTGATGCATTTATTTATTCTAATATTTGAAGAAAATTTTCTGTTTCGTCATACGACATATTTTTGAGGAATGTTTTGATAGATTTACTGCACATATATTTATTTAGAGTTCTTAATGTTATGTATTTATTAATTTTATTGTATAAGGGCCCATATAGTTAGAAAATCGATTCGCAAATTTAGTTCTGCTGGACATCAGTTTGTAGACTCTGTCTTTTCTTCTTGCCTGTGGTTTCAGTTCGGGGGGTATGCGGTGTTGACTTTGAATAATCTTTAGCATAAAGCATTTCCTGATTGAAAGAATAGGTAATTCGTTATATAATTCGGAAGTGGGATAGCGAAACGATTTGAAGGTCATTACTTTGAGTATTGCTCTTTGTGCCCTTTCCGCACAAATCAAGGTTGTTTTTGGACATCCACCCCAAGATGAGATGCAGTAGGTGGCAATCGAGTGGCAAAGCGCATAGTAGATGCCAATTAATTGTGTTTTGTCGCATACATGTCTAAGGGTTTTAAACGTAAAAAGTAGTTTTCTTATCCGACCGGTTAAAATTTTTATTTGTGATTTCCAACTGAGAGTATTATCGAGCATTACTCCCAGGTACCTAATTTCTTCAGTCGAAGTCAGTTCTGGACAGTTGCAGGATCCAATGTTATTGCAGTGATGTGCTTTAATATGTATGTTTGAATTTATGGGTTGATCAGAATTTTTAATAGTAAAAGTCATATATTTCGTTTTAAGAACATTTAACGTTAGTAAATGATTGTCAAGCCAATCAGTAACTATGTTGAATCCTTTTTCTGCATATTTATTTGTGTCAGACCAAGACTTCCCCGAGAAAAACAGGACCGTGTCATCAGCAAACGTTATCACTTCGCCATTTTGTAGGTTTAGGTTACACATTTCGTTGATGTAAATAAGAAACAAGGTGGGTCCAAGGATGCTACCTTGTGGAACACCATACGCAATATCAACCTCGTCACTGGTATAAGTGTCAAGTTTCGTAGTTTGCTTTCTGTTAGTGAGATAATCTTTAAAAAGTTTGTGTTGTATACCTCTGATACCAATTTTGTATAGAGTTTTAAGCAATATGGGGACAGAGACCGTATCAAAGGCTTTTGCTAAGTCTAAGAATATTGCCAGACATTTTCTTTTTTTATCCAACTTATCCACAATCATATTGACTAATGTATCCACCGCATCAGATGTAGATATTTTATTGCGAAAGCCAAATTGATTATTTGATAATATTTTGTTATGTTCTAAAAAGTTTTTTAATCTGGTGTTTATAAGTTTTTCTACTATTTTTGAAAGTGTCGGCAACAACGAAATAGGCCTGTAATTAGAGATACGATCTCTGTCCCCTGACTTATATATTGGAATCAGCAATGATCGCTTTAGGGGGTCGGGAAAACTACCCTCATCGAAACATTTATTACATAGTAATGCGATGGGTTGTGCAAGCGTATCTATGCCTAATTTAAACAATATCGATGGGACTCCATCCCAACCAGTGCTATTACTATTCTTTAGACCATTTATTGTCCTTTTTATTTCAATTTCGTCGGTAGGAAGAAGAACAAATGAATTCAGGTTTACATAATTATTATTAGCACTAACGTTACTATCAGACTGGTTTAATTTATTTTGGTTTCTCGTAACAATTTGACTAGCTAAATCTGAACCAATATTTGCAAAATATTTGTTCACTTCATTGACAGAATCGATTGGTGAATCTTTGAGATTGAGTAGTTCTTGACTAGAGTCTTTAGTTTTATTCATATGGCATATTTTTTTAATGCATTCCCATTGTTTTTTGAGGTTCAATTTAAATTTTTTCATTTCGGATTGATAATAAGCTGTTTTCAATTTTTTTAAGATTTTATTACATGTGTTTCTGTATCGTAGATAAGTAATTTTTAGAATAACATTTTCAGGATCATTATTTAGTTTCTTGTGTAATCTATCTCTGTTCTTGATACATTTTATTAATCCACTTGTTACCCAAGGTTTCACATTTCTTCTACTACGAGGTAAATATACTCTTTTTGTGTACTTGGTCATTGCATCTTGGATTACAGATAAAAATATTATGATCCCTTCAGTAGCATTTTTACCATTGAAACATTCCGTCCAGTCATAATTGGTCAATTCTTCTATAACGGCTACATAATCAGTTTTTATAAATGATTTTTTATTTAAATTATTTTTAGGACGAGTCAGTGCTATTGAAAGAATGACGGTTAAATGATCAGTTATTGTAGTGCTACAAACAACAGTAGTAGATGGCTGCAAGGATTTTACAAAACAGTGGTCGAGGCAAGTTTTGTTATGAGTAATAAATGAATGCGATGGCAATAACCCATATGACGCCATGAGATCCAAATATGTAGCTGAAGTGTCATTCATTGCATCATTTTTTAAATCAATATTCATATCACCGACCATGTATATATTTTTATATGTTTTTAGGTCATTTAAAACATTAACGAGAGATTCATAGAAGATTTCTAAATTTTTAAAACAGTAAGGTCTATATACACATATAAATGCATATTCATTTTTATAAGTAACAACTAGACACGTCATTTCTTTAGTGTTACTTGGTTCGTATACATTTACTTGGACTTCCTTTTTGACGTAAACTACAACACCGTCGTTTTGATTATAATTTCTTTTTGTATTAAAAACATGGTAGCCATCAATAGCGGGAAGGTTATTCACAACGGAAAGCCAACATTCAGTAAGTACTATTAAATCTTCATTCAATTTCAGTCTATTGCTAAGAATCTCAAAACTGTCGATGTTACAGTTAATACTTCTAATGTTCTGTACAACCACATTTAGACAGGGCTCCGAGCTTTGAATGTGTTTACCACAATTCTCCGGTATTTCCTCGAATACCGACTTACCGGCATTGATATTGCTATCAATGTCTGAGAAAATATCTGTAATTTCAGCCATAGTCATATTTTTTCCAAAAAAGTGGAAAAAAGGTGTTTTGGTAAGTTTGAAAATTGCGGGAAACAACAAGCAATATGTAAGCATGTATGTGTTTCATGTGATTGGTATGTATGTATTTGTGCTGTGAGTGTGAGTGTACTGAGTGAATGTGGAGTGCATGGATTTTACTACAATTTTTTTGATCGTGATAACCGACGAAAGAGTTTATGTACACATTTAAATAATGCATCCAGACGGAAAAATGTGATGCAATAAAATTATCCGAACAATATGAGGTTAAGTACAACATAATATAGTTACACGCAAGACTTACAGCAAGTATATTAACACTGATGTGTGACTGTCGATATGACAGTACTGCAGCCGTTGCACATAGTATCAGTAGTCATATTAAGATCTGGGCACTTAGCAGATTTTCTATTTGAGAGACTGCCTTAATTTGCATTGGTGGGTCTCCTTCCGATAACTTCACTAGAACTCGACCATTACTTATCCAGGAATGTTTGATTGTATTGTTTTTGGTCTGAAGCCTAGCATGATGATAAATGTGTCTTGTTTTTGGTGTCAGTAGTTCGTTTACATATACTGCTTCTTTTTTATCCGTGAAACCCAACGTATGTGTATTTAATTTGTTCGTTTGGTGGGCTTTATTGTAAGACTTGACTGCCCTAATAGTTTCATTCCTTGCATGTTGGGTAAGGTACTCTACTACGACAGGTTTTCCTTTGGATTTCCTATTACGATGTATACTGCTCACAGTTCCAGGTGCAAGCTTAAGGCCAAGTGAGTCATGTAATTTATCAATAATATTTTTTAAATCTTCTGCTTCTTGCTCTGGAATATTTATTATCTCTATACATTTCGCTCTTAGGGTCCTTTGTACTTCGTCGAGTTGATCCTCCAGTGCAGCTATCTTTAATATAGCTTCATCATGTTCTTTAGATATTTTTTCAATCTTGGCTGTCGTTTCTGCGTGTAATACCATGGAATTCTCGCAGAGTTTTTCTAGTTTATCTTGAGTGTTTAATATCACTTTGTTCTGAGCTCTCACTTCTTCTATTCCTTCCGTTATGGCATTAAATTTTTTGTCTTGCTCATCCTTCATATTTGCCATAAACGTGAATAAATCGTCAATATCCTGTGATCCAGGGTTTATTTTACGCTTCCGATTGCCCGTCAATGTTTCGGCCTTTGTAAGATCAGTTAA
Organism: Hypomecis atomaria; assembly: GCA_964007245.1. Lineage (NCBI taxonomy): Eukaryota > Metazoa > Arthropoda > Insecta > Lepidoptera > Geometridae > Hypomecis > Hypomecis atomaria. The sequence goes on along the minus strand of OZ023308.1, from coordinate 7,532,761 downwards.
GGACGAAGCCTTTTTATCTCCCTTTGGTGAGCGTAGCATTATTATTGTTTAGTTGTTTTTTTTTGCATATACTATGCACCAGCCAAGGTAAAAAATTTGCGGACTGCGTCGACGTGTTTTGTAGTTTTATTCACGGTAATTATGTTCACAGTAATATGAACCTTAAGTCACAAACGATTTATGGACTACTTTTGTTTCACAAGATTAAAACATTCACTGCGCGAGGTAACACACGTCCGTCGTCGGCGACGCCACGAGCGAGAGAATAAAATAAACCAACACCTTCGGACTTACAACATTAGATTTTTTTGCGAGCTTATACTATTTATTTAATTTAACCCATTCACGCCGAGACCGCCCATGGGCGATTGATTTTAAATTGTAATAATAACTGCGGCATCTGGGTAATATCGTTACTTTTCAGAAAGGCAGTGAATGGGTTAATCTACGCCGTACACGGTATATCGGTAACTTTGGTTCTTTTACGGATTTCCTCATTTCCGATTCGATCCCGCAGAGAGACTCCGAGCATAGCTCTCTCCATAACTCCCGTTTTGACGGACGAACCGAACCGGAGGAGGTACTCAATTCGACGCGTATTTTTTTATGTATAACCACACATCACTTTTTTCGTTGTAGTCCGATTTCAATATTTATTCTTTTTTATTGGAAAAAGTATACTTCGAAATCGGTCCAATTAAAATTTTATCGAAATCGGCTGATCCATTTTTGATAAATCAACAATAATGTGAAAAATGCTAAATCGACCCGTGCGAAATATTCGCGAATTCTGTAAACGGGTGAAGTTGGACATGCCATATTTTGCAAAAAATAATTATTGACATAAATGTTCGGAACCTCTCTGCAGGATCGAATCAGATATGAGGAATCGAAGAAATCCGTAGAAGAACAAAAGTTTCCGACATAGCCCAACGGATTGGCAAGTTGAAATGGCAGTGGGCAGTGCATGTAGCGCGGAGGACTGATGACTTAGGGTCAAAAAGTTTTCGAGTGGAGACCACGTACCGGCAAGCGCAGCGTAGGACATCCAACAAGGTGGACGGATGACCTTATTAAGACCGCAGGATCGGGCTGGATCAAGCCGCTTCCAACCGTTATTGGAGATCTATAGGGGAGGCATATGTCCATACAGTGGACGTCCTACTGTTGAAGTGATAATACGTAAAAGTACAGACTAGATATGGTCAAACGTGAGCCCCTATCATGAATAAAAAAACCAGTCGCGATGTATGTAAGAAATAAAAATTGAGTTAAAAAAATACCATAAGTACCAATGTTAATATAATTCGTGAATGGTAATAGAAAATGAAAATCCAAATTTTAAGGTCAGACCGCATCTGCGGCTCTGCAGTCTGGATGCAACTTGGTGCAAGCCACTCCGACCTCAGTCTTATGTACCTATAACAGCTTACGCCGTGTGGCTAGCCCTGGTTCAGAGTTTATAGGCCGCCTGAAGACCACTGACATGGCTTGACTGGCTAAACGGTTAAAACAACCGGAACCTAGAATTTAACGTGTCACCCGATCCACGGTAGCGCTCAGTTGGCAAATGCCACCCGCGGTCATCCATCCAAATACGGAACGTTGCTTAATTTCGGTGATCGCTGACAAACACCTAGTCAAACTACGCTACGAGTGCTACTGTTGCAGTGATGCTAAAATTGATAAGTGAAAAAATATCGGATAAGATCCACCATCTCCTTTTTAGGGTTCCGTACCCAAAGGGTAAAAACGGGGCCTATTAGATACTAAGACTCCGCTGTCCGTCTGTCTCCAGGCTGTATCTCATGAACCGTTATAGCTAGAAAGCTGAAATTTTCACACATGATGTATTTCTGTTGCCGCTATAACAACAAATACAAAACTAACAGAATAACATAATAATTTAGGGGGGCTGCCATACAACAAACCTGATTTAGCCATTTTTCGCTCTATTATCAATAATGGTAACAGCATGCTTGACATTTTCACAGAATGTTTAGTTAACTATATTCACTTCAATATTAAATAATAAAATAAATATTTAAGGGGGGCTTCCATACAGTACGGAAACCTCCGTGCGCGATTCCGACTCGTACTTGGCCGATTATTTTAATCCAGTTTTTAGAAACCGCTACAAAAAATTGGCATACCTACTGTGCTAAAGCAATGAATGACGTAGATAGGTGTAAGTAGGTCATATACCTACCTAGACACAAACATTGCACGACACTATTTAGCGTGACAAACCTATATAAAATAGTATAGTATCTACCTACTTACACAAATTCTCGCAATTTTATACTGCAACAACGTCAAAGTACTCGTATATCCCTTCCATTCATCAACCTAGCCTACTGACCTTGTATTTTCTCTACTACCCTTAATATTACGTAAAAATCTCATTAAAAGCCTGCATTTAATCTGTAAGCAATAAATATTAAGTTGCCAATGAAATAAAAAACGACGTTCGCAGGCGCTTAGGTTTTTTTCGTGCCTAATTGATTCTTTTTATTTATTTTTTTAACAGTAGAGCAACGTGATTCAGGTTTTTATGCCTCCGCATAGCAGCAACGCACGTCTTGCTACGCATTATGAGTTGCCATCTACAAAAATACTAGTAATATCGGGACAAAATTATGACGAGTTCTTGCAAAAATACCCAGCTAGATTATTTGCAGTCATAACAAGATCATTACATGCTTATAATGCCTGCTATTTCTTTTTGCCTTTTTAATATGTTTGAGCTTGTAATTAAGTACTTATGCCATAATTTCACTAGAATCGTATGAGTCGTTAAAATCTATTTTAAACGAGTAGGCTCGTTCCGTCAGATAAGCTGAAGATAATAACGTAAGCTAGTGAAATATTTAAGATTCAATCTTACATTAATTATCTGATGTACCTATGTAGGCAACTATAACTACTAATAATCATTTTCAATGACTAGGATAATTATTTTACATTAAAAGCAATAATGTGGTAACATAGTGAGGAAAATTTGATTTGTCGCTGGCAACACCGGCAGTACCAATGAGCGCGCGGACGGTCTTCCCGGCTCGTCCGAAATAAAATGGGCTCAAAAACGTTCCATTTCCGCAGAACATTATAAAAATACACATAAACGACATCTAATTAATTAAAAAAATATGTATTCAGTATATTTATAACAGTCGTTGTTCACGTAGGTACCGTCGCAGTTGTATAAAATACCTCTTCGTTTTAATTTAATTTTACGCTATTTTTAATTCTACCGGTAAGAACAAAATTAAAATAAAATTCCTGGTTAATAAAACAAAAGGTGTGGTGTTAAAAGAACCTAACATTTGAAAAGATAACCTGTGCTGTGCGCATTCAAAATTTAAAAATAATGGTGCATACTTTTTGGTGACAAGTGCTACATTATTTAGTTTATAAAAAGAGGTTTTATATTTCATTTAGGGATGTGAAATGTGCTTGAATATGTTATATCGGTAAACAAAATCGCAGAGAATGTAGTCGTTCGCCCCTAAAATCGATACTGTCCGCGCACTGCCGTCGAGCTCAAACCCCGTAATATTTTCACGCTAGTGAATTTTAGGAATGCTAACAAATTCCTTCTTCGCTCGATGTCTTTGTTGTACTGTATTTAGTTTAAATTAGGTTTTTACATTAACCTATTTATGTGGTGTGATTTTTGTTGATTAATTTAAATAACCAAAATTTGTATTATCAGCGCAGCGGTCAGCCGAGTATACATTAAAATGCTCAGTAATTTTTTACGACAAACTTACCTACATTTTAGGTATTCTTTTAGTTCAAGAGTAATTTACTTATTCAATTTTCTGTTACCTTGCATATTTTTATTTTAAGTAGGTAATTATTGGTCTAAAATCAGTTTCATAACAAATAGCTTTTTTAATAAAATTATAAATAGGTACGTATTTGTCCCATTAATTTATTTGGCAAATAAATGTATTGTCGCATGCCTGAAAAGCCACGGTCATTGTCAGTTATTAATTAATTTAATTATCTGCGCGAGCTAGGTTTGCACTAATTACATAAGGTTAAGTCTTCAACACAAGAGACAAAGACTGCCTCTTTGTATTATTATTCAGTTAAGTAATATTTATTTATGTTTTTAATAGATGAAATAATAGGTGTTTTGTTCAAGTAAGAAAACGCAAGGATTCGAAAGAAAATAAAACCTTTTATAATTCAATTGACTCAAACATCAAGAAATTATTTTACGTTTCAAAGACGTTATTATTTTTTATTCAGTAGGTTTTTGTTTAGTAGGTATTTTTTTTTTATTCTTATAAAATAAAATAGATGCCTGCTAAAAACAGGTTGCTTGCATGATACTATTCTTAAAAACATTTTTATTCATGTTTTTTTTTCAAACTCAATGCTGCGTAGCTATAAAAGATTGATGAACCTTATAATAAAGCCTTTTTCAAATTTCGTAATATTTGAATCAATTCCTACTTACACCTGTAAAAAAGTTAATGTTGTTTCTTCTAAATGGGAAAATATCGATATATAATAAAATTGATACACCAATAACAATACGAATCAATTTAGATAAAGTATTACATTTCTAGGTATTTGTTTCACTAAAATAACTTTACAAAAAGTAAAAATTACTTACACTCTGCTCAATTAATAATTATATTATCGTATTTTTCTGAAACATCATGGAAATACGTTGCACTTGGAACTGGTCATTACCCATAACGATCTGCAGTCCTTGTCTGCAGTGAAAATATTCTGAACAGCAATTGCAAAGTAAAATAAAAATAGTGTCACATTTTTAGGAAACATTTTTCTTTTAAGTTACCAAAAACAAATGCACTCGATTCGATTTTATTATCGTATAACTTTCTGAAACTTCCATGTAACTCCCGTTGCGCTTGTAACTGGTGTAAACAGTTTACAGTACAAAAGATGGTGGATTGTAATTGCAAAGTAAAAGAATTACACTGAGCATGGCCCGCGGCAGCTGAGGCCGCCTCGTCACGGACTCCGCTCGGCAACCGACGAAAAATGCGTTGGATATTCCCCGTTCCAGGTAAGTTATTTTTTTTTATTTCATAAATATTTCATATATCTGTATGGTTATTAAAAAGGGGGTAACAGGTCGACAAAACTTGATTCAGATCATCATTATATGAATAGATTTTAATCCCCGTTAAGACCGCAGGACTGCGCTGAATAGATCTAGATAGAGAGACCTATGTCCAGCAGTGGAATTATACAGGGTTATTGGTAATATATGTATAATATAATATGTAATATATACCTATCCAACAGGCGAGTTGGTGGTCAAACGCAGATTTATTTGCGTTAAAAAAAACAGCTTTTCAAAACTAACAACTTTTGTTCAACAACTTTTATCAAATCTCAAAAAAAATATTGCTGTTCCATAGAAAAATATCGGTCACCCTTCGACAAAATGTATGGAACAGATTTTTTTTTTTAGTTTAACAAGAGTCACAGAACAAAAGTTGTTAGTTTTCATGTACCTACAGAATAATCCCCTAAAAGGATGCTAATAAATCTTTATAGCTGAAACGAAACGACGGTGACAATTATAACTTTTCTGTTTCTTATGAATTTAAATGTTTAATTTTTATTCGCTTTTATTATATACTTTGATTTATTACTTTAAACATCGTAAGGAAAAACCTGCATGTCATAGAGTTTTGTATTTCCTTTATGATAGATACTTAAGTGAAATCTGCCAACCCGCATTTGGTCAGCGTGTTGAACTATGCAATAAACCTTCTCGCAAGATGAGATTCATGCACAGATCTGACTGATCTGTGTTTCTGTGATAATACCTAACTATTAAAACGCGTATAAGTTTTGTATAGGTATTGTTGTTTAAAGTTCAAATTTTCTACTACCAAAAAAGTGATACACGAATCCTCTGTACTACGCAGAAAAAGTTATAAATACGGAGCCCTAAGAACTAGAGAGCTCTAATAATTTTACTTCATCACTATTTAAACTTAATGCAAAATTCGAGTCTTAGCAACCTTACCGCATCGTGCGTATCGATAAATTTTGTCGATAAAATCCCGACTGTTTATCGATAAAAAATTTAAATCGATATTAATCGCTAGATCTGTTTCTCTTTCTACTAATTTATGGTTTGTTATTTTACCGCGGCTGGCAAAGGCGCCTTTGATTGTGATCAATAAAAACTTTGATTACCTTTTTTTTCAAAACGATAGGTTATTTTTGAACGGTTAATTAGATTTTTTTATCTAAATATGTGTTATCAGTAGGTTCTGAACTAGAATATGATTACTACGTTATACCTACTTTGTTTACTTTTTCTATTGCCAAAAATACCGCACTTGACCAACTCTCCTTATGGGAAACGACGTTGTGGTCGAAGATGAAGCATGCAGACTTAGAAGATATTATAATATGTGCCTATGTTATTTTCTCTGACTTAGAACCAATATTTTTTCTTAAATCAAGAAAATATATTTGATAAAAGTACAAAACACAAAAATTCTTAATAAAAATAATATCATACTAACGTCAGATGAAAGTATTTAAATACAGGGTTATTTTTAAATAAAAGTCTAATATCACAGCCACTTTCTCTTTACTGTAAGTAATAAATAAAAAGTCGCGTTTCGTTAGTAAGTATATGAGGTTTACAGCTAAAAAGAAAATTTCTAGCAAAGCACTTAAAATAAGGGCTGGGCACTGGGCACACAACAATTCCTGACATCGGAAAAAGCAAAGAAGAAAGAGTTTCATCTGTGTTTCCGCACAATGCGATGCAACGCTCAGCTGTCATGCAGCTGTCAGAGCGCTGTCAGCTGACGGGCGCTCAAAGGCTTTGCGATGACAACTTGCGATAGGCTTTGTGCTTGGTGTAGGCTTATCGACCGACTTTTATAACAGTAATAAATGACTCTACTCTTAAGAAATGGAGATCGCTAAGATGATAACTTTAACAAAAAATTATGTGCAATTTAAGCATCTTTGTATCAAATAAGATAATTACGTTCTACGTAACCATGCCAGAGCTTAAATCGCATCATTGAAGCTATAATTAAACGAAAATGAACTTACCTATTCGTAAAAAAATATCGAAATTTTAACTACAAAAAATATTACTTAATCTTAAATGTTTTTAGAACTCATGAAATGGTTTTCATAAAATACCTAAATATACGTACGTAATATATGTACGTCAGAAAATAAAAAAGTCAATAAAAACAATCTCTAAAACTAGCTACTACCTAAAATCAGCAGGAAAATATTGTAACAGCTTTAATTCGTTAGAAAATAAGCAGAAATCTTCCGCCTTGCAACACAATCATCATTAAATAGATTTCGATTCTTGGTTCATTAAATAAACTCTCTCAAACGTTATGTTTTAAAACTTCAAGCTGACATCACTCATCAAAACTATAATTTTCTTTTTTTGAGCCAAATCCCAACTGACAGCCCACCAGCGTCCGCTTACGTGAATGCGTCCTAATTTTCTAAAACTTCGAATAAAATGCCCGTCATTTTATTAATGGTAGCGTCCACATTTCTGTCTTTCCACTATTTCAAACTTGTAATAAATTGGATATGAAAAAACCGCGCGGTTTTTATGACTAGCTGTAACACGCTTACGTTTTGAATGTTTATTTTTAAGGCAGACTCTTCTAATTTCAATGCGTAGAGAGCTACCTACATATTGTCTTATGCGTTAGTTGGTATATTAGTAAAAATATAGGGGAACTAGGGGCATGATGGGGACGCTAAGGGAAAGCAACAAAAAGACACAGTAATAATCAACATAGTGTTTTCATTTATTTATGGCACTTTAATTATTTAATTAACTATTAACTGGCATAATCTTTGGACGAACATTTATCATAAATTTCTAATAATAATATTTTTTTAGGAACACGTGAAAAAACCATCTTACCCCGTATGTGGGGCATGATGGGGCGTGATAAATGGGGCATGATGGGGTCTTGGGGCAAGATGGGATTCTTATTCTTCTTCACAGAACAAGCATATCAGTACTTCCTTTAAGTCTTCATCATCCACCCCAGCACATGCAGTATGAGCCCACCGCTCACAGAGTTGACATTTTACCCAATTTTCAGTTGATTTTAGGTACCCCATTATGCCCCGTATGACTTAAACCGTCTTGCCCCGAACACCGTGTTTAAAAAAAATAAAATTTATAAAATACATGTTTGGGACTAATGTAATTTTGAATGTGCCTATCAACAGTAAGGAAAACTTTTAAAAAAGGCAAGTAAATGCAACAGTTTCACCCCTTTTCTTACCTGTTTCTGAAGACGTTTAAAAACACACAATATTACATCAATTATGCACTTTAACAGAAATTTATTCATAAACAAAGAACGTGCGCACTCTCGCCGACTGTCATGGCCGCACTGATTATCGTTCGAAAGCGGCTTGTGATTGGCTAATCCGGTGCCTCGCGGAGACGTTTCGTTTCTTGTATGTGTGCGTGACCCCATCTTACCTCGCTACCCCATCATGCCCCCAGTTCCCCTATAACTATTGTCAAATTCCTGTGTCAAGCTTCGAGGGTAGGCCTACTTCCTGCAGTGTACCTACTAATAAAGACTGGTACATGTACGGTGTTAAATATATGTCTAGGTCAAATAATGTATAATTTAATACTACTTCCAGTCGTACAGCCTCGGGTAGATGTATGTATTGTGTTACTGCATCGTCAATCTCATTTTGCCGTTGACGAGACAGTCATAATCATAGCATATTACAAAGTAAAAGGTTAGAAAGAGCAGATATTTTAAATTACCTTACCCATCCTTTGGAAATGACCTTATCTCCAGCGTGCTTCTGCAGCAGCCTTCCTCAAGATGGGCTCTACCTACCCATTTAGTATCGCATAACTTTCATAAGTTTACATTCAATGATGTAAGTACCTACATACTCATAGACGATAAACACCACCAGAGATAATCGAAAAAATGTGCTTTAGGTATTTTTAGTATGTTTGTAATTTGTTTTAGTGATTAATCAAAACAAGATATACCGAAGTTTACTGAAACTTCGTAATTTTTTTAAGTTGTTAGTTATAATTACCTTTGAATCTGTAATGTGACTGTTGTAACTTTGAAATATATCTAATTGACTTATGAATCTACGTTGTTGTAAAAGTGAGAATGATTAATAATTAATTAATAGACTCAAGATAATATTTTTTTTATAATAGATAACCCTGTACGACGCGACTTCTTGAGTAGCGAGGTATCTAAATAACTATATCGTTCGATTTTTGTACGTGTATAATACGTTTGTATTTTTACCAAATTGCATACATTTATTGATATTATTACACCGAATAATTCAGATTAAAGTGCATCAGTAATTAATTTATACATAAAACATTGTTTTTTTTTACATTGAAGTAAGTATCTATACTCGTAATTGCGAGAATATGTCCACCACGCTGGCTAAATATTATGGATTGGCAGACTTATTGTACACCTGAACATGAATAATCGGCCAAGTGCGAGTCGGACTCGCACACGAAGGTTTCCGTACCATTATCTATGGTACGGAACCCTTCGTGCGTTGTATGGGAGCCACCCTTCATTTATTTTTATAATAGGTGACGGGGTCTTGTTTTTACCCTTTGGATACAGAACCCTAAAAACCATAAGCTATCCTGCAAAGTTTACTTAAGCCCTTGATCGACGTACAAAAAACTTCGACTTTAAAACTCGATTTTAAAGATTCGTTTTTTAAATATGGCTATTCTAAACGAAAAGGTAAACTGCAAAAGAATAAAGCGTCAAATAGAACGTCATAAAGTCGTCGATTTTAAAACCGAGTTTTAAAAAGCTGGTTTTTAAAAACGAATCTTTAAAATCGAGTTTTAAAGTCGAAGTTTTTTGTATGTCGACCAGGGGCTTTACAGTAAGTGCGTTGCAATGCCGAGGGTGTACTTACTTTCGAGTAGGTAACCAACAATAGGCGTCCAGCCGTGTCTAATGATAAAAAATAAACAACATAACGAGCCGTGTAGCCGATTGACTGGAGCGGAGCCGTGGGCAGCACTAAAATTAACGTGATTCGACCCCAAAATACATTGGACACGGCGGGAGCTACGGGAGAAAACTTTCACTAAGTCATTTATCATAAAAAATGTTTTGCGAATAACACTTTGCTTCTTCTAAACATATTTTGTCCTCAGACCAAATAAAAAAATCAAGACGGAACGTCGTGAACAGACAAGTGAGGCCGGTTTTTTATACATGTGGTGAGTGCGTCGGTGTTGCGCCGTCATAGTTCGACTGACGAGCCAAGGCGTAGTTTCGTTGTACGTGTGTCGTGTTTGTGTGTGTAACTGTGTCTGTACACGGCGAGGCGTAGTTTTGCCGGCTTCACTTGTTTGTTGACAATATTCTGTCCTGTTTTTTTTTTTTATTTGGTCTGAGATTTTGTCTCCATATTAACGTGATTTGACCCCGAAATACATTGGACACACCGGGAGCTGAGGGAAAATATGTCCACAAGTCACATGTTTCGTGATAAAAGATTATCACGAAAAATAATTTCTGTACTATCTTTGCGATGTGAAAATTTCTTTCAATTATGCCTTTATATTTTTATTTATTTAAGTTGCCAATGGCCTAGATAGTTTATGCTAATCTAGGTAAATTACACTGAAACATCACCTATTTAAAGAATAATTGTAAAATCTGCGCGCTTTCTTCCAAATTAATATTCATTAATCACATGCAAGCGTCATATTTTGTATCAATTTCCTAATTATTATGGATTAACTTATCTAAGTATTTGAAATAACCTCTAATCTCTCTTTAACATAATCCCCATTATATGGTATCTACTTAATAATTTATTAATGGAATATTACAAGAGCCCTTTACTCTGCAGTAGATATAAAAAGCTATGGATGATGTTCTTTTTTAATTATTTAAGAAACATCAGTTGTATATACGGGTATTTTGAACATTGCTAAAACGCTGCTACACACGTAGAAAGTTGTCAAAGTAATAAAAATAACCAGTAGCTCCGGTCCTATAACAAAAATAATCACGTTTTACGTCATAGGGCGTTTCATTTGACAATCTGCGATATTGCAACGAGACAGCTGCGAAAGTCCTTCGCTTACGTCTGAAGATTTCGCATAAACGTCATAGATGTCAATTTACAAATTATCATCACAATATAGCACCTATTATTTATTTTATTTTGTATATTTCATATTTTTTGTGCATATGTATATATTAGGTAGTTAAGAATTATATCCCAATGTTTTTAAGTATATATCCCCTTAAATAATTATGTTATTTTAAAGCTACAATTTATTTCCACTGAAAAAATGTCAATATACAATTAATTAATAGCACAATTATAACAAAATAAACTCAATAAAACTAGCTACAAAATAAAATGTCAAAATTATTAAGAATAAATTAAATTAACAATTTTGCTTGTCTATAAATCTAACAAAGGACGTGGAAATGCCGCTCGCAGGGCACATGCCCTGCGAGCGGCATTTCCACGTCCAAAAGTGCCCATAAGACTGGCAAGGCAAATATAGCACCTACTGTTATGACAAGTTATTATTATGAGAAATAAATAATTAAAATTTAAAATAAATAATTGAAATTTAAATAAAAACAGGCCGTTGTTTTGCAAACTGTGGGAAGGCTTTTAGAGGTGTATGTAGATCATCATTATGAACAACTTTTACAATGGGACCAAACCTGAAATCACGGAAAAAAACATCTACATATTTTGTCGATAGGTCAATGAACTTTTTCTATGCAACAGCTGATTTTGCGCGATGTCGCAGTTGATTCCATTGTAAAAGTTGGTAATATGTAATATAACTAATGAGTACCTAGAGGTATTTTAATATTTTCATTATGGCACGCTATTTTTAAATATTAGACTAGTGACCCGCCCCGGCTTCGCACCGGTGTATACATATAAATCTTCCTCTTGAATCACTCTATCTATTTAAAACAAACTGCATCAAAATCCGTTGCGTAGTTTTAAAGATATAAGCATACATAGGGACAGACAGACAGGGAAGCGACTTTGTTATATACTATGTAGTGAAGATATAGTTTTGTTTATGTCAAATTAATATAATTATAATTGACCTATTTGCTTCCTGTTTTCAGTTCTTCTCATGTCCTGGTTCGGAGTGGAGCAAGTTCGAGCGAACTCTTGCATCAGAACGGGTAATTCAATTAACAAGCGAAGTATTATGTGATCATTGTTTCTAGGTGTCATAGATTATGTGTCGTGGCCGCTGCAAAAACATTCGATATGCCACATCCCTTTCAAAAAAAATGTCTCTGAAAAATACTTTACCTCATCCCTTTTTAATCTGTCTCTGAAAAAAATGTTGTCTCTGGTTTATCGATAAATAAATAATCAGAAATTTACGAATTAATTTATCGATAGTTCATGTAATTTACGTCAATCACTACGCTTCAAATAGAAGTTGTTATTTCTTTATTTTTATAGAAATACTTTTTCAATATCTCTTATTTTAGAAATAGTTGTGTAACACAGTAGATATAATTTTTATTATGTTTAATAGTTTGTTAAGTAGCAATGAAACTATGTACTTATTTTGTATGTAGTAGGTTGATTACGTCCAAAAGTTGACTAGATATGAGACATTTAATTTAGGTAGTGTTGTATCGATATCGACTTACATTTTTCTAATATCGAAGTTTTTGCAGCTTTTATGTAAAATGTTTGTATTTATGTGTTTGAGTGTCCACAGGAATGTATGTTGAAATGTTTCAAGGAATGGGTAGGTAATTTTGTTGCATGTTAACTTTAGAACATAAAATACAGTGAGGTATTAAAAAAACCTTACTGCGTTTTATGCCGTGATAGTTCACATAGGCACACTATTTACCTGGAAAAGATTAGAAAATCTTCTAACAACACTCAAACATTGTCTTCCTGTGAATAACTGACCTACTTTCTTACACACATTCTTTCAAACTGTACTAAGTTTTCAGTTAAATTTTGTTAATAAAGTTTTTGATTTTTTTTTTGTATCAGGTCTGCATCATGTCAAAATTAGTTTATAGACTGTTTAGAATTCAATAGTGACCGAATTTATGTCCGAACCACCCAGTCCACGGTCTTTTCTCAAAAAATCTTATCACACAATCCAATTCAGTTATTTACAGGATTTCTACTTCAACTTTGTTCAATCTAAACCTTCTAGTTTACTGTGTAGTTTTATGTTTTTATTTTGTTTTATTTTTCTCTCTAATTATTTTTCTTTCTTACTAATAATAGCATGGATTTTCAGCGTTGTGGGCACTAACTCTCAGCCCTCTTGTTCAGGCGGAATGCCAAAGTAAGTACTTTATAGAAAACCTCTTAATGTTCACGAAGCTTCTAGACTTGAGGGGATCATTACAGCTCACATTGCCTAGTATCTAGCCTAACTCTGCTAAAGCATTAAACTCACAAACACGAAAAAACTTTTAGATCATGTAAAAATATCATATGACGAATTTAAAGTGCCGTAGACTGGGTTTCAAACATTTTAGTGAATAAAAAGCACAATTCAGTTTTATTGCTAGAAAATTAGCTAGTTTTATACTTCCCGTATCTAAAAGTATTTACGCATGTGCTTGTTCTCCGACATTTTGTGTAGACTCATTAACAACTTTTATGCCGCAGTTATGCTCATCTATTTTAAAGTCACATTACCTACGCATAAAGATATATTTTATTGCTATTAAAATGAAGGATTTATGGGAAAGAAACACGTTTTTTTATTTTCTTTGGACGCTTGTGGTTCTTTTTTTAGCCGGCCGTCATAGTGTTGCCAGCTTGAGAGTCTCTTGACCTCAATAGTTAATTGGAAAAGGGCAAGAAAGGCGGGAACCGATGAGGTGAAAGCTTGTTGTCGTAGCGAAAAGCACAGTCGGTTTTTTTGTTTAGATATTGACATAATCTATCAGATCAGACATAGGTATATAATTATTGCTCACTTCAAAATAGTTAGAAAAAGGCTGTAGATTGTTTTTAGAAATATTGATTTCGGAGGAATATCTTGTCTCTCCTTACAAATACCACAGTAATAATTGTAACGAAAACGTCAATTTCCATCCATCCATCCATCAGCCGTAAGACGTCCACTGCTGGACATAGGCCTCCCCAATGGATTTCCAATAAGGCCGGTTGGAAGCGGCCTGCATCCAGCGCGTTCCTGCGTCACACAAGTCCTGGATGATGATGGATGGACCGATGTACTCGTAAAAAAAATCGTCAAAATCAGTTCATAATAATTGGTGGAGTAATTGCGTAACATACATACACATACAGAGAACCTCCTTTTTGAAGTCGTTTAGGAATCAAACAAGGAAAATTGTCTATCTAACCCAAAAATCGATTAAATTATACACATGTCAATAAAATGTTTACACGCCACTGCACTAGCAAAGTGACTTGTCGACCTAGGGCTGCGCGTTGACTAATCCAATTATTTCGAGTTTTCGTAATCGTATTACTTTTTTTCTATTTAAGTGAGTTTCTGTTACACTCTGTCTTGAAATTCGAATAATTTTTTTGTTAATTATTTTCACGTAAGTATGTTTTTTGGTGTGGATAATTCAAATTGTACCTACCATTTGAACAAAAATTGCACGTGCAGATTTAGTATAACATTTTAACTAACTAAATTCATCACATGAGTTTGATGTACAAATCACTAAAATTTTATCGCATCACTATCGCAATTTATCGCGAAATGTCCTAAAAATATCTACACGACGGACATAATCCGAGAACATGTAAAAAACAATGTAGTCACGTATCTATTTTTTTTTTTTTAATTTTTCGTGTTGTCTGGTAGCAGGGAATTCACAGAGTTGTCATCATGACATAATGATAAAATACAATTTTATCGTAGAATGTCTCCATCGTTAAAAAAAATACAAAAAACAGCATCTGGATTAAGGGTCGAACTTTTCCAAGATGTGTCCGCCGTGTAGAGAATTAGAGATATATGTACCTACCCTATACAGTTTTATCCAGAACTGGTGTTCTAAGCCGAAAGGAAGTGATTTAAGCCGTTGAAATATACAACTTTTACTATGATGCCAAACCCGAATTCAGGAAAAAAAAACAGCTGTTTCATACAGCGGGGCAATTCTGCTGGGCAATTCTGTTAACCGATCTCGTTGCTGAGGTGACGCGTTCTTGAGCTTCTCTCGTTTTTTTTGATAGCTTTGAGCTATCAAAACTGTCAGAAAAGCGAGAGGGGTTCGGCAGCGTATCACTTCGGTGACGAGATCGGTTGACAGAATTGCCCCGCTGTTAGCCGATCTCTTTACTGAAGTGATACGTTCTTGAACCTCTCTCGCTTTTCTGACAGTTCCGACAGCTCAAAACTGTCAGAAAAACGAGACAGGTTCAAGAACGTGTCACCTTAGTAACGAGATCTGTTGAAAGAATTGCCCCGCAGTTGCCGATTTCGAGTTGCAATTTTATAAGGAACAGCTGATTTTTTTCTCGAATTCCGGGTTGGTCCCATAAGTAAACATGTTAATAATGATAGTAGTAATCACCCCATTTCGATTCAGTACAGGGTATGCAGATAACCCTGTATAATTATAATAGGTATAATTATTATACCTATTAGTTATATCACAAGGACACTTCGCGAGCCCTGTCGCGTGACCAGCCTCGGTCTAGCATTTCTAGTGCTTATTTGATACTAAAATAGAAAGTAGGATAAACAGTTTAAGTGAACAGGTCAGATTTAATTGGTTTTCTTTCGCTTGCGCTGTAATGTTAGCTTTTATGTGCTTTGTAGTGCGATGTATGTATTTACACAAATGTTGAATTAGGTTACATTTAATTAAGTGTAAGTAATGTAATTGATTTGTTATTATTGCTGAATAAGATCGGAATTAAAGACTGATTTAGTCAAATTATATTGTATTGTTTTTCCTGTGGAGGCGATTCATCTAAATAATTAAAAAGGGGCCCGTTTTTACGTTTTGGGTATGGAACCCTAAAAATGGAACTCAACTGGAAAAAATACGAAACTTGTTCGTTATGCTAAATATTTCAAAATATTATTGATGCCTCAGCCGATGAATTTTAGGTGTATAATATGTAATCGAGAATTTCGTTTGATTCGTAATTAATCTTAGTTAAACTTAGTTAGTTAACCCAGATTTTTGATGTAGGTAGTAAGTAATTAATAAATTAATTAAATAAATACAACTTTTAATTCCGGTCTTAATTATCCATATTTGGATGCAATGACACGCTTATATTAACGATCTAATAGTATAAATACTAAATTTAATAATTTTACAATTATTTAGCATTTACAAAAAGTTCGTTCCATAATACATAAGTATCGTAATTTATAAAAGTATCTATTAAGTGTTCAAATATTTGAAAATAGGATTTGCATAATTATTACGCATGTGCATGAAACAGTATCGTTGAGATATCTACCTACTGGGCATCTAATAAATTAAAAATTTAAAAAACCCCCGACACAAAATTATTTGACAACAAACTTTCAATTGACAACCATTTTGGGCACATTTGTAGAATTTTGGTTCTTCCATCCCCACTTTAACCCACCATAACTCTTAAACGGCTCAATCGATTTTTATAAAACATAGCTAAGAACACTCTCGATTAAGTCTCCTTTCATCCAAAAAAAACTAAACTGAAATCGGTTCAGTGGTTCGGGCGCTATGATTCCACAGACAGACAGACAGACACACAGACAAACAGACACGTCAAACTTATAACACCCCTCTTTTGCGTCGGGGGTTAAAAACGACAATAATTTAATTTAACCAAAAATATTTTTAGCAAATCTTAGTTAATATTTAAATCAGAAATAGATAGTAGAGGCAACTCTTTTTATTAGTTCCGTACAGTGACGATGTTTTAAATCTCATAATGTGATAGGTAGTAGAGGTCAATTTGCCATTCATGGACAAACGTGAAATAAAAATGACTTGTTCCTACTGTTCCATGTTCTTTTAAATCGTTTTTAAGAGGTGGAACTCTTGCCATGCTAAAGTTAGGTGAATACCTACTTTATATAGAAAACATAATTTCATACTGCACTAAATACGCCATATTCCAATACATTCTTTGCCCCTATACTAATATTTAAGATCTGTTTTGTGGTTAGTAAATAAATACATCTAGAGATTATGAATGTGTTATTACGATCTGCAAGAAATCTTGTTCAGAATCACCAAATTGAAAAGATAGAACCAAGCATTCCTACACATAACTTACCTACCTACTGGTATACATTTAACTCTTAGGGCCAGTTAAATTCCAAGAGGTATAAAATCTACCTGTACTTTAATGATATTTGAAACTAATTGTGGCCCAGCAAACTGCGATCAGCAGATATTGGAAACAGTACCTAAATCCTTTGCAATACCTCCTAAGCGGAAATTCGGTCCCGGAAATTCCGGCAATATTTTTTTTCTGAATAACTTTTTGCCAACATGACTGACAACCGATATTCCGTAAAATGTACTCGATCACTGGCATTCACTGCAAACTGTGCAGAATAAAGTGAGTAATGCTCCGCAACGGGCTTTCCGCCAAATATGACAAAAGCCTTAAGCGCTGGTCAAGTTTATTCTTTACGGTGGTCAAAAATATCATGCAAAAAGTCAATTGTACGTTATGACGGCAAACTGTATAAAGGGTTATTTCTAATCAATTAGCATCCTTTTAGGGGCTTATTCTGTACATAAAAAACTAACAATTTTTGTTCTGCGACTTTGTCAAAACTCAAAAAAAATGCTGCTCCATACATTTTGTCGATGGTAAACGATATTTTTCCTAATTTTTTTAAACTTTTATTGAGAATTAATAAAAGTCGTAGAACAAAAGTTGTTAGTTTTGATGTATAGAATAAGCCCGTCAAAGGATGCTTATTGATTAGAAATAACCCTGTAGAATAAAATGTATGGCGTATCTTCCGCGTCAGTATTTCCGCCTAGTATGGCAAAAGCCGCGTATTTTCTGCAGTAAAATTTCCACTTGGTATGGAAAAAGCTTCGTATTTTCCGCGACGGAATATCCACTTAGTGCGGCAAAAGGGTTGCCGTTGAGAAAAACGTTGCGAAGATATGTTACCAGGTGTAATTTGGTGAACTCTCGTTCCAGCTCGTACGATATACTGCTACGAATGCGACAGCTGGACGGACGCGCGGTGCAAGGACCCCTTCAACTATACAGCGCTGCCGCGCGACCAGCCGCCGCTGCAGACCTGCAACGGCTGCTGCGTCAAGATGGTCCGCTACTCTAAAAGCCGTAAGTATCAAAACTTTGAATTATAACTATTTTTCGCAAAAAATGGCAAAACTGCCTTCCATCGTGTACAAAATTCGAATATTTCGCTCGAATTGTTTACATTATTGTTGATTTATCAAAAACGGCTCTGACGATTTCTGTAAAATTTAAATGGGTCCACCTTAGGAACTAAAAAAAATTTTCGATTCGGTTCACAATTGGCGAAATTATATATGTTCATCGTGTAAAAAACTCGGATATTTCGCTCGAATTGCTTAGATTATTTTTGTTTTTTTTTTTCAAAAACGGCTCAGCCGATTTCTGTAAAATTTAAATGTGACCTTGGGAGTGTACCCTTTAACGAACTAATAAAGAATTTTTCGATTCGGTTCATAATTAGCGAAATTATCGATGAACACACACAAAAAAAAATACATAGGTACACACTAACATAGAACCTCTTCCTTTTTGGAAGTCGGTTAAAAATTGAAAAACTTATTCGACATTACATACACAGGGTAGGTACACAAAGACAGAAAGAAAAATAGGAAATCCAGAAATGTCGAAAAAAGGTCACCTTAGCATCAAAGATACCGATCACCCCGCGCTGGTTTTAACTTCCCATATTTCTATTGAATGACTTGATACAATATACATTTATTTGAGTACATTGCTCTTCATGAATATATAAAGAATACATATTTTTCGGAAGTACCTAGGTACCTATTCGTTTATCTAAAGCTTTTCAAAGTCAGAGTCTAGGTGTAAGTATATTTTAAGTCTGCGTGCTTTATACTCGTACTTTATACTTTTAACTTCGCGTACCATATGGCAAGTTGGTGGTCAAGAATGTACTTAATCGCGATTTAAAAAATAAAAACGAGTCGTTCATCTTGCGCACTTGCTCAGAGTGACCGTGGTGCTGTCAAAGGTATGACGAAGTTTTTATTCGCCCGGGATCCTTTTTAGGGTTCCGTACCCAAAGGGAAAAACGGGACCCTATTACTAAGACTTCGATGTCCGTCTGTCCGTCTGTCTGTCTGTCTGTCACCGGGCTGTATCTCATGAAATTCACAGATTTCAGCTGCCTAGCTATCATGATTCACATTTCACATTTCTTTTGCCGCTATAACAACAAATACTAAAAAGATATCAATCAATGAAAGAAATCAATGGCAGGTGAAGTTGATATTGGGGTACCCCAAGGATCAGTTCTGGGACCCCTTTTATTCCATAAATATATCAATGATCTCGCTAGTTGTTTACCAGATTGGTCTTCAATCAACTTGTTTGCAGACGATACACATGTAGGCTTAAAAGATAAAGATAGGGAACTCTTGGACAAAAAAATAGAATCTATAATGTCTATTTTGCGAGACTGGTTTGAGGCTAACGGAATAATATTAAATGCCGATAAAACTGTAGTCATGAAATATCACGCTAAAAAAAGTAAAAACGACACTGTTACGAATTCGGAACACTTATTTCTCGGGTATAACATAGATTACACTCTAACACACCGTTGTCACATTGATAGTATATGTAAAAAAGTATCTAGCGCAAATTATGCTCTATTTAAGTTAAAATCACTACTTGACAAAAAATCATTGATATCAGTATATTACGCATATGTTCATTCTGTTATAAGTTACGCAATAACTACCTGGGGCAATGGTGCAAACGTTGAGCAATTATTAAAATGTCAAAAACGGTCTATAAGAATCATAAGTGGGATCAGGAAAAGAACTTCGGCCAAAAAATACTTTTTAGAGAACCGAATAATGACAGTAATATCATTATACATTTTTAAATCTTTATTAGATATTCATATGGATAAGGACAAGTACCTAAAAATTTCGGACACACACAATTACAACACAAGATTTAAGGAAAGACTATGCTTGCCCTCAACCAAATTAACTAAAACTCAAAGGCATGGCGTGTATAATAAGATTTTCATGTACAACAAATTACCAAAATCTATTACTGATCTACCTTATCCTGATTTTAAAAGAAAAATTAAATGTTTTTTAACAAATAATGTGTTTTATAAATTGGGTGAGTTTTTAGCAATGAAATTAAATGATAATTATTTTGATGACTAATACAATAATACTATTTGATGAGTAATACAATAATATTTGACATTGATTCGATAATTCCATAATTGCATGCAATTCTATACATTTAGAAAGGTTCCACTACAGGACAATTTTTATGACTAATATGTAATTTATTTTATGATTTCCTTTGACATATTGATGACATATTATTTGACTTATTGTTATTATTTTATTTATATTGAGTATTATTAATTTTGATTAAGAATGTTTAAATTTTATAGTTAAGTACGTATATTTCAATTCTGTAAACTGACTTGCCTTGTATGACTGACATGTTGTAAATGGCCAATAAATGATCTGAATCTGAATCTGATAATAAAAGAAATATTTGAGGGGGGCTCCCATACAACAAACCTGAATTTTTAGACGTTTTTCACTCTATATTATTATGGTAACAGGTAGATGCTTGAAATTTTCACAGAATATTTAGTTTTATATTCACTTCAATAGTAAATAATAAAAATTGAAATAAAATAAATATTTAAGGGGGGCTCCCATATAGTACGGAACCCTCCGTGAGCGAGTCCGACTCGTACTTGGCCGATTATTTGGCTTATCTACATTCCTACCTTCAGTTTTTTTTGCTTACTTTTTTCGTTTGATATATCTCTCATTTTAAATAATTTCTTGGCTCTCATGTATTATGTGGTCTGGGCGACGGATGTCGGATATTATAGAGTATCATTGTAATTTGTATGTATCGTCATTAAATTTAATTATTTTTTGTAAAATTATACAAATATGTTTGTGGTGAGTTTGTGACATCTTAGTCGACTCGACCTCGACCCCAGAGTTAACAGTATTATTATCGACTTTTAAACTATCGATAACTTCACATCCCTATTCATAGAATAAATAGTGTTGCTATGCAGCACTGGTTTAATTGAAGCAGGCCCTGTGTTGCCATAATCAATAATAGCCCCAATACCGTGTATAATTCCGCAGTTATGGCAATCTGCCCTACTTTGCTCATGGCAGACGACTAGACTAGACTGAACCGTTTACAATACACATAAACATTTACTTGGTATTAGGACATTAGCTGATTTTGTCTAGCCTTTATCCTATTATTTATTTTTATGACAATAGAAATACATGGCTTATCTATTCTTAGTGTTCATTTCTCCTGTTCTGTAGCGGCGTTTTTAACCGACATCAAAAGGAAGGTTCTCAATTCAACTGTACGTTTTTTGGGTTCCGTACCCAAAGGGTAAAAACGGGACCCTATAACTAAGACTCCGCTGTTCGTCTGTCTGTCTGTCTGTCCGTCTCCAGGCAGTATCTCATGAACCATTATAGCTAGAAAGCTGAAATTTTTACAGATGATGTATTTCTGTTGCCGCTATAACAACAGTTACTAAAAACTTTTGATGATTCCTTTTTTTGGTAGGTCATATCGCAGGGGAGGTTCTAATCTATTATAATATAATCTTACTAGCGCCTCGCCCCGGGTTCGCACAGGTGCATTATACAAAAAAAGTTATTAAACTTCCCTTTGAATTACTATATCTATTTAAAAAACAAATCCGTTGCGCAGTTTTAAAGATATACCTAAGCATACATAGGGACAGACATACAGGGAAGCGTCTTTGTTTTATACTATGTAGTGATAACAAAGGGCAATAATTATTAAGTATATTAGGTACGTGTTTAACCGTTTAAAAGATTTATTTACTTACCTACATTTGGCATTGTCCCACAGCACGATAAATCAAAAACAATCCAGCATTTCAGAACGTGTTTACTGCAAAATGAGGTATTATATACATGTCGTAAACTTCAGTAATGGTTTTCAGTCAAATTAAATATAATGCTCCCCAGCTGCTGGTTGTGCCTATTTATATGCAAATCTTTAAAATTGAAAACATGTTTTCACTTAAATGTTTTGGTAATCGATTTAGTTACAATTAGTTTTACACAGCTTTTATGGCGTGGCCACATTATCGCCCTACGGCGAAGTTTTCGTCACTGGGGGCTCATTCATCTAATTCAAACGGTAGTAATTGGTTGTTCACGATTTGAACTACTACCTGAAGCTGGGCACACACGCTGCGATGATCGCATCTATTCATCAGATCAGTCCAGCGAGGTCCTAATATAGTTGCATTGCCAGTAGGTAGTTATTGAGGAATCAAAATGACACCCCTATTTTTATCGAAAGATATTGATTTAACAAAAAAAAAATTGGCATCAAAGTTGTAGAAAATCCAATTTTAAACAACTTTTGTTTCAAATTTAGTTTATCTAGTTTAAAATTTGATTTTCTACAACTTTGATTCCCGTAAACTTTTTGCAGGATCGATAATTTTTTAAATAGTTGGTTGTACCATTTCATTTCTTCAATAACTTGTATTATTTCAATTTTACAGCAGAAGTTATGGGAACAAAAGTTGTTTAAAATTTGATTTTCTACAACTTTGATTCCCATCAACTTTTTGAAGGATCGATATTTTTTTTAAATAGTTGGTTGTACCATTTTGTTTCTTCAATAACTTGTGTTATTTCAATTTTTCAGCAGAAGTTATAGGAACAAAAGTTGTTTGAAATTTGATTTTCTACAACTTTAGTTCCCATTAACTTTTTGTAGGATCGATATTTTTTTCAAATAGCCGGTTGTGCCATTTCATTTCTTCAATAACTTGTGTTATTTCAATTTTCCAGCAGAAGTTATGGGAACAAAAGTTGTTTGAAATTTGATTTTCTATAACCTTAGTTCCCATTAACTTTTTGTAGGATCGATATTTTTTTCAAATAGCCGGTTGTGCCATTTCATTTCTTCAATAACTTGTTATTTCAATTTTTCAGCAGAAGTTATAGAAACAAAAGTTGTTTAAAATTGGATTTTCTACAACTTTGATGCCAATTTTTTTTTGTTAAATCAATATTTTTCGATAAAAATAGGGGTGTCATTTTGATTCCTCAATAACTACCTACTGGCAATGCAACTATATTAGGACCTCGCTGGACTGATCTGATGAATAGATGCGATCATCGCAGCGTGTGTGCCCAGCTTCAGGTAGTAGTTCAAATCGTGAACAACCAATTACTACCGTTTGAATTAGATGAATGAGCCCCCAGTGACGAAAACTTCGCCGTAGGGCGATAATGTGGCCACGCCATCACACTACTACTTTAAATCTGTATATACCAGGTGACTGGTAAATATTTAGCATCCTTTTAGGGGCTTATTCTGTACATCAAAACTAACAACTTTTGTTCTGCGACGTTTGTCACAACTCAATTAAAAATTTGTTGTTCCATAGAAAAATATCTTTCACCCGCGACAAAATGTATGGAACAGCTGATTTATTTTGAGTTCTGACAAAAGTCGCAAAACAAAAGTTGTTAGTTTTGATGTACAGAATAAGCCCCTAAAATTTTGCTAATTATTTACCAGTCACCCTGTATAAAAAGGATTCCCTATTTCCCTTCTCATCAGTGGCCTAACCATGTAATTCCCGAGCTCGGTGGATCGGTTTCCCGAGCTTAGGCTTCGGCTTCCCGCAAGCAGATTTCTGAGGTCATTCACCCCCTTTTCAGTTTCAACTGCCGATGCTCACCGTTGTCGCCTCTCAAACCGGATGAATGAACAAAACTGCGTGTTTTGGTTTAAAATCGGTACCATCTATCTCCCGGTGACAGATGAAAGCGGATCTAAACGTCAAATGAAGCCGGACTCTGTCTCCTCGCCGTAAACAGAGTTTTGCATAGAAGTCCTCGTGAATAAATATTATTTATTTATGTTAGACTCCATACGTGAGGAGATATTTGGACAAATATTAAACATCCTGAAGTAAATGTTAATACAGATGTACAATTACATGATAAAATCACCTGTGGTTATAGTTATAGACGCGACAAAGTTACTTGCGTATTTCAGTGAATAACTAAGTTAAAGTGAGAGTGCACAGGACAAATATCACGTTAAACACTATAACTGATGAAGCCGTAAAGTTCACGAATGGAAACCACGTACCGACAAGTCAAGTAAGTAACACTTCAAACAACAAGGTCAACAGCAATGATTTTTTGTAAAAATGTCTACAACAGGGACAAGTCGAATGCAAGCCATTTCCAATCCATATTGCTCGAAATCTGTATGCATATTTCCAGTATCTAGTTAAAATTTTAAGCCTGAATGATATAGGCACATATATACTTTTAATGGTTAATGACAAACATCTTAAGTTTTTATCATAAAAATTGAGGCTTACTACTCATAACCTTGATCTCTCTTCAATAGCTGTTGCTGTAGCAATAGGTGCCTGAGGGATATGTTGTAGAGATGCTTTTAACTACCCTAGCATTCAAAGAAAGTTCATTGTCTTTTGATGGAACCAAAGTCTTACTTCGTAAGCTCTAGTCTAAATTATGGCTAAAAATATTTGGTAAATTGCCATACACTTTGATACAGATATTATATCAATATAGTACTTTATCTACCTACTATTCAAGAAGATACTTAGGCATATAATAAATGTATATTTCAGAGAAACTATGAATTGAAAAACAACGCACGATAGCTATTAAGATTTAGGTAGACAAAAATACTATTTTCCTGATTTCAATTTTTCATGTTTTATATTGTTGTTAGTCCTCTGTTATGTATGTAGCGTTTTAACTTTGTTTATAATGTAGCATAGGTAGTACCTATTGGATTTCTTTTAAGCTATAAGGTTATATTTTACTATTAATAATAAATTGAATGATGTATTTTAAAACTTAAAAAATTGTTGCAGATTCATGGAAAAATATGGCATTCAGTAAACAATGTACCTACCCGATTCGTTTTAGATTTGAGATGCTTAGCTGCTTGTTGATGTACTTTGAGAACCAAAACTATAACTCCAACGTCTGGAAATAATTTCCAATAAGACAAACAGGTAATGGAGACTATGAATGTTATAAGCCCACTTTCAGGCGATAAAATTGCTTTATATTTTGTACAATAATTTGAACATAAAGTCAAGCCCTAAAGTACAAGTTATTGTACAAAAAATATTATGTTGTCTAAGCTTGGGCCGAAAGAGTAACATAATTATATTATTTACCAAATTGTGTACTGAGGGTCTTAGGAGGTATCAGAAGTATGTCGGTTTCTGAATAAGTAATAAAGTAAGTAGTATTAATTGAGAAGCTGATAAAGAAATCGTATATGTTACATGTACAGCCGTGGCGGTCGAGAGGTAGGTACTAACATCCGCCTTACAATCGTGAGGTCATGGGTTCAAATCCTGGCCCATACCAATGAGTTCCTTGGAATTTGTATACAGAATTTTACACCACTGGCTTTTTGGTGAAGGAAAACATTGTGAGGCAACCTGCATACATCCGTAGAAGAAATTTGATGACATATGTGAATCCACCAACCCACACTGGGCCAGCATGGTGGATATGCCCCAATCACCCTTTGTGGATAGGCCCACGTCCTGCCCGGGTAGCACGGCAAAGGGAAAAAAACCATTTTATCCACTCTTAATGTCAGATGTCATTGTCAATCCATACTTTATTTCCTCTTCGAGGGGATATAATGGTGGAAAGACTATTAGTCCCTTTGCCATGCTTCCCGTGCAGCAGTAGACTTACTAAGTACTTACCTACAGTACAATTCAATAATTTACATTTCAGGTGATCCTGCCTGTGTTCAGAGCCCTTGGTTGATGATTGATGACAGCAATTCTCAACGCAGATCGCAAAGCCAGGGTCGCCAGAAGATGACTAGACATATTACCTACATATTAATTTATTGTGGTATCATGCCTATATCCATTTAATAAAATATTGCTAAAAGTAATGAGTGTATAATTTAGTACCTATTCATAGTATTAACTATGAAAGTTCCTCTGTTCCATGGCAACCTACGTGAAACCGGTTCGTCGCCACTAGTACGATAATCAGTTCCATGATGGAACTACTCTTAGAAATTTACAACACTAGTTCCATTTGAAATGGATCTCGAAGTAATGGAACTAGTGTTAATTTCGAGTTTACACTAGTACCATTCACAGTTCCATGATGGAACTACCCACTGATTATGATTTTTAACCCCAGCACCATCCATATAGTTAAATGGAGAAACAGACAATTTTGCAGCTTTTTTAAACCATGATTTGTTATATGAACCAAGCTCCGCTTACAAATCCTAGGAGCATGTTCTTTGCCCTACGCAACTTCTTGGCAGGCTTCTTTTATTTGAAAATCTATGATATTTTGAGTTTGGTATGGCTCACAATTTTTCTTGTATAGTTTTTGTTTTATAATAATTGTTTGGTCCTGAAAGAAAACATAAAACGAAACAAGCACATGTAAAGTAACATTAATTTAAACAATCTTTAAAGAAAGATGCCTTGTTGTATTACTATAAATCAAACGCAAATTATTTATGGTAGCTTATCGAATCAAATGCTACAGATCCTGCTCATAACAAATTTAAAAAAAGCTTTAAAATATTTTTTTAAATAAATACCCAAGGCAAATTGTGAGCCACGCCAAACTCAAACCTTCATAGATTTAGATTAGATTTAGCTGCACAAATGTATGTTCCTCCATTTAACTACATAAATGTAGATGATACTAGTATTCAAAATCATTATCAGTAGGCAATAGGTAGTTCCATCATGGAACTGTGAACGGTACTGGTATAAACTCAAAATTAACACTCGTTCTATTATTTCGAGTTCCATTTTTTGAAACTAGTGGCGACGAACCGTGAAACGGTTTTCCCTCCCGTTCAATGAAAGATATAGTGTGCTGAGTATGTTTTAATTATTTTGTATTCACAATCACATTTGTATACGATACGATAGTTTAAACTAGGTTCATAATTTTGTTTATCATTACATTTTCGGGTTAGTTACTCAAAATCGTAATGCGGCTATAATGGTGCTACTATTATCGCTGAGCGGCGCGCGAGAGGAAACGGTAAACACGTGCAGTAAACGGAGGCTGGCGGCAGGCAGACCCACGTGCGCAGAACATAGCATAACAACGTAGCGGGTGGAAACCGGTGAAGGCAGAGCGACGCGCGCGCTGGAGTGGCGCGCAGCAGGCAGCGGGACGCGCGCTCAGTGGGTGTGGAAACCGGTGAAGGCAGCAGGCAGCAGCAAGCGCCCTAAATGGCGCGCGTAGCGGGTGGAAACCGGTGAAGGCAGCGAAACGCGCGCGCTGGAGTGGCGTTTAGCAGGCTGCACGACGCGCGCTAAGTGGCGCGTGTAGCGGGCGGAAATCGGTGACGGCAAAGATATACGCGCGCTGGAGTTGCGCGCAGCAGGCCGCGCGCGCTGAAGCGGCGTGCAACAGGCAGCGGGACGCGCTGAGCGGCGCGCACAGCGGGACGCGCCGAGTGACGCACGCAGCTGGTGACATCGGTGAGGGCAGAGAGACGCGCGCGCCGGAGTGGCTGCAGGACGCGCGCTAAGAGCCGCGCAAGGCGTGTGGTAGCTGGTGAAGACAGGGAGACGCGCGCTGGAGTGGCGAGCAGCAGGTAGCGGGACGCGCGCTAAGCGGCACGCGTAGCGGGCGGAAATCGGTGACGGCAGAGACACGCGCGCTGGAGTGGCGCGCAGCAGGCCGCGGGGACGCGCGCTCAGCGACGCGCGCACGCAGCAGGTGGAATCCGGTGTCGGCAGAGAGACACGCGCGCGCTGAAGCGGCGTGCAACAGGCAGCGGGACGCGCTGAGCGGCGCGCACAGAAGGACGCACTGAGCGGCGCGTACAGCGGGACGCGCCGAGTGACGCACGCAGCTGGTGACATCGGTGAGGGCAGAGAGACGCGCGCGCTGGAGTGGCGCGCAGCAGGCAGCGGGACGCGCGCTCAGTGAGTGTGGAAACCGGTGAAGGCAGCAGGCAGCAACAAGCGCCCTAAATGGCGCGCGTAGCGGGCGGAAACCGGTGAATGCAGCGAAACGCGCGCGCTGGAGTGGCGCGCAGCAGGCTGCACGACGGTGAAGGCAGCGAAAAGCGCGCGCTGGAGTGGCGAGCAGCAGGTAGCGGGACGCGCGCTAAGCGGCGCGCGTAGCGGGTGGAATCCGGTGACGGCAGAGAGACACGCGCGCTGGAGTGGCGCGCAGCAGGCCGCGCTCGCTGAAGCGGCGTGCAACAGGCAGCGGGACGCGCTGAGCGGCGCGCACAGAAGGACGCGCTGAGCGGCGCGCACAGCGGGACGCGCCGAGTGACGCACGCAGCTGGTGACATCGGTGAGGGCAGAGAGACGCGCGCTGGAGTGGCGCGCAGCAGGCTGCACGACGGTGGCGCGCGTAGCGAGCGGAAACCGGTGTAGGCAGCGAGAAGCGCGCACTGGAGTGGCTGCAGGACGCGCGCTAAGAGCCGCGCAAGGCGTGTGGTAACCGGTGAAGGCAGGGAGACGCGCGCTGGAGTGGCGAGCAGCAGGTAGCGGGACGCGCGCTAAGCGGCACGCGTAGCGGGTGGAAATCGGTGACGGCAGAGACACGCGCGCTGGAGTGGCGCGCAGCAGGCCGCGCGCGCTGGAGTGGCGCGCAGCAGGCAGCGGGGACGCGCGCTCAGCGACGCGCGCACGCAGCAGGTGGAATCCGGTGTCGGCAGAGAGACACGCGCGCTGGAGTGGCGCGCAGCAGGCCGCGCGCGCTGAAGCGGCGTGCAACAGGCAGCGGGACGCGCTGAGCGGCGCGCACAGAAGGACGCACTGAGCGGCGCGTACAGCGAGACGCGCCGAGTGACGCACGCAGCTGGTGACATCGGTGAGGGCAGAGAGACGCGCGCGCTGGAGTGGCGCGCAGCAGGCAGCGGGACGCGCGCTCAGTGAGTGTGGAAACCGGTGAAGGCAGCAGGCAGCAACAAGCGCCCTAAATGGCGCGCGTAGCGGGCGGAAACCGGTGAAGGCAGCGAAACGCGCGCGCTGGAGTGGCGCGCAGCAGGCTGCACGACGGTGAAGGCAGCGAAAAGCGCGCGCTGGAATGGCGAGCAGCAGGTAACGGGACGCGCGCTAAGCGGCGCGCGTAGCGGGTGGAATCCGGTGACGGCAGAGAGACACGCGCGCTGGAGTGGCGCGCAGCAGGCCGCACGCGCTGAAGCGGCGTGCAACAGGCAGCGGGACGCGCTGAGCGGCGCGCACAGAAGGACGCGCTGAGCGGCGCGCACAGCGGGACACGCCGAGTGACGCACGCAGCTGGTGACATCGGTGAGGGCAGAGAGACGCGCGCACTGGAGTTGCGCGCAGCAGGCAGCGGGGATGCGCGCTCAGCGACGCGCGCACGCAGCGGGTGGAATCCGGTGTCGGCAGAAAGACGCGAGCGCTGGAGTGGCGCGCAGCAGGCAGCGGGGATGCGCGCTCAGCGACGCGCGCACGCAGCGGGTGGAATCCGGTGTCGGCAGAAAGACGCGAGCGCTGGAGTGGCGCGCAGCAGGCAGCGGGGATGCGCGCTCAGCGACGCGCGCACGCAGCGGGTGGAATCCGGTGTCGGCAGAAAGACGTGAGCGCTGGAGTGGCGCATAGCAGGCAGACGGACAGTTCATTGGCTGTTCTCTCTTATCACGTCAGGCAGATGGACAGTCATTAGCCGTTTCCTCTTGTCACGTAATTACAACCACTTCAGAGCTGAAAATAAGAAATAAGTATCTTCATTTTATTTTTGTTCAATGTTCTTCATTCATATATAAAATTGGTAAAAAACTTTTTTAAATTAAACGATTTTATGTAATAAAAGCCTAAAATAATAACTCTAAAATAAAATCGTGGAGCCTTCGCCTGGAAGATTTCATTATGTACATTGCGCCCCACGATTTCATTTTAGTTATTATTATTAGCTTTAAGTACATAAAATAGTTTAATTAAAAAAAGTTTTT